>OX467084.1:36477212-37778768 GCA_950106755.1 Climacium dendroides
AGATGCAATGAATAGCATTGTACAACCACCTTGGCCAGCTAGTCTCTAGCAAAACTAGTATTGTCCAACATTCATAGAATTAGCTAAAATTTGCTTCATTGCTACTTAAAATTTTCACTAGGTAAGCTAATGTACATTGGCGAAAATCCTTGGAAAAAATAGATTTTAGCCAAGACTACAACAAACAATAGAATTTGAGTAGCCATTTGCAACTTCCTCCACATTGGAATTAGCATCTATTCAATCAATTTTATGTTATAGTACTCCCAATAATCCTTTAGAATTTACAAAGTCTTTTCTTTTCTATTTTTTTGCAAAGACAAATTGACAACTTGAATGCAATATGAAGGTAGCATATTGCATTCAAGTTGAGGCACCATTTGTCAACCATGCCCAGTACCCAACCTCAAGGGTGCACTATTTCCAACCTTAGGCTAAAACTCAAGCTTGCAATGTGTGTTTTTTCATCCTTTTCAAGGTTGGGACTAATAATGTTATGACACATGTCTCAAAATAGTGAGCAAGAAAGTAGGAAGTAGTGAGTAGCAAAGTAGACAGTTCTTGAATGATTGGAATTGGAAGGCTTTAGACATTGGCTAATAGACAAGTGCACTTTTTGGCTCCCAAAATTTAGAGTACTTTCAGTTTTGGGAATAAAATTCTGAAAATTTTGCTACCCCCATATTTCCTATCTTCCTACCTGCATGGAAAAATTTTCCACCACCTCATACTCTTTACCATCTGCTCCAAAATCACTTAAATGATCGACTACTGGTGCCTCAACCTTAAATTCCATAAACTGGTTCTGGGATCACTGTTGCTGTGTGATCTACTGACATTTCCTGCACAAATTCTGGTCGAAATTTTAAGTATTTTCTGCTCAGGGTCCGTCGTGCTGATGTAAGCCTCCAAGCTCAACTTATTCTGTGGACTGGACTTTGATTGTGAGTGATCGAGTGACTGCAATTGATTACTTACGCAAGCATGAAAGACGAATGGATCGAAGAGAGGGGGACTCCCACAAAGACTTCGGTAGTAAGGTACTAGTCGATCATATAAGTGATTTTGGAGCAGATGGTAAAGAGTATGAGGTGGTGGAAATTTTTCCCATGCAGATAGGAAGATAGGAAATATGGGGGTAGCAAAATTTTGCAGAATTTTATTCCCAAAACTGAAAGTACTCTGAATTTTGGGAGCCAAAAAGTGCACTTGTCCAATAGTCAATGTCTAGAGTCTTCCAATTCCAATCATTCAAGAATTGTCTACTTTGCCACTCACTATTTCCTACTTTCTTGCTCATTACTTCCTACTTTCTTGCTCACTACTTTGGGACATATGTCATAACCTTATTAGTCCCAACCTTGAAAAGGACAAAAAATACACACATTGCAAACTTGAGTTCTAGCCTAAGGTTGGAAATAGTGCACCCTATAAGTTGGATAGTAGGTGTGGTTGACAATTGGTCGCTTGGCCTTAGGAAAACTTATTGCATTTGATTCAGTACCTATGATTTTTTTTCCAAGTTTTTTAACATTAGAAATATGTTTCACACTCAAAACTACCCCCCCCCCCAAAAATAAAAAATAAAAAATAAAAAAAATCCATATCTAATGATAAAACTTTAACCTCTAAACATCTAGAGTCTTTTCTATAAATCAAAATTTGAGAAAAATCATCATAGAGTATTATTTTGAAGAATATTTTGAAATTCACATACTAATAAAAGTTGTAGATTTTGAGTTTTAGATTCCATCTATACGGTTAGATTTACCATTGCTATCATGAATGTTTTGTTATAAAATTTTAAAAGAAAAATTTCAAAATTTCTTCAAGATTTGATTCTAAGCATAATATTATCATTTTTTTGAATGCAATTTGTTGGAATGAATTTGAAATGAAGTTCTCTTCACACAATGATTTTTTGAAATTTTCTTTTAAAAAAAATCTATGACCTCATTTTTGCAAATCTAATTTTAAACTAGTATCAATGCAATTTGGGCTTAGTCAACCATTTGACATACTTCCACATTTGTAATTTTAGAAAAATTTGTACTCTAGCAACACCAAATCCAACCATTAAATAGGACAACAACTTGACAAAGTATCTCCAAAAATTAAGATGACTTTCATCCAAGTAGTAATGAGGATGGATGAAACTTGAGTTTCAATCTGTTAGTTGTCCACAAATTAAACGTTTAGAGTGCTTCCAGGTTAAAGAAGATTGTACACTAGGTACAAAGATCAAGCATAGGATAATTCTCTAAGTAGGACAAATTCAAAAAATTGCAAAATCTCAAGGAAATAGTTACTTTGACATTTTAAAAAATGAAATAGAATTCTTTTTACAAATATACATTAAATTTGGCCATTTTTGACTCTACAAAATACCAAATTATTTTGCAAGAGGGCCATATAATTATGTCCAATGAAAAAACCATACAGTGGTCAATTTCAGTCCATTTTTCAGGGACTCAAATTCAAATCTCCACCAATTATTTGCCTCATTATTTGCATGAATGTTAATTTTCATAGTGTTAGAGTTTTAAATGAAAAAGTTTTTAAGTAATATTTGAAAAATTAATCAAATTAGACAAATGATAAAATGGGGAGAAATTGAAAATAAAATACTACGTGATTGCAAGAAAGACCGGTTCTATTTTGAGTCACATTCAAAGTGACAAAGTTGTTTTTTGTTAGAACTTTTGGAAATAAGACCCAATGAACTTGAAATCTTTATTGGAGGTTGTTAACTTGATTATAATCATATACCTTATTTTTTAGAAATAAAAAATTATTTCATATTTAAAAGTCAATTTTGCTAATTTTTCACACTTTGAGATTTAGGGGGGTTTAGTATTGGAGAGTACCCAAAATTAATGATCTAAAGCTCAATTTTTTTAGTCTATTCCCACTTTAGAGGGATATCTATCTACCAAAAGAAATCTAAAAATAAAATATTTTATGGCCTCCATACTCATACAAATAGGGCTCCCTTGTATGTGTACTCTGAACATTGAAGATGGTTTCAACTTCTATTTTTTGGTGAAATGTGATGACTGAATCTGTACAATATTTGTTAATAATCCGTCTATCCTTAAGTTTGAGATGTTGTCTTTTTCTTTCAAATAGTATTTTTTCCATACTTGCAAGCAATCATAGGATTTGCAAGTTCCAATAATATTATTAGCCATTCATTTTTTTGATCAACGGCTAAAATTGTTTTATTTCAAAATACTTATTGTATTCATAGTATTGAGTGCAAAAACTGCAATTTTGGCAAAACACTACCAAAAATAATTGGTCTTTTTTGCAAGCACCCTACTTTGAGTAGGAATTGTAATTAGAAGTAAATTGAAAGTTAAAAAAACATATACATAAAAATACCCAACTAATTAGTAGAGTTAATCCTTATGCGCCCTAGTGCCTCAAATCTATCCTTCCAAAACTAAAAGGTTGCCATGTTTGATTATTATAATCTTTTCAATAATACAATCAAATCATTTGTTCATTTTCCAATTGCTTTGGGCCTGTCTCCACTACTGATTTCTATATCCAATTTTTGTGAATCTTGCTTTGGGTGATAGCTCGAGTGATAGTTTGATTGAAATGAGCCATGGGGAGGACACTCTCACTACATTTGAGGTACCCACGTGTGGAGGAGTGATTTTTTGATCCCCTACTTACTTTTGAATAAACTATAATTTCATCCTAAAAATTTGAGCTTAGTTTAATAGTGACTAAAGGTTTCTATTGACAAAAATTTCGATTCCAAATAACATAAGATATATTGTCTAGAAAGGGTTGAAAAATGAACTAAAATGGCATGTTCTCTAACTAAAATATTTATAGAGCTCACATGAAGAGGACTATTGCATCAATATTCAACCAAAATAAACTTTCAATAGAAAGCTATTCTATAGAATTTCTTTTTCATTTTTCAAATTTTTTTCTTATATAATATAGAGGTGTGAAAGTTATTTTCAGCTTTATGGTGTATCTTTTTAAAAAAAATTTTATAACTAATTACTATTAGCATAAAAAATACCAATAATTCAAAATATAAACTTTTAAAGTAGTAAAATCTATCCATTATTATTTTTTTAAATTAAATTTTAAGATGTATTACATGTATTACTTTTTTTGCCGCACGTGGGTTGCTAAAACGTGGACAGTGTCCTCCCCGGGGAATGAGTTCAAAAGAATCTGGATTTTGATGAACATGCATTGGGTGCTCAAGGTTTAAAGGACCATTGTTCTTTCAAGGGAATTGGATTTTAGGCAAGTACCTACAATTTCAATTTTTGTCATAATTTTTGAAGTTTTTTTGAAGATAGAAAAATTGATTATTTTCATGATAATATAATTTTTTTTCAATTGGTTCCCGAAAACAAAAGTTATGCCCAAATATGCTCAAAATAGGGGAGACTAGGCAACAAAAAGAAATTTCAAAAATTTGAATTAATTTTTTTTCTCATAGATTATGTTTTTGTCTACATGGAAAGATTTGATTCATTTCATTTGGATAAGTGATGTGAAAGTTATAGACAATCTTGTTTTTTCAACAATCTAAGCATCTTCTCAAAAAAATAACTCATAGAATTCATTTTTGAATGCAATTTTTATAATTTTTCGGAAAAAAAGTTCTAAATGGTTTAGTTTTTTTGCTAGAAAAATCTCACCATTAGTAATAATGCATTTTAATTCCGTTTTAAGTCCATTTTAAAGTTATTAATAATAATTTTTAAATGAAAATTTAGTTTTTAAAAAAAATTCTTTTTTTCTTAGACACTCAATTCAATTACCCACCATAAGGATTTAAACCTCAAATTTTTTTAGTGCAAAAAATTTAAGTTAAGAAGGTTCAAAATCAAATGATGTAGTCCCGCAATGTGTAAAAAAACTTGTTTTCTTCACCTTAAATGTAAATATCTTGCAATTTGTACAATCAAAATTTATGAAATTTATTCCACACATTTCTATACTATTAAGGTGTAAGATCCTATAGTTAGATGTGCAAAAAAATAATTTTCAATTTTTACCTCTTTGCAATGACAGTTTTGAGTATTTTTTGGTAAAAAAAGCCTTGGTCCTTCAAGGATTAAAGCAAAGACAAGTTAGAACACTAACATAGTGGTAAGCACTCTAAAATAGGAAAAAACAATAAAATAATGAGATTTATAGTAAATTAGGTAGGTTTATTGTAAATTAGTATGGTTTGTACCAAAGTAGTGTTATTTACAATAAATTAGTGTAGCTATCAAATTTTAATGGATGAAATTTGGAAACTAGAGTGTTTAGTGTCAAAAATTAGGCTTTGGTGATCTTTCTTTCATAAGTGGAGTTTTTTGCTTGAGTTTTTGTTATGAGAAGGAATTCTTGTTTTTGAATGATACGAGATTATGAATCACTAGAGTTCTTAGACAACTAAGGAAGTTAGATGGAGATTACGTTGTGAATTCATTGAATAGGTTTTCCATTTATTTGTGGGAATGATTTGAGTTCAAGATTAGAGTAGTTTTGGGGGGTGAGAATAGAAGCAACATCTTTGAAGGAGATTGAGAGCATCATAAGTTCATACCAAATTTGGTGAGCAAATGCAAGGATAAGTCAAGCTTCCACTAAGCTTAGTTTTGGGCCATTTGAAAGAAAATTTAGGCAATGGCAGTTGTTTTGGGAGAGGAGGGTTTTATTGTTGCTTAGATTGGAAGCAATGAGGCTCCAAGGAAGAAGATCTTCTTCCTGATTATGAACAATTTGAGACTTCAAATTTGATGAGCGAATGTAAAGCCAAGTCAAACTTCCAAAAAAATTGGTCTTGGTCCATTTGAAAGAAAATTGAGGAGTTGGTGATCATTTTTGTAGAGGAGGGTTTGTTGCCTTTAAATTGAGAATGACAACTTCAAGAAAGAAGATCTAGAGTTTCATGATTATTTTGAAGTTGAAATATGGCGAGTATGTGCAAGGCTGAGTTATGCTTTCAACAAGCCTAGACTTGGATTATTTAAAGGAAAATTGAGGCAATGGTGGTTGTTTTAGTGGTGGGTGGTCTACTGTGGAATTTAAGTTCTTGCTTACTTGCAATGTTCAATAAACTAGGGATGCAAAGGCAACATCTAAAATTTGTAATTTGTGGTGCAAGTTAGGAAGTTCATTGCTTAAAAGATTTAAGTAGTTCCCGCTTCCTATGGAACTTTTCTAGGGATTTTTTGCCATTGCTAGGAAAAACCTTCACAACATTAACTTCTTGCTTATTATGCACTTGCACTATAGGGGCTTGTCATTGCTACTCTAGGATATAATTTCATAGATGATGCTCACTCAATTTCATGTGGAATGAGTCATAGGTTTGCATGGAGATTCACTATTCTCACATTCATCCAAGTATATGATAAATGTATTGACAGTGGACATGTCAAAGAGAAATAAGAGCATGCAACTCCACCTTTTGTGAAAATAATTTTAATTTATAAACATAGTAGGCCTCTAATTGATTGTCCATATCTACACCAAGCATGTACTTAGTAAACACGTAGTAAATGGTTGATGTTTGTAATCTATGTTAAATTCCATCATTTTGGTGTAGTATAATGAGCACCAAAAACTCAATGGGATATTGCATTGCTCTAGCATATGATGAAAGAATTAACACCAGATCAGATGCTTATCCTTCCAAACAATGGCATTCAACATTTTACATTCATGTATTCTCCAATCAAGAATACCTTGGTCACTTCTTTTGAAAGCTTTAGTGTTTTGCAATATTAAAGGAATGCCAATTTGGTTTGCATGCAATGTTTTAGTGGAGTAAATACCTCGGTTTAGCAAGTTCCTAAAAAGTCCAATGAAAGTGAAATAATTATCCATTCAACACCACCTCTTGTACTAAATCATTAGAGTTGGTCTAGACTCAAACAATGCCTTTTAAGAAGCTTGAATTGGGTACCTTGGTTTTCATTTAAATTTGTATTTTGCTTGTGAAGGACATAATATTTCCTCTATTCTTGTTTACTAATGGTACTCTCATTCAAAGTATGGAAATGAAATTTCATTGGTTTGGAGTGATGGTTGATGAAGGACAAAGGACTTTTTTAAATGTGAAAAAGTAAGGGAAGCTTTTAAAGTATTGAACTGTACTACTAGAAAGGGCTTTCAAAGTCTTTGGTAAGCTAGATATAATAATGCACAAATACTTGACAACATGTCTTCACTAGAGAAAAAGGGACTTATTTGGAGCAAATAAACAATTTTTCATTGCCATGTATTTCTATCATAGGTCTAAACCTAACTAAATTATGAGGTTTATATTCTTTTGTATGCACAGTTGAAATATTACTTCTTCTAATCTTATTTTGTCTCCATTTAACATTCTTGGTTGATGGTGAAGAATTCAAAGAGCCTTATTGTCTACTTGTTTTTGATACATTGTTGTTGGTAAGGGTAGTTTGAGACTCCTCACACTTCTTGTTGATTTTATACTCCCAATGATGAATCTTTTACAATTTTTGGAGGTACGTAGAAATTTATAAACTAATTTTCATAAACATTTTGATGGTTTCATTGTCTAAAATTGAGGTTCTCATACTCATATTTGGTTGACTTCTTTCCCATTCATGAATGACAATTCTAGATTGATCCTAGATCCACCAATTAAGCATAGTTGTTGCCATGTAAAATTTTCTAATTAAAGATGATTGATGGTGGATCACCAAACAAGGATTTTATTTTTTAACTATATAGCTAAAGTAGTATGATTTTTTTTAAATAACTTGATCTTGTGGTGACACACAAACTTGCTCAAGTATAGTTTACTAACATCTATAATTCAAGAAACTCTAATATATGAGTATATATATATATATATGGTAATCCAAAAAACTCTAATATAAGTATATATACATATGGCAATTTTTATTTCAGCACCTAAACCACAGGCATGCTAAAGGCAATTCTAGGGATATTTAGTTATGATTAAAAAAATGTATCAATATCTCAAATTTGCAAGGACTATTAGCTTGTTGTACATGCATATGCACATTTCATCCTTTAATAACAATTGCCACATTGCTTCCTCCGTCTTGTCCTTGATTACACTACTTGACAACTTCATACATAATACCACCACTTCACATACCTTTTGTGACTCCAAAAGTATGCTTTGAACATGAATTTTTTTTCTTAGTGATACCAAAATTGAAGGGCACTTTTTGAGTCGAAAAACCTCTAATGTTGACTCTACCCAATTGCTTCATTTTCCTTTGTGATAGAGCCTTCACACAATAGACTTGAAAGTTTGAAACAAACTTTGACTTTGTATACACTAGACACCAAACCTTCTCATCCCATTTTTGTGGTTTTTTGAGCATATATTGTTGGAATGGACAATACAAACTTTTATACCTTATTACTATCTCACCAAAGTTGAAAACCTTCATACTTTCCATGCCTTCTTGCAACTCTCTCTAATAGAATTTAGCAACCATCACATATGACCTATTTTATCATGTTCTAGCAAATTTTTGTCACGTACATATGTTGTTGGGTCTATGAAATAGTCAAACAATTAGGCTATGCTTAAAAACAAGACCTAGTCATTATTTTAGAAATAATAGTGCAATATTAGAAAATAGATATCTCCTTGAGCCAATAAGATTTACTACTTGGTTGATGTTTCATGTCCATGTACAATAAAATGGCAAAGATGGTCTTTAAGCAAGAATCTGTAATATCCTCCCAATCTATTCATCTCATTGTAGTACCATGCACGTCAATGTGCCTAGTATATCAATTAGTTTCATCCATTATACTTTGAAAAATAGTTATAGGCCCAAAAAAGTCAAATAAATCCATCATGTTGTAATTTGGTTTCAAAAATAAGTTGATCCTAATGAGAAAAAACATGGATTTGTAGAGGTTCATAGGTATGTAAGTGTGAGCGCTTATTTACCCACCCTTGGTAAATCAACAAATACAACCAGGTTCTTAAAATCAGTCCTATCCTATGGGTGTTCTAACGTCGGTCCATTGTGCCTTCCAAGAAATGAATCTTTTCTAATTCCTAAGTATGTTTCAAGCATGTGAAAACCCAACCCAATCAAGTTTTATCCTATTAGTTATTTGGTAATTCCTAGTTCTGATGAGCCGCTGAAGTTATTTTGCAAAAAATGATTCAGACACAAAATAAGTATTCCATCTTGTAGATGATTAATTCCCCTTTCCACAACTATAAAATTCACCCTAATCGGACATTCCTAGCAAAAGATATGGGTAGATGAAGTTTGATTGCTAAATGGTTCATCAAAACTTCATCCACGGTTTTAGTTTGGTTCCCTAATTCAAAAGACATTGAGGTTTTGAAGATATACTTAAAACATTTCTTACTACCTAACTCTGAAGTTTGGTCTTAAGTTGACACATCTATCGAAGTTTCATCCAATCTCAGCCTAAAACTTCATCCTTTAATATCTTGTTGGATTTTTAGTCTTTTCTTGATTTTGAAGTTTCCATGGGTTCTAATTATCCTCCTCCACAAGCTTGTGGTTCTAAGTTATCATTCTACTCCCAATTCTAAGCTCTAAATTAGCCTTCCTTATTCTTCTTGGTTCCGGTCTGACTCTAGTTAATTTACTAATTTTAGAA
This sequence comes from Climacium dendroides, assembly GCA_950106755.1. Classification (NCBI taxonomy): domain Eukaryota; kingdom Viridiplantae; phylum Streptophyta; class Bryopsida; order Hypnales; family Climaciaceae; genus Climacium; species Climacium dendroides. The sequence goes on from OX467084.1 coordinate 36,486,849, forward strand.
ATTTTACCCCTTTTTCATGTAGTTCTCTATTCTAGGATTCTAGATTGGGTTTACACTTGCTAATTGGATCTTTCTACTACAAGTTATCGATGGATGAAGTTTGACCACTTAAATGGTTCTTCAAACTTCATCCATTAATATCTATTAATCTACAATTTGAAATTAAGTTTTTCTTTCGGTTCTGAATTCTAATTAATATTATCTATTTTACTAATTTGACTTGTTTCAAAATTTTGGTTTTGTCAAAATTTCATTCAATTTAGACTCTAAACTTCATCCATTCCTAACTTTCTTGTTTTAAGTCGGAAATCTAAGTGTGAGATGTCTTTGGAAACTCCTAAACAAAATCTACTAGCTTATCTGATTATCCTTGAAGAAAAACTTTGTCTTGATGCTCTAAATCCTATTTGTAATTCGGCCCTATGGTATTTTATCCGATTTTCAATAATTCAAAAGGAAGGGAAGAAATCCATGGTTTACCTCAAAGTCGGGTTCGATGTTGAGGTAATTGTAGGCATCCTGGAACGCCCTATCATCCGCCATCTTCAAAATTCGTTTGGTAATTTTGTCCATGGCTTAAAGTCGGATAAAAGTACAAGTTTAAAGTTTCAAAGATACTACTCTATCTTTCTCTTCCCACTTCTCTCTTTCCCTTAAGAACTATTTAAACTCCATTATTATATCCCAAGGGTTGACTTGAAATAATTATACAATAATTGACCTTTAATAAGTGAAGGTTGACCCTTATCTTCTAAGGTCAATTATTATTCTATCCTTTCAATGTTTAAGAGGTCCTAAGTGACTCCTTAAAATTTTCTCCTATTCCTATTTTATTTTATTATTTTATTATTTGTTTATATTTTATATTTTTTTTAACTCTTGAAACCTCCTACAACCTCTTCACTTCTAAGTTGGATTTTCCAAGTTGCTTCTAAATACTAAGCTCTAAGTTTTTATGTCCACATTCTAATGTGTTTTATAGTGAAGAGTGGTTCCATTAGGTGGCTAGTTCCTCCTCTCCTCTCTCCTCTCCTCTTCTATTTTATTTCCTAAGTTGTCACTTCCTCTTTGAATAGACAGTTTCCTAAATTAATATTCCTATAGAGAGGCAACAAAGATATTTTGTTTTTCTTTTGAGTTGAATAAACCAGTTGAGCAAACCAGTCGGGAGTCTGAGCAACCAGTCGAAGTAGGAGCCCGAGCAACCAATCGAAGTAGGAGCCTGAGCAACCAGTCGAAGCAAGGACCTGAGCAACCCAGTCGGAGCAGGGAGCCCGAGCCGGTGACTGGGCAGGTGACTGGCGAATGACTGGGCGGTCGATTGGCGAGTGACTAAGCGGGTGACTGGCAGTGGTCCTCCAGGCCCTTCCAAGCTATAAGTCCTCACCTAGTGGAAGCTAAATGAATATCAATTTCACGGTTTGGAAATCCTATTGTACCCCAAAATTAACTCCTTGGCTTTCAATTCCCGAGTTGACTATGGAAAAGGCTTGAAGGGATGGATACTTAAATTTTATGACTACTACAAGGGAAGGAGAACCTCTCACTAATATCTTTTGGGAGCTAATGTGGCATAGCATTAAAATCAAAGCTTCGCCGTCAAGTGGGGTTTTGTAAAAAAAACTCTAAATACTCTAAAGTCAAAGCTCTGCCGTGTTTTTGTCAAATACTATAACTTCTAGACAAGCAAAGGCAAGGCTTCGCCGTCCCAAATGGGACAAGAATTCAACAACAAAAGAACTTCCACTTCCCATTAGAAATTAGTACAAGTTCCTACATGTGTGTTAGTACAGTCGTTTAAGACAATGGGTTAGTACTACACAAATTTGAACAAAACCAAGATCTTTACAACAAGGATTGTTAGTACCACACAAATTAACTCTAGAGACCCCCACAAAGCGGCATCGCCAAGGTATTGAGTGGGGTTTCTCTCTAGGATTAGTACAACCCAACAATCCAACAATAACAACCAAAAACCCAAACTTTAATGATGAAAACAACTAAGATGGAGCCAAGATTTGAAGGGACTTGGCCAAGGACAATACGAAAGAATTAGCTTATCCAAAGAAACACACATTCACGGGCTAAAGGCTCCCCTAAGCAGCATCGCCTAGGTACGGAGGGGAATTCCTTTAGGATTAGTAAGATAATTCTACAACAACTCAAATCCAACACAATAAGTCCACGAAAACACAATGACTCAAATCAAACTTGAAGGGACCCCAATGTCCTTCAAGAGAGCTTGAAAAACAACAACAAAGTGCCCCCAAAACACACACATATACAATTTGGAACCAAAAATTGGCCTAATAGTTTAACAAATGGACCAACGTGTGTTTGGTGCCAAAATGGTCACCAATTAGTAACAAAGGGGTCGTTTGAGAGAGAAATGAGAGCCCTTATATGCTTTTTCAAGGGCCTCACTACCCCCCAAGTTCTTATGAGTTAATTCTATTTACTAAGTCTTTTATCTAAATTCTTCAATTTTGACTTTCTACGTTGGTCCAAACTCCTAACTTTTGAAGAAAGACTCCATATTGCAAACAGATTGCGCCATTGGCTTCAGAAGCCATTTTTAGTTTAAGGGATTTCCCCTCCCCTTTTTCCTATGTCAAAATCACAAAGATTTCTAGTGCTAACTAGATAACCCAAAGTGGATAAAAATTCAACTTTTGGAGATCAACTTTTCTAGGAAAAGTAACTAGCCTAGGCACTTTAGTAGGTGTAAGGGAGTAAGAAAAGACCCCGCCTTGACTTCAATCCAATGCCGTATGCTCCTGATACGCCTGTCAACTCCACGATTAATCTTTAACTTTACCAATTTTAGAGGATCTTGCCAGTTTTGCATCTTCTGACTACCGGAATGCCACAAAACTTGTTGGAGCTTGTTATTAACACAAAAGAAGCTACTCTAGTTTTTAGTGAGATTTTACCGCATTCTGGGTAGTTCCTAAGAATTTCCCATCATTACTTCCAACGGTTGACTACTCGGAAAAAGATCTTTTGAAGATCAGAAAAAACCGAGAATTTTCATGGAACCTCTCATGGAATTCCACAAGGGATGTGCAAACTCATTTTTCCATTTTGCACATCTAAGGAATGAGAATCAAATCCTGCTATCTCCTTTAACTTCCGGTAATTAAGGAATCTTCCACATGAAAGGGAATCTTGGCGAGCCAATTGCTCCGTTGGACTCCTAGCATGCTTCCCACCTTAAATCACCATATTTAGGTTGTAGATGCCCTCCTCTGGTCCGTCTTGAGTTTTCTTCACCTGTAGGCTAATAATTGGGGTTTCTACTATTTTGCCAATGGAATGAGAAAACTAAAACCTATCTTTGGAAATTTATACTAGGGTTCTCACCTAATTCCCTCTGACCAATTTGGTTAAGATTTGTCACTGAAAGGCAGGTTCAAACAAATTGGGCAATTTCTACTAAATATGGTTATTTTGTACAATTTCTAGGTTTCTGCCCTATCTACATGTAGGATTTGGTTATAAATAGCAGGAAATGCCCCATCTAGGACCAATTGCTATATTGATATGTGACATCCCCATTTTGGTTATTTACTCTTTTTTGAGCTTTTTGTATATAAAACTATATTGAAAACTAACAAAATCCCCAAAAAACAATTTCTGAGTCATTAGTGACCAAATGGGCACTCACAGTAAGATGCTCTTTACTCCAAGTACTATTTTATTGAACTACTTGAAATTGTTCAAAACATCCTCACATTCACAAATGATTGTTCACAACTCCCTCAAAATCACTTTTGTATTCAAAGATTGAACTCACTTCTACATGGTACCATAGAAATTTGTGTTTGTACTCTTCTACACCTTCTTTGTAGTGATTAACATACAAAGAGATGTCCTCCAATATCTCCATTATTTTCAATAAACTCAGAAGACATGTTTACAATATTAGTCCACATCTTTCAATGCATTAATGTCAAATGCCATATCATTTTCTATGCTCAATCTATACCCCATAATACCCATATTGTTTCTATCTTATACATAAACAACATAATTTTGCAAGTCCATTTAAGGGATTGTTGGAATATTTTTAAGATCAAATTGCCATACATCCGATTAAGTTCTAGGACAAGGCTTTGTAGCATGGCCCTTGTCACATGAAGTTGAGCTCAATAAATTGAGAGACTCTATGCCACCCCTTGAATCCATTAGTCAGCATTGCCCTATCCTATAATAATACATGTCCCCTTGATTATGATAGCCCATAGTTGTAATCAACCCAGCTTGGATACAACTAGAGTCATGTTGGGTTGGACCAATTTCAAGGTGGATGCAACAAGTGGATCAAATCCAATCCTATTTCTTAACATAACCCCACTCTCCAACTTGTCTTTTGTCACCAAAGGCTAATAGCCCATGCTGAAGCCAATACATGTATCTCTATACGAAACCTATGTCTTATGTGACGTTTTATAATTTTAAGTGACGGATTTTAGATGACATTCAATAGAACAACTTGTGTTTTTACATCAACAATAATGTTCAATGTAACACGTGGATGTTATATTGGATGTTATTATTGACATAAAAACACAAGTTGTTTTATTGAACATCACCTAAAATTTGTCACTTAAAATTATAAAACATCACATGAAACATGAATTTCTTATAGTGTATCCATTATAGCAAGTGCAATTTTGAAGCCCTCCAAAATTTATAATTTCTTGTTTGTTGTATTCATTTGTGTTTTGTAAACATTCTTGGGGCTACCATCACTCTAAACTACATGGGTCTTCTACAATGTAATTTTCCTCTTTAGAGCATTATTCATCAAGACTTTACAGTTTGATGCTCTTGAGTATGTGAATTTGCAATTCTTAATTGTCCAAGAATTTTGACTTGTAATTGGAGAAGGTTAATGACACCATGGGATCTAAGATATGGCTTAAAAAAATTGAGTGTGATTGAGTGAGTGATAGTGAAAGGAGTGATGCAAGCTACTTGGGAGTTGTAATGAGAAGATGTGGAAATGTTGATATTTCCAATTTATTGCTTATGGTTGCTTCCCAAATGCTTAGGCATTTGTTATTGTTTAGAACTTCTAGAAAGGGGGTAGGCTACAAAGTCAAATTGAACCAAAAGGATAAGCAATTACAAATTCCAATTTCTCACTCTATTCAATTACTATAATGTCCAAGAAGTTGCATTTTGAAGTAATTGAATTTGTAGAAGTCAAATGATTGAATAAGAGACAATACATATGTGACAAAAATTAAATTGAGATAGTTATACTTTTTCCTTTCCAACTTGGTGCAAGTCTCCTTTGAGGCATCTCTCTCTCTCTCAAATATTGCTCTTGAACTCTTCTATAGGCTACTAAAAGCTTGATAGCTTAAATTACTCCTTTGTCAATAGTCCTTTGCTTTCTTTTCCTTAACACCTTTGCCACTTGTTGGTGAGTAATGGTGTTTGAAAGTTGTAGAACTTGGCTACTTGGGCCAAGACCTAACACCATGTAGTAGAGGGCATGAACAAAGGGCTTCGGATTGTAACAACGCAATTATTATAAAAGTCTAGATTTGTACTCTTGAAACTCCAAGCTACCCTCTTCAATGCCAAATTTGATAAGCTATTTGCAAAACATGCATCATCCATTGTGCTATTTTTTCATATGATTTTAAAACTTGTCTCTCACTAATGTTTGTCATGGCTATTCAACTTTGTGTTTTTCTTTCAATGTTGTGGGAATGGTTCATGTAGGATAGGTTTCAATGCCATTTAGAAGTGAATGGGTCATGTTAGATTATAAATTTATTCCATTTTATATATAGTTAGGTGGAGTAGCCAGTGTTTTTTCCAAGACTTAGGTATTGGACAATATTCATGTACATATTAGTGGATGGATTGGATTAGAAGTAGCTGCAATCTTCATTGATGAACATTGTAATTACAATTGACAATTTCAATTTGCAACATGAGATTTGGTTTTATTGGAAAAAATTTTAAAATGTTTTTTCTTCACAGACTTTGTGATGGATGATTTATTTGAGATGGATGATTTATTTTGAGATTGGATGGATGATTTATTTTGAGATTTGTGATGGATGATTTATTTGAGATGGATGATTTATTTTGAGATTGGATGGATGATTTATTTTGAGATTTGTGATGGATGATTTATTTTGAGATTGGCACTTTGTTTTAGAAATCAAAGAATATATACAAAGATTACAATTTGGTTTTTAAAAACCAACTCATTTATTTCCACTGGATTTCATGGACTCAATTATGAGTTCTTAGAACTAGAACTTCAAACCAACATCTTGTCCACACAACTTTGCCTAAATGACTCCTTGCCACCTTGTTCTTGCAAGACCCTACCAAACTAGCAAGATCTAAATAGCTATGACTCCTCCAAGAATGTATCCATCTAATACCCCTTTCCAAGAATCCACCTAAGATTCTATCCTAGCTAGCCCCATCTCCTCTAATTGCGAGCATTCAAAATTCTATAAATTGTAGAATCAAAGCCAAAGAAGCACTGCCTAAGCTGCTCAAAAGCTATTGGGTAGCATAATTTTTGTCCTTAGGCTACAATCAATTTTTTTTAGAGGATTATAGTTGAAAGATCCAACTCCAATAAAAAAATTCAATTTAAAAAAAAAAATTGCACCCCATATAATGTTGCCCAAGTGTTTTAAAAGCTCCTAAAGATCTTTTTGTCCTTTAGGGATTAAAATGATTATATCCAAATTCATTAGGATCAAACTTGTGCCAAAGTAAAACCTTACTTGCAAAGTTTTGCTTTAGGATTACTCTAGGTTAACACTCAAAATGTGAATAGAAAGATTGAGTTTAGATCTATTTTGTATTCAATTGGTGTAGCCTTAATTTGAGAGATGTGACTTAAGTTAATGCATGTTTCTCAACATTGTGCTAAGATAGTGAGGAATGTAATCAATATTGTGTAAGATTGTAAATTAGTTGTTGCTATTGACAAGATAAAAATCATAGGATTCAAATTTTTCTTGAAATCCAAAATCTTCAAATTATATGTAAAAAACATATTCAATAACCAGTGTCAAGGTTATGTCCAACAAGAAATTTGATAGGTACCCAAATCATTGGTCCATATAGTAAAGTACTATAGTTGTAGGGTAGGGTCAGTAAAAAATAACTTCTAGCGGAATAATTTTTTCAAAAATAGCACTATTTGGCAAAATTTTGATAATATTTGGCTTCACTCTCCTATCCTCACACATAAGAATGGAGTTCATATCATGTGGACTAATAATTCCCCCTCCTAACTCGTTGTTTTAGCTTTGTTTGGTCTCTTTTTTTATTTGTGCTTATTTTTCTTCATTTTCTAGCCTTTGGCTTGGGTGTTTTTTATGGTATTTTTCTTAATGCAATGGTTCTTCCACTTGTTTAATAAAAAATTTGAAAACAAAAAACAATGCAGTTTTGTAGAGTGGTCAGTATGTGGGAAAATATGATATGGAGTAAAAGCAAGGACTCACTATGTTTGCTTGAGTGACTTTTTCTTCTAATTCAGAGCCCTAGAAGTCTCTATAGAAGTCTCTATATCAGGGGATTTCTATTTAATTCTATCCAATTTCTGGATAACTAATACATTGGAACTCAAGTTTCATACTAATTACTGCTCAGATGAAAGTCATCTTAATTTTTGGAGATATTTTGTTAAGTTTTTGTCCTATCTAATGGTTGGATTTGGTAATAGTAGAGTACATATTTTTCTAAAACTGGAATTAGATGGAAATTTTAAAATTCAGTCCTTTAAAAAGGAAAGTTTTGAAGTTCTAATAGAAGATTAGTAAGATTTGGGAAATACCAAAACTCCGATTCCGGAGAATTCCAATTAGGTATAAGAAACCTAATTCTGGAACCCTAAAAAGTTCCGGAAAACGGATGATGGTGCCATCCCTAAAAGCTGGAAACTGGATTTGTACAAGGGTTAGGTTTTGCTGCCGAAATCTCTCCCGGACTTTCGTTCATCCATCCGACTGTCTATCCGTCTGGACCAGTATAAGAAAAGGACTATAGCCGGTAGAAGGCACAATTGTTTTCTTACTGCCTTACATCTTTGTTTTCCTGCCTCCCCATCTCTTAGAACTTTCGATAGATTGAGGGACTATGTGAGTTGCAATCGTGCAAGTGTGTTCTGGAGTGACCTTTAGTAAGCAAGAGAGTTAGGGAGAGATTGTGAGAGGCTCCTTGCGTGTGCGTGATGACTTCTAGGGCAAGTCGGCGCAGACTGAGGGATGAGCCGGAGGACTTAGACGAGCCGACTCTAGCGCCGCCACCCCGGACGAAGATGATTCCGGTGCAAAGGGTGGTGCCGGAAATTTCAACCGATGAGGACCGGTTGGAGCGTCTCCGGAGAAACCTCACCAACATGGGATATGCGGGATTGATGGATGTCCCTTGGGGCATCCGGGAGGAGAGTCTGGTGGCGGACCTACTACGACCGGAAAGTGGTATCTTGGATACCACCCTCCGGGCGAAACCTGAGCTGTGGACGGTAGGCGAGTGGAGAGCCATCTACGGGCTCCGGGTGGCGCCGGACAAGGTAATGGAGAAGAACCAGGAATGCATAGAGGGCAAGTTCCGGACAGTGGCGAATCCAAAGGAGGGCTACCAGGTCTCAGACCTGGTAAACCCAGAATACCGGGATGTGGTAGCATTTCTTAACCCTATCCTCCACCCGACCAAGCCGAGAAAAGTGGTGGCCAAGGTAGCTTCCACCATTCTAGGGAGCTTCTAGGGGAAAATGATGATGGATTGGGCGTTCATCATCTTTGAGTTGGTAGGGAATCTCGTGCGTTCTCTCCGACAGGGGAAGAAGGGTAGGAGCCCTCTTCCGGCTTATATCTCCCACCTATATTCCCACCATTCTTTACTCAAGACAAATGAGGAGGAAGCCTATCTGGAGTTGATTCAGCTCTAGAAGTACGGAGGAGAAGAACCCTCTCACCGGGAAGGTTCGGATGACGAGGAGCAATCCACTCCTCTGAAGAAAAAGACCCGGCGGTAGGCGACTCCACCGGTGATGCCAACAGGGGATCCTCCCGCTCCAGAGTAAACGGAAGAGGACGCTCTGGACTGGAAAGAAGACGTTCCGGCCCAGCTAGAAGTCGTTCCTTCCCGGACCAATCCTATGGAGGCAGAGGAGGAAGAAAGGACCGAGATCCGACTAGGGGGGTCGTCCTACAAGGATATTTCGGAACTGGCCCAGCACATCGTGTGGCGGGTTGACGACCTCATGAAGATTCTCCAAAACTATGAGGAGACCTTTAAACTGGTGTGCCGGAAGATGGCACTAACCAACCGAAACGCCATCTTCCGGAGAACGGACGCTTTGGTGACGGCCGAGAAGCAAAACACTCTTCTAATCGAGAAACAAAAGTGGATGGTGATGGAGGCGGGCGCTCTACGAGTGGAGAACCGGACTTTGTTGGAACGAGCCCAGAGTTAGAATCCACTTGTGTCTGGTTGGAGAACGAGTTGCGGACGGCCCAAGAGAAGGCCAAAGTCGTGGAGGAAGAGCAGATGGAGGCACTAAGCCGGAGTGTGACCCAGCTCCGGAACTCCTTGGAGATCTCAGCGGACTACATTAATAAGGTTCGGTTGTTCGAAGTCAACTTCGACGTAGCCGCAAGCTCAAGTCGGGTGCCCATAGTCAAGTGTCTACTGGAGCAGGCGAGAAGGATGGACGCATCGCAAGCAGAGATGCGGGAATTGGTGGCGTACTTGGCACCCGCAGAGCCAAATCCGGTAGACCCTCCTCCTTCTTCTCCCGTATATACCTTGTCGGTTCCGGAGGGAATTGTTCTTTCGGAAATCGCTATTGCAGAAGTGTCGCCGGTGGTACCTCCTGTCCTAGAGCTTTCACCACCACCAGAAAGACCAGGAGTGGATTGGGGTACTATTGTACCTAAGGGAAATGAGGACCTCCTTCAGGAGAATCCGATCATTGACCTTATAGGTATTCTTCCGGAGATAAGGGGGACTCGGTCTGTTCAGTCTTCTCCCCACCATAAATTTACCCGGAAAGATTCCTGAGGAAGTTCGGAAGTTCCGATAGTCGGAATCCGGAGTGCAGACAAAGGAACCGATATCGCAGGAGGTCCAAGTTGGGGAGCAAGAGGCCCTGATGTATTTCCTCCGAAGAGTAGTCGGAAGAAGATATACCAGGACCTGTTAAAAGAAATTATTCTTCCTAAGGATAAGGATGCAGGGGAATAGGAAACAGTTTTATACATACTTGTGACAGTACCAGAGTTCGGTCGCCGAGCTGGAAAAATAGGATCTAGTGGATTATCGGAAATTTAGCAGACTAGTAGGAATGTTTTGTGGGATTTTGAAGATGATGATAGGTTTAGTATAAGTTAGTTTTTGATGGACCTTTGTGGTCATTCACTCACCACATTATTTTCAGTTTGTACCTTTTGAGCTTAATTCAAAGAGTTTGGAGGCATTCCATTCTCTTCCTTTTTGTACTTGGTGTATACTTTTGTGGGTGTGGGTCCATTTGTGCCTTTTCCGGATGCTAAAAACTTACCTTGATTAGCAAGTGTCAATGTTGTGAGTGGATCCGGACGTCACTAGATTGATGGGGAGATCGGACGGATTGTTCCGGAGGTAGTGTTAGTGTGTTGTCTGCCTGGATGCCGGTATAGCCTAAGGGGTGGATACTGCCTCGTGTAGGAGGGTGTCTGAGAGGCTGCTAGCAGCTTCCGTGTACGGGAGTTTGTAAGACGTGCCTGAATTCCGAATACTGGAATTCCCCCATAGACGGAGTCAAAGCCCCGGTGTAATGCCCAAGAAAGTGCGAGGATGTCCACCCGGTCGATGGGAGGCTCAATGTTGGGTTGATGCTAGAATGTCGTTGTAGTCCTTGACCGTCCCTGCGTGACCTGGTCCGGTAAGTATTCCGGATTTGTGAGGTAACGGAACAGTAGGATATTTCCGGTCCTTGAAGTTAAGTTAATATTAGTAGAGAGAGAGAGAGTCAGTGTTTTCGGACACGGTATACATCCGGACGGTGGATCTGGCCACTTGTCACCTAAACCTAGAAATCCCGAAAGGGGCAACTGAACGGTGTCCGGACTTTTTGGAACCCATTCAGCACTAGTGGCCGGACCGGACCTCTGGTTCGGATTAGAAAGTAGGAGAGAAAGGGAAAACTTAGATCGAGTTAGCCTAATTCCGTGAGCCTCGAGTCCTTGTGGGAACGATTCTGGAGCAGTTTACTCTAAATTGGTCTTTAGTGGGAATTAAGGGCTAACTGGAGGAATACTGGTTCGACTAATCACTACAAAAATAAAAGCTTCCAATAGTTAACCTTCAATTTTTTTGTAAAATCTTTTTAAATGATTAAATGAATTTAATTACCCACATCAAAATGATTATGAAATTTCAGATCAATCATGCATGGTCGATTGGCAGTTAGGGGTTAAATGAGGCTATTTGTTTTATTTATTTATAATGAGATCCTTTGGACCATGGTCCCTAGTTACATGTTTGGTATTGTTCGAAAGTTGTCTATGAGGAGGGGTGCATAGACTTATTTCATGGACCTATAGTATAGAAATTATAAATTTTTGAGTTATTTTTTAATTGAAGATTAGAAACTTATTTTTACTTTTATTTTGACTATAGCAAAGATACATGGCACACTAGTCTCTATCTATCTATATCTTAAGTTAGGTTGTTTGTTTGTTTGTTTTATTTTGTTTGATACATTGAGATCTCTTGGACCATGCATCTGTGCATTCATCCACTAGTCGCATTCTTGGTACCATCAAATAGCTTTCAATGAGGAAGGGTCCATGGGCTTTGTTTCATGCTTAAATTTTGAAGTTTTTATGAACTAAAAAAATTAGAAAAATACTTTTACTTCTATTTTGACTATGGAAACAACATGAGACACACTAATATCCATCCATTAAGATAGGCTATTTGTTTGTTTGTTTGTTTTATTTATTTGTTATGGTAAGATATCCTAGACTGTGTGTTCCCGGTCTTGTGCTTGATATTGTCACAAACCCCTTGGAAAAGATTGATGGGAAATTTTGTTAAAATGGCGGTATTGCATGTGCCATTTTCAAACCACCCAATCTAAACTATAAAACTAATAAAAGTGCCATCTAGGGTGGGTATATTTTTTCAGAAATATATGATTGCTACATATTTCAAACCGCATGGTCTGAATTGGAAAAGTGACATCTAAGATAGTTGTAGATTTAAGACATTTAAGAATGATATAGAATTCAAACATCTAAGATAGTTGTAGATTTAAGACATTTAAGAATGATATAGAATTCAAACATCTAAGATAGTTGTAGATTTAAGACATTTAGGAATGATATAGAATTCAAACACCTAGGATGTTTGTACATTTCAAGCCACTCGCTCTGAATTGTAAAAATTGATAGTGAGAGTAGAGGAATAGTGCCATTTTAATGAAATTGTCCATATTGGTGCATCGGTGTTGTTTCATGAAGTTTGGACCTATAGTGTGAAAGTTATGGATTTTTGAATTATTTTTGGTTTATAATTTATAAAAGAATAACTTTTATTTTTCTTTGGTTGTGGCAACAGCACAAAGCATACTTTATACCTTAAATGAGGTTGTTTGCTTTGTTTTGTTTATTATGGTAAGATCTCTGGAACCATGAGTCCCTTGGTCACATTCTTGGTAGCATTGGAAAGTCCTTTATGAGGAGGGATGAAAGACTTTGTTTATTGGCATTTGGACCTACAATGTGAAAGTTATGAATTTTTGAATTATTTTTTAATCTTAAATTATGCTAAATTATGTATCTTCTAGATTGTGCATTTTTCATTTGCATTCATGGTCACGTTAGAAAGTTTTCCGTGAGTAGAGGTGCACAAACTTTATTTTGTGGCATTCAAACCTACGGTGTTATTTTTTAATTAAAAACAGAATGAAATTATCTTTACTTTGGAAACATTGAGGGTCATTATCTTTACTTTAGGCCAATGACACAACACTACACTAAGACATGAAACTTAGAGATTTTACTTTTAAAATTTAGAAGTATAATTATATAAAACGTAAAAGCAACATCATGTATCAAAAGAAAGTAAAAAACTACTTTCAATAACCTTTTGTTTTTAGTATAAATAAGAGAATATATAAAATATTATTAATATATTGAACCATTGAGAGAAACAAAAAACCTCATCCTAATAAATGTTGATGTATTGATTTGCTAAAGCAAATGTGTACAAAACTATTTAGTGGCTTATTTATTATTTTTAAGATCTTTAAATGTTAACATTTTATATTCTTTTTTCTATTCTATAAGTAATTAGATATCAACCCAAAAGTAGTTGAGGGTTCATAATTATTAAGCTAGTTTATTTAATAGTTTTGATAAAGAACTCCAACTTTAAACATTTGAAATTCTTTAATTGTAAATAAGTTAGTTCAAGATGAAGATTATAGTCAAAACTCTTTTCCATAGATTTTTGGGTATTGAAGTGGCAAGTGCAACAACTATCAAACAATTAAAAGAAAGACTAATGGAAGCAACTGGACTTCCAATAGACTACCAATGTTTAATTTTTAATGGAAGGTGGCTTCAAAATGAAATATCTTCTTTACAAGATTGTAACATCAAAGAGGATAGTCTTGTATACCTATCAATTCTTCAAGGAACTTCACTTTTGAATAGATCAAATAATTTTGAAACTATAGTTGACACAGAGGAGGATTCTAATGAAGGTAGTTCTTCCACTTCTAACTTGACAAGTATTGATTCTTTTAGAAATAGAAATCCTATTTGATTTTTTAAAAACATAAAATATGGATTCTTACTTTAAATGAGTTAGAAGTATTAGAAGCAAGAAGTAGACAAGCAAGACAAGAATGAGAATAAATAACAAGAAGAAAAGAGGGAAGAAAAAATACCAAAAGATAAAAAATGAAAACTTTTGTTTTTTAGTAGAGCCATTGTAAATCAAGAGTTTCTTTAATTGAAATTTTTATTCATATTTTGATTGTAAATTCAAATAAAATTTTAGACATCATTTCAAGTTTTTAAGACCATATATTCTAAAATATTCAAGTGTTTTAAGAAAAATACAATTAGAGCAATTTAATGCAATGAAAAAATTGAATGGAAAAATATTTTCAAATATAAATATTTTTATTTCAAGGCCAGTAGAAAATAGAATGTAGTGCAAAAAAACTCAAAATTTATGTTTTTATTCAAAATGTTATTCTTTTTATTTATGAAAACATATATCTATTGAAAGTTTTGAACTTTATATTTTTCAATTATAAAAATAATGATTATTTTCAATAGAAATAAAAAAATGATTGGAAATAAAATATCAAAATGGTATTTAGTTGTTTAGGGCATCTTGGGCATCTAAAGTGAAGTGTAGATTTTGATTTTTTTCCCATAGTTTTTCTGCTAGAATAAAGCAAGCTTCTAAAGAATCTAATTTTTTAGAAGATCCAATAGTTAAAAAAAGATATGATGTGTTTGTTTTGTTTTAAGTCCCAACTTGGACAAGGAGTGAGGAACATCATTTGCTATGAAAATTTGCATATACTTCTTCCTATCTTAAGGATGTAATGCTATACAAAAATTTGAAGTCTTTAGATCATTCTTGCAAAGGAAATTTGAGTTTAGAGGTTTAAAAACTTGGCAAAGCTACATTGTTTGAATTTTTAATAAATAAATGTAAAAAAAAATAGTTGTTCTACTATGCATGCTCTTCTCACACACATGTATTGCCCTTAGATTCCAAATTTTTATATGCAACCCCAATACTAGTCAATTTTAAGTTCATATGATTACAATATCTAAAGAACAAATGATATTTGAATTATATCCCTTTTCTTTAGAAAATGATATTATCTAGAAGCATTAGAGAAGGTCCTTGCAAAAAAGTAGAAAATTATATGAGTCAACAAAACACTTAAACTTTTTGGATGTCACACATTGCTCATAAAATACAGATTTGAGCATAGCTTTTGGGGATTTTTCTCTTAATACTTGAAATTCAAACAAGAAGTGAATGGTTCATTGCCTAAATCGATCCATATTTGATGCAATTCCAAAAAAGGTTTTACTAAATATCACTCAAATTCCCTATTTTTTCACTTTAGAATGTAGGATTTTTAGAAATTATAATGAGTTTGAAACAATGATATATGCAAATAAGTCTTTATTTGTGTACATATTTCTAGACATCCCAAAATACTTCTCTATGAATTCTTTGGTAGAAATCCATCTCTAACAAGTTGTCAAAAAATTTTGTATTAATTTTTTGAGTATTTTCATTATTTTCTAAAAATTTAAACCAAAAACCACTTATATTTTTGATAGACTTCTTAGAATTTTTTGTACATAACTTTTAGGTTGAATTTTTCTTTGACCTCAATTTTTGGAAATACATTATTTGTAGTGTTCTATTAATTCTCGATATTTTTTAGTTTTTAAATAATTTTTCAAAACCTTGTAGTATTGTGATTGCACCCCTTAAATGGCCAAGTGCAACAAAATTAGTAGGTATTTTGTGCTTTCACCCTTAGAATAGATGGTGGTGAAAATTCCTTCATTGAAGCATTTCTATTTTTTTCAATATAAGAAAACATTGAAAATCCCCAAATCACATAAAATTCTTTCTTGTATATTTTAGCAACTTCTAGCTCCTAGTTCTACGTGTGCATTCCAATCATAAAAATGAAATTTAAAATGATAATTGAAAAAAATTATTGAAATGAAGTTCATCAAGTCTATTTTTCATTTGAAAATTCAAGAATTTTTTAAAATTAAATATTTTACTGCAATTTGAACTTTGATCCTCTATTTAAGATACACTATCCGTGAGATATTGTTTTCTACTTATAGAATGATGTGAAAATTTGATTTGTATCAAAAGATCCTAAAATATAATATGTATTTGGTAAAATTTTTAGATTCAATCATATTTCTTATTTGATTTGAATTTTTTGTACTCCTTCCTAAAAAATTTGAAATAGTTTAGAGCTTGTAGATGATATGTGCTTTCATCCCTAATAATAAAATAAAATAATTCTCAATGTCTACATTGACCATAAAAATAAAGAATATTCATGGATTTAGGATTTAAAACTCTCAAATTAATTCCTGAAGCTCAATTAAATCCAAAATATTTTTTTGGTGTTTTAGAAATCCAATTATGGGATTTTATATTTGTTCTCTCATTTTTTCAAGATTGAAAAATCAAACACCTTGAAGAGAATTTAATTTTTACAAAGATTTAGTGCTAATTAAAACAATTTTGTAATTTTTTTAGTTGTGGCCTCCAATTTAGATAGGTAGAGTAGAACATTATTTTGCTTTGAAAATTTGCATACATCTTTCTAACTTAAGACTCTATTCAAATCTGAAGTCTTTAGATTTTTTACAAAATTTAAGGATAATTTGATTTATAGAGCTTGAAAGCTCAACAAAGTCACATTCATTATCAAATGTTTGGGCAACCTTGAAAAAACCCAATTGTGTTGCTCTTTGCTCAATTAGATTTCACACATACATTGCTCTAAGATTTTTTTTCTACAAGACCCTAATACCAACCAATAATAAGATTCTATAATTACAAATTCAAAAAAATAGAATAAATAATGGATTTATAGTCCTATTCTAAGAAAATACTATTTTGGGCAACTTTGGGAATATTATCTAATTTTTGACTCAAGAAACTTTAGGAATGAATGGATATCTTTTTTGATGCATTTTTATAACGTTAACAACACATAAAAAATGGAAATCATTCTTTATCTTTATTTATTTCAAATATAATTCAATAGGTACACAAATGTCACCTTTTTGGTGGAGAAGCAAAATGCCTCCTATGGACCTTCACTCATTCAACTATTGAAATGATGTTGTAGGGATAGCTTATCTTTTATCAACATTCCATTGTAAAACCTATTGTAATAGTCTTGTTCATGAAATTCATAATCACTACTTCAAGCATGAGGTTTGAAAAACTCAAGCTTAATCCCTCTTTGGATGATAACACCAACACCTGCCATAGTGACAAGACCACTCAAAATCATGCCAAAGATTGCCAAGAACCAATTTAGGTACCAAGTGAAGCTGCCCTTGTCTGGTCTCCGAATTTTGAGCCACATGAAGCAAGGGACGGCAAAAGTAACAGGAATAGAGTTGAGGCCACCAATGAGACCTGCCAAGCTTGTTAAGAAAGGGAATGCAATGGCCACAAAGAATACCACGAGCACATATACTGATCTAGAGAAGAGCCTTACATAGGGATTGCACTTTTTCTTCCATCTTCTTGTGTACAATTGCTCAATCATATCGAAGATAGGCATGGAGAAGATTTGGAAGGAGCTTAAACAGCTGAACATTACAAAGAGGAAGGTGAGAGCAAGAAAACCCCGGCTAATGTTGGATAGATGCGAGGCTTGGAGGGAGTATAGGATTCCGGAATCCAACATCTGCACACACAATTACAAATATCAATCGAGAACTTTCTCATGAATTGTAAAAAAAATTGATAAAAACAAACAGAGAAGAATTGAAGGCAATTTGTTGATTAATTGAAGAGTAAATTTAGATGATAATCAAAGATGCTCAATTAACAACATGAATTTTGTTTTTTTAACCCCCAAACAACCCTAAGACCAAATTTTCATGTTCTATTTGTTTAGTAGTTTTGAGTATTAGGACTTCTTTCCACTATTTTTGTTATTTTTTGATTGGCATATGCAATCATGTGAGTGCCAAATTTTAAGTGAGTCATAAAATCTACAAAAATGTGATTTTTCCATTCAAATTTTCTATTGTGATTTCCTTGCCTCACTGTACATCTCTTGTAAATTATTCGCAATTTTTAAAATTTATTTGTAATTTTTAATGATTTATCATGTATTCAGCTATTAAAAATGGATCATGAATATGAAAACAAATATATAAAGGTATGAGAAAATTATGAAAAAAATTAGTAGAAATAAAGTAGAGTTATTATATGTTCAAATTTTCAAATTTTCACATGTTTATTTCTCAGTGCAGAATATACAAACCTCACATCATCATGACTAGTGGATGCGTTTTATTGTGTTGTGATCACAGCAAGCATGCATTTCAAGTGCCGATTAGGACGTTGAAAGCATAACTCTGAGCCCCGCAAGCATCCTGACTAGCCCAAAACTAATTGAGATCATCCGTGAACACCACAGTGCCATAAGTGAAAAAATCAACCCTGTTTGGGCCTCCTAGGTCTTAAAGGGTTAAGGAAATTGTACCTTGTTCCCGAAACCAGCGTAACCACCGACTGCTAATGGAAAGTAGCAGAGGCCCAGAACCAGGTATGCAGTTTTTGCTCCTTTCCACATTGAGACAAATGACGGTTCTTTCAACGTGGAAGGCAGTGTTCCCTGAAGGTATGCATGCATCTTGATTATGTTTTGCATCTACACAATTCTAAGACCTTAGACCGAAAACCTATTGATGGTGTGATTTATCAAATTGAAAAACGAGTGATACAGAATGCATTAAGTATATTATTATTCTGCATAACAAGCTACCAATGAGATCGAGGATGGATAGGTTACACTTAAACAAGGAGATTGCAAGTCACTCTGACAATGCCAGTCTCATATCCATAGTAATTGAGGAATCTAAGGATTAACAAAGCATTCATGTTTTTGATAGTTTCATGTTGGTGGTGATTCACAAACCTGAATTTCAAGGACGAGGTTATGGCCTCGAAAGGCGAAGGTGATGATGCCAATGGCATTCAAGACTGCAAACGTAGTCACAAGCGGAGAGTCGCCCTCGGTCGCCAGAGCGTAAGAAATGTGGTGTGGCCTACTTTTGAAGACCGAAATCATCCAAATTAGAGTGGTGTACGAGACGGCCATGATTGCTCCAGCGAGTGAAACGCCGGCTATGGAGTTCATGTTCGGCAACTGTGCAAGAATAAGGCAAAGAGCGGAGAATACTAAGCACCACTCTATCGTCGTCATGGAGTTATCCACACACTTGTGGCAAATGGTGATATAGAACAGCTCTAGGGCGCTCCCTCCAACTACCACAAGACCAATGGATGTTCCGACCGTCAAGTTTAGAATCGCTGGAAGTGTCATGTGCAGCCCTATAGTCTGCCCTGCACATGACAGCAAAGCAGGAGCGATATGAACAACAAACTCTACTGTCAAGACCAATAGAAATAAAATCTTTAGAGCCGTTGCATTTCTTTCTTCAATTACAATTTTAAGACTTCCATGAACTTCTATAAAAAAAACTGGGCATCCTTACAGGTATTGACCAATTTTTTTGGTTGAACAATTAGATTAATAAAAAAAATCCCACATGCATATGTAGACTACATGCATGAATCAAGGTTCACTGATTGTACCCTAACCATGGACAAAGACATTTCAGCGAGGATCCGAGGATTACCAAAAGCTTCTTGAGAAAGTTCAATGTAACTGCGAATTCGCTTGCCAGGTTCCGATTCATGCATCATGATAAGTTGCCATTTCGTGTATGTCTGCCACACGAATGCCAAGCTCAATACGGTCAAGCCCCACGTCCTGCGCAGGCATTAAAAGCTACTTCAAGCATGCTCTGTATCCAGCAGTTTTGGAGAGATTACGAGCAACGACGGACCTGATTATGGAAGTTGCGGATCTGCGAAAATTAAAATAGTTTGAAAATTAATGAAACGAACGATGGAGAATCATTTACATACCACCCGAGGTACATGAACGCGAAGGGGAGGAAGATAGCCTGATACCCTATCATGGCATTCAAATTGTGGAATGCTGCATACACCATATTTCCATTGCGGCTCTCCGTGAGAGGAAGCCATGTGTCCTTCACATTCAGTGTGGTGGTGTGCCCCACTTCTTCGAGGTAATGCTGAAGGTTGTGCAAAGTCCTGTGTATAGGAGTTCCATTCGGTGTCATGAAACTGGGTGACGATCTACTTGCTTTCTTTGTCTGTGGGCTTCGCCATGGGGACGCCACTGAAAACTTAGATCCCATCGGTTTGGGTTCACTGTTGAACTCCGGCGTCAAGGTCATGGAGGCGGCCTTCGTCTGTGCACTCAGAAATTCTACGGAAGGTGGAGCAGCTATGGGAGGCCTCACACTTGGTAACTGCAACAAGTTATCAGGTGTTGCAGGAGTCGATTCTACTTCCGTCTCAACGAGAGCCCGGCTTCTTCCCGTCATGGCTATCAATTCCAAAAACGACAAGCGAAGCTTGATTCGACGACAGTAAAAATGTGTAGAGGGAATCAAATATGACGAATAACTATGATCTTCGATACCCGAAAAGTTCCACCTAATTCACCAGCTTCTTTCAGAGTCGACCTTCGAATCCGAATACAGAGAACTCACTTTGTTCATTCTCAGGGCCTTCAAATCATCGGCCCATAACAAACTTTCCCGACCAGATATGGCTCTGGAAGAAATGTTCAATCTTTGAGCTGCACACGGTAAACAATAGGCATTATGACTAAAAAATTACCTCAAAAACTGCGAATTTCCCAATTGCAAAGCTATAAAACTGCGAATTTTCGGAGATTGCTAATCCAAGAACACCGTCGCCTTAACGTCTCATATACTGTGACCTAGCCGAACTCATGATTCGTTTGAACAAACCTTGACTGCATGCTTAACTGTGTGGCTCAAATTGGGCGGTACTAACAGACAGTACTACCTGCACACTCCGCCACACAGGGCCCGTGACCTGCACGGATCTTGTCACCTTAAAAAAATCCTGCGCATTGCACACCATTACCATAGCTAAATCTCAAGGTTCTAACATCTAGATGCACTGTACACTTTCTGAACATGAACTTCATAGGTCAAATCTTGGTCAACAGACATAGCCACCAGCACAAGATGAAGTTACTGTGTATTCTGGTCACAGATAGAACCAAAAAGTATAACTTTTTGACCGCTCGAAATCTTCAAAATACTTGCAGCATTCTTGAAGCAGCGTTCAATCAATCAATCCACGAATTGATCATTCGGCTTAGCCTTCTACAACATCTAAGTTCCAACATCTGAGACAGACACAGGATTTGAAGAAATGTCACTAAGCAGCGCATGAACTCCATTGCCGAATGACAAACATTTTCACCTGTAAACATTATAAGGTAATCGTAATCATAGTTTCATGACACAGAGCTGTTTAGTAATTATTAGGAGTAGATCGTGGTCTGAAACAACCTCGATGGTTACCTCTCCAGGTGTTAGTGTTCTCGTTAGTGTTAGAATCAGAATAAACCCAGATTTAAACTAGAATTGAACAAATGAGAGCTCAGCATAATCCTTCAAAACATATGAACGTTAAAAGTCAAAATTTATTCAGCGTGGATCACCTTGAGCGCCTGCATACCACAAGCTTGAGTCCTAATAACTATCATTTTGTGATATATCACAGCCTGTAGTAGCAGTTGCATGATCCGACATCATCACGTCTTCATCCTGGTTCTCGTGATACGAAAGTAATGCCAAATTTGAAGCCTACATACGAATGTTTTGAGTGTATATCCAGTGTAAAACCTGACTGAAGGATATTAAATATCTGCTCATAGAAGCCTGGACATTGAAGGAGAGATATTAATTGCTCTCAGACCAACTTCAAATTCACCTCTAATAATTCTACTCTTTCTAATCTTGCAAAAAGGGCGTCGATGCTCATTATGAGCACTTTCTCAATAGCTCAAGTCTACAGTTGTCCTTGGTCCCGAATACATTCAGCTGAGATACTTCAAGCCGATCTTCGATATACCCACCTAGGATCTTGCGAGTTTACCAGCTGCATTCATCAAATGAACAAGATAGTTGAATACTACTTATCAGGTGTTCCGTTGAGTTGTAGCTCACATTATAATTCTAAAATACAAAAGAAAAAGAAACCCAAACCCATAATATACAGTCTGTTTTCTTTGGGGCAGAAGTATAATGGTGCACGGTAACACATCTTAGCATAACCTTACAAACTACAGCCTCAAGGTGCATTATTAAAGAGGATGTTGTAATATGTAGAAACTATGATTCATTGATTACTGAAGTTCAAAGAAGTTATTGGGTACTGACACTCAAGAAGATAAACAAGGACTTATCTCTGAATCTATCTTTAGTTACCTCTTTCGTACTTTATGCTTTGAATCAACGTGGGATGACATCAGGGGGTTGCTATGCCAATTTCGCTTCCGTTGATTAATGAACCAATTGTTGACTTGCTTCAGCTCCAATCCTGTCTCCTGTATTAAGAGTTCCTTCTCATCCTCCTGATAACATGCATTGTGCCACGGGACAGTATGTTTAGCAAATTTTGATGCGATGCATTTTACATAGGTATCGAGAGGGACTTTAGAGTAGCTAGCTAAAAGTGTGTTTCTTAAAATCATTTTGCAAATTGCTCAAAAAGCAGAATTCAAATGCTCCGCTAAATAATTGAAAAATACAATTCAATGGCATGGCTTGCTCTTTCAAAATCAAGTTGATACCTTCGCATACCAGAAGCACGATAAATCGGATTGCAGAACTAAGAATCAAACGCTACGCAATCTGATTGGATGGTAGGAGCTGAAAGGAAGTACCGTTGGGTAAGGCCACTTCGAGTGTGCGTGCCACCAAGCTTTTAGAACAGTTGTGGTGCCTTCAGGAAGTTTTCCAGCGCGCCGTTTGCGCATAATCTCCTCTCGAACATCCTCAATTTTGGATTTGTAGCCCTGCAGATACCCAAAATTTTAAATCTCAAAGTGCTTGCGCGAAGAAAAGTAAGCCATAACTTCTAAGGAGACCTTTAAGTATGATCGATTGCATTACGCCCCTGCGTGTTGCTGGCTTATGGCAGCTGAAACCTAAAAAAACTGTAATCTTGATAGCTAATTCATTGACTGGATGTAACTCTATTAAATAATGACTCAATTCTGCTTCAAACACATCTAATTGTTCTGTCTTTGCCATAGACAATGAAAGTGCCATGTATTCAAATGAAGATCTGATGAAGAGCCTCTCTGGCTGATCTTGAGAGTCTTGAGAGATCTTCAGATTGAAGGTGGAATAATCTAGACAAGAAGAATTCGTCCAGAGAGAAATTTATGTACAGGAAATAATGCCAAATTTTCGTCAAATTTTACAACTTGCCTGCTTAAGTTCATGCTTGAGTTCCTGGCGCACGCGGTCCATGAGAGTTCGCTCTGTTTCCGTCGGCACAAGGGGTCCGTATCCTCCATTGTCATGGTAGTCCATATTATGATCGTATGCGCCGTAGTCACTATCATACTCTTCGTCTTCATCAGACATAGTTGCTCCGAAGCCTTCTTCTGGAGTGGCTCCTAATAGATTCGGACACATATTTGGACTGTTATTTCTGGATTTTGAAGAATTCTTTGAACGTGAGGGCCGCGTCAAATTAAGAACGCAGATACTTTCAGCACTTACAGCATGTGACCTTACTCAGATTTTCCATTTGATGGACTAAGGGAAAAAGAGTGATAATTTCGTAAAAGTATTCATTATCCACTCTTTCGTGCACAATTGATGGTATTGTGCTGGGAATTCTTGCTTAAACGTTTTGTCGAGGTATATTTCCTAATCAAATGTCAATTTCAAAAAAATTCATAAGCGTTTCATATCTTGAAGATGCTTAAAATTATACTTGAAATAATTATAATAAGGAATATACATTTATTGTTCTAAAATTTAAAACCATAAATTTTCCAGATAGCCGACCAGTATATCTATCAATTCAAGCCAAAGACTGTAGAATCTGATGATGTGCTTACCAGTGAGGGTATGAAGAGCCTGTTCCAACTCCCAGCATGACATCATTGCCTCCGTGACGTCTGTGAACACGTGATGCTGCAAGAGGTCCTTGAATGCAGCCAGGATCATAGTGTAATCGGTCTGCAGATAGTCAAAGAAAGCCAGTTCAAATTCGTTAAAATGGCGAAATTTCAAGAGGTGGGAAATTTCGACCGTCTGAAAACTCATATCTATATCAGTCCTAGTTTTTAGAGCTGCGAGCACTTGAATGTCACAGTTGCTCTGGAACCCGCCGGTTTATCGAACCACAATGAGCTGAAAACATTGAGATTAACTACCGGTTGTAATTTTCATTGAGGTTAATTTTCACGGAGTATAAAAGTATCTGTAATCCGATTACAAAACAAAAACAAGAAAAGAAAAATCGTCAGAGAAGCTACATCTCATTACCAATGGCGTTAATCCCCTTCAAATTTTAATTTAGTTTAAACTGGTAGGCATATCTTGACATTTGGAGCGAAAAGGTCACCCAGTGAATTTACCATGCAGCGGTCTAGATCCAATTGCTCGTCTTCAGTGATATCGACAAGTTGGTCGTGCAGCAATTTGTATTTCTCAATGGCTATTGGGGCCTGAGACAATTGGGCTTCGATAGTTGGAATCAAATCTGTAGGAGTTCCAACACGGAGGCAATCCGCGTGATTTGCGAGCATTTCTTCATAGAGGGGATGATTTACAATCATACAGCGCTTCCTGGCATCCTCCCACTCCGCGTTTCGCCTCGCACGGTCCCAATCACCCTGTAGTCATACCAAATGGCAAATTTTTATCCGATAATCCTAGAAGCAGTTACTAAATTTTTTAAGAGAAAAGTTTAAGTAACGCACAAGCACGATCGATACCCTCCACTCGAGAAAAAGATTCTACCATTAAACAATAAAATTTGATAGGTGAGACAGGAAGTAGACAAATAGTACATGCAATTAATTACAGTTTAAGCTCAAGAACCCACCCTGTCGTAGTCTCCAGCATATCTTTGTCCAGCCGCCGAAGGGTTAAACTCAAGAAACCTCTGGGAATCTCTTCCGTGCGCTGCTGCTAGATTAAGCTCTGTGGCCATCCGAGTCTGCTGCTGATCAACACCGAATTTGTCATCCTTGCCATCCCCTGGTCGATGCTGTGAAGCATGAATGCCAGTAACGAGCCAGTGGGTATACGTACCCTGATTTAGAAATGACGTTGCATTAGTACAACCAGCAGGCATTTGTGTTCTACAAATGCACGTTTGCGAACCACCAGAAGTGCAAACCGGACACCACTTCTCTGCTTCAACGTGACCATTTTCTGTGTGGTCTAGTAATTGATTCTGCTGCCTCAACAGGGCACTGCTGAGCCATGTTGGAGGGCCACCAGCCCTTCCTCTGCTTGGATCTTCATTTTCAAGAAGATGACTGTCTTCATCTTCTGAATCCCTTGGTCGATCCTTTCCGTCATCCTCAGTTTTAGGTAAGGTTGGACCAAGCTGATGGTTTCGGGGCAAATCTATGTCCTTGCGACTGCCATCTTTAGCAAACTGGCTATCTTGATAATTTTCTGCATGATCGCTACCAAGAGGATCTTGCCTTTGTGTGAACCTTGAACTTTCCCATAGCTCGAGAAACTCCCCTTGCTGCAGGGACACGTCTTGCGACAAATCATTGTCGAAAGTCATCCCAAGAGGACTTCAATAGAAAAATCGGGCTTTTCCGCACTTCTTCAAGACAGCACTAGAATTCTGCATTACAGCAGGTACGTAAGATATCATTTTAATTTTCATCTGGACACAGAATTCTGGAGCTTGACTGTGAAATTATAAAGTCTTAAACATTAGGAGAACATAGCATCACATATACAGGGGATCGAAATGGCCTAATTTGCAATCTGCAAGCTGGATGAACCTTCATAATCGGACAGGAGAACTTTGAGCAGCCACACAATTCGGCAATCTTAAGAAAGAACCTCACAAAAAGATTTTTCCTTTTAGATGCACTTGTGCTAGCTCCTCCGACGTGAATTTCTCTATTCTTCAGAATATCCAACAGCAGTCACTTGAAAATACTCAAATAGGTCGTGGACCGTCATTGACAGACTCGTAACCCTTCTACAACTGCTGGCGAGTTGAAGTATTAGTGGTCCAGAGGGGAAATTAAGACAATTGCAAATTAGGTTCTGCTAATGAGCACTGTCTGGTAGATCTAACACATACGATATGCTGAAAGTATGTGATGAATATTAGAGGATGAAAGCAACTCTTAGTATTCTTTACTAGTATCGATTTGAACTCCTAATACATATGATGCCGACACCAAATCTTTAAGTACGTTTATAGAGAACCATATATTTCTGTTAACTGTAGATAATTGGTAAATGTTTAATTCTAAGTATTGCTAACTTCTCCTGATTGCATTATTTTTTATGTTCTGAAAATGAAGTATTTGGATTCCAGACCTCGATTGTCCTCTAATCTCCGAACCGTCAGCTACTTCTCCCGATCGAGAGTCCGTGAAAGTTCGTATCAGCAAGGACGAAAGTCAAACCCGGTTAGCACAGAGCGCATAGATGAAGTGGCAAAGAACAGACGAATCAGCGTTCTTCACCTCTTTTTTTCTGTGTTCTTCACGCATGTGATTGCTACACAATGTAACAAATCGCAGGGGCGTTCTTTGCTGCACACTTGAACGAAAGAAAACAGAATCTGCGGAAAAATCTGGAAGCACATTGAACAGCAGACGGAAATTAGAATTCTGTTCTTTATTGTATGATGTAAGGTAGTTTTTTAGAAATCTACTCTCTTGATCTTGTTAATCCAGAGGTCGCGAAGTCATCTCTTCTAAGCATATGAAAATGAGCTCTCCTTGCGAAAATTCTATACCTATCCTACCGGTGGAGCATTTAAAAGGTCGCGCAGGTAAGGTTAACCTGCACTCTAGCATGCTGGTCAAGTGAAATCTTCTTGCGCAGTTTGAAAACTGATCCCTCGGGCTAGCTAACCTATTTAATTAAGAATAGTTTCAAGAAAATTGGAGAAGGTCATCGCACCAGAGCATCGCTCTGCCGACCTCCCGGGATAGGATGGCAGCCGATCGGTTGCACGACATTCGGGCGTGAACTTCACAAGATTATATTTTATAGAAGGGCAACACCATGAAATACATGCTTCTGCCTTCTTTCAACAGTTCACAACAATCTCAAGAACAACAGTGCAAATTGCTGATAATGAAGCTAATTCACAACCGTCATAGATAACAGTACTAGCTCGTGAAGTAGGTTGCAAAAAGATCTTCTCTACACGAGGTGATCAATCTTCTTAGACTCGACAATAGAGCAGACCTAACAATAGAGAGTGAAACTCGAGCCAAGAAGTCCATTTCATTTTCGTAAGCACTGACAGAAGCAAATATATAGTCAGCGTCCAAAACAGGGAGCTCCACATACCTACTGTGCAAAGCTCACCAGAACAAGGGAAGTCCTTGTCTGAAACCGACCATTTCAATTTCAATGAACACGAAGAGCCAGGCATCATCGCTCATATCCTGCGAGACTTACAGCTCTACATGCTACTGCTTCAACACTCACTAGTACCTCTGTTGAAAGCTATTCGTCCACGTACACCCATACTCACGCGCGCCAGATGCAGAGTGCTACTCTGTAGCCGACCAAGACAATTTCATTCAGCATCAAGAGCTAGCCTGGCATTTCCGCTCTGATCGTGCTATACAGTGCGTACTACGTCCTACTGCTTCAGCAGGCCTCAACTTAAGCCCACCATCACATATTCATCCTACACGACGAGCCAGCAACACACCGTGCAAGACAGTGCTACGCACTCCTACTGCTTCAACAGTACCTGTCTTAAAAATGCTTAGTCACAAGCCAACTCGTGACGCCAGATGCAGAGTCCAAGATCCAGCGCTCAACGTCGACTAACAGCTGGCCTCCTATCTCGATCAAACCACGTGTGAACAGTTGCTGAGGAACCAAGGGAGTGGAGAAGAAAGAACTCATGCAGACAGTCGTTGATGTCCCCTGCGTCGCATGGTGTTCACAAGAACAGCGATAGCCGGTGCAATAGTTGGTCGATTGCGAGTCGGGAAAAGGCAGCAGAGGGAGCGGAAGGACACCATGTGCGGCAGGCAGAGAGAGCACGACGCAGACCTTGAATTGACAGACCAAGAGAATGCAGTGAAGGAGTTTGGTGAGCAAGGCTGAGACGCAACGAAGACGCCTTCACCTCTCTCTTTACGTACTGCACCAGCTAGCCTGCCTTTCCGTGAGTGACAACGACGGCTGCTGAGCTCCTGACCACGCCCTCCCTCACTACTCACTAGTCACTACTCCCTTCTCAAAGCACTCTGATTTGACACTGTTTATGAGATTTAGTGTCACTCAGCGTTTTAGTGTGTATATACAATTAAGCGAGTATGTTAAGCGCTTGGCTCTTTTATTCCTTTGTGAATCGCAGGCCAAAAATAAAGCTAAAGCACCGCTCACAAGTTGTGCACTTTCAAAATTTGTAATTGGATGTATTACATTAATATGAGTTTGTGTGCTTGATACAGTGTTGGCCATCGTCCTTCAGCCAAAATGGAAAATTACACTCTTGGGTGTTGGGCATCATGCTCTACCTTTGGATGCAATTTTCTATTTTGCCCTCACACCAATGCTTAACCCTATATGGTTTAATATGTAAATTACCTATAAATATGGTTAATCCCCCAACTCTCACTTGTTAATACCGTAGTGATGATTACCACTAATCCAATTTTTTCTCCCATGGGCTTCTTTGCAACCATATCCTCTTGATGACATGTGCATTGATATACCCTAAAAACAATTAGTTGAACTTCTACAACTCATTACAGCTAGTCCATTTTGAAGTACTATAAGATCAAATCGTGCTACTTCATAATAATTCTTAACTCTTCATATTGAAAAAATTATTATTATTTATTTCATTTCTAAGACAAAATTGGATGATATTACAATTTTTTAATGAAAAAGTGCATGCTTATATTTGAAATGTGATTTCTTCTTAACCACTAATTAAAGCTCCTTGCAAATTGAAATGGGTTTTGAGAAATTTGAGCATGTAAAATGAAGTACCAAACTTTGGATTTTTTTTCATAATAATTCTTTTTTAGGATAGAAAAAACAAACTTCTAGGGGGTCTAATTTTTAGGAAGATACAATGGTTGGATAAAAATTAAAAAGCTATGCATTTTTTGGGTTTGGAAAATTCTAACTCAAGCAAACAAAGTGCAACATCATTTTGCTTTGAAATTTTTCTTTACAGGGCATTACTCTAATAAGAAGTTCTTAAATCTTCTTTGCATACAAAATTTGAGTTATAGGTCTCAAAAGTCTAACAATGCTACATTATTTGTCAAAACTCAAAAGCTTATAAAGAACATTTGTTTCATTTTGCAAGCTTTGTTCTTACATATACATTTTTCTCACACCCCAAAATTTTCATACATAACTCTTATACTAATCAAGAATAAGATCTTATAGTTTTAAGTTCTATAAAATTTGAATAAAATTTGAATAAAATTTGAAAAATAGCCCTTTTTTAAAGGGTGTTGATTCATGGCAATTTTGTGAGTATTTGCCAATTTCTAGCCCATGGATCTTTAGGTGTTAAAAAATTGAAAAATATAGAATTATATCGCTTCATCAAATTCAAGTGATCATTGTTTTAGCACTTTCTTGAAAATTAGGAAAAAAAATTATTGGCAATCCTACGCAAGTATCTTCTTCCCTCCGGTCACATTGCGCTACGTAGTAGCTCGTTGAATTGTACCAACTGTCCATTCCTATCCTCCATATATTTAGTACATGATAGCCACCTATCACTTAGTAGTTTATTGGACTATACCAACTGTCTATTCCTGTCCTCAATAAATTTCACCACATGATTGCCACCCACTAGAATTTAGTATCAATTCATAAAAATCAAGAAAGATTTGAAATAATTCAAAAATCTCAAAAAAGTGAAAGGATACAATTGTTGACACATTTCATCACAAGCGAGATATAATTAGTGTATTTACTCTAATGTGATTTATTCTAAAAGGATTGGCAAATGTAGAGATATATTATTTCATCAAATTCAAGTGATTGCTATTTTAGCACTTTTTGAAAATGAAAAAAAAATTGTTGCCAACCTTATCGAGTTGTCTCCTTCCTCCTTGTTATGTTGGTACCACTTAAAAGCTTATTGACTTGTACTAGTTGTCCATTCCTATCATCAATGTTACAATTCATCACACATGATGGATATAAATAATTAGTGTATTTATTATGATGAAATTTCTTCTTAAAAAAATGAAAATTTAGAAATATATTGTTTCATCAAAAATATAAGTGATCATCATTTTGTCAATTTCTTAAAAATGAAAAAAAAATTGTTGACAACCCTTATTAACAACCATGGTTGATTCTTCCATCTTATGACATTGGTCCCACATCACAATATGCAAGTTGTCCATTCCTATCCTCAATAAGTTCACCACGTGAGATTCATCCATTAGAATTTATTATCAATTTACAAAAGTTAGGTAAGAATTGAAAAATATAAAAATCTCAAAATCTAAAGAGGGAAAAGGACACAATTACAATCACAAACTTAAACCATTGCATGCCATGGATATAATTAGTGTAAGTATTTAGCACATGGTAAGGTTTGAAAAAATACAAAAACTTAAAGAAAGAAAAGAAGATAAAATGGCAAGCACCATTCCATCACATGTGAGGGATATAATTAGTGTATTTACTTAGTGCACATTGTATGATACTCAAGTGCTAGCAATTGTCTTTTCACAAGTATTATTACATTTCACTACCAACACTAGGATGTTATTTTATATTCAAAGTTAATTTTTGTACTAATATTATAATTAAAAATTATTTTTAATATTAATATTATAATTAATTATGTAAATAATATTCATAAATGATTACAATAATGGTAAATTACAACATGTAAGATTTTTCACTAATTTTTTTTAAATTTAAAAATATCTTTAATTTAAAAATCAAGATTTATATATTTTTAATTATAAATTTTAATTTTAATATCATTTTAACATATCAAATTATGGTTGTATTGTGATTAGGTTCTTCAACCAATTGAAAGTGTCATATTTATAATATTGTCTCTACTAACTAAAACAAATCTTGCTTATGTATCTTTCTAAATCTAAGTGGGGGAGTTGATGCTTCACCACGTAGTCTTGTTGAATGATCTATAAACAAAATTGAATGGATATTGTAAGGCTTCACTTTGTTCCAGGAAAAGGTAGAAAGAGAAAATGAAATGAAAAGTTTAAATAAACATTGTTGTTTGTTACTAATTTCTAAAGAACTAAGTACTAAGAACAATTTCACTATATTAGAATGGAACATATAAGATGAAATATAGTGGAATTAGATCCATGTGTGTTGGTTACAATTGGATAGGCTTGATGTTGGGACTCATTTAGAACATGGTCGCTTTAAAGGTAGACTACTTTAGCCATAATAAAAACTCAATTCACCTTCAAATCCAAACAACTTTTTTGAATATGAAAAGGAGAAAAAAAATAACATATAAAACTTGCTAGTAAGTTGGATTTTTCTTCAAATTTGTCCAATGCAAATCTAATGTTAAAATGCCCAAAAAATTAATTTTTGACTTTTTGACTAATATTTTTTTTATTCAACTTCTATAACCTAAGAAAGTTGGGACTTGAAGTTGGGATTCAACCTTGAACCGGGACTAGAAAGTTGGAACTTGAGACATAGTATATATAAAACAAATGTTTAGTTAGTGTAGACTCAAGTTATGTATGTGGTGTTATTTGAACCTTAAAACATGTTCTTTTGATACCCAGGTTCACTATGAAAACACCAATATAGTTCATCCGTGAACACATTGGAAGCTTATTGTCTAATAGATGATAGAGAATCCTTCTATATACAACAAAGTATAAATGTTTATCCTTGGAATTTTGTGTGGAAGAGGAAGGTCTTGCACAATAGTTTGACCTCCAAAGAATGCTCTTGGTTTTTGTAAGTAAACAATTCACATGATATTCCAAATGATGATTTCTAAGTGCCTAGCCTTTCCTTTTAACCCCTAAGGTCCCATTGTCCCCTTGAAGGACAAATTGGATTTTGGGTAGACTTCTATGGTTCCAACATTTGTTTCAATTTTCTGAATTTTTTTTGTGAAGATAGAAAAACACATTAGCTTTCCAAAAATACAATTTTTATTTCAATCGGAGCCTGATAGCAAAAGTTATGGCACAAAGTCCTTTTTTTAGCTTGGTGGGCAAAAACACCCTTCAAAAAAACTTGAAGTAAAAAATTAATTTTTGTAATATATTATATTTTCACGTATATAGGATGCTTTGATTTATTCCATTTGGATTAATTATGTGAAAGTTATAGACAATTATCTGTTTTGGGGGCAATTAGAGCATCTTCTCAGAAAAATGACTTATAGGATTCATTACTAACTTCAATTTTCACAATTTTTCAAAACAAAAAATTCTATAAGGTTAAAATCTTTGCTAGAAAATTTTCACCATTGAGATCAGTGTACTTCAATTCCATGTACTCCCTCTATCTCAAAAAAAATCCGTGTTTCAGATTTTCTTGGGGATTAAGAAATCATAGCAATAAATTGCAATTGAAAGGTGTCAAAGATTGGTCTTGAACTATTACAAATCCAAGTATATAGTTTTTACATTCAAAACTGCTTTGAAAAGAAAGAAAAGCAACGTCAAAAGTGTGACTTTTTGGGTGTTTTTTCATCAATGATGATTCATAAAAAGTAGTCAATATGAAACGATTTTAGTGCAATTGTAGATGAAGGACAAGCAAACCTAGCTACGCAAGTTCTTCCATCTATTAAAAAAACAAATCCTAGTGCTCATGATATTGTTGTTTTGGGCACAATTAGTAAATAGAAACCAAATCTAACTCACAAAAAGTGTAGTAGGGTATGCAAATACATGTTTCTTTTTAAAATTCTATCAATGTTTAAGCAATAAGGTGAGAGAGAGGCAAATGAGGTTTCTTTTTTAAATTCTATCAATGATTAAACAATAGGGGGGGAGAGAGAGAGGCAAACATGGGGTTCTTTTTGAGACAAATGTGAAGTCAATATATGGGGGCTTTTTGAGATAGAAGGAGTAAGAGCTATTAATAATTTAGATTTTTCTTCAATCTTGAACCTACTTCTACTTAACAATTTTTTAATGAGTGAAAACTAAGTGGATTTTTTGGAATTTTTTCCTAAACTCTCAAATAAATTTTTAATCATATAAAATTTAAAATACAAAATCAATAGAGCAAAAATTATAAGTTATGAAGGTTTAAAGTCAAAAAATGTAGTTGATCAAGGTACAAAAAAATTATTTCATTCACTTTAAACATAAATATTTTGCAATCTACACAGACAAATTTTGTGAAATTTCTTCCACAATTTTTTTATTCTAGTTTAGTATAAGATCCTATGGTTAGACATGCAAAAGAAACATTTTTTTCTCTATGCTATAATAATGGCAATTTTGAGTGATTTTTGATGGAAAAGAGACCTTTAGGCTTTAGGGTTTAAGGATTAAACATATCTAGATACAAATTGCATTTATTGTTGATACAACTTCTACACTAAATAGGGATATTAATCCTTGAAGTTCTTGAACTACATTCTCACCAAAAATGCTCTAAAAGTGTCATTTCTAATACAAGTAACAAATTTTGGAAAAAAAATCATTTGGGGACACATGTAACCATAGGATCTTGTAGTAATTTGGTTTAAGAATATGTAAAAAAAATTCAGAAATTTTCAACATATAGGTTGCAACATATAGGTTGAAGTGGCAAAGATCCTTTTTTGAGCCTTATGAATAACCGAGCAATTGCACTTCACAAGGTTAGATCATTATGACAAAATATCCAAAATGATTGTGCTTCTTTAAATTCATTCTTCAAGGCAAGTCATTTACATGCTTGAAAATTTCAGATTATTTTGTAATTGTACAACATATAGAAAAAAATAATAAGTTTGAAGAAATAGAAAATGATTTAAAATTCTAAATTCTTAAAAATTTATTTGTGGAATTGAAAAATGCCAATCCCTATGGTTGTAATGTTGTAATAAATAATCTATATCCTATGACTTTTTTTTCCAAAAATATTGAAAATTGAGTTAAATAAAAGGATCTCAAAGTTTATTTTAAATTAGAGAATCTACAATTGCCCTCAAACTAAAACTTCTCTTAATTTACATTTCATTAATCAAAATAGAATGATTCAAAGCTTTCTATGTATATGAACCAATTTCAAATTTTTATATCTAATAAAAGTGATTTTTTTTATTGCCCAGGTTGCCCAAGTTGAGAAATAAAATACACATCACACAATAACTTTTTAATCAGTGAAAAATTATGAAAATTATTGAGCATTAACGATACTCCTCAAGCACATATTGTGTGAAAATTTCAAAGAAAATAAAATAAAATCTCCACTCGCATGTATTTGCCCCCCAAAGTTATGTTGCCAAAAACACAAGGTTGGTCCCTAAGGGGTTAAGGGGACCAAAAAATCAAAGGGACTTATTGTGAAAAACTTACCTCGCAGGGAGTCATTAAGACTTTGTTGCAAAAAGAGTGGCTGAAGGGTGGTATTTTGGTATAGCAAAGGTGAATATTTATATAGTGTGAAATGTCGATTAATTAGTATGGTCCCCTTAATACCCCTATACTGTATAGTGTACTTTTCTTCCAACTAAAGTACCCTCCCGAAATGCCATTGTCCCATCCAACAAGCTGGGGACTGTCGGGGACTCGGGACTGGCTTGCACAATTGATGGCGAGATTGAAGGGGTGAAGTGACTCGCCACTAACTTGCCTGATTGTCACGCCAGTTTCCCAAAAAGATCAACCTGCATGAAAGATGATTGATACTATTCAGTTCTAGTGTACTTGAAAAACTCTCCATTACTGTTTCCCCTTGCAATGGAAATTGTCCATGTGTGAAAAAAATTAATTAAAAAAATTAATTATTATTAATAATGATAATAATAATAAAGTAAAAACCAACTCACCTGAGTGATAAGTCAAGCACTGTCAATTTGTCACCTTGCCTTGCTCAACTCAAACTAGTTCAATTTTTGAGTAACTTAGATTATTGAATAATCATCATTATCCAAAATTCAATATTTATATTTGAACCCCAAAAGTGATACTAAAATTTAACTCCTGAAGTCCCATGGCCATTTTTTTGCTAAAACCACTCAAAACTACTACTTCTACTACAATCACCTACAAAATAAATTTAAAAGAATACTTTTTAGAATCTAACCATAGGATCTTGTTCTACACTTTGTCTTAGATCACGTGATAATTTTTTGTGATTTTTGATTGAAAGATATTAGCATTCAAAGTGAAAGAAAAAAAAATTCTTTCAAAAAGTTTCTGTGATTGCCTACAAAACAAGAAGCTCCATAACTTTCACATCTCTAATCCAAATGAATCAAAGCTTCCCATTTACAAAAAATATAATCTACAAGAAAAAAATTATTAAAAATTTTATTTCAATTTTTTGTGGGTTTTTTTTGTTGCCCAGTCTCCCCCATTTTGAGGTTATTGTGGCATACCTTTTGCTCCCGAGCACTGATTGAAATAAAAATTATATTTCTAGAAAGCTCTTAAGTTTTTTCATCTTATGAGAAAGTTTCAAAAAGTTTCAGTAAAAATTGAGATCATAGGAACCTACCCAAAATCCATTTTGTCCCCCGTAGGGACAATGGGACTTTAGGGGTTAAACAAAAGATGTATAGAATTAAAATATGAGAGCTTAAGAGAATATAATTTCAATTTAGTAGACGCACCTACAAATAACACTTTGAAATTTCGTAATTTATCTACATCACGGTGTTCAAGTAATGTTTCAGAAATGCACTAGAATCCTCAATCATGTGCCAATAAGTTCTAATAAGATCCAATATATAATGCATGTTTGATCAAAGTTTGACGCATGTTTAATAATGTATGTCTAGGTGCTATAAATATCAATTGAAGGTGCATTTATCTTATTAGAAACATTGGTTGTATAAACTCAAGACACTTCAAAAAATTTGGTGTAGTTTTCCATTTGGAGTCTTTCTGTAGGTCTTAAGAGTGCTTGCAATACATTCTAAGTTGTAACTCTCCAAATCTTGGTTTAATTCCAAATTTCAACTTAATTTCTTGAATTGTAGGAGATAATGAAAAATACCAAATGTAGGACTTAGGAATTTATAGTGTGAAGACAAAAGTTTCAACTTGTTTCATGTGTAATATTGTACAACAATTAAAAGTGCCTCCAAATTGATCAAAAAGTCATTTGGGGGAACAATAGCATCAAATTTGCACATAATTTTAGTCCAATCCATTTGAATGCTTTATATGGTGTTTTTCTTTTCATTTATATTCAAAACAATATTTGGAACTTGGATCTTGAGTTTAATCACTACTTATACTAAATCCAATTCAGCCTCCACGTCCCACTTATTTGGTGCCAAAACTCCCCTAAAGTTGCCATATAGGCATTTTAGAATAATGTGGGACTTAGAACATAGCATGAAGACCTAAATCTTGGTTTTCAACTCTCCACCAATCAGATTTTGAGAATTTAGTGGAACTCTAAGCTTTTGATGTAGTGTAAAGCAACCCTTATTTTTGGTCTATATAGTCTATTTATTTATTTATTTAGTGAACTGACCCATCATGTATAAAATCTAATAGTGGAAGGGTCGCATGAGGGATCTTCTTGTGAATCTGACCTTTGGACTTTAGTCAATGTGGCCAACTTTTCTATTAGTGAAGTGACCCATCATGTACAATAATCAATAGCAAAATTGTCCTTGTAGTAAAAGTTGTCCTTACACCACATCCAATCCTTGCATATTTTTGACATAAATGTTCACCCTATAAACGTCATAACCTAAAGTCAATTTCTCTCTCTATATATATGCCTTTATTCAATAGCCTCAATAGCAAATTTGATCCGTATAGATTCTTGCCTTAGTTAATTGTTCACCCAGTAAGGTAGGTGGCTCTTAAAACCAACTTGGTTCTAAAACCGATCTGGTACATTTTACTTCTGAAATGTACTAACTGCATACATTTCAGAAGGGGGTCGGTTTTAGAAACCACTGTGTTTCAACTTCAAAAATTTGTAACTAATTCCACAAAGGTCCAAAAAATATGAAACGACTTGGATTAGATGCCTATTCCTTTTTTCTTCCTACCGAAATTCACTGGAAATTGTTTTGAGATGTTTAGCTGTCCCCAAAATGCAATCAGCTCTTAAAGGGTTGGTTTAAGAGCCACCTACCTTATACGTCAAAACCTAGAGTCCATTTCTGTGTATACCTGAACTCAACAGTTTGAAACTTTTGATAGTTTATTTATA
This sequence comes from Climacium dendroides, assembly GCA_950106755.1. NCBI lineage: Eukaryota > Viridiplantae > Streptophyta > Bryopsida > Hypnales > Climaciaceae > Climacium > Climacium dendroides. Next base: position 36,524,117 of record OX467084.1, read on the forward strand.
CGACGTCCCCAAGCACATGCAAACAAAATCTAGAAATTCTGTTTGAGTTGCCACCAAGAGCTGAGTACCACAGTGATAGGGTCATTTCTAGACACTTAGTCACCCTATTAGAGCAGGCCTCCATCACATGATGGCCAAGTTTGGGTGACGCTGCAGTTAAGAGCCAAACTGTTGATGGGAAACCTCCTAAAAGGTACTGACTTCTTTTTCCCAATTTTACTGTCAAAATAATAAGCTAACCGCCTAATATCACATGCGACTTTCAGTAAGTTACTGGGCATTGTGGGGATGTGATCAGGTAAGGTACAGTAGTAGGCTGTCAAAGCGACCATTTAAGGGCTGGTCTGCTTTTTTCATAGGTTTCTGTGGACAAAAGTATTTTTATATTATTTTTCAGAGAAAGAAAAATAGACATGAAACCTTTAATAAGTGGTTTTGTATTTTTCCAAGTATTTTTGAGTTACTTATAAATTTTCAAAGATTAAGGACATAGGCACCTATTTTGTCACCGTAGGTTTCCCAAAATCCATCCACTTGCAACTTGTAAAGTGATGTGTAGATTCAAAGACTATAATTGGCTCTTGCAATAAAATAAATAAATTTTCCTAAATGCATTCAATTGCTAAAGTGGTCCATTCAAGGATCATCTCATCTCCATTCTCCCCCAAAGCTAGGGTCCATTTGAAGGAGAGGGTATGTTGTACAACACACTACCTTAAGTTTATCTTAAAACACCATTCACAAGATTGTCCACTCAAGGCATACTTTTATATCAATTAATTTTCTATTCAATCATACTTCCAAGGGATTGTGAAAGTGACTATTACTCATATCAAGTTGAACAATAGGATAAACTCTCCTATTGTAACTTTGTAAGTGAAGTGATTCTTCATCTTAGCAGGGTTCTTAGGATTTATTTAGTGCATTCTTACCTTTGTTCTTTGGTATTCATTGAACCTACATGGCATGTGCTCTAGCATAGAGATAGAAGTGGTTTTACAGTCATTACTTTTGAAAAAGTTGTGAGGTACATGGTTGTCAAAGGGTGATTTTTATTTTAGGAATTGAAGTTTGGGAAAGTTGTGAGGTACATGGTTGTCAAAGGGTGATTTTTATTTTAGGAATTGAAGTTTGGAAAAGTTGTGAGATACATGGTTGTCAAAGGGTGTTTTTTATTTTACGAATTGAAGATTGCAAAGATTGCAAGCACATTTATGTAATTGAGCCTCACAAGGTCCATTCTTATTATAAGAGCACTTGCTACTTAACCCTTTAAGTTTTTTTACTATGGTTTCACCAAAAATGCTCCAAAATGGCAAGTACCAAATTTTGGAATTTTTTTTTGGAAAAAAAACACACTTTTTGACACATGTAACCAAAGGATCTTGTAGTATCTTGACTTGAAAACATGTGGAAAAAATTTCAAAAATTTTCACTATGTAGATTGCAAGATATTAGCATTTGAAGTGACAAAAACCCTTTTTTTGGCCTTGCAAAAAACTAGACAATTGTACTTCACAAAGCTCATATTTGCATAATAAAATGTCCAAAATGTTGGTGCTTCTTTGGATTCACTCTTTAAGGCAAGTTGGATATATGCTTGAAAATATTTAAATCATTTGGAATTGTACAACATATAGGAAAAAAATAGTAAGTAGAAAGAAATAGAGATTGATTCAAAATACAAAATTGTTAAGAATTTAGTAATAAAACTAGCGTTTGGCGCTTGCTATGCTACGCATTCATCATTAGAATTTTATAAAAAAATTTATGTATTAAATAGAATGTAGAAAAAAAAATTCAATAAATCTTCAAATAAAAAACAAGTTGGCCACATGCTTGAAAAATTCTCAGAAAAATTTCACAGCATTTGGAATTGTACAACACATAGGAAAAAATAGTAAGTAGAAAGAAGTAAAGAATGATTCAAAATTCAAAATTGTTAAGAATTTAGTAGTTGGCGCTCGCTATGCTACGCATTCATCATTAGAATTTTATTAGAATTTTTATGTATTAGATAGAATGCTGAACAAAAATTTCAATAAATCACTAAAATCTTCATATAATTTTTTTTATAAGTAAGCATATATTAAAATGTACAATAGAAATGTATTGAATGATGAATGAAATATATGCAATGGTGAATACTATAAAAGATACACATTTATTATAATGTATTCAAAATTTGACTCAATTATTACGAACAATGGCAACCCCAAAACTTGGTGAATTGAAAAGAAAAACTCGTAAATCTCAAAAATTTCGTGAACAACTTAATTGTTGTGAAATCCAAAATCGCTTCAATTGAATAAATTTCTTAAATCATTTGGTAGTAACAATAGAAAATTGAAATCATAAAAGCTCAAAGCTCACAAAAGCACAAAATCATAGAAGTGCAAAGAAGTATGAAGTCAAGAGAAGCAATGAAATTGCTACCTCTATAATATCATCCTATGGATCCTCTTTAATATCACCTCAATTGCAACAACTATATTATTTCTATAATATCACCCTTTGTAAAAAGTGACATTACAGAAGTGATTGCAAACTGCTACTCTATTTCTGTAATATCACATTGTGTAAAAATACAATTTCTATGTATGCATGATTGAAAATATTTTTACAAAATATTTAAAATAATTATTTTAAAGACTTATTGAAATCATTATCATGCATTCTATTCAAATATATCAAAATTTTACTAATATGTGATACAATGAATGCATAGCATAGCAAGCACGAGCCCCTAGTATTAATGGTAGCATTTGTGATATTACAGAGGGACTTATGATTTTAGTAGTATGATTTGAAAATGCCAATCCCAATGGTTGCAATGTTGTAATAAATAATCCACAAGTGCTACCATGTAAGCCTAAGATTTTGAGCGTATGAGCCTAGGCTTCTATATTATAGGTACCTATGTTAAAAGCACCTTCTATGGTTATGGGATATTTATATTAGAAGTGCCTATATTATAGGTACCTATATTATAAATACTTTTCATGGTTATAAAGTACTTATATTATAAGTATATATGTTATAGGCACCTTCAATAGTTGTAGAGTATCTATTTATACCTAGGCTCGAGGCTCATATGTTCACATTTCTAAACCCACAAGCTAGCATTGTTATATTTTCATGCTATAAGTACTCCATCCTTTAAAAATGTATAAAGTTGTAAAAATTGAAAATAATTCATTTTATATATATTTTTCAATTAAGGGATTTTTTTTATACTAAATACAATATGTTGCTTGTCCCTTGTATTTCAAGATTATTTTTTAATCTTTTATATTTAGATATCAAATATTATTTCATATTTATAATTGACAAAACAATAGTGAAAAATAGTAAAAACCAATCATTTTTTTTTCTAACTATAGATGAGCAAATTTTTGCCATTAAACTATTAAATTAAAAATAATTTCTTCCTACATTAATATAATTTATATTAGGATGACAAACATAAATTAAAGGACTCTATTCAATAGAAATAATAATCTAAAAGTACCAAATAATCGATATAATTAAAATCGATATCTATTTATAAAATTCCCAAAGCAATCAATATTTTTTTTAATTCAAGATTCATAATATAATTTCAGGTGTTAAGTTTATAAAATTGATGATTTGTGACTTCCTTTTTGGAGTAAATCACAAAGTTTAAACCCTATGGTTTATCAATAGTTATCATGTGGTTATTGTTGTTTCATGGGTTCATACATTAATTACAATTTATCGCATTATTACGATGCATTACTTCACATTGTTACAATGCAATTCCAAGTAATGCATTGTAATGATGCGAAATCATTCATTATAATGATGTGATAAATTGTAATTAACGTGCAAACCCATGAAACAACAATAACCACATGATAACTGTTAACAAACCATATGGTTTAAACTTTGTGATGTACTCATAGTGATAAAACATCCTAAACTTTTAAGATGTTTCATTGATAAGGAAACCAAAATTGTGATATTAAATTTTTAGAAATAAAAAAAAATAGATTATTAAAGTTACAAATTCTTAGTCTAGCTAAACTATGTATATAAAATTACAAACTCATTCTATTCACTGTTTGACTTTGAAACTATTTCGTAGCATTAGAATTTTCTTTATTAAGAGGACAAGGAAGAAGAAATGTGGGACGAGGGCAAACTAAAATGCTAGAAGATATAGAAGGTGCTTCTTTAAAATGGATACAAATTCAATGCTAGAAGAAGTTCATCATGACAATTATTTTGAAATTATGAACGAAGCCTTTGAAGAAGAAGAAGAGAGTTGTGGAGCTCGTAAGTCAACAATTGAAGGTCCGCTTTTCAAATTCCCATCAACTGATGAATTCATAGCGGGATACCTTTGGGGTATGGACTTTGTCTTTAAAGCAAAGATTGCAAACATCAAGACTATTGGGCATGTAGAGACAAACCACCGAGCATTGACTGATAGGCGTGTTTTCATCATGTATAAGTAACTATGTGGGAGAGAGGAGTGTAATATGTCATCACTAACCTTACGACTGATTGCTTACATAATAAGAGTAAATAAAGAAAGTGCTCTTTAGAAAAGGGAGATTCCATTTTCAAATATTGGTGCAATGTTTAAGTTTGAGTCAACATACTTGCATAATGGTAAATCTATGGAAGGAAATTTTGACATATTAAAGATCGATTGGTTGAAAAATAACATTATTTGGAAGCTTGTGGATGGTCAACATGTGAATGTTGCCTACAAACAAGGAGAAAGGGAGTACAGTATGGCTTTAATGAGTGATGAAGAATATCAGAAGGTATTTACAGAGAGGAAAGTACGATTTGTTGTGTATAATGATTCAAAAGTATACATCGAAACTTTGATGTGAATAAATGCAAAAGAATTTGAACGAGAATTCTACACAACAATGGAAGAAGATTTGATAAAGCTACAAGTCATTTGGGAAGCTTGTGGTAAACCTAATTCACAATCATAGGCAAATGATGTTCAACAAGCAAGGGCTATAACAATGGCAGCAAGTGCATTGCACTTGACAAGGTCTTATGTGCAAAATGTATCATTGGGGGTTATTTATAAGAGGATGGCAAAGTATACTTGTCATGCATGACAAGAAAATGAAGTTGCGTATCAATCTATTTTACAAGTTTGTTGTGATTATGAGGATGAAATTTTGTGGTTCAATAAAGATGATCAAAGGAAGTGGAAAAATTATGCAAATAAAAAATTGTTGAATCTAAATGTTGATGTGTGGGAAAATAGAAAGAAGATAGAGAGGCTTTGGTTAAGACACTAATGAGAGTTTTTAAGGCGCATTATCTGCAATTAGCAAAGGAAATGTCAACTAAATCTATTGTTGATGGTGAACGAGTGCAACAAAAAAATTTCTTCAATGGTGTATGTAACACTACTCCAATGAAAGGTACTTTGGCTTGGACAACTAAACGCATTCAATGAAGGGAGGTAGTATGAAATGCAATACAGTGGTTGATGGTTGAATCAAGAGTTACACATCCAAGTACCATGCATAGTTTTTTCTTCATAAATGTGTAGAGATTTGAAGGACATGACCATAGGTAGTTAAAATTGCTAATTGAAGTAGCAAACAAAAAAATGAAAAAAATTTGGTCATCTCCAACAGTGAAGACAATGGAAGCCTTGAAGAGGTTTGAAATCAACATATTTCTAGTATTATAAAGTGTCTTTTAAGAAGAGAGCCCCGAAGTGGTCTTTTATACTTGTATTGTGGATTTTATCATTGATGGAATGAGAGTTTCAAACCACTTCAAGGCTTCCATTGTCTTCACTGTTGGAGATGACCAAATTTTTTTCATTTTTTTGTTTGCTACTTCAATTAGCAATTTTAACTACCTATGGTCATGTCCTTCAAATCTCTACACATTTATGAAGAAAAAACTATGCATGGTACTTGGATGTGTAACTCTTGATTCAACCATCAACCACTGTATTGCATTTCATACTACCTCCCTTCATTGAATGCGTTTAGTTGTCCAAGCCAAAGTACCTTTCATTGGAGTAGTGTTACATACACCATTGAAGAAATTTTTTTGTTGCACTCGTTCACCATCAACAATAGATTTAGTTGACATTTCCTTTGCTAATTGCAGATAATGCGCCTTAAAAACTCTCATTAGTGTCTTAACCAAAGCCTCTCTATCTTCTTTCTATTTTCCCACACATCAACATTTAGATTCAACAATTTTTTATTTGCATAATTTTTCCACTTCCTTTGATCATCTTTATTGAACCACAAAATTTCATCCTCATAATCACAACAAACTTGTAAAATAGATTGATACGCAACTTCATTTTCTTGTCATGCATGACAAGTATACTTTGCCATCCTCTTATAAATAACCCCCAATGATACATTTTGCACATAAGACCTTGTCAAGTGCAATGCACTTGCTGCCATTGTTATAGCCCTTGCTTGTTGAACATCATTTGCCTATGATTGTGAATTAGGTTTACCACAAGCTTCCCAAATGACTTGTAGCTTTATCAAATCTTCTTCCATTGTTGTGTAGAATTCTCGTTCAAATTCTTTTGCATTTATTCACATCAAAGTTTCGATGTATACTTTTGAATCATTATACACAACAAATCGTACTTTCTTGTCACCCTTCGAATATTGGATGCTTAGTGATCCATAATATTGCATCATGTGCATCCACTGGTACAAGCCACCATCCATATTTAAGTCAGTCATTGAGTACTATTGTAGTAATAATTGCCCTGTAAAAAATCAGCATAGAATTAAATACCATTAGTAATTGAATTTAGTAATAACTATCTTCTACATTTTCAATTTAATATGCTATTCGAAGAATTGTGAAAAGCATCAATTGTCAATACATATAGGAAATTGAGAATTTCATTTTGACATTTTGTAGACCATGTAGTTCTACAATTGTATTGTATTACAATATTGCTATTAGTGAAATACAATAAGGAATTAAAGGCATTAACATCACTTCTAGTGTACATTCATCTATTCCAAAAAGAATTTCAACTTCTCCTATGTAGTACTACCTCTGTCCCAAAATGATCTTCCTATTGGACGAAATGTTCCAAATTAAGATTAAAAATAACATTTATTAAAATTCATTTTTCATTGTAAGTAGAGTTTAGTACACTCCTAATATCCTAGAAACTTTGAGATTTCAAATCCTTTTATAAGTGCATTTTCTTTATGTATTGAAAAGTGGAATTTTTTTTAACATATTTAAGAATATCAATGGACATTTAATTGTTGAGTGTGAGGTAAACATTTAGTGGGGACTTAGTATAGGCCAGAGTTCATGTGTAGATCTATGTTCCACCTTCCAAAGCTTCATCTCCTTTGACTAAGAAAAAATTTAAAAAAATCAAAAATAAGAAAATACGATGTTGATTATACCCTTCAATTATGTCATTTGTCTTCCAATTGATGGTTACATGGACAAAAAAGAAACTACAGCTCACAGTTGTTTTATAGATTCTAGATAGCAATTGAAAGCCAAATGTGACCAATTTGCAATATTACAAATGCAACATGAAGTTCATTTTGGGAAAAAAATTAAGGAAAAAAAGAAAATAATTTTGAGACAAAGGGAGTAAATATTTTAACATCATTTTAAGTTATCCAGATTCTCTTAGCTTCCAATTTTTCTACTTTACATTTCCAATTCAAATTCTTTTGAATAAAACAATTTAGTTTGCAATCAAAAGAGATTCCATCTAAACAGTAAACTATGAAGCACTTGAATTGTATTGATTGTCTTACACAATTAAAATCATCAGCCAATCAAAAAGTATATAGTCCAAAAGTACAATTTGAAGAATTACTTACAGGATTATAGATAGCTAGATGAATTGAACCCTCTGGCAAGAAATCTCCAATTGGATGACGTACTTTTTGTTCCATAGACAACAACAAAACGAACTCCCACTGCACCTTAACAAGCTCCTATACCTTCGTGATTTTCAAAGCAAAATTCCTCTCTTTCTTCCTACATTGCATACTTAGTACATGAAAGCTTTTGTAACTGGTCGGCAACCTCAGCTACTCCCGTGCGCACAGAACCTCAATTCTCTATATGTAGACTATACACTCAAAAGATGATACTTTTTGGCAATGCACTAAAGCCCTTCCCTTCTCTGGTCCACAAACTGTCCGTGACCTGGCCAGATGTGCTTAATAATAGAGATGAATCTTTGTACTAGAATGGCCAGATGTGCTTGATAATAGAGATGAATCTTTGTACTGGAAAAACATCAGTCAATACAACAACAAATTGATGGCGCCTTCATTCCAACAAAATAAGGTATATAATATATAAATATTCATTCTTATATATCGAAAGAAGAAAGCAAAAGTCCCATGACTAAGATCTAAAGTAAAAGCACCCTTTACTTTTTGATTGCCTTTTGGGTTTTGCTTAGTTTTTTTGAATGCGTCCCAAATTGTATGATGTAAAAGACTTAAAGAACACTATGTATTCTAGGAAGCCAAGTTGCATCCTTACCAATTGTAACGTGGTTAAGTTTCTAGAATGGATATCTCTAAAGGATGGGATTTTCTACTACTAAAAGGTTGGTGGTTTATTCATTTAATGAACTTTGGAGATTTACATTCAATTTTTTGTTTTGCAACCCTCTAAGTCCCCTACTCAAATCTGTGGCCCCTGGAGATGGCTCCAATAGAGGCACTATTGTAGAAGCAATGCACAAACCGGAGTATGGAGATCGAGATGCTCTTATGGAAAGGCTAGAATCAAATTTATGTTTTTGGCCAATGATGCTAAAGCCACTCTTAGGTATTTTCTTAATTTTTTTTACCACATTCTGTCATATTTTTTCAATTTTTTCAATTTTTTCAAATATTTCATAAGTGAATTTTTTTTTCCTTTACCATAAAAACAACTCATTGATTTTTTTTGGTGAAACATAGCCAAAGAACATCAAGGGGTCAAATGTATCAAAGCACTAAGTTAAGGACTTCCCAACTTCCTATTTTTCTTCCAAATCAATCTAAAATTTAACCCCTAAATGCCCAAGGCCTTTTTTGAGCTTCTATGAATTTATTCTAATTTGAACAAAAAACCAACATTTTGATAAATTGCATCATTTTTTTTTGAATTGTAACCATACAAATTCAAACTAGACATGTTAGACATTTCATAGGATAAGAAAACACAACAATATTCCTTATAGATTGAAAGATTATAATGTTTGATCATAAGGGTGTTAAAACTGCAAAAGTGATTTGAAGACTTTCAATCGTCTTTTCACATGTCAAATTTAAAAAGTTGATCACCAAATAAATATGAGGATAAAGGGCCTAACATGCATAACCCTAATCAATTTATATCTTTTCAAAGTCTACTCTACAATTTGTTTTAAATGAATTTCTAATGTAATTTTTTCTCCAAGATTTAGTGTATTTAAGACTTATGTCCAAAAGCTCTCAACACTATGGGAAGTTAAGATTTATTCCAATGGACACTCTTCTACAAAATCTTGAATAGAAAAATCATAATCAATCATTTTCAAAATCAAATTTTTGATGCTGTAATCAGACTTCAAAAAGTATTTTTCAAAAATATGAACTATTAAAAATAAAAATTTGGTTAGGTTTTATTTGACTTCAAAGTATTATTGACACCACAAATTGGTGCCTTGGGCATTTAGGGGTTCATAAAGAATTACAAGCAATTTTTCTAATCTTGAAAACATATGTATTGAAGTTGTAATCATTTATGAAACTAGATAAGTTGGTCAAATTTGAGAAAATAATTTACATTGAATTAGAAATAGATGGGATAATACATAAAAATTAATATCGGTGATGAGTTAGTTAATATGGATAACGTACAAAACTCAGATTTTTCTCAAACATTTTTGCCATCGTTACTCTATATACATCTCCAAAAATTAATAAGTATGGATCTTGAAGAAACGGTTTTAGAACCTCTATAAAAAAAAATTATGACTCTTCCTAACTTTAGTATCCAAATGCCACGTTCTTTGATGTGTTGAAACCTCCTTTCACTTGCCAATAACTTATGCATACGGTATCCAAATGCCATGTTCTTTGGTGTGTTGAAACCTCTTTTTTCTTGTTGACAAGAAAATCAATGAAAATTTTACCAGTCAATAGTAAAATAACTAGGCATGGTAGCCCAAAGTGGTAGTTTGGAGGGGAGGTACCCACCTTTCGTCAACTTAGTTCAGTCTTTTTGTGCCTTCAGTTATAGTCATGTATGTTCTATAAGTTATTCTAATCCCAATCACAAATTCAGGATCACCTCTAATTTACGCATTGTCCCTTTGGACATAGAACTCTTCTTTTGATGCATTGAAATTGTTGTGTCCACTTAGAGACCAAAGTATCAAAGAAGTTGCCAAAGAAAACCTAAACAATAGATTCTGCAACGGGGGAGATGAAATTCACACTCCAGCCAATCACCTTACGTCTTCTTCAATCTTTGCGATGAAAACAACTACAACTAAGAAATGTTGCCTACCCAATATATGAATCCCAAACACCTATTTTTGGAAATTGGTCAAAAAAGCAAGAATCGAGATACTATAAAATACAATAATAAAATCTCATGAACTGACATACTTCCTCAACTACGACCACCTTGTCCTAGAATTTTCAATGATCAAATATGTCTTTGCATAAACAATCAATAACAAAGGTATTCTAAAGCACTCACTCACAACTTTATGCAACTTCCCGCACCTCCAAAATTCCAGGTAGCAATCAACTCTTACCACTTTCTGTTCGAGATAGACAACAAAGGACAGACAACTTTGAACTCGGTGAAACAAGTAGCAACTTATATTCCATTCGTGAGTGTAGAATCCAAGCAGGGCAATGCTACAGAGTGCAAATGCAATACAAAAAATTTGAGCCCTGTAGAAGGCTGTTAAGAAGATTTGTTGATCGTCGATAGTGGTTTTTAGAAGTGCACTATTCCCCTGTATCTGCTCAATTTGAAAGATGGGTAGTGCACGATCGGACTCAAGAATGGACCATCTAGATGAAATCACAAATCCTATTGGCCCCACAAGTCCGGAATTCCTAAACCATATTGACAACAATTGATTCACTTCTACACATCACATTTAGTAACAATAAAGACTACCTTCCCTTAAACAAAATGATGTGGAATATTTCACACCATTTCATCCTAAGATGATATGGTGTGGAATATTCTACACTTATTGAAACTAATGCTTTAGTTTCCTCATTGTGATTTGAACAACTTTCATGATTTGTGGATCAAGAGTGAGAAGACAAATCTTTATATACATTTGGGGTGGTAGGAGGCAAAGTAAACAATGTGGGATAAATAAATAAAAGTTAGTAGGAGCTCAAACTCTCATAAGAAAGTCAAATTAAAGCAAGGATTCTATTTAAAATAAAATTTTAGGCCTCATTTAGTCATAGTAAAATAATTTTTTTTTAAAAATTTGAACTAAAAAAAGTTGGGAAATTTATTTAAATTTCATCCCCGAAATTCCATTTCATATTTCAAACCTTCAATCAAAAGTTATGGACATTTCAAAGAGGGGTTGGAAGAGACATTTTACATCTTGAAACATCCTCTTTGAATTTTGTCCATAACTTTTGATTGAAGGTTTGAAATATAAAATGGAATTTCAGGGATGAAATTTAAATAGATTTCCCAACTTTTTTTAGTCCAAAGTTTTTTGAAAAAAGTTCTTCTATTATGACTAAATGAGGTTTGAAATTCTACATAAACATAATTTTGACATTTTGACAATAAGTGGTTTAGCACTCATTTTCAATTTATCCCATATCTTTTGAGGATTCATGGTAAAAACTCAATTTCAATATAAAAATGACATCTCCAACCTTCACTCCCTCAAATGTTTCCTACTCAATTCCTTCATAGGTTTACCAAAATTATTTTTTGGATGGGATAAATGACATTGGAATTTTGATTCAAAGGATTCTCATGGTATTTGGCATATCATCTTAATGTTTCTTTGAATATTTGTTTGATTGGTTTGAGATTTAGAAGGAAAAAAAAAAGTGTAAACCATATGTCTACTACCACTGATAGTCCTGGCACGTGGGGAATTAAAGAATCATAGGTTTTTGGACTTTCCAAAGTTGTACTGGCACCAGTGGTGCCAACTTGGACATGCACAGGCAGTCAATGGGTTGGCACTCTAAATCATTCCAACCCCCCAAATTAGCAGCCCTCTTGTGGCCTCATTTTTTTTCTAATGCATGTTATAATACCTCAAACCAACGTGAAATCTCTTGCCAATTCCAAAATTTACAAATAATGCCAAGACTTAACCAAGAATCTCACTGTACAAATTCAATCAAGCAAAACAACCCTTCAACCACATACGCTCAACTCTAAGTGAACAAATTGAGCTCCACAAATTGAGGTCCACCAAAAAACCTACAAATATGAAAGGGATAGCACAAGTGTGGAGTAGCTGATAAGGTTGCAAGTACATGCGATCTAATTCTTGTAGTTAGTGGAGTACAAGCAAAAATGTGCATATTTGAACAAAATTGTTTGAGTTATACTTGAATGTTGTGGAGTTCATTATAAATGCAGTGGATTGACTATGAATAGAGACGATGAGCGGGGAGGATGAATCAACAATGGTTAGTTCTGCATTGACGGGCTTCTGTTCTTAGGAACATGACAACTTTCAGACACACAGGGCTAGTTGGGGAGCGCTTATGCAAGGTTGATGGAATCTCGATAAGAGACAAATTTAATACTTCCTTGCAAATGTCAGGAAGAATCAAATTGACGACGAAGTTGTCTACAATGCCTTACATCTTGGAGCGCTTAGGACCTATACTTGTATGGGAACTGGTAGAAAATTAGGTTTTGGCGGCATAAGACGAGAACGTTGGCATTGTAAATTGAAGGTACCTCCAACCAAGTGTCGATTGAAAATTAAGTTTTGTTGTTGACTTTTCAAGTTCTCCTGTAGGGACAGAGTGTTTGCAGAAAAAACGCAGTCAAAGCGAGTCCAATACTTAATTGCATGAGGCTGACCCTTGAAGTTTGTTCTAGAGATGCTAACTAGTAGTATTCACTGGCCGGGCTTTTCCCTGCAAAATTTTGAATGTTACGAAGTACAGCTACACAATCAACAAATTCTCAAGGAGGATTGCTTCCAAAGAAAAAAGAAGAGGGAGTAAACTATGATGTTTTTTGATAAAATGTGGTTTTAGAGGCCATCTCCAGTAGGTCAACACAAACTCCGTCCTTGCAACTGGAGACGCATAGTGGGAGGCTTTGAAAGAATAGTGTATATTATTATACCATTCTGAACACCACCTTTGTAGAGTTGGCTAAGACTTTAGAGCTGGCAAATTACACCACTTGGGAACCGACTCATGAGAGTGACACAATGAAGCTCACTCACAAACTTGACAAATGACATCTTCAAATCTTTTTTACTCACAATCTCTTCTACCCGCTCTATTCTGGTATTCTTTTTTAACGTTGAGGGTACTCGTTCTCTCACTTGTAGCATTTTAGCCAATTTGTAGGAATGCGCTTTCATTGGAAGATTAGTTATAGAGTTGTGGAAAGATCACTTTGGATACAATCGTCAAATCTCCAGGAAGATGGAACAGTCAAATTCTACCTTGACTATGAGGACAGACCATGCAATTCCACCTCCAATGTGGTCACAATTGTACTTTTGTCAACACTACAACAAAAGCAGTGTTTTATGACTGCAAAATATGACTGCAGTGAGTCGTAAAATAAAAAAATACAACTCACACAAAAATCACTGTAGATGACTCGGAATATGACTGACTCCAGTCGTTTAGAAGCAGTCGCTTCAGACATCAGTCATATTGGCAGTCATATTTTTCGAGGGATATAAATACCCATTTTTAGCCATAGTATGCCAACATGGCGTATACTTTGACTTTCCTAGGGGAGTCTTGACTTTTTCTTGAGTTGCCCGGGCAAACAAAAAAATCCTACGTGGAATATGACTATGGTCAGTCATATTTTTGAATGATGTGGAATATGACTGCAGTCAGTCATATTTTTGGATGACGTGGAATATGACTACGGTCAATCATATTTTTGGATGACGTGGAATATGACTGCGGTTAGTCATATTTTTGGATGACGTGGAATATGATTGAAGTGAGTCATATTTTGCAGTGATGTAGAATACGACTCTCGTCAGTCATATTTTATGGAATATGACTGAGGTGAGTCATATTTTGCAGTGATGTAGAATACGACTCTTGGCAGTCATATTTTATGAAATATGACTGAGATGAGTCATATTTTGCAGTGATGTAGAATATGACTTTTGTCAATCATATTTTATAGAATATGACTTCTGTGAGTCATATTCTTGGCTTCATGAAGTTGCAAGTAGCTTCCAATGTCTTTGTTTCAACTTTTGATGCCTGTATATACAATTAAAGAAATGAGAGGTTAGTTTTTAGTGATTGAACAACAAAGCCTAACCTTCAAAGACTTACAAAAACACAAAATATTTAGCTCAAGTTTAGGATAGAAAGAATAAGATTAATGATGGAAGAAACAAGAAAAAGAAGATAAGTATTAAGAGTTAACAAGAATCAAAAGTTAAGATGCAACAAGGAATAAAAAACAACAACTAAGCAACAACTAAGATACAACAAGAAACAAGAAGCAACATAAAACAAGAAACAACAATTAAGACACAATATGAGGCAACAATTAAGACATAAGAACAAAGAAAAAGCAACAACTAAGACACAAGAGAAAACAAGAAGCACCAACTAAGACATAACAAGAAACAACAAGAAATGAGAGTATAGATACAACAAGAACAAAAAAGAAGCAAGAACTATAAAACAAGAGGAAACAAAAAAAAAAGAACTAGGAAGAAAAAAGAGTTCAAATGCAAGAGAAAGAAAGAAAGAATTTAGATGCAACAATAAGAAACAAGAAGCATGAACTAGAGAGCAACAAGAAACAAGAGTTAAAATGCAACAAAAAGCAACAACAAGTGAGAGCTAAGAGACAATAAAAAGTAAGAAAGAAGAGCCACAAGAAGTAACGGCTAGGGTTCCAGAACCCTAAAAAGTGGCGGCTAGGGTTTCAAAACCCTAAAAAAATGACAGCCAGGGTCTCAAAACCCTAAAAAAGTAGTGACTAGGATTCAAAATCCAAAAAAATAGGTGACTAGGATTTCAAAATTTTAAACAATGACTTCTCTATATTTTTTTGGAATTGCCCAAATTTTTCTTGAATTGCCCAAAACAAAACAAAATCACTATTATATGAAAATATTAGTGATAATATGACTCAATGTTCCCAAACATGTTCCCAACGTTCCCAAACATGTTCCCTACGTTCCCTATGAAGTACTTTGGTATTCCTAATGGCCGTATAGTATACGCTTGTGACGTACAAGGCGTAAAAATGACTGACAATCATATTTTGTAGTCATATTTCTCCCCAAAGTATTGGCCTTCAAGAATATGACTGCAAGCAGTCGCCAGTCATCCTCAGTCATAATTCTGCAGTCATAAAATACTGCCATTGTTGTAGTGCAATGGAGTCAAGCAATTTAGTAATTTAATATTCTTTGCCTTGATTATGTAGCTACATGCTCAAATCTAGAGTCAATTTGTCATTTTCAAGAACGAGGGCAATGATTCCAATTTGCAAAGCACAATTTGAATACTATAATTGTAATCATCTACACATCAACCTCTTTGAATGGTAATGTATCAAATTATATAGGATTGGTCATGTCAAACCCTAATTCCACACCCGCAAGTCTGCAACAACAAGCAGAACACCATCGTTGAGGAGCTAGAGGACCAAAAAAACCCTTATAGAGCATTGCCACTGTAACTATGTGGATAGCCGAAGATTATAGATTGAACAATTGATAATTCAAATTGTAGCCTAAGAGATGAATCACAAGAAGCAACCTGAAGACAAGCAATGGCAGCTAAGGAGGTATAAAAAGAAGTCTAACCTTGAACTTGTTCACTTCTTGGAACATGAAGACTGGGCTTGAAAGCAACAGGCTTTAATGCAACAAGGAGGAGTTGGCTTCAACGGAGCAAGGAGGACTAGCCCTCAATGGAGTAGTTTGTTCTTTAAAGAGAACATGAGCGGCATGGAGTTGCAAGCAGAAGACAAGCAATGACCATTGAGGGTAAGTGAACAGGAGTAGCGTGGACTTCTGAGCAAAAAACAAGTGACGACAATTGAGGAGTGCGAAGGGGCGGTGAGTAGGGAAGACATTAGGATAGAACAAAGACCATTGTTGTCGACTCCGCATAGCTGTGTAGGGTCAAAAGTCAAATTCAAAAAGCTTTGTTCAATCCTGACAAATGAATAATGGTTCTTTTTAAGCTACTATGCATGGCGTACATTGATAAATCTACTGTGCATGTTCTGAGTCGATGAAGCTATTGTGCATGGTGTAGAAATAAGAACAGTAAGACCGATTTGGTTCATTTTCTTCAAGTATAAATATCACTTTGCTTATAAAGTGGGAATTCAGTTTGTCTGAAGCTTAGGGTTTAGGAGGTTAGGTGATATGGAGAGCAAAATCTTTGACATGCTATGGAGGAGAGGGTCTCTACATCAAATAAGCTAAGAATATATAAAAATAATATTTTTTAAAAACTAAATTGGATGGATTATATTTCTAGAAGGCTTCAATCACATGAGAATTGAAGATTCAAACAACAAAGGAAGCTCATTCCAAGTTAATTAACTTAGTCATTGTAACATGCACTTGTAGCATGGCTGACAATGAAGTTAAGTTAGTTACAATAAATCATGTTTATAGGGAGCTTGAATATGGTTTAGCGTAAATTAGGCAATCCCTAGGGCAATAATAAGATTCAATGATCCAGGCTTGGGTGTGAGTAGGGAGGAAATTTACATTGACATTGAGCTTATTTTGCAAGACATTAATAAAAGTGGTAATTTGAAGACTGCAGTTTTGCCCGTAAGGACAACATTGGAATTTTTTATTTGCCACCCATGATAAAAAATTTTAAAAAATTAAATTTTGAAAATAAAAAATATATTTTAAAAATTGAAATTATGAGTATGGAATTAAAAAATATGAATTAAAAAAATTTGAGTTTGAAATTTTGAATTTAAAAAATCAAATTTTAAATTTTGAAATCAAATTTTGAAATTGATAGTTTAGAACCAAACATCTTGAATTTGGGACCCAAACTTCTAGGGTTTTAGATCCAAACCTCTAAAATTTAGGTTTAGGTTCCAAGCTTCCACAGTTTGGGTCCCAAGCCTCCATAGTTTCAATCCCAAGCTTTCACAGTTTATAAATGCTACCATTTGATTTTGTTGTAGGATACCAAAATGTACTTTAGAAATGTACATTCTACATTGTAGACTTAGAATATGTTCACACTTAGTGTTTGATAATAGCGATTGTAAAAACATAAAACCTCTAACAAAGACGGAAAGGCATAATTTTATAAAAAAATTGTTTTCACCTTACTTGGCATTGGTTTGGCATAATTGAGTCATTATATATTATCAACCATGCAGACTTGAGGTAACTTATAAGATTTAGTATTTAGTTTACAAAGGCGAACTTTTCCTCTCCACAAACCTCATCCAAAGAATTCATCTACATCATGGAGAATACAATGATGTCGTAACCAATGGCCTAAGACCACTAGCTACAAATATTTAAGTTTGATGGCATTGTAGAGGAAATACTTTATTGAAAGATGCAAGTGTGGAGGGTCAGGATGTGACTTTTATAATGAAATTTATTGTTCATCATAAATCTTCAAACAATATGGGGTAATTTAAAGATAGAGCTTCAGTGTTTATTGTCAAAAACTAAGAATTGAGTTTGGAATAGAATTTTAGACCTCATTTAGGAACAGTACAATACATTTTTCCAAAAAAAATCAATTAAGAAAAGTTGGTAAATCAAGTTAAATTTCATCTTCAAAATTCCATTTGAAGTTTTAAGCTTACAATCAAAAGTTCTGAACAAATTTGAAAGAGGGGTTGGAAGGAACACTTTCTTTGATATTTCTAAACACCCTTTTCTAGAATTTATTCATAACTTTTGATTAGAGGTTGAAAATTACAAATGAATATTTTGAATTGAAATTTCACTTGATTAACCATCTTTATTTAGTTCAAATTTTTTTCAAAAAAATGATTTTACTATGCCTAAATGAAGTCTAAAATTCTATTCCAAACACAATTCTTGCCTTTGACTTAACTATGAGCTCTCATTTCATGTCCCACATGGATTGCTTTATTTCCTACCACCCCATTTAGAGCTTTCTTCCCAAATCAAAAGGTAAATCGCAAGTAGCCCTTTAGTTTCAACCATGATACATCGCACTAAAAGATGCTATTTTTTGTAAATTGCTCAATATGTAGTCCCATTAATTAACATTGATCTTAACAATTTGAAACCTACGTTTTCTACTAATTGAGATGCAGAATAACATCATGTGAAATTTATATAATTACTTGAACAATATCTTCATTAATTGACTTAACGACCATTCTTTTCTCTTGCCAGCTCGCTATTCAACTAGGATTGATATTTAGAAAAGAGCAAAGGTGTGAACACACACAATTTTCTTTCTAACAGCACCCCAAAGACTTGGCCTTCAAGACAAGTGCGAACATACCATTAGTTTCCACACAATTATAAATTATGTATTCTAAAATAAACTTTGAAGTCTTTTATTTAACTCATTTTTTAGTATTTAAAAATGAAAATGATAACAAAAGATGTAAATTGTTAATTACAACATTTCAACCATTTGAATTGGGATTTCTTCATTTCCATAATAAAATTGTAGACATTATAGTATTAATGTAGTATTCAATGAAGGTGGCTTCTATTTATTAAACTAAAATACCATTGACGATGTTTACGTCATTGATTGAAGTATAGGTGAAAATAGAATGATTATAAATAGCATAAGGGCCCTTTCCTAAATTGTATATTAGTGTCCATGTAGAGTTTGTTGGAGATACTTATTTTCAAAAGTGATAGTATGTATATGGACAATTGATATTTTCATTAGAATTTGAAAGAAGTTTTTGTTAAACATTGAAGGGTGTAGTCCTAGAAAGATACAAGGATGTACATTCAAACAATAGGTACTGGAAGGGTGGGAATTTTTTTGGTCTTCAATTCACTTTGCATCCTACTATTATGTAGTTATTTCAAGAGTTCATTAAAGGAGGGGTATGTATTATTTGTAATTTCTAAATATGAAAATGGATGTATCATATAGTGTAGTAGTTTAATTTCATTATTGAAACTATATTATTAGAATTTTCTATAGGGCTTCAGTTGCACAATTAAGGAACTTGCTAAATTCCTAGTACTCAAACATTGAATACTGCATATGGAGTTCTATAGAACTCTTAAGAATATGAAATGACTTGAAGAACTTGCTAATAGCATTTGACTTACAAAGAAAATTGACCGGAATGTAATTGAAAAAGTTCATAATCACTAACATTGATTGTTCCGTAAATTTTATAGTTCTAGAAATGTGTTTCCTCATTCCAATAGTTGTCGTACTATGTGGTTAGTGAAAGATTGCTTTTGGGTACATATCATGTCTATTGAGTTTAACAAACATTTATTCCAAGAATATAAACAATGTGCACTTTAAAAGTACAAATTGATTTTTTTACTACTTTCTCATGCATATAGTCTTGGTAGTAAAACTGCCTTTCAAACGCTTGTAGATTGATACAACTTTGTTAGAGCTTAAAAAATATAAAAAGAAACAAACTATAAATAACACTAAATATGAGGTTAACCTATGGTCCTAAATCTATATCAAAGGATAATGTCACATTGAATAAATAATGAAGAGGGGGTGTAAGGTGAAAATAATTTGTTCATAATGCATTCTATTAGTCCATAACCTATGAAAGTTACAATGCACACAATGACATTGTAAGTGCAGTGTATTATAAACAATTACTTTGTAATTATAGTTGTAATGTGTTGTTGTTCTTGAACATTTATTTGTACTCATATGTTTAGTTGTACCACTGACAAATCCATTGATTGTTAACCTTTGAATGCTCAAGGCCTTTTTTCAACTTATAGAAATTTACTCTAACTTGAACAAGAAGTCAACATTTTGATAAATTGTACCAATTTTTTAAAATTGTAATTGTACAAATTCAAATTAGACATATTAGAGATCACATAAGAGAAGAAACACAACAATATCACTTACGGATTGAAAAATTATAATGTTTGATCATAAAGGTGTTAAATTTGTGAAAGTGATTTGAAGTCTTTCACTCTTCTTTTCACATGTCAAATCTTAAAAATTGTTCACCAAAAAAATTATGAGCTTAAAGGACATAACATGCATAACCTTGATCAATGTTTGGCTTCTCTTCTATAATTATTTTAAATGAATTTTTAATGTGATTTTTCTCTTAGATCTAGTATATTTCAGAGTTCAGACTCATTTCTAAGAACTTTGAACACTACGGAAGGCCAAGATTGCAATGGACACCCTTGCACAAAATTTGGAATAGAAAAATCATAATCAATCATTTTTAGAATCAAATTTTTAATGCTAAAAGTAGACTTTGAAAAAAAAATTCAAAAATATGAATAACAAAAAATGGGAATTTGGTTTGATTTTATTCAACTTCAAAGTATTGTCAACAACAAAATTAGGTGACTTGGGCATGCAGGGATTAAAGAATATTTCAAATGTACAACAACCAAATGATCATTTCTATTTATTTATTTAATTTAGTTTACCCTGCATGTAAAAGATAGAATACCAAAAACAAACAAAGACTATGGATACCAAAGGTTTTGGAAGTCCTGTGGCACTACCAACAATTGTAGTGGTTTAAGGTCCTACTGGAGGGAGTGTTGGACAAAGAGTAGTCCGAGCCCGTCGCGCAATTCTATTCGAAAGTAGTGGTGTTGAAAGCCATGAGGCCAGGACGATGGACACTCTGCACTTGTTCTCTGAAGTTGGAGCAGTCGTTGCAACTGGAGTCATTGACGACAAATTGTTTGCCAAATGGAGCTACACCACGTTTGACTTTTCTCCGATGAAGTTGCGGTGCAAGTATTGCATATTATAGATGGAATTGTGTAGACAAGAGAATTAGTAGGAGAGCGTCTTGGACAATGTGTAGGATTGGTAATTCGTTGGAAGAAGTCAAGAGTCCATGGAACTGAAGGGAGGAGGACAAGTATCGTGTAATCAGTAGGACAACTTCATTCAATTGATTCTCTTATAGCAACACCGGAGTTTGAATTCCACGAGAGCAATAGTAGTCCCAACCATCAAAAAAATCTTAGAGCACTCCTGGTGCTAGTAGCAATCCTTAATAGAGGTCTCTAAGAATGTGAGAACGATTTCACAATTTTAGAGTTGGTTAAGAATTCAAGGATGGAGTACCAAAGAATAAGAGCACCCGAAGGTATTCTATGGCTACTTGTAGGAGAAGAGAACAAGGTGCACGTGTGAGAGAACCATTGAATTAGAAAGTGACTTTGCAAAGTGTATTATTAGCCAAAAATAAATGTGGATGCAAAAAAAATTGTTTGACAAAAATAAATGAGAAGTACATATTTAACCAAAGGTACACAACATGGGGACAAAAGTACAAGCTCCGATCAACATGGATGCTACAAATGTTGAATACTTTCTACAAAAGAGGAGAAGGACATTAGAGGGACAAATATGAGACAAAATTGAATGGCTTTCACGTTTGCAATGCGTGTTATACTACAGTTCTAGGGTATTTGCAAAGGCGGTTCAAGTAGCTGAAGCAATCCTACCAAGTGCATGGAAGAGTGGTTGCAGTACATGGCAATACATGTTACTTAAGAGAAGGAGCAAAAATATTAGTAGCATGTGCGAGTTTTGAAGAATTTGTCAAAGAAACTGGATGCACTCAACCGCACAGGCAAGTATGGAAAAAGATAGACAATAATATTGTACCATTGGTACTATTATCCATGAACACAACAAAGGTGGATGTGTTCCACTATGTCAATAAGGAGGTAAAAAAGATGGTAGATGAAGAGCCATTGTCTCTTTCTTCTTTCCATCGTTTGCAGCGTAAGAAATTTTCTCACATACAAATTTTTTTTTCTTGATTTTCAAAGAATTATCATTGTTGGAAATATAAGTATGGAATGGAAGGTACAACAAATGTAGCAACGTGTGCGGAGATTAAGAAGTGGTACATTATATATATCCAATATCAAATGGAGGAGAGGCACAATTATTAGTTGTTTAAAAGGTTAGCAATGATTACACTAGACTTGTACATATACTTGATAATAGACAACATGGGCTAAAATACAACCATGGTTCCAAAGATAAAGCAAATAATGAAGAATTTCGAGTCCCAATTTGTGAAAATTCATCTCTGTGGGGTACTGGTGCATGGAATAGGACTATATGCAGATGTATAGATTAATGCACACCATAAGCATAATAGCAATCAGGTGATAACTATTATAATGCATGTGATATCTGATATTCAAAGATGGAAGGGAAAACTACCGCCAACTTTGAGAATTCAAGTAGATAACACAACTTGTGAAAATAAGAATATATACATATTTGCACTTTGTGAAGCATTAGTGGGCTTGGGTTATTTCTAGGAGATGCAATTATGTTTTTTAATTTTGGAGCAGACACACAAAGACATAGACCAATGATTAAGTATTATTTCAAACATGTTGAAGAGGACCAATATAGACTCATTGGATGAATTGTTGTATGTGATAGAGAAAGGGACATCATACACCATGTCCTTCGTTAGTGCATGGAAATTAAAGCATGTTCGTGATTGGAAATCATTCATCACACCACACCTTTTACGTGGAGGAGATTAAATGACAGGAATAACGTTCCCACACCACATGAGGTTCTACATGGAAAATGGAGTGTTTAGAGTTCAACACAAACATTTTAGCAAGGGCGCATGGAGACCAGCAGAAGGGCACATGTGTTTACAATCTTTACCGAGCCCAATAGAGAAGCCTACTCTAGTATAAGTATTTGAGGCTGACGAGAGAGAACTAGGGGCGTTAGAAAATTTCATTGTGTACAAGGACAAATGTGTAGAGAGAGGTATGAATGTGGAAAAGAATTTTGAAGCACAAAAGAAAACACAAGATTCCAAAAAGTACCTTTAGGAATTTCCAAGTTGGATAGAATATTAAAAAGAAAACTGCCTTTCTGGCCATTAGGAGTTCAAGAGAATGTGAGGGAGCATACAGAGTTAAACAGAGTTCCTGCTAGAGAAGAGGAGTTGGACTTGAACTTACTTGTAGTAAACTCAATTATGGCAACAAAGCCTAATCCAAAAGCACGAGGCTATTTTGGTCCATGAAAGAACAAACCAATACAAAATCCAAGAGCTAGGGTTCCTAGAAGAAGGAAGGTAAATGAAGTAATAGACACAATTGAAATAAGGAGCACAGAGAGAGGGCTAGATCCATTTCTAGTATTTGATCCAAAGAAAGACTTACAAATTGGACAATTTGTGGCCCTCACAGTGGAAGCAACTAAAGTGCAAGAAGATGTGCCATTTTATCTTGGAGTTTGGTCAATGGAAATGGACAACAACAATGAAAATAATATGGTACTGGCCAATTTAGAGGACAAGAGTTGTCATTAGGAGAACTCCAAAGAATGAATAGTATGCAAATTGTATGGAAGCGTTATAGGAGCCTTTCCGTGAGAAGCACAAATGGGTAGAAAATAAACTGTTATTTTCTCATAGACAAACAAACCTACGAAATTAAGAAGCGGATTCTCACTACTAGAAAATGGTGTCCAAGTCAACAAAAATTTAACAATTTTTTGTTGATTAGGATACTGTATTGACCATTCTAACAGTTTTTTGGTGATTTGGTACAAGCTAGTAAAATGGTCACTGATTTTTATTGCTTCAAATAGTACAGCGTCCAAATCAACAAAAAAATTATTACTTTTTTGTTAAAAAGACATGCCTCACTTGTTGGTAATAAAAAAGAGGTGACTTTGATGACACAAGAGAGGAGAAGACAAGCACTTTATACAAATGGGATAATAAAAGGTCAAACAAACCATATGGGATATGTGAATCACTCATAGTCTTAATTCACATATCCCACATGGTTTGTTCTACCTTCTACCACTCCATTTCTATAAAGATCTTGTTTTTTCTTCTCTTCTATCACTGAAGTCACCTCTCTTCTATCACCAATCTCTAAATTATGAGAAATTGGTCTTCTTTCTTCTTAATACATTATAAAGTTGAGCTTTTTTCTAATTAAATCATAACGTTTAATTTGTAGTCCTATCTATGTATTCTACCTATAGCAATTTGTATTGAGTTGGTTTTTTGTTTGCTAGGTAGTGGCCATTCATTGAAAAAATTTATAAATGAATTAATATTATTATTTTTTTGACTTAACCACCATAACAAAATGGACAACAATTTTTTGTTAGGTACTATCCAAAACAATGCGACCATACAAGGATACAAACAACATCAACACTTTTTTGTTAATTTTTTGTTATGGTGGTCACTGTTTTTTTACTAGTGTCTTGAAAGAAAACCATATATAAATCCATGGAGAGATAATAGAGAAGAATGTTACTATACCAACATTAGCAAAACCTCATCTCTTGGAATACATTGCACTATAAATGGAGTTGGACAATGAATGATTGCGGAATGATATAAATATATACTAAAGAAAGTGATTATATTTAGTAGGACTTGTAGAAGTAGTATATGTATTTTGAAATTTGTGCTAGTAGTAGTGGACTTGAGCTTGGTCAAAATACATGAAAATTATAAAGTTGTGAAGTGAAAGGCAGAACAATAATTCTATAGTAGGCTAGCCGAACAACTAAAGACCTAGTGATTGCAAAACTTAAAGTTCTGACTTGTACGGATAAAGGGACTTAAGCCCCCACAAACATTATAGTCACTAGAACCTAAATTTGACATGTCTACCAATTCCATCACATCACAAAGTTTAGACCCTACAATTTGCCAACAGTTATCATGTGGTTATCGTTGTTTCATGGATTCACAAGTTAATTACAATTGATTGCATCATTATGATGCATTACTTTGTATCGTTACAATGTAGTTGCAAGTAATGCATTGTAATGATGTGATAACAATGCAAAGTAATGCATCGTAATGATGCAATAAATTATAATTAACTTGCGAACCCATGAAACAATGATAACCACATGATAATTGTTGACAAACTGTAGGGTCTAAACTTTGTGATGTATATCCGCCAAAATTTGATCAAATTTGTGGAATTATTTTTTAATTTTCTTCAATTATTAGACTTTTTATAGTACCACACAAATAGAATTTTTTTGGCAAAAACACAATCATTGCACAAGAAAAAAAAATTCATTGTACGATTTCATATAATTTCAAGAAACAAAAAGGGGCAAGTGGCCCCTTTCCTTTTGGTGATCAATTACATTTTACTCGTACGGTTTGTAAGTGCAATTTTATACGCCCAAGTGCAAAAATGACAAATTTTACGTTTAGGTCACAATTTCATTTGCCATGTAGATGATTACATTTTCATTCATTTTTTTGGCCATTCACATTTTGGAGTTTAAAAAAGAAGTTCATTTCTACAAAGTTTGGTGTTGCAAAGTTTGCAATGGATGGTAACATTTTCATATGTATTGATTTACATCCTTTTGCTCTTATTAACTCCTAATGACTCCCTTGCAACTTCTCAATGAAACCTTTTCGGTCCCATTGCATTGCAACGGAATATTGTTTGTGTGTGGTTGTGTGTGGTTATACCAATAGAGTCCTAATCCATAAAGTATCCCCCATTTAACTAGTTTTCTACTTTGCGTAGGTATTGTAATCAAAACATAATGAAATTTAATACATTATATCCTATAGATTCTAATATATCTATTTTCATAGATTTACAAATTTTCATTTCAACACTTTGAAGGTCTTAGAAATTTTAAATTCTAGAGACTTTAGGAAATTAATCCTCAAACTCTTTAAATCCTATCATTTTTTGAATCTAAATCTATGATCCTACTTGTTCTAATTCACAAAACTTCATTTTCCGGCCTTATGGTAAGTTTAACAACCAATAGGGGGCGATTTTATCTTGAGAAATCTACAAAAAAGAATTGAATTGCAAATCTAAATTAGAATCTATGATTTACTAATGTGTTGTAATATCTAACAAATCTAATTTATGTAGAAGAAGTTTCATAAAAGAGTTCCAAACTCTATATTCAACTTATGAATTCTATTGTTGCATAGAAATTCATAGCTCCATGGAATCTATGGACTTTATAGATTTTTTTATAAACCACTTTGCATCTCTAAAAAACTCCATTTGTAATTATTTTGTGCCAACCTAGTTTAGTCATTTTTGAAATTGATGTAACATGTAAAAATCCAACTTTACAAAACTAATGAAAACCTAACAAAATCCACATTTTATTGCAACTACATAACACCTTTGAAAGAGATTGAGATGAGAGAAATGAAATACTTTCTCTTAGACAAAATTGACAATTTCTAGTAGAATACAATTGCAAATAATTTACAACCTCCTACACTCTTAAGGGATGACTATATCAAAACTACCCATACACCACCAATGACATGAGTCTAAATGAAAAAGGTTTACAAAAGAAACTAATTGGGCATTCGCCTACTAGGAGAATTTGGAAACAAGTGAAGAGCAAATGTGATTTTTTTTGTGGACGAGGGTGGCACCTAAATTCATATACAAGACTAGAAATGATTCTTTAGAAATTTTGTGTAAAAAAATGGAACAAACTAGAACAATGAAGTTGCTCTTTCTATCATAAAAAACAACATGGAGCAAATTCATGTTGTCCTACAATACAACTCTCTTGCACAAAAGTGAAACAAATCTTATCGAGAATCTTATTCAATTGAATGAAATATGGTGTTTTGTTTATTTGTGTCTTGTAATTGGACTAACACTCTTCTACATTTTCATCAACATTCACTTGAATTTCATCCAACTTTCTAACATTCTGACTCATCTACTAACATTTTAACTTTCATCTAGTTTTCATCCAACTATCCACACTAATTAGACTCCAAATTCAATCAAGTAATGTGAGAGGTCAACTTACACTATTCAAACTTTTTCAATAATTGAATTAGCTTGAATGCATACTAGGTTGCCTTTCAAATTAGGTTACTTGATCTCATATATAAGTACATGATGAAACTTAGATTTCACAATCTACAACATAGATAAATAGTGGAAGCTCAAAAGTACCTAATTTATTATTTTAATGATTACATAAAGTAGTGCAAAATGTCAAGAAAACAGTGTGGGGCAATCTAATGAACCTATTTCAGTGTGTGTTTTTTCAACGATATTTTGCTACATTGTACAAAAATTGATCTCTGTTGTAACGTCCCTCTAAATTTTCCTGAATGACATGAAGACAACAAAGAAGGGACTGTATTTGATTTTCAAGGTTGACATTTTATGCCAAATATTTAATTAAAGTTGAGAAACCAAATTTGCTACATATCAAAAATAGAAAATATTTTTTCCAATTTTATATTTTTTGTGTAATTAAAAATAATAATTTTTCTAAAATTATAACATCTATTTTTAAAATTATTTCTTATAAACCTTGATAATCAAGTATAATATTATTTTTTAGGAAAAAAAACTAGCCTAAGTTAAACTAGCCTATGATAATCAATCCACTTGTGATACATCTAAAGAATGAGCTATTAGAGTCTTGCATCAATTTATGACAAAAGAAATTCAAGGAATGAGATTATAGCTACATTAGGTTGATTTAGTGGCTATGAATCAACTTAAGTCTCGGATGATGGTGATGGAGTGATTAGTGACTACATAGGAATTTTCACCTTTTTGGTGTAAATTCATCACATGAAGTGACTTTTTTAGATAGTGTTAGGAAATATTATGATTGTTTTATTGTAGGTGAGTAAAATGACCATTACAAAGGGTAATCCAAAGACTCTTTTAGGCCAATTGAGCATTACACTTCAAAAATTAATAATAAATTTGTATTTTAATAAAAAGATAAATTTTCAATTGTTCTCTCCATTTCTCACATTTGTCTTTATATGGATGAAAATTTAAAATTTTTCAACAATGCCAAGAGAGCAAACCAATCATTTTGCCTATCATAGGTTGGTTCATATTATTTGGTGTAGTTAACCTCTAAATGCCCAAGGGAACCAAAAGTATCCTCATATAGTTTTAAGTCCAATTCAAAGTGTTGTAACTTTTGCATTTGGTGTCCGAATTCAATAAAACTTGTTGCAATAATTGTACTCTTTCTTCTAGTTTGTGTGGTAAAAATTTCAAATCAATCCAAGATGTACTAATTTTTTGTAAGCCAATTGAAGTTCAGAGGTTCAATTTAAGTTCACCAAATTGTATTTGATGATTACAACTTTGGGGGCTTGTATCTCCTTCATCTAATGTTCATTTATAAAAAATTTGTTGGGTTATGATCCCCTTAAAGTTTAGTTATTGTGGTAAAATTTTCATATCAATCTAAATTGATTTGAATGTTTGGAAGCAATTCAAAATTCAAAATCCCAACATTTATGGATTACAATGAACTTGAGCAGCTTGTTTCTTCTTCATACAATGTCTTTTACTCTGTTTCCAATCATTTGGGAAAGGGGGAGTTGCATATACTAGTCTAGTTTATATGGCTGAAATTTCATGTCAATCCAAGAAGTTACGAGCAACTAAGAAGCATTTTAGTAGAAAGAGGTTTTGCTTGAGATGTGTTTTTTTCAACTTTTTTTTGCTATTTTTTGGCATTTCAAAGTCATTTTGAAGACACGGTGAGTCAATTGAATGAGACTTTCTTTCACCAATGTGTTTGTATGCTGGTTTTGAAGCACTATATAGTTTCTAAATTTTTTCTTTTGAGTAAGTTTAGAAATCAAATTTCACCTCCAAATATGTTGCTAGGGAAATTTCAACATCTTTTTTCAATTTCAACACTAAAACATTATAATCTTGCAATTTGTGTGGCCAAATCACTCCAAATTTGATTCACATCATCTACAATAAGTACACTACAAGATTGTACGGTTAAGATTTCTATACCTTAGTGACATTTAAATTTATAACACTTCACAAGCCACGATTGTTTTAAATCCAAAAAGGCCTTGTGTGGCCCTTCAGGGGAAAAATCAAAAGTGTCCAGCCACGCGTCCACAACATCAACCACTTCACTCTGTCTCCAGTCCAACCTAGGATCTACCCCTGTTCTAGATTTGATTTCATTGGGGGTCACCCACGGCCATGGCCACGAGTCCCCAGCCCTTCGTCTTCTTCCTTCACTCTTTTGCCCGTAGCTCATCCCCGTAGCTCGCCCTTCGCACCGATCGCATTAGCTTTCAGGTCGTTTTGTTCTTTACACTAGATCTGAAGCATATTTTTCAGCAATGGCAGCTTTCATGGTGCGGCAGCGAGGGCAGGGACTCTGGAGGAATGCCATGGCCGCAAGTACCCGCCAGATGAGCTCTGGCGCCAAGCGAATCGACCTGGAATCGGACGTGTCCTTGCAGGAGGCTCGTTCATGGGATGAAGGCGTCGCTTCCAAATTCTCCACCACCACTGTTGGCGATCTTTTCAAGGTGATTGCTTCGCTTTCTCCTTCGATTGTTTTCTTTTCTTCCCCTTTGGCTTTTGGCTAGAAATTCGAATTTCTTTGGGTGTTCATTGCTGTGAGAGGTTACTCTTGAAACATTGCATTTGTTTGAGGATTTTACATGGTCTATAGAATGTTGGAAGCGAAGTATTCAACCTAGGTTACATGGAATTCCGTGTGACCTATTGAATGGCGATAAGGAGCTTATCGCATGGTGTGTGTGGTTTGTTCTTGGTTGACAAGTGGCGTGTATGTGTTACTTGGAAAAATTCTTCTGAGTTGATGTGGTTATTGGTTTTCTGGTTTAGGGTTTACATTGGCTGAGGTTTACGTTTGTGTATTGGGGATATTAGTACCATGTTCCGTTGCTTAGTAGGTTCTGAAAATCAAATTTGTGGTGTTTGGAATTTTGTGCAGGGTAAGAAGATTGCTCTATTCGGTCTTCCTGTAAGTGTCCTCTGCGCACCTTCTTTACCTTAGTGCTCATGTCGAATGAATCTGTGGGCTTACTGTTGATTTGTATTGCACCTTCATTTCCAAGGATTATGGGGCTTGGACTTGATGGCTGGTTTCCACTATTGAGGATCTGGAGGGGGAAACCTAGCGTACAGTATGGTTTTGAAGACTCTGCAGATGAAAACACCTGATCCTGGATTTTGAAGTACCTCATTAATCACAAACCTTATAGAGCAGAGCAAGTAGTGTTTGTGGTAAGGTCGGAACGGCCGCTAAGCTGTGCAGAGTGTCTCTCTTTGGATCTTCTGTGAATCAAAAGATTTATTTACAATGGATCCCTTGGGGTTGATTGTATTGGCCTTGGTTTTATAAAATACACTGGGGTCTCAAACTTCAGATAGACTTTTTTGCCTCTCATACCGGATAGAATAATAGACCCGGGTCTGCAGGGTCGATGCTCTTTACTAATCTTGTTCCGACTAGATGAGCACTTTGCGTTCCTCTTTCTTTAAGGCTGAAACACATGTATATGAGGATATTTGTTTGAAGTTTGCATATCTTTCTTCTGTGCAGGGGGCGTTTACAGGAGTTTGTACATCGTCCCATGTACCCAGTTTCATGAAGAACTGCGACAAGTTTAAGGAGAAGGGAGTGGACTCCATTGTGTGCGTCTCTGTGAATGATCCCTATACCATGAACGGCTGGGCGGAGAAGCTGGGTGCTAAGGGCAAGGTGAGCAGCAGACTACAGTTTACAGTTGTTACAGTTGGTTTGGTGTCTTGGTGAGGTTGCAGTTCTCTAGGATTGCTCCACTCTAAACGCTAGGCCAGGCCCCTCGGCTTGGTTTCAAGTGAATCTTTGAAAAATAGTGGCTTTAGGATTTTTTTTAAAATGTTCAACCTAATGGATCCACTTCTATAGTGAATAAGGCTTGGCAAGCACCATATTTACGCTGCAAAGTCAAAACTTTGTACATTGGTCATTTTACATGACATGACCCCCAAACCCATGCCCCGCTTCGAACTAGTCGATTTTTTTATTTCCACTGGGGTTGCCTGCTAGGCCAAGAAATGTCGGTTAACTGTCCGACTCATAATAACTTAGTGCTTGGTTCCAGATCAAATTCTTCGGTGACTTCGATGGGAAATTTCACAAGTCCCTCGGTCTTGACCACGATCTGTCAGGCGCTCTTCTTGGGCCTCGCTCTAAAAGGTAATGCTTCCATGTTGAACTTTTCACTTTGCAAATTTTAATGTCACCACAATTTATGAAGAATATTGCATGTGTTGGTCAAAACCAATAAATTGAACTAAAAATAGCGTCCATATGATTTACTTAAAAGCTCTGAAAATAGCATGAGGCCCAATTTGAGCTTCTTGGTCCTTTAGGGTCTGATGGTGCAGTTTTTAGCTGATGACAAGGTTTGAGTACCATAACTGACAAGACGAGTTGACCCATTTTTGCAATGCAGGTATGCAATGTTTGTAGATGATGGGAACATCAAGGTCTTGAATGTTGAAGAGGTTCCTTCAGACTTCAAAGTCTCTGACGCCGAGACACTGTTGAAAGGTATTTAGAGTTCTCACGTAGCTGGTTCTGATTGAGTGGTGTAGTACTCTTGTGAGAAGGCGGCGAGTATCTGAGTGGACGGGTTACCTGAAATACTTCAGTTATTCTACGTACTTGCAAGGGTTCATATTACTAGTCTCTCAGGCCTCCGTGTTGGGCAGCTCAGAGAGTAGGATGATAGTATGATAGAAAACTTGGTGCTTCCAGATTTCTTTCTCCATTTCTGCAATTTTACAGATCCAATTAATAGACTCATTACAAATTCTTGCTGAGGTTGGTTGTCTACTACTGGAGTCAGAAGTTCTTGTTGATTAGCTTGCTACTTTTCATGTCACTAAAGTTATTTATTGCACTCGAAGGTAAGGATACGCTGTGCACATATCCTAATCGTACCCCTCTATACAGAGCAAGGATAAATTTAAGAGTTCCCTATGCACACTACGCACACTAGGTTTGGCATGCCCTTCAAAACGGCAGAAATGGGAACTGAGTTTCTCAACCGAGTTTTAATCAGTTCTTCAGCAGATGATTTGAAGTCTTGTTGATGCTGTCCCTCCAAATGGCGAGTGCCAGGGAACCATTTTTCTCTTCATTAGTTTCATAGAAAACTTGTAGGTTTCTTTATCACCATTTTATAAAAAATTTGGAGATTTTAGGAGGAAATCATCCAAAATCATAAACATTTGAAGTCATATTTCAGTGAGTAAATTTTACTGCATAAATTTTAACCAAAAAGAATTCTCATTCTAATTGCTACAAAATCTTGAACAAAGTTTACTTCAATTAAGTCACTACACTAATGATAAATAGTGTTGGCAACACTAATCACGAAGCATAACACTAATTGTCAACAATCTGGTTAATGTTACCAACACTAAATGTCAACATAAACACTATTTGTCAACTATTGGGTATAAATTTTTTACAAGTTTACATTTAGTGTTACCTAACTATTTCATCAAAATGCAAAGAAAAATGTATGAACTCAAAAAACCTATTACATGAAACCTATTACATGCTCAAAAAAGTTATTGCTCAGAAAAGTGAACACAACAATAAATGCCAACTAATTGAAGTTTAGAGTGACCGGGGTAAAAATCCAGGTAATACTAATCACAACATAACACTATTTATCATCATTAGTGTAATGATGGGCTAACTAGGCTAGCATGGACCAAGACTCACAAAATTTCTTTCATATAAAGGAGAGGCACCCAATGGCGTCCTTGTACCCAACGGCATCCCTTTCTAGGAAGGGGTGTCATTTTAGAACCAAAATGTAGACAGCCCAATACATGGCTTATTATTTTTTGACTAAAATGATAAGCCATGTATGGGCCATCTAGAATTGCGTTTCAATATGACGCCCCTTCCTAGACTTGTACCCAATGGCGTCCCTTTTTAAGGAGTGGCATTTCATAACCTAAATGTAGACAGTCCAAACATGGCTTATTATTTTTTGACTAAAATGATAAACCATGTATGGGCCACCTAGAATTGCATTTTAGAATGACGCCCCTTCCTAAAAAAGGACGCCATTGGGTGCCTCTCCCTTAAAGAATATATATTGGGATCACTTGATCAATCTCTATAGTTGAAGATTGAAGTACGCTGATCTTTTGGACTAGCTAGCGATCAATACTCTATTGTAAACAGTGCCAGTTCATTCAATGCAAGAATTTGTACGTAGGTGAGATTGAATAGTTGAATATTATTTGAAACAACTTTAATTAGCTCATTCAATGCAAGAATTTGTATGTAGGTGAGATTGAACAATTGAATATTATTTGAAACAACTTTAATTAGCTACTGTAATTTAGTTTTTGTTGTGTCTGTGTATGGAATGTTGAAACTCTATGAATTTGTTGCATGAACATGTTGCCTTGTGAATTGAAATGCTCATATATGTTACCTCTGTCGTCTATTCTTTGTTTAATTATGCTTTGCACCACCTGAGTTAGCTCATCTGGAACATGACTGAAGTAGGTTCTTAGTGATTGGATGAAATTATTTAGATAGGAAATGTCATTGAAAGAGCATTATTCCATATGCCATTTTCTGACTACATGTTCAATACTGCAAATGTGACATTTAAGACAAGTATAGATTTCAGACCATGTGATCTGAACCATAAAAGTACCATTTAGGATAGGTATAGATTTCACTGTGCAGTTTAAGCTATAAAAGTGTCAATGTTTGTGGAATGGTGCCATTTTAACGAAGTTCCCCATTTAGTTCTCATGCACCAAATGACTTATCCAAAAGTTACTCAACAAATTAGTTTGAACGCGTTTTCCTAGAGGCTAAGTTCATTCAGAAATTAGATGATTAAAGTAGGTCCAAATTTTAAGTTTGATTCTAAATTGGTCCAATCCATTGCCTTTGTTTTCTTTGTAAATTCTTTTCAAGTTTACAAACTTGTCAATATCAAACCTTACATCATCCTTGACTTGTTTCACAAACTTTCACCATTGGTAATGACAAGTATTGTGCCATTTGGATTGTACCATTATGATTGGGTTGGATTGCAATTGGATTGAAAATTGGATTGTAATAAGTTTAAACTAGACAAATCAACTATACAAAAATTGCACTTGAAATTTCAATCCTAAGATTGTTTTAGTAAGCATTCAAAAATGAATTCTACAAGTTATTTTTCGAAGAAGATGCTTAAATTGCCCAATAAACAAGATTGTCCATAACTTTCTCATTGCTAGTCCAAGTAGAATGAATCAAAACTTTACATATAGAAAAATATAACATTTTAGAAAAAAAGGTTTAAATTTTTTTTTATTTTTTTATTTTTTGGTTGCCCACCTACCTCCATTTTTGGCTAATTGTGCTATAACTTTTGTTCTTGTTCACTGATTGAAATAAAAATTATATTTTCATGAAGCTTATGTGTTTTTGTGACTTCACAAAAAGTTTCAAAAAATTACAATGAGATTGTATGAGTCTACCCGAGGTTGCATTTGGGCCCCTATAGGGCCAATGGGACTTTAGGGGTTAAATAGCTCTCTAATCATGAGTGGCTTTTTCAACAAAGCATAGTAATATAAATGTAGAAGTCTTTAATTTCAAAGAATTGTATATTGTTTCAATGAAAGTTTTATTTGAAATTTGAATGTTTTATTGGTAGTGACCTAGTTCAGAGTTGCGACCAAGGTACAAGCTTCTACACTTCATTTCTTTGACACAATTCAATGCCAATATTTGTAGTTATTGATTTGTTGTGGAATATTTCACATCATTTCATCCCTCAAATGAAATGATGTAGAATATTCTACATTATTGTGTTTGGAGGAAGCAATATTATGTTTATTTTGCTATTGAATGTTATGGGCTTGGACGGTTTGCATATTTGATGTCCTAAAAAGAATGCAGTTTGGCAATTCATGTCCTAAGAAGTTTACATGCCATCTGTTGTATCTCTACATGACACATGGAGGAAAACAATCCAGTTTTGATAGGAGCTAGCCAAAGGAAAAATCAAAGAAACAACACCATCTAGATGGAGATAATGTAACAAGCATGTTGTTTTCAAGAGTTGATTGGCTTTTAGGGAAAGCTAAACTTCTTGAATAAATTTTCAATAAATTTTCATAGAAAGAAAAATGGAATTGGCATCTAATCCAAGTTGTTTTATATTTTTGGACCTTTGTAGAATTAATTACAAATTTTTGAAATTGATAGAGAAGTAGGTGGATAGAAACACTTGACAGATGGAGTGCATTGTAGGTGGATGATGTGGTGAGGTGGAGGTTCCATGCAATGGAACGCAGTAGGGAACATATTGAGAACGCAGGGGAACATACTGGGTCCTTTTATTCCCATTGCCCATAAGAATTTGGCTCACTGTAGTCTTCTAAATTCAATAGAAATTAGAGATTTTTTATTAAAAAATATTGGTGTAGAGAAGTTTGTGAAAGATAAGTAAATGTTCCAATCCACCATTGGGATTTTGGAGTTTTGAAATTATGAGGTAGAAAACTTGTTAGCAAAAAAAGATATTGTATTGTCATTTCTCTAGACATTGTGTCAATGCAAGATTTTTTTGGATGTGTTACACAAATATTTTTTAAGTGAAATTTGGTATACATGTATGTAGCATTACCTTCATTATTTTAGGTTATTAATTTCGAAGTCTATAGTGCAAAAAAATTCCACAAATATTGGTCAAAGGCAATTGAAATTGTAGGGCAAAGTTCAAAAAAAAATTCTTCCAACTTTGAATGCTCATATCTTCCAATTTGTATGGTCAAATTTGATGAAATTCTTACCAAATATTTTCAAACAAATTAAGTACAAGATCATGTGGTTCAATTTTTTTTAAAAGTAATTTTTTGGTTTTCTTAGGTGAATGCAATAGAAGTGACGGTTTTGAGTGGTTTTTAATAGAAAACATCCTTAGGACTTTCTAGAGATTAAGGAAATATTCTTAATATACATATAACCCATTCACAACTCACCATATTTTTTTTGAAAAAATGTTTACGAAGATTGTTTTTTTAAGAAAAATGGAAGATCGAGTGTACATAGATTTCAATTGAAGAAAGTAGAAATGCACTCAATGGTATTATGGTATGATAATTTTGGTATATATCCAATGGTTCAGTTTGCAATAGATTTGTATACGGCAAGTCTTATGATTGGAATGATTGTGCACTATTTAGTGACCCCTTTTACTAAAACACGTGATTTTAACAATTTGACAAGATGAACTACTATGGTATTGGTAGGGATACTCTATTGTTATATGAAAAAATAATCCATATGCTATTTCATTCTTAGTGACCTACTTTGAGACAAAAGTAATATAGCATCTCTTTCATTTTGTGGTAGGCTAATTTTGTAAATTTTGACTTAAAATATCTAATTTGGAATTTTCAAATTTGGGATTCATATTTTTTTCTTTAATCATCTTTGGTAAATAATAGGATCCATAACTTTTTCCAAGATAAAAATTTGGGAGGAATATATAGGTTGGTAGCTACTTTGTGGAGTCATTTCCACACTCATCATTAGTATAAAAATATATCCACCACAATATGGCTAGTGTTTGCCAAAGTGAATGATAAATGCTTAAGTCCTTTTAATATTCTTGAAACACTCCATCCTATAGTATCAAGAATAGGCTCTTTAAACCTTAGTTTAGTTGTATTTTTCCTCCACTTTACTTGTGATTGGTCAATTTTCTATTTCTAAAACACATTTGATACAAAAGAGTGAGAAATAAGAAATTAAAGGATGGAAGGTTGACTAAATACACATACGAAGTTATGGCATGTTGATTTTGCCATATTAATTTTGTATATGTATTTAGTCAACCCCTTATCCTTCAACTTCTTGTTTCTCACCTTTTTGTATCAAATGTATTTTATAAATAAATAAAAACTAACCAATCACAAGTAAATTGGAGGAAAAAATCAACCATGCTACATGTGGTCACCAATTGTGCATTGGCCTCGTTCTTTGCATTAGATGCTAATTTGCTACAGATGAGACCCCATTTAAAGTAGGAGATGCTCTAACCTAATCCTACTAACGCAAAATGTTTTTGGCAATTTGTCACCAATAACCAACTTGATCCAAGGACTATTGACAAAGCCTATAAGAAATTTGAGTTATTTTAGAGCAACTTTTTGTTAATTCTTTCTTAGTTGGATTAAGAATTCAGACACCAATTTTTTCAGTATGGTAACTTATATAACTCAAATAAATAAACATGAATCAATATAAAAAATAGTCTTTCTCATTCTACAGTTGATCTCCAGATGCAAAATTCCAAAAAGTTTCCCCTAAATCCTATGTACACTAAATAGTGAAATTAGGTTGCCTTAACAATTAGGTTGCCTTACTCAGGAAAGTTACCTCATGACTCACCACTCATCCAGATGGAGGCACAAGCAATTCTCTAAATCCGAGCCATGAACCAGTGCACCAATCCATGCAACACACATGGTTCCTACATTACTGCATCCTTCTACAGTAACTGTACATATTTATATAGTGTAGAGTGTCGAGAAATTAGTGTGGGGCAACCTAATTTCACTATTTAGTGTAGGGTCAAAACGAACCTTCAACCCGATTCCACACATGCGCTGGCATCGGGCGACCTGCGTCCTCGCTGCTTGTGTAGTGCTGTTGCGAAGGGTTCAGTTCATGGCTGCCGGGAGCTGCGTAACTCGCGTTGGGCGCCCATCCGCCTATGCCGCTAGCCCACCACGACACCATTCCTTTCACACCGTAACACCGAGATGCTCTCATCCCAGCAATCCTGTTGGCTCACTGGCCGGCTATTGCCAATCCACGAGGAGTAGTAAATTACGCCGTGCTTTTTTTGGACTGTTGGCAGTAATGCTTCCAGTCTCCACGCCACTGGATCCATGAGTCACGGGTGCTCATGGCGAGGGATAACTTACAGTGATTCTCGTATCCCTCAATTTGTTATTCTTTCATTGTTTCGGCACACTGTATGAATGAATGAATCATTCCCCCAGTGATTATCACTTTTGGAAACTGTGGATTTGCACAAGTCAAAGCAAGAAGGTGGGGATCATAATAATGTGCTCAATGTCGATTTCCAAGTCCACTGGGCATAAACAAGTTCGAGAAAAGGTGAAGACAAATCGACTGCAACCAGCCATTTCTTGCTTCATTGAGCAGTCTGGGAAAGATTGGCAAACCGGAGTGCACTTCTATTGACCTAGTTGCTCCACTTTTATAAGTTTACTTCATAGGACATTGCCTTTGTTACAAGGTTTTGGAACAAAGTGATTTGCATTTGGAAGTGCTTGAACTCAAGCAGAACTGGTAAAGCTTCTGATTGGGATTCAGCATGGGAGCAAGCTTTTATAATATTAATGAGCATCATGTAATAACAAGCTGTAAATTTTTTATCACATTCATTTATGACACACAGCTAGCAATGT
Source organism: Climacium dendroides (assembly GCA_950106755.1). Classification (NCBI taxonomy): domain Eukaryota; kingdom Viridiplantae; phylum Streptophyta; class Bryopsida; order Hypnales; family Climaciaceae; genus Climacium; species Climacium dendroides. The sequence continues at coordinate 36,562,809 of OX467084.1, forward strand.
TAGTATTTTTCCCATCAATATTCCCCAAGCTTATGCTCAAAGATAATAAAAACAACAACTACATAATGAATGTAAGGAAGGGGCTCAAGGTAGCTTTTCTTCACACTAGTCCAAGTACAAGTTGTGAAGTCGAACTTGAACAAAACCACGCAACAATTTCAAACAACGCGTAACAAGTGCTGATCAGTTTTGCACCAATAAGTCCGGGTGCAGCGTTTAACTGTTTCCTATACCTCCTTGCTTTGATGGAAAGTGGCTCCATTATTAAGCTGCTCGTTGGTATTCCTTCCACCTATATCAGGTAACAGAACTGGTCAAGAAAGCCAACTAAAACATACCGGTAAGCTTATTCTTGTCGCGTTACGTTAAGTACCCCTTCGAGCAAAAGTGGACCTTGGCTTGCTCGATTGACATTCCGGACGCTTGCTCCTCGCCACTAGCCTCCATCCTCTCGTCCTCTCCTCCCTCTGTCTTCCATCTCTACCCCTCCCATCCGTCCCTCCCTCCTACTATAGCTGCTGCTCCCTCCCTCCCACTCCAAGCCACCATTGCCCGTCACTTCAACCGCTTTACACTTTAATATGCAAATCACGTCAATGAACCCGAGGCTCCAAATCTCTTGCTCCAGATTATTGTTCTACATTGCTTGCTCTAGATCTCTTGCTCCATGTCTTGTACCAGATTTCTTGCTCTAGTAGCTAAGGTGAGCAAATATGTACTTGATTCTTCTTGAATTTTTTTATTTTTTTTATTTTTTAAAATTTTGAGATTTTGAGCTTTTGAGTATGCACTTGATTCTTCTTGAATTTTTCTTTTAATATTTTGAGCTTTTGAGACTATTGTATAATAGTCTTTTGAGTACTATTGTATGTCTTATAGACCTCCAAGAGATGTGTATATTTTGCATTTAGAACAACACTTGCAAGTAGGGGGGTTCTTATTTGGTTTAAGGTTTAGGATTTGACAATGGCAGAAAAAGGAAAAGGGGTATTTAAAGGTCACCACTATGATCATGAGGAGTATACAAACTCTATAGTTGGCTTTGACGAGGGCTTTGACATTGGATAAACTCCAAAGTTGAGTCCCTATGGAATTGTACATGTGGAAAATAATATATCATGAAATGCCATGGATTCTATTGTATTAGGAAAGAAAGAGAGTGATGTGCACTACATATGGGTGGAAAAATGTTCATAAGCCACCATGATATTCTAAAATTTAGCCTACAAAATAATAGGCCCTAAAATTATGAAATTTGTTACTATGAACCCCCAACTTATAAATATTCTAATTTACCAATCTGATCAAATATTCACACTATGATCTTCCAATTTCACCGTTGAATGATTATCTAATTTTGATCAAATATCTCTACTCCAATTGAGAATACAATTGTATAGTAAATTTCTACTTTAATCCATTTTATTTTTTTGGTATCAATCTTTGTATAGAAGTTCCTAAAATCCAATAAATCTAACTACAATATCCCAAACATTACATGGTTAAAAACATATTCTTTTTCATTCTTCTATTAGAAAGACTAAGGATTATAGTCATCCTAAAATTAATTTTTTTCTCTTCTCTAATTTTATTCATACTAATTTATATCTATTTTTTTAGAATCAAGAGATTTTTCAATATCCTATTTTACATATAATGGTTTCAAGAATTAAATTTAGGCTAATAAAATGCACCCTATAGTTTAACTCATATGGTTTTCTACTTTTTGCAAAGTGACTTCCCCAAGTACTTGCTAGAACAATGTCATGGTTGGAAGTAGTGTGTTTGAATCCTATTTTAGAGCTATTAGGAATTCAATTTTGTCTTTTATTTTCAGCATAATTGAAGTCAATATTTTTTAACCCCTAAAGGACCAAACACTATTTTTTTGGCAATATAGCAATTTTAGGTAGCTCACTACAAATTAAATTTTTATTTTTTTGGTTTTTGAAATTTTCACACAAAATGTGCCCAAGGAGTAGCTTTGAGGCCCAACAATTTTTATAACATTTGACTACATGGTTAAAAAGTTATTGTATGATCTTCAAGTAGGGTTTAGGAAAATTTCTTAAAAAATCATTTTTTGAAGAAATGATCATTTTTTTAAGAACTTATTGTTGTTGGGGCTATTCATTTTAAAATTATGGGACAAATTACTTGAATAGGCTAGTACAAAGTCCTATAGTTGGATATACCAAAAAACAATAATCTTTAAAAATTTTACTCTTTATATTTGAAATGGAATATTAATCCTTTAACGACATTTGAAGCTGAAAAGTGGCCAAATAGATGACTTGACTATTCATTGTATAAACAAAGAATGTATGTATTGGTTCAATATTCCAAACATTTTGGTGACTTCTTTGGTCATGGGGGATGCGTCCTTTAACCCCTCACCACCCAAGGCCTAACCATGTCAAAAAAACAACCTTGCTTTTTGAGTGTTATAAGTCTAAATGTGAGTAAGTTATGAAAATCTCAACCATACAATCTTGTAGTGTACATGTTGTAGATGGTGTAAATCAAATTTGGGATCATTTGACCGTATAGATTGAAAGATCATAATGTTTTAGTGTTGACAAAAGATGTTGAAATATTCCTAAAAACGCATTTGGAGGTGAAATTCAATTTCTAAACCTACTCAAATGAAAAAAAAATTTAAACTAGAAAGTGATTTAAAATCAAAAGACAAACACTTTGGTGGGAAAAAAAATCATTCAATTGACTCATTGCGTTTGCAAAATTGTTTTGAAATGTCAAAAAACAGTGAAAAAAGTAGCAAAAAAATACATCTATAGCTGAACTAAAATGCTTCTTAGTTAGTCATAACTTCTTGGATTGATATGAAATTTTTACCACAAGAACTAGACTAGTATGTGCAACTTTTTCAACAAAAATGATTGAAAACAAACCCTATTTGAAGAAGTTATAAGCTGCCGAAGTTCACTGTAATGCCAAAATGTTTAGATTTTGAACTTCGAATTGCTCCCAAGCATTCAAAACAACTTGGATTGACACGAAAATTTTATCACAATAAGTAGACTTTATGGGAAACAAAACCCAACAAATTTTTATTGAAAACTAACATTTGATGAAAAAGATACAAGCCCCCAAAGTTGCAGCCATCCCATTACAATGTGGTGAATTCAAGTTGAACCTACGAACTTTGAATGGCTTTCAAAAACTCATTACATCTTGGATAGATCTGAAAATTTTACCACAAAAAATAGACTATTATATGCAACTTTCCCAACAAGTTTTTATTGGATTTGGACATTGGATGCAAAAGTTACAACACTTTGAAGTTGACTGCTAGATTGTGTGAGGACACTTTTGGTCCCCTTGGGCGGTGAGGGGTTAATCCTTGAATGTCGAGGTGGATGTTGTGTGATGAATGACAAAGAATCTCTCCATACAGGACAAAAGTGCAACTATTCATCCTCCAAATTTTGTGGAAAAAGAGAATGTCTTCTATAGTAGCTTGTCTCCCAATGAGTTCTTTTTCAAACAAATGAATTCCATAGTGATTGGCTTGTTGTTTAAGGGTTAAAGTCAAAAAATTTATGCAAAAGGAAACAATGAAGGCTATAAAATCGAAAGTTTGCAAACGAAGCTGAACGTCTGACCTCATGAATGCGATCTGAAACGTAGGGTAAGTCTGCGGAAGACAGATGGAGTGGGAGTGGAAGGGAGGACGGATGAGGGACGGGAGGGCGGACGGATGAAGGACGGGAGGGCGGACGGATGAGGGACGGGAGGGCGGACGGATGAGGGACGGGAGGGCGGACGGATGAGGGAGGGGAGGGCGGACGGGTGAGGGAACAGAGGACGAAGAGGAGGAGGCTGGTGATGTCAGTCGGGCACGGAGGTCGAGTAAAATGGGGACGCAAAACGGGGACCCACCCGTCCTCAAAAACACCACCACTACCACCTGTCCTAAAAACGGATGGCCTCTTAAGAGAGGCCTCCAAATCCGCCCCACCCGTCCTCCAAAACGGATGACCTCTTAGGAGGCGCCTCTTGGAAATGAACTTTGACCTCCATATGAGGGGGTTTTGGAGGCCTCAACTCGGCTTGCAAAACAAGAAAAGACAAGTTGCACATTGCTCTCCACGATTCTAACAAATGGTTCATGCCAAGTTATCGTACTCTGGTTGGAAATCATATGGCCTCTTAAGAGGGCATGGGTGGGGCAAGCGCTGCCAAACCCAACCAAGCCCAAGGTTGAGGCCGCCTGCATTTTGCAGGGCGGGTGGCCTTGCTCTAAACTCGACGACCCACTGCAAAGGCGGGTCCTCTAAGTCAACGCCGTGGAAAGACTTAATTTTTTATGGAGTACCATTTTTGGCACAGAACCCGTGGAAAGGACTTTCAAGTCCGTCCCAGCAAGTATCGCACTGGTACCCCTCAGTACTACGCGGCGAGCTTCTGCGCGTATACCTTCACCCGGTCACTCCAGATCTTCATTTCTGAACCAAAGCTCACAGCAATCATTGGGATCTTATTACTCCCTATATGCATAGCTAACTGAGCTTATTAGTTTGTGCTCTTCTGCGTACTGACACTGGTCACATGAACAGCAGATTATCGTTCTTTTCCTTCCGTGAAGACCAGATGCTAGGAACAAGTGAATTGCAATTGCAGTAGCTAGGATCGGCAGGAATCAAGGACAGCTAACTAGCAGGGACACTCAGCGGCACCGATTTTCCTTGTTGCGATCCGGGAATGGCAATCTGGGAAGCAGAGATAGTCCCCCTAGAGGTAGTCCCCCTGTGCAGATGAAGCGCATCAGGTCAGCCAACCGGTCCCTTTGCAGGTTTCGGCGTTGCAAAGGCGATGGCTTGTTGACAGTATTATTGAGCTAGTCCTATCCATGGGGACCTTGTTGAAGCTTCTGGTGGTGCTGCTGGTATTAATTCTCGTGTGTGATCCATATCATGTGCGCGTAGAAGCGCTGAGCAACACGAGCTTTTCCTTCCCTTCGTTTGTGCCCAACGATGGGCGGTTATTGCAGGTCGACGACATCAGTTACAACTCGACGTTAGAGTCTTTTGACATGAACCACCGGTCCTACGCAACAGGACTGCTCGACCAGGAATGCGGGCGTTTGTTATACAAGGACCGCGTGCGCATGGTGGACCGAAACTCGGGGCGCGCGGCTTCGTTCAACACCTCCTTCACGTTCGCGTTTCTGCAACAGGAGGCGAATTCCACCAACTGTGGCGCTGGCATGGTGTTCACGTTCGTGGGAAGCGCGAACTTCACCGCCACGGAGTACACGCGACGCGGGAAGGGCATGTGTGTGTTCGATAGCGCGGACACGGCCCCTACGAATCGTGTCTTGGCGGTGAAGTTTGACAGCGCCCTCACGAATCTCTCTGGATTTAACGATCCCAGTGATAGCAACATCGGGGTGATTGTTAGCAGGAATGGGAATAATAGCGAACACATGTATAATCTTTGTGGTAATGACACCAAGGAGTGTGCGTTTTTTTGTGGCGACAAGGGGGAGTTCACAGCTTGGGTTGATTATGATAGTGTAGGGGAGGTTCTTGAGGTTCGGTTTCGTAATGGGTCATTAGCTACCGGAGGAAAACCAGTGGAGCCCGTGATTAGGGTTACGGAGCTTCATTTGGATGGTTCAGTTCTGGAGCACGAGGACATGTATGTAGGGTTTAGCGGCAGCACGTTTTGGTCACGTGAGATTCACCGAATCCGAGCTTGGAGCTTCAATAGCAGCGCGCTTCCGAACTCGCCCCACCCCCCGCCGAAGCCGCCGATCTTTGTAATCGTAGGTATCGCTTGCGCTGGCGTTTTGGGGGTCGCGTTCATTGGCATCTTCTTCTACTTCTTCATGTTCAGACGCAAAACCTCAAACCGCAGCTTCGCGACGCAGAAGCTGCCGATGTTGAGCTTAAGCTCCAACAACACCCCGCGCGCATTCACATACCGCGAGCTCAAACGAGCGACCAAGAATTTCAGCGACAGCGAGCTTCTATCCGGCGGCTCCTTCGGGGACGTCTTTAAGGGAACCCTCCCTTCCGGCGCTCTGGTCGCCGTCAAACGAATCAAAAACAACAAAGAAGAAGGCGAGGAGAGCTTCCTGGCCGAAGCCACCAGCCTCAGACAGATCCGCCACCGCAACCTCCTCCATCTCCAAGGCTGGTGTGAAGCGAAAGAACGGCTGCTCCTCGTCTACGACTTTCTCAGCAACGGCAGTTTAGACAAATGGCTTCATCCAAGCCGAAGCAACAACTCCACACATCCCGAGGGGCTCCCCTGGAACGTGCGGCGCAACATACTCGCAGGAGTGGCATCAGGGTTAGCGTATTTGCACGAGGAGTGGGTGCAATGCGTCCTCCACCGCGACGTCAAATCCAGCAACGTCATGCTGGATGCGAATTTCAACGCCTACTTGGGTGACTTCGGGCTCGCGCGTCTCATTGACCACCACAAACTGGAGAAGACGACTTTACTTGCTGGCACATTGGGATACATGGCACCCGAGATGCAGTACACTGGAAGAGCAACGAAGGAAACAGATGTGTACGCTTTCGGAATCCTTCTTTTAGAAGTGGTGTGTGGGAAAAGGCCCTTGACAATGCAGGAAGATGATGCAATACTTCTGGACAGCGTATGGCGAGCACATGAAGCGGGGAATATCATCACCATGGCGGATCCCAAGCTTGTACCCTTGGAGGAGACGAAGATGATCGCTAACACGTTGCGTGTGGGCTTGCTGTGCTGTCTTCCGAATCCGAGTGAGAGGCCGTCCATGCGCGTGGTGAATCAGTGGCTGCAGCAGGCAAGTGCAGTGATGGAGCTTCCGGCGTTGCCGATTTCGAAGCCGTATTCGCATTACTCGGTGACGAGTTCGCAAGGGCTGAAGTCGTCACCGAATTCCAATGGGAGCAGCTTCCAGACGTGGGCATTCTCTGGATCTTCCACACTGAGACCGTGATTTTGGTGCTGCCATGGCAACAACAAGCAACAAAACGATCATGTTCTGGCCAATTTCTGGCGTGTGGTACACATGATTCTCGTGCTTACGTTATCGACGGAGTATTTGTATCAGTCAGAAGCAGTTGTACTGCATGCCCAGCACTTTCCTTTGTGGAAAATGAAAACAGGCCTGAGATTGAAGGTTCTATGGCATAACTTAACGTTGTGGACTTTCTAAATGTGAGATCGATCCCAACGTCAGGGATTGCGTGCATGCCAAGCAGTTACTGTATGTTCCATAACGTTCTCCAAGAACTCTCCTTGTCCTCGATGGGTGACGTTCTCTTGTCCACTGATGTTACATGTTTGAAGTCGATCAAGAGCTAATGCAGTTCTTGTACAGTAATTGGATAGGATAGCACCAGCAGCATAGAGAGGAGCAGTTTCAATTTCAGGCCATCATTCGGTTTCAGAGATTCCTAGCCAGTTCTGTGTTTTCACTGTTGGACAATCCTTTGGGAGCTTTGGATTTGCATGACGATAGATTTATTAAGCCATAGAAAACACTTCTGGTCGTCACAAACAGTGACATGGACAGTGACGATTGCGTAACTTTTTGACATATGAATGGTCAGCCACTGAGGGACTGATACAGGCTGCAAAAATTGACCAAGTCAGTCTTCGTTTCCGTCAGAAATTCCACTGTAGCATGGGAGATTGTGATGAGAATGTTTATTGTTTTGAGAAGTTTGCAATTGGCTCATTAGAGCATCTCCACTCCGGAGGTTATCCTGGAGCTTGAAGCCCGGCCAGATGCCGCCCTGCCAGCAGACCGGGGGGAAGCTAGCCGCTCAAGTTTCTGCACTAGGGAAGGCAACCCATTCTGGCAATGTAGGCTCTCTTTCCAGGCAGGAAGAGATGAGCAGCCATAAATTATGGCACAGTTCTTGACAGAGTTGTGGTGCATTATGATTGGCTACAAGACTCTCAATATTGTAACCAACCCTAGATGGATTTTGTAACCAGCCCTTGGTCGGAAATATAAAGGTCTATGTGACCAGTATGGGTCAAACAGAATCTTCATCTAAAAAAATTCATTGCAACTATGTTTTGAGGAATAAAAATCTAGAAAATTATGGAAACCGTTGGAACTCTATTTCTACACACAAAAACTTCCCCATTGAAGAAACCTACCCTGCAGATACGTGCATCTGCTTAAGTGGTCAGAAATGGGTTGCCTCCCTTAAGAGTGCACAAGGTAGTCCGCCTACAAACCTGCTTGGCCGGCTCCGAGTTGCAGGCCCTGAGTGGGGCCTCCTCTCCCCATTGTCTTGCCATTTTTGGTTGGGGGCAACGGGTCTAGTGGAGATGCTCTTAGAACACCGCTAAACAAGGGCAAACGAACAGTGCCACTGTGGTCCACCTTCTAGGGTACTGTCCAACTAGACCCGATTTGGAACAGTGACTGGGCTCTCTAAGAGCATCCCCTACGGCCCTTTAAATTTTGGCCCTCCAATCTAACGAAATAGTGGCTCTCCAAACTAATTGGCTTTTGAGGCAAACTAATTGTGAGGCATGTATGAAGGTATGTAGCATGAGTATTAGTGGACATTCTCTTCATTTCCTCCAACCCATTTAATCCGTAAGCTTAATGGGGTGGAGTTCTCTCTCTCGTAAAGCCCGGTCAACCAGTGTGCAATGCATTTTGAGGGGCCCTCACATCCGTGAGATCACTACTGTGATCTCACAGGGCTAACCTCACAGGGCTGGGCTCACGGGGTTAGCCCTATGAGGAATGTTGACTGGGCTTTACGCTGGGAGAGGCCCTCTTCGTCAGGCCTCTCGTAAAAGGGCACCCTCGACATCGGTCGGGCTGCGCCCTCCCTTCTGCTCGGGCGCCCTTTTACGAGAGGCCCTCCTCATCGGGCCTCTCCCTTTACATAATTAAGCTCCATCTTTAATTTATTCGTGCAATCGTTGAAGGATAGACACAGCGTAGCTAAGGGAAGGGGGATCAACCGGGTTAACTTGGTGCAGAATCAGCAACAATTTCACCCGTGAGAAGAATCAAAGTTGATGGAAGGGCTTCCATAGAAATGCTTCAGGAGCAGTCTAACAAGCACCGACAGCGGGCGCTTCATTCAGCAGCCTGCAAAGACGGCAACGACGTTACTTAGTCTTTCCCTTCATCGTCAACAATCTTCAGAATTGAGCTCCAATAGTCGAATTTTCCATCCTACCCGGAAGTGACAAGACAAAGATTGAAGGGGACGGAACATTGGCCACACAGCTGACATTCCTGAAAGACCATCAACTTCCTTCCTCCTGCTGGGAATGAGGAACACCCATTTCGTCAGGCCGCACAAGGGCTCCTCTTGCGGCATCTCCAGTGACCTGGGCCTTGGGGGCTGTAACCCATGTGCAAAACTCAAAAACTAAACCACCTACGGCAGTTCGCCCGAAATACATTGATAGCCTGGCTCAGTATCTTAACCAAAATGCCCCGGAGGACATATTCTGTCCCCGAGCATTGTTTCGGGCTGAATAATGCAAAATCAAGGCCGAATTTGGAAAATTGCTCAACTACATAATTGTAGAGCTTTTTTTTCTGCATTGCAAAGCTGACGTGGATTTCATTTTATAAAAGGCCCTGAAGTGTGCAGGAGAGGAAAGTACCATGCCACATCAGATGCGAGGCCCGGTTGACGTGTGCAGCGACCCGGCGAAAGAGTTGAAAGACGCTTGTCCGTCCTTCATGACATAGAGTTTCCCGCCAAGGGTTTGGCTAATCACTCTGATGAAGCCGCCTCCTTGCAGACATTCAGAAACAATATACAGTCAGACCTCGATAAGTGTTAGGGGTTGGGAGCATACTTTTAGTTAACACTTAGACACTATTAACACATAACACTTATAGAGGGTGATGTTGATGATTTGTAACACTTATAAAAAATAACACTTAGAAAAATAAAAAAGGTAAATACATATCATTTATAGAAAAAATGGATGAAATTACAAAATATTGATTCATTATTCATCTAAGTCCGTCGAAAGAATGAATCAATAGTACTTTGGCGAGTTTCTGCTACACGCTAAGATTCTAGTTCCTTTTCTAGTGCTTCAATATTCCTAAATGGTGTCATTAGGTCTTTGCTTTGAAAACTTCTTCAAAGTTTGAAGAGCACTACCTACATCTTTAAAGCCTACAACCTCTTCTACTATATCGTGAGGATTAGCTTCATCAGGATCACTATCTTTGTGTTCACTACCTTGTTGTTGAGATGGAAGCATTTCAATAATTTCTTCATCAGTGGGTTGATAAGGGTTATTCAAATCAAACTCGAGCTCATAATTTAAATACTCTTAAACATTCATGTTAGGGGTCTTAGTCTCAGTGGATATCAAACTTAGTTGTTCCAATACATCAACAACCTCCTCTACCTCTTTCCTTTACTTCAAAATTATCTCCCCCCAAGCAATGGCTCTTACAAAAAGTCTTTTTTTGGAAACTTATCACTTACCGAGGTAAAATTAACAAAGTCGGGAGCGCGACATTGCATAACACTTAACACATAACACTTACTAGTCTTAATTTTAAGGGAGCACAAATCTCCATAACACATATAGAGTTTTAACACTTATCGAGGTAACACTTATCGAGGTCTGACTGTACAATTCCAAGCGCGAGGACAAGGGTGGACAATTGGCAACTGAATTTAGGGTACTTGTTCTTTGAAGGCTTCGATTCAAGTAAGGATGACTCAAGTTTTGGATTCAATATCGCAGGGCGCTTCGACGGAGAAGCGGCACAGTTCTCCAAATCGTGCGCGAGGTAGTTAGTCCTTCTGCTCATCCCTCCTTCGCGCCATAGGCACAGCTCATGTATCCCGCGTGTTTTCCTGCTTGTTTGGCAACTGCCACGGCAGGTTCCCGCCGATGTCACCCTCGGTGGAAGAGGGTACTCTGATTTGGTACGGTTTGATCACATTTCCCAACCATTCTCCAAGATTAAAAATTTCAAATCTGGTTGCCTCCCTGCCGCGGCCACAAACGACCAGAAATCGTAGGGTCGTTTGGGGTTAAATGAATGCAGCATACTCAAGTGATTTCAATGTCATTGTAAAAATAGTCTTATGTAACTCATACAGTAATCTGTGGTTTGGATATTCGTAGATCAATTCTCTTAAACAGCATGAATCTTAGTATTTCATAAAAAGTTAGAAATGTGGATAAGAAATCTATGGATAGCACTTGTGGAAGGCCACGGGAATGACGTACTGGTCACAGGAGATTTGGTTACTGGAGGATGGGTCTCTTGATCGCTGAAATAACCAATCCCTGCAATGGAGGGAGGTATAGTATATAGACCGTACATGAGTTCTCACCTTGGCCGCTATTCACACTCCCCAATTCCAACTCAGGCTCAGCCATGGACTCGCCACCTGTGCATCAGAAGACGAAGTCGAGCAAATCCGCTAGGATGCGAACAGAATAACCCAAACAATACTAACCCTCACACACTCCAACTTTCTGCTCCAGGTTTGTCTCCTCAGTCTTGATCTTCCCCTGTTTCATTAGTAGCAATAGTGCAGTTACCAAATTTTCACGAGAATGCACGCGAAAGAAACAATGGATTATTGGATTAAGGTTCCCCTCTCTTTGAGACGAGCATTAAGACATCAAATCACCAGTGCATATTTGCTTTCACCAGCACCAGTATTAACGAAACAACATTAGCAAATCCCAAATTTCCTTGAGTGATTACCTTTATTATCATCACCATTCGATGTAAGTTCAAGTTCACAGAATTGAGAAGAAGTTCACAAATCCTGGACCCCAAAGGCTAGGAGCAAGAACATATCTCACCTTGAGCAGGGCCATAGCCGTTCCCCAATTCCAAATCAGGTACACCATTTGCATGAGCAGCAGCATCACTATCCGGGAGGGGCTGATCGTGAGCACTTTCCCCAACTGTGCAAGAAGGAAGATAAACATATCATCGATCATTTTGCACAGAGAAAGACAGAGCAGCCAGATTTAGATGCTCGTAGTTTTCGAGCCTTCAATCTGTCAAGTCCACTCGAGAGAAAGTAACACTTATACGGAAACGCCAAGCAGTACGTACACCGATAACCATTCTAGGATTTGAGGAAGCATTGAAATTCAGAAAGGAGGCATCAGACCTGCTGTCCGTGTCTTGAAATGTTTCATGAAGCAGCTGCAAAGTCGAAAGCTCAAGAAACAGAGAGCAGCGAGTACAATTTGAGTGGCAACGCCAATCAACAGCGCCAGCCACAGTTGATCCCACAAGCTGGCTCCCATCGCGTCTATTGACCAGTGCACAATATAATACCAGCCGTACCAGCTCGACCTGCGCACAATAAATCAACTGTGGCTGGCACTGCAGTGCGAACCAGCACGCAGATGAAGAAGCGGCACTCGCAATATGCATCGCACAGGACAATTGAAGCGAGAAAACATTGGAGCTGTAATTACGAAAAAGGCACCACAGCTAGCAATGAATTCCCATGTCATAGCACCTTCCCTTCTCATAGCTTTAATACGTACGTCGGCCTCAGTCTTCTCCTTCAATTAATTTGCTTCCTCTTCCACTGGTCAACTGAACTGTCTATGCCTCATCGTTCTGCAGACTTTCATTATTATGATCAGTCTTTGAAATGGCAATTAATCAGAGTGCAGCACACCATACGGATTTTGAGACTTCGAGAATCAAATTCTGCCACAATCTCTCGTTGTATTTTTTAACATGATTCTGGATGCAAGAGTCGGAAGGGAAAGAAATCCGTACGCACAGAGCAGCGCAAATTCTGGAGCATTTGCGGTAGGGAAAGAAACTAACATTGACTAGCACTACGGATGGAAAGCCGCAGCCCCCTTCCATTGTCGTCCATCCATCCAGAGCATGATGGACGACAACGGATGCATAGATGGATGGACGAGTGAATGAATCATCCTCTGGATGGATGGATGGATGATCGTCAAACGACTTTACAGGCCCCACATCTTGTATAATGTAACTACATCTGAAATGACACAAATATGCAATTCAATATGGTTTGCATTATTATATTGAAAAAAGTTTTATGGAGTCTTATTGGTAGTTAAAAGGAGATTTTAGATTCTCTTGAAATGCATTTTTTGAAGCTCATATGAATAAACTATAAATTTTCAAAGTATTGAAGATAAGTGTTTCTAAAATCAACCATAAATTTTCATGAATAGTGGGACTGTACATTTTAGGCAAAAATATTTCATACTACTAAAATCATAACTCCCTCTGTAATATCAAAAATGCTATCATTAATACTAGGGGCTTGTGCTTGCTATGCTACGCATTCATTGTATCACATATTAGTAAAATTTTGATATATTTGAATAGAATGCATGATAATGATTTCAATAAGTCTTTAAAATAATTATTTTAAATATTTTATAAAAATATTTTCAATCATGTATACATAGAAATCCTATTTTCACACAATGTGATATTACAGAAATAGAGTAGCAGTTTGCAATCACTTCTGTAATATCACTTTTTACAAAGGATGATATTAAAGAGGTAGCAAATCCATTGCTTCTCTTGGCTTTACACTTCTTTGCACTTCTATGATTTTGTACTTTTGTAAGCTTTGAGCTTTCATGATTTCAATTTTCTATTGCTACTACCAAATGATTTGAGAAATTTATTAGATTGAACCAATTTTGGATTCCACAACAATTAAGCTGTTTACAAAGTTTTTGAGATTTATAAGTTTTTCTTTTCAATTCTTCAATTTGGGTTGCCATTTTTTGTAACAATGGAGTCAAATTTCTAATGCATTCTAATGTATGTGTATCTCTTATAGTATTTACCATTGCATATGTTTCATTTATTATTCAATAAATTTCTATTGTACATTTCAATATATGATTACTTATAAAAAAATTATACAAAGATTTTAGTCATTTTTATTTGAAGATTTATTAAAATTTTTGTTTTGCATTCTATCTAATACATAAAAATTCTTATAAAATTCTAATGATGAATGCATAGCATAGCAAGCACCAAACACTAGTATTGACTAAAAGTTCAGGGTGTCAAAAACTAAAAGTACAATTAAAGAAATTTTAATTTCAAATTTTCAAAATTAAAATTTAATCATTTTAGTTTTTGGTTTAAATTTACTTTAAATTTATTTATTTATTTATTTTCAATGTTGGTCTAGTTTTGGCCACTTTCTTCTAATATATTATGGGACAAAGGGAGTAGTCTTATGGGAAAAATAATTTACAACCATAGTAGGAAAGAAGACATTGAAAAGAATCAAATGGTATAATTTTCATATCAATCATAGTCGTTTCTTAGCATTCAAGAGTCATTATAAGAGCCTATAATATGAGATTTTTTCAATCAAGGGGGACCAATTAGACCCCTTAGTTTTTTTATTAAAAATTTTAATTTGTAATTATCTCCTAGAAAAATCCTTTTGATAATGTCAATTATGAGACTTCATTATTGCATTTACCACATTCAGCTATATATGCCTTAGAATTTGTATATTAGTATTCATCATTATTCACCATCTAAGTAACCCAATTAAATTAATGAGGCATTCATTCAATTGGCATTCATGTTGCCTAAGTGTTGCAAGAATTAAACTCATTGATTACCTTCACAAAGCTAAAATTGGAGAGTAATAGTATCATGGACAAGGACATGGGCATTGCAAACTTTGATCATTTGTCATTCTTGCAAAACTAACTATGCATCAAAAGTGCTTGAAACTCTATTATTAACAAACAATTAGTAGAATTAGAATTTAATGGAAAAGATCTCAGTTTCAAGACTTCAATGTTCCTCATGAAACATGAAATGGAACACATACAAGTAAAATTGGACTTCCCTAGAAAAGATATTGAAATTTATTAAAAATCAGCCCTAGTATTAAAAGTTCTTTTAACATTGTCATAAATGATCAAAATTGAAGTACTTAGCCATTTTTGTTCTTCTCATAGGTAGTAGAGACTAATTACAGTAAAAATGCCAATATTTGATCATTTAAGTGATTATGGAGTAGTTGGTAAGGAGTATGAGGTAGTGGAAATTTTTCCCATGTAGGAAGATAGGAAATATGTGGATAACAAAATTTTCAGAATTTTATTCCCCAAATTGAAATTGTTGTGAATTTTGGGAGTCCAAAAGTACACTTGTCTAGTAGCCAATGTCTAGAGTTTTCTAATTATTCCGATCATTCAAGAACTACTTTGCCACTCACTACTTCCTATTTTCTTGCTTACTACTTCAAGATATGTGTCATATCCTTATTAGTCCCAACCTTAAAAAACAAAAACATTGTAAACTTGAATTCCAACTTAAGGTAGGAAATAGTGCACTCTTAAGATTGGGTACTTGGTGTGGTTGACAACTAGTGCCTCAACCTATAGAGCATTCATTCTACTAAGGTAGCATGTCCATACTTTGTCCATGCTCCAAGAACTCCTACTTTTGTACTATGAATTGTTACTACAAGAATGGAAAACTATCTAGTGATAAATTGGTGCCAATATAATGAGTGGTTGGAGACTAAGTTTGAAATGGATGTAGCCACAATTTCAGGTTAGAACCTCGTAATTTGTATATAGTAAGTGTTTATAGTAGAAATGGCTCAGACTATCAAAACTTGTGTTGCAAAGGAGAAAACTTGGCTAAATTGATCCAAAGAAACCATGTGAGATCCTTATACGTGAGCTTTAAAGATAGGTTTCAGTTTCCCCATTCCATTGACAAAGTAGTAGAAACCCCAATTGTTAGCTAGAAGTGAAGAAAACTCAAGACGGACTAGAGGAGGGCATCTATGACTTAAGTATAGTGATTTGAGGTGGGAATCGTGCCAAGAGTCTAATGGCACAATTGGTTCACCAAGATTCCTTTCTATTTGGAAGATTTTTCGTTTACCAAAAGTTAAAGGAGATTTCAGGATTTAATTCTCCTTCTTTAGATGTGAAAAGTAAAAATATGAGTTTGCATATTTTTGTGGAGTTCCATGACAGGTTCTTTGAAAATCTTGGTTTTTTTCTGATTCCTAGAAGATCTTTTTCTGAATAGTCAATCGCTAAAAGCCATGATGGAAAATTCCTAGAAATTATCCAGGTTGCAGTAAAATCTCACTAAAAATTAGCATAGTTTCTTTTATGTTAATAATGCATTCTGACAAGTTTTGTGGCATTTTGATAGTTAGAAGAATCAAAATTGACAAGATCCTCCCAAACCAACAAAATTGAAGATCAAACGTGGAGTTGACCAATGTATCGGGAGCATACGGAGTTGAATTGAAGTCAAAGCGGGGTCTTTTCTTACTCCTTTACATCTACTAAAGAACTTAGGCTAGTTACTTTTCATAGAAAAGTTGATCTCCAAAATTTGTTTTTTAATTTCTTTTAGTCGTTAAGTTGGCATCAAGATTCTTTACGTTTTTGACATAGGAAAAAGGGGTGGAGGCTTCTTTTATATTAAAAATGGCCTTCTAAAGCCTTCTAAAGCCAATGGCCCAATCGGTTTGTGATTTGTAGCATTTCTCCAAAAGTTAAAGCATAGGTTTAGCGTAGAAATTCAAAAGTTACAAGGTGGTTAGATGAAAATCTTATTTGATAAGATTACCTCTATTAAAGAGAGGGGAGTGAGTGCCCCAAGTGGAATAGTATATAATGGCACTCTTTCCCTCTCCAAAACACCCCTTGGTTCTTTTACTTTTTAAAACCTTTTCCTTTCTCTTCACATTAAAAGTAGAGTTGTTGAAACTAGAGTTGTAACCCATATAATTGTCATTTATTTTCAAGAGAATTTAAAGAATTTCAAGCAATAAACAATGTTTGATCATAAGGGTGTTAAAACTACAGAAGTGTTTTAAAATTTTTCAATCTTCTTTTCAACTATCAAATTGAAAAGTTGGTCACTAAAATAATATGAGGATAAAGGGCCTAACATATATAATCCCAATCAATCTATGGCTTCTCAAAATATGCTCTACAATTTTTTTAAATGAATTTCTAATGTGACTTTTTTTCCAAGATCTAGTATACTTGAGGCTCATTTCCAAGAGCCCTCAACACTATGGAAAGTCAAGATTGTGATGGACACCCTTGTATAAAATCTTGAATAGAAAAATTAATCAATCATTTTTAAAATTCGATTTTTGATGCTAAAACTAAACTTTAAAAAATGTGATATTCGGTTACAACTAAAGGAAAATACTTGTTTTATGACCAAATACTATAATCGCATGTGACATACCTATTTCGGTTCTACAATTTTTTAATGCTTTTTTTTATATATATTTCTACAAAAAAAAGTCCTAAGTCCCAAGTGACAAACTCAAGGTTTATAGCCCTTAGCAATGGTGTTGTTGGAGTCTCATCCATGGCATATCCAACCCAAGCCTATGCAAACACACCTCTAATAGGATATCTAGTCATGACACCATCTATAGCAAGCACAATAGTGGGGCCGTTATAAATGCTTTACAAATGTCTTTCTTTTAGCTTATCTCTAAATGTTAAACACAAAAAAAATCATGGAAAACGCAAGAAAATATATATATTGGACTTTTTAATTCATAAAAGTAAACTTAAAAAGCCATTTTTCCTAACTTGAAGATGCTTCTTCTCAACCATTTGCATCTTCTGGAAAAAAAAATTGTATTCTCCACACATGTGCAAAGGTATTGTAACTTGAGCATGTATGGAAGGTCACCACTTTACTATTTTTAGAAAATTTCTTTATAGGCTTTTGTAACTTATATAGAAGTCCTTGAATCGTAATTTTGACATACAATACATAAGTAATGATAAAAAAAATCACTTGTCTAAGGCCAAGGGGATAGAAAAAAAGAGGCCCTTGCTTTGGAAAAACACTAAGTTTTTGGCTACAACTAGATTTAGCTTAAGATATATGGGAATGTAATGATAAAAGTGGTAGGTATTATGACTTCAAAATAAATAAAAATGTTTTCTACTATATAGAATCTCATAGAAAATAAAGTATATAATATTGTATATACATGTGTATAACATAAACAACTTTCACACAAATAGTATGTGTAATCCTATATAAATATTTGTAAAATATATACAAGTACAATATCTCAATATTCATATTTGTCATATACAAATTTTGGGACAAATTCAACATAAGTATCATGTATTATATTCATATAATACACATAAATAAGACATATTCATACTTGTATAAACCATGTATAAATATTATAAACTGTATACTAAACTATATACCAAGCTATATAGGCTATGTACCAAAACTCAAACCTTTAAAAATCTTCTTGAAAATGTAACCAAACTTTAAATGAGCACCAAAATTGCATACAAACTTCAAACCAAGTATACCTTAGCTTTTTGAAAAGCTAATAAAATACTAAGCAAATTCTCCAAATTTTAAAAGCAAAGAAGATATTGTTCAGGTTTCATAGCTTGTCAAAGATTATTCCTTCACTTTCAGAGGTAATTGTATATTCTTTTACTTCAAAGAACGCTTTTGGTCTCATAAAAGCTCCAAATGTTTTGTATCATAACTTTTTGAAAATCTAATTACAAAATCTATATCTTTTTCCAAAAATCAAGTTCAAAAATTAAAAAATGTGTTTCATAAGCTCTGCCAAAATTGAAACATTCTCAAAATTTTAGATTTGAATGGCAACTCTTCACCCTTTCACTCTAATAACCATAACTTTCTCATCTCAACGCCAAATTAAGAGAAATTTAGATTCATAGATAGATAACAATTGTATACACAATATTTTCAAATATTAAAACCAAAAACATTACGACCAAACTTCTATAAGTCTTCAAAGCTATTGCCTTTAAATCTCATTGACAGTTGATCCTTCCTCACTTCATCAAGCATAACTTTTAAACCCCAACTCCAAATTGAACGGATCATATGTTTTTGAATACAAAAAAGTAAAAAAAACATTTTCATAGAATTTCAATAAAATTCAAAATACTCATAAAATGTTCTCCTTCTCCAAAAACACACTCTTCAAAATACACTATGAAAGAAGAGGGTGAAGACTTTGATTCCTTCTTTTACTTCAAGGGGCCACATTAGCCCCATGCTTAACCCCTAAAGGACCAAATGGCGTTTTTTTGCCAACATAGTGATTTGGGGCAACTCACTATGAATGGAATTTTTTTTCTTTGAAATTTTCACACAACATGTGCCCATGGAGGAGCTTGAAGGCCCAACAATTTTTATAATGTTAGACTACATGATTAAGAAGTAATTGTATGATATATAATTTTCAACATTCGGCGGACAGTCTCGGCAGTAAATTTTTTTTTTTTTTAAAAACAAAAATTTAAAATTGGTTCTTTAGATTTATTCATATGTGGAAAACGTTGAATCATTCCATTTTTATTAATGAGATGAAAGTTATGAACAGTTCTAGTTGTGGGTAATTTGCAGATAGTTATGGAATCTCTACTCTAAAACAAACTTTGAAGTCCTTTATCTAATTCAATTTTCAATATTTTAAGAAAAAAATAAAAATATTAGGTGCACATTTTTTATTACAACATTTCAACCACTGGGATTGTCATTTTTCAATTCCATAAATGAATGGTTAACAATTTAATATTTTGAATCATTCCCCACTTCTTTCTACTTGTTTTTTTTTTTTTTTTGTATGTTGTATAATTCCAAATGATCTGAAAATTTTCAAGCATGTAGCCAACTTGACTTGGAGAATGAATCCAAGAGTAACTATCATTTGGGACAATTTTTCATAAAAATGTGACCTTGTGAAGTGCACCTGCCCAATTTTTTGCAAAGGAAAAAAAAGGATTTTTGTCACTTGAAACGTTAATATCTTGCAATCTACATAGTATAACTTTCTGAAATTTTTTTCACATCTTTTTAAACCGTAGTACTATAAGATCTTGTAGTTACATGTATCCTAAAATGTTTTTTTTTCAAAAATTTGGTATTTGTTCTAAAAATGGTAGTTTTGGAGTGATTTTAATGAAAACATAGTCAAAACCTTTAGGGGTTAAGCCACATGGGCACTAAATCCTATCCTCTACCTTCCAACAACCTTATATACCCTTTTCATTTATTCATAAAACAACTAAAGCCCATAAAAATGTAAACTATTCTTTTATTTAAAATTTTCCTATATTCAAATTAAGATTTGAAAACACTTCTAAATACAAAAATAAAGAAACTAAGGCCTATCAAATGCCCATTAGAGGTAAACAAAAACAATGTTTTAAAATAATATTACTCCATCTACAAGAATTTGAGAAGGTGCCTGATAGTGGTTGTAACGTAGTCTATACAATCAACCTTCATTAGAGGATTAACTAACCTTTTTAACCATCATTGGTAGACACAACTTCATTTTATATGCTTGACTATACAATAATATTGATTGTCATTCAAACCCTCAAAACACCCTTCAAATGTTACTTCTTTGTTATCGAGTTCAATACATCCAACTTATAATAGAATAACCAATGTCCAAGCATCATGCTAAAGGTTCCCATGCCATCACTACTCTACACGAGGTTATTTTGGTGGTCAAGAAGGCTCAACTTTTTTTTGCAAATGCTTATGTACCAGTGCAAGACAAAGCAGTACATGAGGTTGATTTGGCAACTGCAATATAAAAAAAGCTCAAATCCATGCCCTAATTGAAGCTCTTCATCTTAAAATTAAAGAAATCCTGTTCAATTCGATATATTAAATTTAAAACAAAACACCATTAACTCAATGAAGCTATAGGGTGATTCTTTCCTTTTTACTTTGGGGGGTCACTTAGAGTGTCCATTAAAAACCACGTACAAATAAAACTTTGGACCCCTATATACTTTTTGAATTTTAAATAAAATTAAATGAAAAAAATATGAATAGATTTTTCTACTTCAATACTTTGAAGGTTATGTTTTGAATTATTGATATTTTATTTATTAATAATAAATAGTTACAATTTTTTGAAGTAAAAAGATACACTGTAGAACTGAAAAATAACTTTCACACCCCTATATTATATAAGAAAAAATTGTCTAAAAAATGAACAAGAAATTTCTAAAAATAACCTTTTATTGAAAGCTCATTTTGAGTTGAATATTGATGCAATGGTCATCTAAATGTGTCTTTTAAAAATATTTGAGTTAGAAAAATATGCCATTTTAGTGCATTTTTAACCTCTTCTAGAAATCATTCTATATGTTATTTGAGTTTGAAATTTTGGGAGTAGAATCCTATAGTCATTAGTAAACAACGCTCAAATTTTGAAGTTAAAATTATAGTTTATTAGAAACCACTTGTTCGCATGTGGTTTGTTGTAGTAGAACTAAGTGCACCCTTGAGCCTTTTTATAGTTTGTTAAAGAGAAGGCATCACCTTGAAGCTATTTCGAATGATGTCATCTTTTTCACTATACTATTAATATAAAAATTATATTCAAATAATATATAAATATATTATTTTACATAATGCTTGCATTTATAATGCGACAATGAAGTCACTCAAATATAACTTTAACAACTAAGTAATATATAAATCTTAGAATTTTAATTTTTTGTTATAATTTTATAATAAAATTTCATTATAAAGATATTTTATTTGCAAAAATCATAGTAATTCAATTTACAATTGCCTCTACAAGAATTTTAATACCTTTGTTTCATTTTTAGTCAATAGATATTGGGTAGTCCAATAGCACATCCAACTACGTGCATATGATCTGTCATGGTTTACTATTTTCACTTGTTTGAATAATTGAATGCTAAATCATTCTTATAAGTTGCATATTTCAATACATCCATGCATTTTTGGAAAGTTTGGATTACCTCAACAACATTCAAGCATTGAAAAGCTCCTATAAATAATTTAGAGAATATAAAAATTAAATGAAATTTAGACTAATGGACGAATAAGTGAGAGTGTGAGACACTACGCATATTCTCTAAATTTTACTTTTTCATCAATTGAATCTAGAGATTTGTTAATTGAAATGAAATTTTCCTAGTGAAAATCAATGAATGATTCAAAACTTCAAAATCAATGAAAATAAGTAGTAATTTTCATATTTCTTTAAAGATGTGTATTATTTTTGAAATTTTTTTGAGTGTACTTTGAACATATATGTATGGGCTATATTGCAGTTAATAGTACTACATTCACGAATATATTAGGAAAGTCAAGAAATGTTACGATTTGTTCCAACAGAATCCTTATTTTCTACGCTACAAAATCTTGTAAATTTTGTCAATGTGAAAAAAAAGAATTTACATAAAAAATTCATTGAATTCTTAGTAGGTAAATCTTTCATTGATGAAATTTGATCAATTTTGATAATTTTCTAGTTACTTTTGTTTAAAAATGTATATGAGTATGAGAGTTTTTTCACGGGGAGATCACTTAAAGTGTCCATTAGAAACTAGATACGTTAGGATTTTTGACCCCCTATTTTATGTTCTAAAATTTAAATAAAAGGAAAAAAAATATGAGGAAAATCTTCTACATTGAGTGCTTATGTTGTGAATTATTGGTATTTTTATTTGTTAATTATAATTAATTATAAAAATTTTGAAGTAAAAAAATACACAGTAAAGCTGAAAATAATTTTCATACCCCTACTTTTTTCAAAAAAAAAGTATCTAAAAAATGAACAAAAAAATGCTAAAATAAACTCTCTGTTCAAAGTTCATTTTCCCTAGATAGTTATGCAATGATCATTTAAATGTGTTCTTTATAAATATTTGAGTTGAAAAACATGTCATTTCAGTTCATTTTTCAACCTATTCTAGAAACTATTTCATATATTATTTGAGTTGGGAATTTTTGACACCCTAAACTTTTAGTCTATATTAAACAAAATTCAAAACTATAGATTGAAATTGTAGTTTATTAAAAAGTATATAGGGGCCTAAAAAATCACTTGAACTCATGTGGGTTCTTATAGATATACTAAGTGATCCCCCCAAAGTTTTTTCTTTATGATTTGTTAAATTAAAAAATACCACATTTGCCTAATAATCTAACACAACTTCTTTAGGAAAAAAGATGTTATTCATTTTCTATGATGTTTTTTACCCCCAAAGATTCTCTTTATTCTTCCTCTCTTTTCAACAGGTTGATCACCCACAATTGTTATAATCTAAAAATCCAACAATCATCATTCTCTACAATTGATTCCATGCTTACTAGAAAGGTAGTTTTTATTTTTATATAATTAAAATCAAAGCACGTCTTTCTATATATATAAAATGATCAAAGTGGGACAACTCATTTACAACCACTATTTTCAAGAAGTTGGTAGGCCTTGAGGAATTAATGACCAAACCATTTTTGTTACAATCATCAAAAAATGAATGATTTTCTTCCCATGTTTCATATATAACTTGTATGCGTGGTCTATACAAATCATTGAGTATATTCTATTCACATCAATTAAAAACATTTATATGCTTGAAACATTCATTCACAATTATTTAATATACATGAATAGTAAAATCTTGCTCTTTTCGATTTGAGGTTGAAAACTTGATTCCATCATCTTTAAATGATTTTTGTCGCTTTAGGATATGGGTAAAAAAAATAACCTCTCATAGTTTGAAATCTACACACAAAGCTTTGGAAAACTTCTTGAAAATGACGATTTTGTTAGAGTCTAAAGTTCTAAGCCTATAATTGCATTTCAACATTTAGAATGGCACAAAATTTGGTTTGCATTTCCTAAGTGTTTTACAGTACAATTTATACTCATGGTAAATGATTTTGATTCTTAAACATAATCAATATTTATTATGCATTTTCTTCACATTAATATCATCAAATCTTCAAGACTAGTTCAAACTTGTGCAATAGAATTTGTAACTTTATAGGATTTATACAAGACATTAAGAAGAATTGAAGATTTTAAGACTTACAAAAGGCTTGCAATTGCATCTTTGAATGATAATGCTTTCAAGAGTTTTATTCATATATAGTGGCATTGAGAACATATACAATGAAGGATTTTGATGTTTGAATACATGGTCATAAGCTCAAAAGTTTGACGCATCCCCATGGAATACAAAACCACTCAATGTCACATCATTGTGGGAGCGCAAAGGTACAACATATTCAACCTCCTCCCACACTCTACATCAAGATTTAAACATCCCCATTTTGTGTACATCCAAAGCTCTCTTTATTATAAAGCATTACCATCAACTATGCTTCATACATTTTGCCCTACAAACATAAAATAGAAAACAACCACACACTACCACCTTTGTCTACCTTAAACTAAAACATTGATCATTTCCCCATGACCAAAAACGATACACCCTGTTCAGCAACACATACGCCTGCCCCTCCTCCCCTCACTACCTGTAAATGCAAAACTTAGTAAGACAATAGAAAAGAATCTCTCACACGTGGTGAAGGTATGGAGCATGAGTGCCAGTGGACATTCTCTTGGTTTACTCCAGCCCATAACCCCTAATGGAATGGAGTTCTTCTCTCTCATACGACTAATCCTTCAAGGATAGTGTAGCTAAGGGAAGTGGGATCATCCCGGTTACGTGCCGCAGAATCAGCAACAACTTCACACGCGTGAGAAGAATCAAAGGTGATCGAAGCGCTTCCATAGAAATGCTTCGGGAGCAGTGTAACAATCATGGACAACTTTTGTCAACTCGCGCTTCATTCAGCAGCAGCCTGCGAGGACATCAGCGACGACGTGATTTAGTCTTCCTTTTCATCATCACTAATCTTCAGAATTGAGCCCCAAAACGTAGAATTTTACCATCCTATGCAAAGTTGGCAAAGACAGAGACTGAAGGTGATGGAACTGCGTTGGACACACAGCTGACATTCCTGCAAGACCATGATCAACTTACTTCCTCTTGCTGGGAATGAGGAACACCCATTTCGTCAGGCTCCACAAGGGCTCCTCTTGCGGCATCTCCAGTTACCTGGGCCTTGGGATCTGCAACCCATGTGCAAACCTCAAAAACTAAACCACCTACGTCAGTTCGCCCGAAATATATTAACAGTCTGGCTCAATATCTTAAATGAATGCAGCATACTCAAGCGATTTCATTGTCGATGTAAAATAGTCTTATGTCACTCATACAGTAATCTGTGGTTTGGATATTCGTACATCAATTCTCTGGAACAGCAGGAATCTTAGTATTTCATAAAAACTTAGAAATGTGGATGTGAAATCCATGGATAGCACTGGTGGAAGGCCACGGAAATGACGTACTGGTCACAGGAGATTCGATTACTGGAGGATGGGCCTCTTGGTCGCTGAAATGTTCAGTCCCTGCACTCTCAAACATTCAATACTGGATTCAAATGAATGCGTCTTCCTTCTATTCTTGTGTAAGGATGAGATGAATCTAGAATGAATGCACAAAGTGAAGTGGGCGACATAAGGTGCACACGAATAGGATATGACGTTCGAAACGAAGCCAATTCCAACCGGAAGAAATCAAATGTCCTTAAATCCTTTCATGAGTGGATGATGTTCAAATTCAGCACAACCACCTACCAAATAAGTTTCAAAAAATAGTGTCTATTCACAAAGAAATGATCGCTGTGCAGGACGGAGTGTGGTATAGTCTAGAGTCTGTGGAATAATTCTCACTTTGGCCGCTATTCACAATCCCCAGTTCCAACTCAGGCTCAGTCGTGGACTCGCCACCTGTGCATCAGAAGATGAAGAAGTCAAGCAAATCCGCCAGGATGCGAACGGAATAACCCAAACAATACTAACCCTCACACACTCCAACACTCTTCTCCAGGTTTGTCTCCTCAGTCTTCATCTTCCCCTGTTTCATGAGTAGCAATAGTGAAGTTATCAAATTTCCACGAGGGTACACGAGAAAGAAACAGTGGATTAAGATTCCCCTGTCTTAGAGACGAGCACTGAGACATCAAATTACCAGTGCATATTTGCTTTCACCAGCATCAGAATTAACGAAACAACATTAGCAAATCCCAAATTTCCTTGAGTGAATACCTTTATTGTTATTATCACGTTTGGATGTAAATTCAAGTTCACAGAATTGAGAAGTTCACAAATCCTGGACCCCAAAGGCTAGGAGCAAGAACATATCTAACCTTGAGCAGGGCCATAGCCGTTCCCCAATTCCAAATCAGGTACACCATTTGCATGAGCAGCAGCATCACTATCCGGGAGGGGCTGATCGTGAGAGCTTTCCCCAACTGTGCAAGAAGGAAGATAACATATCATTGATCATTTCGCAAAGAGAAAGACAGAGCAGCCAAATTCAGATGCTCGTAGTTTTCGAGCCTTCAATCTGTCAAGTCCACTCGAGAGAAAGTAACACTTAGACGGAAACGCCAAGCAGTACGTACACTGATAGTCATTCTAGGATTTGAGGAAGCATTGAAATTCAGAAAGGAGGCATCAGACCTGGTGTCCATGGCTTGAAAAGTTTCATGAAGCAGCTGCAAAGTCGAATGCTCAGGAAACAGAGAGCAGTGAGTACAATTTGAGTGGCAACGCCGATGAACAGCGGCAGCCACAGTTGATCCCACAAGCTGGCTCCCATCGCGTCTATCGAGCAGTGCACGATATATATAATACCAGCCGTACCAGCTCGATCTGCGCACAGTAAAACAAGGAGTGTGGTGAGAACCAGCACGCAGATGAAGAAGCGGGATTAGCTAGATGCATCACGTAGAACAAGTCACTCGAGAAATCATTGGAGCTGTAATTACGAAAATAGGATCACATTTAGCATGAATTCCCATGTCGCCCGACAGGACCTTCCCTTCTCATAGCTTTAATACGTACGTCGGGCTCTCAATTAAAACACTTTTTTTTCCTTCCTGGTCAGCTAGCGAAACTGTCTATGCCTCATCGTTCTAGATCAGACTTTCATTATTATGATCACTCTTTGAAATGGCAATTAATCAGAGAGCAGGAATTGCACACCATACGGATTTTGAGACTTCAAGAATCAAATTCTGCCACAAACATTCTGGATGCAAGAGCGGAAGATAGAGAAAGGAAACCATACAGAGTACGTAAATGTAGCGCTTTTATCTAAGTGAGCCAAGGAGTGAGAGAGAGTGAGAGAGAGTGAGAGAGAGCGAGCGAAAGTAAGCTAGAGAGCGAGCGAGAGAGAGGGATTGATCATGAGAAGAGCAGGAGATGGTCTGGAGGCTGCTGTGCCGGGTTTTCCTTTTGAGAGTGTTGCTAGCAGCGGGACATCCAACTGATCCAAGGGCTGGGGATGTATCGTGTACTTGGCAAAATCCAAGGGCTGAGGATGATGTCTCGTGAACTTGGCAAAATCCAAGGGCTGAGGAGGATGTCTCGTGAACATGGCGAAATCCAAGGGCTGAGGATGCGGGCAGAGGCTGTGTTGGGCTGAACTCCATCTTCCGGGAAAGGTGAACTTAGATTTCTTTCAACCTCGTTGAGAGTTTGGGACCCACCCCCACGCCGGCCCCTACGGTCGTCACCTCTTTCTAGGCGTCCACCACCATCATCAGGATGAATCCTGCTCTGGATGGATGGATGAACGGGACAGTGAATGAATCGCTGCATGCTTTGGATGTATGTATGGACAGCCGAGTGAATGAATCATGCTTTGGACGGATGAATGAATCACACTCTTCAGTTGCGTCAATGAAGGAGTCATGCTTACGGAGCGAGGGCATGTCAAAGCAACTATTGTAAACTTGTCAATATCACCATTTACCCAATTTTGCCACCTACAGGTTCCTCCCATTTCCGTCACTAGCACATCTATTACCACAATCTTACTAATCCATTGTCATGATGGCAATGCACTGGGGAGCGGACACATCAGCCCACGCTTCAACAATGGTTTGGTCATGCTTCAACAAGGGTCTACTCACAGTTTAACATTTCACCTTTGAAAAATCACAAAAAAATCAATTATTGTCAGAATGTCTTCATTCATTTTGAAATTGACTTCTCTAAAACAATTCAATCTCTAAAAAATATGAGAGCTCATAAATAGCTTCTCCAAAGTACCTAAATAGCAAATCTGTATAGTAATGGGTAGTTCTACTGTATAGTAAACTTGCCAATCACCGCATAGATAAAGTTCAAATCCTTCTCCACGTAAATATAGAAATTTGCATATAGAAATTTGAAATTTGTTGTGATTATTAAATGTCATGTTAAGATTCACCTTCAAAAAAACAAATACAAAAAGATTTCTTCCTATAAATTTTATTGCAACCTAAAGGCGATGCACTTGGAATCTAGTCAAAATTTCCTTGCAACCCATTACCGCACATTGGGTGGATACTAGGCGGTGATGCAAAATCTTATTTCCATCACAATTGAATTGATAGTTGAATCCTAAAGTAAGTGTGCGGTAATTGGCAACGGTTGTTGTGCAGTTCTTGGATGTGTAGTGAATGGTTGGTTTACTCTAAGAGAAGAGAAATACATGTGCAATGTGCCAGCAAAGAAATAGAATTTATGCCCTTTACATTACAAGGTTTTTAATCGTCTTGTAGTGGGGTCAATTAGTTAGATAATAAAATTATGATGATTGTCACCAAGGGGTTTTCCCTTTGGTTTGTTGTATTGTTTCCTATATCAATGAAAATTTTCCATGTGTTCCAAATAAAATAATTGTGATGATGATTGTCAATAATTTGTTTTTTCTATGGATATCAATTAATTTTGTTTTATAATTGTTGGTGTAAAAATGAATTGATCGTGATCTCTTCAAATTTATAAATGTATAAATAAATGATATTTATAGTACTATATATATATATATATAGAGAGAGAGAGATATTATAGATTGATATGGATTTTGTGAAAATTTCAAGGTAGAAGATACACACTACACTCTAATTTAGATTTTAAAATAATTTCAAATGAAGAGAACATACCTATTGAAAATACATCATTTTTGTGTAATTTGGAATTTTACTCATGGTTCCCAAACCTCCAAGTGTCTCCTAAACTTACATACTTGATTTGTTTGTTAACTCAATTTTCATATTTTTTTAAGACTAAGTCCCACTAGGTTTTGTTCACTTTCCTAAACAATCTCACATTCTCACCATTCCAATAGACTAGTGGGTCCAATCAATTCCATGACCTTAAAACTATTAACGAATTAGTCTTTCTTTCTATATGACAATATTTTGAAGAATGAAAACTAAGTGTACTTTTTGAATATTTTTTCCAAAATACTCTATTCAATTCCTCAACATCAAAAACATATCTATTCAAAATCTAAGGTACAAAAATTGTGAGTTAAAAGGATTCAAAGTCTTATAATCTTGTATGCCAAGGTGTAAAGAAAATTGTTTTTTTTTCTTTCACTTTAAAATCCAATGTTTTGCAATCTACAAGGTCAAAGATTATGATACCTCTTCTTCACACACTCATACTAATCTATTGCACAATCGTATGGTTAGATGTGCAACAAAAACATTCTTTTTCACATTTTGATCTTTGTTATAGATATGATAGTTTTGAATGTTTTTGACGAAAGAAATGCCTTGGGACTTGAGGGGTGAACATTTGGAGCTTCTAATTGCAATAATTTATTGAAAATTTTGGATTTTGTATCAAGTTTTATTTTCTTATGTTTGTTTTTTATATTTTAATTCAAATATCAAAAAGGATATTTTCAAAGTTACAATGAAGTTTGACCAAGAAGCATCTAGTGCTTGGCTATAAGTACATACAAGACTAAGGTTGATAAGGTACATAGGCCTATTACCACCCTCATTTGGAATTTAGATATCTTAGGACCAATTCCAAGAGGGACATATATTTCTCAGAGGCATACGCTTGTTTTATAGATCAAAACCAAGTGCAATTATAATTTTCCAATTCAAATTATAATTTCTATGAATTTTTGAAGAGGTCAACACTAAAATTACAAAACCATCTATAGAGAGGAGTCAAAAATCCCCCATAACTGCTTTTTCATGTATCTATTGGCATTTAACTTCCCACCAATCAAAGATTGACATGAAACCCATTTTGGCATTAATTTAATGATTTTGTCAAAATCTTGACAAGATTTGCATATTTTTAGGGCACATTTGGATGAAGCAACGGATGCAATTGGGGTCAAAACTAGCTTATGGAAATAGGCAACCAATGGAATTGGGCTAGCCTACCTTATTGGGATCTCTATAAGATGAGCCTATAGGCGTTAGTAGAAAGGGGTTGAAATTTTGGAATGTTGCTTTTTAATTTTACTTTTGGAAAAATACAAGAACTTCTTATTTGACTACAAATTAACCAATTTGGAAAAGTTGAACTTTTAAATACTTAGTTCTTGGATCAATTAGACAAAGCTATAAAATAAAACTTAACCAACTACAAGATGGTGGACACATTTATCATTCATCTCCAAGTGGAGTAAAGAAAAGAAATTTCTAAGTTGTGGAATTCACAAAACTACACCTAATGGCTTGCTCTACATAGAAAACCTCTACAAGTATGTTTTGAAAGCCAAGTTCCTTGTCATTGAAAACTTCAATTAAAGATTTTCTTCAATAAGGTAGGAGGTCTACAAAGCCCTCCAACTTTGAAAACATCTGCTTATGTAGAGGTTTATTTTGCTTTCTCATGGCACTAACAATGTACAAATTATAGTGTACATTTTAGGAGGTCGATGCTATTAGTGACTACTATGTTTCAACTTTAAAAATTCATAACTATTTTATCAAAGCTCCATAAAATATGAAACAACTTGGGTGCCAATTTAGGTTGTCTTTTTAGGAAAAATTAATTATTTTTGTAAGAAGTCTAATCCCCCCAAATTAACTATGAAGTCTTAAATGGGTGCTTTATGAACCTCATACATTATTAGGAACCTTAGTTCATAGACTTGGAAGCAAATTGGTTACTTTGTCTAAATTTATGCAAGATTTGATATTTAAGATTATTATTTCAATTGATACTAGTATTGAAAGAGTTGATCAATGTGGAATATTCAACCTACTTTATAGTAGATCTAATATCTACAAAGAATATTCTAATATATCTATTATATATCAAAGAGTATCGTAGGATGGGATGGTGGGTGGAAGGCAATCCCAAGAGGGCTCCACATAGAATCTTCTACCAAAGTTTTTTAGAAAAATGAATTAAAAAAATATCACAAGTAATGAAAAGAAAGAAAGAAATAACAAACACCAAGTATGGTCAACATCCTACATGATGTTGTTGAGATGGTCTTGATTCCTAAAGATAATAATGAGTCTTAAGAAAAGTGGGTCATTTCCACTAATACATGAGGAGAAGGTAATTTGGTGTTTTGTATGGATGTTCTTAGCTAGGTTGCAAGGGCATGTTTGCTAAATAGTCTTTATAATACTACAATCTTTCTTCTATCAAATGTATTGGTAGTTTGGACTTAGGTTTATCATATTCAAAGATTTACAAAAGTGGTTGCACAATTTGCAAGTTTAGAATATTTCTTGCATTGTATTCAATAAGATGAATTCAAAGGAATTTAAATTTCCTAAATGTGGGAGGGTGAGTCTCCTATTGTCTTCAACATTGTAAAAAGGCAACATAGTGATATCATTTCTCTCTCTTGCAAACAAAAGTTTGTGTAATGCATAATCAATGTTTCTTCACACTCTAGATTTGTTTGTGAAAAGACAAGGCATGTCACTAGCACTTTTGTCCATTCAATGAACCATTACTTTAAGAAACCCACATTTTCTTAATGCATATTTGTGGATGTCCACCTTTTTTTATGTCAATAATAATGTCAAACGTAATTTCTTCCTAGTAATTGCCATGATCCTCTTTTCTTCTATTATAAGTCAAAGCAAGTCTTTTCTAGGGTCCCTTTTAGTGCACTTGATGTTGGAATTCTATTGTTAAGCTTGACATTTGTTGTTTCACTATTTGATTTGTGAATGGCCTTGCAATGTGCCGCTTGGACTTGTCACAAGTGCTCTCCAAAGCCTTTGTCATTTGAAGCATAATGTCCCACTCCTTGGTTCCTTCTTCAAAAAAATTGATCTTTGATGTAGGTCTAGTAGACATTATTTGAACAATGGGTTGAGAAAAATGCACTTCGTCTATAGAATGTGAATCTCCTATTGAACTAGTAGAGAGGTTCAACTTTCTCTATGTGCTTTGGAAGATTTCTTTTTTCCCAAGTCTCTATATCCTTTGCTTTGATTAATATATTGAGTGCCTATACAATTTTCTTAGGATCTCTACTTCACCTCTTAGCTTTCAACTTGAACTCCCCCTTAGAGAATCCCCAAAACGTGGCCTTTCAAATTCACTTAATAGTTTACCATTTGCCTCCATACATAGATATTGTCATTGCAAGTGGCATGACACAAATTATTTCCTCAGTTTTTTGGACATCTATTCAAATCACTTCATAAGAATGCTTTTTGTCAAATTGCAAGAAGGCATGTAGCCATATCCTCTAAATTCAAATCCTAGAAGACCATCCACTACACCTATTTAGTTTGCATATTTCATTTTCAATTTTAAAGTCACCAATATACTTGAAGTGATTTATGTGCTCCCAAACACCTTAGAAATCCTACACACTATTTGGTCTTCCAAAATTCTTGGTTTTGGGAGAACCAAATACATTATAGGATTTCAATGGGATCTTGGCAAAAGCAAAATTTAAATACAATTAATGGCCATTTAGAAAATTTAGGAAATGGTCATTGATGAAAGAGAGATTTCAATGATAATATGAAACAAACATTTTTTTGGCAATTCCCTTCTTTAAATAACATTTGCATATAGTTGGCTAACAAAAAACATCTTCCATAGAATTTCATTGGTAGAAATTGTTGGAAATGATAAAAGACATGTGAATATATCTCTCAAAAACTAATTTCAAAGAATCAAAGTATATAGAGGAAAAAAATTCTAAAGTCCTTCATTTTGCATACTTCCATTTTGCAACATAGAAGAATTCTCAATTCTGAGCCTTAGCTCTAAATTGCTTATAGACCATTTAGATGGTTTTCATCCTTCTACATGCTACTGTATTGTTTAAAATGTTGCAATTCTATCTCCCCATTATTTCTAAGATTATTTGTATGTATTGTAATTTTAAGATTTTGTTGTCTAATTCAAAGTAATTAAGTAAGATTTACCCAGGTGCATTTTTCAAAAATAATTTCTACAATTTAAAATAGGGTCATTTGAATATGACTTGACCAACTAATTAAATTTTAAAATTTTCTTTTAATTATAATTTTATATTAGAAGCTCATTGAAGAAAGCAATTTAATTTATAAAATCTATAGTAATTCAATTCACAATTACTTTTTCAAAGAATTTTAGTATGTTTGTTTCATTTTTAATCAACAAGTATGGATTTGTCCAATAGCATATCCAACCATGTGCATATGATCTATAGTCATGATTTACTACTTTCACTTGTTTGAATGACTCGATGCTAAATCATTCTTCTAAGTTGTATGTTTTAATACATCCACACATATTTTTGGAAGTTTGGATTACCTTAACAACCTTCAAGCATTTAAAAATTCTTATTAATAATTGAGAAATTATAAAAATTGAATGAAATTTGGACTAATGGATGACAAAGTAAGACACTAGGCATAAACTCTAAATTTAAAATATTAATCAATTGAATCTAGAGATTTGTTAAATGAAATTAAACTTGCCTAGTAAAAATCAAATTTTCACAACTCCAAAATCAATCAAAAAATGAGTAGTAATTTCCTGTTTCTTTAGAGATGCATTTCTTTTTTAAAAACTTTGGAGTGCACTTTGCATATATATGTATGGACCATTTTGCAATTAATAGTACTTATTCAAAAATTTATTTAAAAAGTCAAGAATTGTTTATCACTTGTTCCAATGAAATTCTTATTTTTTACACTACAAAATCTTGTAAATTTGGTCAATGTGAAAAAAATGAATTTACATCTCAAATTCATTGAAATCCTTGTAGTTAAGTCTTTCAATAATGAAATTTGACCAATTTTGACTATTCTAGTCACTTTAGTTCAAAATCTATACAAACTTAAAAGTATTTTCTTTTCATTTTGTTTAATTAAAAAATAACACATTTATTTTATATTCTAATACAAAAGATTCAAGGGAAAAAAAGTATTATTCATTTTCAAGTTTCAACCCCCAAAGATTCTCCTTTTTCTTTTTCTTTTTCTACAAGTTGATCACCCAAAATTGTTGTTATCTAAAAATCCAACAACGAACATTCTCAATAATTAATTCCATGCTTACTAGTCAAAGTAGTCTTTGTTTTTATACAACTAAAAAATTAAAAATCTCAAGCACATCTATGTATAAAAAAGATTATCAAAGTGGAACGACTCATTTACAACCACTATTCTCAAGAAGTTGGTAGGCCTTGAGGAATTAATGACCAAACCATTTTTGTTACAATCATCAAAAAATGAATGATTTTCTTCCCATGTTTCATATATAACTTGTATGTGTGGTTTATACAAATCATGAGTTATATTCTATTCACATCATTTAAAAACATTTATATGCTTGAAACATTCATTCACAATTATTTAATATACATGAATAGTAAAATCTTGCTCTTTTCGATTTGAGGTTGAAACTTGATTCCATCATCTTTAAATGATTTTTGTTGCTTTAGGACATGGGTAAAAAAAACAATCTCTCATAGTTTGAAATCTACACACAAAGCTTTGGAAAACTTCTTGAAAATGATGATTTTGTTAGAGTCTAAAGTTCTAAGCCTATAATTGCATTTCAACATTTAGAATGGCACAATAATTTGGTTTGCACTTCCTCAGTGTTTTACACTACAATTTACACTCATGGTAAATGATTTTGATTCTTATACATAATCAATACTTATTATGCATTTTCTTCACATTGATATCATCAAACCTTCAAGACCAATTCAAACCTCTGTAATAGAGTTTGTAACTTTGTAGGACTTATATAAGACATTAAGAAGAATTGAAGATTTTAAGACTTATAGAAGGCTTGCATTTGCATCTTTGAATGATAATGCTTTCAAGAGTTTTATTCATATATAGTGGCATTGAGAACATACACAATGAAGGATTTTGAAGTTTGACTATATGGTCATATGCCCATGAAATACAAAACCACTCAATGTCATCATTATCGGAGCGGCAATGCTACAACACATTCACCCTCCTCTTACACTCTACATCAAGACTTAAACATCCCTAATTGCGCATATCCGGAACTCCAACCCATAAGCCGTAATGGGATGGAGTTCTTCTCTCTCATACGCTAATCCTTCAAGGATAGACGCAGCGTAGCCAAGGGAAGTGGGATCATCCAGGTTAACGTGCCGCAGGATCAGCAACAACTTCACCCACGTGAGAAGAATCCAAGGTGATCGAAGCGCTTCCATAGAAATGCTTCAGGAGCAGTGTAACAATCATAGCCAGCATCGACAACCTTTCTCAACTGGCGCTGCATTCAGGAAATGACGTACTGGTCACAGGAGATTTGATTACTGGAGGATGGGCCTCTTGGTCGTTGAAATGTTCAATCCCTGCACTCTCAAACATTCAATACTGGATTCAAATGTATGCGTCTTCCTTCTATTCTTGTGTAAGGATGAGATGAATCTAGAATGAATGCAAAGTGAAGTGGGCGACATAAGGTGCACACCAAAAGGATATGACGTTCGAAACGAAGCCAATTCCAACCGGAAGAAATCAAATGTCCTTAAATCCATTTACGAGTGGAGGATGTTCAAATTCGGCACAACCATCTAGTACACTAATAGATTTCAGACCGCCTGGTCTGAATTGTGAGAATGGCACATGGAATATTGCCATTTTAATGAAATTACACCTGGTGTAGTATATTGTCTGTGCAATAATTCTCACCTTGGCCGCTATTCACAATCCCCAGTTCCAACTCAGGCTCAACCATGGACTCGCCACCTGTGCATCAGAGGCGGGATCAGAAGATGAAGAAGTCGAGCAAATCCGCCAGGATGCGAACGGGATAACCCAAACAATACTAACCCCTCACACACTCCAACACTCTTCTCCAGGTTTGTCTCCTCAGTCTTCATCTTCCCCTGATTCATTAGTAGCAATAGTGAAGTTATCAAATTTCCACGAGGGTGCACGAGAAAGAAACAGTGGATTGAGGTTCCCCTCTTGTAGAGACGAGCACTGATCACCTGTGCATATTTGCTTTCACCAGCATCAGTATTAACGAAACAACATTAATTTCCTTGAGTGAATACCTTTATTGTTATTATGACCTTTGGATGTAAGTTCAAGTTCACAGAATTGAGAAGAAGTTCACAAATCCTGGACCCCAAAGGAGCAAGAACAAATCTCACCGTGAGCAGGGCCATAGCCTTTCCCCATTTCCAAATCAGGCACACCATTTGCATGAGCAGCAGCATCACTATCCGGGAGGGGCTGATCGTGAGCACTTTCCCCAACTGTGCAAGAAGGAAGATAAACATATCATCGATCATTTTGCACAGAGAAAGACAGAGCAGCCAAATTCTGATGCTCGTAGTTTTCGAGTCTTCAATCTTTCAAGTCCACTCGAGAGAATGTAACACTTAGACGGAAACGCCAAGCAGTACGTACACTGATAGTCATTCTAGGATTTGAGGAAGCATTGAAATTCAGAAAGGAGGCATCAGACCTGCTGTCCGTGTCTTGGTCTGTTTCATCAAGCAGTAGTCGAACGCTCAGGAAACAGAGAGCAGCGAGTACAATTTGAATGGCAACCCCGAATTAGGCAATTTTCGTTAAAATGGCGAAATTTCTCTACTTTGGTAGTTTTTTCAGTTCAGAGCGGGCAGTAAGTGTACAAACATTGTAGATGTCTTAAATCTATATTATTTTTAGATTTTTGAAATCTATACCCGTGATAGATGTCAAGTTTATAATTCTGAACGGACAGTCTGAAATCTATAGTAATCTTAGTTTTTTTAAATCTATAAAAATCCAAGATTTCAAAAAAATATATCTATCGTGTATGTCACTTTTACAATTCAGAGTGGGCGGTTTGAAAATGGCACATGGAATGCTGCCATTTCAACGAAATTCCCCATCAATCAACAGCGGCACCCACACTTGATCCCACAAGCTGGCTCCCATCGCATCTATCCACCGGTGCACAATATAATACCAGCCGTACCAGCTCGACCTGCGCACAATAAATCAAGGCGTGCAGTGAGAACCAGCACGCAGATGAAGAAGCGGCACTCGCAAGGTGCATCACACAGGACAATTTAAGCGAGAAAACATTGGAGCTGTAATTACGAAAATGGCACCACAGCTAGCAATGAACTCCCATGTCGCCACTCAGCACCTTCCCTTCTCATAGCTTTAATACGTACGTCGGCCTCAGTCTTCTCCTTCAACTAATTTGCTTCCTCTTCCACTGCTCTCAACTGAACTGTCTATGCCTCATCGTTCTAGATCAGATGCAGACTTTCATTATTATGATCACTCTTTGAAATGGCAATTAATGAGAGAGGCTCAGCAATTGCACACCATACGGATTTTGAGACTTCAAGAATCAAATTCTGCCACAATCTCTCGTTGTATTTTCCACATGATTCTGGATGCAAGAGTCGGAAGGGGAAGAAATCCGTACGCACAGAGCAGTGCAAATTCTGGAGCATTTGCGGCGGGAAAGAAACTAACATTGAAGGTGGGTAACTAGCACTACGGATGGAAAGCCGCAGCCCCCGGCCATGCTCTTGATGCTTCGGAAGTCAAGCTTACACCTAAAATGGCACAAATAAGCAATTCAACATGGTTTTCATTACTATGTTGAATTTTTTGTGTGTGGAGTCTTATTGGTAGTTAAAAGGAGATTTTAGATTCTCTTGAAATGCATTTTTTGGATACCGTATGAATAAATTATGAATTTTCAAAGTGTTGAAGATAAGTGTTCTAAAATCAATCATAGACTTTCATGAATAGTGGGACTGTACATTTACATTTTAGACAAGAATATGTAGTGATAAAATCAAACTATATTGCAAGAAATATCTTTAGGATTCAATTTAACCTACGAAGGACTAACAATACTAACTACTTTGGAAATTTTCAAAAGTCGAGCAAACTCTATTGAGTTCATTATTTAAGATTTCTTCATGAAATCTTTAGTGTAGATGTTGATCATAATAATCTACATGTGAAGCTTTGTTTCAAGTTATTCCAATAAATATTGCAAAAATAATACCTTTTTTAATAATCCAATGTCAAATTGGGAAGCTAAAAAGACATTCTAAAAAAAGATTGGATAATTCTATTTGATTGTTGAGATTGATATCTACACAAGAACATTTGAACCATTTCAAATAATGGGATGAAAGTTATGAGGAGTTTAATTTTGAGTAACAATGGTGGAAAAAATATATGAAGTTGTTTATTGAACTTAATTTTAAAAGTTTTCAAATAAGAACAAAAAATGTAGAATATGTATTGCTTTCTAAACAATCTCTCTATTACGATTTGCAATTCTCAATTTCATGTCAAAATAAGTAGTGATTTGAGTTTTAAAGTAATCTAGTATTATCTTTTACTTAGATTTTTTATAATGATGGAAAATTTCATTAAAATGGCGGTATTCCATGTGCTATTTTTAAACTGTTCAATTTGAACAATAAAATAACATCTAGGACAAATATTGATTTTGAAAATCTTGGATTTATATAGAAATTTGAAATCTACGACTAGTATAAATTTCAAACTGCACGGTCTAAACTATGAATGTACCATTTATGACACATGTAGATTTCAGACATTTAGGATTGATATAGATTTAAAAATATAGGATAGATATACATTTTAGATTGTCCAATTTGAACTATAAAAATTGCCAAAGTTCCAAAATTTTGCCATTTTAATGAAATTACCTATACTGATGAAATTTAGTTAAATTCTTTTCAAATATTCTCAACTCATTTTCCAATATATTGACTAAAACACACAAGTTATGGCAATTTCTATCTTTAGAATGACACTAAGACTTGATTTTCACCATGATGTTCTACACTATAATGTATACTCGTAGTATGTTTTAAGGAATTTTTTCAAAATTTCAAACCAGTCCAAAAACTAGACTTGCTAAGCTTCATTGGATTAGAAGATTTCAAATTCAGAAAAGATCATTTCTATGGCTAAAATCAAATTCAAGCAACTCCCCAAGTAGAATTGAATGGAAAAAACAAACTTTTGTTTTGCATCCTTGAGGCCTCCGTGAAAGAATCAGAAGGGACTAGTCGTTAATTTAACGCAATTCGTTATTTTTGCACTTGGCCTTAGAAAATTGCACTTACGAAGCATATGAACAAAATGTGTCTATTTTCAAATTGGGGGGGCAGTAAATCTTGTTTTTTGATTTTCTTTTCAATAAGAATTTTTGAAGTTCAAGATAAATTCCAATTTGTACAACAATTGCATTTTCTTACACATTGTTCTTCAATCAATGTTCAGAATACAAATAATTTTTTTCAAAATGAGAATGTCACAACTTCTACACATAATATTTTCCAATATAAAAGTAGAAAATGATGAACAAAATGATTTTTTTTTTAAAAATCAGTTACATTACTTTGTAGTTCTTTGTATTGTATGCGGCTAAGCTCCAATCCATACATAATCTACAATGCACTTAATGTACTAACTCTATAATTTGTAATAATCATTACATTCTTCTTCAATACACATGTACATCACTTTGTAGTCGTGCGTTGTCCAACTCCTCTACTTGCATCGCAATGTACTCTAGCAAATGAGGTTTTGCTTGAGATGGTATTTCAACTTCTTTTTCTGTGACCTCTCCATGAATAGCCACATTGTTCTCATGCAAAAGTCCACTTCTTTTTCTCCTAGGTACATGTTCCCATGAGAATATAGCTGCTTCTTTCTCTACCCATCCATGTCTTTCTTTCGACGGTTCCCATGATGCTTCCATACAATTTGAGTACTTGTGTCTGCCTGAGCTTTCTCCTCTTCCAACTCCTGTCCTCAGAATTGGCCAATACCATAGAACCTTCATCTCTGTTTCTCGCTTTCGTTGACCAAATTCCAAAATCTTTCCTAAATAAAATGGAATGCCTGCTCTTACTTCTGTTGATTCCACTGAGAGGGCTACAAACTGTCCAACTCGAAGGTCCTCCTGTGGTTCAAATACTGGAAATGGATCTCCCTGTTCTTCAGAAGTTATGATCCCAATTGTCTCCATTTCTTCATTGACCCTTCTTCTTCTAGGAGCCCTTGACCCAGAAACTTGTATCGGTCTGTTTTTACGTGGACCAAAGTAGCCTCGTGTTTCTGGATTGGGCATTGTTTCCATAATAGACTCCAATGCTGGTGTCAGCATACTTGGTTCTCCCTCTTCATTGTGGTTCCCAGTGGTCTCGACATGATCTCCATCATTTCGTTGAGCTTCACAAGGCCAAAATGGTAGTTCCTGTTGTGTAGATCTATCCATATTCGGAAATTCTCTCAAATACTTAATAAAATCTTGTGTTTTATGTTTTGCTTCGAGGTTTTTCTCCACATTCATCCCTCTGTCCACACATCTTTCCTTGTACACTATGAAATCTTCCAACGCCCTCAACTCTCTTTCATCTGCTGCAAACACTTCTGCTAGAGTTGGTTTCTCTGTTACGCTGGGTAAAGATTGCAAGCACACATAGCCTTCCACGGGTCCCCATGCATCTTTGCTGAAATGTTTGTGTTGAACTCGGGGCACTGCATTCTCCATGTAAAACCTCATGTGATGCGGAAACGTTATTCCTGTGAAACTATCTCCCCCCCTCTGTAGGTGTGGTGTAATGAAAGACTTCCAATCACGAACATCCTCAAGCTTTCGTGCACTAACAAATGCTTCTGTATAGGATGTCCCTTTTTCTATCAAACACAACATCTCATCTAAAGAGTCAATATTTGTTCTCTTCAATGTATTTGAAATGATGCTGAAACGTTGGTCGATATCTTCATGTGTGTGTCCAACTATTAGAAGTTGTACCTCTTGGAAAAATCCCATACCTACAAGTGCTGCACATAACGCAAACATATATATGTTCTTGTTCTCTCGAGTTGTATTGTCCGCTTGAATCCGCAGAGTTGGTGGTAGCTTGCCCTTTCTTCTCCGTACATCAGATAGCACATGCATTATCGTGGTTATCACTTGATTGCTATCATGCTTGTGGTGTGCATCAATCCACACATCTGCATATAAACCAATCCCATGCACTAGTACTCCACACAAATGAGTTTTAGCAAACCGTGACTCTATGTTCTTCACGGTTTGTCTCATCTTCGGGACCATGGTCGTATTTTGGTCCATACCATCCACTATCAAACACATAAATAAATCAGGTGTAATCATTGCTGACCTCTTGAACAACCAATAGTCACGTCTTTCTTCCATCTGATGTTGGATGTGTATCACATACCACTTCTTTATTTCTTCACGCGCTGCTAGATTTGTTGTAGCTTCCATTCCACACTTATACTCCCAACAGTGATAGCACTTTGAAAACCGTGAGCATGGTGGTATTTGTACGTGTGGAAATTCCTTGCGCCACAAACGACGAAAAGAAGTAAGGGACAATGGCTGTCCATCCACCATCTTCTTCACTTCTTCATTCACATAATGAAACACATCCAATTTGGTTGTGTTCATTGGTAACAATATTAGTGGCACTATATTGTTGTCTGTCTTCCTCCGAATTTGTCTGTGCGGTTGAGTACATCCTGCTTCCTTCACGAATTCTTGAAAACTTTCACGTGCTGCAGACATTTTTGCTCCTTCTCTCAAACGGCATTGGTTCCCATGAACTGCACTCACTCTTCCATATACTTGTTGTGATTGTTTGAGTTGCTTGAAACGTCGTTGCGAATAACCAAGTGCAAGTGCATAACATGCATTGCATACATCTAAGCCATCCAATTTGGTCTCGTACTTGTCCCTTCGACTTCCTTCTGTTCTTCTATAGAAAGCATTGAGCATTTGCAGTATCCATGTAGATCGAAGCTCATACTTCTGCCCCCATGCCATATACCTTTGGTTCAAGATATACTTCTCATCTATTTCCTTCAAGCAATTCCGTTTGCATGCTCCATTACTCTTTGCTGCTAAAACGCTTTCCAGTGTCACTTTCTTACATATTGCCTCTCCTTGTACACGTACTCTTTGTTCCCGTCTCCTTCGGTTCGCCATAGAGTAACTTCGAGTGCTTCTTGATTCCTGAAATCCATCCCGTAATTCTCCACTATTTCTGCAGTAATTTGGCTGTTCAGTTACTAGAGAACTCTGATGAAGATTTGTACTATCTCCTGGCATGCTCAAAGAAACTTGGGAAGGGCCAGGACTCGTATTGCTCTCTTGGAATTCGAAATTCGATGGGTTCATAGGAGAAAAACTAAAATTCTGTCCTTCTTCCGATTCTGAACTAATAGGCCTTCCCCCTCCTACGGTGCGAATTCTTGATTTCTTCCAACGGATAACCAATCCTAGACACTGACCCAAACGCTCCCCTACTAATTCTCCAGTCCACTTCGATCCATCTATTACGTGCATAACGCGCACGGCAACCTCATTTGGACAAAGTTTAACCTCATGCAGTTCCATTCCACATACAATACTTTGAACAATTTCTCCTGTTGCCACAACTGTTCCATCTTCAGACACCATCTCCATCATGTTCGGTCTTCTTCCTATATGCGTTCGAGGACTACTTGAAAGGCCTCCTTCAAATAGTAAAGCGCGACGGGCTCGAACAATTCTCTGTCCCACACTTCCTCCATTAGGACCACCTTGCAGTACATTGCATGGAAGTGCCACTGGACTTCCAAAACCTCTTGCATCAGTCGTAGTTCTTCGTTCCTATGTCATACCAACATATTAGACAAAAAACGAAAAGAAACAACAAAACTGGCATAGACATTTCTTCTTGAGATATTCTTTCATGTTCACATGGCATATGGCATTCAAATCCTCTACCATTTGTAATGTACACTCTGAGGACATTGTTATAGGAACATGTTAAATTACTATGGACTGGAAGATGTTTGTACACAAATAACTATGCCTATTCTGAAGCCTCGTATTGCAAATTTAGTTTTGACTGTTTAATGCCTTAAACACTATAGCATCAATTCATTGACCAAAATTCATTATAGAGTAGTTGTTCCTTTGTCGATCCTACTTAGTTCAAAGTAATCTTCATTTGTACTACTATGTTATAAAATTATTCACTTCAGCAATGGTTAGATTTTCTATTCACAAATTGTTTATCTTTTTGAAAATAATAATGGTTCAGGGTTTGTAACCTTGAATTGCTTCGATGTCAACTTTTTCAAAAATGAAGACATTCAATTTTGTATTTCTGTTTCATTTTTGTTCCCAGGAAAGTCATTTTCATATTTGGTAATACTTAATGAAGCTGTTAACCTATGCATCCATTCGATTTGGTGTTACTAAAACATTTGAATTAAAATATATGGAAATATGTCTAGTAATCAATTCATAGTGACTACAATTGAAAACTACATGTCCCAAGAAAATGGCATACTTGAAGAAGCCACAAAATTTTTTTTTTTTAAAAAGACTGCTTTAGAAAACCTCATTTCAAATCAATTCCAATCAATTATGCAGAAAATTCATAATTTTCTTTTCGTAATTCAATTAGGAAGGAACTAAGAATTTTAGGTTTCAAAATTCAAAAATAGAAATTGGTGATAGCATTAGTGTATCTAAGCATATGCATGGACTTCAGACACACAAAATTGCATCTTCCATTTGTATACAAATTCCACAAAATTCATCAACATTGAATTCAACAAAGTTATCTTCGAAATCGTCAATTCTGGAGATGAATTTTATAGAATTCGAGATTTTAAAAAAGCCTTCTACACCAACTTCTTCACTCAATTGATTTATAATTTGTTTCAAAGTCAAATTCCTCTACTTTGTACAAAAAAGTTTAATTAAAAAAAAATTCAATGGAGACTTGACATTGATCCCAAGGCCAGTAATGTGCTAGTCCAATTATTGCTGCATGCAATTCATTCAGGTCCACCTACGTAAAATCCGGCATTCTAGAAATAACAAACTCATTCCACCTAAGTGACCCACAATTCAGAAGTTCAGACCAATCCTAGCGATTTGTCCTCTCACGAGTGATGATGTCAAGCCTATTATAGTAGAAGGTTAGTGTGTCGCTAGGTGCAAAGTAACCCTAAACCTTTCGTAACTTCCTCTTCTCAAAACACACAAAACTCACAAGCACATGACACTACGTCAATGCACGAGCATTGTACATCCATTGCACAAAGGAAAACAAATCTTCTAGGCATTCCAAATTCCAGAAGTTCATTAACTTTTTTGCAAGAAATTTCTAGAACATTCCCAGATTGTCTAAGCGACTAAAACAATTTTGGTCAACTTCACTTTTAATTTAGGCAACTTATTGGAAAAAACATACGATTCTCACTAAGAGGGTACATCTTCACACCTTCTATCAGAATTTTATGAACATCCAACCAAAATTGATTTTTCATAAACTTCTCCAGATTTTCAATTGACAATTCTACACAAAGCGTTAAGAGTGAACATTGTCATCGAATACTGCAATGTCATTTCTGTTATGTTCAAAAAAATATCGATAAAGAAGTACCTCGAAAGGAAATAATGCTTGCATTGCTAGAACAATGCTAATGTTTGCAATCCTTCATACATTAAAATGTAATTGCAAAGTTCCCAAAATGTCTTGTGCAAAGCTACCAATGTCTAAATCAATAAAGAGAACCTACCTTTTAAATTTATTTGTCCTCCTCAAGGTCGATTATTTTTTTAAATAATATAGCACTTGAAGTTCCTCACCCACCATTTCTAATTCTATTCATTGTCGTTCACACTGAAATCGTACCACTATAGTATTTGAGATACTTATTTCAATTTTGTGTTCATCCTATAAATTTAGGAATCCACACTATTCAGTATTTGA
Source organism: Climacium dendroides (assembly GCA_950106755.1). Taxonomy (NCBI): domain Eukaryota; kingdom Viridiplantae; phylum Streptophyta; class Bryopsida; order Hypnales; family Climaciaceae; genus Climacium; species Climacium dendroides. The sequence continues at coordinate 36,607,761 of OX467084.1, forward strand.
GTTCTTCATTTGTACTTTGAATAGTTCAACAATTACCCACATAGTGTGCTATTTTGCATTCATGCTAATTGCAATTGAGAAAGTAACAATCTATCAATAATTGATGATGAAAGGTCTATTCTGTAGAGTTTCACGGATATAGGAATAACATTCTTAGAGAAACAACATTGAATGAAACAAAGAGTGCACCTTTAATCAATAAAATGTTTCTCGTTTTTGGTGAAAACCAAAAATTTGTTGATATACATAAAGATCCATTTAGGTGATTACACCTAATTCCAGCCTGTTTTTAAAATAGATCCCAATAAATTATTGCATACATGGTATTATCACTACTCATAAGAATCTATAGTAAAATTTAGAAACGCCTATTTTCAATACTTTGAGTACTCATACTTTATTCACATGGTGTGTTAAATAGTCATGAAGGAATCTAGCAATCCAAATTAGAGCCTCATTTATTCTTATATACAACTTCATTAACTACAACATAAAATTCTCACAAGTTTGTTAAGATTGGAGGACCACTGGTCGAACATGTAAGGTTAGGAACTGAATTTCAGGGAGGTGAAACATCTTAATATATTTTTCATCAAATTCCCCTTTGAAAACAAGGACTGCCATTAACTTGTAGTATAAAAAATGGAGGTTTCATTTTCGAAATAAATGCTTCATGCCTTGATCAGTGTGACACTATTTTCCTCTATTTTATAGTACTTGTTAACTGTCTACATTACAGCATGTTCAAATACAAGAGTACTGTACTTATTATAAGAAGAGAACAATTTCCCATGATTGATTGTGCACTTCACTAGTAAGACACATCAGTATATATTTTTTTAATTTTCTTATTTAATTTATCCTCTTCATATCAAAGGAAAAAAAAATTTCCATGTATTTGACCTACACTTATTAAATTCTTGATATTGATGTTGGAGTGATTTCTCACTAGTTCCCATATTGCATTTTCTTATTTTATGCAACAATATATTATTGGTTTTTTACTACAGAAGAGAAAGCTTTGCAACAACAGAAACTACTTCGAAGAAATTTGAAAACATGCCATACTCTATATATAAACTAATGTTGTTGGGAACATTATCTCTCGTAATAATCAATTGAATGAATGGAAATCCTTCTTCAGTCTCAAAGGTCATAAACATATGAGAAGGGCCTTCATATATTAGTGACCATCAAATATGAATTCTAAACTATTTATACTTTTATACTATTAGAACTATAAAAAATTTCAATACAATTTCATTATTGAAGAGCCTATCCTTTGTAGTTATTTTAGAAATTCACTAAATACAAGTTCTTGAATGGTACTATGATTATTTATAACATATGTAGTACATGGTCATTTGGGAACTCCAAAGAATTAATAAAAGAAAAAAGAAAATAAATCTTCTAACATAAATGAACAACTAAAACATTAAATACTAGATGAGCTGTACAACTATTGTACTTCACAATGAATATTTATGGTAATCTATTAAAAATGATTGATTTCACCCTAATGTACATCCAAAAAATCAAAGCACATGCAAAAAACCTAAACATTCGACTATTCATTATGACATGACTATTGGAAAAAGTTTTCTTCTCATCAATACATTACGAATGAAAGTACACTCAAGTACCTACCAAGTGATTCGACATGAACATTAATTAAATGTTTTTGGTGAAATTCGATAGAGAACCTCATGTGTGAAGATGTAATTGGTTGAACTATACTGAAAGGTGTCATGCAAGTTGAATTATTAACATCCATATTTAATATCAAACTCCATCGTAGAAACCAAATCATCTCTAATATCACATTTTCTAATGTCATATCCAATGTTCTTTTACCAAATCCTAAGAAATACATGAACCTAGTTCAAAATTTAGTCTATAGTCTGACAATCAAAATTTACAATGATCAGAAGAAGTTGTATGGATTTTTGATTGCACTTTACGAAGTTTAACAAGTGTAGAAGACTTCTACAACAAAGGCCATATTTGTTATATTGAGACTTTTGGTAGTCTCATTTTCATCCTCGACTCAAAGATAAATCATAATAACTGTTCAATTTTAAGACTATTTGGTAAGTTGAGATTTCAATGTATTAATATATATAAAAACCTTTGATTTTCCAAAGGTTGCAGACTCATCTTAGCCTCGACCTGAGGATAAATCACTATAATTGTTTTAGGGTTGTAGTCTCAAAATGTGCAAATTGTCTCATTTTAACGAATAAGGCCATAACACTTCTTCTAAATCCAAATTTTTTATTTCGTGTCACAATTACACACAACACTATTAGCATATTATACCAATACTACAAAATTTTAAGAAATATTTACTACTATAGGCATTTAGGTTGTAAGATTAATTCCTATCTATCTAGTTTATAGATAGAAAGTCTGAATTAAAGGTACTACATAAATCAACAAAAATGGCTTTCAAAACAAACATGAATTATTCGAAAATATAAGTTATAATTTTCCTTATTACAAAATAAATTGGTTACTTTTCTTAAAACATCCTATGATAGGATGAACACTACTACTGTAGATGTGGATGGTGCAAGGGAAGACATACTATGAAGATTGTTGTAGATTTGAAAAGGTATTCCAAACACAAGACTTATTTCCCCCCAATCAACTAAATCAAGCCTTTGCATGTTAGCCTTTGGAGGCAACATTATACCATCTTATTTTGTTTCTAAAGCAAGCACTTCTAGAAAAATGTGTTGAAAAAATCTCCCCTAAAGAAAACTAGTTTGTCATCAAGACATTAAAAGTGATTTATTTCAACTCCAACAAATATAACACTAAGACTTTTATTACTTAGCAATTAAAAAAATATTAAAAGTGTTAGATATAATCAATACATGCTTCTCAAATTTTCAAATTTTTATCTTTATAATTTAGTTCAATGAATACAAAATTTACAAATATTTTGCAAGATTATATTTCCCTTCATACAATTTGCAAGATTATATTTCCCTTCAAAATTTGAATTTCAAACATTTAAATTTCAAACCTAATTTTTGCTGATGTCCATCAAAGTTTATGAGTCTTCAAGAAAAAAGATTAACCCCTAACCTTCAAGAGTGTTCTCTAAAATTGGAAATTTGGAAAAAAAGCCTTATGAAGTATGATTTGGAATAATATTTTGGAATTATTATGCAAGTCTCAGTTGTAGATTCCATTTGTATGGTTAGATTCACCAATAATATTATCAATATTTATTTATAAATTTTGAAAGGGAAATTTTAAAATTTCTTTTAAATTCAACTGTAGGAAAAATATTATTATTATTATTTCACTAAAACTTGTTGGAATGGATTTGAAAAGAGGTTCTCGTGACATGGTGATTTTTTGAAATTTTTTGAGTTCTTTACATCTATGACCTCATATTTGAAAATCCAATTTTGAATGAGAGTCAATGCAATTTTGACTTGGTCAACCACTTGACATACTTCCACATTTGTAATTTTAGAAAAATATATGTACTCTAGTAACACAAATCCAACTAATAAATAAAAGAACTTCATAAAATATCTCCACACATTAAGATGACTTTCATCCAAGTGTAATGAGGACAAAACAGGAATTTGTTCGTCGTTTAGAAATTAGACGTCGGAGTGCTAATCCAGCATTATCCCCGCCAGCCAAAAGAGAGGGTGATTAAAGTAGTAAGTGATTAGTGAGTGCTTTACAGGTGATTAAGATAGGTGGCTCTTAAACCGACCCTTTAAGAGCTGATTGCATTTTTGGAAAAGCTACAAAGCTCAAAACAATTTCCAGTGAATTTTGGTATGAAGACAAATGGAATTGGCATCTAATCCCAGTGGTTTCATATTTTTGGGACCTTTGTGGAATTACTTACAAATTTTCGAAGCTGAAAAACAATGGTTTCTAAAACCGACCCCCTTCTGAAATGTTCGTAATTGATACATTTTAGAAGTAAAATCTACCAGATCGGTTTTAGAAGCGGGTCCTGATTAGAGCCACCTACCTTAGTAGCATGGCAGTCAGGGCTAATCGGCAGTCCAAATTCAATTCTTAAAGCAGATTCCAGTATGAATAACACTAAAGACTAGAACTCCGACCAACCAGAACTTAACAATTAATAAAAAATAAATTAAAAAAAAAAACCCGTCGCAGCAGAGGAAGAACCTTACCTCCGAGACCCCCCGGAGCTCCGGGGGGTCACAACCATTTCTCCCCGTTGTCTCCCTTCTCCTGCGTAGTACATGCTCCGCCTCTCCGTTGTCGTCTTCCTCACGTTCCAACTCTTCTCCTACCACATCTCCGAGACCCTGCCCACCGAGGTTCGCCATCTTCAGCACGTCGCCGGAAAACATCAGAAAAGACTCAGGTGTTTGTCAATTTATGCATCCCGTGTAGCCTAACTAGGGTTTTGTACTTCAAATTTCCTTCTGTAATTCGGGCCCGTGTTTTGGTCATCGCAGATCTTCTTCGATTCTGCACTGGAATTCACAGTGGCATGGTCTGGTTGGGGCGGTGGTCCAGTGTTCCGCACGGTGCTTTGAAAGCCGACAAAAGCTTGTGTTGCGCACGGTGCTGTGCAAGCCTATCAAGGCTGGGGTTCTGGAATACAATTAAGGCTGGGGTTCTGGAATACAATTAAGGCTGGGGTTTCGAAATACAATTAAGGCTGGGGTTCCGTACTACCCAAAAAACGAATTTGGAGGTCCCGTGGTTTTCGGGGGTCTGTGCTTGGCTTTGCCTCGGGGAAGCGCACGCTGTTGCCAACGACATCGGAGGTTCCCCGGAGTTGGTGCGTGCGCGCCTGCCTTCGCCTCGGGGAAGCGGAGGGTGCTGCCAGCGAATTGGTAGGTTCGGTGGATTCGGTTCAGGGTGCTTGTGCGTCTGGCTAGCCTTGGGGAAGCGCACAGTTCTGAACTTATTCCCCCGACCGTCTCTGTACTGTGCTGGTTCGTAAGGAACCTCTTTGGGGACCTCCAATTTCACGATATTACTGGCTTAGTCTTGTTGATGTTTTTTTTGTGGGCTAGAACTTCACGTCTTCGTGAAGGTCTGTTAAAATTGTCTTTCATTTTCTAGTTCTGTGGTCGGACAGTCGTGCTTAGTTCATTTTGTAATTGTATGTTGAAGACCTCCAATTAGGGAGTTGCTGCGGACAGGAATATTTGGAGCTTCTCCGCTAATGTCGGACTTTTCCCTGACTGTACAGAAACTGGAGAGTAGTGGCGCTTGTTTCGTTCATCAGTCCAATTACTGATTGCAAGCCGAAGAAGTAGGGATTTGAGTGCATGAAATTGCAATTCAGGTGAAGGTTTCATCATCGGACGCCCAACTCCGCGTTCTCAGCGGACGCCGCACTTCCTTAGGCGGTTTGCCATGTTAAGTTTTTTAGGTTCTCCTTGTCCCTACTGTGGTTTTCACTACGGACCTTCACTTCCGGAGTCGCTTGTTTCTTTCAGAAACTGGTTTTGAAGGACGGAATTTTTTTCAAGAAATCACGTGAACTATGTGTTACTTTTGTCGCTGGGTTGCAAAAAACTAATTTTATTCACTTCAGAGTTACTCCAATCCAGTTGTATACTCCTCTTCTTTTCTATATAAGCAAGATTGGAATCCTTGATTTGTTCATGGTTTTACATTAAGAGCTAGTTGTCTCGATATGTGGCAAAGTCACAGATACAGACTTCCAGGTACTTGACAGAGTAAGTGGGCTCAATACTACGTTGAAAACGAATGCTGAGGAATTCATTATTTACATCAGCAAATAATACGAACTGTCAAAGGAATATTCGAATTTAGTGATAAGTGTGATGTCACTGAGGGTCCTATTGGTGAGTCCAAAACGATTTTCAGGAACAAATTCAATTGCCAAAGAACACCGCTAACATCAAATGCGAACATCCCGTCATCAGTCACAGATGACTTTGGTGACTGCCCCCTTGCGGTCCCAGTATCCTTTTGTTCCCTGCCACCTTGCTTTGCCAGTAAGGGCAGTGTCTCGTAAACCGACGTGTTTGTAAAACCAATCAGGTTGATTTTACTTCTCAAATGTACCAATGCGTTCATTTCAGAAGGGGGGCTGTTTTAGAAACCACTGCATTTCAACTTCTAAAATTTGTAACTAATTCCACAAAGGTCCGAAAAATATGAAACGACTTAGATTAGATTCTAGTTTCATTTTTCTTCCTACCAAAATTCACTGAAAATTGTTTGAATATGTTTAGCTTTCCCAAAAATGCAATCAGCTCTTAAAGGGTCGGTTTAAGAACCACTTACCTTAGCCTTTTCTTTCCGGCTGCCTTGCATTCCCAGCCACCTTCTAGAAGAAACAGAGGACACGTACTGTAACTCTGATCAAAGAACTTATTAAGGCCAGTCAATGTTGTAATTATTTTAAAAATAACTTCTGCTTTTGGAACACTCTGTGTGGCAAGACAATGTCTTTTTGAGCATCTGTCCCATTCTCTAGCAGTAGCCTTCTCAAGTTTAGTAAGGTCAATTACTAGGATAATGATGTTGTGAAAGTGGTTGCGGAGGGTTTCCAGTAAGGTGTCCAATGTTTTCATTTGGGGGTTTACTTTGTCATGGGTGTAGGTTTACACAAAGAAGAATGTCTACTTGAAGCTGGAAGCATCTCCAGCTATTTTCGTTCTTAAGTTTTATTAGGGGATCTATTTCTCTGAGCTTGCTGAATTCTTCAAGTTGTGTAGACAACAAAAGATCTGGTTAGTATTTGACACTTTTGTTTTCATCCATGATGGACTAGTAAGATGGAGGTCGGTTTACCAAATTAACAGTGTAAACATTTCTTTTGCAATTTCCAAGTGGGCTGTGTAGTACAACAATGTATGTCACAATTAATAGCCCGCATTGTCAGCACCATGAATATTTCGTCAAATAAAACTTACAGCAATTTATAATAAACACAACCAACTTCTTAAATTATTCATCAATTGCAACGGATACGTTAACAACAGCATCTTCCTGTCAAGTGTCTTCTTTGAGCTCATTGTGACAAACTGTCACAGGGAGTTCAAATCTCCATAATATTTTTTTATTTATTTATTCTCCAAACATAAGCAAAGAGAAGTGAACTTTGAAGCTTGATGTCAAAGTAATAAGAGAACATTCAAATATTCCAATTAGCTCCAATTGTCAAATAGATGAGGATATTAGTGAATGAGGAGAGAAGTTATTTATACAAGTGGTATAGTAGTAGGTAAAACAATGCATGTGGGATATGTAAATTAGGATTAAGATGAGCACAACCACCCATAGTTGAGTCAAAAGCTGAAATTGTATTCAAAGTTGAATTTCAGACCCCATTTAGGCATAATAAAATGATTTTTTTCAAAAAAATTTAAATTGAATAAATATTAAAAAGAAAACTAGAATTCATCTCCAAAAACCCGTTTGAAGTTTAAAGTCTTCAATAAAAAGTTATGGACAAAATTTGGAGAAGGTGTTTGAAAATTTCAAAGAAATTTTTTCTTTCAACCTCTTTTAGAATTTTGTCTATAACTTTGAATTGAAGAATGTAAAACTCAAACAGATTTTTGGAGATGAAAACTATCTTGATTCTACAACTTTATTTAGTTCAAAGTTATTTGAAAAAAATCATTGTTTTATGCTTAAATGGGGTTTGAAATTCGACTTTGAACATAATTCTTGCATTTGACAATGAGTGATCTATCTTCTAAATATCCCATATCCTTTGACGATTCACCATGGACAATTGATTTTCTAAAAAAACAAACTCTTCACCATCCTTCTAACCAAATGTTAATGATTAGTCTCTTTCATGATGTCATCAAAAAATTGCTTGATGGTTGATGTCATTGGACTATTTTTGACATTTGCTTCTTTTTCATAACTCGATTTTTAACAAGGTATACAATAATCAATATTAAGCTGGATTATGATAGTTGAACCTTTGATTACTTAATTACTTATACTTGGGTGCTGAACCTTGACAGTCATCGGACGTTGTGACTTCAGGTGGGCGAGTATAAGGGAAAAATTAATCATCAAGCAAAGTTAAAAGTAATCATGGGGTCCTTTTAGCTGCTGTAGAGAGGGCTTCCGGAGGGCTGAGAATTTTCCTAATGAGGGATGCACTATTGGGGGTCATTATTAAAATCTCATGAGCCTTTTTAACATGTTTCGCAAGGCAATATTAAATCTGTTTTACAACTCTCTTTATTGTTCTTTAAGAGTAAGCCAGTTGGTTTGGCAGCTCACTGTGTTCAATGTATCAGGATTTTGCTTCAATTTCTACTGGGCAGCTGCAATTGTATAACTTTTGAAGACCTTCAAAGGGACGCACTCTCATATCGAAGAGAGATTTTTGTACACTTCCTATCCATTGAACCTATCTTGGTGAGTTTAGATTCTGGGGGCAATGTAATCATTTTATGTTCTTTCTTGATTATCTATTTCACGGTGTCTGCTATACATCTATGCACCTATGTGTGCGTTGTCGATAATGACTGGAGTAATTGAGTGACTTTGGAAGGTACTATGATGGTTGCTTTTAGTTATTCTGTATTTTTTTTTTTTTTTGAATTCCATATTTTTTTTTAAATTATGGAAAGTTATTGTTATTTACACAACTAGGGACACATACTTATGAATTTGTTAAAATTCGTTATCAAAGTATGGGAACAAATTGTATGGGCGTCTTTGGGTACACCTGTTTTCAAATTTTGAAGATTAATTGTTTATTCATTTGTTATCCAAGGAATGCATATAAACAAATAGAATTTTAAATCCATTCTTGACTGAAAAACAAATGAACAATGATTTAGCATTGTATTTACAAAACAATGCTCTTAAAGGGTCGGTGAAGTTAGCCTCGCAACTTTCAAAGTGTTACTAGTACTAGTACTTTGGGGCATAAAGGTATTTATGTTTTGGCATATGTATAACATTAGGTACTTTGTCTTGTTCTGTTGCCATAACCATTGGGATGTTAAATATGATGGTTGTGTGTTCCTCAATATTCGACAATATCATTATAAGTACTATAATTTTTTAACTTGAAAAATATTTTGGAAATCAATGAATTTTCCATTTAAGGTCCGAACTATGGAAACGAGTGTTGTGTACACCTCCTTCAAAATTTCTCACAAGCATGTGGCTGGGTGTGCATGCTCTAGGAGATATCAATGTGACAATTTTAAAGAAAAAGAGTCTATTATGAAGGATACTTGTTAGCTTTCAATTGGTATGTATTCACTTTCTTTGTATGAATGAACTCTGCAAGACTGAGAACTATGAAATTGATGTCAAGTGGGGATGTTGTGGGCAAAACAAATGTCTTTTTTGTTTGTGAACTTCGTCATGCTTACAAATTGTAGTAGTTGGGAATGTGAGGAAGTGTAAATTCACGTAAGAATTTCCTAGATTGAATGCTTGTGGTATTCAAATAAAAAGAGTATTAGGAATTTAGTGCTCTTTGAAGCACTTGTCGGTAAAGGGTTTGTCTTTTATTTTTAGCCATTAAAGTCTAATTCATTACTAGGAGAATTTAAAAAAAATATAAAGATGAATTCAAGCATTAAGACATTTTCAACATGAACATGTTGGAATGGTAATATGTCAAAATTCATGTAATAATTAAAATTGTAATATCATTGCACTATGTACTTTATTTTTTGTAGAATTTGGTAACATGTCAACACATATTCTTATCATATTCTAGGTTAGCTAGGAACACATGATTCCACAACAAAGAACTTGCAATGGGTATGACAATCAGGTTTTTTTTGAAGTCCTTCGTTTGTGTTGGGAGATTTACTTGTTTTTGCTTTCAAGAGATGATTTCATGTTCGATTTGGTGCGATATGAAGAGTCAACAAGATTTGGTAGTACATAGCGTCAGAGCCCATTGTCTACTTGTTCATTTTAAAGTTCTGCTAGCGATTGAAGTTAGTATTTGTGAACGAAGGGGTTTTCATCATATTTATATAATTAACATGTGCATATGTTATTATTTGTATGTGAACTTTATGTATTAATTCTTTTATTTATATATGTGCCATATTTATATATTCATTTTTATTTATGAAATCATTCTATTTATAGTTTCACTCTCTATATATATTAATCCTATCTATATATTCATTTTTAATTATGGAATAAATATATTTATAGGTTTAAGGGTTTTTTAAATATAAATTCTATGTATATATTCTTTTTTATTTATTAAAACATTTTATTTATAAGTTCAATCTATGTATATATCAATCCGATTTATGTAATCATTCAGTTTTATATACTCAACCAGTTCGTTACAAAGAGATTTTCACTTTGGAAATGGATATTCATCGTAATAGTTTCAAATCGAAGTTCATCTAGGAAGTGGGCATTCATCCTATTCGTTAAAAATGGATATTGTTCTTGTTCATTATAAATAGATATTCATTCTATTCATATATTTTTAAATTGAAGAGTTTTACTTATGTTGTCATCACTTGTTTGCTATTGCGAGTGTTAATTAACGTTTTAGAGAAATTGGCTATGTCGTACTATTGATATGTTATAAGATTGGAGCTTGTGTGGGAGTGCATTCTTTGAGATTGAAGAATGTGAAGATCTTCAATATACACCTCTAGCGGTATGCATTAATATTATTTAATAGTAGCAATAGGATATGTGGATTAAAAAATTAATTTAGCTACAGTGTTGGTGTTCATCCACATTCTTTTCCGTGAACAGTGTAAGCAAATTCAATGGAAGATTGGAGTTAGTGAAGTAGAAGCCTTTTTTAAGAATTATAACAAACTGGATTGTAGGAAAAAATGCGTGCAATGCTTTTTAGTTTGCGTGACTATTGATTATCACCATTTTTTTTTCTTATTAGCTATGTTGAAGATAAAGGAAACTAGTATATTATGAATGAGTATTCCATGTAATTTCTGTAAGATTTAGTAGTTCTCTTTTGAATGATGTTGCTTTGCAGGACTATCATGGCTATTAAGGTATTGAACGATTGGGTTGACCATGGTTGGTGGCTTCTGGCAACGGATGCACATGCTCCAATGTTATGGATCACTGAGCGTGTAATGCGGGAGGGGCAACGTTGGTCAGCTCTAGGCAATGAACATGGCAAATTGCAGAGCATTACAACTGGAGCACAAGATGTCATTTTCATGCATGTAATGGTGGAAGCTGGGAAAGTTGCAAAGTACAGGTTGCACCGGAATTTGATGATGGCACCAATACCATCAATTTGTTTAGAGGTTGATCAACCCATGAGAGTCATACGCAAACTTCAGGAGCACTGGATGGCAATGCCTGAACCACTTCGAAGTGCACGCAATGAAGCAGTCAAGAGGTTTGTGGGATTGAGTCCCGAAGATGTTCTAAGGGCAAAACGCTATGTTCAAGAAGCCTTGGCTTATGAAGAAATGCAGAGAACAGATCCCTCCAACATGCGAGATAAAACTCCACCACGTTCACCTGAGGAAACCGATCCCGTATATAGAATACTTGCAGCTCCAGTGAATGTCAATTGGTTGTCCACCCAAGATATTGGTCGAAGACAGTCAACACCTACATCAGTAGAAGACATTGAACGATCTCCTACAAGTGCTGCAGAACGAACACTAACAAGTAATAGTGGGCGAAGTCAAATTCGTGCATCATCTGACCGTTCTCTACGGGGAAGAGGTATTGCAATAGGAGTTAATCGACAGAACACTTCACCAGCAATACATGTTGGTCGTAGTCCGTTGATTTCTACAGGTGCAGCCTTGAATACCTTTTCAAGGCCACCATTTGCACAAGCAGAATCATCGAGGGAAGCAGCTCACCTTTCAACACGGGGAGGAGTTACTTTAAGGGGAGATATTCGACATAACAGTTCTACTGCAGCACGTGGCGGTCCTAATCCATTGATGTCTACAGGTGCTGGTTTGAATATCTTTCCTAGGCCACCATCTGCACAAGCAGAATCATCGAGGGCAGCAGTTGAACGGCAACAAAGACCTCAAAGTTCAACAGGAATAAGATACATATCTTTACACGGAGGAGGAACTGAAGCAGTACGTCGAGTACGTCGAAGAGTGGCTCCAATTACAAGAGCTACTACTGAACGTGAACGAGGAAGCATAATAGAAGAAGAACTTCAATGTGATGAGGAGTTTGGGAATAATACTGAATCTTCAGACGCAGAGGAGGTTCGTACATCTCAACCAAAAGGAGCTACAGGTCCTCTCGTAAGATTTCCAACGAATGATGATTATTTGGCAGGATACATTTGGGGGATGGACTGCATGTTTAATGCAAAGATTGTTAATATCCGAGCAGTTCAAAATGTGGAGACAAATCACCGTGCATTGACTAGTAGACGTGTATCTACAATATACAAGCACCTCAGTGGGAGAGAGGAGCTGAACATATCGCCACTCACGTTACGACCAATAGCGTACATTTTGGAAGGTTTAGATGAAGACAATGCTCCCTGCCAAAGGGAGATTCCATTTTCAAAAGAAGGTGCAGTTAGGGAATTTGAGGCTGCCTATTTACACCATGCTTCAGCGGTTCCAGGTGCTCCCAATATGTCAAGATTGAATTGGTTGGAAAAGAAAATCATTTGGGAGCCCGTTGATGGTCAACACGTGGTAGCAGCATGTAAACAAGCTGAAGTGGAGTACAATGCAGCATTGATGGATGAGGAGGAGTACTTGAAGGTTTTTGCTGCGAGGAAGGCTCGATTTGTTGTGTACAATGACTCAAAAGTATACATAGAAGCTTCAGTTCGAATAAATGCAAAGGAGTTTGAGAGACAATTCTATACAACAATGGAAGAAGATTTGGTGAAACTTAGAGCCATCTGGGAAGCTTGTGGAAGACCGAATGCTGATTTACGGGCAGATGATGCACAACGTGCACGAGCAGTAACGATGGCTGCAAGTGCATTGCACTGGACAAGGTCGTATGTGGAGAGTGTATCATTGGGGACTATATACAAAAGAATGGTTGAATATACTCGACATGCATGGCAAGAGGATGAAGAAGCATATGAGGCTGTTTTGCAAGTGGCACGTGACTATGAGAATGGAATTCTCTGGTATAGTAAAGATGATTATAGGAAGTGGAAGAGATATGCAAGTCAGAAAAGCTTGAATGCAAATGTTGATGTAAGGGAAGGAAGGAAAAGAATGGAGAGGCTCTGGCTTAGACCACTGATGAGGGTTCCGCAAATACATTATTTGCGGTTGGCGAAGGAAATGGGAGCGAAAGCAATTGTAGATGGAGAACGCCCTCAGCAGAAGTATTTTTTCAATGGCGCCAGTAGCAACGCTCCGATGAAAGACACGTTGGCATGGATAGCAGATCAAATTCAACGCAGAGAAGCAGTGCGCAATGCAATACGATGGTTGATGGTTGAAGCAGGAACTCAGCATGCACAAACAATGCAACATTTCTATCTCTTGAATGTGCAGAGGTTTGAGGGACAAGACCGTCGGCAATTGAAAGTGCTAGCTGAAGTTGTTGACAAGAAAATGAAAAATGCTTGGGCAGCACCAACAGTGAGGACAATAGAAGCATTGAAGAAATTTGAGTCTCTTATACCACCTATGATTAAAGATCATTGTGCCAGTATTATGCGTGGGGAATCCGGATACCGTGGATATAGTAGGGAGGTGACAAATGTGGAAGAAGCAGCTTGGGATTGGCAAATGACTGTACCGTGTGGGACAACTAGCAACAGTGGTGGAAACATTCCCGTTCGATGTAGAAGAAATTTTTTTAATGATGTAGGTGTTCAATTGGGAGAGCCGTGCTTGTGGATTTTTGATTGTAGACGATGTGGGACACGAGGAGAAGACGAAGCTTGGACAAACAATGATTACAACATGGCATTGCAGAGAGTGAAGGAATGGATGGCAGGTGTACATCGGTGGACAGCTGTATTTCTATTTCCACCAGGAATTCATTTTGAGGAAGAGATGAGAGAGAAAATGGTACTACCACAAGAATGTACTTGGAGGAGAGGTGTATGGGTGTTCCAATCGCAAACTTTGCGATCATACGTGAATGATTTGCAGGAGGGAGGGCAAGTACAACGCAAAGTGCAAGCATTTGGTGATATTGCAATTATCATGGTACATCCAATTGCATCTAATGCGATTCAGAATCTGCGAAGAGGAAGGGAACAAGTACCACTAGTGTTCATGGACTCATGGAGCGAGGGTAGGATGCCTTCTATTGTAGATCAAGCAGAGAGAACACCTATGGAGCTACAAAGACTGATATCCGTATTTTTACCTGAGAAATGGGGACTTGTAGCAGTTGGTATAACAACAGCCCTCCTAGATATCTTCCGAGCATCTTTTGTAGGTAGCTCCGTGGTTGTATTAGACGGTTCAATAGATTGTACTCGCTTCTTGTACAATACATTGCAAGAAGTATATCGCACACAAATAGAAAGAGAACATACTGCAGTGGAAAACAATGTCAATCTCAAGAGAAGAGATATTTTGGTACCTGCTACAATGCACACAAGGACAGAGGAGGGGAATGAAGACTTATTTGAAGATGATGAAGAGGATACCGAAGATGGTGAGGATTTGCTCTCAATGGATACACCAATAAGAGAAGGACAAGAAGTACATGATGAAGATGAATTAGAAGATGATCCGACATATGCAAGAAGAGAGGAAGAGGAGGAAGAGGAAGATACTGAAGAAGAAGAGGACGAAGAGGAGGAAGAAGAAGAGGAAGAAGAAGAAGAGATTGAAGAAGAAGACGAAGAGGAAGAGGAGGAGGAAGAGGACGTGGAGGAAGTTGCAGTGGAAGTAGTGGAGGAAAAAGAGATAGAAGATGACTCTTCATTTTCAGAGAGTGATTCGTCAGAGTCTTCTGTTCATTCATCAGAGCAACGGAGAGATTCACAGGACAAAGCAGTTGTTCAGAATGAGAGTGTGCAAGGCACAGAGAACACAACAATGCAGAATGAGCCATCAAGAGAGATGGAGGCTACAGTTGAGGTGCAACATATTAATTTTGATAGCACAATGTCTCCAGCAAATGAAGTTCAACATGATGGCGAATTTGTGGAACACGTGACACATGAGGGGCATGTAGTTCTACTTGGAGATGCAACAGTTGCTATGGACATCGAGGATACATCTGCAATTCATTCAAATGTAGAGGACCAAGGGGAAGAAGATAGTCATGAAAAAAATCAAGAGACAACAGATGAACAACAAGTACAAGACGAAGTAGTTACAGCAATTGAGGAGGTTGTAACAGGAGTACAGGAAAACATTCTAGTGCCCAGAACAACAATTTCGGAAATAGAAGATGTGGATATGGAAACAGAGAGCAAGGTTCCAGCACCAACGGGAGTGGTTACTTCACCGAAAACAACAAGATCGACTCCAGAAGGCACGTTACCAATAAGGTTAGCAACTGCAACGCAACCAAGTGCTGTATCTTTTGCATTGGCATTTCAAAACCAAGCAATGACAGAAGGAGCAAATGGACTATTTTATGATCAAGAAGGTATCAAATATCGTCGTGTCGAAGTGGAAGGACATTACAGGTTTGAGCAAGTAACATCGATTTTGGAAGAGGTGACTCATTTGGACCGTATACCTTCTCCGGAAGCTGATGCTATGGTTGATAGGGCCTTGGATTATGTTGAACAAGAAATTCAACCACAGATTCATGCAGTACATAGAGATCAAACAATGGATACTGAAGAAGTGGAAGATATGGGGACTCAATCACCAGCAGTAATTGCAGAAACACCAGAGTCCATGCAGTAATTTAGTGACCCTCTATATTAATAATTATAGTAGAGGTATCGGTCTTCTTGTACTTTAGTAATAAATATGGATAGATTCATATGTAATGATGTAGACCTTTTATTTTGTATTTCTCTTGTTTAATGATAGTGTATAAAAAGTTTTTTATTTGGGAAATTAAAGAAACTCATGGTTGACATGTTTGTATTGAATGATTGAAGTAATTTGAAAAAAAAAAGCAAAAACAAGTGTATTTCATATTTCTATTGTTGAGGTTCTGATGGATTTAATATTTTTGGAATTCAACTTCTTAAGAAGTTGAAACATGTTTGTATGATATGATTCATAGGAGTGTATTATTAGTGATAGAAATGACATGTTCATATAGCAAAAAATGCAAGGAAGGAAGTGTACAATTTTTCCAAGAAATGGTATACCTAAATTGAAAAAATTGAAAAAATGTCCCTTTTGTGTCGTGCGATTAATGCACTTGGCCAAGTGCAAAAATAACGAATTGCGTGTTTAAAGCAAGAATGAGGTCTCAAAAGGGTTGGCAAAGCTAGATCAGTAGTACAAAAAATACAATTAAAGAAATATTAATTTTAAAATTTTAAAATTAATAATTAATAATTTTTAGTTTTTGTTTTAAAATTATTATTTTTTAATTTATTTATTTATTTTCAGTGTTGGTCTAGTTTTGGCCACTTTCTTTGAGGCCCCATTCTTTTTCTAATATATTATGGGACAAAGGGAGTAGTCTCATGGGAAAAATGATTTACAACCATAGTAGGAAAGAAGACATTGAGAAGAATCAAATGGTATAATTTTCATATCAATCATAGTCGTTTCTTAGCATTCAAGAGTCGTTTTAAAAGCCTATATTAAGAGACTTTTTCAATCAAGGGAGACCAATTAGATCCCTTAGTTTTTTTATTAAAAATTTTAATTTTTAATTATCTTGTAGAAAAATCCTTTTGATAATGTCAATTATGAGACTTCATTATTGCATTCACCGCATTCAACTATTTACGCCTTAGGATTGGTAAATTAGTATTCATTATTATTCACCATCTAAGTAACCCAATTTAATTAATGAGGCATTCATTCAATTGGCATTCATGTTGCCTAAGTGTTGCAAGAATTAAACTCATTGATTACTTTCACAAAGCTAAAATTGGAGAGTAATAGTATCATAGACAAGGACATGGACATTGCAAACTTTGATCATTTGACATTCTTGCAAAACTAACTATGCATCAAAAGTGCTTGAAATTCTATCATTAACAAACAATTAGGAGAATTAGAATTTAATGGAAAAGATCTCACTTTCAAGACTTTAATGTTCCTCATGAAACATGAAATGGAACACATACAAGTAAAATTGGACTTCCCTAGAAAAGATATTGAAATTTATTAGAAATCAACCCTAGTATTAAAAGCTCTTTTAACATTGTAATAAATTATCAAAATTGAAGTACTTAGCCATTTTTGTTCTTCTCATATAGTCACCTGCATTTTATACAGGAGTTGTGAACTTGGGTTCCTTTCACTTTGCTTGACCGATTACAAGGTTGCATTTGGAATTTTTGTAGGTAGTAGAGACCAATTACAGTAGAAATACCAATTTTCAATCATTTAAGCAATTTTGGAGTAGTTGGTAAGGAGTATGAGGTAGTGGAAATTTTTCCATGTAGGAAAATAGGAAAGATAGGGATAACAAAAAATTTAGAATTTTATTCCCCAAATTGAAATTGTTGTGAATTTTGGGAGTCCAAAAGTACACTTGTCTAGTAGCCAATGTCTAGAGTCTTCCAATTATTCCAATCATTCAAGAACTACTTTGCTACTCACTACTTCCTATTTTCTTGCTCACTACTTCAAGATATGTGTCATAACCTTATTAGTCTCAACCTTGAAAAAACAAAAACATTGTAAGCTTGAATTCCAAACTAAGGTAGGAAATAATGCACCCTCAAGGTTGGGTACTCGGTGTGGTTGACAACTAGTGCTTCAACCTATAGAGCATTCATTCTACTAAGATAGCATGTCCATACTTTGCCCATGCTCCAAGGTTTGCTCCTACTTTTGTACCATGAATTGTTACTACAAGAATGGAAAACTATCTAGTGATAAATTGGTGCCAATTTGGGATTCTAATGCACAATTTAATGAGTGGTTGGAGACTAAATTTGAAGTGGATGTAGCCACAATTTTAGGTTAGAACCCCATAATTTGTACATAATAAGTGTTTATAGTAGAAATGGCTCAAACTATCAAAACTTGTGTTGCAAAGGGAAAAACTTGGCTAAATTGATCCAAGGAAACCATGTGAGATCCTTATAAGTGAGTTTCAAAGATAGGTTTCAATCTCCCCATTCCATCAACGAAGTAGTAGAAACCCCAATTATTAGCTTATAGGTGAAGAAAACTCAAGACGGACTAGAGGAGGGCATCTATGACTTAAGTACGGTGATTTGAGGTGGGAATCGTGCTAGAAGTCTAATGGCACAATTGGTTCACCAAGATTCCTTTCTATTTGAAAGATTTTCCATTTACTAGAAATTAAAGGAGATAGCGGGATTTGATTCTCCTTCTTTAGATGTGCAAAATAAAAATATGAGCCTACACATCTTTTGTAGAATTCCATAAGAGGTTCTATGAAAAGTCTCGATTTTTTTTTATTCCTAGAAGATCTTTTTCTGAATAGTCAATTACTAAAAGTTATGATGGGAAATTTCTAAAAATTATCCAAGTTGTAGTAAAATCTCACTAAAAATTAGCATAGCTTCTTTTATATTAATAATAAAATTTGATAAGTTTCATAGCATTTTAGTAGTTAGAAGAATCAAAATTAACAAGATCCTCCCAAACCAGAAAAATTGAAGATCAAACATGGAGTTAACCAATGTATCGGGAGCATACGGAGTTGAATTGAAGTCAAAACAGGGTCTTTTCTTACTCCCTTAGACCTACTAAAGAACTTAGGCTAGTTACTTTTCATAGAAAAGTCAATCTCCAAATTTTTTTTTTAATTTCTTTCAGTCGTTAAGTTGGCATCACGATTCTTTATGTTTTTGGCATAGAAAAAATGGGTGAAGGCTTCCTTCACATTAAAAATGGCTTGTTAAAGCCAATGGCACAATTGGTTTGTGATTTGCAGCATTTCTCCAAAAGTTAGAGCGTAGGTCTAGCGTAGAAATTCAAAAGTTACAAGGTGGCTAGATGAAAATCTTATTTGATAAGATTACCTCTATTAAAGAGAGGGGGGTGAGTGCCCTTGGAGTAGTATATAAGGGCACTCTTTCCCTCTCCAAAACACCACTTGGTTCTTTTACTTCTTTTAAACCTTTTCCTTTCTCTTCACATTAAAAGTAGAATTGCTCTTGAAACTAGAGTTGTAACCCATATAATTGTCATTTATTTTCAAGAGAATTTAAAGAATTTCAAGCAATAAACAATGTTTGATCATGAGGGTGTTAAAACTACGAAAGTGATTTGAAATTTTTCAATCTTCTTTTCACCTATCCAATTGAAAAATTGGTCACCAAAATAATATGAAGGATAAAGGGCCTAACATACATAATCCCAATCAATCTATGGCATCTCAAAATATGCTCTACAATTTTTTTAAATGAATTTCTAATGTGACTTTTTTTCCAAGATCTAGTATACTTGAGGCTCATTTCCAAGAGCCTTCAACACTATGGAAAGTCAAGATTGTGATGGACACCCTTGTATAAAATCTTGAATAGAAAAATCTTAATCAATCATTTTTAAAAATTGGATTTTTGATGCTAAAACTAAACTTTAGAAAATGCGGGATTCGATTACAACTAAAGGAAAATACTTGTTTTATGACCAAATACTATAATGGCATGTGACATACCTATTTTGATTCTACACTTCTTTTAATTTCTTTTTATATATATTTCTACAAAAAAGACGAAAAAAAAAAAAAAAAAAAAAAAATCCTAAGTCCCAAGTGACAAACTCAGGGCTTACAACCCTTAGCAACAATGTTGTCAGAGTCTCATCCATGGCATATCCAACCCAAGCCTGTGCAAACACACCTCTAATAGGATATCTAGTCATGACACCATCTATGGCAAGCACAATAGCGGGGCTATTATAAATGCTTTACAAATGCCTTTCTTTTAGCTTATCTTTGAATGTTAAACACACAATAAATCATGGAAAATGCAAGAAAATATATACATTGGACTTTTTAATTCATAAAAGTAAACTTAAAAAGCCATTTTTCCTAACTTGAATATGCTTCTTCTCAACCATTTGCATCTTCCAGAAGAAAAAAAATTATATTCTCCACACATGTGCAAAGGTACTTCAACTTGAGCACATATGGAAGGTCACTACTTTACTATTTTTAGAAAATCTCTTTACAGACTTTTGTAACTTATATAGAAGTCCTTGTATCATAATTTTGACATACAATACATAAATAATGATAAAAAAAATCACTTGTCTAAGGCCAAGAGGATAGAAAAAAGGAAAAGTGTTTCTTACCCATTCTCTAATAATTCTTTCTACAAAATTTAGAATGATGTTGAATAGAGAGGCCCTTGCTTTGGAAAAACACTAAGTTTTTGGCTACAACTAGATTTAGCTTAAGATATATGGGAATGTAATGATAAAAGTGGTAGGTATTATGACTTCAAAATAAATAAAAACGTTTTCTACTATATAGAATCTCATAGAAAATAAAGTATATAATATTGTATATACATGTGTATAACATAAACAACTTTCACACAAATAGTACGTGTAATCCTATATACATATTTGTAAAATATATACAAGTACAATATCTCAATATTCATATTTGTCATATACAAATTTTGGGACAAATTCAACATAAGTATCATGTATTATATTCATATAATACACATAAATAAGACATATTCATACTTGTATAAACCATGTATAAATATTATAAACTGTATACTAAACTATATACCAAGCTATATAGGCTATGTACCAAAACTCAAACCTTTAAAATCTTCTTGAAAATGTAACCAAACTTTAAATGAGCACCAAAATTGCATACAAACTTCAAACCAAGTATACCTTAGCTTTTTGAAAAGTTAATAAAATACTAAGCAAATTCTTCAAATTTTAAAAGCAAAGAATATATTGTTCAGGTTTCATAGCTTGTCAAAGATTATTCCTTCACTTTCAGAGGCAATTGTATATTCTTTTACTTTAGAGAACACTTTTGGTCTCATAAAAGCTCCAAATGTTTTGTATCATAACTTTTTGAAAATCTAATTACAAAATCTATATCTTTTTCCAAAAATCAAGTTCAAAAATTTAAAAATGTGTTTTATAAGCTTTGCCAAAATTGAAACATTCTCAAAATTTTAGATTTGAATGGCAACTCTTCACCCTTTCACTCTAATAACCATAACTTTCTCATCTCAATGCCAAATTAAGAGAAATTTAGATTTTTAGATAGATAGCAATTGTATACACAATAGTTTCAAATATTAAAACCAAAAACATTACAACCAAACTTCTATAAGTCTTCAAAGCTATTGCCTTTAAATCTCGTTGACAGTCGATCCTTCCTCACTTCATCAAGCATAATTTTTAAACCCGAACTCCAAATTGAACGGATCATATGTTTTTTAATATAAAAAAGTAAAAAAAACATTCTCACAAAATTTCAATAAAATTCAAAATACTCATAAAATGTGCTCCTTCTCCAAAAACACTCTCCAAAATACACTATGAAAGAAGAAAGTGAAGACTTTGATTCCTTCTTTTACTTCAAGAGGCCACATTAGCCCTATGCTTAACCCGTAAAGGACCAAATGTTTTTTTTTGCCAACATAGTGATTTGGGGCAACTCACTATGAATGGAATTTTTTTTCTTTGAAATTTTCACACAACATGTGCCCATGGAGGAGCTTTAAGGCCCAACAATGTTTATAACGTTTGACTACATGGTTAAGAAGTTATTGTATGATATGTAATTTTCAACATTCGGCAAATAGTCTAGGCAGTAAATTTTTCTTTTGAAAAATTAGTTTTTAAAAAAATAAAAATTTGAAATTGGTTCTCTAGATTTATTCATATGTGGAAAACTTTGAATCATTCCATTTTGGTTAATGAGATGAAAGTTATGAGGAGTTTTAGTTGTGGGTAATTTGCAGATAGTTATAGAATCTCTACTCTAAAATAAACTTTGAAGTCCTTTATCTAATTCAATTTTCAATATTTTTGAAAAAAATAAAAATATTAGGTGCACATTTTTTATTACAACATTTCAACCATTGGGATTGTCATTTTCAAATCCATAAATGAATGGTTAACAATTTAGTATTTTGAATCATTCCCTACTTCTTTCTACTTGCTATTTTTTTCCTATATGTTGTATAATTCCAAATGATTTGAAAATTTTCAAGCATGTAGCCAACTTGACTTGGAGAATGAATCCAAAGAGTAACTATCATTTGGGACAATTTTCATAAAAATGTGACCTTGTGAAGTGCACCCAATTTTTTGCAGGGTAAAAAAAAGGATTTTTGTCACTTGAAACGCAAATATCTTGCAATCTACATAGTATAATTTTCTGAATTTTTTCACATCTTTTTAAACCATAGTAATATAAGATCTTGTAGTTACATGTGTCAAAAAAAAAATTCAAAAATTTGGTATTTGTACTAGAGATGGCAATTTTGGAGTGTTTTTGATAAAAACATAGTCAAAAACCTTTAGGGATTAAGCCACATGGGCACTAAATCCCTATTGGCTACCCCTCTTGACCTTCCTACAACTTTATATACCCTTTTCATTTATTCATAAAACAACTAAAGCCCATATAAATGTAAACTATTTTTTTAAAATTTTCTATATTTGAATTAAGATTTGAAAACACATCTAAATACAAAAACAAAGAAACTAAGGCCTATCAAATGTCCATTAAAGGTAAAAGAAAACAAAGTTTAAAAAAAATATTACTCCATCTACAAGAATTTGAGAATGTGCTTGATAGTGGTTGGAACATAGCCTATACGATCAACCTCTGTTAGAGGATTAACTGACCTTTTTAACCATCATTGGTGGACACAACTTTATTTTATATGCTTGACTATACAATAATATTGATTGTCATTCAAACCCTCAAAACAACCTTCAAATGTTACTTCCTTGTTGTCGAGTTCAATACACACAATTTATAATAGAATAACCAATGCCCAAACATCATGCTAAAGGTTTCCATGCCATTACACTCTACGTGAAGTTGTTTCGGTGGTCAAGAAGGCTCAACTTTTTTTTTGCAAATGCTTATGTACCAATGCAAGACTAAGTGGTAGATGAGGTTGATTTGGCAACTGCAATAAAAAAAAGCTCAAATCCATGCCCTAATTGAAGCTCTTCATCTTAAAATTAAAGAAATCATGTTCAATTCGATATATTAAATCTAAAACAAAACACCATTAACTCAATGAAGCTATAGGGTGATTCTTTCCTTTTTACTTGGGGGGGGGGTCACTTAGAGTGTCCATTAAAAACCACATGCGAACAAAACTTTGAACCCCTATATACTTTTTGAATTTTAAATAAAATTAAATGAAAAAAGATGAATAAATTTTTCTACTTCAATACTTTGAAAGTTTATGTTTTGAATTATTGATATTTTATTTCTTAATAATAAATAATTACAAATTTTTGAAGTAAAAAGAAACACTATAGAACTAGAAAATAACTTTCACACTCCTACATTATATAAGAAAAAATTATCTAAAAAATGAACAAAAAATTCCTTAAAATAACTCTCTATTGAAAGTTCATTTTAAGTTGAATATTGATGCAATGGTCATCTAAATGTGTCTTTTAAAAATATTTGAGTTAGAAAAACATGCCATTTTAGTGCATTTTTAACCTTTTCTAGAAATCATTCCATATTTTATTTGAGTTTGAAATTTTGGGAGGACAATCCTATAGTCATTAGTAAACAATGCTCAAATTTTGAAGTTAAAATAATAGTTTATTAGAAACCACTTGTTTGCATGTGGTTTGTTGTAGTAGAATTAAGTACACCCCTGAGCCTTTTTATAGTTTGTTAAAGAGAAGGTGTCACCTTGAAGCTATTTTGAATGATGTCATCTTTTTCACTATACTATTAATATAAAAATTATATTCAAATAATATATAAATATATTATTTTACATAATGCTTGCATTTATAATGTGACAATGAAGTCACTCAAATATAACTTTAATAACTAAGTAATATATAAATCTTAAATTTTTTATTTTAGTTATAATTTTAAATTAAAATTTTATTATAAAGATATTTTATTTGCAAAAATCATAGTAATTCAATTTCCAATTGCCTTCTAAAAGAATTTTAATATCTTGGTTTCAATTTTAGTCAATAAATATTGGATAGTCCAATAGCACATCCAACTACGTGCATATGATCTGTCATGGTTTACTACTTTCACTTGTTTGAATGACTCAATGCTAAATCATTCTTATAAGTTGCATGTTTTAATACATCCACACATTTTTGGAAAGTTTGGATTACCTCAATAACATTCAAGCATTGAAAAGTTCCTATAAATAATTGAGAAATCATAAAAATTAAATGAAATTTAGACTAATTGATGAATAAGTGAGAGTGTGAGACACTAGGCATATTCTCTAAATTTTATTTTTTCATCAATTGAATCTACAGATTTGTTAAATGAAATGAAATTTTCCTAGTGAAAATCAATGAATGATTCAAAACTTCAAAATCAATGAAAAACAAGTAGTAATTTTACTATTTCTTTAAAGATGTGTATTATTTTTGAAATTTTTTTGAGTGTACTTTGGACATATATGTATGGACTGTATTGCAATTAATAATACTTCATTCAAGAATATATTAGGAAAGTCAAGAAATGTTACGATTTGTTCCAACAAAATCCTTATTTTCTACACTACAAAATCTTGTAAATTTTGTCAATGTGAAAAAAAGAATTTACATCAAAAATTCATTGAATTCTTAATAAGTAAATCTTTCATTGATGAAATTTGATCAATTTTGACACTTTTCTAGTTACTTTTGTTTGAAAATGTGTATGAGTATGAGAGTTTTTTCACAGGGAGATCACTTAGAGTGTCCATTAGAAACTAAGTGCATTAAGATCTTTGACCCCCTATTTTATGTTCTAAAATTTAAATAAAAGAAAAAAAAAAATGAGGAGAATCATCTACTTTGAATGTTTATGTTGTGAATTATTGGTATTTTTATTTGTTAATTATAAATTAGTTATAAACTTTTGAAGTAAAAAAATACACAGGAAAGCTGAAAATAATTTTCATACCCCTATTTTTTTCAGAAAAATTTGTCTAAACAATAAACCAAAAAATGATAAAATAACCTCACTATTCAAAGTTCATTTTCCCTAGATAGTGATGCAATGATCATTTAAATGTATTCTCTATAAATATTTGAATTGAAAAACATGCCATTTTAGTTCATTTTTCAACCTATTCTAAAAATTATTTCATATGTTATTTGAGTTGGGAATTTTTGACACCCTAAACTTTTAGTCAATATTTGACAAAGTTCAAAACTACAGATTGAAATTGTAGTTTATTAAAAAGTATATAGGGGCCCAAAAAATCACTTAAACTCACGTGGTTTCTTATAGATATACTAAGTGATCCCCCTAGGAGTTTTTTCTTTATGTTTTGTTAAATTAAAAATATACCGCATTTGCCTTATTATCTAACACAACTTCTTTAGGAAAAAAAGACGTTATTCATTTTCTATAATGTTTTTTATCCCAAAGATTCTCTTTATTCTTTCTCTTTTCAACAAGTTGATCACCCACAATTGTTGTTATTTAAAAATCCAACAATCAACATTCTCCACAATTGATTCTATGTTTACTAGAAAAATAGTTTTTATTTTTATATAATTAAAATTAAAGCACGTCTATATATAAAAAATTTATCAAAGTGGGATGGCTCATTTACAACCCCTATTCTCAAGAAGTTGGTAGGCCTTGAGGAATTAATGACCAAACCATTTTTGTTACAATCATCAAAAAATGAATGATTTTCTTCCCATGTTTCATATATAACTTGTATGCGTGGTCTATACAAATCATTGAGTATATTCTATTCACATCATTTAAGAAAATTTATATGCTTGAAACATTCATTCACAATTATTTAATATACATGAATAGTAAAATCTTGCTCTTTTCGATTTGAGGTTGAAATAAATTTGATTCCATCATCTTTAAATGATTTTTCTTGCTTTAGAACATGGGTATAAAAAACAATCTCTCATAGTTTGAAATCTACATAGAAAGCTTTGGAAAACTTCTTGAAAATGATTATTTGATCACAATCTAGAGTTGTAAGCCTATAATTGCATTTCAACATTTAGAATGTCACAATAATTTGGTTTGCACTTCCTAAGTGTTTTATACTACAATTTACACTCATGGTAAATGATTTTGATTCTTAAACATAATCAATACTTATTATGCATTTTTCTTCACATTAATATCATCAAACCTTCAAGACCAATTCAAACCTCTATAATAGAATTTGTACTACTTTGTAGGACTTATACAAGACATTAAGAAGAATTGAAGATTTTAAGACTTATAGAAGGCTTGCATTTGCATCTTTGAATGATAATGCTTTCAAGAGTTTTATTCATATGTAGTGGCATTGAGAACATATACAATGAAGGATTTTGAAGTTTGACAATATGGTCATATGCTCAAAAGTTTGACGTATCCCCATGGAATACAAAACCACTCAATGTTATCATTGTCAAAGTGGCAATGCTACAACACATTCAACCTTCTCTTACACTCTACATCAAGATTTAAACATCCCCATTTTGTGCACATCCAAAGCTCTCTTTAACATAAAACATTACCATCAACTATGCTTCATACATTTTGCTTTACAAACAGAAAATAGAAAACAACCAAGTACTGCCACCTGTCTACCCTAAACTAAAACATTGATCATTACCCCATGACCAAAAACTATACACCCCGTTCAACAACACATACGCCTGCCCCTCCTCCCCTCACTACCTGTAAATGTAAACCTTAGGAAGTCAATAGAAAAGAATCTCTCGCACGTGGTGAAGGTATGTAGCATAAGTGCCAGTGGACATTCTCTTTATTTCCTCCAATCCATAATTCCTAATGGAATGGAGTTCTTCAAGGATAGTGTAGCTAAGGGAAGTGGGATCATCCGGGTTACGTGCCGCAGAATCAGCAACAACTTCACACGCGTGAGAAGAATCCAAGGTGATCGAAGCGCTTCCATAGAAATGGTTCGGGAGCAGTGTAACAATCATGGACAACTTTTGTCAACTCGCGCTTCATTCAGCAGCAGCCTGCGAGGAAGTCAGCGAAGACGTCACTTAGTCTTCCTTTTCATCATCAACAATCTTCAGAATTGAGCCCCAAAACGTAGAATTTTACCATCCTATGCAAAATTGGCAAAGACAGAGACTGAAGGAGATGGAACTGCGTTGGACACACAACTGACATTCCTGCAAGACCATGATCAACTTACTTCCTCTTGCTGGGAATGAGGAAGACCCATTTCGTCAGGCTCCACAAGGTCTCCTCTTGCAGCATCTCCAGTGACCTGGGCCTTGGGGTCTGCAACCCATGTGCAAACCTCAAAAACTAAACCACCTACGGCAGTTTGCCCGAAATACAATGATAGCCTGGCTCAGTATCTTAAATGAATGCATACTCAAGCGATTTCATTGTCGATGTAAAATAGTCTTATGTCACTCATACAGTAATCTGTGGTTTGGATTTTCGTAGATCAAGTCTCTGGAACAGCATGAATCTTAGTATTTCATAAAAAGTTAAGAAATGTGGATGTGAAATCCATGGATAGCACTGGTAGGAACAAGGCCACGGAAATGACGTACTGGTCACAGGAGATTTGATTACTGGAGGATGGGCCTCTTGGTCGCTGAAATGTTCAGTCCCTGCACTCTCAAACATTCAATACTGGATTCAAATGAATGCGTCTTCCTTCTATTCTTGTGTAAAGATGAGATGAATCTAGAATGAATGCACAAAGTGAAGTGGGCGACATAAGGTGCACACCAATAGGATATGACGTTCCAAACGAAGCCACTTCCAACCGCAAGAAATCAAAAGTCCTTAAATCCTTTCATGAGTGGATGTTCAAATTCAGCACAACCATCTACCAAATGAGTTTCAAAAAACAGTGTCTATTCACAAAGAAATGATCGCTGTGCAGCACGGAGTGTGGTATAGTATAGAGTCTGTGGAATAATTCTCACCTTGGCCGCTATTCACAATCCGCAGTTCCAACTCAGGCTCAACCATGGACTCGCCACCTGTGCATCAGAGGCGGGATCAGAAGATGAAGAAGTCAAGCAAATCCGCCAGGATGCGAACGGAATAACCCAAACAATACTAACCCTCACACACTCGAACACTCTGCTCCAGGTTTGTCTCCTCAGCCTTGATCTTCTTCTGATTTATGAGTAGCAATAGTGAAGTTATCAAATTTCCACGAGGGTACACGAGAAAGAAACAGTGGATTAAGATTCCAGTGCATATTTGCTTTCACCAGCATCAGTATTAACGAAACAACATTAGCAAATCCCTAATTTCCTTGAGTGAATACCTTTATTGTTATTATGACCTTTGGATGTAAGTTCAAGTTCACAGAATTGATAAGAAGTTCACCAATCCTGGATCCAAAAGGAGCAAGAACAAATCTCACCGTGAGCAGGGCCATAGCCGTTCCCCATTTCCAAATCAGGTACACCATTTGCATGAGCAGCAGCATCACTATCCGGGAGGGGCTGATCGTGAGCACTTTCCCCAACTGTGCAAGAAGGAAAATAAACATATCATCGATCATTTTGCACAGAGAAAGACAGAGCAGCCTGATTTAAATTGCTCGTAGTTTTCGAGTTTCAATCTGTCAAGTCCACTCGAGCGAAGCACTTGGGCAAAAACAGCTAGTGGTATGCTAATAGCGATTCCAGGATTTGAGGAACAATTGAAATTCAGAAAGGAGGCATCAGACCTGCTGTCCGTGTCTTGATCTGTTTCATCAAGCAGTTCCAAAGTCGAACACTCAGGAAACAGAGAGCAGCTAGTACAGTTTGAATGGCAACCCCAAATTGGGCAATTTTCTCTACTTTGCTAGTTTTTACAGTTCAGAGCGGGCAGTACAAACATCGTAGATGACTTAAGTCTATATTATTTTTAGATGTTTGAAATCTATACCTGTTCTAGATGCCATTTCAACGAAATTCCCCATCAATCAACAGCGGCACCCACACTTGATCCCACAAGCTGGTTCCCATCGCATCTATCCACCGGTGCACAATATAATACCAGCCGTACCAGCTCGACCTGCGCACAATAAATCAAGGCGTGCAGTGAGAACCAGCACGCAGATGAAGAAGCGGCACTCGCAAGATGCATCACACGGGACAATTTAAGCGAGAAAACATTGGAGCTGTAATTACGAAAATGGCACCACAGCTAGCAATGAATTCCCATGTCGCCACTCAGCACCTTCCCTTCTCATAGCTTTAATACGTACGTCGGCCTCAGTCTTCTCCTTCAACTAATTTGCTTCCTCTTCCACTGCTCTCAACTGAACTGTCTATGCCTCATCGTTCTAGATCAGATGCAGACTTTCATTATTATGATCACTCTTTGAAATGGCAATTAATGAGAGAGGCTCAGCAATTGCACACCATACGGATTTTGAGACTTCAAGAATCAAATTCTGCCACAATCTCTCACTGTATTTTCCACATGATTCTGGATGCAAGAGGCGGAAGGGAAAGAAAACCATACGTACAGAGCAGTGCAAATTCTGGAGCATTTGCGGCAGGGAAAGAAACTAACATTGAAGGTGGGTAACAAGCACTACGGATGGAAAGCCGCAGCCCCCGGCCATGCTCTTGATGCTTCGGAAGTCAAGCTACACCTAAAATGGCACAAATAAGCAATTCAACATGGT
The DNA here is from genome assembly GCA_950106755.1 of Climacium dendroides. Taxonomy (NCBI): domain Eukaryota; kingdom Viridiplantae; phylum Streptophyta; class Bryopsida; order Hypnales; family Climaciaceae; genus Climacium; species Climacium dendroides. Next base: position 36,637,555 of record OX467084.1, read on the forward strand.
TTTCATTACTATGTTGAATTTTTTTTGTGTGGAGTCTTATTGGTAGTTAAAAGGAGATTTTAGATTCTCTTGAAATGCATTTTTTGGATACCGTATGAATAAACTATGAATTTTGAAAGTGTTGAAGATAAGTGTTTCTAAAATCAACCATAGACTTTCATGAATAGTGGGATTGTACATTTTAGGCAAGAATATGCAGTGATGAAATCAAACTATATTACAAGAAATATCTTTAGGATTCAATTTAACCTATGAAGGACTAAAGATACTACTTTAGAAGTTTCTTGCAACACTTTAAATTCATTGATTACCTTCACAACACTTCATTGATTACCTTCACAACACTTGCAACACTTTAAATTGTACCTTCACAACACTTTTGTTGCAAGAATTACAACCATAGTAGGAAAGAAGACATTGAAAAAAATCAAATGAACACTTTTACATTGATTACCTTCACAACACTTTTACATTGATTACCTTCACAACACTTTCACATTGATTACCTTCACAACACTTTTACATTGATTACCTTTACAACACTTTTGTTGCAAGAATTAAACTCATTGATTACCTTCACAAAGCTAAAATTGGAGAGTAATAATATCATGGACAAAGACATGGGCATTGCAAACTTTGATCATTTGTCATTCTTGCAAAACTAACTATGCATCAAAAGTGCTTGAAACTCTATCATTAACAAACAATTAGTAGAATTAGAATTTAAAGGAAAAGATCTCACTTTCAAGATTTCAATGTTCCTCATGAAACATGAAATGGAACACATACAAGTAAAATTGGACTTCCCTAGAAAAGATATTGAAATTTATTAAAAATCAACCCTAGTATTAAAAGTTCTTTTAACATTGTAATAAATTATCAAAATTGAAGTACTTAGCCATTTTTGTTCTTCTCATATAGTCACCTGCATTTTATACAAGAGTTGTGACCCTAGGTACCTTTCATTTTGCTCGACCAATTACAAGGTTGCATTTGAAATTTTTGTAGGTAGTAGATACCAATTACGGTAGAAATACCAATATTCAATCATTTAAGTAATTTTGGAGTAGTTGGTAAGGAGTATGAGGTAGTGGAAATTTTTCCCATGTAAAAAGATAGGAAATATGTGGATAACAAAATTTTCAAAATTTTATTCCCAAAATTGAAATTGTTGTGAATTTGGGAGTCCAAAAGTGCACTTGTCTAGTAGCCAATGTTTAGAGTCTTCTAATTCCAATCATTCAAGAACTACTTTCTTGCTCACTACTTCCAGATATGTATCATAACCTTATTAGTCCCAACCTTGAATAAAACAAAAACATCGTAAGCTTGAATTCCAACCTAAGGTTGGAAATAGTGCACCCTTAAGGTTGGGTACTCGATGTGGTTGACAACTAGTGCCTCAACCTTAAGAGCATTCATCCTACTAAGGTAGCATGTCCATACTTTGCCTGTGCTCCAAGAACTACCTCTACTTTTGTACCATGAATTGTTACTACAAGAATGGAAAACTATCTAGTGATAAATTGGTGCCAATTTGGGATTCTAGTGCACAATTTAATGAGTGGTTGGAGATTGAGTTTGAAGTGGATGTAGCCACAATTTCACTGTAAATAATGTGGAGTTATGAGTGGTAGACACTTTGTGTGATCCTAAGCAATTCCATGCATTATGTTGTTCAAGTTTAGGGTTTGCATGCCTTCATTTTTTAACTCCATTTGCACCATTGTTGAATAGCTCTATGACATTTAATGGCAGTACCTATGGACTTCAATAGCACCCTACTGCTGCAAGTTTTAGAAAATCACATCTAATTCAATTTAAGTTCAAAAATTGTGAATCAAATTGTGATGAATGTGTCTTCCTCTCTTTTTTCTTTAAAAATTTGTTAAAAAATGCTTTGATGTGCATAGAAGAGATCCTACAATGGGCAGTTTCTGCACCTCCTACCTTACACATGCATAGAAGACTTGTTTCCCAGATTGCCATTTCCGGATTAACTACAACAGGGAAACAATTCGGTCACGCATTTTCCCTTTTCGCAACGGATCCACTAGATTAATTCTGCAACTAGGTTTCAGTGATTCCCCTGGTTCCTAATGAAAAAATCATCAATGATAGAAATTTTTGGTAACTGAAGGAGAGATAGAGAGAGAGAACGCACGCATCATGTCGAAGTATCAACAGCTCAGTACTGATGCTTCCGAAAGTGAAGAAGATGGGTTTGTGGCCCGGCTTCCGCAAGCTGGAGGCTCATATCAAACACACAAAGCGAACTCTAAGGTAACAGGTCCAGAAATCGCCCACCTTAAACACGCAATTCGTTATTTTTGCACTTGGCCTTAGAAAATTGCACTTACGAAGCATATGAACAAAATGTGTCTATTTTCAAATTGGGGGGGCAGTAAATCTTGTTTTTTGATTTTCTTTTCAATAAGAATTTTTGAAGTTCAAGATAAATTCCAATTTGTACAACAATTGCATTTTCTTACACATTGTTCTTCAATCAATGTTCAGAATACAAATAATTTTTTTCAAAATGAGAATGTCACAACTTCTACACATAATATTTTCCAATATAAAAGTAGAAAATGATGAACAAAATGATTTTTTTTTTAAAAATCAGTTACATTACTTTGTAGTTCTTTGTATTGTATGCGGCTAAGCTCCAATCCATACATAATCTACAATGCACTTAATGTACTAACTCTATAATTTGTAATAATCATTACATTCTTCTTCAATACACATGTACATCACTTTGTAGTCGTGCGTTGTCCAACTCCTCTACTTGCATCGCAATGTACTCTAGCAAATGAGGTTTTGCTTGAGATGGTATTTCAACTTCTTTTTCTGTGACCTCTCCATGAATAGCCACATTGTTCTCATGCAAAAGTCCACTTCTTTTTCTCCTAGGTACATGTTCCCATGAGAATATAGCTGCTTCTTTCTCTACCCATCCATGTCTTTCTTTCGACGGTTCCCATGATGCTTCCATACAATTTGAGTACTTGTGTCTGCCTGAGCTTTCTCCTCTTCCAACTCCTGTCCTCAGAATTGGCCAATACCATAGAACCTTCATCTCTGTTTCTCGCTTTCGTTGACCAAATTCCAAAATCTTTCCTAAATAAAATGGAATGCCTGCTCTTACTTCTGTTGATTCCACTGAGAGGGCTACAAACTGTCCAACTCGAAGGTCCTCCTGTGGTTCAAATACTGGAAATGGATCTCCCTGTTCTTCAGAAGTTATGATCCCAATTGTCTCCATTTCTTCATTGACCCTTCTTCTTCTAGGAGCCCTTGACCCAGAAACTTGTATCGGTCTGTTTTTACGTGGACCAAAGTAGCCTCGTGTTTCTGGATTGGGCATTGTTTCCATAATAGACTCCAATGCTGGTGTCAGCATACTTGGTTCTCCCTCTTCATTGTGGTTCCCAGTGGTCTCGACATGATCTCCATCATTTCGTTGAGCTTCACAAGGCCAAAATGGTAGTTCCTGTTGTGTAGATCTATCCATATTCGGAAATTCTCTCAAATACTTAATAAAATCTTGTGTTTTATGTTTTGCTTCGAGGTTTTTCTCCACATTCATCCCTCTGTCCACACATCTTTCCTTGTACACTATGAAATCTTCCAACGCCCTCAACTCTCTTTCATCTGCTGCAAACACTTCTGCTAGAGTTGGTTTCTCTGTTACGCTGGGTAAAGATTGCAAGCACACATAGCCTTCCACGGGTCCCCATGCATCTTTGCTGAAATGTTTGTGTTGAACTCGGGGCACTGCATTCTCCATGTAAAACCTCATGTGATGCGGAAACGTTATTCCTGTGAAACTATCTCCCCCCCTCTGTAGATGTGGTGTAATGAAAGACTTCCAATCACGAACATCCTCAAGCTTTCGTGCACTAACAAATGCTTCTGTATAGGATGTCCCTTTTTCTATCAAACACAACATCTCATCTAAAGAGTCAATATTTGTTCTCTTCAATGTATTTGAAATGATGCTGAAACGTTGGTCGATATCTTCATGTGTGTGTCCAACTATTAGAAGTTGTACCTCTTGGAAAAATCCCATACCTACAAGTGCTGCACATAACGCAAACATATATATGTTCTTGTTCTCTCGAGTTGTATTGTCCGCTTGAATCCGCAGAGTTGGTGGTAGCTTGCCCTTTCTTCTCCGTACATCAGATAGCACATGCATTATCGTGGTTATCACTTGATTGCTATCATGCTTGTGGTGTGCATCAATCCACACATCTGCATATAAACCAATCCCATGCACTAGTACTCCACACAAATGAGTTTTAGCAAACCGTGACTCTATGTTCTTCACGGTTTGTCTCATCTTCGGGACCATGGTCGTATTTTGGTCCATACCATCCACTATCAAACACATAAATAAATCAGGTGTAATCATTGCTGACCTCTTGAACAACCAATAGTCACGTCTTTCTTCCATCTGATGTTGGATGTGTATCACATACCACTTCTTTATTTCTTCACGCGCTGCTAGATTTGTTGTAGCTTCCATTCCACACTTATACTCCCAACAGTGATAGCACTTTGAAAACCGTGAGCATGGTGGTATTTGTACGTGTGGAAATTCCTTGCGCCACAAACGACGAAAAGAAGTAAGGGACAATGGCTGTCCATCCACCATCTTCTTCACTTCTTCATTCACATAATGAAACACATCCAATTTGGTTGTGTTCATTGGTAACAATATTAGTGGCACTATATTGTTGTCTGTCTTCCTCCGAATTTGTCTGTGCGGTTGAGTACATCCTGCTTCCTTCACGAATTCTTGAAAACTTTCACGTGCTGCAGACATTTTTGCTCCTTCTCTCAAACGGCATTGGTTCCCATGAACTGCACTCACTCTTCCATATACTTGTTGTGATTGTTTGAGTTGCTTGAAACGTCGTTGCGAATAACCAAGTGCAAGTGCATAACATGCATTGCATACATCTAAGCCATCCAATTTGGTCTCGTACTTGTCCCTTCGACTTCCTTCTGTTCTTCTATAGAAAGCATTGAGCATTTGCAGTATCCATGTAGATCGAAGCTCATACTTCTGCCCCCATGCCATATACCTTTGGTTCAAGATATACTTCTCATCTATTTCCTTCAAGCAATTCCGTTTGCATGCTCCATTACTCTTTGCTGCTAAAACGCTTTCCAGTGTCACTTTCTTACATATTGCCTCTCCTTGTACACGTACTCTTTGTTCCCGTCTCCTTCGGTTCGCCATAGAGTAACTTCGAGTGCTTCTTGATTCCTGAAATCCATCCCGTAATTCTCCACTATTTCTGCAGTAATTTGGCTGTTCAGTTACTAGAGAACTCTGATGAAGATTTGTACTATCTCCTGGCATGCTCAAAGAAACTTGGGAAGGGCCAGGACTCGTATTGCTCTCTTGGAATTCGAAATTCGATGGGTTCATAGGAGAAAAACTAAAATTCTGTCCTTCTTCCGATTCTGAACTAATAGGCCTTCCCCCTCCTACGGTGCGAATTCTTGATTTCTTCCAACGGATAACCAATCCTAGACACTGACCCAAACGCTCCCCTACTAATTCTCCAGTCCACTTCGATCCATCTATTACGTGCATAACGCGCACGGCAACCTCATTTGGACAAAGTTTAACCTCATGCAGTTCCATTCCACATACAATACTTTGAACAATTTCTCCTGTTGCCACAACTGTTCCATCTTCAGACACCATCTCCATCATGTTCGGTCTTCTTCCTATATGCGTTCGAGGACTACTTGAAAGGCCTCCTTCAAATAGTAAAGCGCGACGGGCTCGAACAATTCTCTGTCCCACACTTCCTCCATTAGGACCACCTTGCAGTACATTGCATGGAAGTGCCACTGGACTTCCAAAACCTCTTGCATCAGTCGTAGTTCTTCGTTCCTATGTCATACCAACATATTAGACAAAAAACGAAAAGAAACAACAAAACTGGCATAGACATTTCTTCTTGAGATATTCTTTCATGTTCACATGGCATATGGCATTCAAATCCTCTACCATTTGTAATGTACACTCTGAGGACATTGTTATAGGAACATGTTAAATTACTATGGACTGGAAGATGTTTGTACACAAATAACTATGCCTATTCTGAAGCCTCGTATTGCAAATTTAGTTTTGACTGTTTAATGCCTTAAACACTATAGCATCAATTCATTGACCAAAATTCATTATAGAGTAGTTGTTCCTTTGTCGATCCTACTTAGTTCAAAGTAATCTTCATTTGTACTACTATGTTATAAAATTATTCACTTCAGCAATGGTTAGATTTTCTATTCACAAATTGTTTATCTTTTTGAAAATAATAATGGTTCAGGGTTTGTAACCTTGAATTGCTTCGATGTCAACTTTTTCAAAAATGAAGACATTCAATTTTGTATTTCTGTTTCATTTTTGTTCCCAGGAAAGTCATTTTCATATTTGGTAATACTTAATGAAGCTGTTAACCTATGCATCCATTCGATTTGGTGTTACTAAAACATTTGAATTAAAATATATGGAAATATGTCTAGTAATCAATTCATAGTGACTACAATTGAAAACTACATGTCCCAAGAAAATGGCATACTTGAAGAAGCCACAAAATTTTTTTTTTTTAAAAAGACTGCTTTAGAAAACCTCATTTCAAATCAATTCCAATCAATTATGCAGAAAATTCATAATTTTCTTTTCGTAATTCAATTAGGAAGGAACTAAGAATTTTAGGTTTCAAAATTCAAAAATAGAAATTGGTGATAGCATTAGTGTATCTAAGCATATGCATGGACTTCAGACACACAAAATTGCATCTTCCATTTGTATACAAATTCCACAAAATTCATCAACATTGAATTCAACAAAGTTATCTTCGAAATCGTCAATTCTGGAGATGAATTTTATAGAATTCGAGATTTTAAAAAAGCCTTCTACACCAACTTCTTCACTCAATTGATTTATAATTTGTTTCAAAGTCAAATTCCTCTACTTTGTACAAAAAAGTTTAATTAAAAAAAAATTCAATGGAGACTTGACATTGATCCCAAGGCCAGTAATGTGCTAGTCCAATTATTGCTGCATGCAATTCATTCAGGTCCACCTACGTAAAATCCGGCATTCTAGAAATAACAAACTCATTCCACCTAAGTGACCCACAATTCAGAAGTTCAGACCAATCCTAGCGATTTGTCCTCTCACGAGTGATGATGTCAAGCCTATTATAGTAGAAGGTTAGTGTGTCGCTAGGTGCAAAGTAACCCTAAACCTTTCGTAACTTCCTCTTCTCAAAACACACAAAACTCACAAGCACATGACACTACGTCAATGCACGAGCATTGTACATCCATTGCACAAAGGAAAACAAATCTTCTAGGCATTCCAAATTCCAGAAGTTCATTAACTTTTTTGCAAGAAATTTCTAGAACATTCCCAGATTGTCTAAGCGACTAAAACAATTTTGGTCAACTTCACTTTTAATTTAGGCAACTTATTGGAAAAAACATACGATTCTCACTAAGAGGGTACATCTTCACACCTTCTATCAGAATTTTATGAACATCCAACCAAAATTGATTTTTCATAAACTTCTCCAGATTTTCAATTGACAATTCTACACAAAGCGTTAAGAGTGAACATTGTCATCGAATACTGCAATGTCATTTCTGTTATGTTCAAAAAAATATCGATAAAGAAGTACCTCGAAAGGAAATAATGCTTGCATTGCTAGAACAATGCTAATGTTTGCAATCCTTCATACATTAAAATGTAATTGCAAAGTTCCCAAAATGTCTTGTGCAAAGCTACCAATGTCTAAATCAATAAAGAGAACCTACCTTTTAAATTTATTTGTCCTCCTCAAGGTCGATTATTTTTTTAAATAATATAGCACTTGAAGTTCCTCACCCACCATTTCTAATTCTATTCATTGTCGTTCACACTGAAATCGTACCACTATAGTATTTGAGATACTTATTTCAATTTTGTGTTCATCCTATAAATTTAGGAATCCACACTATTCAGTATTTGAGTTCTTCATTTGTACTTTGAATAGTTCAACAATTACCCACATAGTGTGCTATTTTGCATTCATGCTAATTGCAATTGAGAAAGTAACAATCTATCAATAATTGATGATGAAAGGTCTATTCTGTAGAGTTTCACGGATATAGGAATAACATTCTTAGAGAAACAACATTGAATGAAACAAAGAGTGCACCTTTAATCAATAAAATGTTTCTCGTTTTTGGTGAAAACCAAAAATTTGTTGATATACATAAAGATCCATTTAGGTGATTACACCTAATTCCAGCCTGTTTTTAAAATAGATCCCAATAAATTATTGCATACATGGTATTATCACTACTCATAAGAATCTATAGTAAAATTTAGAAACGCCTATTTTCAATACTTTGAGTACTCATACTTTATTCACATGGTGTGTTAAATAGTCATGAAGGAATCTAGCAATCCAAATTAGAGCCTCATTTATTCTTATATACAACTTCATTAACTACAACATAAAATTCTCACAAGTTTGTTAAGATTGGAGGACCACTGGTCGAACATGTAAGGTTAGGAACTGAATTTCAGGGAGGTGAAACATCTTAATATATTTTTCATCAAATTCCCCTTTGAAAACAAGGACTGCCATTAACTTGTAGTATAAAAAATGGAGGTTTCATTTTCGAAATAAATGCTTCATGCCTTGATCAGTGTGACACTATTTTCCTCTATTTTATAGTACTTGTTAACTGTCTACATTACAGCATGTTCAAATACAAGAGTACTGTACTTATTATAAGAAGAGAACAATTTCCCATGATTGATTGTGCACTTCACTAGTAAGACACATCAGTATATATTTTTTTAATTTTCTTATTTAATTTATCCTCTTCATATCAAAGGAAAAAAAAATTTCCATGTATTTGACCTACACTTATTAAATTCTTGATATTGATGTTGGAGTGATTTCTCACTAGTTCCCATATTGCATTTTCTTATTTTATGCAACAATATATTATTGGTTTTTTACTACAGAAGAGAAAGCTTTGCAACAACAGAAACTACTTCGAAGAAATTTGAAAACATGCCATACTCTATATATAAACTAATGTTGTTGGGAACATTATCTCTCGTAATAATCAATTGAATGAATGGAAATCCTTCTTCAGTCTCAAAGGTCATAAACATATGAGAAGGGCCTTCATATATTAGTGACCATCAAATATGAATTCTAAACTATTTATACTTTTATACTATTAGAACTATAAAAAATTTCAATACAATTTCATTATTGAAGAGCCTATCCTTTGTAGTTATTTTAGAAATTCACTAAATACAAGTTCTTGAATGGTACTATGATTATTTATAACATATGTAGTACATGGTCATTTGGGAACTCCAAAGAATTAATAAAAGAAAAAAGAAAATAAATCTTCTAACATAAATGAACAACTAAAACATTAAATACTAGATGAGCTGTACAACTATTGTACTTCACAATGAATATTTATGGTAATCTATTAAAAATGATTGATTTCACCCTAATGTACATCCAAAAAATCAAAGCACATGCAAAAAACCTAAACATTCGACTATTCATTATGACATGACTATTGGAAAAAGTTTTCTTCTCATCAATACATTACGAATGAAAGTACACTCAAGTACCTACCAAGTGATTCGACATGAACATTAATTAAATGTTTTTGGTGAAATTCGATAGAGAACCTCATGTGTGAAGATGTAATTGGTTGAACTATACTGAAAGGTGTCATGCAAGTTGAATTATTAACATCCATATTTAATATCAAACTCCATCGTAGAAACCAAATCATCTCTAATATCACATTTTCTAATGTCATATCCAATGTTCTTTTACCAAATCCTAAGAAATACATGAACCTAGTTCAAAATTTAGTCTATAGTCTGACAATCAAAATTTACAATGATCAGAAGAAGTTGTATGGATTTTTGATTGCACTTTACGAAGTTTAACAAGTGTAGAAGACTTCTACAACAAAGGCCATATTTGTTATATTGAGACTTTTGGTAGTCTCATTTTCATCCTCGACTCAAAGATAAATCATAATAACTGTTCAATTTTAAGACTATTTGGTAAGTTGAGATTTCAATGTATTAATATATATAAAAACCTTTGATTTTCCAAAGGTTGCAGACTCATCTTAGCCTCGACCTGAGGATAAATCACTATAATTGTTTTAGGGTTGTAGTCTCAAAATGTGCAAATTGTCTCATTTTAACGAATAAGGCCATAACACTTCTTCTAAATCCAAATTTTTTATTTCGTGTCACAATTACACACAACACTATTAGCATATTATACCAATACTACAAAATTTTAAGAAATATTTACTACTATAGGCATTTAGGTTGTAAGATTAATTCCTATCTATCTAGTTTATAGATAGAAAGTCTGAATTAAAGGTACTACATAAATCAACAAAAATGGCTTTCAAAACAAACATGAATTATTCGAAAATATAAGTTATAATTTTCCTTATTACAAAATAAATTGGTTACTTTTCTTAAAACATCCTATGATAGGATGAACACTACTACTGTAGATGTGGATGGTGCAAGGGAAGACATACTATGAAGATTGTTGTAGATTTGAAAAGGTATTCCAAACACAAGACTTATTTCCCCCCAATCAACTAAATCAAGCCTTTGCATGTTAGCCTTTGGAGGCAACATTATACCATCTTATTTTGTTTCTAAAGCAAGCACTTCTAGAAAAATGTGTTGAAAAAATCTCCCCTAAAGAAAACTAGTTTGTCATCAAGACATTAAAAGTGATTTATTTCAACTCCAACAAATATAACACTAAGACTTTTATTACTTAGCAATTAAAAAAATATTAAAAGTGTTAGATATAATCAATACATGCTTCTCAAATTTTCAAATTTTTATCTTTATAATTTAGTTCAATGAATACAAAATTTACAAATATTTTGCAAGATTATATTTCCCTTCATACAATTTGCAAGATTATATTTCCCTTCAAAATTTGAATTTCAAACATTTAAATTTCAAACCTAATTTTTGCTGATGTCCATCAAAGTTTATGAGTCTTCAAGAAAAAAGATTAACCCCTAACCTTCAAGAGTGTTCTCTAAAATTGGAAATTTGGAAAAAAAGCCTTATGAAGTATGATTTGGAATAATATTTTGGAATTATTATGCAAGTCTCAGTTGTAGATTCCATTTGTATGGTTAGATTCACCAATAATATTATCAATATTTATTTATAAATTTTGAAAGGGAAATTTTAAAATTTCTTTTAAATTCAACTGTAGGAAAAATATTATTATTATTATTTCACTAAAACTTGTTGGAATGGATTTGAAAAGAGGTTCTCGTGACATGGTGATTTTTTGAAATTTTTTGAGTTCTTTACATCTATGACCTCATATTTGAAAATCCAATTTTGAATGAGAGTCAATGCAATTTTGACTTGGTCAACCACTTGACATACTTCCACATTTGTAATTTTAGAAAAATATATGTACTCTAGTAACACAAATCCAACTAATAAATAAAAGAACTTCATAAAATATCTCCACACATTAAGATGACTTTCATCCAAGTGTAATGAGGACAAAACAGGAATTTGTTCGTCGTTTAGAAATTAGACGTCGGAGTGCTAATCCAGCATTATCCCCGCCAGCCAAAAGAGAGGGTGATTAAAGTAGTAAGTGATTAGTGAGTGCTTTACAGGTGATTAAGATAGGTGGCTCTTAAACCGACCCTTTAAGAGCTGATTGCATTTTTGGAAAAGCTACAAAGCTCAAAACAATTTCCAGTGAATTTTGGTATGAAGACAAATGGAATTGGCATCTAATCCCAGTGGTTTCATATTTTTGGGACCTTTGTGGAATTACTTACAAATTTTCGAAGCTGAAAAACAATGGTTTCTAAAACCGACCCCCTTCTGAAATGTTCGTAATTGATACATTTTAGAAGTAAAATCTACCAGATCGGTTTTAGAAGCGGGTCCTGATTAGAGCCACCTACCTTAGTAGCATGGCAGTCAGGGCTAATCGGCAGTCCAAATTCAATTCTTAAAGCAGATTCCAGTATGAATAACACTAAAGACTAGAACTCCGACCAACCAGAACTTAACAATTAATAAAAAATAAATTAAAAAAAAAAACCCGTCGCAGCAGAGGAAGAACCTTACCTCCGAGACCCCCCGGAGCTCCGGGGGGTCACAACCATTTCTCCCCGTTGTCTCCCTTCTCCTGCGTAGTACATGCTCCGCCTCTCCGTTGTCGTCTTCCTCACGTTCCAGCTCTTCTCCTACCACATCTCCGAGACCCTGCCCACCGAGGTTCGCCATCTTCAGCACGTCGCCGGAAAACATCAGAAAAGACTCAGGTGTTTGTCAATTTATGCATCCCGTGTAGCCTAACTAGGGTTTTGTACTTCAAATTTCCTTCTGTAATTCGGGCCCGTGTTTTGGTCATCGCAGATCTTCTTCGATTCTGCACTGGAATTCACAGTGGCATGGTCTGGTTGGGGCGGTGGTCCAGTGTTCCGCACGGTGCTTTGAAAGCCGACAAAAGCTTGTGTTGCGCACGGTGCTGTGCAAGCCTATCAAGGCTGGGGTTCTGGAATACAATTAAGGCTGGGGTTCTGGAATACAATTAAGGCTGGGGTTTCGAAATACAATTAAGGCTGGGGTTCCGTACTACCCAAAAAACGAATTTGGAGGTCCCGTGGTTTTCGGGGGTCTGTGCTTGGCTTTGCCTCGGGGAAGCGCACGCTGTTGCCAACGACATCGGAGGTTCCCCGGAGTTGGTGCGTGCGCGCCTGCCTTCGCCTCGGGGAAGCGGAGGGTGCTGCCAGCGAATTGGTAGGTTCGGTGGATTCGGTTCAGGGTGCTTGTGCGTCTGGCTAGCCTTGGGGAAGCGCACAGTTCTGAACTTATTCCCCCGACCGTCTCTGTACTGTGCTGGTTCGTAAAGAACCTCTTTGGGGACCTCCAATTTCACGATATTACTGGCTTAGTCTTGTTGATGTTTTTTTTGTGGGCTAGAACTTCACGTCTTCGTGAAGGTCTGTTAAAATTGTCTTTCATTTTCTAGTTCTGTGGTCGGACAGTCGTGCTTAGTTCATTTTGTAATTGTATGTTGAAGACCTCCAATTAGGGAGTTGCTGCGGACAGGAATATTTGGAGCTTCTCCGCTAATGTCGGACTTTTCCCTGACTGTACAGAAACTGGAGAGTAGTGGCGCTTGTTTCGTTCATCAGTCCAATTACTGATTGCAAGCCGAAGAAGTAGGGATTTGAGTGCATGAAATTGCAATTCAGGTGAAGGTTTCATCATCGGACGCCCAACTCCGCGTTCTCAGCGGACGCCGCACTTCCTTAGGCGGTTTGCCATGTTAAGTTTTTTAGGTTCTCCTTGTCCCTACTGTGGTTTTCACTACGGACCTTCACTTCCGGAGTCGCTTGTTTCTTTCAGAAACTGGTTTTGAAGGACGGAATTTTTTTCAAGAAATCACGTGAACTATGTGTTACTTTTGTCGCTGGGTTGCAAAAAACTAATTTTATTCACTTCAGAGTTACTCCAATCCAGTTGTATACTCCTCTTCTTTTCTATATAAGCAAGATTGGAATCCTTGATTTGTTCATGGTTTTACATTAAGAGCTAGTTGTCTCGATATGTGGCAAAGTCACAGATACAGACTTCCAGGTACTTGACAGAGTAAGTGGGCTCAATACTACGTTGAAAACGAATGCTGAGGAATTCATTATTTACATCAGCAAATAATACGAACTGTCAAAGGAATATTCGAATTTAGTGATAAGTGTGATGTCACTGAGGGTCCTATTGGTGAGTCCAAAACGATTTTCAGGAACAAATTCAATTGCCAAAGAACACCGCTAACATCAAATGCGAACATCCCGTCATCAGTCACAGATGACTTTGGTGACTGCCCCCTTGCGGTCCCAGTATCCTTTTGTTCCCTGCCACCTTGCTTTGCCAGTAAGGGCAGTGTCTCGTAAACCGACGTGTTTGTAAAACCAATCAGGTTGATTTTACTTCTCAAATGTACCAATGCGTTCATTTCAGAAGGGGGGCTGTTTTAGAAACCACTGCATTTCAACTTCTAAAATTTGTAACTAATTCCACAAAGGTCCGAAAAATATGAAACGACTTAGATTAGATTCTAGTTTCATTTTTCTTCCTACCAAAATTCACTGAAAATTGTTTGAATATGTTTAGCTTTCCCAAAAATGCAATCAGCTCTTAAAGGGTCGGTTTAAGAACCACTTACCTTAGCCTTTTCTTTCCGGCTGCCTTGCATTCCCAGCCACCTTCTAGAAGAAACAGAGGACACGTACTGTAACTCTGATCAAAGAACTTATTAAGGCCAGTCAATGTTGTAATTATTTTAAAAATAACTTCTGCTTTTGGAACACTCTGTGTGGCAAGACAATGTCTTTTTGAGCATCTGTCCCATTCTCTAGCAGTAGCCTTCTCAAGTTTAGTAAGGTCAATTACTAGGATAATGATGTTGTGAAAGTGGTTGCGGAGGGTTTCCAGTAAGGTGTCCAATGTTTTCATTTGGGGGTTTACTTTGTCATGGGTGTAGGTTTACACAAAGAAGAATGTCTACTTGAAGCTGGAAGCATCTCCAGCTATTTTCGTTCTTAAGTTTTATTAGGGGATCTATTTCTCTGAGCTTGCTGAATTCTTCAAGTTGTGTAGACAACAAAAGATCTGGTTAGTATTTGACACTTTTGTTTTCATCCATGATGGACTAGTAAGATGGAGGTCGGTTTACCAAATTAACAGTGTAAACATTTCTTTTGCAATTTCCAAGTGGGCTGTGTAGTACAACAATGTATGTCACAATTAATAGCCCGCATTGTCAGCACCATGAATATTTCGTCAAATAAAACTTACAGCAATTTATAATAAACACAACCAACTTCTTAAATTATTCATCAATTGCAACGGATACGTTAACAACAGCATCTTCCTGTCAAGTGTCTTCTTTGAGCTCATTGTGACAAACTGTCACAGGGAGTTCAAATCTCCATAATATTTTTTTATTTATTTATTCTCCAAACATAAGCAAAGAGAAGTGAACTTTGAAGCTTGATGTCAAAGTAATAAGAGAACATTCAAATATTCCAATTAGCTCCAATTGTCAAATAGATGAGGATATTAGTGAATGAGGAGAGAAGTTATTTATACAAGTGGTATAGTAGTAGGTAAAACAATGCATGTGGGATATGTAAATTAGGATTAAGATGAGCACAACCACCCATAGTTGAGTCAAAAGCTGAAATTGTATTCAAAGTTGAATTTCAGACCCCATTTAGGCATAATAAAATGATTTTTTTCAAAAAAATTTAAATTGAATAAATATTAAAAAGAAAACTAGAATTCATCTCCAAAAACCCGTTTGAAGTTTAAAGTCTTCAATAAAAAGTTATGGACAAAATTTGGAGAAGGTGTTTGAAAATTTCAAAGAAATTTTTTCTTTCAACCTCTTTTAGAATTTTGTCTATAACTTTGAATTGAAGAATGTAAAACTCAAACAGATTTTTGGAGATGAAAACTATCTTGATTCTACAACTTTATTTAGTTCAAAGTTATTTGAAAAAAATCATTGTTTTATGCTTAAATGGGGTTTGAAATTCGACTTTGAACATAATTCTTGCATTTGACAATGAGTGATCTATCTTCTAAATATCCCATATCCTTTGACGATTCACCATGGACAATTGATTTTCTAAAAAAACAAACTCTTCACCATCCTTCTAACCAAATGTTAATGATTAGTCTCTTTCATGATGTCATCAAAAAATTGCTTGATGGTTGATGTCATTGGACTATTTTTGACATTTGCTTCTTTTTCATAACTCGATTTTTAACAAGGTATACAATAATCAATATTAAGCTGGATTATGATAGTTGAACCTTTGATTACTTAATTACTTATACTTGGGTGCTGAACCTTGACAGTCATCGGACGTTGTGACTTCAGGTGGGCGAGTATAAGGGAAAAATTAATCATCAAGCAAAGTTAAAAGTAATCATGGGGTCCTTTTAGCTGCTGTAGAGAGGGCTTCCGGAGGGCTGAGAATTTTCCTAATGAGGGATGCACTATTGGGGGTCATTATTAAAATCTCATGAGCCTTTTTAACATGTTTCGCAAGGCAATATTAAATCTGTTTTACAACTCTCTTTATTGTTCTTTAAGAGTAAGCCAGTTGGTTTGGCAGCTCACTGTGTTCAATGTATCAGGATTTTGCTTCAATTTCTACTGGGCAGCTGCAATTGTATAACTTTTGAAGACCTTCAAAGGGACGCACTCTCATATCGAAGAGAGATTTTTGTACACTTCCTATCCATTGAACCTATCTTGGTGAGTTTAGATTCTGGGGGCAATGTAATCATTTTATGTTCTTTCTTGATTATCTATTTCACGGTGTCTGCTATACATCTATGCACCTATGTATGCGTTGTCGATAATGACTGGAGTAATTGAGTGACTTTGGAAGGTACTATGATGGTTGCTTTTAGTTATTCTGTATTTTTTTTTTTTTTTGAATTCCATATTTTTTTTTAAATTATGGAAAGTTATTGTTATTTACACAACTAGGGACACATACTTATGAATTTGTTAAAATTCGTTATCAAAGTATGGGAACAAATTGTATGGGCGTCTTTGGGTACACCTGTTTTCAAATTTTGAAGATTAATTGTTTATTCATTTGTTATCCAAGGAATGCATATAAACAAATAGAATTTTAAATCCATTCTTGACTGAAAAACAAATGAACAATGATTTAGCATTGTATTTACAAAACAATGCTCTTAAAGGGTCGGTGAAGTTAGCCTCGCAACTTTCAAAGTGTTACTAGTACTAGTACTTTGGGGCATAAAGGTATTTATGTTTTGGCATATGTATAACATTAGGTACTTTGTCTTGTTCTGTTGCCATAACCATTGGGATGTTAAATATGATGGTTGTGTGTTCCTCAATATTCGACAATATCATTATAAGTACTATAATTTTTTAACTTGAAAAATATTTTGGAAATCAATGAATTTTCCATTTAAGGTCCGAACTATGGAAACGAGTGTTGTGTACACCTCCTTCAAAATTTCTCACAAGCATGTGGCTGGGTGTGCATGCTCTAGGAGATATCAATGTGACAATTTTAAAGAAAAAGAGTCTATTATGAAGGATACTTGTTAGCTTTCAATTGGTATGTATTCACTTTCTTTGTATGAATGAACTCTGCAAGACTGAGAACTATGAAATTGATGTCAAGTGGGGATGTTGTGGGCAAAACAAATGTCTTTTTTGTTTGTGAACTTCGTCATGCTTACAAATTGTAGTAGTTGGGAATGTGAGGAAGTGTAAATTCACGTAAGAATTTCCTAGATTGAATGCTTGTGGTATTCAAATAAAAAGAGTATTAGGAATTTAGTGCTCTTTGAAGCACTTGTCGGTAAAGGGTTTGTCTTTTATTTTTAGCCATTAAAGTCTAATTCATTACTAGGAGAATTTAAAAAAAATATAAAGATGAATTCAAGCATTAAGACATTTTCAACATGAACATGTTGGAATGGTAATATGTCAAAATTCATGTAATAATTAAAATTGTAATAT
Organism: Climacium dendroides; assembly: GCA_950106755.1. Lineage (NCBI taxonomy): Eukaryota > Viridiplantae > Streptophyta > Bryopsida > Hypnales > Climaciaceae > Climacium > Climacium dendroides. The sequence continues at coordinate 36,655,233 of OX467084.1, forward strand.
CATTGCACTATGTACTTTATTTTTTGTAGAATTTGGTAACATGTCAACACATATTCTTATCATATTCTAGGTTAGCTAGGAACACATGATTCCACAACAAAGAACTTGCAATGGGTATGACAATCAGGTTTTTTTTGAAGTCCTTCGTTTGTGTTGGGAGATTTACTTGTTTTTGCTTTCAAGAGATGATTTCATGTTCGATTTGGTGCGATATGAAGAGTCAACAAGATTTGGTAGTACATAGCGTCAGAGCCCATTGTCTACTTGTTCATTTTAAAGTTCTGCTAGCGATTGAAGTTAGTATTTGTGAACGAAGGGGTTTTCATCATATTTATATAATTAACATGTGCATATGTTATTATTTGTATGTGAACTTTATGTATTAATTCTTTTATTTATATATGTGCCATATTTATATATTCATTTTTATTTATGAAATCATTCTATTTATAGTTTCACTCTCTATATATATTAATCCTATCTATATATTCATTTTTAATTATGGAATAAATATATTTATAGGTTTAAGGGTTTTTTAAATATAAATTCTATGTATATATTCTTTTTTATTTATTAAAACATTTTATTTATAAGTTCAATCTATGTATATATCAATCCGATTTATGTAATCATTCAGTTTTATATACTCAACCAGTTCGTTACAAAGAGATTTTCACTTTGGAAATGGATATTCATCGTAATAGTTTCAAATCGAAGTTCATCTAGGAAGTGGGCATTCATCCTATTCGTTAAAAATGGATATTGTTCTTGTTCATTATAAATAGATATTCATTCTATTCATATATTTTTAAATTGAAGAGTTTTACTTATGTTGTCATCACTTGTTTGCTATTGCGAGTGTTAATTAACGTTTTAGAGAAATTGGCTATGTCGTACTATTGATATGTTATAAGATTGGAGCTTGTGTGGGAGTGCATTCTTTGAGATTGAAGAATGTGAAGATCTTCAATATACACCTCTAGCGGTATGCATTAATATTATTTAATAGTAGCAATAGGATATGTGGATTAAAAAATTAATTTAGCTACAGTGTTGGTGTTCATCCACATTCTTTTCCGTGAACAGTGTAAGCAAATTCAATGGAAGATTGGAGTTAGTGAAGTAGAAGCCTTTTTTAAGAATTATAACAAACTGGATTGTAGGAAAAAATGCGTGCAATGCTTTTTAGTTTGCGTGACTATTGATTATCACCATTTTTTTTTCTTATTAGCTATGTTGAAGATAAAGGAAACTAGTATATTATGAATGAGTATTCCATGTAATTTCTGTAAGATTTAGTAGTTCTCTTTTGAATGATGTTGCTTTGCAGGACTATCATGGCTATTAAGGTATTGAACGATTGGGTTGACCATGGTTGGTGGCTTCTGGCAACGGATGCACATGCTCCAATGTTATGGATCACTGAGCGTGTAATGCGGGAGGGGCAACGTTGGTCAGCTCTAGGCAATGAACATGGCAAATTGCAGAGCATTACAACTGGAGCACAAGATGTCATTTTCATGCATGTAATGGTGGAAGCTGGGAAAGTTGCAAAGTACAGGTTGCACCGGAATTTGATGATGGCACCAATACCATCAATTTGTTTAGAGGTTGATCAACCCATGAGAGTCATACGCAAACTTCAGGAGCACTGGATGGCAATGCCTGAACCACTTCGAAGTGCACGCAATGAAGCAGTCAAGAGGTTTGTGGGATTGAGTCCCGAAGATGTTCTAAGGGCAAAACGCTATGTTCAAGAAGCCTTGGCTTATGAAGAAATGCAGAGAACAGATCCCTCCAACATGCGAGATAAAACTCCACCACGTTCACCTGAGGAAACCGATCCCGTATATAGAATACTTGCAGCTCCAGTGAATGTCAATTGGTTGTCCACCCAAGATATTGGTCGAAGACAGTCAACACCTACATCAGTAGAAGACATTGAACGATCTCCTACAAGTGCTGCAGAACGAACACTAACAAGTAATAGTGGGCGAAGTCAAATTCGTGCATCATCTGACCGTTCTCTACGGGGAAGAGGTATTGCAATAGGAGTTAATCGACAGAACACTTCACCAGCAATACATGTTGGTCGTAGTCCGTTGATTTCTACAGGTGCAGCCTTGAATACCTTTTCAAGGCCACCATTTGCACAAGCAGAATCATCGAGGGAAGCAGCTCACCTTTCAACACGGGGAGGAGTTACTTTAAGGGGAGATATTCGACATAACAGTTCTACTGCAGCACGTGGCGGTCCTAATCCATTGATGTCTACAGGTGCTGGTTTGAATATCTTTCCTAGGCCACCATCTGCACAAGCAGAATCATCGAGGGCAGCAGTTGAACGGCAACAAAGACCTCAAAGTTCAACAGGAATAAGATACATATCTTTACACGGAGGAGGAACTGAAGCAGTACGTCGAGTACGTCGAAGAGTGGCTCCAATTACAAGAGCTACTACTGAACGTGAACGAGGAAGCATAATAGAAGAAGAACTTCAATGTGATGAGGAGTTTGGGAATAATACTGAATCTTCAGACGCAGAGGAGGTTCGTACATCTCAACCAAAAGGAGCTACAGGTCCTCTCGTAAGATTTCCAACGAATGATGATTATTTGGCAGGATACATTTGGGGGATGGACTGCATGTTTAATGCAAAGATTGTTAATATCCGAGCAGTTCAAAATGTGGAGACAAATCACCGTGCATTGACTAGTAGACGTGTATCTACAATATACAAGCACCTCAGTGGGAGAGAGGAGCTGAACATATCGCCACTCACGTTACGACCAATAGCGTACATTTTGGAAGGTTTAGATGAAGACAATGCTCCCTGCCAAAGGGAGATTCCATTTTCAAAAGAAGGTGCAGTTAGGGAATTTGAGGCTGCCTATTTACACCATGCTTCAGCGGTTCCAGGTGCTCCCAATATGTCAAGATTGAATTGGTTGGAAAAGAAAATCATTTGGGAGCCCGTTGATGGTCAACACGTGGTAGCAGCATGTAAACAAGCTGAAGTGGAGTACAATGCAGCATTGATGGATGAGGAGGAGTACTTGAAGGTTTTTGCTGCGAGGAAGGCTCGATTTGTTGTGTACAATGACTCAAAAGTATACATAGAAGCTTCAGTTCGAATAAATGCAAAGGAGTTTGAGAGACAATTCTATACAACAATGGAAGAAGATTTGGTGAAACTTAGAGCCATCTGGGAAGCTTGTGGAAGACCGAATGCTGATTTACGGGCAGATGATGCACAACGTGCACGAGCAGTAACGATGGCTGCAAGTGCATTGCACTGGACAAGGTCGTATGTGGAGAGTGTATCATTGGGGACTATATACAAAAGAATGGTTGAATATACTCGACATGCATGGCAAGAGGATGAAGAAGCATATGAGGCTGTTTTGCAAGTGGCACGTGACTATGAGAATGGAATTCTCTGGTATAGTAAAGATGATTATAGGAAGTGGAAGAGATATGCAAGTCAGAAAAGCTTGAATGCAAATGTTGATGTAAGGGAAGGAAGGAAAAGAATGGAGAGGCTCTGGCTTAGACCACTGATGAGGGTTCCGCAAATACATTATTTGCGGTTGGCGAAGGAAATGGGAGCGAAAGCAATTGTAGATGGAGAACGCCCTCAGCAGAAGTATTTTTTCAATGGCGCCAGTAGCAACGCTCCGATGAAAGACACGTTGGCATGGATAGCAGATCAAATTCAACGCAGAGAAGCAGTGCGCAATGCAATACGATGGTTGATGGTTGAAGCAGGAACTCAGCATGCACAAACAATGCAACATTTCTATCTCTTGAATGTGCAGAGGTTTGAGGGACAAGACCGTCGGCAATTGAAAGTGCTAGCTGAAGTTGTTGACAAGAAAATGAAAAATGCTTGGGCAGCACCAACAGTGAGGATAATAGAAGCATTGAAGAAATTTGAGTCTCTTATACCACCTATGATTAAAGATCATTGTGCCAGTATTATGCGTGGGGAATCCGGATACCGTGGATATAGTAGGGAGGTGACAAATGTGGAAGAAGCAGCTTGGGATTGGCAAATGACTGTACCGTGTGGGACAACTAGCAACAGTGGTGGAAACATTCCCGTTCGATGTAGAAGAAATTTTTTTAATGATGTAGGTGTTCAATTGGGAGAGCCGTGCTTGTGGATTTTTGATTGTAGACGATGTGGGACACGAGGAGAAGACGAAGCTTGGACAAACAATGATTACAACATGGCATTGCAGAGAGTGAAGGAATGGATGGCAGGTGTACATCGGTGGACAGCTGTATTTCTATTTCCACCAGGAATTCATTTTGAGGAAGAGATGAGAGAGAAAATGGTACTACCACAAGAATGTACTTGGAGGAGAGGTGTATGGGTGTTCCAATCGCAAACTTTGCGATCATACGTGAATGATTTGCAGGAGGGAGGGCAAGTACAACGCAAAGTGCAAGCATTTGGTGATATTGCAATTATCATGGTACATCCAATTGCATCTAATGCGATTCAGAATCTGCGAAGAGGAAGGGAACAAGTACCACTAGTGTTCATGGACTCATGGAGCGAGGGTAGGATGCCTTCTATTGTAGATCAAGCAGAGAGAACACCTATGGAGCTACAAAGACTGATATCCGTATTTTTACCTGAGAAATGGGGACTTGTAGCAGTTGGTATAACAACAGCCCTCCTAGATATCTTCCGAGCATCTTTTGTAGGTAGCTCCGTGGTTGTATTAGACGGTTTAATAGATTGTACTCGCTTCTTGTACAATACATTGCAAGAAGTATATCGCACACAAATAGAAAGAGAACATACTGCAGTGGAAAACAATGTCAATCTCAAGAGAAGAGATATTTTGGTACCTGCTACAATGCACACAAGGACAGAGGAGGGGAATGAAGACTTATTTGAAGATGATGAAGAGGATACCGAAGATGGTGAGGATTTGCTCTCAATGGATACACCAATAAGAGAAGGACAAGAAGTACATGATGAAGATGAATTAGAAGATGATCCGACATATGCAAGAAGAGAGGAAGAGGAGGAAGAGGAAGATACTGAAGAAGAAGAGGACGAAGAGGAGGAAGAAGAAGAGGAAGAAGAAGAAGAGATTGAAGAAGAAGACGAAGAGGAAGAGGAGGAGGAAGAGGACGTGGAGGAAGTTGCAGTGGAAGTAGTGGAGGAAAAAGAGATAGAAGATGACTCTTCATTTTCAGAGAGTGATTCGTCAGAGTCTTCTGTTCATTCATCAGAGCAACGGAGAGATTCACAGGACAAAGCAGTTGTTCAGAATGAGAGTGTGCAAGGCACAGAGAACACAACAATGCAGAATGAGCCATCAAGAGAGATGGAGGCTACAGTTGAGGTGCAACATATTAATTTTGATAGCACAATGTCTCCAGCAAATGAAGTTCAACATGATGGCGAATTTGTGGAACACGTGACACATGAGGGGCATGTAGTTCTACTTGGAGATGCAACAGTTGCTATGGACATCGAGGATACATCTGCAATTCATTCAAATGTAGAGGACCAAGGGGAAGAAGATAGTCATGAAAAAAATCAAGAGACAACAGATGAACAACAAGTACAAGACGAAGTAGTTACAGCAATTGAGGAGGTTGTAACAGGAGTACAGGAAAACATTCTAGTGCCCAGAACAACAATTTCGGAAATAGAAGATGTGGATATGGAAACAGAGAGCAAGGTTCCAGCACCAACGGGAGTGGTTACTTCACCGAAAACAACAAGATCGACTCCAGAAGGCACGTTACCAATAAGGTTAGCAACTGCAACGCAACCAAGTGCTGTATCTTTTGCATTGGCATTTCAAAACCAAGCAATGACAGAAGGAGCAAATGGACTATTTTATGATCAAGAAGGTATCAAATATCGTCGTGTCGAAGTGGAAGGACATTACAGGTTTGAGCAAGTAACATCGATTTTGGAAGAGGTGACTCATTTGGACCGTATACCTTCTCCGGAAGCTGATGCTATGGTTGATAGGGCCTTGGATTATGTTGAACAAGAAATTCAACCACAGATTCATGCAGTACATAGAGATCAAACAATGGATACTGAAGAAGTGGAAGATATGGGGACTCAATCACCAGCAGTAATTGCAGAAACACCAGAGTCCATGCAGTAATTTAGTGACCCTCTATATTAATAATTATAGTAGAGGTATCGGTCTTCTTGTACTTTAGTAATAAATATGGATAGATTCATATGTAATGATGTAGACCTTTTATTTTGTATTTCTCTTGTTTAATGATAGTGTATAAAAAGTTTTTTATTTGGGAAATTAAAGAAACTCATGGTTGACATGTTTGTATTGAATGATTGAAGTAATTTGAAAAAAAAAAGCAAAAACAAGTGTATTTCATATTTCTATTGTTGAGGTTCTGATGGATTTAATATTTTTGGAATTCAACTTCTTAAGAAGTTGAAACATGTTTGTATGATATGATTCATAGGAGTGTATTATTAGTGATAGAAATGACATGTTCATATAGCAAAAAATGCAAGGAAGGAAGTGTACAATTTTTCCAAGAAATGGTATACCTAAATTGAAAAAATTGAAAAAATGTCCCTTTTGTGTCGTGCGATTAATGCACTTGGCCAAGTGCAAAAATAACGAATTGCGTGTTTTTAAGAGCTGAAATTGAATTTTGGGGAGGCGAAGCTTCTTGAAATAACTTTCAGTAAATTTTCCTTGAAAGACAAGTGGAATTGGCATCGAACCCAAGTCGTTTCATATTTTTTTGGAGCTTTGCAGAATTAGTTAAAAGAATTTGAAGTTGCCCACCTCCTAGAATGTACATTGCTGAAGGCTATGAAAAAGCAACATGTGCACATAGTGTCCATTTGGAGATGTGGATGGTTTTAGAGCCTTTTCAATTTTAGAGCCTATAGCCTTAGCAGTGGTGCTGCAGAAATCTTGTCCATGGCGTATCCAGCCTAGGCCTTTGTAGGCACACCTCTAATGCCATACCCAATTATATCTATAGTGGGCAGGATGGAGTTGTTAAAAATGCTTTGCAAATGGCTTTCTTTTAGCTTATCTCTAAAAGTTAAGCACAAAAAAAGTGATGGAAAATTCAAGAAAATATATACATTAGATTTTGTTGTTTTTTTAATTCAAAAAAATAAACTCACAAAAGCTATTTTTCCCAACTTGACAATGCTTCTTCTCAACCATTTGCATTTAAAAAAAATTTGTATCCTCTACATGTACGCAAAGGTGGTGCAATTTGAGCACATGTGGAAGGTCAACACTTTATTGCTTTTAGAAAATCTCTTTATAGACTTCTGTAACTTATGTAAAAGTCCTTGTAGCACAATTTTGACCTTCAAATTTGCATTTTTGGATTGGAAATAGTACTACCTCCCCCAATGGCCAAGGTAGACATTCAATTGGGGGAAATTTAAAAATAATAAGATAATTTTAAGAAATTGGAATAAAAATTACTCAATGTCTACAACTACTACATGTATGTTCATTTAAAATTTTATAGGAAATGGATATACAATGCATAAGTTATGATAAAAAAAAAACAATACTTGTCTAAGTGGACAAAAAAGAAGACAAGTGTTTCTTACAATGACCCATTCCCCAAAAATTCTTTCCACACAATTTAGAATGAAGTCATCCAAATATAACTTTAACAACTAAGTAATATATAAATATTAGAAATTTCATTGTAGTTATAATTTTAAATGAAAAGCACATTGCAAAAACCTAATTGTTTGTGAAAACCATAATAATTGCCTTATAAAAGAATTTTAATGCCTTTGTTTCATTTTTAATCAATAAGTATTGGTTAGTCCAATAGGAGATTCAACCATGTGCATATGATCTATAAGTCATGGTTTACTACTTTCAATTGTTTGTGAGACTCAATGCTAAATCATTCTTCTAAGTTGCATGTTTCAATACATCCATATATTTTTTGGAAGTTTGGATTACCTCAACATTTAAAAGTTCCTATAAATAATTGAGAGATCATAAAAATTGAATGAAATTTGGACTAATTGATGACAAAGTGAAACACCATATAACCTCTAAATTTTAATTTTTATTGATTGAATTTAGAGGCTTGTTAAATTAAATTAAATTTTCCTAGTAAAAATCAAATTTTCAAATTTTCAAAATCAATGAAAAATAAGTAGTATTTTCATATTTTCCAATAATTTTTTTTGAAATTTTTTGGAGTGCACTTTGCACATTTATGTACGAGCCTTAGTAAAATTAATAGTACTTCATTTAATGTGCTCTGTATTGTTGCTATAGTAAAAAAAAAAGTAAAAGTAATTTTTGTAATTTTTTAATTCATAAAAACTTCAAAATTCAATAACTTTTTCATTGTAGGTTCAAACACCACAAAACCAAGTTGGTGCACCCCTCTTTGCTGAGGGCTTTCCGATGATACCAAGCACGTGACTGGGGGACGCACAGTCTGGGAGATCTCAATGTAACAAACAAAACAAAACAAACAAACAAATGTAAGGTATGGATTAGTATGCCCTGTGCCATTTCCATAGTCAAAACAGAAGTAAAAGTATTTTTCTAATTTTTTAGTTCATAAAAACTTCAAAATTCAATAACTTTTTCACCGTAGGTTCAAACACCATGAAACAAAATCCATGCACCCCTCCTCACTGAGAGCATTCTGATGGTACCAAAAACGCAAGCGGGAGGACGCACGGTCTAGGAGATCTCAACATAACAAAAAATCCAAGAAAAACAACCAAATTTAAGGTATGGATATTAGGAAAGTCAAAAAGTTCCTACAATTTGTTCCAACGGAATTCTTATTCTTCATACTACAAAATCTTGTAAATTTTGTCAATGTAAAAAAAAGAATTTACATTTAAATTCATTGAATTCAAAGTAGGTAAATCTTTCACTAATTAAATTTTGATTGATTTTGACACTTTTCCAATCACTTTTGTTTGAGAATGTGTATGACTTTGAGAGTTTCTTTTCATTTTGTTAAATTCAATAAATACCTCATTTGTCTTTTATTCTAATATAAAATATTTAAAGAAAAAAATTATTATTCATTTTCTAATAAATTTTCTACCCCAAAAGATTCTCCTTTTTTTCTATAAGTTGATCACCCAAAATTGTTATAATCTAAAAATCCAACAATCAATATTTTCTACAATTAATTCCATGCTTACTAGACAAAGTAGTCTTTGCTTTTATACAACTAAAATTAAAAATCTCAAACACATCTATATATAAAAAAATATATCAAAGTGGGACGACTCATTTACAACCACTATTCTCAAGAAGTTGGTAGGCCTTGAGGGATTAATAACCAAACCATTTTGTTACATCAAAAAATGAATGATTACTTTTCTATGTTTTATATATAGCTTGTATGTGTGGTCTATATAAATCATTGAGTTCTATTCTATTCACATCATTTTAAAAAATTTATATACTTGGAACATTCATTCACGATAATTTATTATATGCATAGTAGAATCTTGCTCTTTTCAATTTGAGGTTAGAAAACTTGATTCCATCATCTTTAAATGATTTTTCTTGCTTTAGGACATGGACAATAAAAATAACCTCTCTAAGTTTGAAATCTACATAGAAAGCTTTGGAAAACTTCTTGAAAATGATGATTTTGTCATAGTCTAAAGTTCTAAGCCTATAATTGCATTTCAACATTTAGAATGGCACAATAATTTGGTTTGCACTTTCTAATGTTCTACACTACAATTTACACTCATAGTAAAAGAATGGAAGATTTATAAAAGACTTGCAATTGCATCATTGAATGATAATGCTTTCAAGAGAATTATTAATATATAGTGGCATTGAGAATATACACAATGAAGGATTTTGATGTTTGAATACACAGTGATAAGCTCAAAAGTTTGACGCATCCCCATGGAATACAAAACCTCTTAATGTCATCATTGTGGGAGCGCAAAGGTACAACATATTCAACCTCCTCCCACACTTTACATCAAGACTTAAACATCCCCAATTTGCGCACATCCAAATTTTTCTTTAACATTAAACATTACCATCAACTATGCCACGTACATTTTGCTCTACAAACATAAAATGGAAAACAACCACCTTTGTCTACCCTGAACTAAAAAATCATCCCCCATTGCCAAAAATGATTCACCCCTCTCATCAACACATACACTTGCCCCTCCTCCCCACACTACCTGTAAATGTAAAGCTTAGTAAGGGAGTCTCCCTTAGTGAAGGTATGTAACAAGTGTTAGTACACACTCTCTTCATTTCCTCCAACCCATAAGGTGAAGTTCTTCTCTCTCATACGGCTAATCTTTCAAGGATAGTGTAGCTAAGGGAAGTGGGATCATCCGGGTTAACGTGCCGCAGAATCAGCAACAAATTCACACGCGTGAGAAGAATCAAAGGTGATCGAAGAGCTTCCATAGAAATGGTTCGGGAGCTGTGTAACAATCATGGCCAGCATCGACAACCTTTGTCAACTCGCGCTTCATTCAGCAGCAGCCTGCGAGGACATCAGCGACGACGACTTCCTTTTCATCATCAACAATCTTCAGAATTGAGCCCCAAAACGAAGAATTTTACCATCCTATGCAAAATTGGCAAAGACAGAGACTGAAGGGGATGGAACTGCGTTGGACACACAGCTGACATTCCTGCAAGACCATGATCAACTTACTTCCTCTTGCTGGGAATGAGGAACACCCATTTCGTCAGGCTCCACAAGGGCTCCTCTTGCGGCATCTCCAGTTACCTGGGCCTTGGGATCTGCAACCCATGTGCAAACCTCAAAAACTAAACCACCTACGTCAGTTCGCCCGAAATATATTAACAGTCTGGCTCAATATCTTAAATGAATGCAGCATACTCAAGCGATTTCATTGTCGATGTAAAATAGTCTTATGTCACTCATACAGTAATCTGTGGTTTGGATATTCGTACATCAATTCTCTGGAACAGCAGGAATCTTAGTATTTCATAAAAACTTAGAAATGTGGATGTGAAATCCATGGATAGCACTGGTGGGAACAAGGCCATGGAAATGACGTACTGGTCACAGGAGATTTGATTACTGGAGGATGGGCCTCTTGGTCGCTGAAATGTTCAATCCCTGCACTCTCAAACATTCAATACCGCATTCAAATGAATGCGTCTTCCTTCTATTCTTGTGTAAGGATGAGATGAATCTAGAATGAATGCACAAAGTGAAGTGGGCGACATAAGGTGCACACCAATAGGATATGACGTTCCAAACGAAGTCAATTCCAACCGGAAGAAATCAAATGTCCTTAAATCCTTTCATGAGTGGATGATGTTCAAATTCACCACAACCATCTACCAAATAAGTTTCAAAAAATAGTGTCTATTCACAAAGAAATGATCGCTGTGCAGCACGGAGTGTGGAATAGTATAGAGTCTGTGGAATAATTCTCACCTTGGCCGCTATTCACAACCCCCAGTTCCAACTCAGGCTCAGTCGTGGACTCGCCACCTGTGCATCAGATGATGAAGAAGTCAAGCAAATCCGCCAGGATGCGAACGAAATAACCCAAACAATACTAACCCTCACACACTCGAACACTCTTCTCCAGGTTTGTCTCCTCAGCCTTCATCTTCTTCTGTTTCATTAGTAGCAATAGTGAAGTTATCAAATTTCCACGAGGGTGCACGAGAAAGAAACAGTGGATTGAGGTTCCCCTCTTTTAGAGACGAGCACTGATCACCTGTGCATATTTGCTTTCACCAGCATCAGTATTAACGAAACAACATTAATTTCCTTGAGTGAATACCTTTATTGTTATTATCACCTTTGGATGTAAGTTCAAGTTCACAGAATTGAGAAGAAGTTAAAAAATCCTGGACCCCAAAGGCTAGGAGCAAGAACATATCTAACCTTGAGCAGGGCCATAGCCGTTCCCCATTTCCAAATCAGGTACACCATTTGCATGAGCAGCAGCATCACTATCCGGGAGGGGCTGATCATGAGCACTTTCCCCAACTGCAAGAAGGAAGATAACATATCATCGATCATTTTGCACAGAGAAAGACAGAGCAGCCTGATTTAAATTGCTCGTAGTTTTCGAGCCTCCAATCTTTCAAGTCCACTCGAGAGAAAGTAACACTTAGACGGAAACGCCAAGCAGTACGTACACTGATAGCCATTCCAGGATTTGAGGAAGGATTGAAATTCAGAAAGGAGGCATCAGACCTGTTGTCCGTGTCTTGAAATGTTTCATAAGGCAGATGCAAAGTCGAAAGCTTAAGAAACAGAGAGCAACGACTAGAACTTTAATAAAAACCCCAATCAACAGTTGATACCACCGTTCGGATCCCATCGCGTCTATTGACCAGTGCACAATATAATACCAGCCGTACCAGCTCGACCTGCGCACAATAAATCAAGGCGTGCAGTGAGAACCAGCACGCAGATGAAGAAGCGGCACTCGCAAGATGCATCACACGGGACAATTTAAGCGAGAAAACATTGGAGCTGTAATTACGAAAATGGCACCACAGCTAGCAATGAATTCCCATGTCGCCCGACAGCACCTTCCCTTCTCATAGCTTTAATACGTACGTCGGCCTCATTCTTCTCCTTCAATTAATTTGCTTCCCCTTCCACTGGTCAACTGAACTGTCTATGCCTCATCGTTCTAGATCAGATGCAGACTTTCATTATTATGATCACTCTTTGAAATGGCAATTAATGAGAGAGGCTCAGCAATTGCACACCATACGGATTTTGAGACTTCAAGAATCAAATTCTGCCACAATCTCTCACTGTATTTTCCACATGATTCTGGATGCAAGAGTCGGAAGGGAAAGAAAACCGTACGCACAAAGTAGTGCAAATTCTGGAGCATATTGAATCTACTAGATCAGCACTCTGCAATAGACTGACTCTGTACTTAAGTTTGATGCATACCTTAATACACAGTAGCAAGTATCCACAGCAACTCTTGGCAGTTAAACCAGGTACGCATATATTATCCTCAATACAGCCGACATAAACTGCCTCTGAATCATGCTTGATCTCAGAGTACCCACTAACTGCCAATCGACCAGAGCTCCTACATGACCGCAGCGTACAGGAGAGCTACGGAAGCTACAGTACTTGGGTTATACATCTGAGCTAAGCGGGAATCAGGAGCTTCCACCATGATGGATCAAGAAAGTACCGCTGCTTCGCTGCTTCATGATGGCTTGGACGAGTCCGCCTCCTGGCTTAGATGTAGGTAATCCAGTGGTGGGTTCACGTCCAATACTCCCACTCATCACTGTGATGACCTACAATAGCTCCCACTTAAGCACAAGTGTTGTCAGCGGTACTGCAAGGCCACGAAAGCGTTCGAATCGGTCGCGAGGGAGAGCTTTAACCCTTCATCGCCTAAAGTCCAAACATGCTTAAAAGCATCCTGCCTTTGCAAGTGTTAAAAGTCTAAATTTCAGTAAGGTATGAAAATCTCAACCGTACAATCTTTTTGTGTGCATGTTGTAGATGGTGTGGAACAAATTTGGGGATATTTGACGGTAGAGATTGAAAGATTATTATGTTTTAGTGTTGAAAAAAGGTGCTGAAATTTGAATAAAAACACATTTGGAGGTGAAATTCGATTTCAAAATCTACTCAAATGAAAAAACTTCAAACTAACAAGTGATTCAAAAGCAGAACATAAACACTTTAGTGAAAAAAAAATATCATTCAAATGACTCATTGTGTTTGCAAAATGGATTTGAAATGTTCAAAAACAGTGAAAAAGGTAGAAAAAAAAATCACATCTATAGCTAAACCTCCTACTAAAATGCTTCTCAGCCACTCATAACTTCTTGGATCAATATGAAATTTTAACCACACAAACTAGACTAGTATGCAAAACGTTTACAACAAAAATTATTGAAAACGGACCATGTATGAAGAAGTTATAAGCCGCTGAAGTTCACTTTAATGCAAAAATGTCTGAATTTTGAACTTCGAATTGCTCTCAAACATTCAAAATAGCTTGGATTGACATGAAATTTTTACCACAATAACTAGACCTCAAGTTAAACAAAACACAACAAATTTTTATTAAAAATGAATATTTGATGAAAAAGATACAAGCCCCCAAAGTTGCAGCCATGAGAATGCAATGTGCTGAATTTAAATTGAACATGTGACTTTTTGAATGGCTTTCACAAATTCAATTCGTCTTGGATTGATTTGAAAATTTTACCACACAAACTAGACTAGTATGTGCAACTTTTACAAGAACTTTTATTAAGTTTGGACATTAGATGCAAAAGTTAGAGCATTTTGAACTAGATTGTTACAATGTGTGAGGACACTTTTTGTCCCCTTCGGTGATGAGGCCCCATGATGGTTGCATAGGTTGACCTATTGTGGACAACAATTGAATGCATTGGTTGTTGAGAAAGATTTTTGTTTGTACCTTCCCACCCATTCATTTCTCTTCTTTTTTAGCTTAGAGAGAAGTGCCAAAGGTAACTAGAATAGGTGAGTCTATGAAACTAGAATGGGTCTGGATGAAAAATCCTCTTCTATATTCAATAAAATATTCATTCTAGGAGAAATAATTCCATTTTTTCTAGAATTTTTCAACAACCTTATTTTTGCACACCCTAAATCAGATCCTCCATGACTTTCTCAAATCATACACATTGAATGCTTAAGTTATCTGAAATAGGTACTTCTACCTTAGTTATGATATCGGTGATTTGATCTTCGGTGTTGATGTAGGTTAGAGTCAAAGCTTTTTTTCATATTTTATAAATGAAGAAAAAAGCTATATGATTTGTGCAGTGGAAGTGGAATAGGCGACCTCTGCAATTGACTGGTAGTTATTTTTTGGCAATCTCAAGAACTCTTTCAACCATGTATTTGGCGATTTCTGGAGAAATTGTAATAATTTTTGGGCGATCTCATACTTATAGCTAGCTCATTTTGGATGAATTTTGGAGCAATTGTGCATGTAAGTTGGCAAAATGATAGAGATAACAGTGCAATGCCTTGGGTGAATTTTTATTCTTTCTTAGGTGCAACAATCATGTGGCAAATTACAAAATGAAAAAAAAGTTTGCAAAACTTGATCTAACTTCTTTCATTTCACTGCTCCGTGCATTGAACAACACCTACCCCCCCCAAAAAAAAACCCTCCAATGTCCAAGTAAGAAAACTAGTGAAGGCAATGAACAATATATCTTCCTTGAAGTCAACACCAAATTTTTTTCCAACACCAATTTTTTTTGGCACTGAGGTGCCTCAATGCACTTTTTACTTACCTTTGGCATATTGCCTAAAAACTGACAGCTAGTTCACCATATTGCTGGATAATCTGGAATACCAAAAATGACAAACATTGCACAAGTATAAAAGACTACTTGGAGAAGATGATGATATGTTGTACAATGACTTGCGCCCCCTCTAAACCCCCTCTAATGCCAAAGTAAGAAGGATATTCATGAAGGGCACGCACAAAACTTAGACATTTGGAATGGTTGAAGGCGATATAGAAAGGGATTGTCCTCCAACATACAATGACAAAGACGTTTTCAACTAACAAAAACTACTTGAAATTACACAAGTCTTTCCAATTTCAGAAACAAACTAATTCTATAGTATATGAATGTAGGATGTATCTATATAGCATTGGAAATCTACATTGAACTTCACAAACAAATAACTAACAAAGCAAATGAAACCAAGATTGAACTAACTTGTATATACATTTATAAAACAATCACAGAACAAAGCAATTGACATTGATAGCTCCCTATACTACAACACACACCTGCAAATAAAGGCATACACTTCATTTGACATAACAACATCAATTGAAAATGAACGTGACTTATACCATAAGTCACAAAGCACAACACAAAATGGCATTTACTAGCAAGATAACTCTTACCAAAAGTACTGTCTATTGCACCAATCAATCTCCCAAACTACCTCCGCTCCTCTAAATCCCAACTACATCACTATTGCACCCACCTTTTGAACACACAAACCACTCATCTATGTACTAGTCAAATACTGGCCTCTCCCACCAAACACAAACTGCTCATTGAAAACTTTCTGATACGGGAAATTCTCAAGCGTGAAAATCTGTTGGGAAAACATGTCCACTACCACCTACAAATGCTCCTCTACATTGTTGTGAAGTTTGGATTTTAAAAATCCCATGTTGAAAAACAGCCACTCATCCTTCATTGACCTGAGGACATGTACCACTACCATCTCTGCAAGTTTGATAAACTTACCAAAATTCTATGTCAAATTATGATTGTTGTCCAGAATATGCCAAATTTTGGTGAGAGGATTTATGTCAAAAGGAGGGAGCATAGCTACTCAAGAATTCAACTTCATGCACATTTTGAATAAATTCCTCTGCACTGTGAGGCTTCACAGTCAATAAGGGGACGTATCAAGATCAATTTGTCACCCTCTCCAAGGATTTTTTCATGGCCGTAAGTGTCTATGAGAACTCGTAGGTGTTTGTCAAATACTTCTTTAGCATTGACTTGGCACCAGTACTAAGGATATAAGATGCCAAAGGCGTTCATCACATTGTGTGTAGGGAAGCGGTTATCAAGTTCAAAGACGAGCATCTTCGCTACACTTGCGACAAATACCAACAATACAATTGATCAAGTTGGAAGAAAACTTGTAGAAAGAGAACTGAATCAACAAAACAATTTGAAAAACAAATGAGTGTATTGCTATAAGGTACCTTGAAAGGTATGTGGATGGATGTTGGATGAATGTACTAACCATACTCTGCATGGTTAGTGTGTAAGCACAGATCGAAGTAAAGACTTCATTGCAGACATGTGCAATGGAGTGGAAGAACTTCAATTGGAGTAAGTCAGTGGCTTGGATAATTAAAGGGAGTACTGGATGTGGACAAGTACACTATACTAAGAGTTGTGTAATCCATGGATAAGGATGGAAGCTTCTAGAGACTATCTATGCATAGTCAGGATTAGAAGGAATAAAATAGAGGTGATAAAGTAAAAGAGTGGAGTTCCACTAGAATTCATCTTGTTGGAACTTATAGTCCTTAAGACTATAAGATGTAAGCTTGGGGGTAAGGAAGAACACTTGCTTGTTAGGTTCTCCTCTATGGTCGGGTGGTTGAGCTTATAGACTAAGTTTTTGGGTGAGGTTTATAACAATTGCAAACCGCAACACAAGTGTGAGAGTTTTGGCTAGTAACTAGCTCTAATGTAAAATTAAATTTGACTTACTTGGTACATTTTGCTTTCATCCATACAAGCAAATTAGCCCGTATTGTGCAATTTACTGGTCCACCCTTATGCTCAGTGTGGATTTGCTCACCATGGCAGACAAATACCAAAACCGTTGTATTTTCATTCAAATTCAAATCTGAAATCCACTTAATATAGATTTGTTTGTGGCTATACTTCAAGAGATTATTGAAACTCCAAAATTCATTAGAGGCATAGGCTATGCCTTTGTCTTCATACATCTGATAGAGATTTTCTTGGCATATTTTCACAGTGGCCATAAAGTCACAAATGTACACATCCTTTTGGGGGGCAAAATTCACAAGTGTGTCAATAGCCTCCAATAATGGGAGTAACGTATACATGCCTAACATGGTAAACAAGTTTAGCAGCAACTGTAAACAAGCCTACACACAAAGATCAACAAACTATAAGGCTCATAAAAGGTTCAATACACCAACCTCAGCTATGAAACAATGACAAAATTTGCCCTACTATAATGAAACCAATGTGAGGACCTCACATTAGACATTGAACAAACTCACAACATCATCCTAAACTTTTTGTAGCCACCGTAAAAACTGTTGGCTTCCAAACAACAACCACACGGCCAAATACATGAAGTCTCAATAAAAAATAGAAATGAACAAGCAAGAAAACACAAAAAAGCACACAAGGAGGTCTAAAAATTCACCTCTGCTTTCACATTTTTGTCGAGATTAGCCATCATTTTGTATATAAGCATCCAATATTCAAACAACAAGCGTCACAATGGCTCAATTAGATTGACCCAACGGGTTTGAACATTCTAAACATCTTCAAACCCTTAATTTGGATCAACTCCGCAAATTACTTGAATTACGAATATCTTTTGGGACTCTTGCAGAAGTAACCATAACTAGTAGCCTGGGGGGTGCACTTAGTTCTACTACAACAAACTATGTGTGAACAAGTGGTTTCTAATAGACTATAATTTTAACTTCAAATTTTGAGCATTGTTTACTAATGACTATAGGATTCTACTCCCAAAACTTCAAACTCAAATAAAATATGGAATGATTTCTAAAAGAGGTTAAAAATGTATTAAAATGACATATTTTTTTAATTCAAATATTTTTAGAGAACACATTTAGATGACCATTGCATCAATATTCAACTCCAAATGAGCTTTCAATAGAGAGTTTTTTGTTTTTTTTTTATTTTAATTTTTTAGACAATTTTTTCTTATATAATGTAGGGGTATGAAAGTTATTTTTCAGTTCTATAGTGTATCTTTTTACTTCAAAAATTTGTAACTAATTATTATTAACAAATAAAAATATCAATAATTCAAAACATAAAATTTTAAAGTAGAAAAATCTAATCATATTTTTTTCATTTCATTTTATTTAAAATTCAAAAAGTATATAGGGGATCCAAAGTTTTGTTCGCACGCTAATATCAAAAAAAGGGGGAGTACATCCCCCAAGACTAATAGATAATAATTTCTCAATGTCACCAAAAATGCCCAAATTGGACAATGCTTTGAAGTCCAAGTTGCAGCAGTGGGCTATGCATTGAACCCCAATGAGGAAAGGGGCATATTTTTTTAATTTGATGCATAATGCTTGATCATATCCCCTGAAGTGTAGAGGCACCATCGGCTCCAAAACTCAACAATTTATTTGCTATGGATTCAGAATCCAAGCCCCCCGAAACGATTGACCCCACTATCAATTCTATTAAGTTCTTTGTATTGGGGAACACTCCACTTGTTATAGTGAAATCAAGAAATGAATCTTGGCCCAATCTTTCACGATGTAAGTGTGCGCAAAAAGAAAGCTAATATTATCTACTATAGTGACTTCATCTACAATGATTGCCACATATCTTGCAAATTAGACCAACCTCTTAGTCTCATTAAGAACCTACTTGTACATATAACTTGCTATGGCCCACCTAGAAATATCATACCAATGTTCATGAACAAAGGCACAGAAGCTGTGATCACCACCGCAAATTCCAAACTATTTGAATGGCAAAGATACCTTGAACTGAAGGAATTATGGCCACAAATGGGATTCTCCATATGGTAAAATACAAAGTTTGTAGTACTATAGACAAGAAGCCATGTGTCATGGCACCGAAATGGGACACTTTTGCGAAATATGACGGCAAGTAGACGACAAAGAAAGATTACCGTAGCATAAAGTAAAAGTGGGGGAACAATACATTGCCAATGACAAACATCTTCAAAACCCTAAACCCTTAATTATCCTAAATCTTAAACCCTAAAGCTTGGCATAATGGATGAATTTGAATGTAGTGGTATAACCATTTTTTTGCTAAATCAAGTATAAAAGGAATTGGAGTCGCAATACCTTAACCCCTAAAAGGCCATGACTATATTTTCACCAATTAACACTCCAAAACTGCCATTTTTATTACAAGTACCACATTTTTGAAAAAATCTATTTTTGACACATGTAACTGTAAGATCTTGTAGTATGCTAATTTGAGAATATGTGGTAAAAACTTTAGAATTTTCCACGGCATGGATTGCAAGATATAAGTATTCAAATTCATTGAAATCATTATTTTGGCCCTGCAAAAAACAAGGTAGTTACACTTCACAAGCTCAGTTTTCTATGAAAGATTGTCCAAAGTGGTGGTGCTTCTTTGGATTCTTTTTCCTAGAGAAGTTGGCTACATCCTTGAAACTATTATTTGTCCAATAAGTAATAATCCTTGAAACTATTACTTGAAACTATTCCTCCCGAATAGTGCAATGATATAGACATGAAGGTATATTCAAGGATTGTTCCTTTTAAATGTAATTGTGTAGCTATTGATTCACGCATTTGGCTGTATTGTGAAGTACTGATTTGGTAAAGTTCAGGTCTTTTATTGCAACATCCAAATGAAAGACATTAACTGCCAAGGCTAACAATGAATAAACTTGAATAAATTATTATTGTATTGCATTTCATAATTTAGTTTCTAGGAGTCTAATACAATGATCATGTATCTTTGTTTGGTTATGACAACAGTAAGAAATTCAAGACACAAATTCTAGTAACCTGACAACAAAAATAAAACTAGTAGAAAATTTGACCTTGAGAATTAACAAGGACCAAGAGAGCTTCAGGAAAGAAAACATGAACTTGACCTCACTTTTCATACTTAGGTGACTGTGTCACCTATTAAAACCTCAACTTCATTTGTTGCAAGGAAGATGAAAATCCTCACAATGCATTGGGTATGATTGCTCCCTATCAAATACTACACTGTCAGATAATGATTGTGAATTGGTCAATAGAAACCTCAAGGCATCCAAATGCAAATATGGAGAATTTCATTAAAATGGTGATTATTCCGTGAAAATGGCACAAAAGGGGACTGCAAAATGGAAAAAATTCATAGAAAGATGGCACAAGGGTGAAGAAACATTGGAGTTGTGTTATGGGGAATTTCATTAAAATGGCGATATTCCATGTGCCATTTTCACAGTGTGCCATTCCCACAGTTCAAACCGGGCGGTCTAAAATCTATTAGTGTACTAGATTTCAAACCGCCTGGTCTAAACTGTGGGATGTCAAAGTCACAGAATATTCGCCATTTTAATGAAATTCCCCATTGTTGCAATTTGGACTTGTTGGAGATAGAATTGACACATCTATGAGGTTGACATGCCAAGAAGCGATGTCATATGTGCTCTTGACTCGCGTAAATGGCATGCAGAATATCGCCATGGTAATGAAATTCCCCATAAAATCCTAAAACAGCCAACACAATAAGAAGATAAATGCATCTAGCACTTGAATTTGTAAATTCTAAACCCTAAATCCTAAAAAAGACTGCAACTGGAACTGGTATGTTTCCATGATATATTGTTATGTTGTTTTGTCATTAGTGTAGTGATAATACGAGCTAGGTCCATGAGATAATGTTTTCATGATGAACTCTCAGTTTCTGATTAATATTATTAATAGGATGCTAGGTACGCAAATAAGGACATGCGTAGTCTGTTGCTGACAACGTTGAAAACTTAAGAATGTTGGGACCAGGCTGGTGTGGAATCCATCCATAGGGTTAAATTCAGTAGAGGTGGAAGATATTGTAGGTTGGTAGTGTTCTACCGCCAAGTTCTCATAGGGCAATGCCGCCTTCTTCCATTCTACGCTGGCTTTCCAGGTATAAACTCTCGCAAATGCAACCTTTTGTGCACATTCAAATGTATCCGAGTAAGTTGGGCCTTTAATTTGTTAGAGAAGTAGAAGAAAGCAAAATGTAAGCTCTCTCCTATCTCTCGATTTGGTTGGTGTGCTGTCATTTTGTGAAGCTCCTAACAATCATTTTGATGTCTAATCGTCTCTCTTGTTTCTTATATTGAGATTCGTAGAATGAATGTTGCACAAAAGGTTGCATTTGAATGGGCACAAAAGGAATCCTACGACAGAGAAGAAGTGAAACTTCAGTACGAAGAATATGTAACTATGCTTGTACTAGCCAGTTGTCACAAAAAATTTCTTCTTGTATTGCTCCTGTAATTCAGTGTGTGAGGTTTTAGTTTTCATTGCGTTTAAATCCACGCTGCTTCTATTTAATCTGCTGCAATACAGCTTTATTTTCTCGTTGTGGCCTCAACTGTGATCTTGTACCGCTGGACCTGTGCTGTCATATAGTGGCTCAACAGGAAGCAACTCGGATGTTTGGAGTAGGGCTGGCTGGCATGGTTTGTTAAGCTTGTCTGGTGGTTGACGAGGTATCTTTTCATTTGACACTCGTTTGTGTCAGTTACGCTGTTTGCGCAGAGACTGGATCCGGTGGGATCATAGGGTTCAGGGGTTTGAATTGAAGTTGCTTCTTGGTGTGATGGCTAGTTTCAAGTCGCGCCTTTCACTCAATTCTCGCCTTTGATTCAATTCTAGGTTCTTCAATTGGTGTTGCATGCGTGTGGTTTGGAGGTTGCTGGATTTTTCACTCCCGTGTTCGAGAGCGCTGATAGTAGAATTATTAAAATTCTGCAGTTGCTGATGCAATCTTGGTTGATTTGGAATCGCTCAATTGGCAGAAGTTTGTGGAGCTGGTTGTCGCTAGTTGAAGGGAGTTATCAATCTTTGCAGCCGGGGCGTCAGTATCGATCGTCACTTTAGGATTCTAATTTCCTTCTAGGATCGTTTGGCCCAATATCAGAAACAGTAGGGGTAAGGTAGGAGGTCCATAAATCGTCCACCGAAGAGCTGCAACTGAATTTTGGGAAGGTGAAACTTCTTGGAATATTTTGCAGTAAATTTTCCTTGAAAGACAAGTGGAAATGGCATTTAAACCAAGTTGTTTCATATTTTTTGAAGCTTTGTGGAATTAGTTGTCAAATTTTGAAGTTGAAATAACATAGGGCCCTAAAATTGCACACCTCCTCAAATGTACATTGTTTGTACATTGTTGAAAGGATATGAAAAAGCAACATGGACAAATAGAGCCTACGCACTTTTAAAACCTCCTACCTTAGTCACACCTTCACTACATAGCCCTTCTTAAGAAAATGGGGATGTTGCAGGTCCCCATTAGCTTCCTATTGGCAAAATATTTTTTTTCTACAAAATCTTCTCTATGTCCATTATTCTCCTATGAAGGTGAATAATGGGCATGAAGAAGATTTCTTCACAGAAGTGTATTCTCTTGTCTCTTACTTGCTGCGTTTCTAGTACCGCTTTGTGCCAATGCCCAAGTTCTGTGCCTTCATCCTATGTTCCATGACAAATGTCATTTTCTAGTTCTTCACTCTTGTTCTCTTTTCTCTTCTCAATTTCACGTCCTTCATAAAAAATATATTTTTGGGTTTAACCCTAAATCCAAACAACTCCTACAAAAAAATTGAGTGAAATTATTTATTTTCATTCTAAACTAGAGGATATAAGCCATAGGTTATGGCCTTGATGGGATTTGAGGCACTTTTTGAAAGCATAATTGCAATGTAAGAGTTTTGCCATCATAGCATGTTTTAAAGAGAGGTGGGTTAAGATTGATAATGCTTGTTGCTTACTTGTGCAAATTTTCAACATGGGAGTATGAAGTAGAAATTTCATTGGTCTTCCAATGAGAGAAATTTGAGAGAAATCTCTACTATTACCAACAGATATTAATAAGGTAGAAGAACCTATTTCAGAGAGGCCCCCCATTCTGGTTTCGTAGACTCACCTATTCTGGACAATAATTGAATGCACCGGTTATTGAGAAAGATTCTGTATTGGTACCTTCTCACCCAATCATCTCTTTTCTTTCTTGAATTACAAAAAAGTGCCAAAGGTAACCACAATAGGTGAGTCTACAAAATCAAAATGGGTCCCATGGAAAATCAGCTTTTATATTCAATAAAATATTCATTAAAGAAAAAAAAATTCCATTTTTTTCAACATTCTTTGGCAACCTTATTTTGGCACACCCTAGAATAATATGCTCCATGACTTTCCCAAATAATACATACTAAAATGCTTAAGTTATCCGAAATAGGTACTTCTACCTTAGTTAGCAAGACTAGTATAAATCTATCTAACTTTATGTGGTCAATTTAGGAGATTGTTGAACTCATCTAATTTTCCACCAAATTATGCATTTATTCTTGCCCAATCCTTCTTATTAATATATTTATAATCTTAAACAATCAAAGAAGTCAAACATCTCAACTATCTTGTATTCTTGTATTGAGATTTATGTCCAATAATTGTAAAAATAGGCCAAGTCATCAAAAATAATTATAGCTCAATACCAATGTCACTATCTAGGGCTTGGTAGGTCCTAACCGGCAATCAAATTTAATAACTTGACCTCCTTTGCAAAAATACCTAGTCCATACATTGGAACCTATGACCTTGGCTATGAATAATTTCCTCGAATTTTATTCCTCAAGATATAACTATGTTGTACTTTGCATTCTAAGATCATATTGCCAAGCCTAATATTCAAGGCAAAATTGTAAACATTCCATTGGATAGTCAAAAAAGCTTTATAACTCATAGTGCAGACCCTCTTACTACACCCTTAGATTTGCGTATTAGATTAGTGCGACTATTAGACTTGGTATAAGGTGGGTACACCCATTATGGCGCAGTGTGTTAAAGCACATCCTAAATTAAGCCCTTAAATGGTGTAATTATCTACTGAAATTTGTTAGTGAGTGAATATGGTGGTTTATCAAACAACCATTGACCATTTTGATATTGGTGGCATGCTTTTAAGCTCATATCACAAGTTAATTTGTTTTTTCTAACAGGGTAATCATTCTTTTATCTTCTTTTGGACAATTCCCATTGATTACTGACAAACTTTTCAATTGTTTGTTGGTTACTGATTTGGTTTGTTTTTTGCATTGTTTTAAACATGATTGCAACTCATTTCTTTTCATTTTGATACCTTGGGAGGGGAACTTTGTGTATGTGACTGCTGATTTTTAATGCAGCCTATGAGCACTTTTGAATACTGTACTTCCAAAACTTTGTACCCCTACTGAGATCTCAATTTGTTAAAATTTGAATTTTTTTTGGTGCATTTCTTTCTTTTCTACACATCTCTTTACAATCTTGTATCCACTATTATCTACTTAACCTTCAAATTATTCACAGCCCAATTTGTGGCGCTTCTGGGTGTACCCACCTTATATACTTTGCAAAAGTATATAGATGTGATGACTTGGAATCATGTTGTCGTGGCATGTTTCTCTCGTCAGCTGTAACGAAGACTGAATGAGTCGTCCTTTCTACCTGACAATTTAAATACTAAATGGTCTCCAGGTCTCTCTTCGAGTACGTTATCTCGTTCCAGTACACATTGTTCATAATAGCTCAGGCGCCGCTGCTGCGATCCGAACCTTCAACTATTCCTGTTGGGAACCATGTCTCTCTCTCGACCTGAACAGTATCCTACAACAAGCTTACAACAGCCACGAACTATACAAGCACCTACAGTTCAACAGCACAACCAGAGACCAGATTGCTACCAAACCAATGGAAACGAATAATCGATAATCGTCAATGACCTAGATCTGGATAACGTTGCAGTGCCGATCGGCGTAACATCGACGGCTAACTGTCTACAAAAGAATCGCCAATACAGAAAAACATTTGGCAAGGATCAGTAGGAGATCTTAGACATTAATACCACGATAGAACCTAGATGTGTAAATGAACTTACCACTCAAGTGATTTATTCCTTGAAAGCTGCTCACGACGCATTAGCGTCCAACCCAACGATGACATCCGATTGAAAAGTACTGAACATGGGAAGACACGCGATCGTTCCAAGAGGCAAAAACATTTCATCTCATTAAATATGAAAAGTAACCACAAGGGTGAAGAATTCCAGGTCACTCACTCGAAGAGCTCACTCTCCTCGGTCACAAAATCAGATACATCCGCACCTGACCTGAATAGCCTGCAATGGTCTAATGCCCATGCATCTCAATACTGACCTCTGGAATTCAGCAACATCTACACACTTGACCTAGAAACAAAGAGAACAATAAAACTGCCCTTACAACTTGTCCTCGAACTCCGACAACGGGGTCATCTGCTCCTTCAGTCCCTTGCGCTTCCTGATGTCCGTCACGATGGTGGCAGACTGAGACGAAGGCTCCATGGGGTCGCTGTTCAACATCTCCCAGTGATCGAACACGCACTGGGGGAACGCCTGTCCGGAAGTGGCCGCACGCAAGGTGCCGGAGAATCCAAAAGACTCGATGACGGGCAAGTACGCCTTGATGTTGTACAGCGGGGTTCCGGGCCTCTGCACCTCCTCGAACACGTGACCACGCTTCTGATTCAGCACTCCGTAGATGCCTCCCAAGGCTCCTTCGGGCGCCTGGATTTCCACCAAGTACACAGGCTCCAGCAGACGGGGCTTGGCCGTCAGCTGGGCGGCGTACATCACACGCCTCGCCGTCGGGATGATCTGACCTCCTCCGCGATGGATGGCGTCTGTGTGAAGCACCACGTCGCACACCTCGAAGGCAATGCCGCGCATGTTCTCCTCGGCCAAGGCACCCTCCTTCGTCGCCCACTGGAAAGCGGCCACCACGGAGTCCTTGATCTCGTTCAAGTACTGCACTCCCTTACACATGTCCACCACCATGTTGGGACCCGTCGTCTCAGGACCGAAACACCAGATCTTCTTCGCCAAGTCCTTGTCCCACCCGAACTCCTGGGCCAAAATCTGACTCCTCGCCTTCGGGTCGTCCCTGGGGCCGATGCGACCATCATCGATGGCCTCGGGAAGACCCTCCTCCAGGGGGCGGGCCTCGAAGTACAGCCTGTTGTGCTTGTTGGGGGACTTGCTCATCACCGTTCGCACGGACTTGTCCAGCACTGTCTCACGGAAAGACACCACGGGGTCCGACACCACAATCTCGGCACCTCCCATGAAGTCGTCCTGCAGATCCTTCAGACAGATCTCCAAATGCAACTCTCCGGCTCCGGCGATGATGTGCTCACCGCTCTCCTCGATCATACACAACACCATGGGGTCAGACTTAGCCAGACGCTTCAGACCCTCCACCAGCTTCGGCAGATCGGAGGCGTGCTTGCACTGCACGGCCACACGCACCACGGGAGACACCGAGAACTTCATCGCCCGGATGGGGTGGGCGTCCACCTCCTTCTCTCCAGTCAACGTAGCATTCTTCGTGATGAACTGATCCAGCCCAACCATGGCCACCGTGTTACCGCAAGGCACGTCCTCCACAGACTCCTGCCTCCTTCCCATCCAGATCACAGTCCTCTGCACCGACTTCGTGTACAGATCCTTCTTGCCTCCGGGAACGTAGTTAGGACCCATGATACGGACCTTCATGCCCGTCGACACCTTGCCGGCGAACACACGACCGAAAGCGAAGAAACGACCCTTGTCGGAAGCAGGAATCATCTTCGACACGTACAGCATCAGAGGACCGTTGGGGTCACAGTTCCGGATGGCGTTCGCGTACTGGTCATCCAAAGGACCCTCGTACAAGTTCTCCACCCTGTACTTCTGGGCCGTAGCTGGGGAGGGCAGGTGGAAGATCATCATCTCCAACAAAGCGCTCGCAGCCGGCAACCACGCCTGCATGGTCCTCTTCATCAAAGCCTTTCCGATCAGCTCCTTCTCATCACCCTTCAGCCCGCAGTTCAGCTTCGCCAACATGGGCCACAGCTTGTCCTTCTGGTCGTTCATGCAAATGCTGATCACCTGCTTGATCGGATTGTACACGAATTGCACGAATCCACGCAGACAAGTCGGAGACCCGGTGGCCTTCGTCGTCCACTTCCTCGTGGCAGGGTCGAAAAAGTTCTCGCCCCAAAGCCTCTCCATCATCTTCTTCTCGTCCACGCCAAACTTGCCAGCGTACATCTTGGCAAAATTCGTCAGAGTGAAAGCCCATCCGTGAAGACCGGCGGAGAAAGCAACGGTACCCTTCTCGGGGTAAACCTGCACGTCTCCCAAGAGCTCGTCCTCGTACGTCGCCATGATCACGTTAGCGCTCTCGATCACACGCTGGAAGGTCTGGTAGGCCTCCTCGCCGTCCACCTGCAGCTCCAGGAAGCACCTGTCCATCTTGTTCACGGTCAACACGGGCCGGATCCTCTCTCCCAAAGCCTGACGGAGCACAGTCTCGGTCTGCACGCACACGCCCTCCACGCAATCCACCACCACCAACGCACCATCGGTGATACGCAGCGCAGCAGTCACCTCCGAAGAGAAATCGACGTGCCCGGGGGAATCGATCAGATTGATCAAGTAGTCATGACCGTCCTTCTCACCATGGTAGTCCTTGAGCGACTCGTGGGTCATCTCGTAGTAGAGCGAGATACCGGTGGACTTGATGGTGATACCACGTTCGGCCTCATCGGTACGCGTGTCGGTAAGACGCACATCTCCAGCAGTTTCCTGGGCGATAATTCCAGCAGCAGCCACAAGGGAATCCGTCAAGGTAGACTTTCCTGTGAAACAGAAACATCCCAAGCGCTGTCAATTCACAACAATGATCGAAACAGAGACTTAAGTTCCCTATACTTGAGACGAGGCAATCCTCACGAGTCCTTACAAAGATCTTACAGTGACTCCTCTGACTAATTTCAAGATCCCTAATGTTTCCAAAACGAAAATACTGACATACTTATAAATGAGAAAGAAATGTACTTCAAATGGTTAGTCTTCATCACCATTCCCAGAGTTACCTGTATGATCTTTAAATTCGTTAAGCGATGATATATATTAACCATTCGGTTACCGTTTTTACTGATACTAAGAAACTAGATAAGCAAGCTGAGACTCTTACTAGTGGTTTGTTATCTAAGAACTACCCATTCATATTAACCGCCCCTCCACCGAGCCATACACGAGCGACTTCCACAGAAACCAATGAACTCGAGGACTGCGTGAAGCTTATTATTCCAAAGATAAACCCTTGGGTTGTAATCCAAATCTCATCAAAACTCCGTCTAGCGGCAGAGACCACATTCCGGAACCTCCGTACAACACTCACACACGTAATGAAAATAGAGATTTTTACATACCATGATCCACATGGGCAATAACGGACATATTCCTGATATTGTGCTTCTTGTCCATGATAGCCCGCAATTCATCAGCTGAAAACTTCACCTGAAATACACAACCACAAGACACCGTGAGAGGCTCACCAACAAGCTTTCGAAGCAAAAGGCAATAGTACGCGAAACAACCGCAGCCGCCAAATCACATCTGTTCACCATGATTGCCACACGAGTTTCACGACCACGGGGCTTAAGCTACGAAGTAGCATAGATCCGCCAACAAATCTCAAGCGCTTGCAAAGCAGCAACTGACCGAACCGCTTGTGACCTAAACCTTAAAACTCCAAGAACTACGTCAATTTTTCACGGAACGAGACGAAAGAAACAACGGAAGGAGATGAGACGTACCATCTTGGCGAGCTTGTGATGTCCTCGCCCACCGGGCAACAAGATTCAGAAAGCGGGGAAGACTAGAGTGAAGGTGCGAGAGAGAGCAGTGCTCTTCTCTGTGCTGCGAAAGAGAACTAGCACAAGCTCAGCCTCTCCAGTATATGGGAGCCTCTGGTTTCTTGAGGAGACTTTGACGACTGGGATTGGCCCTTGTAAGGATCGGACGGCTGCCGTGGGGGGGAAGTTAGGGCTTCGTCTGAGTGGGCGGGTTCGGGTTCCCCTTCTCTCCTTCGGTTACCTTTTCGACTTTTCTAGTTACCTTTTTTTGCGCTGGGCATAACTGCGGTTAGAGTGCCACATACAATTTATGTTGGTATATGGGTAGAAACACTCCTAATTGCAACATTTTTTTGTCCTCGACACCTAAAAAAATGACCTTCATTGAATGTTTCCATGACTCAAACTATCATAATTTTTTAAAGCAATCAATGAAAGTTTAAAACAATTTGTGTTTCAAAGGCATGTTCAATGTTGTGTATAAGCTACTTTATATTCTCGACTATGAACATTTATAAAATACTATAACTAAAGTTGTAACTAAATTAGTAAATTATAAAACCACTTTGATTGTGTTTATCTTGAATTTACTAACATTCTTATAAAATTTTATTGGTCATTTAACTTTTTAAGTAGTAGAACTAGAAAAAGTATCAGTTTTGGGTGTTATTATCTTAGCCCTTAGTTGTATTGGAGTGGAAGTGCTCATATTTTCATCAAGTAGTGGGATAAAAAAAGAATTGCTTTTATTTGTTTCTACTTTATAGATTGTTTAATTCTTTAACACCAAAATTCTTTTTAGAATTTTTGCATAATTTTTCTTGCATCTTTGTTCAAATATATCATTTACTTTGACTTCATCAAATTTGTTGTTATACACTAAGTTATCTTTTGAAGATTCAAAAACTACTTGAAACAAATGAAAAGCTATTTGGACAAAACATTATCTAGTGCACTATGTTCTTCATTCATCATATGAACTATGGCTCCTTTAGAAGTTAAACACCAAGGTGAAAGTACTCTCATGCATAAAAGCATATATAGAGGTTAAATGAAAATCATATTGTTTCAAATGTAAGTGTATGAAATCAATTTTTGGACTAATTTTTGGAAAAATTGAAAAAATCTCCTTAAGAATCTCTTTATTTAGGAGTGATGTTTTGGCATTACTCTTCCATTTTTTTATTTAAGATTTTTTTGGTGGTATAATAAATACCCTTTCAACACTACAATTTTAAAAAGGTTAATTCAAATATAAAAGACCCATGTAAATGAAGCATCCCTTGGGAATGGATTAACTATCTAAGCTTCATGGACCTAAATGGCAAAATTTCACCATTAATGCTTGTGTTTTGAAATCTATGTTTGCAATTATTTTTTTGTTCAACTCAATCTTTGTCTATGGTATGGCATCCTAATATTGTGCAAGTACAATTTTGAGGTAACACCATAGTTGAAATTTTAATTAATTTTTTCTAATGATCTATGCAATTTTTAAGCCAATTTAATGAATGATTTTTGTTGAAAATATGGATGATTTCAATGGATGCAATTAATGGATGAAAGGTGCAATATTTTTTGAAAATTTGGAAGTGTCCTAATATTGCACATTGCATTTAAGTGTCAATCAAATAGAAATTGTACCATACACTTCATAATAGCTATTCTTCAAATTTTTTAAAGTGCCCTAATGTTATGTACTACTTTCTATGCAAATTGAGTGCACACATTTAGGGGACACGCAATAGTAGTACACCCTATCATACAATATTATGCTTTCTATTTGTGTCAAATAAAAACATAAAAACATTAAACATTAAACAAAATTCAAATTCATGTTGATTTCACAATGTGTACTACTAATTTATAAACATTGGAGTTGATTTCATAGTATGCTAAAGTTCTGAAATGTAGTAGGCTCTTGTTGCAATCCTTTTCTTCAAACAATCCCTACAAGGAGCTCTCAAATGGATAGTAAGTGGTTCTAAAATGAATTGTTGACTATATGAGAGCATGATCAAATATTGGTTCATACTTCACCAATGGATGATATAAGAGTTCAAGAGGGTCCATTTCAAAGTCAGGGTGTATCCACTTAATTTTTCTAAATGAAAATTGATTGCCCAATTGCCTTTTTACAAATGTTAGGGCCTGTTTAAGTTTAGTAAGAGTCACATTTAGGAACCGACTTAATATAATTTTGCCTACAATGGACTTGCTCCCATTTTCCACCCCAGTCGGCTCACTTACCTCAGTGGCTGTACTCACGTACACAAGTGTAAACACTGCCGCATTTTCGGAAACCCTCTTGCACAAGTAGCGAGAGAGCGCAGATCGCTCACACTGAGCTCACTCCCCTTCGTCAGCTTGCTGTATTTTTTGTTCCCTGGCGAGCGAGGTCTTTGCAAGCTCGCCAAAATGGTACGCCGCACTTCCCTTCCGTTTTTCGTTTCGTCTCGTTCTGTCTGGAATTGATGAAGTTCTCCCAGTTTTTAAATTTTAGGTCGTTCAGCGCCTCATTTGGCGCCTCATGTGTGGCGGGGTGGGTTTGGGCAGTCCGCGTTGTTCAATTTCCAGTCGTTCTTGACTGTGGTGCTGCTCGTTATCTGCACTTGCACCTACATCAAGATTCATGCTCCTAAGATTATGGATCAGAAAACCGGGTGAGTGATTGATCGAGCTGAGTGACGCTTTCGTCTGTTATGCTCTTTCTGTGAAGTGTGAGTTAGGGTTTGTTTGTAATGGTATGGTTGATTTCTCTTGTTTTTAATCTGAAGTGTGAATTAGGGTTTGGAGGTATTTAGATGGTTGATTTCTCGTGTTTTTAATCTGAAGTGTGAATTACGGTTTGAAGGTATTGAGATGTTCGGGGTCATGCGTTCTTTGTCGGAACATGAATTAGGGTTTCGTCATATTCAGATGGCTGGATTTTAACGGGTAATTGCTTGTTGTATTGGACATGTGTTGTTATGCAGGTTTCGAGGTTTCTTCTGGAAAGCAGCTCGGATAGGTATGTATTGCTGCACATGGTATTACGACATTTACGATGCTATAAAGTACAAATGATAAACCATGAACAAGGATTCATGGTTTTAGACCTATCTATTCAATTGATCATACTGTTGAAAATATGTAGTTTACATGGTGTCAGAATTCATATCACCAGAAGCATTGAAGAACTTTGGATCTGTTGGTACAATCAAACAAATGAATATATAAAATAAATGGGCAAAATAGTCCCCCTGTAACCTACTCTAAACTGCTGAAATAGGTTTTTGTTTGTTCTGCTCCTCCAGTTATAATCCCACTTGTTAGAGGGGTTCAGAGCTTTCAGAAAAACAGACTGCTAAAATAAACGTGACGCTTGATTTGGGCTTCTTGCTCCTTAGTCCGCATTTGTATTGATGAATTGGAAGGTTCTTAAAAAGAAAAATTAATTGCTGTAGTTTTCTGAGCCTTGCTGGTATTGCTGCAGGTGAACGATTGAGTCCGTGGGTTGGAGGATGCTGTTTACTGATGGGATTAACAGTTCTTTTCTTCTGAGGTATCATTGTTTCTTCAACTGAAATGCCGCACATTTAGCCCTCCACAGAGACGTTTGCTGAAATTGCAACTGCGCGTAGCTTTGCTGTTGCGTTCTTTTAAGCTTTTGGATATGCTCGGGTTGGCATACCTTAAGCGAAAGGAGATTCTGCCTTGGTAGTCATTAGCTATGTACATACTTGGTATGGCCAATATTGTCAATTCACACCTCTTCTGCTATATCCTATGACAGTGAAATTTCCATTTTGAAGGTTGGCTCTGGAGTATTTTTAAGTTTGCTTATTCTCTCGTGAAGGTTGTGCTAATGAATTTTTCTAGAAACCATGTATCACTGTTGTATGTATTTGAACACATGTAGGAGAGTATAAGTTTTAGTTATTACAAATATTGCAATCTCAAGTGCACACAATGGAATTCTTTTTATTGGTGATCTGTTAAACATAGTACTGATGTTGAGGTTACAAATACTTAAGGATTGACACGCATAGGGTCTATACAAGGTTGAGCAATCTTCTTTGGTTGGTGAGGTTGTGTCACAAAGTTTGCAACCCCTTTTCACATTGAGTTTTCTTCTCCATGATTTAGGTATTGGCCCACTTTTACAACTCTTCACACTACTTGAGGTGGAATTTTTTCTTTGGAATTTTCTTGAACTCCTTAGAGTTGTATTGATGAAATCTAAACG
Organism: Climacium dendroides; assembly: GCA_950106755.1. NCBI lineage: Eukaryota > Viridiplantae > Streptophyta > Bryopsida > Hypnales > Climaciaceae > Climacium > Climacium dendroides. The sequence continues at coordinate 36,688,670 of OX467084.1, forward strand.
TCAATTTAGGAAAAAGGCAATGTGGTTTGCCTCAACATGTAGGTTTGTAATCATAAAAAGTTCATGATACACTTGGTGCCAAAACTTTCTTAATCCTTAAATGTTGAGGTGGATGTTTGATGTCTGATGGATGATAGAGAATCTCTCCATGTAGGATAGAAGTGCAACTTTTGACATTGCTGCAACAACTGATCAACTATGAATTATCAAGAACTAAGGTAGGAGGTTTTTAAATCGACAAAGTTCTAAATGTGTCTTCTATCTAGGAGTGAGTGACAGGCTCTTTGAAATATCTATTGTTGTCATTGATGAAGTAGGTAGGTTGAAATGTGCAATTTATGGACCTCCTGTTTTACTATGGAAACATCCAAAACCATCAATATAAGTAATTGAGCATAGTTGGAGGTACTTTTTCCTAAATCTGATATTTTTGTAGTATTAGCAATTGAAAATCATGAATATTGAAAAAAAATTAATTTTCTGGATAAGGCATGGAATTTCTATTAATTTTCAAATAGGTAATTCCCTAAACTATTGAAATTGTTAGATAGATGGATCATCAACTGAAATCTTCAAAAATTAACAATCACCAAATCAAAGTTAAGTCTAAGGACAATTTACTAATGCTTTTGAAGGACACATTAATGGAAGTTTAAGGTACATAAATGGGAACATGGATGCTTTTGTGTGTTTCTATCTAATCTTTGTAGGTCAAATTTTTACAACACATATCTACAAGAAACAAAATATTGGATCACTTCAAATTATTAGTAGTATTTCATTGCTATATATCTTATCCATCCATCTACCATAGTTTTATATAAGAACTAGCGGTTGGCGCTATGCTACACATTCACCATTAGAATTTTATAAGAATTTTAATGTATTAGATAGAATGCAAAACAAAAATTTCAATAAATCTTCAAATAAAAAGGACTAAAATCTTTGTATAATTTTTTTATAAGTAAGCATATATTAAAATGTACAATAGAAATTTATTGAATGATGAATGAAACATATGTGATGACAAATACTATAATAGATACACATACATTAGAATGCATTAGAAATTTGACTCCATTGTTACAAAATGGCAACCCAAATTGAAGAATTGAAAAGAAAAACTTATAAATCTAAAAACTTTGTGAACAACTTAATTGTTGTGGAATTCAAAATTGCTTCAATTGAATAAATTTCTCAAAATCATTTGGTAGTAGCAATAGAAAATTGAAATCAAAAGCTCAAAGCTCACAAAAGCACAAAATCATAGAAATGCAAAAGAAGTATAAAACCAAGAAAAGCACTGGAATTGCTACCTTTATAATATCACCATATTGATCCTCTTTAATATCACCTCAATTGCAACAACTATATTATTTCTATAATATCACCCTTTGTAAAAAGTGATATTACAGAGGTGACTGTGAACTGCTACTCTATTTCAATAATATCACATTGTGTGAAAATATGATTTTTATGTATGCATGATTGGAAGTATTTTTATAAAATATTTAAAATAATTATTTTAAAGATTTATCAAAATCGTTATCATGCATTCTATTCAAATATATCAAATTTTTACTAATATGTGATACAATGAATGCGTAGCGTAGTAAGCATGAGCCCCTAGTATTAATGGTAGCATTTGTGATATTACAGAGGGAGTTATGATTTTAGTAGTATGATGAGCTAGAAAGAACAATTAAGACAAAATTTACGAACTAAAAATAACTTCTTTTTTAAATGACAATACCAAGGTTTAGGTAAGTATAAAGAATACAAAACATTTAAGAATCCCAAATTATACTTTTAACCACCAATGCTATCACAGAGAAATAGAGTTTTGGAAAACAATCTTCAACTCCAAATTTATATGAGCTACTGGAGAGGCAACTTATTACAAAACATACAACTTTATTACAATGCACTATTCAAAGAGAGAGTCCTTGTCATAATGATGTATTTAGAATCTCTACTTAAGGAAGATACATCTCATACAAGCCAATAGTTGTTCAATTTATTGTTACACCACCTACACTTATAGGCATCTCTAAGTTTAAAACAATGAATCCAAGCAAAGGCATTCTACAAACACTTCTAAGAACCTTAAATTCTTGACATAAGAAATCCCTCACACAAAATACTCCAAAATTATCAAAGTTTATATAAAAAAAATCTTTTTCATTCCCTATTACACTTTCTACTCAAAATTTCAAATGAAAACCATACCATCTCCATCCCAAAATGATTTTCATATTGGACAAAATGTTCTAGATTAAGGCTAAAATAACACTTTAACCCTAAAGGCCTATGACTATGTTTTCACTAAAAACGCTTCAAAATTGTCATTTCTAGTACAAGCACCAAATTTTAGAAAAAAATTATTTTTGAACCATTAAATGATTTCTGGGATCTAAGAAGGTTGTTTCAAGCCCATTCCTAATGTTGGTCTTCCCCACAAATTTTGGTGAACAGTTGTTCCCAACAAAAAAAATTTAATGAAATAAAAAATTACAATCTTGAAATAAAGAAAAAAGCTGAAAAAAAATTTCATTATTTTTTTGAAAAAAATTAATTAATTTTTTCAAACGTGGTAGTCTCTCGACCACATCAACAGGCTGCCATGGCCCTCTACAGGGCAATTCTCACAATTTTGGAACTATTGGGAACTCATAGCCCTCCAGAGGGCTAAAATCTCATCTAATGACATATAATTGTAGAATCTTGTAGTATGCTAGTTAGGGAAGATGTAGGAAAAATTTCAAAAATTTTCACTATGTAGATTGCAAGATATTAGCATTTGAAGTGACAAAAACCCTTTTTTGGCTTTGCAAAATACTGGGCAGTTGCACTTCACAAGATTACATTTGTATGATAAAATGTTCAAAATGGTGGTGCTTCTTTGGATTCATTCTTCAAAGCAACTTGGCTTTATGCTTTAAAAAATTTTAGATCATTTGGAATTGTACAACATATAGAAAAAAAACAATAAGTAGAAAGAAGTAGAAAATGATTCAAAATACAAAATTCTTAAGAATTTTGTTTTGGAATTAAATAAAATGTTAATCCCAATGGTTGAGGTATTGTTATAAACAATCTACATCTTATGATTTTATTTTTTTCAAAAAGTATTGAAAATTGAATAAAATAAAGGACTTCAAAGTTTATTTTAGAATAGAGAATTCATAACTACCCACAAGCTAAAACTCCTCATAACTTTTGACTCGTTGATCAAAATGGAATGATTCAAAGCTTTTAATGTATATATAACTCTAAAAAACCAATTTCAAAATTTTGTTTCTAAAAAAAATGACTTTTTTTATCTATCCAAATTGCCCATTTACAAAAAAAACTAACACATTAGGCCATAACTTGAGGACTCAAATTATCAAATGTCATGAAATTTAATACATTAGAAAGATATTCCTTGTCCCTACCTTTTATTAAAATTTTAGTCTTAAATATGCAATTTTCTAGTTACATGTACCTACCCAAAATTTCTATGTTGCCAAAAAATGCATGTTGGTCTTTTAGGGGTTAAAGACTTATTTTGCATTTTGGGGGCATTTTTAAAGAATACCATTGTACCTATCCAAAATTTCTATGTTGCCAAAAAATGCAAGTTGGTCTTTTAGGGGTTAAAGATGTGTTTTGCATTTTGGGGGGGGGGGGGGGTCAAAGAGCACCATTGGACATTTAATTGTTGATTGTGAGGTTTTTATTTTATGGGCATTTTATATGTATCTAAGACTATATTTAGACCTCTATTTTGCCTCCCAAAGCTTCATCTCCCTCAATTGGAAAATATTCATAGAGATGCAAAAATTAAAAATGAACAATGTTCATTGGTCCCAACAATCATTTCATTTGTCTTTCGATTGATGATTGCATGGATGGAAGGGGAACTACTACTCAAAGTTGTTTTGTTAGTTTTAAAAAGCAACTAAAAGCCAAATTTGACCTATTCCAACATCACAAAATGCAACAGATCATTTTGGGACAAAACATGAAGGCCAACAAGAAGATCAATATAGGATAGAGGGAGTACTCATAAATATTAAGAAAATCATAGTCTTAGTTAGCAGCACATTTGCACGCTTCAACTCCTAAATGTAAAAGCTGTGTTTTTTTTGGCAATATAGTGGTTTTGGACAGCTCACTATAAACAAATTTTTTATTTATTTTTGCTGAAATTTTCATACAACATTTTCCCAAGGAATAGCTTCAAGGTCCAACAATTTTTATAACTTTTGATACATGGTTAAAAAGTTATTGCATAATATGTCATTTTCATTGCTTAGGGGCAATCCAAATAGCTCAAAAGACTTCATTAAAAATCACTTTTAAAAAAAACTGAAATTGGTTCTTTAGATTTATATATAAGTGGGATGCTTTGAATCATTCCATTTTGATTAATGAGATGAAAGTTACGAGGAGTTTTAGTTTGTGGGTAGGTATGGAGTCAATAAAAATTCAAAATTCATTAAACTTATAACATGTGATTCTAATCAAAATGTACATTCTTCCTATAAAAATGAGATATTTTAATTTTTCACAAAAAAATTATTTTTATATAGAAATTTCATTCAAATAATGATAGGTTTAAATATAATCTATTTTAAGTAAAATTGAACATAAGGATTATCTCCCCTTTGTACAACATGTCCAAATTTCACTTTATAAATCCAATTTCTCAATTTATGAGAGCAATTTATATGGTGGCCAATTACTTTTGGGAGTTGCTATATACATATATATATACATACATACAATTATAATGGTTTCAAATTGGTGTATATTAAAATATTGAGTGGTGCTAAAGATGTTATAGCTTAGAAAAACATATTCACAAATTTTGAATAATTTTAAGAGATTTCTGAATGATATTTAAGTTTCAACCTTATTTTTATTATATAAGATAGTGTTTTACTATCAATTTGAAAATTCTCTAGGAGTGTTTTAATAAACTATAACTTTATAATTTTTAGTGGAAATAAATAGGTAGATGTAACAAAAACAATCCAATTAATTTGAAATTTATCTTGATGTAATAGTAGCAATGAAGAATAGCAAGAATTTTTTTCAAGTAATTTTTTTTAATATATTAAAAACACCTTTGGCGATGATGTTCATTCAATTCATTATTATGAAACTAAATTTATCCTTTTTAAAATTGATTGCTGAAATATTTATCATTTTTGAGTTTGGCTATACACTTTTTCTATAGATGCTGATATTTTTAGAATTTATTGTAGAAATATCAAATTATTGTGATTCTCCAAAGTCTATTATGAAAAAAAAGTTATATTGAATAGAATATATGTTAGGAAATTTGGGATTTTGAAAAGAAATCAAGGCTAAATGTAGAAATATTATTTTATAATTTAACTTAAAATTTGATATTGATGAAGAAAATACAAATGAAATGCATACAATATTTTATTATTTGGATTTTTACACATTTAGCTTTTGATTGCAATAACTCATTCAATTTTTGGATTTTTTCAAAGTTCTAAAATGGGGTAGATATAAAACTTATTAGACTTTAAATTTATATTGAAACTAGAAATGGATACAATACTATGAAAATTACAATCAAGTTTAACCAAGACCTATTTGCTTTTTGGATGTGCAAACTATTTATACTAACCAAAGGACAACCCTAAACACAATAGCATTTGAAATTCCTTTATTGTCACACAATTCAATAAAGCACTCATATAGTATTGAAGAATATTCAATTGTGTACTATTATACAAAGTTCCCATTAAGAATTTAAGGCACAAAATGATGATTATTGCAATTAAAATTGACCAAAATGCTCGCCAGAATGGTCAAATTAGATGTTTAAAAAAAAAAGAAGTTGTATTTGAATCCAAATTCTTCTACTTTTGCATGTCAAAAATGTATGAATTATTTTAGGATACAATGGAATGCAAGCATAAATAAACTCAATTTATTACAAAGAATTTGTCAAGATATAATAAATCCCTAAATATCCAAGTGGTACTCCCTCCTAAATTATTTTTTGAACCCTTTCCTCCTTAAGATGTGTTGAAGAAATTGGAAGAACTTTCACCTTGTAGATTTCTAGATATTTGCATTTAAAGTGAAGTAAAGAAGTGTTTTTAGCACTTTTTGTGATTAGATTATTTGACTTTGAATCTCCTTTATTTAAAATTTTTGCACTGAAAATTTTGAAATTAAATTTTACACGTCAAAGAATTGAGTTGAAAGTCTAAGAAATAAAGTTTCCAAAAAATATGTGATTTTCATTCCATAAAAAATTGTTAAGTAGAAGTAGATAAAAAATCAAAGAAAAAACTAAATTGTCAAATAGCTCTAAAATGGAATTGAAGCACATTAATCCCAATGATGAATTTTTTCTAGTGATTGTATTTATCTTGTAGAATTTTTTTTAATTGTGAAAATCGAGTTGAAAAATGAATCTCATATTTAGTTTCTTCAAAAAAATTCTATGATTGTATGCAAAACAAGAAAACCCATAATTTTCACATCACTAATGCAAATGGAATAAATAAAAGATTTTTTTGTAGACAAAAATATAATCTATGAGGAAAAATTTTAAAAATTAATTTCAAAATTTTGTGAATTTTTTTCTCCCTTTTTGAGCTTATTGTAGTATAACTTTTGCTCTTGAGCATCAATAAAAATAAAAGCTTTATTTTCTAAAAGCCACTATATTTTTCTATTTAAATTTTTTTTTAAAAATTGTTTCAAAATTTGAAGTTACAAGAGCCTATTCAAAATACATTTTCTCTCCAAAAGAGACAATGTAACTTTATAGATTAAGACCTAGTGGACTATCCAAATTTTGAAAATTCTAAAGGTGTATTATAAAATGCAATTTAGAATAATAATTTAACGATGATCTTCAAACAATAGTTGTAAAATATGCTTCATAAATCATTTCCATACACTTAGATCAACTAATTCACAAACTCATATTTTTCAATCAAATTGAAGCCAAAATTGGGAGTTTTTTCTAATTCCTTCTAAAATCAATTGTTGATTGCATATTGATGATTTTCTCAAGAATTTTTTCTTGTAAGTTCAAATTGTTAAGTTCTAATTATAATGATTTTTGAAGATTTTTATTTACTTTTTCATTCAAGTTGTATTTGATAGGTCATTTTTAAAATTAATTTTTTTTAAACTAATAAAGTTCCTTTTTGAGGTCAAAACTACAAGTACCCTTTTACTAATAGAATATTTGCAAATCTAAGCTTTAAAAATCTATATTCTATAAATGTAAAAGAACTAACACAAGATTCTTTAAAAAATTAATGGATGAAAAAATGCATTTTTGTATGTTTGAAATGTGTGTATATTCATTAATTGTACAAAATTTGAACTCCTAGTTCTTAAGGTGTTAAAGTGTCCCTTTTAATATGAATATGTGGTTTTTATTTTGAATTTTTTTTTATAAAATTTGATTATAGAATATTTTGCATTACTATCACATTCACATGCCCTCTAATTTTTAAAGGATTATATAGATTTTTGTATGAGGTAGTACAACTTTGTGTGGCTATATCTCAATATTCCTATTTAAAAAAAATCTTTTCTATGCAAATGCAATAATAAATAGTTGAGAGCATGCAAAGCATTTATTACAAGAATTGGATCAAGGAAGATCCATCCATTAAATTAAGTTGTTTGCTTTCTTTGTTATGGTGAGATCTCTTGGAAATTATAATTTTTTGATTAAATTTTTTAAGTGGTTTGTCCTAAAATTATAAAACTATTTATAGATTAGAGTCATAAATGTTCCCTAACCAACCCATAACCGCCCAAATCAAGTACTAAGTATTTCCTATTAATGAAGTGACATATAACCCCTTGTTGTCATAAAACACTTGATTTTGTCATAAAAAGAACAAATTTGGATGTTTTTTACATGAAATTGGGTCCAATGTTAGGTTATAGTATTGAATTGGTCTACTGATGGAATTAAAACCAAACAATAATGATTTGGTTTACTTCATTGAAAATAAAATGTTCTACATCTAAGTATGAATCGACTGAGAATCACCATGATCAAATTTGCATCTTGTGCAACCATGGCCAAGAACCATTCCATTCTAATCAACCCAGGTCAATCCACTCCGAGTGTACTAAGCATTTCATTTGATCTTTGCATTTTTGGCCCTTTTCCCTACAATGTTGGGAATTTTTATGTATCTCATGTACTACTATATTCAAGGGCGAATTCGACCTCCTTTGTAATTAACTTTTTGGCAAGGTGATGAAAAAATTGTTTTCTAGTGGCATCTTCAAAGAGGTATTCAGAATCTAGTTTCTCAATTTCACAATATACTTGAATTTCCACCTCTTGTTTGACATGTTGTCATGTCCTTTTTAAAATCTCCAACAAAAATTGTTGTGTACAACATAACTCCAATAAGGGCTCAAATACTCCATCTACTCCATCTCCCACTGCAAGTTCATAGCTATGGATTGCTTCTTCTCAGGCTTCTTCTGGATCACTATCACATTTGGATTTCTTCTTCTTCTCTTGATCCTCTTCCATTGCAAGTTTGTGACCTTGGATTACTTCTTCTCTTGATCATCTTCTACTGCAAATTTGTAGCCTTGGATCGCTATTTCTAGATCACTATGATCTTTTAATTGCTTTTTCCTTTCTTGATTGTCTTCCACTACAAGTTTGTGGCCCTGGATCACTATGGCCTCTGAATCACTTCTTCTTTTGATGGTGCAAGTGAGAGGCTCCAAATGCTTGTTGAGGAGAACCATTGGGCTCAAAGCCATTTGTGCTATTTCCCCTTCCATGCAATGTACTTGCTCCACATTGCCAAATTCTTAGGATAGATAAGAAAAATCGGATAACCAATCATCATAAAAAATCCCCAAGTCTGTAGAACTACTTGCACCTACAAATGTTATATTAAAATTTATTGTTGCTTGGCTCGTAAAACTCATCTGTATATTTTGGTGGATTAGCGTTGCTACTTGGTACTTGTAAGTAAACAAACAACAATTAAATGTGATCGACCAATAAGGCCTTTGCCCCACCCAGTTCCCAAGTGGTTAGTGATATGACAATTCGAAAAATAGCTTCTATCCTAACTACAAACAAATCTCCCATTGGCATCCAATGTAACTAGTCCCCCGTCCCCAAATTTGCATGCAATGCATATACACAAGAGAATTTAAATTCATTGTCCAAAATCAACCATCTGCAGCATGCTAATCTTGATCCCAAGCATTTCATCTACCACTCTAGACTAACCCATTGACTATAAGATGGCAAAGACTACTTGCATCTTTAAAACTAATTTTTGATTTTCATTCTCTAGTGCAAAATTGATGAATCAAACAACAATTAAATGTGAATGCTATTACCAATGTATGTAGTTACTAAGATAGCTTCTACTTAGACCTTTACGGCATATTCAAATGTGAAATTGAATAAACTTTGAAGAGACTTAACAAGAAACATGTCAACTAGTAATATTAAAATTATGTAATTATACATAAACAATTGCTCATGAATATGTTCAAATCGTCATTGAATTTCAATTCAAATGACAACATTCTAATTAAAGAAACTTGTAGATATATCAATTCATGGACTTTTAGTTGCGTTCTTTAAGTTTTTTTTAATTTGAATACAAAATTAAAAATATTTCTATAGCAATGTCACATTTCATACCAATTGTCATTATGTGAGGTGCCATTCCTTATTAATGTTGAAAAATGTGATTAGAGAGATATTGAAAAGTAGAGAGATTCAATATTTTTCCATTAAAAAATATTTTTTCTAGAGAAATTAATTTCCCCAAAATTTTGGCATGTATTTCTAGAATTTCTTTTGTTGCTTTTGACCCCTGGATATAGTAGTCATTATAATATGACATTCCATTCTTTATGTGAAAGATACCATATGTAGTCTAAGAGTCACTTGTTCTTTTTCTTTGGAGTCAATTGTAGAACCTTAGGCTCTTCATTTACACTAACCATTAATTAGTTGGAGTTTTTCTCTCTCTTTTCATTCTTTATTACTATTGGAAAATATAATTTAATATATACTTTAATATTTAAAAAATTACTTATTTCTTATTCAAAAATTATTATTCTTGAAAAATGAATTCTTCAAAAATTTTGGCATGTATTTTTAAAAATTATTTTATGCCAACCTTGACCACCAAGTACAATAATAATCATTTTATAACATTCCATTCCTTGCATGTAGAAAGAAAGGGTGGTTTATAATTCTTGTTATACAAATCAAACTCCTTGAACTATCACACTTGTACACGATTGTAAGACCAATGGTTTTGATTTGGGTAAGTCTATCTTTTAACCCTAAAACAATGTTGTGGCTATTTTTTGGTTAATGAATGATAAAAAATCTTCATGTGTAGGATAGAAGTGCAATTGTTCATCCTTGAAATTTTGTGGAAAAAGAGTCATGAGCAGTAGTTTGACTTCCAATGAGCACTTTTGGGTTTTCTAAAGTAAGGTAACACGTCCAGAAATCGCCCACCCAAGAGCTGAAACTGAATTTTGGGGATGAGAAGCTTCTTGAAATAATTTTTGGTAAATTTTCCTTGAGAGACAAGTGGAATTGGCATCTAACCCAAGTCGTTTCATATTTTTTGGAGCTTTGTGGAATTAGTTATAAAATCTTGAAGTTGAAATGGCATAGGGCTCTAAAATCGCCCACCTCCTAAAATGTACACATTTTGTACATTGTTAAAGGCTATGAAAAAGCAACATGTATGCATAATGTACATTTTGAGGATGTGGGCGGTTTTAGAGCCTGCGCGATTTCAGAGCCTGTTACCTTAGATGATGTCATGCAGTGCACCAGCTAGGCGTTCAAGATTTGAGACATTATAGAAGGTGATATTAAAGAGGTTTACTGTACCAACGCCATGGTTGAATAAGCCAATGTTCGGAAGTACGTGTGAACGGAGACATAGAAGCCCTCGTTAGGGTTTAAGCCCCCGTTAGGGTTTATCGCCATAGCATCTCACTGCTGCCTTTGTTCGTGGTTGCCAGTACTCTTCTCGTCTCTTCCCGATTCTGTGACTCCGTCGTTTCTCTGTCGCAACCGACGCTGTAATCATGCCGAAGTCGAAGCGTGACAAGCTCGGTGAGATTGCACTGCCCGGAATCTCTTGAAAGGAACTTCGTTGTTATTGTTTATGGTGTGATTGAACTCAATTTTGTGTATCATTTCGAATTGTGAGGTCAGCCCGAGGTGTGTGCGTGTGGTGATGACGCAGTGACTTTGTCTAAGACGAAGAAAAAGGGCAAGGAGCAGAAGGAGTCGCTCGTGAAGTCGGTTCGAGATTGTCTTGATGAGTATATGTCTCTGTACATTTTCTCTTTTGAGAATATGCGAAACACCAAGTTTAAAGAATTTAAAGAGAAGCTTAAGTCTAGCTCCAGGTATTGTGTTCCTTCTCTGTCGCTCGTCTTCAGTGGAATAAGATTATGAACTTGTGCTATGGGCGTTTGCGACTGAAGTTCCAGTTCTCGACACTTATGCTGGTTTAATGTAATCACTCGATCTTGTCAGATTTTAGGTTCGAAACGCTCGTATCTACCTCAACGTTTAAAATACTAGCACTAAAGGACGCTTTTTTTATGTTCAGTGAAAATGTACGAGAGTTTGCCTTAACTGAGATTAATACGTTGCTCGAGCAGGTTCTTCTTGGGAGGGAATAAGGTGCTTCAGATAGCCCTAGGCAAAACAGATGCTGAAGAGCAGAAGGAAGGATTGCATAAAGCCAGCGAGGTATGCTTGGGGGATAATTTAATGGGCCTAGTGATAGTGAATTTTTACCTATTTGGAAGTTGTTGTGACGCACAGATGCTCTGTAGGTTGTTGCAATGAAACTTTAAATTGTAATGTCAGTGCTTTACTAGGTGTATATTCGATTCAAATTGAGAATTCGGCTTGTACTATTGCAGTTAATTCATGGATTTTGCGGTCTATTCTTCACCAATCTTCCGAAGGCTGAGGTTCTCAGGGAATTCGAAGAGTTCGAGGAGATGGACTATGCGCGGACAGGCAGCGTTGCTACTGAAACGGTTGTTGCTTTATTCAATATTCTTCCTGAGGGGGTTTGTACCTTTTTCGAGTGCATGTTCTTTTACTGTGCAATTACATTTAGAATGAACTTACCTAAACTAATAGTAGTAAGCGTCTTTGACGACAGGTGGAGCTGAAAGAAGGACCTCTCGAGCAATTCTCACATGACATGGAACCATTTCTTCGCAAGCAAGGCATGCCTGTGCGACTTAATATAGGTATGCTTTCCTTTTCCAGTATTCAATTCCGAATATATTTGACGACGGATGTTCAAGTTATGTGGAACAACATGCTACACTGTGGTATTGTGACAAATCCTCGCCTATCTTGTAGTGGAGATATTTTTCTCATATTCATACTCTTGTTTGGTTCAGGTGTTGTGGAGCTAGTTGCGGACTATACAGTTTGTACTGAAGGAGAGAACATCTCACCTGAAGCCTCAAGAATATTGGTACTCCTCATCATGCCTTGTTGTGGCTTACATTTATTTACCTTGTTCATCTAGACACACACGTGTTGGTAGTATATATAACTTTCAGCAATCCCATTGCCAAATTTTGGACCACGTCACCATATCTTGGTGTGAGGATTCTGAGTTTGTGCCTTGTCTGAATGCAGCGGTTGCTCGGTGTTCAAATGGCCGCTTTTAAGATGCATCTTCGATGTCGCTGGGCACCCGGAGAATTTGAGGTTTTTGAAACGGAAGAAAACATGCAATCAGACAACCCTTCTGATGGTTCTTAGGTCTTGCTGGCATTATCGCAGCATTGCCACTTGCATCACAATCTGCAAGGTCGGGCTGCTAACTAGTTTATAGGTGGTGTGTTCATCATTCCTTGGACAACCTCGTATCAACGCAGCCTCCACTGTATTATGAGTTCTTAAGCTCCTAGTGCGTCTTTGCGACGGAGGAACTAGAATCTGTAGGAAATTTTTATGCTGAGTTTGGACGGACTTAGATTGCGCGCTGAGCACTACTTAACAGGGAAACCGGGATCTTCTCTCAACAAGAATGTAGTTTGAGTTTTACCTTGCGACACGCCCATTAACGGGTTGTATGGAATCAAAAATGATTGATGATTTTCCATTTGCAGATTAGTTATACTTTTGCGGAACTGCTGTCCACTCACTATCTAACCTAAACTCTTACACCTGTTGATTGAACCATGTCCAACTCTACAACATGCTTGACTCCTTGGTACAGGTAGTCCAAATCGTAGAGGGCTTCGTGCTTGATCATTTCTTCTTTCGGAACAAAATTTCCATGTACGATTCAAGTGTACTCCACCAACTGCCCCTTCACCCTTCAAATAAACTCTTAACTTTCCACTTATTAATAATTAGAACTTGAAATTTCTATCATTGGAAGTGCAATCCAAATTGCTTGCAAATTGCATGACATTTTTTAATCAATATAATTATATAGATTATTCATAGAAGGAAAAAAGTGATAATTTTATGTGTCCTTATTTCATTGACAATAGATTAATTAAAAGATTCAAAGTCTCTTAACATGCATTTTTTGGACATTGTATGAAATAAAGTACAAACATTTGAAATGTTATTACAAGTGCATCTAAAATTTGACTAATTGGCTCTTTTATTTCAAAGGTGCACGGAATTAAAAACAATATTTTTTTTTTTTGGGAACAATAATTTGTATTGCATTGACTAAAATTATAAGGGACTTGCCTAGATGAACTAGAAAATATAAGATGGAGCGCACTATAATGATTCAAAATGTTTTGTATACTTACAAAAATTGCCATAGCTAACTGAGGAATTAAATTTATTTTTTTTAATTTTTAAATTTTATTTCATGCAAGTGCGTTACTTATACTATCATACTATTTGTCTAAGCTTTTGTTTAAAAATCCTAATTTCTCAATTAGTTATGGCTGTTGGTGAGACCCTCAACGTACCCGCCCTACACTGGTATCAACCACACACCATTCAGCCTGTACTGATGAATGAGGATAGCCCGAAACTAGGATGAAAAATATGGATGAACCCCAGCAGCCATATCCACAAGGCAGAACCGAAGCCACTGCAACGAGACCACCCCCTGTCTCGCACAATTCCATCTTCTCGCAGCGCAGCGATGGCGTCGCTCGCGTGCTACGTTTCTGCTCCTTGCAGCAGCTCCGCTTTCCGAAGCAGCTTCCAAGGAGACTCACTTTTTGACAATGTCTCTTCCTCGTGTCAATTCCAGTCTCCATCCAAGGGCGTGCTCCGCATCGAAGCGAAGGAGTCGCGCATTGGCAAGGCGCCCATTCCCGTCCCCAAGGGCGTCACCATCAACCTCGATGGACAGAACTTGACCGTCAAGGGCCCTCTTGGTGAGCTCGCCATTACGTACCCCAGGGAAGTGAAGCTCACCTCGGGCAGCGATGGGATCATCTCCGTGGAACGCGCCGTGGAGTCTCGGAAAGCTCGGCAAATGCATGGACTCTTCAGGTAACAAGGCGTGGCTTCTTTTTTGCTTAGAATTCGCACTTACTCGTTTGGAATTGGGTGGTGCTGTAGTGGTTTGGGAATAGGTGTATATTTATTCAATCCTGGTTTTTGGAATTTGGTAATGGTGCTGAGATTAGGTATTTGGTTTAATGTCGGGATAAACCTTCGTTAAAAGGACTGCACGACCTCGTCAGGTAACAATGCGTAGCTTCTTTTCTTATCGTAGTCGCATTCACTCGATTGGAATCGAGTGGTGCCGTCTTAGATTTGGAATTAGGTGTGTATTTATTCAATCCTGGTTTTCGGAATTTGGAAATGGTGCTTAGAGTAAGGATTTGGTTAAATGTCGGTATAGGCCTTCGTTAAAAGGACTGCACGGCCACGTCAGGTAACAATGCGTAGCTTCTTTTCTTAAAATCCTAGTCGCATTCACTGGTTTGGAATTGAGTGGTGCTGTATAAGATTTGGAATTAGGTGTTTATATATTCGATCTTGGTTTTGAAATTTGGAAATGGTGCTTAAATTAGGGGTCTGGTTAAATGACGGTATAAGGCTTCGTTAAAAGAGTGGTGTAAGGAGATTACTGTATTGGTTCTTGACCATTTTGATTTTAGTGTGAAGAATTTTGGATCTGAGGAGAAGTCAGGGGTTTGAGATTATTGGAATTTTGTTTGTAGGACGTTGACGGACAATATGGTCGTCGGCGTCAGCAAGGGTTTCCAGAAACGGCTGCAGCTTATTGG
This sequence comes from Climacium dendroides, assembly GCA_950106755.1. Lineage (NCBI taxonomy): Eukaryota > Viridiplantae > Streptophyta > Bryopsida > Hypnales > Climaciaceae > Climacium > Climacium dendroides. Next base: position 36,703,958 of record OX467084.1, read on the forward strand.
TGTGGGTTACCGAGCGGCGGTGGAGAAGGACGAGCTCGCGCTAAATTTGGGATTCTCCCACCAAGTGCGGATGAAGATCCCCGATTTCATTACCGTGAAGGTGGAGGAGAATACGAGGTTGATCGTGTCCGGGAAGGACAAATGCGCCGTGGGCGATTTCTCGGCGGCGGTCAGGAAGTGGAGGCCCCCGGAACCTTACAAGGGCAAAGGTATCAAATTCTCTGACGAGGTTATCCGTCGGAAGGAGGGCAAGGTCGGCAAGAAGAAGTAGACTGGCTCTTGGTAATAGCTTATTTCGTAGGGATAGGTTTACCTTTTTAGAATGGGCATGCTCGCACTTAATGTGTATGTGGATTCCCAATTTGGTCTGGTTCCCACCTAGCGCTGCATTTTTGAAATTGTCATGTTGTCTTGGTCTATATTTAGGGCGGGTGGGTGGGGCTCTCTGCCATTTCATTGATCATATCATATTATGAAAAGCATAAACTCGATTTGAAATTTCACTGCAACTTTGTCCTCACGCCATCGTGGAGTAGTGCGTGTCTTACACGTGACTTTGCTATTCCAGTAAGTGTCCGCAATTAGTGTCCGCAGTTTTGTTGAAAACATTTGCTACCAATTTCATTGATCATGTTATGAAAAGCACAAAAGGGGTCCAAATTTTTTATCAGCAAGTCATGAAGAAAATTGCATCTGTTCTTTGTAACCTATGTAAAATTGGACAGAATAAGGTCTCCATACGACATACTCAAAACTCACCTTAAAAAATCATGAGGTCCAAACACTTACTACGGGACGGAGGAGTACATGCTAAGAATTGCAGTTGGGCACCCATATTGCAAGAGGTATGGCAATATGAAAACCATTGCCCCCCGATTATGTGCTTGCAGATGTGCAGACAAGGATACCGTTTCTTTCCTAGACTAGAAGTCTTTTTTTCCACCGGGTCTAACACCTGCAGGGACAGCGACCAAGAGGGACATACTTCAGTAATCAAAACTCCGCAGGGAGGTAATTTCTGTTGCCTGCCACCAATGCTATCCATTGAGTCATTTCTATTCAAAGATATTATTGTTTGTGAACTACTCAAATCCAAGCTGTTCAAGAAAATCGACCTACGAATATCCAAACCGAAGTTTGTTGTCTGGATATTCAAATTAAGCCCAATCAACCATTAGATTAGATGCTCTCAAAGAACACAAGCTCTGCACAAAGAAATGAACGCAACACTTCCTTGCCCCGCCTACACCATAGCCGCCTCTTCCGCGGTGTCAAAGGAGTGCCCAGCTACCGTCAAAGGTAGACGCGCACGGTATTGAAGGTGCCCAGCCAGACGCGCCGCGCTGTCCAAGGTGCCGACCCAGACACGGTGGCTTTCTTCGGGTCACGAATTTCAGCTGCCCATTTGCCCCACAGACGCTGCCGCACCCCGCGATACCTCACCTTTGCCGTTCCCACATCCAAATCAGGCAAGGCCTTAGACTCTCCACCTCGACATCAAGAAAGGAATAAGTCAGACAAATCCGCCAGAAAGTGAATGCGAGAAACACGATGCCAACACTCTTCTCCAGGCTTATTTCCTTTGTTTTAATCTTTCCCTGTTTCACAAGTAGTAATAGTAAAGTTATCAATTTCTCAGAGTCCACGAGAAAGAAACAGTGCATTAAGGTTCCCCTATCTAAGAGACGAGCAAGTCTGAGACATCAAATCACCAGGATATATTTTTGCTTTCACCAGCATCAGTAATAAGGAGACAACATTAGCAAATCCCAAATTACCTTATTATCACCATTCGATGTTCAAGTTCACAGAATTGATGAGAAGTTCACAAATCCTGGGCCCCAAAGGAGCAAGAGCAAGTCTCACCTTCAGCAGGGCCACAGCCATTCCCCGTTTCCAAATCAGACACACCGTTCGCATGAGCAGCAGCATCACTATCAGGGAGGGACTGATCGTGAGCACTTTCCCCAAATGTGCAAGAAGGAAGATAAACATGTCATATCATTTTGCACAAAGAAAGACAGAGCAGCCAAATTTAGATGCTCATAAGTTTTCAAACTAGCCCCCTCGAGAGAAACACTTAGACGGAACGCCGAGCAGTACGCTAACAGCAAATCTAGGATTTGAGGAAGAATTGAAATTTAGAAAGGAGGCATCAGACCTGCTGGATGTGTGTTGATCTGTTTCACCAAGCAGTTCCAAAGTCGAACGCTCAGGAAACAGAGAGCAGCGAGTACAATTTGAATGGCAACGCCAATCAACAGCGGCAGCCACACTTGATCCCACAATCTGGCTCCCATCGCGTCTATCGACCAGTGCACAATTAATGTAATACCAGCTCGATCTGCGCACAATAAATCAAGGCGTGCAGTGAGAACCAGCTCGCAGATGAAGAAACGGCATTAGCTACATCGATGCATCACACAGGACAACTTTGAGAAAGCATTGAAGCAGTCTGATTACGGAAATGGCACCACGAATTGAAGACAGTGAACCCCTCAGGTACACCATACAGCTACTGCAGTGCAAATTCTAGCTAGAGCATTTGCAGTAGGAGAGAAACTACGACCGAATGTGGACTTTTAAATATCTCTAAATTCAAGCAATGAAAAATTGGAGTTTGGAGTTTGTACCCAGTGTGTCACCTTATTTTGTCTATGAGCCCAGATTTTGTTCAATTTTTATAATCTCTCAATCATTTACAGAATTTTTTTAATTCTTGAAGGTTTGTTGAGGCAATCCAAACTTCCCAAAAAGTGTATGGATGTATTTCAATGAGCAACTTAGAAGAACGTTTTAGCAATGACTTTAAAAAAACTGAAAGTAGTAAACCTTGACTCATAAATCATATGCACATGGTTGGATCATTAGTATTGGACTAACCAATATTTGCTGATTAAAAATGAAACAAAGTTATCCAAACTTCTGTGGAAAACAATTGTGAACTGAGTTACAATGGTTTTCACAAATTAAAAACCTTTTCGCAATGAGATTTTAATGTAAAATTGTAACAACAATGAATTTCTAAGATTTATATATTACTTAGTTGGTAAAGTCATATTTGAATGACCAACAATGCTAGTATGTGAGCATAAAAATGCAAGTATGTGAGTCTTGAGTATACGTAAAAGTAGATATCCTACAACCATTGAAGGTACTTATAATGTAAGCATCTATAATATAGATATTTATAATAAAGTTACACTATAATCATGGAAGGTTTCTATAATATATACACCTATAATATAGGTGCATAGTCTTTTAGATTCATAGGCTCAAGCTCTTAAGCTCACATAATAGCAACCTTCTTTGAATTACCATGTTTTAACTTGTAGAAAGTATATTGGGAGATGCACTTTGATGAATCACACTTGCACTCTTTGAATAACACAAGGATTTTCTCAAAAATACATTATATACAAATAATCTTTGAAATAATGGACAGATGAATTTACACCTTCTCAAATAATACAAGAGTCCTTAAAAGGATAAAAACCATCAAACTAGATTACTACAAGGCAATCTAGGACTAAGGGCTAGCATTGAAAACTTTTCAAAGCCATTGAAGACCAATCATTGTAGCATACGGGGCAAGGTGCTTTCTAAAACCTCTCATTATTAGGTGCTTGTATATTTCAAAACCTTATAATTTTCATCCATTTTTTATATTCAGCTTTTTTAAGGGTCAATTAACTTTTGTAATTTAGTTATATTCAAGTTTTATTAATTTCAAATATTTTGTATCATCATAATTAATGACAATGAAAACAATATATGTGTAGTGTATTCTAGATCCTTAGTTTGAGTTTTGGATCATGAAATTTGATTTCTCCTAAATTTATTTATATTTTAATCTAAATTTTATAAATTGAAGTTTTTCAACTCTAGTTTCCAGTCTTTTTACCTACCTTGAAAACTTTGAGAGGTTCCTAAAGATAAAGATTACAATTGTGAGTATATGATTATGTTTTTATATAAACAATAATTTGATCCCCCTGTAATATTCTACACTACAATGCACATTTATGGTGAAACTTTAAAATTCAAGAAAATCTTTTATTTTGTATGAATTTTCTTCACTTTCATTACAAAAGTCAAGATGATTTCAAATCTTTAGAAATAAATATCTCAAAACCATTTGAATAATAGTAAACATCCAAAAATTTTGAAAATCTTATGAAGTATAGAAGATATGAGGTTCCATCTTTGAAAAATAATGTTTGAAATTTTTTTATTAATAGATGTTAACAAATGAAATATAATTTTATATAAAGGTATTGAGAAGTTTGAATACATAGTCATAAGCTCAGTCCTACAATATTAACCCCTAAAGGACCATGGCACATTTTGGGCACTAGTTTTGAAAAATTTCCACTTTTTAGGATAGTGAGAAATAAATGAAAATTTTTTTTAAAAGAAAAAAAAATTAGAAAAAAATTCAACTATACAAATTTGTACTAGACTACTGTTGGAATGTATAGAAATTTTTAAAGAAAACTTGACCATATAGATTGAAAGATTATAACATTTGAAGTTAGAAGAATTTTTTTTTAATCTTGACCAACAAGGTCAATAGACTTCACCTCCTAAAGTGAGATTTTACACTACACATGTTTATTGTTGTCATTTGCATCTTGTATCATGTAAGTTATATACCTACCAAATTTCAAAATAATATGAGTTTTTGCATATGCTTCTTGAAGTTGCTTGGGATATCCAAAAAAATCATAGTATCATAACTTTTGATCCACGCATCCAATCGAAAAAAATTGTATTTTCAATAAAGAGATACATGTTCACACCTTGTATCAAAATTTAAAGAACATTCTTTAAAAAATGACTTCATACACACCTACTTGAGATCATCTATGTACATTCAACAGTCATTTGGTCCTTTGAGGGTTAATCCTTCAATAGTGGATACAACACAACTTAGGAAAGTGGTTTTGGTCATTATGATTAATAATTCAATGTAGAATTAGCAACAAGTTGTATTGTAAAAAGAAAAATGAACTACTTCTATATTCCATTACTCAGCAATGAAATTGGATCACTGACCTTATAAACCTATAAAAGACCAAATTTTGTTGAAGTGATTTTGGATAGTTCACTATAAATGGAATATTTTTTTTCTTTGAAATTTTCACACAACATATATACAAGGTTTTTTTTAACACCCAACAATTTCTATAACTTTTGATTACATGGTTAAAAAGTTATTGTATGATATGTAATTTTTAGCATTTGGTGAACAACTTAGGTAGTTTAAAAAATTCTTTAAAAGTCACTTTTATAAGAAATAAAAATTAGAAATTAGTTTTCTAGATTTCTATGTAATTGAAAAACTTTGAATCATTCTATTTTAATTGACAAGATGAAAGTCTTGTGGGCAGAGTTTTAGTTTGTAGGCAATTCTCTTGTCTAAAATAAACTTTGTAGTCCTTTATTTAACTCAATTTTCAATATTTTTGGAAAAAATAAAATTATAAGATGTAGATTGTTTATTGCAACATTACAACCATTGGGATTGACATTTTTTTAATTCCATAACTAAATTCTCAACAATTTAGTATTTTGAATCATTCTCTACTTCTTTCTACTTACTATTTTTTTTTCTAAACTATGTAGCCAACTTGCCTTGAAGAATGGATTCAAATAAATACCGCAATTTTGGACATTTTTTCATACAAATGTGAACTTACAAAGTGCAATTGCTCGAATTTTTGCAAGGCTTAAAAAAAAGGTTTTGACACTTCAAATGCTAATATTATGTAATCTACAAGGTAGAAATTTCTAAAAAAAAATTTCACATCTTTTCAAACCATCATACTACAAGATCCTATGGTTACATATGTCAAAAATATTTTTTTTTCAAAAAATTTGGTACATGTACTAGAAATGGCAATTTTGGAGCATTTTTGGTGTAAACATAATCAAAAATATTTAGGGGTTAACTAGCACTTCAAAAATTAAAAATTAAAAAATTGCCATGACTTTTTAAGCCAAACTTGAAGGACATTCTATGTTCTCATCTTGTCAAACTTCATTAGTTTTGTACATTCAAAATTTCCATTCAAAATTTCATATTGTCTACAATCCAACCTCATTTTTTTATAGTTAAAAATTAAAATGAAGTTTATCAGATTTTTTAAAATATATATTTTTTAAATTATAATTACTTCAAAATTTCTTTAAATAATTTGATTTTTATTGATAACAAGAGATGATAGTGATAAACATGATGGTCTAACTAGAATGCACTTCTTAAGATTGTACCATGAAAAATTTGATAGAAAAGTTCAAAAGGTGTGTATTTTAAGCTTTTAAGATTCTTCTTTTATAGTGTCACAAAAATTGTAATTTTAACAATTTAAAAAAAAAATAGGAAATAAAATTAGATTTTTAGAACTACTTTTTCTTAGAGGCACTTCACATTGGTCAAGAGGCTATCAATTTCCACCAATCAAATTGGTGAACTATTTGTTTCTTGTAAGCTAATTGGTAGAAATCAATGGCCTCTCTAATTTGGCTATAGTGTGAAGTGCCCTTTAATTAAGCTCCAAGACATTTAAAAACAAGAACTATATGAAATTTATGTTAGTTCTTTAAGGGTTAAGCGGTCAATCTTGCAAAGGGGGCTATGACAAAGTGTATCACATATTGGTAGTATTAGAATTAATCATTAAATAGTTTAAGTAGTCCAATTATTAATGCAACATGGTGTTGTGTGTATTTGACATAGAAGGTGCATGAATTGAGGTATACATTAGTGGCAAAAGCTTATATTCACGTTGGGTTGGATTCAATGACACATGGTAATTTCAATTTGGACCTAGGTTCTTCACTAGCAATTAGTGTAAAAACAATGTGAGACCTACTATAAGCTAGATACATTTTAAATGATTAAGCTAATAATTTAAAAATATTCAAGTTACTATAGCATTACTTTTTTGAAGCATACTGTATTACAACTATTATACAATACATAGTAATGATTCATAGTATATAATTTGTAAATCTACTTAAGGGGTAATCTAAAAAAGAGGAGAAGAACTTGCATGAGGAGTTTCCATGAACAACATTTCACTTTTGGCCTTTATTTGTTTGTTTACTTCAACTTAGAACTATGATAGGTGGTTTTCAAAGATATGCTGCATAAGTTAAGATTAGACAATATAATACTACTTGTTGAGTTTTCAATTTCATGATTTTTTCTCCTATCATACATGTATGATTCATTTGTATAAATTGTGTCTTTAACAGCATGAATATTAGTAACTCATAAAAAGTTAGAAATGGGGATGTGACTCCATGGATAGCTCTGGTGGGAAGGTAATGGAAATGATGTAATTATTCATCACAACAAATTTGATTATTGGTCAGTATAGGCCTCTTGATAAGTTATTGAAATGTTCAATCTTTGCATTCTCATATTCTCCATATTAAATACTGGATTCAAATTCATTCGTCTTCATTCTATTCATGTATAAGGTCGTTACTTCGCCCTTGAACGACCACTCTTGTCACGATTGGCTCGCTATGCATGATCTTCGAGGTGCCAATCACATTTGCAAAGCTAGCCTCTTTTCAAAGCAACCCACGTGACAAATGAGCAAGTCAATGTGGAGGTTCGGACGTCACTACAAGCAGTTCAAACCACCTGCTCTAAACCGTAGTTGACATCCTCAACTCGTCTGCGGAGGTCACAATGGAAGGTTGTATAGAGCTTCTGCCCTGGATATAGAATGTAGTCGAAGTACAAAACTATAGATGAATATTGGATTGTAGAAAAGTTTTCATTTCATCATACTTCTCTGCAATATACTCGAGTGCATCCCCTACAATGAATATAGAAATAGAGATATCTACATTGTTATGAATAGTTTTGGTCCCCCATCACTATACAACATAGCAGTCTTTTCCAAAGTATAGTGTCATTGGCATCATTCAAATTGCAACATTGGAGCTCTTACAAATAAGAAGCATCTACGGATCACCATTTCTCCAACGCTAGCAGGCATCTATTGTCAAGCATGTTGTTGCGAGATCCATGTAGGACACTATGAGAAACTTGGATAAATGTTTGTCAATTGTGGTGCTGACCAATTTTGACATTGTCTCTGTGTTAAATGGACTGTTGTTGAACTTGTGGCTTGTGTGGAGAAAAAATAAGAACAGTAACAAACCACCTACATTCTTGTCAAGAATATTTATAGGAGAAGGTAGCTTTTTCTTCCAAAATTCTGTTGACGCGAATAATTGCAGGCCTTCTAGATATGCAATAGAGTGGGTGTAGCATTGATGGAGCTCCCTTGCATGATGGAAGGGAGTCATGGGCGTAGACGCATGCCTCGATTATATACTATTCAAGGTGTCACGATGGGAGCAACCATCATCCATATTCTATGCCACATCCCTCCACTTCTATGGGCATGATTGGATACAGTTTAATATTGTCAGAATGGGTATTGGTATAAGCCGATTGTTCTATCTTAGCACTTGTTCATTGCGCACAATATAAGTAGTTAAGTGACAATGGACCATTTATATCCACCTTTGCAAATTCATTGCAAAAGGAGCTAGAGCATTTTAAGATGGTTGTGCATTGCTAAATATAAATGAATCTACTTTCACTTGACTGCTTATATTGTGCTCAATGAACAAGTGCTAAGATAGAAACTTTCTTCATATTAGTCCTTGTCCTCCCAAAGTTGATCGTTTCTAGTTCTAGCCCTCAGAAACGTAAGGATGTGACAGAGATTGACAATAGATGACAATTGCTCATATGGTACACCATTGAATGAATAGTGGAAAGAAGGTGTCCATGGCAATGCGCCCCCCCCCCTCCGTTGCGCAATGAAGTTTTGTTAATACTCCACCCACTCTATTTCATAATGTGTTCCCAAATCTCAGGGTCGCATGATGACATAATTTAAAGAGGATGCTAACAACTACTACGGACATTCCTGACGTGACTGTGGAAGACATGTCATTGTTCTTGCTTTTTCTCCTTACAAGTGCAAGTTCAACAACGATTCGTCTAGTAGAAAGACAACGCCAGCATTGGTTCGCATTGTTGTTGCCCAACATTTGATCGTGGACTTCATAGTGCCCTGTAGAATCTTCTCAACAACATGCTTGGCAAATAGACACTTGTTGGTATTGATCAAGTTAAAGACTCCCCACACTTGCAAGAATACAATCCAGGAAGCACGGTCAAAAAATGTGGAGGACAAATTTGCCAACCCTATTGGTTGGCATATGGAAAGCTATTGGTCATAGTCCACTATGCATGTGTTGGCTAAATAATGTAGGGATCAATAGACCTCTTTTTTAGGATGGCACCTCTCCTTCCTCATCCCTCTTTTTCTTCCTTTGTGGGGAAGAAATTCAGTGCACCAAATATTTTGAGTGGAAGCTAGGAATGATGTAAGGTAGCATGGCCTTAAATCAACCTTTTAAGTGCTAATTTACCTTTTTCACTGGTTTCCATGGACAAAATGATTTTTAGCTCATTTTTCAGAGAAAGAAAAATAGATGCGAAACACAAAACAAATAGTTTTGTATTTTTCCAAACATTTTTGAATTACTTATGAATTTTCAAAGATTTGGGTCATAGGCACCTATTTGTGACAATAGGTGTCCCAAAATCCGTCCTCTTGTGACTTATAAAGAAATGTGCAGAAACCAAAGACAATGATTGGTTCTTGCAATAAAAAAATCAATTTTTCTTGAATTCATTAACGGACCAAAGAGGTCCATTTAAGGATCACCTCACATCCACTCTACAGCTATCTACACGATGGTCTGAAGAAGAAGGGTGCTTTAAGGCCATACTACTTTAAACAAGGATGGATCCCTTGGATTTTATTCAATATGAATACGGAATAAAATCTTCGTTCTTCGAACAATGATTGTATTTTTGTTGGCATGCACGCATGTTGATTTCAATGAATTGTTTCTTCTATTGTTTTCTTCATTGTTTGTTTGTTGCCACAATGGGCCCCCACAATTGCATCAATTGTTCGGGTATTGAATAAAACGTATCATGCTATTCAGTGCATATCAGATCAGGCTTGCCTTGGTTGTGAGTAGTATTAAATGAAATTGAAACGAAAGGATTTGGCAAGTTGTAGAGAATCCTTGGGAAAATTGTAATAGGGAAGGGACTATATAGATGCTAGTTTCAATGTGAAGGAAGTAGCAAGTTGGCTATTAAATTCTATTGTTTGTTGCAATCTTGCCAAAAATCTAATTCTTCTAAGGATTTTGCTCCCATGTACATTTAATTTGGCTTTGCAAACTTCTTAGTGGCAATGGAGGGAATTTTAGCAAGTTCCATGAATGATGCTGTCTACTTCCTAACCCTCAATGCCATCTTACTCTAAGATCGTGGAGTCGAATCCAAGACTTTTGTACCTAAGATTGATGAATTGCTAAAAAACAACCCACATTGCACTATCTCTATGACTTTCCTATTTTTCTACAAGCGAAAGTATTTGAGTCTTCCATTGTAAGTTCCTCAATCATGACCTCAATCTAAGCTTCCCAACCATGGAGGGGCTTCAACAAATTGATACTACTCCTCATATTGCTAGGAACTACTACTCTTTATATTGATGGCCTACTTTCTTGACGTCCACTCCTGCACTAACATTCCATAAAGAAGGTCCAATTTTCACCAGAAGCCCACTCCATCTCTATGTGGCACCTATTTAGGCCATGTTGAACTCCTACATGTGCCCCATTCCATCCCACAAGCACTAAGAAAACAGTAGAATATGCATTTTGTCACCCACACAAGCCGCCTCTCAACAAATTTCCGGCCTTCACTGCTCCCCGAACCCGCCATTTCAATCGACTTTCTCCATTTTAACGAAATTGCCCATCAAGAAATGATCGCTGTGTAGCACGGAGAGTGGTATAATATATAGTTTGTGGAAGATTTCTCACCTTGGCCGCTATTCACAATTCCCGGTTCCAATTCAGGCTCAGGGATGGACTCGCCACCTGTGCATCAAAAAATGAAGGAGTCAAGCAAATCCGCCAGGATGCGAATTAAGGAAGAACCCAAACAACCTGAAGCCTTAATTACACACTCCAACACTCCTCTCCAGGTCTGTCTCCTAAGTCTAGATCTTCGCCTGTTTTCACTAGTAGTGATAGTGAAGTTATCAATTTCTCAGAGTCCACGAGAAAGAAACAGTGCATTAAGGTTCCCCTATCTAAGAGACGAGCACTGAGACGTCAAATCACCAAGTATATATTTGCTTTCACCAGCATCAGTAATAAGGAAACAACATTAGCAAATCCCAAATTTCCCTGAGTGATTTACCTTATCATCACCATTCGATGATCAAGTTCACAGAGTTGATAAAAAGTTCACAAACCCTGGAACCCAAAGGTGCGAGAACAAATCTCACCTTCAGCAGGGCCATAGCCGTTCCCCATTTCCAAATCAGGCACGACATTTTCAGGAGCAGCAGCATCACTATAAGGGAGGGGCTGATCGTGAGCACTTTCCCCACTGTGCAAGAAAGAAGATAAGCATGTCATCATTTTACACAGAGAAAGACAGAGCAGCCATAGTTTTCGAGTCTTCAATATTTCAAGTCCTCTAGAAAGAAGCACTTGGACGAGAACACCGAGCAGTACGCTAATAGCAATTTTAGGATTTGAGGAAGAAAATAATACCAAAAGTAGGCAACTAGCACTACTGACGGGTGCGAAGCATGAAAACAATTCTACAGGCGTTTTACGATTACTGTTATACAGGATTTTGACGAATATTGTTCTACAGGAAGGATTGAAATTCAGAAAGGAGGCATCAGACCTGGATGTGTGTTGATCTGTTTCATCAAGCAGTTCCGAAGTCGAAAGCTCAGGAAACAGAGAGCAGCGACTACGATTTGAATGCCAACGCCAATCAACAGCGGCCGCCCCACTTGATCCCACAAGTTGGCTCCCATCGCGTCTGTCCACCAGTGCACAATATAATACCAATCGTGCCAGCTCGATCAGCACATAATCAATCAGAGCCCGCTGCAAGCCATCTGCGACACACCCACTTCCCTCCAAAGGCGACCAGTGATCAGCTGTGAACTGGCAAGATCTGGAAGTGAACCATAATAATTGCTTACATGGCTACAAGTAAAAGGGGATGGAGAAAAGAAGACTGGAGATAACAACAGGAATTTCGGCTTAAGCAGCTTTGCCAGGCAGCATTCACCTTGGCAGTCATGCCTCCCCTCCCCGCCCTGGATTTTGCACCAAACGTGACCATATCGTCGTGCTTTTGCTTCAAGTATGTGTGAATCAGTTGCGACTTGGGTTCACTTGGAGGACCCGCGTAGAGCCCTTCCACATCACTCAAAAGAATCAGGAGGTCGGCTTGAATCTCCAGCGACAAGAGCGCAGCAAAGCTATCGTTATCCCAGAAAGTTCCAGTTGCATCCTGTTTGCAGGACAATGCGCGCATGAACACATATTTTACTTGTGGAAAAACACACTGCGTGTGCAATTAGCAAGGCTGATATCTCTTGCTTCAAGAAAATTAGAAAGAGAAGAAGACACTTGAGTGAAGAGCTTATAAGCGAAGGAAGGAAATCAATGAAGTATAAAAAAATATATGAAAAATGACCACATTCGACCCTGTGAGCAATGAAAACTCATGGCAACACTGGCAACTGATACAACACGGCATCATTCTCATTAAAGATTGAAACCACTCGCAATGCAAGCAAAGAATTCACGGTCTCAAACAGCTGTTGCCGAAACTCTGGGTCTCTGAAGTCATTGTCTGTTACAAGAAGTTGAGACGATGCACATCCAGCCGTGCCGAATTCATAAGTCAAATTTCGGGCAAGGCAATGGAGCTCCACATTTGATGATGTCTCTATTAAGCACGAGAAATCGTCTTAATTAACAAAACTGTAAAATCCAGATGCCCCTACCAAAAGTTTTTTCTGCAACATTGGCAGCACAGAGAAGGAAACACAGGCAATCTGCACTTGGCTAAACAAGCTATCGTAAAGAGCCACGAGTCCACTCTGCCCGACTGCCGCACACGCTTTCCAATCCAAATCCCGCTCCAGCTTCTGCAAATCTAATAAACTGCAACATCTTACAACGATGGAAAATTTCATTAAAATGGCGATATTCCATGTGCCATTTTCACAGTGTGCCATTCCCACAGTTCAGATTGAGTAGTCTGAAATCTATTAGTGTACTAGATTTCAGACCGCCCGGTTTGAACTATGGGATGTCAAAGGATGTCAAAGTCACAGAATATTTGCCATTTTAATGAAATTCCCCATAACGGTGTAAAGACTCGCCAAACTAGAACAGCCTTCTTGTGCCCTCCATCCGCGTTCTCCACAAGCTCACCTGCTGTCATCATGCGCTGATGCCGCAGCTTCTGTCGACCCTCTCCTACAGTGCCGGACGTGACCAATGGCCTCTTTCCCGTCGGACATGAGCTCCTTCACCTGCTCGCAGATGGCGCCCAAGCGACCCAACGCCAAGCAGCCATAGTTGCGCGTTACAACCGCTGTGCCCACCTGCACCAAAACAGCAACAACGAACAGGGATCTGACCGCGGGTCGAAGGAGTTTTAGTCCTTCAGTTTTCCAGCGGTCGGTGAGGGAGGAGGCGTCGGGTCCACCGACCGCTGGATGCACGTCACGGCTCCGTATATGTGCCCAGCTCTGTATCTATTTGCACTATTTGCAGCTCTCCATTGTTGTCTACTTTGGTGAATCCGTCGCTGTGTATCATCCTGTAGAACAGTATTCGTGAACGCCTGTCTTCAATTCGTGGCAACATTTTCGTAATTCCAGCTTCCAATGTTTTTTCATTTAAGTTGTCCTGTTTATGATGCCACTTCTGATCGAATGACGTCTGCGTGCTGATTCTGACGCCTTGATTGATTATGCGCAGACTGAGCTGGTACGGTTCATATTATATTGTGCACTGGTTGATACTTGCGCGATGGAACTCCGAGGCAGCTTGTGGACTCAAGTGGGGCTGCCGCTGTTGATTGGCGTTGCCATTCAAATTGTAGTCACTGCTCTCTGTTTCCTGAGCGTTCGACTTTGGAATTTCTTGATGAAACAGATCAACACACATCCAGCAGGTCCAATGCCTCCTAGCTTCCTGAATTTCAATTCTTCCTTAAATTCTAAAATGGCTATTAGCGTACTGCTCGGCGTTTCCTGCTAAGTGTTTCTCTCGAGTGGACTTGAAAGATTGGAGACTCGAAAACTACGAGCATCTACATCTGGCTGCTCTGTCTTTCTCTGTGCAAACTGATAACATGTTTGTCTTCCTTCTTGCACAGTTGGGGAAAGTGTTCACGCTCAGCCCCTCCCGGAGAGTGATGCTGCTGCTCATGCAAATGGTGTGCCTGATTTGGAAATGGGTGGCCCTGCTGAAGGTGAGATTTGTTCTTGCTCCTTTTGGGTCCAGGATTTGTGAGCTTCTTATCAATTCTGTGAGCTTGAACATCAAATGGTGATAAGAAAGTAATCACTCAGGGAAATTTGTGATTTGCTGTTGATGCTGGTGAAAGCAAATGTATACTGGTGATTTAATTTGATGTCTCAGTGCTCATCTCTAAGAGAGGGGAACCTTAATCCACTGTTCCTTTCTTGTGGACTCTGAAAAATTGATAACTTTACTAACACTACTAGTGAAACTGGCAGGGGAAGATCAAGACGGAGGAGATAAACCTGAAGAAGAGTACGTGCGTGAGGCTTAATATTGTTTGGGTTCTTTCATTCGCATCCTGGCGGGTTTGCTTACTGACTTCTCCATTTTCGGATGCACAGGTAGCGAGTCCATGACAGACTGAATTGGAATCAGTTGGGTATTGCGAATAACGGCGAAGGAGACACTTCAAAGCGCGCTGCAAGCGAACTGGAAACTGTCATTCGTTGCGCACTGCGCTGTTACACCGCGTTGGTTGGGCGACGATGGGCTGTGGGAAATGGGGAGTGACGGAAAGGCATCTTCCATAGTTATAGGATATCTATGTTATAAGCACCTTTTATAGTTATATGGTATTTATGTTATAGGTATGGATGTTATATACATCTTCAATAATTGTAAAATATCCACTTATATTTAGGCTCAAGGTTTGTAGGTTAGCATTTTTAAGCTCACATGCTAGTGTCATTGGTTCCATCACCATCTGATGAGCTCATGACCACGTTATCAAACTTCTAATGTATATGTTTGATCTTTTATGTTCAATATTCATGCCACTATATAATAATGAAAATTTTGAAAGCGTTATTCTTCTTCAAGGATGCAATAATTGCAAGCCTTCTATAAGTCTTAAATTCTTAAGTCCTATAAATTTATATTTTCTTTTATAAAGGTTTGAAAATAAAGTAAAGAAAATGGATACCAAATAATGAATATGTTTAAGAATCAAAATCTCTTACCATAAGTATAAATTGCAATGCAGAACATTAGAATGCAATTCAAACATGCCATGTCATTTTAAATTTAGAAATATAATTATAAGCTTAGAAGTTAGAACTTTAAACTATGATAAATCATCATTTGTGGGAAGTTTTCCACTATTTTCTAGGTAGAGTTCAAACTTAAAGAGTTTATTTTTATTACTTATGCCTTAAAATAATTAGAGATGCTACAATCAAGTTTTGTAACCTCAAAGCAAAAAGAGTGAGACTATAATACACATGTTCTTTTAACCCTTGAAAGACCCTTGAAGTCCCTTTATACAACCCGTATTTAGCCTTATAATTCTTCAATTTTTGTTTGATATATGAATTGTGATACATTGTTATTTACATACTATCATGATCATTAATTTACTACAACCCTTTAAGGGTTAAAGCCATTAAATCTTTTTAATGATATGACTTTAATATAATGTAGTAATGAAAGATGAATTCACCTACTAGTAATTCAATGAATATTGTACATAAATTCAATTTTTTCACATTGACAAAATTTACAAAATTTTGTAGTACGAAGAATAAAAATTCTCTTAAAAACAAATCATAAAAATTTCATGACTTTCCTAATTTTCTTGAATTAAGTATTTTTTATTGAAATATGAATGATGCATAGATGTGTATAAAGTAAATGGCATAGAAAAATCATAATCAATCATTTTCAAAATCAGATTTTTGGTGCTAGAATTAGACTTCAAAAAGAATTTTTCAAAAATATAAGCTACTAAAAATAGCAACTTGGTTAGGTTTTATTTTAACTCCCGTTTTAACTTCAAAGTATTGTTGACACCAAAATTTGGTGCCTTAGGCATTTAGGGGTGAGCGTGGTGCAGATTCAACAACTTGATCCATGAGAAGGAAAATGAACTACTTCCATATTTTATTGCTGAGCAATGGAGCATCCAATTACCCACATTCATCACTAGTGCTTCAAAAATAAAAAGTAATGAAGTTACCTTCAATTCATCGTGAATTCATGTACTTGTTGTAACCTTTGGTGCTGGGGGCAGCCTTTTCTATTTGAATATAACTAAATGATGATTGGCTATTGATGCTATTTAACCAATTATATATAAGAACCTATTTGCTGCTAGTGTGGCTCATTGATTATTTAATTCATAAAGTATGACAATTTTGAAGGGTTAATATTGGAGGATTGAGCTTGTGACCATGTATTGAAATTTTTCAATATTTCTATTTACAATTGTACTTCATTTACAGTCAATATCCATTAATAGAATCTTCTTAACCATTGTTTCTCAAAGAGGGAATCTCATGTCTTCAACAATGCATAAGACTTTCAATTTTTTTGGATGTTTACTATTATTCTTGGTTTTTGAAACTTCTTTTTGTAAAGATTTGAAATTAATCTAATTATCCTCAATTTTCAAACAAAAGTGAAGAAAGTTCACAACAAATACTAGTTTTTTTAAAGCCTTAGAATTTCACCATGATTGTATATTGTAGGGTTGAATATTACATGGTGTACCAAATTATTGTATTATTTTATATTTACAAACTATCTATGTAATCCTTATCTTTAGGAACTTCTTAAATTTTCTAGGTGGGTAGAAACTAGAATTCAAAAACTTCAAATGAATCTATGAAATTGGAATAAAAGCAAAAATAAAATGTAAGGAGAAAATCAAGTGGCATGACCCAAAACTAAAAATGCTAGAATATATTATACATATGTAATTGTATTTATTGTCATTAATCTTGATTATACAAAAAATTTGAAATTAATATGACTAGAATAGAACTAAATGATGATTGGCTATTTAGCTTTGATCCTACATAAAGTTGAATACAAAAATTAGATGAAAATAATTCATTTATAAATAAATAAAAGATTTATATGACTACCTTTGGAGATATTGAACCTTTTTTATACTAATTAATTATTGAAGCTTGAAATTTTTTGAATGGTCATGCTTTGAAATAAAATACAAAAGTACATATGTTTGGAATCAAATATTAAAAAACTTTGGAAAAATGCATGTTGTGAAACTACGTGGTCTAAGGTGATAGGTTGAAAATCATTGAAATTATATTTGGTCTTTTGTGGAATCCAAGTAATCCCTAAAAAACCTAATCCCTTCACTACATTGTTAAACATCATTTTTTGACTAACTTTATATTTTTAAGTTACATCCAATTTTCATTTTTTTTTCTTTCTTGTACATGATAATATATGTTGCCTATCAACATTTAAATCATTTCTATTGTTTTGATAAAATAATGTTATTCTTGTTATCTCCATTGCATAAAGTGAAATTAAATTGCTAGATATAAAAGTAAAATCCAATCAATGTGACATTAGGAAAATTCTCAGCCCTCCGGAAGCCCGCTCCACAGCAGCTAAAAGGACCCCATGATTACTTTTAACTTTGCTTGATGATTAATTTTTCCCCTATACTCGCCCACCTGAAGTCGCAACGTCCGATGACTGCCAAGGTTCAGCACCCAAGTATAAGTAATTAAGTAATCAAAGGTTCACCTATCATAATCCAGCTTAATATTGATTATTGCATACCTTGTTAAAAATCGAGTTATGAAAAAGAAGCAAATGTCAAAAATAGTTCAATGACATCTACCATCAAGCAATTTTTTGATGACATCATGAAAGAGACTACTCATTAACATTTGGTTAGAGGGATGGTGAAGAGTTTGTTTTTATAGAAAATCAATTGTCCATGGTGAATCGTCAAAGGATATGGGATATTTAGAAGATAGATCACTCATTGTCAAATGCAAGAATTATGTTCAAAGTCGAATTTCAAACCCCATTTAAGCATAAAACAATGATTTTTTTCAAAAAACTTTTAACTAAATAAAGTTGTAGAATCAAAATAGTTTTCATCTCCAAAAATCCGTTTGAGTTTTAAATTCTTCAATTAAAAGTTATAGACAAAATTCTAAAAGAGGTTGAAAGGAAAATTTTCTTTGACATTTTCAAACACCCTCTCCAAATTTTGTCCATAACTTTTTATTGAAGACTCTAAAATTCAAACGGATTTTTGGAGATGAATTTTAGTTTTATTCTTTAAATTTATTTGGTTTAAAGTTTTTTGAAAAAAATCATTCTATTATGCCTAAATGGGGTCTGAAATTCAACTTTGAATACAATTTCAGCTTTTGACTTAACTATGGGTGGTTGTGCTCTTCTTAATCCTAATTTACATATCCCACATGCATTGTTTTACCTACTACTATACCACTTGTATAAATAACTTCTCTCCTCATTTTCTAATATCCTCATCTATTTGATAATTGGAGCTAATCGGAATATCTGAATGATCTCCAATTACTTTGACATCAAGCTTCAAAGTTCACTTCCCTTTGCTTATGATTAGTAAAATTGATTAATTTGTCAATTAATCGGATTAATAGAAACCGAAGTACTTGATTATTATACAGGTTTCCACTACACTCTCATTACTTGAGTCCTGACATCTTTCGCGAAGTTCACACAATCTGACCATGCACTGTACCTATATACCCCTACTAATTCCAGGACGGTTAATAGACTGGTTTGGTCACTATGAAGGGGGCTTCCGGAGGGCTCAGAATTTTCCTAATGAATTTCATCTCAACACAACCACCATTGAAGAATAGAGTTATGAAAATCCTAAGTCTTGTTTTATTTTTTATGTAGAAAACACTCCAGGCAATAACCTTCACCTCATATTTTCAATTTTCTAGTATTACATTTATTCTAGACTATGAAAAATTGATTTCATATTGTAAATAATTTCTTTATCTATGGATAGTGAATATTTTTAAAAATTTGCTGAAAAAATGAATTTACTATGATCTTTAAAAGTTTATTGTTAAAAAAAGTTATATTGATTATAGTACACATATTAGAATAATTTAGTGTTCTTACTATAACAAGTTACAAGTAAAAAAATTTATACTTTATTCTAATTTAAATTTGAATTTCTCAATGAAGTAAATACAATTGACAATACATAATCTTGTATAATTTGGACCTTTTTTCCCTAAAGTTTCAAGCCTCCCCTTTGGAGGCACTTGAACGTTTTGGAAACATAAATTTTATTTCTGTTGGTGCCAAACCAGTGCTATCCATGAATTTCACATTCACATTTCTAACTTTTCATGAATCACTAAGTTTTATGCTGTTCATGAGACTTGATCTAGGAATGTCTAAGATTGTTGTTTGAGTTTCATGAGACTATTTTACGTGAAATCTCCTTGGTTCACTACATTCTTTTTAAGATACTAAGTCAGGCTATACATTTCGGGCAAACTGTCATAAGGTAAAACAACCCATTACGGACCAAAGACCCATTGTGGACTCCTAGAAATGACCCCATTATGGTTTTCTTCCAGTGAATTATGGTTTTCTTTTGGTGAATCAGATCTAGGTCACAATCAATGTCTTAGCTAACTAGAATGAAGTGATTAGTGATCACAATAGGAACTTTCAGTTTTTTAGTGTTAATTCATTGTAGGAAATGGCTTTTTCATGTCTTCTATGGTAGAAAATATTGTGACTGCAATAGGTGAGTAAGATGATCGTTATGGACATACTTTTTGTTGGTTTTGGGGTAGTCTACAAACTCTTTTAAGCCACAATGGGTAGAACACTTCAAAAATTCATAACAAACTCACACTTTGTCAAAAAAATATAATTTCAATTGCTCTCGCCATTTCTATCACTTGTCTTTGTGTGGGAAAAAAATTTAAAAAATATGAGCAATGACATGAGGTCAAACCCCCCATTTGGTCCGTAATGGGTCGTTTAGTTTATGATGTTTGCACATGGGTTGCAGCCCCGAAGGTCCAAGTCACTGGAGACGCCGCAAGAGGAGCCCCTGTGCAGCCTGTCGAAATGAACGTTCCTCATTCCCAGCAAGAGGAAGTAAGTTGATCATGGTCTTGCAGGAATCAATGTCTGCGGTGCGGCCAATGCTGTTCCGTCCCCTTCGATCCCTGTCTTGTCACTTTTGGGTAGGATGGTATAATTCTACTCTTGGAGCTCAAATTTTCTGAAGATTTGTTGACGATGATGAAGTGAAAGACTAAGTGATACGTCGTCGTCGACGTCTTCGCACGCTGCTGCTGAATGAAGCGCCCGCTGTCGATGCTGGTCATGCTCGTGACACTGCTCCTGAAGCATTTCTATGGAAGCGCTTCGATCACCTGTGATTCTTCTCACGGTGGGTGATCGAAGCTGCTGTTGATTCTGCGGCACGTTAACCCGGATGATCCTACATCCCTTAGTCCGACATTTCGTCCAACATGACAACTCTAGGCAGGGTGATAGTTTAGGATTGTTTTCAACTTTATGTTTGCAAAATTGCGTGTCTTCTATAACACATGAAACTCATATTCAGTTCCTAGTGTCAAAATTCCTAGTGAGTCCTACTTTTTTTAGTGTGTTGTACATTAAAAACAATGGGAAAAGTGGGACTCACCGGGAATTTTGACACTGAGAACTAAATATGAGACTCTTGTGTAAAATATAAAATCTTCAATTCTTTAATATGACTTCTATAAGTTTTTCAAGTTACAAATTTTTTTTGTAGAGTTTTGAAATGACCTTGATGGTTTGAAGACAAAGTGAAGAAAATTCATATCAAATATTGAATATGTTTAAATATTAAGATCTTTCACCATGAGTGTACATTGTAGTATAGAACATTAGAGTGCAAACCAAGTTACTGCGCCATTATAAATATAGAAATGTAATCATAGGCTCATAACATTAAACTATCACAAAATTATCATTTATAGGAAGTTTTTCAATATTTGTAAATTTAGGTCTATTGTTGGAAAACACATTGAAAACTCTAAGAAACTATCATTTCTAGTGCAAAGTGCTACAATGGAAAACAATTCATCAAACTTTAATCAAGTGAGGTTGTAAGAAAATCATAAGTATTCAAGATGAAAATAATAATTTTTTCTCAATGTTGTCATGCTATGTTGTCAAACTCTACATCTTCTTACAACATTTTCAAGCTTAACCCTAAAAGTCCTAAGGCCCTTTTTAAAAAAATCAAAACCACTCAAAACTAGCATTTTTATTGCAAAGACCAAATTTTTGTACATATCTAACCACCAATTAAAGTGAACAAAGGAGGTTTTGGGGCATGTTCCTTGATTAAATTATTTGACTTTGAATCTTTTTAATTAAAATATTTTGCACTAAACATTTTGATTTAAAAAAAAATTATACTGAAGATTTAAGTTGAACATATAGGAATTCTAAATTCAAGAAACACACACATCGTTTTCATTCTTTAAAAAGATTTAAGGAAAAATTAAATCATGAATAGCTTTTAGATGGAATTGAAACACTAATTCCAATTGTTGAGAGTGTTCAAGCAAGCACACTTAACCTTATGGAATCTTATGAAGCCTTTTTTAAATTGTGAAAATTGGATTAGTAAACAAATTCAATATGTTTTCTTCTCAAGAAGTTTCTATGAGTGCCCACAAAATAAAAAGATCGATAACTTTCACATCACTAATCCAAATGAAATAAATCAAAGCTTCCCATATAGACAAAAATAAAATATATAAGAAAAAAAATTAATTTCAAGCTTTTGTGGATTGTTTTTGATGCATAGTCTCCTTATTTTGAGCTTATTGTGGTATAATTTTTTCCCAATCATTGATTGAAATGAAATTTATATTCCCCAAAAGCTAATGTGATTTTTTATCTTAAGAAAAAAGTTTAATAAAATTGAGTTAAAAATTGAGCTTATACAAGCCTCTTTTAAAATCCATTTTATCTTCTATAGGGATTAAATATTTATGCTAAAGAATTGAATTAGTCATGTAGGATTGATTTTTAAATTTAAGGTAATTTCAAAAATAAAATTTGATTTAAAATATTAAAAATTTTACCATAAATGAAAATATCACAATAGAATATTATAAAATCATCCCAAAATTTTGCTTCATTCTATATTTAAAAATAAAATTTTCTACTCACTATTGTAAACTACAATGAAATCCTTATCTTTGAGAAACTTTTCAATTTTTTTTGGATGAGTAAAAATAAAAATTTCAAAGAGTTCAATTTAATAATTTTGGGCAACTATATATAGATAAAAATCAAGATTTATAATCCAAAATTGAAAGGAGTTAGAATATATTTTACATGCATTCAAGCATGTATATTATTTATTTTTGGTCATTAATCCTAATGACATAAAAAATTTAAAAAATAAATTGACTTTAATATAAAAATCAACAATGTGTATTGACCATATACATAGTTGTATACACAAAGTTGCACAAAAAGGATGAAAACCATCCATTTCACATTTTATAAAAATATTTGAAGTTGATCTTATATATTTATTACAAAAGAATGCTTACTATCTTCAAGTGAAACTTGTGGAAATTTAAGAAAACTTTGAGAGAATAAACATAGAGTATTAATAAATAATTGTAGCTAAATACTAAAAACTTATTAGTTTTATTATATGGATGTAAGGCTATAACTAAAATGAGTATAACTAACAATGGATTCTATTAAAGTTGTTGTAGTAGGTGGTGTATTAGAAATAACTAATGGTACCTACAAAAATAACATGGCTGCTTGACAACTAAAATATGGTTTTTGTTGGTTCTAATGATGAAAATATAAAAATATAAAAATTAAAAATTAAAAACACAAAAGAGTTCATGTCAATATGTGTGTCAAATTTGTAAATGTGCATTTGAACTATAAGACTTCTATTTTGATTTTATTGTCAACATTTATGGCTTTGCATTGTTCTAAACTTGTATTTCTAGTTTTCACACAATTATCTAAAGTCTATGTTGTATTTAAAGAATTTGGAAAGTGTTTTGTCTCTTTTGTTTTTTCATTCGAATTTAGGCAACTTGTGATATTATTCTTGAGAGTTCCTTATTTGCACTTGTCATGTAATATATAGGAAGAGGAATTGTGATTGTATACTTGCATTTTTATTTCTCCTTCAATGTTAAAGTCCAATACAAAGTTGATGTAGGAAAATAAATTAATATATAAATAATTATATGTAATATGCCATAAACACAAAAATGAAGAATTACAATAACTATAGGGTATATTATAAAGGGTGAATGGTAGAACATTCTTTAACTTGTAGGTTTGTTTTATTACTATATGAAAAGATAATATCCCCTCAAAAAATGCATTTTGGTCACTTTTGATTCTTTGACCCTTAAAGTCCCAGGCCTTTTTTCCATCAAAAAACACTCAAAATGCCATTTCAATAGCAAAGAATAAAAAATTAATTTTTTTCTTACATATCCAATTGTAGAATCTTGTAATAGACAAGTGTAAAAATGTAACTTTTAGTTCCTTAAATATACTAGGAGTGTCTCTCCAAGCTTGTCATTTATCATTTTAAATAATTTCTTTTGAAGTTGAGAAAAATTGTCAATTCTATGATATTTGTAGCATATAATGAAATGAAATTGTAAGACATAAAAATATTTGTTGGAAAATAAATTTTAATAATCATAATATAATTACTATCATCTAGGATTTTTATTTGAATATTCAAATTACGTTGTGAACAAATTACAATGAAGAAATACTTTAAGAGTATTCTTTAATGACAATATAATAATTGAAAAGACATGATATCATATATTGTGGATTTTAACACCTATTACCTTTAAATACAATAGTCCATTCAAATTTTGTAAGTTTTTCACAAACTCATATTTTCATTAGAAAAGAATTAAAGCCTAAAAAGGACCACTATACTTTAGGCCACTACTACAAATATAACAAATACTATAATATATTTATACTATATATATATATTTAAATGAAAAATATAAAATCATAATTTGACATGGCACTTGAGATAGACAATTAATCTAATTAATTTTTTTCTAAAAAATAGTATTTTTTAATTTTCTATATTTGCAATACTAATTTAGATTTGATGTCTTTTTTGAGGCCCTAGTTTTTGCTTACTAATAAATAGTTACCATCAAGTTTGACCAGAGACCCTTCTACATTGAATAGGGGTACTAAGGGGACTAAAAAAAATTAAAAGGGCTTATTGTGGAAAACTATAGGTGTTTGAAATATGATGTATAGCCCTTGGACACTTCAATAACTATTGACGTACAACAAAGGTGGATATTTATATAGTGTGTAATGTTAATTAATTAGTAAGGGTCCCCTTAAAATCCCAATTCAGTGTAGTTAATTTTGAGTACAAGTTTGGGGGTACAAGGACCTATGGGTGTGAATGGATATAGGGATCTCTTTAAAGTTTGTTTGTGTGGACCAAATTGGTCGACCAATTGAATTGAAATGCAACTACATGAAAATTAAATAGCAGTGATCCCCAAACTAGCTTATGGAATTTAGTGCAATATGCTACCTTCAAGACAAACAAGCATCAATTTTGGCTACCTTGAGAGTGAGTAGTATTAAAAAAAAAAAAAAAAGAAAGGATTTTGCAAGTTGTAAGGGATTATTGGGAATACTACAACACAAAATTGACTAAATAGATGCTAATTCCAATGTGGAGGAAGTTACAAATTGGCTATCAAATTCTAATGTTTATTGCAATCTTGACTGAAAACTGATTTTTTCAAGGATTTCCTCTAATATACATTTAGCTAGTGAAAAATTTAAGTAGCAATGGAGCAAATTTTAGCCAGTTCTGTGAACGCTGCTGAATAAATGCCACACCTAAGCAACCTCGAGCTCCCAAGTAGGCTGACCAAGTAGGCTGACCGAGCACATAATGTAGCTACAGAAAAGACCAACTCTGGGGGCAAAACCCTCACTAGTTTACTTCTGGGAAAAACACATTGGGATTTTCAAAAATAACATCTCTTTTTTTAAAAAATATTTTTAAATTTTTCCTATACTTGCACTACAGCATGCCAATAAACAAAATCTTAATAGCCTTCTCGAGGGTTCAGATTTTTACTAATGCAACATGTGATAAAACTTTAAAATTTTGAATTCACATTTGGAATTAGAGGCCCCAAATGAGTTGGGAGAGGTGAAGAAATACAAGGATACATGGCACAAAATAGGAGGCATTTCATTTCCATTTGCCCTTGGTTGGGGCAATGAGGGGGCAATCCTCCTTGGTTGGGGCAGGACTCTAAAAATGTCTAGAGATGTGGACAATTTACCCCTTGGGAAAAACAAATGAATCTTTTATTTGCCACACGTAATATAATCATTTGCATGATCATTCATTTTCAGAATTGGCTTTTTGATGCTCAAATTAGACTTTAAAAAGAATTTATCAAAAATATAAACTACTAAAAATAATAACTTGGTAAGGTTTGGTCTAACTTCAAAGTATTGCCGACATATGAATTTGGTGCCTTGGGCATTTGGGGGCTAAAGTTGTGTATACCTAATCGAAATGCAACTACAGTAAAATAGATCCATTGATCTACACCTCAAAATAACTCCAATGCGGAGACAGGACGAGGCATTGAAAAGTGACACACAACTACTTGTTACCGGATCCAAGGATAGGCTGGGCTACTTTGCCAACCTACCACTTGTTGAAACTGCTCCAATGTAGCAATAGGGTGAGGCCTAGCAAACACAATGCTATATTTTTTTTTAATTTAAACATAATCTCTTGTACTTTTTCAACTTGCTTGGGGTGAGATGTTAGGGTTTGCATGCCATGGTCGGCTAGCTTGGGGGTATCATTCTATGCTCAACAAATTGCATGAAAATACTGAGCATGGGCTTTCACTTTGACGAGCCCTCTAAAATATTGCTGATTGTAGCAGCTGCAGTGGAGCGTTGTTTTTTGGAAAAGGCCTTTAACCCCTTAACGCTTTAATTCTTTTTTTAATTTTTGCACGTTTTTGCATATATCTTTGTCCAAAAATATTGCTTATCCCAGTTGCATGAAACTGATTATTAAGGAAGGTTGTCTTTTCAAGATTCAAGTGTTAAATTGGATGAATGAGATATTAGTTGTACAAAACAGCACCTGCAGGCCCTCTGTTCGTCGTCAAAAACGTGAGGGTTAAAGGACACGTTCGCGCCGTTCCCGTGCTTGTGAACGGGCTGCATTGGAGCTGCTGTACATACTTTCAGGGAAATCAATCGGTCCAGACCGGACAGTTGCCATAGTTCAATTTTCCACGACAATTGCAGTGCACTATATATAAAGAGCCTTCCGAGAGATGGCCCCAGAGCTTGCGAGAGCCCGTCGCTGTGTTTCATGCTTCCATCCCATCCTTGTGTAGGAGCTCCGGTGTTAAATTAGTCCACTTGGTTTTCACTTGATTCAGCGACTGAGGTAGCTAGTGAATCGGAAATTGCGAACTCAACTTCGAGCTTTCATGCTTCGCACCTGTCAGGACAGTTTCCCGTTTTCGGTGTTGGTTTCAGTCCCTTCCGCAAATGGTCGAATTCTTGTACTTCTCTGTATGGTTTACTTTCCCTTTAAGTGCCGACTTTTGCATTCCAAATGCTCTAGCTAATACAGAGATTGTGGTAGAGTTTCACGACAGTCGTGTCCAAATTAGTGTGCAAATACTAGCTGCTTTTTGATTAGAAGCCTTTCAAGTAGTGGTCGGGATGCTAAGACTCAGCATTTGATCGAGAATGATCGAGAATGCATTTGCACTTTCGTGGATCAGAGGAAGAGAATCGCAAGCACATTAATTGAAGGAGTAGATTGCGGCCGACGGACCAAAACTAAGCGAAGGGAAGTTGCTGTCGGCGACGTTGGAAAGAGCCCCGTGGTGACATGTTCGTAATTACCGCTAGCTTCAATGTTTTCTCAATCAATTACAGTAAGTTATCCTGGGTGATTTATCTAATGCTACTGCTCAATCTGCGTGTTGACTCTGACTGCAAACCTTGAATAATTGTGTTGCAGATCGATCGAGCTGGTTCGTAGACTATATTGTGCACTGGTTGGCACTCCAGGCGCGATGGGAGGCGGCTTGTGGAATCAAGTGGGGCTGCCGCTGTTGATTGGGGTTGCCATTCACATTGTAGTCACTGCTCTCTGTTTCCTGAGCGTTCGACTTTGGAACTGCTTGATGAAACAGATCAAGCCACAGACAGCAGGTAGGTGTCTCCTCTCTTAATTAATTTCAACTCTTCCTCAAGTACTGCTCGGTGTTTCGTCCAGGGAAGCACTCTGAATTAGTCCAAGTGCTTCCCTCTAATGGGGAATTTCATTAAAATGGCAAATATTGTGTGACTTTGACATTCCACAGTTCAGACCGGGCGGTCTGAAATCTAGGACACTAATAGATTTCAGACCGCTCAGTCTGAACTGTGAAAATGGCACATGGAATATCGCCATTTTAATGAAATTCCCCATTCTAGTAAACTTGAAAGATTAAAAGACTCGAAAAATTCGGCTACACTGGCTTTCGCTGTGCAAACTGATAACATGTTTATCTTCGTATTTGCTCAGTTGAGGAAATTGCTTACGACCAGCCCCTCCCTGTTGGTGATGCTGTTGGTCACGGAAATGCCATGCCTGATTTGGAAATGGGAAACGCCTATGGCCCTGCTGAAGGTGAGATTTTTTCTTGCTCCTTTGGGGTCCAGGATATGTGAACTTCTTATCAAGTTTGTGAGCTTGAACCTGAGGAAGAGTATGTGAGGCTTAGTATTGTGTGGGTTTTTCCTTAATTCGCATCCTGGAGCATTTGCTTCACTTCTTCATTTGTTGATGCACAGGTGGCGAATCCATGACTGAGCCGGAAATGGAAATGGGAATTGGGAATGGCGGTGAAGGTGAGAAATCTTTGCACGGACTATAAACTTTACCTCTCTCCGCGCTGCACAGCGATTATTTCTGTGCATAGACTCTGTTATTGAAAAGCATTTGGTAGATGATTGTGCAGAACTTGAACATGCTCCACTCGTGAATGGATTTAGAACTTCGGGCCATTTGATCTCTTCCGGTTGGAATTGGCCTCCTTCGGAAAGTAATTTCATAGAGTTTGTGTCCACCTTGTATCGCCCACTTCACTATGTGCTTTCATTCTAGACTCATGTCATCCTTACACAGGAATAGAATGAAGACGAATTCCGATTTGAATCTAGTATTGAATAGTTGACATTGCAGGGATTGAACATTTCAGCGATCAAGAGACCCATCCTCCAGTAATCGAATCTCCTGTGACCAGTACGTCATTTCCGTGGCCTTGTTCCCACCAGTGCTATCCATGGATTTCACATCTACATTTCTAACTTTTTATGAATTACTAAGATTGATGCTGCTCAAGAGACTTGACCTACGAATATCCAAACCGCAGATTGTTGTTTAAGACTATTTCACAATGAAATTGCTTTGGTATGCTGCATTCATATAAGATACATACTAAGTCGGACTATATATGTGGGCGAACTTCGGTTGTTTGTTTAGTTTTTGAGGTTTGCACATGGGTTGCAGCCCCGGAGGTCCAAGTCACTGGAGACGCCGCAAGAGGAGCACCTGTGCAGCCTGTCGAAATGGACGTTCCTCATTCCCAGCAAGAGGAAGTAAGTTGATCATGGACTTGCAGGAATGTCTGCGGTGCGGCCAATGCTGTTCCATCCCCTTCGATCCCTGTCTTGTCACTTTTGGGTAGGATGGTATAATTCTACTCTTGGAGCTCAATTCTGAATATTGTTGACGATGAAGTGAAAGACTAAGTTACGTCGCCTCGTTGACGTGTTTGCAGGCTGCTGAATGAAGCGCCAGTTGAGAAAGGTTGTTGATGCTGGCCGTGATTATCACACTGCTCCTGAGGCATTCTACGGAAGCCTTTCGATCGTCTTTCTACTCAAGGGTGCTGATTCTGCACCACGTTAAGTCGGATGATCCACCTTCCTTAGCCACACTGTGACTGTCCTTGAAGGATTAACTGTATGAGAGAGAGGAGAACTCCGTCCCATTAGGGGTTATGGGTTGGAGGAAATGAAGAGAGTTTGCACTGACACTCATGCCACATACCTTCATTACAAGGGAGACTCTTTTCTAGTGTCTTACTGAGTTTTACATTTAGGGGTAGCAAGGGGGTAGGTGTATGTATGTGTTGGTGAAAGGGGTGTATGGTTTTTCATAATGGGGGACATTCTTAGTTCAAGGCAAGTAGAGATGGTAGTGCAAGTTGGTTGTTTTCTATTTGATGTTTGTAGAACAAAATGGATGTGGTATAGTTGATGGCAATGTTGGTTATATTAGAGAGAGTTGTGGACATGTGTGATTTTTGGGGTGTTTTAAGTCTTGATGTAGAGTGTGGGAGGAGGTTGAATGTGTTGTACCTTTGGACTCCCACAATGATGGTATTGTAAGGTTGTGTATTCCATCCAAATCTACAAAGCTTATGACCACATGAGCAAAATTCAAAGTCCTTCAATGTTTATGTTCTTTGTGCCTCTATATAATATTGAAAATTTTGAAAGCCTTATTAATCAAAGAACAAATGCAATTGCAATTGATTTATAAGTCTTAAAATCTTCAATTCTTCTTAGTGGCTTCTATAAGCCCTACAAATTTACAAATTCTTTAGTAGAGGTTTGAATTGGCCTTGGAGGTTTGAAGATAAAGTGATGACAAACTGCACACCAAATATTGAAAATGTTCAAGAAGAAAAATTCTTTACCATGAATATAAATTGTAGTGTACATAGAACATGAGAGTGTGCTAGGGGAGTGCAAACCAAATTATTGTGCCATTTTAAATTTAGAAATGCAATTATAGGCTAAGAACTTTTAGAACAGATAGGTGAAAGAAAGAATCATATATTTGACTCATTGTGTTTGCAATTTGGCTTCAAAATGTCAAAAAATAACAAGAAAAGGTGCAAAAAACTCATTTAGTGTTGGACTTCCTACTAAAATGCTTCTTTGCCACTCATAACTTTTTAGATTGATACGAAATTTGAGGCACAAACAAAGCTGGTATGTGCAACTTTTCATTAAAAAATATTGAAAACGAAGATTGTATAAAGAAGAAACAAGCTGCCAAAGTTCACTGTAATTCAAAAATGTTAAGATTATTGAACTTTGAATTGCTCCCAAACATTCAAAACAACTTGCATTGACTTGAAAATGTTTACCACAATTACTAGGATTCAAGGGAAGCATAAGTCAATCAACTTTGATTGAAAATGAGCATTGGATGAAAGACATACAAGCCCTTGAAGTTGTAGCCATCAAATGCGGTTTGGTGAACTCATATTGAATCTTTGAACTTCAATTGGCTTACAATAAATCAGTACATCTTGGATTGATCTAAAAAGTTTACCATACAAACTAGAAGAGAGAACACAAATATTCCAACATATTTGATTGAATTCAGACATTAGATGCAAAAGTTACAACATTTTGAATTAGAATTGAAACTATATGAGGACACTTTTGGTCCCCTAGGGTGTTTAGGGATTAAAGATGCAATCTTTGGTCTTCTACAAGTCTTAAAATTTTCAATTTTTCTAAATCGTTTCTATATTTTCCCAAGTTTCAAATTCTATTGTACAAGTTTGTGAGGACCTTGAAGGTTGGTAGAGTAAAGCGAAGAAAATTCATACCAAATATTGGATATCTTTAAATATCTAGAGCTTTTACAATGAGTGTACATTGTAGTGATGTGGAATTTCATTAAAATGGCACATATTCTATGACTTTGACATCCCACAATTTAGACCAGGCCGTCTAAAATCTAATACATTAATAGATTTCAAACTGCCCGGTCTAAACTGTGGGAATGGCACACTATGAATATGGCACATGGAATATCACCATTTTAATGAAATTCCCCATAGTGGTACAACATTAGAGTGCAAACCATGTTAAAACTATGCCATTTTAAATTTAGAGATGTATTTGTAGGCCCAGAACTTTAGACAATGGCAAAATCAACATGTTTAGGAAGTTTTTCAATGTTTTCCAAGGGGAGTTTAAACTTGGAAATGTTATTCTTGTTACTTACTTAGGCCCTTGGGCAAGAAAAATCATTTTGACATTTCATGAACGAAGGCTCAATTGCAAGCGATATATTAGGATTCAAACTGCATAATCCCAATTCACCTCTTTCACCAGAAAGGTCTGATGAGCTTTTACACCTCTCTTGATCTTCACTATCAAATACCTTCCCCAGTAAGATCAGCTCTGTTGGAGAGACACAATTGCCATTCACTAAATTCAGGATACACTTCCAAACTCCGACGGCCACTCTCGTTCTTCTTCAAAACATTCACCAGACAGTTTGAAGTCAAAGGAGTGTTTTCCTCGTCTCCTTCACTTTGAGTTCACTCAATTCTTTCATCCCAGTACTGAATTAGAGGACCGTTGCCTCGCTCTGAGACGGGCTCTGAGAACAAACTGAACAATTCGCCATTGCTTTCTTTCGACCAGTTGAAGAATGGTAGAGTTCGGCAAAGCTTCAGCAGTCTAGTTCGTTGACCACATTCCTTCTTCCACATTGTATCCAGGGTGCCCAAGAGGGTGCCCTTCACTGTTGGATCACCAAGCTCCAGAAATCTAATGCAGAAAATGTTGCCATTTTGAAATACACCAGTGAGATTGATATTCATTAGGGGTAGTCACACCTTCTCCTAGAACCAAAAATTCTTCAAGAATGAGAAGTTGGTGAGAGAAAAAAAGGAGTCAATGAGAAACCATTGTACATGAAGAAGGTGTGACACCCCTTTTTGATGTGTGAAGTATCGAGAATGGAAAACGGAGAATGGGTTTACAGCACAAGCTTGCAGCAACGGTCTCTTGAGCCACCACGACAATGATGAAGTAAAAAATGACAGTGAAATCAGCAAAGTAGGGGTGAGGATCCTTATTGTAAGATCAAAAGATATCTGCAAAATCTTCCAAATGTCCATTTCTTGAGCACTGGAGGAGGAGAATGGGTTCAGTTAACGGGGATGGGAGCTCCATAAGATATGGATGGTCAACGGGGGAGCACCATGTTCCAATTCTCCATTAATTGAACGCAAAATGAAGAAGGTATCACTATCCTTATACAATGTAGAAATTGGCCTAGGAAAATCTCCTTTTCTCTGCCACTACCCAATTCGAGAATCAATAATTCCGTGATTCTGGACAAACTCCCTTTACTTGATGCAGAATTGCTTCCTACAAGTACGTGGTATGATTTTGAGGACTAATCTACATATAATATATGTGCAATAACTCTTAAAGGACCAACAAATTTAGAAGCCCCAAACTACTTCAAAATAATAGTCCCCAAAGTAAGGTCAAAATCTTCATCAATAATTATTTTTTAACAAATCCAACTATGAAATCTCTTAGTTGACTTATTCAAGTACATTGTCCTAAAATTTTAGTGCAAACAACCCCACCAATTGCAAGTTCAATGTGTCTAAACTTTAAAATGTAGGCTTTTCTAGATCTTCCAAAAGGTGAAGTTATGTCTTTCAACATTTTTAGAAAAAAAACTCTTACATCTTAGAACTTATGCATTTTTTTCAGTATATTGGAAAATGGGTTGAAAACGTGTGAAAAAATATTTAACCCCAAAAAATTTCATATTCATCTTTAAAAAATATATATAAAGTAGAAGAAAGGAAGTATTAAATGAAAGAAAAAACTAATATGCTAATAAATTTCACAAGAAATTGAAAAACATTAATTGCAATAGTGAAAATGTTTTAGTAAACAATTACTATCCTTAAATTTATTTATTTTTGAAAATTTTAAAAATTTAGAGCAAACGACAACTTTATATGTTTCTTTGAACCTTCATTGGCCACAATTTTTTTTTAAACATAATTTTTACCTCATTATTTGGATTTGAATGGTTCTATTGTTTTTGAGTAGGTATCAATCTATAAAATTCCAAAAAGATAATTGAAAAAATTTAGAATATATTTTTTGTTACCTGGTTTAACATTGAAATCAAAAAAATCCTTTAAACTTTTGCAATATTTATCGGAATGACATGAAAGAAAGCTTCACACATAGATTATGATGAGTAGCATCCATCTTAAAACTTGTGCAAAAATTCCAAATTATGAAGTCAATAAAGCCTACTTGAGTTCTCAAAATGCCCAAAGTGGGCTCCTTAGTCCTCTAGAAGTTAAAACAAGGTTATGTTGATGAGCAAGGGAGGAAGAAGATTGAAGACAATTAAATGCACACTCTTCTTAATGCACACAAAAAAGAAATTATTGCTTGAACGAATTCAGGTCAAGGTCACAATTAGAAGGAAGGAATGTCAAAAGAAGTAACCTTCAACACTTGCCTTTATTTGAATTCTAATTTGGATCAAACGCCGCTCCCATTGCCAAACTCCCTTGGTGATGAAGAAAGAGTACGTCGTCAACACAATCTTTGCCTTCAATGAGGGCATAAATGAACTCCACACTCTTGATCAATGAAAGTTTTCCAATTCTTGGAAAAAATGAACTATACTTTTTGCACAAGAGTTCTTGTTTTTTTCATGTCTTGGAGCTTCACTAAGAAAATACAATTCCAATAATCTACTTTTCATTCCCCTTTATGTTTTCTCGAAATTGTAAAAGAATTGTAATCTTTGTGACACTTTGAAGGTAGCATCTTGAAATCTTAAAATGCATCACGTGTGACCTTTTCTATTTTTTTATACTACTTATTTATTGAAGCTTGAAAATTAGAATGATCATGCTTTGAAAGTATGTAGGTTTGGAAACAAATATCAAGGATTTTTGGAAAAATTAATGGATGAAATTGCATGTTGTGAAACTATGTGGTTAAGGATGATAGGATGAAAACCATTGAAATTATAATAGGTCTTTGAGAATATCCAAAAAAAAAACAATCTCATTTCCACTCCATCAAACATCATTTTTGAAGCAACTTTATATTTAAATAAAATTCAGCTTTCAATTTTACCTTTGTATGATATGAAAATATACTTTGTCTATCAATATTAATAAGTTTTCTAGTATGGTCAAAAAAAAGTTATTCTTGCAATTTTCATTGCGTAAAGTGAAATTAATTTCTTTTTATAATAGAAAAAATCCAATTCATTTGAAATTTTATTTCAACTCAACTACCACTGAAGAATAGAGTTACAAAAATCCTAATTTTTGTTTCATCTTTTATACACAAAACACCCCAGGCAATAACCTTCAACTGATATTTTTAATTTTTCACAATTAAATTATTTTTAGGCTATAAATAATTGGTTCATACAATGTTAATATTTCCATATTGTGAATAATTGCATTCTCTATGGATGTTGATTACTTTAGAATTTTTATGTAGAAATTTCCATGATCTTTTCAAATTAATTGTATAAATTTATTATATTGATTAGAATATATTAGAATAATTTGGAAAATTTACAAAAAATGAAAATATGAATATAATGAATATATTCTATTTTAAGTTCAAAAAATAATTTGTAATGAATAAAATATAGTTGAAAATTTCTAATTTTGTGTAATTTGGACTCTTATCCCCAAAGCTGAAGTGTCCCCTTAAGAGGTAAAATTTCTACATAATAGAAGTTTTGGAAAAATAAATTTTCTTTCTATTATTCCTTATAAGCAAAATTTATGCCATCTAGAGTAAAGATAAGATAGTTCAACCTAGATAGAAAAATAAATGACAAATACTTGAAATAAAAGATTTTCAAAAATTTATTTCTTATATTTTATATTATTTTCTATATAAAAAAAATTGGTTCATTTCATTTAGACTAGATGCAGACTATTTTTTATTTGTAAGCAATCTTCCTAAGAAAATTATGTACTTCTATTCAATTTTCATAATATTCCAAATTCTATAGGATTTTGTTCACTCGAATGCCTAATAATCTCACATTCTCACCATTGAAATATATGGTGTGCTTTGATTCCATCTTAGAATGATTAATGATTTAGTTTTTCTTTCTACTTAACTACATTTTGAAAAATGAAAATGAAGTATGTTTTTTGAATATTTTTTGCAAGACTCTCAACTCAATTCCTCAACATAAAAACATTTAAAATCTAAATCTGAAGTGCAAAAATTGTAAGTTAAATACAAGATTATAAGTCTTATAATCTTATATGGTAAGGTGCAAAGTAAATTTTTTTTTCATTTTAATTCAAATATTTTGTAGTCTATATGGGCAAAGTTTATGCAACCTCTTCATCACATTCCCATACTAATCTATTGTAAGATTTTGTAGTTAGATGTGCAACAAAACGACATTCTTCTTAAAATTTTGCTCTTTACAATAGATACTAGTGTGCCTTTTGTAGTTGCCACAATATAATAAAATGTAAAATTAAAAGTAATTTTCTAATTTCTTAATTCATAAAAACTTTGAAATTCAATAATTCAAGGATTGACTTTGGCTAAGGAGTCATAGAAGACAAATTTTGTTCATTGTAGGAGTTTCATTTTCAAGGATGTCAAAAGGGACCTTGCCTCATTGGTTTAACACAATGTTATGTAGTCGTGGGCGGTCAATGTCCTTGACTTAAACCATAGGAAGAAAATGTCTCGTTCATTTTTAAAACAAGTTTAATGCTGTAATTAGGGTATAGTGCCCAATTGCATAGATTTGCATGTGTAGTCAAGTATTACGCATTTTTCATTCCAATTTTTTTGTTCGTCCTTTATTTCATATGAATTTCTTCCCATGGTTTACTTTGGGCAAAGTTTCTTGTTGTTAGGTATTGCACAATGGAAAGATTCTCTTTGTCAAGCTCTACCCTCTTCAGCAACCCTTCCATCATACAATGCCCTTCTCCTCAAACATTGCCCTAAACCACACGACCTATCAATTGTACATCCCTTGCTTAGGCACGGTTCTTG
This sequence comes from Climacium dendroides, assembly GCA_950106755.1. Lineage (NCBI taxonomy): Eukaryota > Viridiplantae > Streptophyta > Bryopsida > Hypnales > Climaciaceae > Climacium > Climacium dendroides. Next base: position 36,740,201 of record OX467084.1, read on the forward strand.
TATGAAGGGCCCTCAATCTACACACCCAAGATGTCTACTCACTTGGCATTCACAGGGAATCCCCTGCAATGTTCTTCAAACACCGCGGCAAACTTGAAAAATAGAAACCTACTTTTTTACAAGTCTCTTTCCAAGTCTCTCTCCAAGTCTCTCTTTGTTAACAATCTCACTAATTGCATATTAATAACTTATTAATCATTCAAATGTGAAGGGTCCATGATTTGTAAGACAAGGGCCTCATATTAGGATTGTGCCAAACATTACTTTGACTTCAAATTGGTGAATGTTTTGAAGAAGAACAAGAATGGTAGTTAGAGTTTGGAAATGTATCCAGAATTTAGTGAATGGCAATTGTGTCTTTACAATAGAGCTAATCTTACTAGGAAGGTATTTGATATTGAAGATCAAAAGAGGTGTGAAGCTCATCCGGCCTTTTCGGAAGGATTTAGGGATTATGCAATTTGAAGCCTAATATATTGTTTGCAATTGAGCCTTTGGTTCATAAAATGTAAAAATGATTTTTCTTGCCTATTAAGGGCCTAAGTAACAAAAATAACATTTTTAAGTTTAAACTCCCCTTGGAAAACATTGAAAAACTTCCTAAACATGTTGATTTTGCCATTGTCTAAAGTTTTGGGCCTATAAATACATCTTTAAATTTAAAATGGCATACTTATAACATGGTTTGCACTCTAATGTTGTACACTACAATGTACACTCACTGTAAAAACTCTAGATATTTAAAGATATTCAATATTTGGTATGAATTTTCTCCACTTTATCTTCAAATCTTCAAGGCCTTTACAAAGCTCTACAATAGAATTTGTAACTTGGAAAATGATAGAAACCAATTAGAAAAATGGAAGACTTTTAAGAGTGGTAAAAGACCAAAGACTCCATCTTGAATTCCTAAACGCCCTAGGGGACCAAAAGTGTCCTCATATAGTTTCAATTCCAATTCATAGTGCTATGACTTTTGCATCTAATATCCAAATTCAATGAAACGTGTTGGAAAATTGTGCTCTCTCTTCTAGTTTGTATGGTAAACTTTTTAGATCAATCCAAGATGTATTGATTTTTTGTAAGCCAATCAAAGTTCAAAGGTTCAATATGAGTTCACCAAACCACATTTGATGGTTGTAACTTCAAGGGCTTGTATGTCTTTTATCCAATGTTTGTTTTCAATAAAATTTGTTGACATATATTTTCCTTGTAGTCTAGTAATTATGGTAAACATTTTCATGTCAATGCAAGGTGTTTGAATGTTCAAGAGCAATTTGAAGTTCAAAAATCCCAACATTTTTGAATTATAGTGAACTTTGGTAGCTTATTTCTTCTTCATACAATCTTCATTTTCAATATTTTTTGAGGGAAAGTTGTGTATAGAATTCTTGATCATGTGCCTCAAATTTCATATTAATCCAAGAAGTTATGAGTGACAAAGAAGCATTTTAGTAGAAGGAGGTCCAACACTAAATGAATTTTTTGCACCTTTTCTTGTTATTTTTTGACATTTTGAAGCTAGATTGCAAACACAATGAGTCAATAGTACAATCATTTGGTTTGCACTCTAATGTTCTACACTATATTTATACTCATGGTAAAGGATTTTTCTTCTTGAACATTTTCAATATTTGGTGTGCAATTCAACTTCACTTTATATTCAAACCTCTAAGGTCAATTCAAACCTCTACTAAAGAATTTGTAAATTTATAGGTCTTATAGAAGCTACTAAGAAGAATTGAAGATTTTAAGACTTATAAATGATTTGCAATTGTATCTATTCTTTGATTAATAAGGCTTTTAAGAGTTTCAATATCATATAGAGACTCAAAGAACATAAACATTGAAAGATTTTGAATTTCAATTATGTGGTCATAAACTTTGTAGATTTGGATGGAATCACTAGTAGAAAATGAAGGAATTTCAACAAAATTTTGTTGTTTTGGTCGCGTTGTTTTGGTCACTGAACAACAAATTTCTGTTGAAATTAACAAAAATTTGTTGATTTCAACAGAAATCTGTTGTTCAGTGACCAAAACAACGAGACCGAAACAACAGAATTCTGTTGAAATTCTTGCGTTTTCTACTAGTGAATGCAAAACCTTACAATGCCATCATTGTGGCAATCCAAAGGTACAACACATTTAACCTCCTCCCACACTCTACATCAACACTTAAAACATCCCCCAAATCACACATGTCCACAACTCTCTCTAATATAACCAACATTGCCATCAACTATGCCACATCCATTTTGTTCTACAAACATCAAATAGAAAACAACCAACTTGTATTACCATCTTTACTTGCCTCGAACTAAGAATGTCCCCCATTATGAAAAACCATACACCCCTTTCACCAACACATACACCTATCACCTCCTCCCTTTAGTACCCCTAAATGTAAAACTCAATAAGACACTAGAAAAGAGTCTCTCTTCTAATGAAGGCATGTAGCATGAGTGGAGTGAACATGCTACATGTTCATTCAGCAGCCTGTAAAGATGTCAACAAGGGGATGTCATTTAGCCTTTTATTTCATCGTCAACAAATCTTCAGAAAATTTGAGCTCCAATAGTAGAATTCTACCATCCTACGCAAAATTGACAAGATAGAGAAGGGGATGGAACATTGGCCACACCACTGACTTTTCTGCAACACCATGACTTGAGGGGGCTGCACTTAATTCTACTACAACAAACCACATGCAAACAAGTGGTTTCTAATAAACTATAATTTTAACTTCAAATTTTGAGCACTATTTACTAATAACTATAAGATTGTACTCCCAAAATTTCAAACTCAAATAAAATATGGAATGATTATTAGAAGAGGTTAAAAATGCACTAAAATGGCATGTTTTTTGAACTCAAATATTTTTAGAAAATCGAGTAGAGATCACATTTAGATGACCATTGCATCAATATTCAACTCAAACTGAGCTCTCAATAGAGAGTTCTTTTTAGGAATTTTTTGTTCAATTTTTAAACAATTTTTTCTTATATAATATAGGAGTGTGAAAGTTAATTTTCAATTCTATGATGTATCTTTTTACTTCAAAAATTTGTAACTAATTATTATTAACAAATAAAAATATCAATAATTCAAAACATAAACTTTCGAAGTAGAAAAATCTATTCATATTTTTTTTATTTCATTTTATTTAAAATTCAAAAAATATATAGGGATCCAAAGTTTTGTTTGCATACTAACATCAAAAAGGGGGAGTGCACCCCTAGACCATGATCAACTTACTTCTTCTTGCTGGGAATGAGGAACGTCCATGTCAATAGGCTGCACAGGGGCTCCTCTTGCGACATCTCCAATGACTTGGACCTTCGGGGCTGCAACCCATGTGCAAACCTCAAAAACTAAACAACCAATTGAAATTCGCTGACATATATAGTTTGACTCAGTATATGGGGAATTTCATTAAAATGGCGATATTCCATGTGCCATTTTCACAGTGTGCCGTTCTCATAGTTCAGACCGGGTGGTCTGAAATCTATTAGTGTCCTAGATTTGTGAATTCTATACCTCTATTAGATGTATTAAATCTAAGAAAGATGTAGATTTTAGATCAATTGGTTAAAAAAATTTACATATTTTCTAGATTTCAGATATCTAATAATGGTATAGATTTCGAAAATCTAGGACACTAGTAGAGTTCAGACCACCCGGCGTGAACTGTGAGAATGCCAAAGTCACAGAATAATCGCCATTTTAATGAAATTCCCCATGTATGTATCTTAAATGAATGCACCGTAGCAAAGCGATTTCATTGTGAAATAGTCTTAAACAACAATCTGTGGTTTGGATATTCGTAGGTCAAGTCTCTGGAGCAGCATCAATCTCAGTGATTCATAAAAACTTAGAAATGGTGGGAACAAGGCCACGGAAATGACGTACTGGTCACAGGAGATTCGATTACTGGAGGATGGGCCTCTTGATCGCTGAAATGTTCAATCCCTGCAATGTCAACTGTTCAATACTGGATTCAAATCGGAATTCGTCTTCATTCTATTCCTGTGTAAGGATGACATGAGTCTAGAATGAAAGCACGAGGTGATGTGGGCGATACAAGGTGGACACAAACTCTATGATATTACTTTCCGAAGGAAGCCAATTCCAACCGGAAGAGATCGAATGGTCCGAACTTCTAAATCCATTCACGAGTGGAGCATGTTCAAGTTCTGCACAATCATCTACCAAATGCTTTTCAATAACAGAGTCTATACACAGAGAAGTGATCGCTGTGCAGCACGGAGAGAGGTAAGGTTTATAGTCCGTGCAAGATTTCTCACCTTCACCGCCATTCCCAATTCCCATTTCCATTTCCGGCTCAGTCATGGACTCGCCACCTGTGCATCAACAAATGAAGAAGTCAAGCAAATCCGCCAGAGTGCGAATTAAGGAAAAACCCACACAATACTAAGCCTCACATACTCTTCCTCAGGTTCAAGCTCACTGACTTGATAAGAAGTTCACATATCCTGGACCCCAAAGGAGCAAGAAAAAATCTCACCTTCAGCAGGGCCATAGCCGTTTCCCATTTCCATGGCGTTTGCATCACCAACAGCATCACCAACAGGGAGGGGCTGATCGTGGGCAGTTTCCTCAACTGAGCAAGAAGGAAGATAAACATGTTATCAGTTTGCACAGCGAAAGACAGTGTAGCCGAATTTTTCGAGTCTTTTAATTTTTCAAGTTTACTTGGACTAATTCAGAGTGCTTCCCTGGACGAAAACACCGAGCAGTACTTGAGGAAGAGTTGAAATTAAGAGAGGAGACACCTACCTGCTGTCTGTGGCTTGATCTGTTTCATCAACCAGTTCCAAAGTCGAAGGCTCAGGAAACGGAGAGCAGTGACGACAATTGAAACGGCAACCGCAATCAACAGCGCCAGCCCCACTTGATTCCACAAGCCGCCTCCCATCCCGAATGTCAACCAGCTAATGCAGAATATACTCTTCGAAACAGCTCGAACGATCTGCGTGCAACACAATTATTCAACGTTTGCACAGTCAGAATCAAGACGCGAATTGAGCAGTAGCATTTGATAAATCACCCAGGATAACTTACTGGAATTGATTGAGAAAACATTGAAGCTAGCGGTAATTACGAACATGTCACCACAGGGCTCTTTCCAACGTCGCCGACAGCAACTTCCCTTCGCTTAGCTTTTGGTCCGTCGGCCTCAACCTACATGGGAAATTTAGTTAAAATTCCATGTGCCATTTTCAGACCGCCTGCTCTGAATTGTAAAAGTGACATCTGGGATAGGTATAGTTTTCAAGAATCCTGGACTTTTAAAGATTTAAGAAATCTTTGACTTCTGTAAATTTCAGACCACACGATCTGAATTACAAAAGTGACATCTAACATGAATATAGATTTCAAACATTTAAATAAGGTATAGATTTAAGACATCTATGACGTTTGTACACTTTAGACCGTTGGTTCTGAACTGTAAAAGCTGCCAAAGTAGAGGAATTTTGCCATTTTAACGAAATTGACCATACTACTCCTTCAATTAATGTGCTTGCGATCCTCTTCCTCTGATCCACGAAAGTGCAAGTGCATTCTCGATCATTCTCGATCAAATGCTGAGTCGTAGCATCCCGACCACTACTTGAAAGGCTTCTAACCAAAATGAAAGAACCCAACACCGAAAGCGGGAAACTGTCCTGACAGGTGCGAAGCATGAAAGCTCGGCCTTGAGTTCGAAGTTCCCGATTCACTAGCTACCTCAGTCGCTGAATCAAGTGAAAACCAAGTGGACTAATTTAACACCGGAGCTCCTGCAGCAGGTAACACAGCGACGGGATGGAAGCACCATACAGTATTTAAAGAGCCTTCTGCAATTGACTGGATGGAAGCAGGTAACACAGCGATGGGATGGAAGCATGAAACACAGCGACGGACTCTCGCAAGCTGTGAAGCAATACCGGAAGGCTATTTATATGTAGTACTTTTGCTGAATTGAGCAACCGACGACTCCGTCGGGAACGGTGCAGTGAATAAATTAAGGATGAGGAATTGACAATGGGGAACGCAGTGAAAAAATTATTGGCGGGGACGAACCTGTCGGCAGGAACAGTGCAGTGAATAAATTATTGACGGGTGGAACCCCTCGTCGGGACTCGGGAACGGTGCAGTGAATAAATTAAGGGGGAGAGTGACAGGGAAGGTGCTCAAAGTAAAAAACTCTTCTGAAAAGAGTTTAACACAAGTATCCACATGGCCAACCAGACGATTTCTCAATTTCGACTTTATGAAACTGACAGTTGAAAAGGTGCGCTCATCGGTAATACTTCCTAGGACCGCACATATGGCAATTTTAGCCAACTTGATGTACTCCGACAAATAGTTCAACATGAGTGCGTTTTGTCCAATGCAAACCCACACTTTTGTTAACGGATTCTACTCCATGGGTTCTTCCATAGCTGTTTTCGCATGGGACTTCATTGTGAGTTTGAATAGTGACATCTGCAATGTCAAGAGCCTCCCGTCTACGAGGGGATCCACCTATTGTTGCTTGGGCTCCTCGTTAGTTCCAAAATCAACCTAGCGCACAATTGCAAACTGGAACTTCAAGGTTGCAATATGCAAGGGAAACAAGTCATCAGCGTTAGACTGCAACCAATATTGAGGGAATACTATGTCCAATGCTGACATGAGTTCAACCTCAAAGAAGCAGACATCTAGCTCCAAAGTGAGCATTTCCGCTGCATCTCTACACTGAGACTTCACCAAGGAAATCACAATAGCGAAGTCTTGCTTGTTCACCGCCAATTTCTTGCCGCTCACAGGGCAAATAGAGTGTGCTAGATATGTATGTCCTGCAATCCAGAAAACAAGAGCCTCCCCTCTCGTGTTCAAATCAATAACCCATTCTTGCGAAATGCAATAGGACTGATCATGGATGACATTATAAAACATTTGGAAATGTTGTTGTTGCCACGTGGAGTCCTTATCACTGTACATGGCGTACAATTTAACTTGGCAAATCTTAATTACCGCCACATAGACACTAACAAAAACTTGGTCAAATGACGCAAACTTCATTAATGAGTTCATGGACTCCAATAAAAGTATGAAGTAGGGGAGACCAAGTAATGTATTGATGTCGCACAAGAGATCATAATTCATCCTTGCGAATTCCTTCATAGTTGCCTACTCTGTAATCAAGTTGGGCTCCTTCATCAGTGCATTTTCACACATCTTCACGAGAAGTGTCTTGTACTCACCCATGACCTCAGGGGATGCACTTAGTACTACTACAACAAACCACGTGCAAACAAGTGGTTTCTAATAAACTATAATTTTAACTTCAAATTTTGAGCATTGTTTACTAATGACTATAAGATTCTACTCCCAAATTTTCAAACTCAAATAAAATATGAAATGATTTTCCCCAGGGGTAAAACAGGGGTTCAGTTCACCCTGACCGAAAGTACACCCCTATTGAAACTTTGTTGTTTTCCAAGCTGATTATCAATTGTTTTCTTATATTGTACCAGAAGGTGCCAGGAAAGAGAGGAAACAACGGACCATGTCCTTCCTGGTTGTAATTTACTTCCTTTCTTCTTTCTTTTTTCCTTTGGTTTATTTTGGTTTTTTAACAAATGGAAGAACCATTGCAATTTGGTTGAGTGTCATGAGGGGAGGGCACCACCTACAGTAATTTGGACATGACCATGGGATTTAACCCTTAAAGGACATTTCACATCCGGGCTTGGTCAAACTTCATTAGATTTCTACATTAAAACATAGATTTTAAAGTTTTGATATTTTTCACATGTAGTTACATATGCCTAAAGTTTAATCTATTTTTTTCACAATTAAAAATATATAATTGAATTTTATATGATTTTAAAAAGAAAATTTTCATATAAAAATCATAGTAATTACAAAAATGCTTTAAATAGTATGAAATTTGTGAGAAAAGAGGGAATAATAGAGACAAACTTCATGGTATCATTGATGTACTTTTCAAAACTACACCAAGAGAAATTCAATAGAAAAAGCTCAAAAGTGGTGTATTTTGAGCTTTGAAGAAGCTATCTTGAAAGTGTCAAAAAAATTACAATTTTAACAATTTTGAAAAAAATTCAAATGGAGTAAAAAGTAGATCATTGGATCTACATTTTCTTAATTAATCTTAAAAAACATTTAAAATTAAGAACTATATAAAAATTCAAGATTTGACTTTCAAAATGCCCGAGGAGCTTGCATTGTCCTTTTAAGAATTAAGTATAGTGGTCCTTTTGAGGCCCTAATTCTTTTCTAATGAAATATGAGTTTAAAAAAAAACTCATAGTCAAAAAACTGAATGGACTATTGCATTTTTTAGGGTAATAAATGTTAAAATCCACATTATATGATATCATGTCTTTTTCAATTATTTTATTGTCATCAACTAGCGGTTGGCATTTGCTATGCTACACATTCATCATTAGAATTTTATAAGAATTTTTATGTACTAGATTGAATGCACAACAAAAATTTCAATAAATCTTCAAATAAAAATGACTAAAATCTTTGTATAATTTTTTTTATAAGTAAGTTTATATTAAAATGTACAATAGAAATTTATTGAATGATGAATGAAACATACGCAATGGTAAATACTATAAAAGATACACATACATTAAAATGCATTAGAAATTTGATTCCATTGTTATAAAAAATGACAATCCAAATTGAAGAATTGAAAAGAAAAAATTATAAATTTCAAAAACTTTGTGAACAACTTAATTGTTGTGGAATCCAAAATGAAATTGAAGTGATTTTGGATTCCACAACAATTAAGTGAAATCCTAAAGCTCAAAACTCACAAAAGCCGTGACAAAAGCACAAAATTATAGAAGTGCAAAGAAGTGTAAAGCCAAGAGAAGCAATGGATTTGCTACCTCTATAATATCATCCTATGGATCCTTTTTAATATCACCTTAATTGCAACAACTATATTATTTCTATAATATCATCCTTTGTAAAAAGTGATATTATGGAGATGATTGCAAACTGCTACTCTATTTTTGTAATATCACATTGTGCCAAAATACAATTTCTATTTATACATGATTGAAAACATTTTTACAAAATATTGAAAACAACTATTATAAAGACTTATTGAAATCATTATCATACATTCTATTCAAATATATCAAAATTTTACTAATATGTGATACAATGAATGCGTAGTATAGCAAGCACGACCTCTAGTATTAATGGTAGCATTTGTGATATTACAAAAGGAGTTATGATTTTAGTAGTATGATAAAGAATATTCTTAAAGTATTATGATTATTATAATTTATTTAGACATTAAAATTGTAAAAATCACCATAATTTCATTTTCCAACAAATATTTTTAACATAATTGGCATTTATAGAAAATATATTTTATCATAATTTAAAAATAATCACAATTGTATCAATGAATTATTTGGAGTTTAAATTTAGTTTGATAGTAAAAATTTGACTTACAAGGCATTGCTTTGTATGATTTAGGAGTTAAAAATATAACTATTTTTATTATTTTATAACTCCATTCTTCAAATCTTTAGGACTACTTATATTTTGTTTAATCTTCAAACCAATTAGGTATTTATGTTATATTTTGCAATTTCATTTCATTATATACTACAAAAATCATAGAATTGATCATTTTTCTCAATTTCTGAAGAGATTATTTAAAATGATAAATGACAAGCTTGGGGAGGCACTCCTAGTATACTTTAAGGAATCAAAAGTGACATTCTACACATTCTTAAACTTATCTATTATAAGACCCTGCGGTTGGATATGTAAAGAAAACATTAATTTTTTTAATCTTTACTATCGAAATTGCAATTTTGAGTGTTTTTTTGATGAAAAAAAGACCTTGGGACTTTAGGGGTCCAAGAATCAAAAGTGACCAGGAACTTTTTTTTGAGGGGATATTATCTTTTCATATAGTAATAAAACGCACCTTTAGATTAAAGAATGTTCTAGCATTTACCCTTTATAATATGTCCTATAGTTATTCTAATTCTTTATTTGTGTATTCACGAAATATTGGATACAAATATTTAGTTAGTTATTTTCCTGCATTGACATTGTGCTGGGCTTTAACATTGAAGGAGAAATAAAACTGCAAGTACACAATTACAATCCCTCAACCTAAGGTAAATGTACCCACACCCGATTACTTAAGGAATTTTACAACAAATCATCAACAATTTAAGGTACAACAAATTTCTCCCATTTAAAAAGATAGGAAACATAGGGATTTTAATTTTTTGTAATTTTATTGACAAAATTGAAATTACTATGAGTTTGGGGAGTCAAAAAGTGATTGGAGTCTGTAGTCAATGGTTAGAGTTTTTCAATTCTGATTCCTCAAGAACTAATTTTTGCTCACTACTTCCTCTTTTGTTGCTCACTACTTTGGGACATGTGTCATGATCTTATTAGTCCCAACCTTGAAAAAGAGATAAAAACTCATTTCAAGCTTTGGTTGAAACTTTGATCCAGCCTTGGTTGGAAACAATACCCCCTACAAGTTGGGTATAGGTCGTGGATACATTTACCTTCTATGTTAAGTGACAAGTGCAAATAAGGAACTCTTGAGAATAATATCACAAGTTGCCTAAATTTGAATGAAAAACAAAGACACAGTATAAAATACATTCCAAATTCTTTAAATACAACATAGACTTTAGACAATTGTGTTAACCCCTAAAGGACCAAACGACATTTTTTTTGGCAACATAGCGATTTGGGGCAGCTCACTATGAATGAAATTTTCATTTTTTTTTCATTGAAATTTTCACATGACATGTGCCCGAGGAGTAGCTTTAAGGCCCAACAACTTTCATAACTTTTGACTAAATGGCTAAAAAGTTATTGTATGATATATAGTTTTCTTTGTTCGGTGGGCAGTTTAAGCAAATTTTTTTTTTTTTTTTTAAATCACTTTTTAAAAAAATAAAAATTTGAAATTGGTTCTTTAAGATTTAAATATACATAGATATATTTGAATCATTCCATTTTGATTAATGAGATGAAAGTTATGAGGAGTTTTAGTTGTGGGTAGTTTGAAGGTAGTTATCTCTACTCTAAAATAAACTTCAAAGTCCTTTATTTAACTCAATTTTTAATATTTTTGGGAAAAAATAAAACAATTGGGTATAGATTGTTCATTAAAACATTACAACCCTTGGGATTGGCATTTTTCAATTTCATAAATAAATTTTAACAACTTTGTATTTTGAATCATTTTCTACTTCCTTCTACTTTCTATTTTTTTTCCTATATATCGTACAATTCCAAATGATTTCAAAATTTTCAAGCATGTAGGCAACTTGCATGAATCCAAAGAGCAACCACCATTTGGGCATTTTTTCATAATGATCTGACCTTAAGAAGTGCAGCTGCCTGATTTTCCACAAGGACAAAAAAAGGATTTTTGTTACTTCAAATGCTAATACCTTGGCTTCAGAAAACAAAGACCTGGGCCACCTGCTTAATTGAGAAACGGGAGAGCAGGAGGAGAATGGTGGCGGCCTGGCAACTCAACTCAATGCTCTCAGGAATACTTGAAACAGACAAAGGTAAACCAGCCCATTGTGGCCAGAATGAGGAGTTTGCCATCATCTTGTTGCTGAAATTTTTCAATTTTCTCCCCACATTAGTACAAGTGTGAGAAACAGCAAGTGCAATTGAAATTGAAATTTTTTTTGACAAAGTATGAATTTGCTAGGAATTTCTGAAGCATTGAACCCAAAAGAGTCTGTAGACTATCTTAAGACCAACAAAATCTGAATCTATAATGCTCATCTCACTGTTAGTAGTACAAGTACCAAATTTTTGTAATGCTCATCTCACTGTAGTGCAAGTACCAACAAAATCTGAATCTGTAATGCTCATCTCACCATCTTGTACAATAGTTTGACTTCCAATGAATTGCAATTTTTAAAGCAAATGATTCACGTAGTAACCAAAGGAATGATTTCCATGGTCATTAGTCCATTCTTTAAGGGTTAATCCTTCAAAGGTGAAGACAGACTGTAGCTAAGGAAAGTGGTTTTTATCTAGGGTATGATGGGCCCGTGACCAAGGATTCATGCCTTAAAATTCTTCACACACTTTGCTTGTTGCCATCTTACAACTATATTTTAATGAAATCTCTTTTTTTTTTAGAGATGAAATCACATGTGTATTGTGAATACAAAAAGGATTCAATTTTTTTAGGTGAGAATTCAAAATTATTGTGAAATTATATCGTGAAATCTTGAAGGAAAAAATGAAGGAAATTCATATCAAATATGAAATATGCTCAAAACATCCTAACTTTTTATCACAAGTATACATTATAGTTTATAACATCACAATATAGAGCAAAGTTACTATGTCATTGAAAAAATCACAAATTCAACAAAACTATGGTTATAGGCCAAAAGTTCAAATTGCAATAACATATGGAATTTAAAGAATATTTCAAGTTTTTCAAAACTAGAGTTCAAACTACACTTGATAAATTTCATTTCATTAGTTGAGCACAAATTTCAAAAATATAATTTCTATAGCTAAAATTCACATCAAGTGAATAGAGTAAGAAGTGTCCAAAATACACTATTGACATGTGGGATTTGAAGATCAAGTATTTTTGCCTTTAAAAAAATTAATAATGCAATAGAGAGAGAATATTGAATTGATTACTCATTTAAAATACACTCAAGCAACTCCCTCTAAAAAACTTAGATGAAATTTTTTTCCATCCTATTGTCCCTCTTGAAATCATCCAATGGACACAAATTGTTTGCAATGTCTTTACATAGTATAGTTGTCATGGTGCAAAATTAGTGACAACTAAACCCAAATGTGAAGAGAAATAAACTTCCAAACAATAATGCTAAATGTATGTTTATACTTGGTGTTAGGGGTGATGTTTGCAATGTGAATCCGGTTCAAATGTAGGTCTAAATTTGTTCCTAAGACCTTTAGTAACAACATTCTTTAACACTAAATGCAAACATATTTTAAGCAAGTTAGAATGAGGGCTCAAACTCCAAAAGTATAACAAACTCGTAAACCCCGTAAGAGACACTTCATATGTACACTTGTTCAAACTTCATTAGTGTAAGGGGTTACGACCCTCCCTGAGTGCATATCGGAAAATTGCTGCCTGAGGGCGGTAGCTCGAGGAGAGCAATTTCCCGATATGCACGAAGGGAGGGTCGTAACCCGGCATTAAGCGCGCTGGATTTCTTTTTCTTTCCGGTTTCTTTTTCTTTCTTGCATTTCGACTTTCTTTTCGTTCTTCTACGCCGCAAGAGTGTACTATACAATGAAGGAACTTTGTTCAATTGTACAACTTTATTTTAAAATTTGTAAAGAAATTTTTTTGGGAAAAGAAATCTTTGAAAATTGAAAAGAAATCTTTATGATATGCAATAGTGCACTTCACCGTTACACTAGTGCAATGGTGCAGTGCATCGTTGCACTTTTCCAAGCATCATAATGGGATATCACATTGATTATCCAGGATGAGACTAGAAATCCAAGTGCTTAACGTATATGTTAAAGCATATATTTAAAAAAATTGCTATTTTTTTCATGTAGTAATTCAAGTGTGTCAATTTCTTAGAAAGATTATCTACAAATATAAGACTTTTCTAACTTTTTTGATTCCAGTCCAAATAGAATGAGTCAATTTTTTTATATAGACAAAAAATTAATCTACATGAAATATATTTTTGAATTTTTTTTATTTCAAGGTATTTTGGAGGGTTTGCTACCCAATTTGGAGTATTCTTCTTCCAAATGGCATAATCTTTGCTTACACCAATGCAAATAAAATTTATGTTTCAAAAACCTCCAAAGGAGACACTTTAAACTTTGGGGAAAAAGTTCAAATCACACAATATTATGAATTTATTTCATTAAAAAGTTCAAATGTAAATTAGAATGTAATTTTTATTATTTTATAGTCTAACTTATAATTTTTTTTAATTCCCAGATTATTCTTATATATATATAATATTTAATATTCAGTATAATTGTTTTACACAATAAAATTTAAAATATCACAATAAATTCATTATTACACCCCAAAATATAAAATAATCACTATCTATAGAGAAAGAAATTATTCACAATATGAAAATATTGACATTGTGTGAATAAATTAGTTATAGTCTAGAGTTAATGCTATAGTGGAAGATTGAAAATATGAATTGAAGGTTATTGCGTAGAGTGATTTGTATATAAATAATGTAACAACAACTACAATTTTTGTAACTCCATTTTTCAATGATAATTGTGTTGAGATGAAATTTCTCATTAATTGGATTTTTATATTTATCAATTTAATTTCACTTTATGCAATGAAAATTACATGAATAAGATTATTTCATCAAAATTATTCTTTGCAAATACGTAGCATATATTCTCATATAATAGAGAGACAAAACTGAAAGTTGAATATTACTTAAAATATAAAGTTAGTTCAAAAATGATGACTAATGATGTGGCAATGGAATTTTTTTAATAGATTGACCCTTAGATTCCACAAAAGACTTAATTAAATTTCAATGATTTTCATCCTATCACCCTAAATCATGTTGTACATTGGAAAAAAGCCTCTCATTGCAATAGTATTGTTTCAATGGTTAAACAATAGGGTATTAAAAGCATGTTGTTGTAGTATTGATGGGGAATTTTGTTAAAATGGTGGTATTCCATGTGCTATTTTCAGACTGCTTGCTCTAAATTGTAAAAGTGACATTTAGGATACATATAATTTGTAGGAATCTTGGACTTATATAGATTTAAGAAATTTAGGGCTAATATAGATTTCAAATTGCAAACTTTGAATTGTAAGAATAATATATAGTACAATTGTATGTTTTACTCATCTAAGACCAATATAGATTTAAGACATCTAGGAAATTTGTATACTTCAAATTGCTTGCTTTGAACTATAAAAACTACCAAAGTAGCAGAATTTTGCCATTTTAATGAAATTTCCCATATTGCTGAAGTACTGCAACAATACAATTTCAATAAAAATACAATCTATTCATTAAAAGTATATTGTTGCAATATTGCAATAATATGCTTTTAATACTCTAGTGTTCAATCATTGAATCAATGTTGCAACAATATTGTTACAATGGAGGGGGACTTATTTGAAGTAATTTTTCAACATGCAATTTCATCCATCAATTTTTCGAAAGATTTTTAATATTTAATTCCACACATGTGTACCTTTTTATTTTATTTCAAAGCATGACCATTCCAAAAAATTTCAAGCTTCAATAATTAAGTAGTATAAAAGAAGTTTAATATTATCAAGTTAATCAAATAAATATTTTTTTATTATAAATGGATGATTATCATCCATTTTTATATTCAACTTTATGTGAGATCAATAGCCAATCATCATTTAGAAATATTTAAATCATATTAATTTAAATTTTTTATTGATCATTAATCTCTCTATATAAATTAATTAGAGCTCTTTTCAATTTGGGGTGCATGCAACTTGATTTCCTCATTAAAATTTTCTTTTTGCTTTTATTCAAATTTCATAGATTCATTTGAAGTTTTTAAATTCTAATTTCTACCCACCTAAAAACTTTGCAAAGTTCCTAAAGATAAAAATTACACAGTAGTTTGCAATTGTGAATAAAAGATTGTGTTTCTAAATATACAATTATTTAATAATTTGGTTTTGCATTATATAATATTCAGCACTACAATGTACAATCATGGTGAAAATTTGAGTTTCTAAAAAAACAAGCACTTATATTTGGTGTGAATTTCCTTCACTTTTGTTCAAAAATTGAAAATAATTTGATTAATTTCAAATCTTTATAAAAAAAATTTGAAAAGAAAGAGTAATAGTACACATCTCAAAAATTTGAAAATCTTATGATTGAGATGTTGAAGAATGAAGACATGAGATTTCATCTTTGAAAAATAAATGTTAAGAAATTTTCATTAATACATATTAACTAATGAAGCACAATTTTATACAGAAGGATTTAGAAGTCTCAATACGTTATCATCAACTCAATCCTACAATGTTAGTTCTTCAAAAATAGACAAAGAAAGTGTAGAAATTAGAAACAAAATACTACAAGTGAGTAGGAATTTGCACTAGAAGTGAACTAGAAATCAAAAAAATATATATACAAAAGAAATTCAAAACCAATTACTAGAGTTAGAATAAAAACAAGGACACTACAAATACACTTTAAAGTAGGGGGAAAATAGTAATAACACTTGTACTAGAATTTCAATAATATATTGTATCAAAAATGCATTTACAATGAAGAATTTATGAAGTTTGATTATTCAATCATAACCTTTGTAGATTTGAATGAAATACAAAACCTTTTACCATCATCACAATGAGAGCCCTAAATACAATACATTCAATATTAGCCAATGAAGGTGATCTTACCCAATTGTTGTGCCCTTCAAAAAAACCTTGAAATTTTTTTATTTTTCATGCAAGATAAAATTTGCAAGTCTGGAATTCATATTTGCAATTAGAGGCCCCACATTAGCTATGAGAGGTGTATAAGGTAAGCTAATCAAGCACAAAATAGAAGGATTTTGTTTTACTTGCACCTCTAGAATGAATGACTTGGAGGGGCCGAGCCAAGGGGCGAGTTGAGTTCATGAAAAAACACTGACAAATTGTGCTCCATCCAACTCCGTCCGAGGACGATGAGCAATTGCAGAAGACTCTTTGATTGTTACGTACCTGTGCTTGTGAACGCCAGGTATTATAATAAGTTGATGATAGTCTACTCTGGGTTAAACTTTCTGTGCCTCGGGAGTGGGGAGAGCTACTGTGCCTGGGAGTCGCGTGTAGAGCTGTAAGTGTCGGCTCACAATTGCGAACGGACACATCACACCTTTACGAGTTCTGGTGATTCCTGGCAACTATATAAAAGTCCGTCGAGTTGTAGACTGAGAATATGAAGTTTTGACAATAAGAGTTAGCTTCCATGTGGCCCCGGGCGGGTAAAGTATTTTTGGCCTGTGCCCACACCCGGCAAGGTCCACAGGGAGACTCCACCGATACTGTAAAATTCATCCTGACATGTTTGATCGGGATGCAACACTTTATGACTTCCAGTGCAGTTACTTATTGCCCAGCAAGTGGATTCCATTCACTGAGTTTTAAACAGCCAAACAGAGTTGTTACCATCTGCATTGGGCAAGGGACAAAGCACCTATTCCTGATCTCAATGTTTTTTTATTTGCCAAACAGAGTGGGAGATTACAGTACAGTACATGTTTCTTACGTTACTGAGACCTTAGATTTCTAAGAACATATAAGCAATTTGATTAGTCCTAAGACCTATGAAATGAATAATTTTTTTTATTGTTCTCAAGCCCAAATTTTGGTATATGCCCATTGTTGGTTGTTGTGCTACCACGGGTGGAAAAGCAAAAAAAAACTAAAATCAAAAACTAAATTAAAATCTACAATAAAATATTTAAAATATAAAATATTACATGACAACTGAGATAGGTTGGTTCAGTACATAGCTTGGTTCTACACAATTGGGTCCAAATATCTTTCAACATGCCCATTGCAACATTTAACCCTTGAAAGACAAGGTGGACGTTTTGTAACCTCTAGGTGATAGGGAATCAAATCGTGTAGGGCATAATTGTAACTTTTCATCCTTGGTAATAGGAGTGGAAAGGGAAGATCTTTTCTAGTAATTTGACTTCCAATGAGTATATTTGGCTTTTCAAAGTAGATGATGTCACATAGTATTAGAAATGCATGATTTCCATAGCCATGGGTCCTTCCTCCAAGGGTTAAAGAGTTTTGAATAAAATAGGATACCATAGATTTAGATTTAATTCACATATTTATAGTATCTTCTGATTATCAAAATCTCAATGACATAAGTATTTACTAGAATCAAACTAATTCTTTCACAATGAAAAGAAAAATAGAGATGGGAAAAAAATTCATGGACATTTCTATCCTTTGATCTGCACAATCAAACTAAGGTAAGAAAAAGAGATTAAGGTTTTTATTTTTAGTGATCTTAAAAATACAAGGCTCACTGTCACATGATCAAAACACAAAATAATTAGGATGATTCCAAAAT
Source organism: Climacium dendroides (assembly GCA_950106755.1). Classification (NCBI taxonomy): domain Eukaryota; kingdom Viridiplantae; phylum Streptophyta; class Bryopsida; order Hypnales; family Climaciaceae; genus Climacium; species Climacium dendroides. The sequence goes on from OX467084.1 coordinate 36,758,340, forward strand.
TTGTGAAGATGTTCCATAAGATATGATAATAACATCATTTCTTAAATTCCAAAAATATAGGCAAGTATAAAAAAATTTAATAAAATTTTAGGATCCAATTTGTTTGTTTGTTTTACTTTCTATTTATCTTGTTTGAAAATGTACAGAAAATTGAGTGAGTATTTTATTTCTCATTTCTCAAAATAAAAAAAATTGTATATGTCTCAAATTTTCAATACTACTTATTTATTTATCTAATTAGAAAAAAATGGAGGGGGAGGGGGGGGGGGGATAATATTCAATTTCAAGTAACTTTTTTAACCCAAAATTTTGTTTTTTGCCCAAAAAAGTGATTATCCAAAATTGTTATAATCTAAAAACCTAGTGAACATTAGACAAGGTAGTATTTACTTTAATATGGTTAAAATTAAAATTTTCAAGAACATCTATGTGCAAAAAAATATCAAAGTGGTTGAATTCATTGAAAATACTTGTGGTCAAGAAGTTGTTGGGCCTTGAGGGGTTAAGGAGAGTGACATTCAATTGTCATACAATTTCACTCAAGCACACCAAGTTCTAATTGTAAATAAACAAACCTGAATGTATGAAAAATTGCTTCATTTAATATGCATGGTTTTAAGGTATAATTGTTTGAATTACACTAGTGATGATTTTAAAATTATTTTTCTAATAGACATGTACTAAACATCCGTATACATACCTTAAACAATAGGAAAAAATACCATTAAGGAAAAACAATATCATCTATGAAGAGTTCAATGTGAAGTGTAATAATGCCAAACTTTGTAATATAAATATCTCTATATTTTAACTAAATATTTTGGGACAAATATAATCATGATGGTTCAATCATTTTGCCAAATTAAATAATTAAGAGATAGACATGTTTGTACTAGAATTTTCATTCATTGATGCATCACATTATACTCTTCATGCATCATATTCTTCTTCATTAACCACTTCCGGTCCAATAAGTTTTTGACAATACAAGTTTTCAATGAATTATTCCAGTTTCATTGTTTTCCCCCAAAGAGGTGCTTGAAAGTTTTAATTAAAACCAAAGAAAAATAAAACTACTTTGTCTAATAAATATGAAATTAGTTTTGTAAAAATTATACCACTTTTTAGATTATAAGTATTTTGGATGATGAGTTTTATGATCTAAAAGCACAAATTTGTAGGAAAAAAGATTAAGACATTGATAATGTGTTTTTTTCCAACCCTCCTCAAAATAAAATATGGATTCAAAGTAAGTAGTGGTTATTTTTCATGCAAAACTCCAAAAACTGAAATAGTTTACCATAGATTGAAATTTATTTTTTGAAACTAAAATTTAATATACTTAAGTGAGTATGTACAAAAATTGAATGTCATTTGTGGAAAACAAAAAATGGCAATTGTATATTATGTTATGCAAAAATTTCCATGATTTTAGACAAATATAATGCCATATTTAAAGATAATTGAATAATCTTAGTAATTGAATAATACACAATCAATGCTTGAGAATAATTATCTAGATTAATTTATAAAAACTAGAGCTCCTGATTTATTTTCAATAACAAAGCGTATGACTCTTATAGCATTCTTAATTTTTTCATAATATCCGGATTTGGAACTCACTATATTTCTTAAAGATTATATTTTTCCCATTTACGCTATATTATGACTTGAGATAATTTTTCAAATTAACTATATTGAGAATTATTACATAATATCATGAAACATTCATTTTTCATATAATAAGATATTCTTTTACTTTACTTAAAGAAAAAAAACATATCAATTCAATTGAAAGTAATCACATTACAAAATAAGGTTCAAACTTCATTCATTGAAGCAAGTTGCTTCTAATTGATACAAATGCCTTGCAATTGCCATTTGCAATTGCTCACTATCGTTTTGGGGTACTCCTCTCACTACTTGTTGTCTATATCCCAAGTCGTGGTGTCCCCAAAGAACTATAGACTCGTCAATGACATCTCTTTTGTCAATGACTATATTGTGAAGTAAACAACATGCCATTATCAAGCTTAGAATTCTTTTCATATCTGGTTTTGTGATTGGATTTTTTAAAATCCTCCACATGCCTTTCAAAATTCCAAATGAGCGTTCTACTACCATACGTGTGGATGAGTGCTTAAAGTTGAACTCTTCATATAACCTAGGAAGTTGAATTCCAGGCCAAGGTGCAAGCAAGTTTTTATCACCAACATAACCAGCATCGGCTACAATCAACTCATAGATATCTACACCTTCAATGTGTATTGTTGGCCCATTCAATCTCCTCCCGGCAATCACTTCCTTAAAGTGATTTGACATAAGAAGTATGCGAGAATCATGTACTGATCCTGGAATGCCTGCAAAAACATCTATAAATCGGGCTTCATGATCTACAATGGCTTGAAGTATAGTAGAATAGTTATGATCGCGGTCATACCAATCTGTTGATCTAAATCTTCCTGGTAGATCAAATCGGATATGAGAACAGTCAAGAGCTCCACAACATTGTGGTATGCCATGGAGCTTTTCAAATCCAAGCTTTATTTTTGATAAAGCTTCTCCCTGTGGCCATTGTAAATGCAAAGGTAAAGCAACTTTGATAAGAGCTGAAATAAACCTCTTACAAACTTTAACGCTTGTTGAGTCATGCACACCAAAAAGTTCACCCACCGAATCATGAGTGTCTCCCGTACCAAGCCTCCTCAATGCAATGGCAACTTGTTTGGGCACACTCATCAATCGTCCAGTAATATTAATAAGCCCAGGAGGAGGATTCTTGGTCAATTCTTCATTAACCATGCCACAAACATATTGAAATGTTGGAACAGATAGTCTAAAAAATTGGCGAAAACGTTCAGGATCTTCTTACATTACCAAAGTTGAGAATTGGTCCCACCAGTGAATGGAACGTGGCTTGATATAATAAAGCCCACGCTCACATCCAAATATACTCTTTTTCCTAGCTTTCTCAACAAAAACTTCTTGGAAAAGTTGTTCACATTCCATAACTGCATGAATAATAGGTAACATCTCTTGAGCTCTTCTTTTGTGTTTCGAAATTGCTAAGGTTGATATTTTAGGTGACTTGGCTGTTTGACTCTTTTCAAACATTCCATGCGTTGCCAATTGAACCATAGTCCCAATAGATGTAGTTGCTACACCCATAGTTGCAATTGCAACTCCAATATTGGGATCATCCATGTCGCATGACCTTTAAAAAATCCACCAAAAAACTAGTTTTAGATTGAAAAAATTAACATAAATGTCAAGAAAAGAACCATTGAAATGACAAAGATAAAAAAAAACAAGAAAAAATAATCAATCAAATAATGATATATAATATGATATAAGTTTATTAATAACAAACCATACTACAAAGTTAGATTGAAACATAAAAAACAAGTCATGCATGATATCTCAAACTACTACCTTTTTTGAATGGCATTTCCAATTGTCTTCATAGCATCACTCAAGCTAAGAAGAGCATTCACATAACCCTGTCCAGTGGCACTAGTACTATCCATTCTATCACGTTCTAGTTTCATCGTGTCAAGATGGCGTAATTCCTCTGATTGTAATTTCTGTTTATCCAAGTCTATGATCTTTTTGTGACGGATATCCTCTCGGTCATGCCCCCCACTAATGGCTTGAACAAATTCAAGCCGAGTTTTATCCATAGATGCTAATGCACCATCTGCTGCCTTCATGGATAAGCGCCTTTTTTTGGTAGAGTAATCCATAGATGATTCACCACCTTCTGCAATGCACAACAATAAAGTAGCTTGTTATTAAAATGATCTAAAAAAATACTCACACTTATATTTCATAATTTTTTATAACAAATTCATATGCAATGTTTACAATTACAATAATAAAAATAAACCAAATAAATTTTAGAAAATACCTATAGAAGGTGCCATCATTCCGCTATCAAGGGGAAGATCTCCAACATCCACAGCTTGGGATATTTTAGGAAACCACTCCAACATAGCTTCATAAACGGTTTGGTCAAATGGTGCCCTTGGAAATCTCCTTGAATGATTTTTTTTCTCCGAAGGGCTCATAGCAAAATAACTTGGCTGGCCAGATGGTATCTTCTTCTCATAGTCATGGACTTTTTTGAAGTCTGGAGACAATTGCTCCCACTTATCTTGAATTTGTTGTGGATTTCTATGCACACCTCTTCCCCACAAATCATCTGCCATGGCTTTCCATCTATTCGAAGCCGTGGTCATTTGAACACGTTGCGATTTTGATAGCCCATGATTCTCATAATCTACCCTCTTGCAATGACAGAGTGATAAAGTCTCTGCTAAAGACCACCTCCCAGTTTTGTAATTTTTTCCATCTTCAATACCTTGAGCTTCATCTAGTTCGACCTCAATTGGATCTTCCGATTCCGTTTCAAGATCAAATGACTCAGGATTCCAATTAAGATCCATGGAAAATCTTTGGGAGTCCATTTTCTACACATAGAATTTATAGTAAATATTTGAAAAAATAATTCTCACCTCAATCTCCATGTAAAATTGATAAGGTTTTCAAAAACTTGTAAATAAAGGGAAGAGAACTTCATTTGAGAAAAGAATGACAAAATGGACTTGCAATTTTTTGAAACAAATGTGAATTATTGCTAACAATATCTTTAACCATTTAGTAACCAAAATATCAATTTAGCAATTTAGTCTGACATAATCCAAGCTTACATAGACTAGTTAATATTTGAAAAACATTGAACCTCAATCATTTTCTACCATCAAAGCAAATTTTGATTGTTACTAACCATGCTCCTAATCCTCAATTAACCATAAATTAATTCATACCCAAAATCAATAAAACACAATCAAGCTTACATGAACAAGTTAAAATCTGAATTTCTTTTATCATACACATACAACCTTCAAAGCCAGAATCAAAAGATTCCACAATTTTAAAGGGAAGAATATTAAGCTTTGAACCATATGCAATTTGCATATTGCAATTCTGGGTCATTTTGAAGTCAAAATTTCAGATTTTAATAAATAAATCTGGATTGCTACTAACCATGCTCCTAATCCTCAATTAACAAAAAATTCAGTCATATTAATGGTCAATTTAACACAATCAAGCTCACATGATCCAATAAAAAACTGAATTTCTTTGATTGTACACATACAACCTCGAAAGCCGAACTTAAAAGATTCCACAATTAATTGAAGGATAACAAGCTTCAATCCACAAGAAGAGGGCAAATTGCAATCCCAGATCATTTTGGAGCCCGAATTTCAGCTTTTTAAAAAGAAATCTGGATTGTTACTAGCAGTGTTCCTAATCAACAATTAACAAAAAATTCACTCATACCCATAGTAAATTGAACACACTGAAGCTCACATGATCCAGTACAAATCTGAATTTTTTTGAGAAACGCATACAACCTTCAAAGCCGTACTCAAAAGATTCCAAAGTTTTTTATTGAAGAAACAAAAGTCGACTGAACAATGAAAGCCTGGAAGCATAGTAGCTCACCGAAACAGGCTTGAGCTTTGACGCTTCAAGCACACCCGCCGCCAACCTCAGTCGCTGCTCCACCTCCACTACACCTCGCGTGTAAAAAGACTCTCTCAGGGTTGAAATAAGGTTTAAATAGTCAAGTGACCTTCTGTTGAAGGTCGTGGAAAAGAATATGGACCTAGTATTGCAGGTGAGGAGGCAACCGATTCATCGGTGAAACTCGAAACCCGCGTTGTCCGTTCCCCGACGTCGGGTAAACCAGGGCTTGCCGGCCCTAACCCTAAACGTCCTTCCATGCGCACGGCCCGGGGAAGGCTTTGGACTGTAGTGTTTGTTTTGCCCGCCCGGGCGACATGGAAGGAGGGCCTAAGAACCGCAACTAGAGATACCTATTTCGGAGGGAGCTTCCTCAGGATAACCTACTGCACAACCTATGAATACACTGTTCATTAAAAATGATTTTCTCGTGTTGACTTGTTAGATACAACTTTATTTTGACCAAGTTACAAAAGAAAACTATCACATAAAAAAAAGCCAGGTCAGTAGTGATTTTATTGAAGCAACATGCTTCTAAGGTAGAGGTACCTAACTCACAATGGAAAACATAAGCGTTTCACCCTATACAACATAGGGAATTTGTTGAGAAATTGAATTCAATGTGTGCAATACATACACATACATACATACATACATACATACATACGAATTTTTCATTTGGACCCATTCTAGTCTCATAGATGAGTGGACGAGACAGTACAAGCAATAAATTTTTTTGGATTTGTCACCATTATCCACAATTCTAATCCTATTAAATGTAAATTTTTAGAAAATTCCAAAAAATTTCAATGGACCGTTGTAACTTGTAATGGGTATCAAAATCAATTAGTTATTTTTGAAGAATATTTTGGAATTCATATGCAAATGAAAGTTGTGGATTTTGAGTTTAAGATTCCATTTGTATGATGAAATTGACCAATGCTATAACCAATATTCTTTTATAAATTTTGAAAGGAAAATTTCAAAATTCTTTCAAAATTGGATTATAAGCAAAATACTATCATTTTTTTAGTACAATTTTGTTGGAATGCATTTGAAATGAGTTTTTCTTCCCATGGTGATTTTTTGAAATTTTTGTATTCTTTGAATTTATGACCTCATTTTTATAAATCTAGTCTTGAATTAGAGTTAATGCAATTTAGGCTTGGTCAACCACTTGACATACTTCCACATTTGCAATTTAAAAAAAATAATGTACTTTACTAACACCAAATCCAACCATTAGATAGGACAAATTAAGAAGACTTTCATCCAATGTATTAGAAGTTAGACAGTCTAGAAATTGAACGTCAGAGTGCTTGCAAGTTAACCACAAATATTGCAACAAATTTTTTGTTGAACCCCCATGCTACATCCTCAAGTGTGTGGTTGGGTGCAAACAATGTAGATGCAACAGGTTTTACATTATGCACAATTTTAAGGAATTGCTGGATGAGTACTACATGTATAAAGTTTCATTGAGGCAGATGCAAAGGTGTATGCTCAATACATGAAAACATCCCTAAAACACACAAAGAGACGGGCGACTGAGGAACCCTTGTTTTCACTACTTCCACTGCCGGCGCACTCTGCTACACATTGTTAACACAGAGACGCAGCAACCAGTTTACAATCAGTTGTCACTGTGACTGAAAACTAAACCCTAACCAAGGTTGTGAACCGTTGTTTCAGAACAACCAAAGAGTTCTCACTACAAGGGAAAGGGGTGTTTTAAGTATAGTCCTAGTAGTATTGTTTTTTAAGTAATGACTTTTAAATAAGGTTTTTAGTAAAATTTTACTAAAAAGACAGTCTTAAAGGTCGTTACTTAAAAGACTATACTATTAGGACTATACTTAAAACACCCCTTTCCTTTGTAGTGTCTCGATCCCCAAACTAGTCGCTATAGTGCTTCGGAGTCAATCCAAGATTGAATAGTTATAAACAAAAAGTACAAAGACTTATTATTTCCGACTTGCCCCTATGGAAGGTTGACGTTGGCCTGCGTCTGACACTCAACTCCCGCTTGCTCCACACCCTAAATGCAATGCCCGCGGCACCAAATTTTATACTTTGAAGTTAAATAAAACCTAAACAAGCTGCTATTTTTGATAGTTTATATTCTTGAATTTTTTTTTAAAGTCTAGTTTTAGCATCAAATAACCGATTATAAAAATGATTGATTATGATTTTTTTATTCAAAATTTTGTGCAAGGGGGTCCATTGCAATCTTGATTTTCTATAGTGTTGAGGGCTCTTGGAAATGAGCCTCAAATACACCAAATCTTGGAGAAAAAATCACATTAGAAATTCATTTAAAAAAATGGTAGAGTAGATTTTGAGAAGTCATAAATTAAGTGGGGTTATGCATGTTAGGTCCTTTGACCTCATATTTTTCTGTGGCCAACATTTTAGATTTGACATGTGAAAAAAAGATTGAAAGACTTCAAATCACTTTTGCAATTTTAACACACTCATAATCAAACATTATAATCTTTCAATCCGTGAGTGATATTGTTTTTTTTTTCTTTTCCTATGTGATCTTTAACATGTCTAGTTTGAATTTGGAAGGCTACAATTTTTTTTTAAATTATACAACTTATCAAAATGTTGTTTTTTAGTTCAATTTAGAGGAAATTCCTAGAAGCTCAAAAGGAAAGGTTTTCTATGGTACTTTGATTTCCAATAAGTGCTTTAGGATCTTAAAAACCAACTATTCACACAATGCTACAAGCTCGCCTTTTAAGGGTTAATAGTCAAAATGTTGAAATATTTTTTTTTGGGACATTTAGAATTGAAGGTAAAATAGGGATATTTCAATATTTTGATTTTTAATAAATAAATAATAGAAAATTTTGAAAAATAAAAATTGGCTATTTGTGAGGACTTAATAGTAATGAAATTTCACCAAAACAATAAATTTAAACCATCCTTAATGTTCAGAAATGTGTGTGTGATGGAGCCCCTTTGGGGCCTATTTGCACAAAAATTTCTCTTTACATGGAACATGCCCCACTAGTGTGAGAATTTTAACTCTAGTATATTAAATTTGGATATTCTCCAAAAACAAAAACATCCTCTAAAAGTATGACAAATTAGAAAATTTGAATTTTAAATATAAAATGATTTTTTAATTTTTTTGAAAAATAAGGAAAACAATCAAAATCAAAATGTCTAAAAATAAATTTCAATTTTTGGCATTGGATTTTTAATTCAAAAGTTATAGCTTAGACAAAAACTAGTTTGACAAATTTCTACTGAAAACATTTTGTCTATCTTGCAATCACCCATTTAAGCTAAGTTTTGGCTTATTCAAAATTTGTGCCAATGCTATAGGAATGGAGTCAATACTAGTGTAGCTGTTTTTTATCTTAGATTTTTTTGTTGCAATTTGCTTTTTTACTATACCAAAAAAACAATTGATATCTTGGTTAAGTTCAATTGTACTTTACAAAATATTTATTTTTGATATTTTAACTAAATTGAAAAAATAAAACTTCACTTATTCAAATTCTATTAAATATACATTTTAGAAAAGTTTCCAAAAATACATTGGATTATTGTAATTAAGGTATGAGGTGTTAAAATCCATATTACACAATATTGGACCTTTTTCAATTGTATTTCTTCATTAAAATTTCTTTTTCAATTTAAATTAGAATAGAATGATCACAACATAATGTGCATTTAAAAAAAAGGTCATTGTCTCCATTGATTTAGGAGTTAAAAATAAAACAATTGTTATAATTTTATAACTCCGTTTATCATTTTTGGAGTCTACTTGTTGTTGTTTTTACACTTCAATATTATTAAATTTTTTTCCTTATATTTTTAGCAATTTTGTTTCACTAATGCTATGAAAGTAATGACAATTTTTCTCTAGTCCAATAGAGATTATTTTCAATTTTACATTGATGTACAACAAGCTTTATAGGAAGACACTTCAAATACATTTGAGGCCCCATGAGCAACCATGAAGTATTTTTAGAAGCTAAGTATTATTTTTTTTATAAAGTAACTAAATTATATAGTATTCTAATATCTACCCTTAAAGTATGCACTTGTAGTTATTCTAATTCATCATTTATTCATTTTTGTATTCATGGTATATTAGATATAATTTATTTTTTTCCCACATCAACCTTTGTATTAGACACTAACATTGTAAGAGAAATAAAAATGCAAGTACACAATTACAATTCTTCTTCCTATACACTAAATGCAAACCAGAAACCCTCAAGAATAACATAACACACTCACAGAGGTATACAAATTCAAATGAAAAGATAAAGACACAATATAAAAGACTTCCCAAATTTTTTAAATACAACATCATCTTCAAACAATCATGTCATCTTCTAAGGTCCAACAATGCAAGCTATAAATAGAATTGAAAGGATAAATTATAACCCAAGTCTTCAAGTTTGAGCTCACATTCACAAATTTGATACATATTTTGACCTATATTTTTTGTATTTCTAATTCTTTAATTTTGTGTTTTGATTTTTCTATCATTAGCACCAAAAAAACCTATACTTTGGTTATCCACTTCTTCTTAACTCTATTATTATAGCCACACTATAAAGTAATAAGGTTTTAGTTTTTAGATCCAATTAATTACCAATATCCCATGGTTTTTGTCCCATAGTTTTCTAAAATTCCATCAAGTGTTCTTCATAAGACAACAAATATTCTTTTGTAAGAAAATAATATATAAGATCAAACATCAAAACCATTTTCTTTATATTGAAAAATAAATTATTTCATCCATTTTCTTGTATGCAATTTTGTATATGGCCATTGTACATTATTGACTATTATATTAAAATTCAAATTATTCTTTCAAGATTTTTGCATGATTGAGATTAATGACCAAAAATACCCAATATACATATGTAGTGTACTCTACATAGTTCTTTTGGATTTTTGGTCATAAAATTGAATTTTTGTCTTTAAAATATTACATAAATACTCAAAATTGTTAAATTGAAGCCACGTGTAAGCTCATTGGAGGCAGAAGATGACTTACAATGGTCAAAGACTTGAAAAAATAATGGTTTTCATCCAAGTTTTTAGTATACAACTTTATATTTAGTCCATACTCATGAATGGTAAATATTAGATTTATATTTTTTAGTATATAAAAAATAAATTTTTATATTAAAAAATAGTGTATCCTAGTTCTTTTGGCTTTAGGGTTATAGAAATTGATTTTGACCTTTTATATATATATATATATATATATATATATATATATATATATATATATATATGTCCAAAACTAATTAAATGAAATTTTCCAAGCCTATTGTGTTTCTACCTAGCTAGAAAATGTAAGGAGAGGATTTATTGAAATTTTAATTACAATTACATTTCTAAATATACATCAATATAATATTTTATTTTTTATTATATAATATTTAGTGATGTGAAATTTTGAGATTCTTAAAGCAAATTTTAGTATTAGACTTGAATTTCCTTTAGTTTTTCTTCAAAAATTCAAGACCATTTGAAATCTTTACAAGAAAATGTAAAAATTATATCTTAAGTTATTGAAGACCTGCAATTTCATCTTTGAAAAGAAAGCCCATTTATATATAGAGTGGCAAATGGATCATAGATAGTAAAAGATTCTAAAAGAGTGGCTTATTTTTATATGGTTATTCCTTTTAGGAAGGAGGTGCTAAACCAGGTTATGATCTAAAAGCTTCATTTAATAAATAAACTAGTACACATTGGACTCTTCAATGTACCCATAGTGAACATTTCACAATGGGGACTAACACTTTCATACCCATGTTTATGCTATTCCAACTCTAAAAATTCATAACAAATCCCACACTTATCCAAAATGTATATCTAAAAGTGAACTGTGCTTGACTTCCATTTATCTTTCAAGGAAAATTCACACTGAAAAATATTTGGAGATGTTACATAAAACTCATTGAAATCAGCAACAACGTCATCTGTGAAGAAAGATGAACTGCGTCATATCATGCTGAGCAACGGAAGTACGGAACAGCATGGCCATGGCAGCATCGACAACAGGCGCTTCATTCATCAGCCTGCAAAGACGTCGGCGACATGACTTAGCCTTTCACATCGTCGTCAACAAATCTTCAGGAATCAGCTCCAATAGTAGAATTTCATCATCCTAGCCACGCAAATTGACAAGACAGAGAAGGGGATGGAACATTGGTCACACAGCTGACATTCCTGACTAGCTATGAACTTACTTTTGTTTGCTGAGGGACGCCCACTTCAGCAGGCACAATGGCTCCTCTTGTTGCACTTTCGCTGACTTGGGCTCTGGGGCCTGCAACACATGTCCAAACACCATAAGTTAATACATAAATAGTGCTGTCATTCTAACTTAGTCGTATGAAATTCAGAACACAAACTGTGGTAAGGGTGATATGAGTCTAGAACGGAAGTATAATTGAATGTCCCGAATTCTGAATCCATTTACGAGTGGAGGATGTTCAAACTAAGCTCGTCCAACTACCAAATCCTTCTTCAAAACAAAAGAAATGAAAGCAGCAGAACGCAAAGAGGTGAAGTTGACAGTGCAATCTCACATTCACCGCCATTTTCCGTTGCCATTTCCAAATCAGGCTGAGCTACGGACTCTCCACCTGTGCATCAAGAACTGAAGAATTGAAGTGAAGTAATTCATCCGTCAGACAAAGTGACAAGGAAAACAGCAGAAATACGTACCAGACGACTACCAGACGTTCAACACACAAGCATTCTCCTCTTTTTTGATCTCCCCTGTTTAACGAGGAGGTCGTACTTGAAGAGTTGTCAAATTTTCAGAGTCCACGGGAATGAAGCACTGGTGTAAAATATATTCTCATACCTTATCATTGGGCGGAGCATAGAGACATCAAATCACCAGTATATATATATATATGGGTATTCAGCAGCACCAGTGATACGGGAAAAACAACAATAAATTAATATATGTCGATTTTGTTTACAAAGTTGATTCGCCCAGTTCACAAGTCCTGGACATGAAAATGGGCAACAACAAAACCTCACCTTCAGGAGAGCCAAAGCTGTTCCTCATTTCCGAGTCAATCACAGTATTTGCATCCGCAGTAGCACCAACTTCAGGGAGGGCATGGTCTTGAGCTCCACCACCAGCTGACGAATGGAAGAAGGGAGACGAGTTGAAGATGCCGTCATTTTGCGCAGCGAAAGTCACAGCTGACAGTTACACTAAGATCGACACCCAGATCGAGCTAGTTCTACCTGGAGCTAGTTCACCATGCAGAAGGAAAATATTGAGGAGTTAGCGAATTTAGGAGTTGAGGAAGAGCTGAAATTGAGGGAGGAGGCAGCAGACCTGCTGTCTGTATCTCGAAAAAACACTTCCAAAGTCGAACGCTTAGGAACCAGAGAGCAGCCACTATGATTTGAATGGCAATGCCAATCAGAAGCGTCAGCCACACTTGATCCCACAAGCTGCTGCCTCCCATCGCGTCTATCAATTAACCAGCTGTTCACAGCAGAATACGAACCAGCTCGATCGATCTGCACGCAAAAAATCAAGGTTTGCTGTCGAAATGAACAATCTATGAGGGGCATTAGACTGACAGTAGTGTAGTACTGCATTTGAATACCGTGTATGTTCCAAAAATGTTACCATATGAAGCGAAGGCAACAAGGCTACAGTACAGAAATGTACTGCAACGTCGGGTTAGGCGAAGGCAGAAATGCTACAGTAGAAAATTGCAGGAAACAGAAAGGAAAGAGACCTGTTATTCAACTTCCACCTGTAGATGCAATATTCCTTCATTGCTTCCTTCTACTGTAGTTCAAACCCAGTCACAAATTTCACATAATCCGGAGTTGTTGTCGTTGAAATGTTCATAGGACCGGTTGATAACTCATAACTAAAGATAAGAGGGTCTGAAAAAGCGCACAGGCTCTGAAACTGCCGACCTCCTGAAAAGTACACTGTTTGTACATGATTTTATTTTTAGCCTTTTTGCAATGTGCAAAAAATTTACATTTCAAGAAGTGGGCAACATTAGAGCCCTATGCCATTTCAACTTCAAATTTTCATTACTAATTCCATAAAGCTTCAAAAAATATGAAATGACTTGGGTTAAATGCCAATTCTACTCTTCTTTCAAGGAAAATTTACTGAAAAATATTTCAAGAAGCTTTACGTCCCCAAAATTCAATTCGAGCTCTTAGGTGGGCAATTTGTGGACCTACTACCTTAGTTGTTGGAGAAGCTTATCAATTTCTTTCAATTGGCCATTTTACTTGACATTCAAATTTTGAACAATGGATGAATCATGAATGCATAAATGTCCCAAGCACATGGAATCTTTATTTTTCATCCATCTAAATATTTATAAATTCTAGTTGTTGTTTTTTTCATATTTTATGAAGTACCAAAGTGGCGATATAAAATATTATAGTGGTGCTTCAAATTTCAACATTCATTCACATATTGAATGAAAAATATCACATTAGCATATACCACATGTCCACAATCTAAGGAGTCTACAATTCTATTTTCATCCACAATCTAGGGATTTCATCCAAGATTTTTTTAATTTGAAATTTTTGGGCCAAATTAAATTTTTCTAGTACAATTTGACACTAGAAAGCCAAAAAAAGCTAGCATAGATTCTTGTATTAGTAGTCTTCTAATTGTATGATACAAATTATTACAACTTCTTTTTGCAAATCTTCATGGGGCATAAATATAATTGATTGATTACAAAACTAAATTTTTCATTTAAGAAATGAACTCAATGAATAAGTATGTTTTTTAATTCAAAAACATACCTATTCATTCAGTTTGAATCACTATCATTCAATCTTAATATTTTGAACTCAAAATAGAGAAATTCTTGTGAAAAAATTTATATACAATTAATAGTCAATTCTAGATACAATTTTGAGAATTGTTGGTTTCAAGTTTTATTGATAAAGATTACTAAGTGTAGTAATTGATCTAATTGTATAGATATCATCAATGGATTGTATTTTACAACTCCATATGGAGAAATGGGTTGCTTTTTCGGGTGAAATTTGCAAGATTGAGTGTTTATAACATTTGTGAATTCAATTTGTGAAGACAAGTGCTACTGAGCATGCTACAGTAGGAGATGTCGACCATATAGTTAGCAACAGATTCAATAGCACAAGAGAAATAATTAATGTCATCCTGCACCCTCAAACAACTCTAGGCAATCACAAGTTAACCCCTAAAGGAGCAAACTGTATTTTTTGGCAACATAACAATTTTAGACAACTTACTACAAATGGGATTTTTTCTTTGAATTTTTTTGAAATTTTCACACAACATGTACTCAAGGAGTAGCTTTAAAGCCCAATAATTTTCATAACTTTTGACTACATGGTTAAAAAGTTATCGTATGATATGTAGTTTCTTTTCTAAACAGGGCATTCCAAATAGATTAGAAAAAATCACTTTTTCCACAAACAAAAATTTGAATGTGTTTTTTTAGATTTATATATACATAGAAAGCTAAAAATTATTCAATTCAATCAATGAGATGAAACTTACGAGGAGTTTTAATTTGTGGTTAGTTATTGATTCTCTATTCTAAAATTTACTTTGAAGTCATTTATTTAATTCAATTTTCAACAGTTTTGGAAAAGTAAAATCACATGATGTAGATTGTTTATTACAACATTACAACCATTAGGATTGGCATTTTTTTAATTCCATACACTATCACAAGATGGGGTTTTTAAACTTTTAACACTACAAGAAAACCTATCCAAAATGACAAAAACTGGTCCGAAATGACAGAAATCAGCCCCTCCTAATCTACAGAAAATTGACAGTTTTTTGTCAATTTACACAATTTTCTATCAATTCGGACAATTTTTGTCATTTCGGACTGAAATTCGTCAAATTTCTATAGATTAGGAGAGGCTGATTTTTGTCATTTCGGACGCATTTTTCTTGTAGTGTAAGTGAATTTTTAAGTATAGTTTTAACAATAAGATTAGAAGTAATGACTTTTAAGGAGATTTACAGTAAAAATTTACTATAGATACATGTATGGATGCTAAATAGTGCATTACATGTATATAGCAGAAAGTTACATGTAATAGCACAAGAATTGCTAAGGACCATTGCGAAAAATACCGGTCCTATTCCCTGTTACAATTTAAGTGACATTATCTTTTGGTATAACTTTTGAATCTCAAGTCCTACGAATATGAAATTTCTATTGGACATGTCCTCGGGAGGTGCACTCCCCTTTTTTTTTATGTTAGCGTGCAAATAAAACTTTGAATCCCCTATATATTTTTTGAATTTTATATAAAATAAAATAAATATAAATATAAATAGATTTTTCTACTTTGAAAGTTTATGTTTTGAATTATTGATATTTTTATTTGTTAATAATAATTAATTATAAATTTTTGAAGTAAAAAGATACACTATAGGATTGAAAAATAACTTTCACACCTCTATATTATATAAAAAAATGAATAAAAAAATTCCTAAAAATAACTCTCTATTGAAAGTTCACTTTGAGTCGAATAGCAATACAATGGTCATCTACATTTGTTCACTAAAAATATTTGAGTTAAAAAACACACCATTTTAGTGTATTTTTAACCTCTTCTAGAAATCATTCCATATTTTATTTGAGTTTGAAATTTTGGAAGTAGAATCTTATAGTCATTAGTAAACAATGCTCAAAATTTGAAGTTCAAATTATAATTTATTAGAAACTACTTGTTCACATGTGGTTTGTTGTAGTGGAACTAAGTGCACCTCCCAAAGACATGTCTAACTTGATGGTCATCAAATCCCTTATTTCTTAAAAATTAAAAACAATCATTTTATATTTAAAAGTCAACTTTGTTAATTTATCACATTTGTGATTTAGGGAGTTTCGCTACATTCAGAGTACCCAAATTGAATGATCTAGAATTGAAGATTTGGTGGTCTATTTCCACACTAGGTAGACATGCCTAGCAAGAGGTATCTAAAAATATATTATTTTATGTCCTCTAGGTCCATGCAAATAGGACTCTTTTGCACAAACACTTTTGAACATTGAAGAAGGTGTCAGCTTCATTTTTTGGTGAGATTTGATCAACATCAAGTCCACTCAAATGGCCAATTTTTAGTTTTTTTGGTTCATGATTTTCTATTTATTCTTAACTTATACCTCATTGCTTCTATTTTGTGACAATCCAAGTTTTTTTCCCTATAATACTATTTTAGTACTTGCAAGTAGTCCATAGTACTTGAAATGATACTTTTAGCCATTGATTTTTCCAATCAACAACTAAGATTCTTCCACTACGTAGTACTCCTTGTACTCCTAGTATTTCAGTGATGAAATGTAGGATTTTTTTTGTTGAACATTTTCAATATATGATATACAGTTTGTCTTCACTTTATCTTTAAACCTCTAAGGTCAATTCGAACCTCTACTAAATAATTTGTAAATTTGTAGGTCTTATAGAAGCTAGTAAGAAGAATTGAAGATTTTAAGACTCATAAATGACTCACAATTGTATCTATTTTTTTTTTAATAAGGCTTTTAAGAGTTTCAATATAACATGGAGGCACAAAGAACATAAACATTGGAGGATTTTGAATTTTGATTATGTGGTCATAAACTTTGTAGATTTGGATGGAATATAAATCCTTATAACACCACCATTGTGGCAATCCAAAGGTACAACACATTCAACCTCCTTCCACACTCTCATTAACATTTAAACACCCACCAAATCACACATATCCACAACTCTCTCTAATACAACCAACATTACCATCAACTATGCCACATCCATTTTGTTCTACAAACATCAAATAGAAAACAACCAACTTGTACTACCATCTCTACTTGCCTTGAACTAAGAATGTCCCCCATTATGAAAAACCATACACCCCTTTCACCAACAGATACATACACCTACCCCCTTGCTACCCCTAAATGTAAAACTCAATAAGACACTAGAAAAGAGTCTCCCTTCTAATGAAGGTATGTAGCATGAGTGTCAGTGCACATTCTCTTCATTTCCTCCAACCCATAACCACTAATGGGATCTCTTCATATGGCTAATCCTTCAAGGATAGATGCAGCGTAACTTAAGGAAGTGGGATCATCCGCGCGACCGTGGTATAGAATCCGAACCCTTGAGTAGAAAGATGACCGAAGGGCTTCAGGAGCAGTGCAACAATCATGGCCAACAGCGACAAACCTTTCTCCATTGGCGCTTCATTCAGCAGCAGCAGCCTGCAACAACGTCAACGAGGCGACGTCACTTAGTCTTTCACATCATCGTCAACAAATCTTCAGAAAATTTGAGCTCCAATAGTAGAATTATACCATCCTATGCAAAATTGACAAGACAGAGAAGGGCATGGAACATTGGCCACACCGCTGACTTTTCTGCAAGACCACCCTCAACTTACTTCCTCTTGCTGGGAATGAGGAACGTCCATGTCGACAGGCTGCACAGGGGCTCCTCTTGCGACATCTTCAATGACTTGGACCTTCGGGGCTGCAACCCATGTGCAAACATCATAAACTAAACAACCAACCGAAGTTCGCCGACATATATAGTCCGACTTAGTATGTATCTTACATGGATGCAGCGTAGCAAACCGATTTCATTGTGAAATAGTCTTAAACAACAATCTGCGGTTTGGATATTCGTAGGTCAAGTCTATGGAGCAGCATCAATCTCAGTGATTCATAAAAACTTAGAAATGTGGATGTGAAATTCATGGACAGCACTGGTGGGAACAAGGCCACGGAAATGACGTACTGGTCACTGCAGATTCGATTACTGGAGGATGGGCCTCTTGATCGCTGAAATGTTCAATCCCTGCAATGTCAACTGTTCAATACTGGATTCAAATCGGAATTCGTCTTCATTCTATTCCTGTGTAAGGATGACATGAGTCTAGAATGAAAGCACGAGGTGAAGTGGGCGATATAAGGTGGACACAAACTCTATGAAATTACGTTCCGAAGTTGGCCAATTCCAACCGGAAGAGATCAAATGGCCCGAAGTTCTAAATCCATTCACGAGTGGAGCATGTTCAAGTTCTGCACAATCATCTACCAAATGCTTTTCAATAACAGAGTCTATTCACACAGAAATACTCGCAGTGCAGCACGGGGAGAGGTAAAGTTTATAGTCCGTGCAAGATTTCTCACCTTCACCGCCATTCACAATTCCCATTTCCATTTCCGGCTCAGTCATGGATTCGCCACCTGTGCATCAACAAATGAAGAAGTCAAGCAAATCCGCCAGGATGCGAATTAAGGAAGAACCCAAACAATACTAAGCCTCACATACTCTTCCTCAGGTTCAAGCTCACAGACTTGATAAGAAATTCACATATCCTGGACCCCAAAGGAGCAAGAAAAAATCTCACCTTCAGCAGGGCCATAGCCGTTTCCCATTTCCATGGCGTTTGCATCACCAACAGGGAGGGGCTGATCGTGGGCAGTTTCCTCAACTGAGCAAGAAGGAAGATAAACATGTTATCAGTTTGCACAGCGAAAGACAGTGTAGCCGTATTTTTCGAGTCTTTAACCCCTAAATGACGGACCCATGTCCATTGATTTCAAACCTCACTGCCCGTCACTCAATTTGCTATCATTTTGCAACCAGATATGTATGAAAAATTTTATATTTATTTTTCAGTGATGAAACCACATGTCTTCTGTACTTCACAAAAAATTCAGATTTTTTTGTGGAAAATTATTTTTTTTAAATAATTTTTGAAGAAAAAATGAAGAAAAATCACATCAAATAGAAAATCATTTCAAAAAATCTGAAAATTTCACCATGACTAACATCATCGTGCAAACTGAATTTCCAAGTCATTCTATCATTAGAAAATAATAGACATTGAAAATACATCCAAAGTTCAAATTGCAATAAAATATTCAATATTAGGAATTTTTTAATAATTCAAATTGGAGTAGAAACTGCAATAGATCACCTTCATTTTGTTAGTTGGACTCAAATTCAAAAAATATCATTTTTGTGGAGAAATCTCAGATTTAGAGCAAGGAACAACAACTTCCCAAAATACAGTAAAATAGCATGTTTTATGATTCGTTTTGTTTACTAACTTCTCATTTATGTGAAGACAAACACTTGCAAGACTACAAACTCATTTAAATACTCTTCATAACCCAGCATGAAAAGTCAACCAAAAAAATGATTGACAAAAAACTGCTTTTGTACTCTTTCCATCTCACAATACTGTCAATGGAACGCCACAGAATGGCGCCAGCGGCGCTCCAGGGTTAAGTTTTCAAGTTTACTAGAGGGAAGCACTTGGACTAATTCAGAGTGCTTCCCTGGACGAAAACACCGAGCAGTACTTGAGGAAGAGTTGAAATTAAGGAAGGAGGCCCCAACCTGCTGTCTGTGGCTTGATCTGTTTCATCAACCAGTTGCAGAGTCGAACGCTCAGGAAACGGAGAGCAGTGACGACAATTGAAACGGCAACCGCAATCAACAGCGCCAGCCCCACTCGATTCCACAAGCTGTCTCCCATCGCGAATGTCAAGCAGCTAGTGCACAATATTCTCTACGAAACAGCTCGAACGATCTGCAACACAATTATTCGAGGTTTGCACAGTCAGAATCAAGACGCGAATTGAGCAGTAGCATTAGATAAAGCACCCAGGATAACTTACTGTAATTGATTGAGAAAGCATTAGAGCTGGCGGTAATTACGAACATGTCACCACAGGACTCTTTCCAACGTCGCCGACGTCAGCAACTTCCCTTCGCTTAGCTTTGGTCCGTCGACCTCAACCTAGTCCTTCAATTAATGTGCTTGCGATTCTCTTCCTCTGATCCACGAAAGTGCACGTGCATTCTGGATCATTCTGGATCAAATGCTGAGTCTTAGCATCCCGACCACCACTTGAAAGGCTTCTAATCAAAAAGTAGCTAGCATTTGAACACTGATTTAGACACGACTGTCTTGAAACTCTGCCACAATCTCTGTATTAGCTAGAGCATTCGGAATGCAAATACAGAGAAGTACAAGAATTCGAGCATTTGCGGAAGGGACTGAAACCAACACCGAAAGCGGGAAACTGTCCTGACAGGTGCGAAGCATGAAAGCTCGGCCTTGAGTTCGCAATTCCCGATTCACTAGCTACCTCAGACGCTGAATCAAGTGAAAACCAAGTGGACTAACTTAACACCGGAGCTCCTACAGCAGGTAACACAGCGACGGGATGGAAGCATGAAACACAGCGACGGACTCTCGCAATGTGCCTCAATGCATATACGGAAGGCTGTTTATATGCATTGAGGCACAGTTCTAACCTTCCCATCGGGAGCCACTGTAGCAATGAATTTTTCGGCTCGCCATAGATAGTATTCTTGCCATAGAAAGTACTCTCGCCATAGAAATTACTCTCGCCATAGAAATTACTCTCGCCATAGAAAGTACTCTTAAAAAATACTAGTGAAAACGAATTTTACGAATACCAGTTAAGTTTCGCCACATGGCGTCATCTCCTTCATTTGGAATCCATTCTACCCCAATTGAGGAATCGACGAATCCGACTCTTAAACGGCGCCAGAAACTGCGGACCGTGTCCTTCCGGTGCTTTGGCGACATTTTCCTTGTGAATTCTAAGGAGCTCCTGGTTGTAATTTACTCCCTTTCTTCTTTCTTTTTGGTTTTTTAACAAATGGAAGAACCATTGCAATTTGGTTGAGTGTCATGGGGGGAGGGCACCGCCTACACTAATTTGGACATGACCCGCGGATTTAATCCAGTCATTAATCCATTCATTCAGGGTTAATCCTTCAAAGGTGGAAACAGAGTGTAGCTAAAGAAAGTGGTTTTCATCTAGGGTATGATGGGCCCATGACCAAGGATTCATGCCTTAAAATTCTTCACACTTTGCTTGTTGCCATTTTACAACTACATTTGAATGAAATCTCTTTTTTTTAGAGATGAAATCACATGTGTTTTGTGAATACAAAAAGGATTCAATTTTTTTAGGCAAGGACTCAAAACTATTGTGAAATTATATCGTGAAATCTTGAAGGAAAAAATGAAGGAAATTCATATCGAATACGATATATGCTCAAAACATTCTAACATTTTACCACAAGTATACATTATAGTTTATAACATCATAGTATAGAGCAAAGTTACTATGTCATTGAAAAAATCACAAATTCAACAAAACTATGGTTATAGGCCAAAAGTTCAAATTGCAATAACATATGGAATTTAAAGAATATTTCAAGTTTTTCAAAACTAGAGTTCAAACTACACTTGATAAATTTCATTTCATTAGTTGAGCACAAATTTAAAAAATATAATTTCTACAACTAAAATTCACATCAAGTGAATAGAGTAAGAAGTGTCCAAAATACACTATTGACATGTGGGATTTGAAGATCAAGTATTTTGCCTTTTAAAAAATCAATAATGCAATAGAGAGAGAATATTGAATTGATTATTCATTTAAAATGCACTCAAGCAACTCCCTCTAAAAAACTTAGATGAAATTTTTTTCCATCCTATTGCCCTTCTTGAAATCATCCAATGGACACAAATTGTATGCAATGTCTTTACATAGAATAGTTGTCATGGTGCAAAATTAGTGACAATTGAACTCAAATGTGAAGAGAAATAAACTTCCAAACAATAATGCAAAACATATGTTTATACTTGGTGTTAGGTGTATGTGAATCCGGTTCAAATGTAGGTCTAAATTTGTTCCTAAGACCCTTAGTAACAACATTATTTAACACTAAATGCAAACATATTTTAAGCAAGTTAGAATAAGGGCTCAAACTCCAAAAGTATAACAAACTCGTAAATCCCTTAAGAGACACTTCATATGTATACTTGTTCGAACTTCATTAGTGTATATGTTAAAGCATATATTTTAAAAAATTGTAGTTTTTTTCATGTAGTAATTCAAGTACGCCAATTTCTTAGAAAGATTACCTACAAATATAAGACTTTTGTAACTTTTTTGATTCCAGTCCAAATAGAATGAGTCAATTTTTTTATATAGACAAAAAATTAATCTACATGAAATTTATTTTTGAATTTTTTTTATTTCAAGGTATTTTGGGGGGTTTGCTATCCAATTTGGAGTATTCTTCTTCCAAATGGCATAATCTTTGCTTACACCAATGCAAATAAAATTTATGTTTCAAAAACCTCCAAAGGAGACACTTTAAACTTTGGGGAAAAAGTTCAAATCACACAATATTATGAATTTATTTCATTAAAAAGTTCAAATCTAAATTAGAATGTAATTTTTATTATTTTATATTCTAACTTATAATTTTTTTTTAAATTCCCAGATTATTCTTATATATATTTAATATTTAATATTCAGTATAATTGTTTTACACAATAAAATTTAAAATATCACAATAAATTCATTATTACACCAAAAAATATAAAATAATCACCATCTACAAAGAAAGAAATTATTCACAATATGAAAATATTCACATTGTGTGAATAAATTACTTATAGTCTAGAGTTAATGCTATAGTGGAAGATTGAAAATATGAATTGAAGGTTATTGCATAGAGTGATTTGTGTATAAATAATGAAACAACAACTACGATTTTTGTAACTCCATTTTTCAATGATAATTGTGTTGAGATGAAATTTCTCATTAATTGGATTTTTTACATTTATCAATTTAATTTCACTTTATGCAATGAAAATTACATGAATAAAATTATTTCATCAAAATTATTCTTTGCAAATAGGTAGCATATATTCTCATATAATAGAGAGACAAAACTGAAAGTTGAATATTACTTAAAATATAAAGTTAGCTCAAAAATGATGATTAATGATGTGGCAATGGAATTTTTTTATAGATTGACCCTTAGATTCCACAAAAGACTTAATTAAATTTCAATGATTTTCATCCTATCACCCTAAATCATGTATTGCACATTGGAAAAAAGCCTCCCATTGCAATAGTATTGTTTCAATGGTTAAACAATAGAGTATTAAAAGCATATTATTGTAGTATTGATGGGGAATTTTGTTAAAATGGTGGTATTCCATGTGCTATTTTCAGATTGCTTGCTCTAAATTGTAAAAGTGACATTAAGGATACATGTAGTTTTTAGGAATCTTGGATTTATATAGATTTAAGAAATTTAAGGCTAATATAGATTTCAAATTGCAAAATTTGAATTGTAAGAATAATATATAGTACAATTGTATTTTTTACTCATCTAAGAACAATATAGATTTAAGACATCTAGGAAATTTGTATACTTCAAATTGCTTGCTCTAAACTATAAAAACTACCAAAGTAGCAGAATTTTGCCATTTTAATGAAATTGCCCATATTGCTAAAGTACTGCAACAATACAATTTCAATAAAAATACACTCTATTCATTAAAAGTATATTGTTGCAATATTGCAATAATATGCTCTTAATACTCTAGTGTTCAATCATTGAATCAATGTTGCAACAATATTGTTGCAATGGAGGGTGACTTTTCTGATGTAATTTTTCAACATGCAATTCATCCATCCATTTTTCAAAAGATTTTAAATATTTAATGCCACACATGTGTACCTTTTTATTTTATTTCAAAGCATGACCATTCAAAAAAAATTCAAGCTTCAATAATTAAGTAGTATAAAAGAAGTTTAATATTATCAAGTTAATCGAATAAATATTTTTTTATTATAAATGGATGATTTTCATCCACTTTTATATTCAACTTTATGTGAGATCAATAGCCAATCATCATTTAGTAATATTTAAATCATATTAATTTAAATTTTTTATTGATCATTAATCTCTCTAGATAAATTAATTAGAGCTCTTTTCAATTTTGGGTGCATGCAACTTGATTTCCTCCTTAAAATTTTTTTTTGCTTTTATTCAAATTTCATAGATTCATTTGAAGTTTTTGAATTCTAATTTCTACCCACCTAAAAACTTTGCAACATTCCTAAAGATAAGACAGGAGATTTCATTTTTGAAAAATAAATGTTAAGAAATTTTCATTAATAGATATTAACTAATGAAGCACAATTTTATACAGAAGGATTTAGAAGTCTCAATACGTTATCATCAACTCAATCCTACAATGTTAGTTCTTCAAAAATAGACAAAGAAAGTGTAGAAATTAGAAACAAAATACTACAAGTGAGTAGGAATTTGCACTAGAAGTGAACCAGAAATCAAAAAAATATATATATACAAAAGAAATTCAAAACCAATTACTAGAGTTAGAATAAAAACAAGGACACTACAAATACACTTTAAAGTAGGGGAAAAATAGTAATAACACTTGTACTAGAATTTCAATAATATATTGTATCAAAAATGCATTTACAATGAAGAATTTATGAAGTTTGATTATTCAATCATAACCTTTGTAGATTTGAATGAAATACAAAACCTTTTACCATCATCACAATGAGAGCCCTAAATACAATACATTCAATATCAACCAATGAAGGTGATCTTACCCGATTGTTGTGCCCTTCAAAAAAAACATTGAATTTAAAAAAAAAATTCATGCAAGATAAAATTTGCAAGTTTGGAATTCATATTTGCAATTTGAGGCCCCACATTAGCTATGAGAGGTGTACAAGGTAAATTAATCAAGCACAAAATAGAAGGATTTTCTTTTACTTGCACCTCTAGAATGACTTGGAGGGGCCGAGCCAAGGGCTGAGTTCATGAAAAAACACGGCTACGAATTGTGCTCCATCGAACTCCATCCAACTCCATCCGAGGACGATGAGCAATTGCAGAAGACTCTTAATTATTACATACTTGTGCTTGTGAACGACAGGTATTATAATAAAATGATGATAGTCTACTCCGGGCCAGGGTGAATTGACCCCCTCATTGCCCCTCCAGGGCAAACCCTGGAATTTTTTATTTTTTATTTTTTATTTTGTCTACTCAGGGAGTGAACACATCACACCTTGAACACATCACACCTCGATTAACACATCACACCTTGACGAGTCCTGGCAAACACTCGGAAACTACCCGTTACCACCATTTACTGTATCATCTGTTGTACACAGCCCACAATGCATCATTTTATTAAAAAAGATTAAAAGAGGGTTACTCCTTGTAGATACAACCTTTATTTCCCTGATGGCTTCACAGGATCATCTGCTGTACATCAAAAAAGAGGTTTTCTCGTTGCACTGTTCATAAAAAAGAGGTTTTCGCGTTGTGGAGATGACTTTATTTTCCCTGATGGCTTCACAGGATCATCTGCTGTACGCAACCCACAATGCATCATTTTATTAAAAAAGATTAAAAGAGGGTTACTCCTTGTAGATACAACCTTAATTTCCCTGATGGCTTCACAGGATCATCTGCTGTACATCAAAAAAGAGGTTTTCTCGTTGCACTGTTCATAAAAAAGAGGTTTTTGCGTTGTGGAGATGACTTTATTTTCCCTGATGGCTTCACAGGATCATCTGCTGTACGCAACCCACAATGCATCATTTTATTAAAAAAGATTAAAAGAGGGTTACTCCTTGTAGATACAACCTTTATTTCCCTGATGGCTTCACAGGATCATCTGCTGTACATCAAAAAAGAGGTTTTCTCGTTGCACTGTTCATCAGAAAAAAGGTCTTCTCATTGTAGAGACGACTTTATTTTGACCAAGTTACAAAAGAAAACTATCACATATAAACAAGCTAGGTCAGTAGTGATTTTATTGAAGCAACATGCTTCTAAGGTAGAGGTACCTAACTCACAATGGAAAACATAAGCATTTCACTGTATACAACATAGGAAATTTGTTGAGAAATTGAAATCAATGTGTGCATAAATAAGGATGAAGAAAAATGCATATATATATATATATATATATATATATGTATATATATATATATATATATATATATATATACATATATATATATATATTATATAAATGCAAATTTTTCACATGGACCTATTCTAGTCTCATACATGAGTGGATGAAACAATACGAGCAATAGATTTTTTTGGAATTGTTACCATTGTCCACAATTCTAATCCTATTAAATGTAAATTTTTAAAAATTCCAAAAAATTTCAATGGACCGTTGTAATGGGTGTCAAAATCAATTAGTTATTTTTGAAGAATATTTTGGAATTCATATACAAATGAAAGTTGTAGATTTTGAGTTTAAGATTCCATTTGTACAATGAAATTGACCAATGCTATCACCAATATTCTTTTATAAATTTTGAAAGGAAAATTTCAAAATTCCTTCAAAATTGGATTATAAGCAAAATACTATCATTTTTTGAGTACAATTTTGTTGAACTGGATTTGAAATGAGGTTTTCTTCTTGTGGTGATTTTTTGAAATTTTTGTATTCTTTGAATTTATGACCTCATTTTTGTAAATCCAATCTTGAATTAGAGTCAATGCAATTTTATTAGGCTTAGTCAACCACTTGACATACTTCCACATTTGTAATTTTAGAAAAATACTAGCGGTTGGTGCTTGCTATGCTAAGCATTCACCATTAGAATTTCATAAGAATTTTTATGTATTAAATAGAATGCAAAGGAAAAATTTCAAAAAATCTTCAAATGAAAATTACTAAAATCTTCATATAATTTTTTTTATAAATAAGCATATATTGAAATAAACAATAGAAATTTAATGAATGATGAATGAAATACATGCAATGATGAATACGGTAAAAGATATACATACATTAGAATGCATTAGAAATTTGACTCAATTGTTACAAACAATGGCAACCCAAATAGAAGAATTTAAAGGAAAAACTTGTAAATCTAAAAAGCTTCATGAACAATTTAATTGTTGTGAAATCCAAAATTGGTTCAATCTAATAAATTTCTCAAATCATTTGTTAGTAGTAATGGAAAATTAAAATTAGAAGCTCAAAGCTCACAAAAGCACAAATTATAGAAATGCAAAAAAAATATAAAGCCAAGAAAAGCAATGGAATTGCTACCTTTATAAAAAGTGATATTATGAAGATGATTGTGAACTGCTACTCTATTTCAGTAATATCACATTGTGTGAAAATATGATTTCTATGTATGCATGATTGGAAATATTTTTATAAAATAATTAAAATAATTATTTTAAAGACTTATCAAAATCATTACCATGCATTCTATTCAAATATATCAAATTTTTACTAATATGTGATACAATGAATGCGTAGCATAGCAAGCACAAGCCCCTAGTATTAATGGTAGCATTTGTGATATTACAGAGGGACTTATGATTTTAGTAGTATGATGTACTCTACTAACACCAAATTCAACTATTAGATAGGACAACATTAGATAGGACAAATTAACCCCTAAAGGACCAAATGGTGTTTTTTGGCAACATAACGATTTTGGGCAGCTCACTATGAATGAAGTTTTTTTTCTTTCCAATTTTCACACAACATGTGCCCAAGGAGTAGCTTTAAGGCCCAACAATTTTCATAACTTTTGACTATATGGTCTAAAAGTTATTGTATGATATTTCATTTTCTGCATTCAACGAGCAACCTAGGCAACAAAAGAAACTTCTTTAAAAATCATTTTTTTAAGAAAAAGAATTTTGAAATTGGTTCTTTAGATTTATACATACTTGGAAAGTTTAAAGCATTCCATTATGATTAATGAGATGAAAGTTATGAAGAGTTTTAGTTTGTGGGCAGTTATAGATTTTCTATTCTTAAATAAACTTTGAAGTCCTTTATCTTACTCTGTTTTAAATATTTTTGAAAGGAAAAAAATTAGGTGTAGATTGTTTATTACAACATTACAACCATTGGGATTGGTTCTTTTCAATTTCATAAATTAATTGTTAATAATTTAGTGTTTTGAATCATTCTCTACTTCTTCCTACTTATTATTTTTTCCCTATATGTTGTGCAATTCCAAATGGTCTGAAAATTTTCAAGCATGTAGCCAACTTGCCTTGAAGAACAAATCCAAAGAGTAACCACCATTTTGAACATTTTTTCATAAAAATGTGACCTTGTGAAGTGCAACTGTCCGATTTTTCATAGGGACAAAAGAAAGGTCTTTGTCACTTCAAACGCTAATACCTTGCAATCTATGTGGCGGAAATTTCTGAAATTTTTATGACTTCTTCACAAACCATCATACTACAAGATCCTACGGTTACATGTGTCCAAAAACAATTTTTTCCTAAAATTTTGTACAAATACTCAAAAAGGCAATTTTAGAGCGTTTTTGGTGAAAACATAGTCAAAAACCTTCATGGGTTTAGAAGACTTTCATCCAATGTATTAGTAGTTAGTCTAGAAATTGAACGTCAGAGTGCTTGCAAGTTAACCACAAATTTGCAACAAATTTCAACACCCCACACTACATCCTCAAGTGTGTGGTTGGGTGCAAACAATGTAGATACAACAGGTTTTACATTATGCACAATTCCAAGGAATTGCTGGATGAGTACTACATGTACAAAGTTTCATTGAGGCAGATGCAAAGGTGTGTGTCAATACATGAATTGCAGACCTTCACGCACCCAGACAAGAGAAAACATCCCTAAAGCACACAAAGAGACGGGCGACTGAGGAACCCTTGTTTTCACTACTTCCACTGCTGGTGCACTCTGCCATACATTGTTAACACAGAGACGCAGCAACCAGTTTACAACCAGTCTTCTTCTTTGTCACTGTGACTGAAAACTAAGCCCTAACCAAGGTTGTGAACTGTCTCAGAACAAGCAAAGAGTTTTCAATCCCCAAACTAGTTGCTATAAGGTAGGTACACCAAAAAACCACTGAGCCTATTTTCTATTATTAGACTGGTCAAGTTTTCATATGTTCTTGTTGGCAAGTGAAAGGAGGTTCCAATGCACCAGAGAACGTGGCATTTGGATACTGTATGCAAAAGTGATTAAGGAACAAAGTTTGGTTCTGAAAGTGTTTCTTCCACATAGGTACAGAACTGATTTTGGAGATGTACATGCAGTATAGATGGCTGTTTAGGGTCAGTGGCACATTTGGGTGTACCTACCTTAGTGCTATGGAGTCGATCCAAGATTGAATAGTTATAAACAAAAAGTACGAAGACTTATTATTTCCGACCTGCCCTTGTGGAAGGTCGACGCTAGCCTGTGTCCGACACTCAACTCCCGCTTGCTCCACACCCTAAATGAAACCCTAAATGCCCGCGGCACCAAATTTTGGTGTTGACAATACTTTGAAGTTAAATAAAACCTAAACAAGTTGCTATTTTTGATAGTTTATATTCTTGAAAAAAAATCTTTTTGAAGTCTAGTTTTAGCATAAAATATGCGATTATAAAAATGATTGATTATGATTTTTCTATTCAAAATTTTGTGCAAGAGGGGCTTTTGCAATCTTGACTTTCTATAGTGCTGAGGGCTCTTGGAAATGAGCCTCAAATACCAAATCTTCGAGAAAAAATCACATTAGAAATTCATTTTAAAAATTGGTAGAGTAGATTTTGAGAAGTCATAAATTGAGTGGGGTTATGCATGTTAGGTCCTTTGACCTTATATTTTTTTGTGGCCAACTTTTTAGATTTGACATGTGAAAAGAAGATTGAAAGACTTCAAATCACTTTTGCAATTTTAACACCCTCATGATCAAACATTATAATCTTTCAATCCGTGAGTGATATTGTTTTTCTTTTCTTTTCCTATGTGATCTTTAACATGTCTAGTTTGAATTTGGAAGGTTACAATTTTTAGAAAAATTATACAACTTATCAAAATGTTGTTTTTTAGTTCAATTTAGAGGAAATTCCTAGAAGCTCAAAAGGGAAGGTCTTCTATGGTACTTTGATTTCCAATGAGTGCTTTAGGATTTTTAAAACCAACTATTCACACAATGCCAAAAGCATTGATTTTCATAGTCACAAGCTCGCCTTTTAAGGGTTAATAGTCAAAACGTTGAAATACTCTTTTTCTGGGACATTTAGAATTGAAGGTAAAATAGGAATATTTCAATATTTTGATTTTTAATAAATCAACAATAGAAAATTTTTAAAAATAAAAATTGGCCATTTGTGAGAACTTGATGGTGATGAAATTTCACCAAAACAATGAACTTAAACCATCCCCAATGTTCAGAAATGTGTGTGTGATGGAGCCCCTTTTGGGCCTATTTGCACAAAAATTCTCTTTACATGGAACATGCCCCACTAGTGTGAGAATTTTAACTCTAGTATATTAAATTTGGATATTCTCCAAAAACAAAAACATCCCTTGAAAGTATGACAAATTAGAAAAATTGAATTTTAAATATAAAATGATTTTTTAATTTTTTTGAAAAATAAGGAAAACAATCAAAATCAAAATGTCTAGAAATAAATTTTTAATTTTTGGCATTGGATTTTTAATTCAAAAGTTATAGCTTGGACAAAAACTAGTTTGGCAAATTGCTACTGAAAACATTTTGTCTATCTTGCAATCACCCATTTAAGCTAAGTTTTGGTTTATTCAAAAATTGTGTCAATGCTATACAAATGGAGTCAATACTAGTGTAGCTGTTTTTTATCTTAGATTTTTTGTTGCGATTTGTTTTTTTACTATACCAAAAAACAATTGATATCTTGGTCAAGCTCGATTGTACTTTACAAAATATTTATTTTTGATATTTTAACTAAATTGAAAAAATAAAACTTCACTTATTCAAATTCTATTAAATATACATTTTAATAAAGTTTCCAAAAATACATTGGATTATTGTAATTAAGGTATGAGGTGTTAAAATCCATATTACACAATATTGGACCCTTATCAATTGTATTTCTTCATTAAAATTTCTTTTTCAATTTAAATTAGAATATAATGATCACAACATAATGTGCATTTTAAAAAACAGGTCATTGTCTCCATTGATTTAGGAGTTAAAAATAAAACAATTATTATAATTTTATAATTCCGTTTATCATTTTTGGAGTCTACTTGTTGTTGTTTTTACACTTCAATATTATTGAATTTTTTTCCTTATATTTTTAGCAATTTTGTTTCACTATATGTTATGAAAGGAATGATAATTTTTCTCTAGTCTAATAGAGATTATTTACATTGCTAGACAACAAGCTTTACAGGAAGATACTTCAAGTACATTTGAGGCCGCATGAGCAACCATGAAGTATTTGTAGAATCTAAGTATTATTTTTTCATAAAGTAATTAAATTATATAGTATTCTAATATCTACCCTTAAAGTATGCACTTGTAGTTATTCTAATTCATCATTTATTCATTTTTGTATTCATGGTATATTAGATATAATTTATTTTTTTCCCACATCAACCTTTGTATTGGGCACTAACATTGTAAGAGAAATAAAAATGCAAGAACACAATCAAAATTCTTTTTTCTATACACTAAGTGCAAACCAAAAACCCTCAAGAATAACATAACACATTCACAAAGGTGTACAAATTCAAATGAAAAGATAAAGACACAATATAAAAGACTTCCCAAATTCTTTAAATACAACATCAACTTCAAACAATCATGTCGTCTTCTAGGGTCCAACAATGCAAGCTATACATAGAATTGAAAGGATAAATTATAACCCAAGTCTTCAAGTTTGAGCTCACATTCACAAATTTGATACATATTTTGACCTATATTTTTTGTATTTCTAATTCTTTAATTTTGTCTTTTAATTTTTCCATCATTAGCACTGAAAAAATCCATACTTTAGTTATCCATTTCTTCTTAATTCTATTATTATAGCCATATTATAAAGTAATAAGGTTTTAGTTTTTCAGATCCAATTAATTACCAATATCCCATGTTTTTTGTCCTATAGTTTTCTAAAATTCAATCAAGTGTTCTTCATATATAAGACAACAAATATTCTTTTGTAAGAAAATAATATATAAGATCAAATATCAAAACCATTTTCTTTATATTGAAAAATGGATTATTTCATCCATTTTCTTGTATGCAATTTTGTATATAGATGGGGAATTTCATTAAGATGGTGATTATTCTGTGACTTTGGCATTCTCACAGTCTAGACCGAGCTATCTGAACTCTACTAGCGTCCTAGATTTTTGAAATCTATACTATTATTAGATATCTAAAATCTAGGAAATATGTAAAAATTTTAAACCAATTGATCTAAATTCTACATCTTTCATAGATTTAATACATCTAATAGTGGTATAGAGTCCACAAATCTAGGACACTAATAGATTTTAGATCGCCCGGTCTAAACTGTGGGAACGGCACATTGTGAAAATGGCACATGGAATATCGCCATTTTAATGAAATTCCCCATATGGCCATTGTACATCATTGACTATTATATGTAGTGTACTCTACATAGCTCTTTCGGATTTTTGGTCATAAAATTTAATTTTTGTCTTTAAAATATTACATAAATACTCAAAATTGTTAAATTGAAGCCATGTGTAAGCTCATTGGAGACAAAAGATGACTTACAATGGTCAAAGACTTGAAAAAAAAATGGTTTTCATCCAAGTTTTTAGTATACAACCTTATATTTGGTCCATAGTCATGAATGGTAAATATTAGATTTATATTTTTTTAGGCTATTAAAAATAATTTTTTATATTAAAAAATAGTGTATCCTAGTTCTTTTGGCTTTAGGGTTATAGAAATTGATTTTGACCATTATATATATATATACATATATATATATATATATATATATATATATATATATATATATATATATATATATATATATATATATATATATGTCCAAAATTAATTAAATGAAACTTTCTAAGCCTACTATATTTCTACCTAGCTAGAAAACTTTACAAATCTCTTAAAAGGAGAGGATTATATTGAAATTGTAATTACAATTACATTTCTAAATATACATTGGTACAATATTTTATTTTTTACTATATAATATTTAGTGATGTTGAAATTTTGAGATTCTTAAAGCAAATTTTAATATTAGACTTGAATTTCCCTTAGTTTTTCTTCAAAAATTCAAGATCATTTCAAATCTTTACAAGAAAATGTAAAAATTATAACTTAAGTTATTGAAGACATGCAATTTCATTTTTGAAAAGAAAGCCCATTTATATATAGAGAGTGACAAATGATTGAATCATAGATAGTAAAAGATTCTAAAAGAGTGGCTTGTCTTTACATGGTTATTTCTTTTAGGAAGGAGGTGCTAAACCAAGTTATGATCTAAAAGCTTCATTTAATAAATAAACTAGTAACACATTGGACTCTTTCAATGTACCTATAGTGAACATTTCACAATGAGGACTAACACTTTCATACTCATAATTATGCTATTCCAACTCTAAAAATTCATAACAAATCCCACACTTATCCAAAATGTATATCTAAAAGTGAACTATGCTTGACTTCCATTTATCTTTCAAGGAAAATTCACACTGAAAAATATTTGGAGATGTTACATAAAACTCATTTGAAATCAGCAACAACGTCATCTGAGAAGAAAGATGAAGTGCGTCATATCATGCTGAGCAACGGAAGTACGGAACAGCATGGCCATGGCAGCATCGACAACAGGCGCTTCATTCATCAGCCTGCAAAGACGTCGGCGACGTGACTTAGCCTTTCACATCGTCGTCAACAAATCTTCAGAAATCAGCTCCAATAGTAGAATTTCATCATCCTAGCCACGCAAATTGACAAGACAGAGAAGGGGATGGAACATTGGTCACACAGCTGACATTCCTGACTAGCTATGAACTTACTTTTGTTTGCTGAGGGACGCCCACTTCAGCAGACACAATGGCTCCTCTTGTTGCACTTTCGCTGACTTGGGCTCTGGGGCCTGCAACCCATGTCCAAACACCATAAATGAATACATCCAATGGCGATTTAAACCGGTCGACGTAGTCTAACCTAGTTTCTTGAATTAATGCCACATAACTAGTGCTGTCATTCTAACTTAGTCGTATGAAATTCAGACCAGAAACTGTGGTAAGGGTGATATGAGTCTAGAACGGAAGTATAATTGAATGTCCCGAATTCTGAATCCATTTACGAGTGGAGGATGTTCAAACTAAGCTCACGAGTTCAACCACCAAATCCTTCTTCAAAACAAAAGAAATGAAAGCAGCAGAACGCAAAGAGGTGAAGTTGACAGTGTTCACCGCCATTTTCCGTTGCCATTTCCAAATCAGGGTGAGCTACGGACTCTGCACCTGTGCATCAAGAACTGAAGAATTGAAGTGAAGTGATTCATCCGCCAGATAAAGTGACAAGGAAAACAGCAGAAACACGTACCAGACGACTACCAGACGTTCAACACACAAGCATTCTCCTCTTTTTTTATCTCCCCTGTTTAACGAGGAGGTCGCACTTGAAGAGTTGTCAAATTTTCAGAGTCCACGGGAAAGAAGCACTGGTGTAAAATATATTCTCATACCTTGACATTGGGCGGAGCACAGAGACATCAAATCACCAGTATACATATAGATGGGCAATTTCGTTAAAATGGCGGTATTCCATGTGCCATTTTGACATGAGAACCGTTGAGGTGATTTTGCTTTGTCGGCAATTTCGTTAAAATGGCGGTACTCCATGTCCCATGTTGACATGAGCGACCATTAACTTGCCTTTGTATTGTACTATGTACTAGTCGTTGGGCGTAGCGCTAGTGAGTGGCAAATGGGCCCCTTGCATACGAGTGCAAATCCTTAGGATTTCTATACAGGACTTGTGCGAAAGACAATGACTATAGATGTTGTTAGTGAAAGTCTTGGTAGACTAATAGGTAGAACATGGAAATCTTGTCATGGAGTTGTTGGTGCTCAACATGGGGGTCATTGCCCATTGAAGTGGGGGGGGGGGAAATATTTGTGTTCATCATCATGATGGGCACAAGTTTGGGAACTTGTTTAGGTTTGCATCGTTCATGAGTGCGTGGTCAGTGAAGTTGGTATCTAAAATACGTCTTGTTGGAATAGTCGTCTCCCAGGACTGGTATCTAAAATACGTCTTGTTGGAATGGATGCAAAACAGAAGGGCAAAAACTTGTATTTCAGATTGAACAAAATGGAGGTTGCATACAAAGATCGAGGACCAGGCAACCTATGATGCCTACAGTCTATTCAAAATTGTACAATCCGTTGCAATGTCATCGGACGAGGAAAACTATCACTACCTGTTGCATAATTAATATGTGAAGGTCCACCTTCTACAATACAAAGGGGCATCGCAAGCATGAAATATGACTGTTGGAATAGTCGTCTCCCAGGACTTCATATTCACCAACCTTGTTCTCCTTCAACAATTCGACGTAAATGATCCATTGCAAATTGCACTTGTTGACGAGGAGCAATGAAACTATTTCCATCGTTCTTCTTTGGTTTCCAT
Organism: Climacium dendroides; assembly: GCA_950106755.1. Lineage (NCBI taxonomy): Eukaryota > Viridiplantae > Streptophyta > Bryopsida > Hypnales > Climaciaceae > Climacium > Climacium dendroides. Next base: position 36,794,203 of record OX467084.1, read on the forward strand.
GATGCCATGATACTATCTGTGGAAACATAGTCAGCTTTGTCGGCCGTTCGGTCAATCTTCCATCTAAAATTAGGCTTTATGTCCCACCCCGTATACAACCGTTGCACATCTTTGGATGTTCCACATGGGGTGTACCATTGCACTAAGACTTCGCGAAAGTGAATGGCCGTGGGATCAAATTGTGGATTTTCTACTGCCCTTCCGAGCCATACGGGCTCAAGACAATCCAATCCTGGCCTCACAAAGAGGTAGAATCCCTCACGAACATCAGTGACTACATTGTATGCTGATGGGGGCCTTCCCTCTAGAGTACCAATGTAAGGATCTTCGGCCTCCACCTCTTGACGTGTCCTTCCATCTTGCATGAAATCTGTCATAAGATCTCCGGGTTGTCGAGTCTGAGGCCAAAATCCTTGTTGCAATTCATTAGATTGGGGGGAGTCTTCTTCGCCTCCATCCAACATGGCATTTCTCACGCGGGTCCAATACGTGACCAAGTTTGACATGTGGGTTCTGTACTCCACCGTCCCATCTTCTTCGGATATGTCTTTCCAATGTTGGATGTATCCATCAAGTCCACGCAAAATCTCAGCTTCGTTTGTCATCTTCTTGGGGGTCACGCGCGGTGGATCACCTTGAGGAAGTATAGGTCTATGGTCGACATCTTCCTTCCATAGCTTCAATCCCCCTTCAGGCAACCATGGAATGCCTGTACACGCCAATTTGTATTGCATGATAGGCCATCCGTTGTCATCCATGAAGAATTTGTACTGTCTCCCATGAGAGTGGCCCACCAATTGTTTATTGTGCATCCCAATATAAGGTTTGACATAGGCCTTGAAGTCGGGCACTTCTTCAATTAGATGTGGAATGAACGGACCTTGTTCCATTTCCATGTAGGATTGCATCAATGATGGTAGGGTGGGATGGTCTTTCTCGCGGAGTTGCATGCTCCATCGCCCAAATGATGCATCCATGTCATCATGGGTGTGACCCACTATCATGAAGGATACCACCACTTCTTTCACAATGCGTCTTGCCACCAAGAGGGACCAAAAACAGAAAACATACCTGTTTTTGTTTTCCCTCCAAGAGTTGTCCATCTGAACGTGTAGTACCGGTGGCAACGGTTGAGCCTCAATAGGTTGAGGAGGAACAGCTCCCAAAGAATCAATACAGATCTCGCTACCTTGCAGCAACGTTCGATATAGTTCCGTGCTTCCGGCTCCTTTGAACAACGTCCGTGAAGACATTGTGGGGGGCCTTTCTAAATCTCGTAACAATTTGGCGATGGATCCCACTGTAAAGTTGTTGTCGCTGGGAAACACGTCCAAATTGTAATGTGCATATTTGCCATCCCCGTGTCCATGTGCAAAAATCCTTGATACCTTCACGGGCAATTTCATGAACCCATCTAGGGCTTTTGTTTTCCTTGCCAATGCAGGACATGCTGTTTTTGAATGATCCATTTTGTCGTGCATGATAGATAAAAGTTGCATAGGCCGTAATTTGGACAACCATCTACTACGGTAGTAGGCATGTCGACAAGCTTCTTGTAGAAACAAGTGCTTCTCGAAGCGCCTTTGGATTCGTTGATAGTCCTCCGATCTAGGAGCAAAAGAAGCTCGTAGTTGCTTTAGATTGTCACAAATACTACATCTTGCGAAGGAATCTCCCCTTCCCTTCACGACGTACTCAGCAAAATATTTTGTTCGAATTTTACTAAAACATGATTGCAAGAGTGTCGACAGCCCGAGTTCTTCATTGGCCTACAAACAATAGAAACACGCGCACTCAGTCTGCGTATTCAACAAGCACTTCATTGGATGTTGGAGGACTCTATGAGCTATTGTGGTCGATGCGACAATTCGACCATGTCCTTTTCATATGAATGCTAGAGGTGACATTGCGAGCCATACCTTGTTCACGGCGGCTAGTAATTGCCTCCATTCGGTACCGGTCGGAAGAACTTTGAGGCAAACCTTTTCACCAGTGGTCAAGGTGCGAGACAAATGGGGCATGTGGTCGGCCATTGCCTCCAATAATGAGCGCAAAGTCTCGATGCCTTGAACAGTGGCAGTCCTTGTCTTTTTTCGATTGGAGTTCCCGTGTGGAGCGCCTCTGACGCCAGCCTTGGCCTTGGCCCTGTATCTTTCGAATGTGCGGAGGGGGATGTTGTGAAGAATCCTCCAAGTACGTGGACAGACGTCTATGCCTTCTAAGGTAACAACTTGCCTCCCCCTCGGAACCGCTTTGTGCATTGTCCTATGAACATCCAAATTTTTGCTAGATTTTACTTGAAATGTCTGTAGGTGCATTTCCGCGCAAAGCACACGGATGGTGGAAAGATGGAACTTACGAGTGCATTCATTATCGCAGCAGATTTGTGTGAAGACCTCTGCAATGGATTCATGTGATACCATCTTCGTCTTCTTATCTAGTAAAGCGGCAGCTCGAGCTCTCCTATCATAACGATACCGTCGCACGCCCCCATTTTTTCTACTCCCTTCCATTTCTTTATCCAGAGCTTCTTGCTTGCGAGCGTGATCATAAACACTGACGTACCCATTTTCGCCGTGGTGAAACACTTGCCGCATAGGCCAGCGCAAGCACATGTCTCCGACGTTGGGGTCCCATTGTACACGTCCAAGACAACAATGCCAACGTCATCCATCCCCAGCCTGCTCTGTCCATCAATGCAAGCGTTGGGATTGGCATTGATGATGATCACTTCCGCAAAGTTGGAGCCGTCCGCATGTTTTGCGAGCAATGCCTTCCCAGACCATCCGTCTCGATCAATGCCCTCGCAATCTGGGATGGGACTATTGTCTACGTTTGCCTCGGCATATGCTTCCAAGTCCACGTCCTCTTCCTGACATTCTGCAAACCCCTGCACACCGAACGATGAAGAATTGACACGACATCAACGACAAAGGAACGCAATGTACAATAAGAAACGTGAAAACTGACGGGAGTAGAAAGTTATATACAATACCTCATCACCATCAGAGTCGTCCGAAGAAAACATAGGAGACGTTAAAATCGTAAGTGTTTTCTAATAGAAAATAGCGGCCTCGTAGGAAGCATGAGAGTGACACTTGAAAGAATTGGTAGCATATACGTCCTCTTTGTTCAGCCCACAAGGGCTAACACGCCTGACAGCAGTAAAATAAAAAGTATTAGAAGAAATGACAAATAGGCGAGTGGCGAAAGCGGTGAATATGAGGACATCATTACATAATCAAATACAGTATGAAATAGTGTAGCAACTGTCTCGAACCCGCCCACTTGCTGTGAGGTTTGGTATAGAATGCAATGAAGTCTGAAACTGACGGTTCCCATAGAACGTAGACTACCGTGGACCCCATTCCGCAGAGCAATGCCACTATGTCCAAGAAAGCCAATCAACCGCACATGAGTATGGACCGAACAGTCTAAGTCCGAGGAGACTGGAAGTCTACGCACATATTCCCCCAAGGCCTGTTCACTGAGCCACTCTGAACTGCGTGGAAGAGTTACACCTCTCGCAGATATTGTTCTATACCCAATATAGAGGAATCGCGCCAAAGGATAGACAACCCAATGTAAAGAATCACAAAGAAGAACTTGTCCCTACAATGAATGCTGAACAGTCCAGAGTCTCCAAGAAAGAGCCCCACCGAATAACAGTTAAGAACGGCCGCTCTGAACTGCGAGGAACAGGATGCATGCGTGATTCATCCACGTGATCGCACATAATTGGGGAAACGGAGGACTAGGATCTAAATAATGCGCATGCAAAACATAGATCAGAGCGGCCGCTCTGAACTAGACAGAGAGTGACAAATCATGATCGCTCGAAACAGACGGTGACTGAGCTCCGTCACCCTCCCTGGAGTTCAAAGAGGCCGCTCTGAGCTTAAGGGAAGATCACAGAGCTCCGTCACCGTCTATTCCGAGTGAGCATGATTTGTCACTCTCTGTCCAGTTCAGAGCGGCCGCTCTGAACTGAATGGAGGATAGCCTTCGCCTCGGTCATATGCTTGCAGTTCAGAGCGGCCTCTCTAAACTGAATGAAGAATAGCGTTCGTCTCCGTCACCTCACGTTCAATTCAGAACGGTCGCTCTGAACCGAACGGAGGATAGCTTTCGTTTCCGGCACCTCACGATCAATTCAGAGGGACCGCTTTCATCCGAACGGAGGATAGCTTTCCCAATCGTCACCCCACATTCAGTTCAGAGCGGCCGCTCTGAATTGAACGGAGTGTAATATTGCTTCCCAATCGTCACCCCACGATCAGTTCAGAGCGGGCGCTCTGAACTGAACGGAGTGTCATATTGCTCCCCAATCGTCACCCCACGTTCAGTTCAGAGCGGGCGCTCTGAACTGAACGGAGTGTCATATTGCTTCCCAATCGTCACCCCACGTTCAGTTCAGAGCGCCCGCTCTGAACTGAACGGAGTATCATATTGCTTCCCAATCGTCACCCCACGTTCAGTTCAGAGCGCCCGCTCTGAACTGAGTAACACTAATTTCGGGTGACACTAATTATCATAAATCAATCTGGACGGAATGCCATCCGAACTTTGTCTCATGTAATAGATGATAATGCTAAGGTATATCAGCATTGTATAAATCATGACTCTGAAATACCACAGCACTGTGGATAATTGATTGTCTACGAGAATGTGAATAACTATTCGGAACCGAATGAGCACAAACTACAATGAGCATAGTTCTAGAATTCGCATTTCAGCAAATGCAGCATTTTGTCTAACGCGAAGACATGCCTCGCCTGTTGCTAGTGTGAGATTCTAGGAATGTGGCTCATGCAGTACTACAGATGCAAAATAACTGAAGAAAAACATGAAATTCGTTGAAATCCGTTGAAATTGAGTTCTTAGAGACAAAAAACAATCCTGCGAACCGAGAGAAGAGAAACAGGGGATAAATTGTTCATCGAACCTGAAATGAGGACGTACGACGTCATTGGCGCTTCTCAGCAACAAAGATGGCCTCCAGCGGTCGACAACGTGCTGCACAACGCGGACGGAAGAGGAGAAAGCGGTGCGCGCTCTAATATCGACATACACAATTGTAGACGACGAAAGAAGAATGGCAGAAGCCGGTTTCAGTTTTGTATTATGAGGCTGTACTTCAATGCGGCAGCCGCATATGGCGGCTGCCACGTCGCCAGCGTAGGGCCACGTTGGATTCGACAAAAAAATAAATAAAAATGAAAAATTTGGACATCTCTGTCACGCGTAGTTTCTACGCTAGTCGCTACGCTAGGTTATTAAGTGTGTTGTCAGAACCAGTTCTCGACCGCATGGTTTTTGCATTCGGAGGGTACAAGATATTTTTGCACAACCCCAACTGCTTTCCCAAAGTCATTTGCCTCTGGTGAAGGGAGTCGACGACGCTCCAGCAAGTTCTATAGCAAAAGGGTGAAAGCGGAGGACATTGCATGTGGAGATCACAATCGCACGCACTTCAAGAAGGTTTGTTCACCGCCACTCTTGAATTTCCATAATCCTCAGCAATTTTTTTTGGGTTTGAACTTCAAAGAATAGTTGTTCTGGCTTTCATCGTGGCTTCATTTGCCACCATTACCACTTCGCTACATCTTCTATAATAGCTTGAGATTTCTTCATTTCGAGTTTGGGAATGGAAATGCTGGAATTCTAAGTGGTAGAGAAGAAAGAAAGGTTTCTTGATTTTGTTTAAGGTTTACAGAAAAGTTTCCAATGTAGTCAATTTCCAATGTCAATGAACCCACTTGGAAGTGGTTTTGAGATTCCATTGGGAATGCTTCTCATTTGCAACTTCTCAGTAGCCTTCAAGTTCTCATTTTGTATTTGTTAGCACATTAGAAGAGATTTATATTTTCTTAAGACTTTTTCTTTTTCATTCTTGTGAGATTGTATGCTATAAAAGAGCTCTTGTAAGGGCTCATCTGTCTTTTTCATTGTTTTTCTTGGTCTATATTCTTTCTAAATCATGTTTTTTAGCAAGAAACAAAGATGTGGAACCTAAGAAAATGCATGCACCAGTGATTTCTAGCAAGATGTTGCAAATTGAAAGATAAGGATTGTTGATTGTAATAGAATAACAATTTTGCATCTCTTCATTCTAGGGCTTAAGGATTTGGTGGAAGGATTGCCTCATCTTCACTCTCTACTCTACCTATTAGTAGGGTTGATGTGTTTCATTGTAGGGCATTTTTGGTTCTAAACAGATTCAATGGCTGGCGCTGCAAACTTCAGTAAGTGCTCTGAGCAGCTTAGAGTTCTTTTGGACAATGAGGACTTTGGGTAAGTGACTTCTTCTTTTTCTACACATGTTTTTTGGGCTTTCTGCGTTTACAGCTGTTGCATGATTTTTTACCATACTTATGATTGCTTCATTGGAATTGATTCAAAATTGCTTGAAATAGGGCTCGCGATTTTTGGCAAGGCTACAAGCTATATTGCTTTGCCCATTATTCTCACTGCGAGACGTCTAAGGAGATGTTCCAAGACACCAAGATGGGTAAATACTACATGGATTATGTTTTTCTTCTTCCATTTGTAGAATTGTGTACTTCAAAAGCATGTGCAAAACTCTAAGTTTTGGATAATATGTAGGTATCACATGCATGGTTGTTCCTTAGTGCAATCTTTGTTGGTTTCTTGTTGCAGGTCATGTTATGTGTGCATTGCAGGGCACACTTGAAGTTCCTTGGGGAGCACAATTTGATGCTGCAATTCGAGATGTGTGGGCCATGATGGAGGAGTATGTCCATGTGCGTTACAACAAGGATTGCACAAACCTTCGGTGAGTTTTTTTGGTTGTCAAGTACAACATGCTATACTACATATTAACATTTCTTGATTGATTTTGATGCTCAATTCTTGTTAGCATTGTTTCTTTGTTAGTTCATTTGTTGATAATTGTTTAGGTTTGCAAAGGTTTTGCTTGGTTTTTGAGATTACAGTATGTATGTACTTGGACATGTTAATTTTTGATATGATAATATGTCTTGATTCACATGGCATGTAGGGCTCTCATGGAGGAATTCGATGATGAGGATGAGCTCGCCGCATCCAAGAATGGTTCCTTGCTTCTACAACTCATTGAAGTTTGTAATATACATTGCTTTTGACCTTCCAATAGCAAAGGAAAAAATGATGCCCTTCGATATCTCTTTATTCTTTGATTTTTTTTCATGATATTGAATTTTTGATGATGTCAATTTCTTGGGTAATGTTGTGATTTTTTGAATTTTGAAGGATTTATAAAAGATTTCTCATTGAAATATGTCTTATTGGTACTTCATTGTTTAGGATGACAAGTACGGGACTGAACATTTGCATAGGGAGTCTCAAACAATTCACTTTGGAACGGATATTTTTGATGAATTTCGTGCCCGGCTCAATCAAGCACAAGCAAATTTGGATAACCTCACACCTGAGCGTCGAGCGTCCCGTCGCCACTATCGTTGAAGGAAGACTTCTACTTACTTGTTGTATGTACATAATGAATTTTTGCTAAGTACTATAGTACCGGGAGTAGTTTTATTAGAAAAAGACGTTATGTTTTGTTTCTTTATTTTGTACAAGTTTTTCTAATAAGTAGCTTTCTTACTTTTTGGATAAACTGGAGTCACTTTGTTACCTTGGGATTTACCTTTTTGTAGGCCACATCAGGAGAATATGACATTTCTATTCAACATGTTGAATTGGATGATTAGTAGATCCCCCCAAAGACTTTACATGCAGAACTAATTTTTATCAAACATTTAAAGTTTAACATTATCTGTGTGTTGCTCGTTAAAAGTGAACAGTTGATGAGATTAGTATGGTATGTGGAACTTCTTCCAAGCATTGAGAATCTTTCTAATGCTCTTGTGTTTTATATTGTAGGCGATGTTCAAGTATGTACTTTTGTGCAAGAGATGCTTACATTGTCTTCAAAATACCTTCTTTTATCACTTCTTGCATTTTGGGTGGACTTGTAGCGGCATAACTTATATTTTAGGACAATTATTAAAATGAATATTACATTCCTTGATAGCTCATTTGTTTAAGTATCTTCAAACTATTTCCTAAAATCATGTTCGAAATTCAAATCACATGAGGTAACCCTAAATCTCCAAAGTCCTCCATAGTTTTTTTTGGTCGTTAGATACTTTATTGTAGTGTTGACCCAACAAATTTATGTTGTTGCAATGAACTATGCAAAAACATTAAGTTCGTAGATTAGCAAATTAGCAAATTTTTTTTTTTTTAAATTAAAATTTTTTTAATGTCGTAGAAGCTTTGAACTTATTAAAACTCTTATTTATATTAATAGTAAAAAGGAGTTTTCATGAGTAACGATACTATTGCTAATATGATTACATGTATAAGAAATGCGAACTAGGAAAAGAAACGTTGCAGTACTGGACTAGCGGTTGGCGCTTGCTATGCTACGCATTCACCATAAAAATTTCATAAGAATTTTTATGTATGAGATAGAATGTAGACCAAATATTTCAATAAGTCTTCAAATAAAAATGCCTAAAATCTTTGTATAATTTTTGTTCTAAGTAAGCATATATAGAAAAGTAGCATAGAAATTTATTGAATGATGAATGAAGCATATGCAATGGTAAATACTATAAAAGATACACATACATTAGAAATTTGACTCCATTGTTACAGAAAATTGCAATTCAAATTGAAGAAGTGAAAAGAAAAACTAATAAATCTCAAAAACTTTGTGAACAACTTCATTGTTGTGGAATCCCAAATTTCTTCAATTGAATCAATTTCTCAAAATCATTTGGTAGTTGTGATAGACAATTGAAATCATGAAAGCTCAAAGTTCATGAAAGCAAAAAATCATAGAAGTGCAAAGAAGTTTCAAGCCAAGAGAAGCAATGCATTTGCTACCTCTATATATCATCCTCTGGATCCTCTTTTATATCCTCTCAATTGCAACAACTATATAATTTCTATAATATCACCCTTAGTAAAAAGTGATATCAGAGGTGGTTGTGAAGTGCTCCTCTATTTCAGTAATATGCCATTATGTGCAAAACATGATTTGTATGTATGCTTGATTGGAAATATTTTTATAACATTATTAAAATAATTATTTTAAAGACTTATTGAAACCGTTATCATGCATCCTATTGAAATATATCAAAAATTTACTAATCTGTGATACAGTGAATGCGTAGTATAGCAAGCACGAACCCCTAAGTATTAATGGTAGCATTTGTGCTATTACAGAGGGAGTTCTAATTTTAGTAGTATGACTAGCGGTTGGCGCTTACTATACTACGCATTCACCATTAGAATTTCATTAGAATTTTTTATGTATGAGATAAAATGCAGAGCAAGAATTTCAATAAATGTTTAGATAAAAATTACTAAAATCTTTTTATAATTTTCTAAATAAGCATATATTGAAATAAATAATGATGAATACTATAAAAGATACACATACATTAGAATGCATTAGTAATTTGATTGAATTGTTCCAAACAGTGGCAACCCCAATAGAAGAATTTAAAGGAAGAACTTGTCAACCTCCAAAGCTTCTTAAACAATTCAATTGTTGTGAAATTGAAACTCGGCTCAAGTCATTTGGTATTAGCAATAGGAAATTGCAATTCGAAGCTCAAAGCTCACAAAAGCACAAAATTATAGAAATGCAAAAGAAATATGAAGCCAAGAAAAGCATTATCATGTATTCTATTGAAATATATCAAATTTTTATTAATATGTGATACAATGAATGCATAGCATAGCAAGCATGAGCCCCTAGTATTAATGGTAGCATTTTTGATATTACGTAGGGACTTATGATTTTAGTAGTATGACTAACATTTTTGAATTCCATAACTACATTCTTAACACTCTCGTGTTTTAAATCATACTGTAGCTTCTTCTACTTATAATTTTTTAAGCATGAATATGAAACATTTTTTGTTTGAAATTTTGTATATGTATTTCCAACTCATTTCTTGAGAGCAACATGCTATAGAATCTCAAAAACCTTCTACAAAAAGTTTGAAAGATGAAATCTAACCATTCAAGAAGAGTTGAAAACATTTTTTTTTGAAATTCAGACGACTTGATCTTATAGATGGTAAGGTATTTTATTCTAAAGTTTTAGGAGGATATAATTTAACAATTTAACTAAGGGATCCTATGGTTGGAATTGTTAATGAAGAAATATAAATGAAGGTTTTAGCCTTGCATTGGATTTAAGTAATTTGAAGCAATTTTGGATATGAAAACATCGAATTTTTTTGAGGGTTAAAAAAGTGTAGATACACTCATATACTTAAGTATTATTTGACTATCAAATGATGGAGCCCCCCCCCATGTTATGATGCTTCATTTAGACTCGGCTTAGGTTCGGCAGAGGTTCGTTTTGGGTACGTTTTGGGTTTGAGGGGGTTGGGTTCAGGTTCGGCGGAGGTTCGGTTCAGCTTTGGTTTGGGTTTGAGGGGGTTGGGTTCAGGTTCGGCGGAGGTTCGCTTTAGCTTCGGTTTGGGTTTGATGGAGGTTGGGTTTTGGTTCGGCTCCAGGTTTGGTTGGTCGTCTTCCCTATTCCGAGGGTTTGCATACACACTCTTTCCACCGGTACCGCGCCTCTCTCTTCCTTTCTTCCGTTCCCCCGCGCGCAGCGCTCATTTTTTCTTGCGCTCGTTCTTCTTCTCATTTTTCTTGCTTGTTCTTGCTCGCGCTCGTTTCTTGTGCTCGTTCCTCCCCGCGCAGTGGTCTTTCTTTCTGGCGCAGCGTGATTTCCTTCTTCCGTTCCTCCCGCGCGCAGTGTGATTTCCTTTTTGCGCTCCTCCCGCGTGCAGCGTTGTTCCTTTCTTGTGCTCCTCCCGCGTGCAGCGTTGTTCCTTTCTTGTGCTCCTCCCGCGTGCATTTCGGTACCTGGTGTGTTGCTTGTGGACACCTCGTCTGCAAGGTACGCTCTCCATTGGTTTAGGGTCTAGGTCATTTCATTGCGAGCTATCTCGTTCCTTTGCTTTTTTGAATGTTGGTGCGAGCTACCCTAAATCCACATACCTCTAGCACTGTAGTTCGGTGGCTTCACTCTGCGTTGATGTCTGTTGCTGTTACTTTGCGTTCTCTGAATGCAATTGCGTATCTTATTAGTTTTCATTGAGTTCCATTGCACATCATCTGCAGCTGCCAGGGATTCCGAGTTCCTGGAGTCTTCACAAACGAAGCAATTTTGCTATTCTAGGCTGAAGAAGCAGAGTATTGAACAGGCACCTAGCCCAGGTAATCACCACATCCCAATTGATTGCAATGCCAAGCATTCCTAAACAATTTGAAACCATGCAAACATAGAAGAATTTGCTAAAACAAGTACCCCCTATGACCGCGCACATGTTGATGTAGTTGGCAGGGTTCAGAGTGGTCGCTCTAAACCTCCAGCTCCATAATGAGCGCTGTCGAGGTTCAGAGCGACCGCTCTGAACTTGCACTAGTGAAGTCGGCCAGACTGATTTAGAGCGACTTTATAATGGAGCAGGAGGTTCAGAGCGACCGCTCTAAACCTGCCTGTGAACGAAATCCCAACTCTGTCATTTCGTTCACAGGGAGGTTTAGAGCGGTCGCTCTGAACCTCCTGCTCCACTATGAACCTAGAGCATTGGAATCCAGCACGAGGAGGATTAGAGCGGTCGCTCTGAACCATGAGCGACATCATATTGGAGTAGAAGGTTCAGAGCGGACTTTCTAAACCTCCCTCTAAACACAATGACAGAGCTTTGATTTCGTTCAGAGAGAGGTTCAGAGCGGTCGCTCTGAACCTCCTACTCCATTATGAACTCGCTCGCGGATCAGAGCGACCGCTCTAAACCTGCAGCATTGAAATCGTGTACAAAGTGGTTCAGAGCGGTCGCTCTAATCCGAGACCATGCTCATTACAAAGCAGAGGTTCAAAGAGGCTGTTCAAAACCGGTACTCGGAGTGGTAGAATTGAGCGCAATCGTTCGCATGGAGCGTGATTACGGTTTAGAGCGGCCGCTCTGAAATGAAGCACTCGCTAAAATCAGTGCAACGGATTCATAGTGGTCACTCCAAACCACCACTTCCACAATGAGAGTGAAAGCGGTCCACAGTGAAAACACTGAAGCTTCCAATTGGTAGTTAGGGTCATGGTTCTCATTGGTCGCTCTGATTCTCAACGGCGGCAATGAGCGCTGTCAAGATTCAGACAGACCGTTCACAACATCCTCAGCGTTGAAATTAGAACTACAGGATCAGAGCGGTCGCTCTGAACCTGTATCGGCATGGCCGGAGCTTACTAGATGTATGTGCTCCCTACAGTGATGAGCGGCATCTCTGATCCTGTAACATCTCTTTCAACATTAGGGAGGTTTAGAGCGGTCGCTCCAAACTCATTCGGATGGCTCACTGAAGTGAGCATCCGATGAAATAACATCTTCGCGTAGATCGGGTACGGTGAGACCAGTATCTCTCACCTATGAATTGAATGATACATCTGGGATGACTATAGAGTATAGAGGGGCATCGAACCTAGGTTATGATCATTTCACATTGTACTATACGATCAAGAGAATCCGATCGATTAGTATAGTGAAGCCGCTGTGAAATTTAATTGAAACCCAATTAAATAGCAGGAAACCAAGCCCAAACATTAGATATCACGCACGGTCAATGGTACAGAATTGTCTATAAGCAGACAGCTGTGAACATCTACATTGAATAGGTCGTGGATCCAGATCAGTTCAGAGCGGTCGCTCTGAACTAATCGAAGGGCTAGAACCCTAGTAATACGGGGCCGCTGAGAAGATTGCAATTTTAAGCGGCCTGTCTGATTCTGAGCGGCCGGTCTGATTTGATTCATGTGGACAGTGACATGGAGTCCTTCCTCGAGAGCAAGCCACCTCTCACGGGCTACATTACACAAATACCGCCTGAGCGGCTAATGGAGTCGTGGAAGGCCCACGTTGAAGGGAAAATTCCGCTGACCTTCATTGCAACCAAAGCATTGTGGACCGTGGAAATGACTTACCTTCACGGCTCCCTGATATTTAATTTAGAATTGGGGTTCACAAAACTGGGAGGGCCTAGATGGAAATCCTTTAAGAACTTGGTAGTCATTAACATTACTGTGATGCGAGAGGCCGTTCTCGTCGACATAGTGAATTCGTGCAACAATGCTCTGGGAGTAGTCATCATCCGCGTAGAGGACGAGATGATTTTCTGCCATGAGCGCCTCATCAAAAATTATGACCGGGTTCCGCATGTGTTCCAAATCCTCATGCTGGACATACAAGCTAGGTGCGAAGCGCACGCTGGGGACTTCGTGAAGACCGCACGGGTCGCGAGCGCATATCTCACTAATGCAAACACCTTATACGTGTCGTCGTTGACTAGTGGTAACGCATCACAGGGAGTAGGGAACGTCGACATGGATGCGCAAGGGCGGACCCATAAGAAAAAAGCGGTCGCGTCCGCCTCGGTGCCTACCAACCGTTCCCGGCCGCCAGCAGCGTCAGCGCTGCTAGGGTCCGCAGGCATGACAACTCATACGCCGGCTGAACTTGCACGGTCTGCTCCCGCAACGGTGGCGCCACAGACGACTCCATCCCGATCCCCTCCGTCCCGGCCCAATCCACCTAGCACGGTAGTAGCAGAGCGTCCCAGGCCCACGGCACGGGACAAACAAAAGGCACGGAAGAGGAAGTCCGCACCCGTCGCCACCGGTGACCACTCGGCCTCACAAGATGAAGGGGCGTCCCGCTTTCACAAGACACGACGGACCTTGCATGATGTGGAAGAGGGTGAAGGTGCCCCAAGCGCATCCACGCAGAGCGCCTTCCCGGAGTCCACCGATTTATCCGAAGAGGAGGCACAGAAGGTGGCATTCAAGAAGGTGAATGGCCACTGGGTTCACAACCCGGTGACCTTGCCGTTCGATAAGAAAGCTGTTCCGGATAAGCTGTTTGTGGATCTGGAGATCAAGAAGGAGCCCAAGCGCAGCGAAGAAGAGGAAGCCCGGAAACGCCTCAAGGCCGAGGTAGTGGCGAACAAGAAGTTCAAGGAGTTGTCCGCCTACATGTACATATTCGGACGGGGCAACTTCTTCGAGCTGGACCTCGAGGACATGACAAGTGCGGACGAGACGTCGGGAATGATCTTCAGGCCACTGGAGAAGAAGGGTGTCCTAGCCGTCCTCGACCGCATGGTGAAGGTCAACTTCACCAAGCAAATCCTGACCGTCATGCCGGACACGCTAGAGAGACCTACCTGCTGGGCGGATTGCATCAAGGCCTTCCCACTGAAAATTATTAACGGCCAGCACACGTGGAAGGCTGCGACCGAAATCATTTCAGGGACAGCATCCGTCGACGATGAGGCGGTCAAGAAGCGGGTGCAAAAGTGGACTTGTGAGATCGTCTGGTCCAAAAACAAGGACCACCTGCACGCGCTCTCCTGCAAGTGCAATGACGGGAACGTCACCGGCCCGTACCTGTCGTCGCTCCCTGCCACGATCCGCCATTGCCGATATCTGTGGGACAACGCGCGGAGACCAACCCAATTCCGGAAGAACACGAGGCAGGCGGACAAAGGAGACGAATTCAAGGCCTACGAGGTATGTCTCCTCCACTTGGTCAGTTTAGACCGCCCGCTCTGATCTGTGATACAGTAGATCTTGTCGAGTCCACGTTCATGTTGTTCCAATGCCTTGGACAATGGCACAATCGTGTCACATTGTTCCACCGTAATGGAATGAATCTAGGACACTTCAGAGCGACCGCTCTGAACTTTCATATTGTATACCTAGGATGCTGTCCTTCAGATCCATTCAAATTGGCTTAGTGCGGGAGGTCTGATGCATGTTCTCAGAGTTGTGATCCTCTAACCTAGTTAGTTGCGGTGTGCAGGACTTCCGAGACAAGGCAGAACAGAGCTTCGAGTCCACCGGACTCCTCAAGCCGCTGTCTGGAAACCGAAGAACGTACGACTTGGATAAGATGGGGGAGAGGAAAATCATCATGGCCTCGGAGGAAACTTGGTCGGCTTGGCTGAAGGTCTTTGAAGCTCACGAGCAAGGCACGCTGCACGACATGGACACGGGCGGTCCATTCAATGAAGCGGTGAGCAAGGACGAGAACGCCAAGGTGTACAAGTTTCAACCCATCACGAATAATATGATGAAGGCCTTGCTCGGAATGGAAGATGACGCCGTCGGGGAGCTGGCCCAAAAAATCCTGGACGTGCCGCCCAAGGTGTATCTCAACAAGAGACCGACGGTCTGGACGTCGGCCATTCCTTTCCTCATGTGGTGCACAAACAAGAAGTACAAGATGCAACTCGCAAAAGAGATTGTCGACAAGGCCGACACCTTCGGCATCGAGGAGGCCAAGGGCGTATTCCCCGAGCCGGGAGACATGAATGTCAAGGCTTGGCGGAATCTGAAGACCGCGTTGTGCATCGGTGGCTTCCACATGTGGCATCTCATAAGCCTCGGTTTGGATTGGGTGAAGTCCCAGTGCCGGTCAGGGAGGACAGTGGAGAAGCCCAAGAAGCCATTCCTGGCGGCGTTGGATCAGGTCGTGCAAAATGCCGACCGATGCGAGAAGGTCAGGAAGTGCTCCCGAGCCACCGTCTGCCGATGGATACGAAGCGAGAAGCACTTCGACCCACAGCTGTACGTGCATAAGAATGGGGCGTGGTCACCATATCGATCGGAAACTGGAGCCGCGAAGACGGAGTACTGCGAGGTCGGCATTATTGACTTCCGACTATTTCCGAAGGTGGAAGGCATGGAGGTCACTTCCGGGCACGCGAAAATCATGGAGGAAGTGAGGGAGGTCTCCAACTCCACTATGTCCAAGACCGTGCACACGTGGATGTTCATCTTCAACTTGAAGCGGGCGGCTGCGGTGGACAGATTGGCGACGGAGCTCTTCCCGTCCTATTCACTTAGGCGGGAATGTGACTACGTGATCTGCAAGGGAGAGCCGACCTTCAAGGAGAGGAACAGGGACAAGGTCATGTACTTGCAGCGGAGTGCCAAGAGCTTCATGAACTCCAAGTTGGTGGACGCTAAGGGCAAGGTGCCCAAATTGTCCAAGGACGAGGACAACGACCTCATAGCCACGGATCCCATGTATAAGACTCGGGAGGTCTGCCGCCACGATTTCCCTCGGATCTTGTCCAAGCGCGAGCTACGGTACGACGTATACTTGCGCTTCATCGACAAGTTCTGCAGGGATCAAGGGACGGTCATGCTCGTCTTCGCTGGAGTGAAAGCAGTCTCGGCATGCACGGTAATGATTTCACCACTCTTGTTATTTTTCTTTGCAGGGGCTATATGGTCCAGAAGAATAGATATTCCACGTTCACGTTTTGTCCTTTCACTAACACTGTGTCCTGCAGATGTTGTGTCGCAGTTCCGTCTCCTTCATGATCTCCACCGAGAAAGCCCTTCTCCTCCATTCCGTGCATCAGCGAATTGGTGCAGAAATGTGGCCTCATGTCTTCGTGCCGGGCTACACCCTCAAGTACGACTACGACGGGCAATCCCCGACGCAGAGGTGTCGACCGACCATAGAGGAGGAGCCCGCACCAACCGAAGAGGAAGCCATGTTGGACGAGGCGTTGGACATCGTCGATGCCGGGCATGTGGACGCGGAACACCCCGTCGACGATGAAGAAGCGGACAAGGGGGGAGCAGAGGACAAAGAGGAAGAGGAAGGGGAGGACAAAGAAGATCTACTCGAACGGGGCGGAGAAGATCTTCATCAAAGGGGGGCAATATTAGAGGAAGTGGAGGGGCTCGAAGATGATGATGATGATGACGAGGATGAAGAAGAGGACGAGGACGAGGAAGATGATCTAGACGAAGACGTATTGGATGATCGAACGCTCGACCGTGACGAAGAAATCATAGGGGAATCGTCACAAAACCGTATGGACAACGAGGCAACGGTACAGTCTAAGGAGGCTGCCATCAGATCGGCGGGTGCTCCTCGTAACAATCAGACTGTGCGGTCTGATCACGCGTCTCCCACTGCAGCAGTTCAGAGCGGGCGGTCTGATTCAGTCCCTTCCTTGTCTCCCACTTCTCCATCCTCCCATCCACACCTTCAAACTCTGCGATTCGATTCTCCTCCAGCAAGAGTTCCGGAGCTGCAGAGGGCCCAGGCCGATCCTGCCTCACCCCTATCGAGTCGTAGTCATCCTCGCCTCCAAGAGGTTCAGACCGTGCGGTCTGAAGTGAGCGGCCCCATCTTCAAAACTCCCGCTCCGCGTACATCCACAGGCCCATCTTTCAGTGCGGGCACTTCTTGTGAGGGCTCTCCTCCCGCCCTTCCCAGGATGCAGATCGAGGATCTCCAGACGGAGTTGGACGATCTCAAGGCGAGACTCTCTGAAGAGCAGCGGGTGGAGCTGGAGAATGTCCGATCCAACGTCGGAGACTACTCCACCGAACCTGCGCGGGGATCGATGGATGAAAAAATTGCCAAGGTCAAGGACGCTCTTCGGGAGTTGAAGTGTGCTCAACCCCCACTGGATGCCGATGGAGTGAGCAAGCTCATTACGGTGCATGTCGCCGTTGATACCTTGCGGTCGCAACTGCCTCCCGCCGGCTCCGAGGAACTCGTTCTCTTGGCTCATGTGCGGGCCATGAAGCAGAAGCTCAATTTGGCTCTCCAGAATGCCAAGGAGAACCCGATTGACCTCGACGACGTGGATGAGGAGGATCTGAATATGCGGCTCTCCACGGCGAAGGAGAACAGGGAGGAGTACAGCCAGATGGTCAAGGCTGCCACCCAAGGGGGGGATTGCACTTCGTCAGACGCGGAGACCGCATCTGGAGGTGGAACGGCCGCACCTCAGGCGTCGGGGAGCTCGGACGTGGGGAGGAAGGAGACGAAGCCCGACACCATGGACAAGAAGGCGGGCCTCAACCTCGCGTACATCGAGATGATGTTCGAGCGATACAAGAGGAAGCATTCCGTGGTGGTCGAGAAGTGTGCCGAGACCATCGAGGCCCTCCAGAGGGAGAGAGAGGAGAAGGAGCGGCTGGAGCAGGAAAAGAAGGCCAAGCGCAAGGCCAAGAAAGCGGAGAGGGACCGCGAGCTCGCCGAGAAGGAGAGGCAGTTGGAGGAGCAGAGGAGGCAGCAAGCGGAGAAGGATAGGCAGTACGAGGAGGACAGGAGGCGCGATCGGGAGATGCTGAAGATGATGAACGAGCGCTTCGAGATGTTCACCTCGGCGATGCCCAAGGCACCTCCCACACTTGTCACTCCCACGGCCCATCCTGCCAGCGAAATCCAGAACCTCTCGGGAGTGTCCACCACCAACTCCGCTTCCGCGACGGCCACAGCGGCGTCGGGCCTGCAATTGCTGGGGACCGTGGAGCCTGCAACTATTTCGGTGAGTATCACTCGCGACCCAGACTACAATGACTTGGCCCTCAGTCAGTTTCCGTTTATTCATATCCCTGAACCCATGCATCGTCCCAGCGTCGTCGACGATGATCCTTACGACCTGGACGTTCAATTGGGGGATATGGAGGCCTCGTTCACTAACTTGACTCAACAATATGCTCCTCTGCAGGCAGCAGTTGCTCCACCGCAGCCCCTGGTGACGCGAGATGATCAAGCCCCGGTGGACTCGCCGGCCAAGGACGACGAGGCTCCCGCGGTGGGTAACCCCTACACATAGCTCCCATCTTTGTAGTTAGTTGTAGTGGTGTGGACGCTATGTTAGGGTGTTACGTCGGGACGATCGAAGATCATCTCGACGAGTCTGTCTTGAGTCTGTTCAACCGCGAGACCGGGAGTCTGGGGACTCTCGTCTTCGTTAGGATTGTAGTGGTCCTGTTAGGTGTAGACTACTAGACTTGGACGTGACCACTGAACCTCTGCATTCACCATTCAGTTTGTACAAACTTTGTATTCCACTTGTAATATATTGGGTGCTTTTCTTTATACATGACTCTTGTTTCGTTGAAATGCTCTGTGGGATTTGTCTCCGACTACTTCTGGACGTTGTAGTTACGCCCTTTGCATTTTCGGTTCAGGTTGTCGATGCTCTCGCACGTGACAACGAGTCTCCGTTGTCCCCACTTCCCGTTTCGGCCCCCAGGAATGATGAAGTCCTACCTGCCATCCCCATGGAAGTCGGCTCTCCTGTTGTTGCTGTTGTCGAGGTCGTCCCTCCCGTCGACTTGGAAGTCGCCACTCCGGTGCCTCAAAACTTAGTGCCTCCTTCCCTCGTAGACGTCCATGCTTCCGCCATCGATGAGGTCGCCACTCCGGTACCTATGAAGATGGTGCCTCCCTCCCTCGCAGATGTCGACACTCTCGTTGTCTTGGCGCCACCGGCACCACCTCCTCTCGCGGCCACCACTCCCACGGATGTAAGAAAGGTGAGACTCCATATCCTTGCAACCCTATGCTCGTTGTCTCTGTCCAGCACTCGCCTGGATAGCTTGTAGGAAGTGCAAATCTGATTCACGTTAGAACTAGGATCTTCATAGAGAGGGGGTTGTCGTCTCTCTCCTAGCAAGGCAAAGTTTGAGGAGTCGCATGTTCATTTTTGTGGACTTCATTTCTCCATAAAGAAGAGGACTTTGAGCCCGGGATTTCGCATACGCAGGCTCCACTGCCGGTGTCCGCGACGGCGCCCCCTGTCGCTTTGCCTGTGTATAGTTATTTCGTCCTTCTGGAGTTGGAAGGGGTCCTCGCCCAAATTGAGGACGTTGGGCGCGTCCAGCCAACTCCCTCGACCACGAAGGCGAAGCCCTCGAAGGAGGATTACCACCCTCGACGGCGCCACGTCTTCGGCAAATACACGATGCATTGCCGTCCCGACTTGCACCGCTTCTTCACGGGCTTGACGAATCGATTTTACGTCTCCGTCTGGACTCGGCTGCCCGCCGTCGTTGCCAAACCCATGGTCGATTTCCTCTTTCGGGACTTCGACCGCACTTACATGCGGGTCCTCGCGCTGTAGAACTGCACCTCGATTATCGAGAGGCGGCCGTGGTGGGAGTGCAGGTGCCCGCCCTTGCCGTCCCTTCCCGACCCACCCTGCCCGGGGCACCCCGCCCATATCTCATGTGATCCTACTATCGACGTGAACACCTACGTGCAGTTCCCCGACCATTCGGAGGGGCAGCTGCGGCTGAAGGTGTTGCACAAGGTTGTGTGGGACACCGAGACGTTCGTCACCAAGAACTTCCGGGCCAATTCGTCCAATACCCTCCTCATCGATTCATCTCCGGAGAGCAGCATCCTGAACCCTGTGCACAACGCCGTGTTTCCCTTGTCGTATGTGGGCAGTGAACACGATTCCACTCTCTTGGGGACTGTGCGCCCGTATCTCGAAGGCCTGCTCGCATCCGGGCTTAGCGTGTCGCAATACGTGTCTCAGAACGCACTCCTCGGACACCTCACGATACCCTTGAGACAGACATATCTGGGACTGCGCGTTCGCGTGTTAGCGCCGTGGCAGGACAGGCACCTCGTGCTGGAATATCCGGACTTTGTCGGCAAATACACTAGAGAAGGGGACGATTATTTCACCCGACAAAGAGGGAAGAGGAAGCCCAAAATAAAATCTGATGCCCACACAAAAACTTGATGCGTGTGCAGGGGCGCCGACGCGTTCACGCTCTGGGCGGGCATGCTACCGCCGCCGATTCCCGAATGGGAACCGGACGCGGCAAGCGGCGACGGATGTAGATGACGGAAGGGGTGGGCTCCTCCGACGATTGCATGACCCCCGACGAGGCGGGCCAGGACGTCACGTCCGCTCGAATTTAAATGGAGGACGCGGTCGGCGGGCGCATGGAGATGCGACGGGCTGCACATATTGTAAGGTGGGCTCATCAATAGCTAATGGGGATGGCCGAATTCAGGTACGCAAGGCCCGACCGGTGACTTTGATGGAGAAATAATTTTTTCCCGCCCTACCCTATGATGTAGTCTAGGATGGGGAGAAATTATTTCTCCATCGAACACTCTGTTGCGCTCCATTTCCACTCTGAACATGTCATGGGCTTATTTATGCCGTCATTGAACGGCCACTCTTGTCCGACGGACCCTCACGGTTGGCTTGTTGTGCAGGATCCTGGGCGCACCATTCACATTTGCGGAGCCGACCTCCTCCCAAGGCAGCCCACACAACGAATGAGCAAGTCGATGTGGAGGTTCGGATGCCACTACAAGCGGTTCAGACCGCCCGCTCTAAACCGGGGCTGACATCCTCGACTCGTTTGCGGAGGTCAAGATGGAAGGTTGCGCGGAGCTTCCGCCTTGGATATAGAATGTAGTTGAGCTATAGAACTGTAGATGAATATTGGATTCTGAAATCATTTTCATTTGATCATTCTTCTCTACAATACACTCTAGTGCACCCCCCACATTGAATATAGAAATAAGAATATCCACATTGTTATGAATAGTTTGGCTTCCCCATCGCTACATAGCATAGCACTCTTTCCCAAAGCATAGTGTCATTGGTATCATTGTAGCAAATCGGCCCCCTCTCAAATTGCATCATCGGGGCTCTTGCAAATAACAAGAAGCATCTACGGATCACCATTAATTTCTCCAATGCCAGCAGGCATCTATTGTCAATCATGTCGTTGCGAGATCCATGCAGGGCACTATGAGAACCTCGGACACACGCTCGTCAATTGCGGCGCCGACCAATTCTAACGCTGTCTATGTGCGAGATGGATCATTGTTAAATTTGTGGCTTGTGTGGTGAAGAAGCAGGATCAATGACAAGCCATCCACATTCCTATCGAGAATATTCATAGGGGTAGTTAGCCTTCTCTTTCAAGATTCCGTGGTCACGCATAACTGCAAGCCCTCTACATATGGATGGGTGCGGCATTGACAGAGTGGATGTAGTGTTCACGGAGCTCGTTTGTGCACAGTGAGCAAGTTCTGAGATAGATCGATCCTCCTACCATTACCGCCAATAGTACATCAGGTCCAATCGAGCTGACGGACGCGAAGGGAAGTGGCATAGAAAATGGATGACGGTCGCTCCTACCATCCCATCTTGAATAATATACGGTTCGGGCGTGCCCTTGACTACCCTCCGTCATGCAAAGGAGCTCTGTCAACTCTGCATCCACTCTGTCAATGCGGCACCCATCCGTATCTAGAGGGCCCGCAATTGTGCGCGACCACGGAATCTTAAAAGATAAAGCGAACTTCCCCTATGAATATTCTTGATAGGAATGTGGATGGCCTGTCATTGTTTCCGCTTCTTCACCACACAAGCCACAAATTTAACAATGGTCCATTGGGCACAAAGGCAATGCCAACATTGGTTCGCGTTGCTGTTGACCAGCATTTGATCGTGGACTTCACAGTGCCCTGTAGAGTCTTCTCAACAACATGCTTGGCAAATAGATACTGGCTGGTGTTGATCAAGCGGAAGACTCCCCACACGTGCGAGGATACGATCGAATGAAGAGGCGCGGTCGAAAAAATGTCGAGTGCAAATTTGCCGACCCTCCATCTTATCATATGGCAAGCTACTGGGCATTGGAAAGCTATGGGTCACCGTGCAAGCTTTGGCCAAAGAAGGTAGGGATGGTCAGACCTCCTTTTCAAGAGGGCACCTCTCCTTCCTCGTCCCTCTCTTCCTTCCTTCCTTTTTGGGAAAGAAAGTCGTTGCACCATGTATTTTGAGGGGAAGCTAGGAATGATGTAAACAATGGTGGATCCCTCCGAGAAATCCATATTCAAATTGAATAAAGTATTTGTTCTTCAAACCAAAACCGTGTTTTTGTTGGCATGCACGCACGTTGATTTTAATATATCACGTTATTCACATATCACGTTATTCAGTGCATATCAAATCAAGAAGGCCATCCGTTGGAGTGGTATTCGATGCACTACAAGAGAAAGTGTCTGAATTGTCTAAACTTGTCAATTTTCTGTCAATTAGGACTAGTTGATTCAGGTCAGTTTCTGTCAATTAGGACTAGTTGATTCAGACCCATTTCTGTCAATTTGGCCACTTTCTCTTGTACTGATGAAATTGAAACAAAAGGATTAGACAAGTTGTAGGGGATCCCTCCATTGGGAAAATTGTGATAGGCAAGTGACCGCGTACATGCTAGTTTCTATGTGAAGGAAGTAGCAAGTTGGCAATCAAATTCTATGGTCTGTTGCAATCTTTTCGAAAATCTAATTCTTCCAAGGACTTTGCTCCCATGTACATTTGGCTACGCAAACTTCTTAGTGGCGATGGAGGAAATTGCAGCAAGTTCTGTGAACGATGCTGTCCACTAAGGTAGGTGGATGGAATTCCAACCCTCTTCTTCAGACCGTCCCCTAGCTGGCTTTAAAATGGACCTTAAGAGGTTCGTAAATAGGTAATCAATGTTCCTTGGATGATGAAAAAGAGGTTTATCATTTATCAATTATTTGTTCATACTTTTGATAGGGGACATGATTAGAGCCAATGTGGGTCCATTTCTGAAAACATGTGTGTGCATTCCGAAAAAAAATGCACTCAAACTTTGAATGTTAATATCTTTTAATCCATATGGTCAAACTTCATGAAATTGTTACCACGTGATCTCATATAAGTAAAGTACAAGATCCTATGGTTAGATTTTCTTAAAACTATTTTTTCTGGTGCCTTGGATGAATTGAGCAAAAATGGCAGTTTCAAGTGTTTTTGGACCAGAAATAGGCCTTGGCACTTTAGGAGTTTGGTTTAGTACACATCACATTCAGGAACCTTGTCTACTATATTTTTGCATGCTACAGTGCTTGTTTTCAGACCGCACGTGTGTAGGTTTTGCAAGGCCTAGGGATCATAAATAGGTACCTACGGCAGAATTCTTTGAAAATTCATAAGTAATTCATAAATGCTCTGAAAAATATGAAACCACTTGGGTTAAATTCCAAATCAAATTTTCTTCAAGTGAAAAATAAAGTAAACTAATTTCAGGCATCTAAAGACCATTAAGAAGGCCGACCATCCCGTAAAGGGTCGCTTCATGAGCCCCCTACCTTAAACCGACCCTCAATGCCATCTTCCTCTGAGACCGTGGAGTAACTGGAGTCTAGTTAAGACCTCAGACTAATGAATTGCCCAAAAAGAATCCCGCATTGCACTGTCTCTTTGGCTTTCATATTTTCCAATAGGCGAAAATGCTTGAGTCTTCTATTGTATGATCCTCCATCATGACCTCAATCTGAGCTTCCCAGTCGGGGAGGGGCCCCATTCCATCCCATGAGCGCTAAAAAAACAATACAATATGCACTTCAAGAACCCTGCAAGCCGCATCTCAACAAGTTTCCGGTCTTCTCAGCTACCGGAAAACCGCCATTTCAATGGAATTTCGCCATTTTAACGAAATTGCCCATATAGGTATTCAGCAGCACCAGTGGTACGGGAAAAACAACAACAAATTAATATATGTCGATTTTGTTTACAAAGTTGATTCGCCCAGTTCACAAGTCCTGGACATGAAAATGGGCAACAACTAAACCTCACCTTCAGGAGAGCCAAAGCTGTTCCTCATTTCCGAGTCAATCACAGTATTTGCATCCGCAGTAGCGCCAACTTCAGGGAGGCCATGGTCTTGAGCTCCACCACCAGCTGACGAATGGAAGAAGGGAGACGAGTTGAAGATGCCGTCATTTTGCGCAGCGAAAGTCACAGCTGACAGTTAGACTAAGATCGACACCCAGATCGAGCTAGTTCTACCTGGAGCTAGTTCACCATGCAGAAGGAAAATATTGAGGAGTTAGCGAATTTAGGAGTTGAGGAAGAGCTGAAATTGAGGGAGGAGGCAGCAGACCTGCTGTCTGTATCTCGAAAAAACACTTCCAAAGTCGAACGCTCAGGAACCAGAGAGCAGCCACTATGATTTGAATGGCAATGCCAATCAGAAGCGGCAGCCACACTTGATCCCACAAGCTGCTGCCTCCCATCGCGTCTATCAATTAAGCAGCTGTTCACAGGAGAATACGAACCAGCTCGATCGATCTGCACGCAAAAAATCAAGGTTTGCTGTCGAAATGAACAATCTATGAGGCGCATAAGACCGACTGTGCATTTGAACATCGTGTATGTTCCAGAAATGTTACCATATGAAGCGAAGGCAACAAGGCTAAAGTAGAGAAATTTCACAAATTTCATAGTTCCAGAGTCACAAATTTCATAGTTCACAAATTTCATAGTCACAAATTTCATAGTTCCACATAATCCGGAGTTGTTATCGTTGAAATGCTCATAGGACCGGTTGATAACTTGATAACTAAAGGTAAGAGGGTCTAAAAGCGCACAGTCCCTAAAACTGCCCACCTCCTGAAATGTACACTGTTTGTACATGGTTTGTTTTTTTAGCCTTTTAGCAACGTACAAAAAATTTACATTTCAAGAGGTGGGCAACATTAGAGCCCTATGCCATTTCAACTTCAAATTTTCATTACTAATTCCACAAAGCTTCAAAAAACATGAAATGACTTGGGTTAGATGCTAATTCTACTTTTCTTTCAAGGAAAATTTATTGAAAAATATTTTTAGAAGCTTTACCTCTCCAAATATCAATTTAAGCTCTTAGGTGGGTAATTTGTGGACCTACTACCTTAGTTGTTGGAGAAGCTTATCAATTTCTCTCAATTGGCCATTTTACTTGACATTCAAATTTTGAACAACAGATGAATCATGAATGCATAAATGTCCCAAGCACATGGAATCTTTATTTTTCATCCATTTAAATATTTATAAATTCTAGTTGGGTTATTTTTCATTTTTTTGGGTGTACCAAAGTGGCGATATAAAATATTATAGTGGTGCTTCAAATTTCAACATTCATTCACATATTGAATGAAAAATATCACATTAGCATATACCACATGTCCACAATCTAAGGAGTCCACAATTCTATTTTCATCCACAATCTAGGGATTTCATCCAAGATTTTTTTAATTTGAAGTTTTTTGGCCAAATTAAATTTTTCTAGTACAATTTGACACTAGAAAGCCAAAAAAAGCTAGCATAGATTCTTGTATTAGTTCTCTTCTATTTGTATGATACATATTTTTACAACTTCTTTCTGCAAATCTTCATGGGACATAAATATGATTGATTACAAAACTAACTTTTTCATTTAAGAAATGAACTCAATGAATAAGTATGTTTTTTTATTCAAAAACATACCTATTCATTTAGTTTGAATCACTATCATTCAAACTTAATATTTTGAACTCAAAATAGAAAAATTCTTGTAAAAAAATTTATATACAATTAATAGTCAATTGTAGAAACAATTTCCAGAATTGTTGGTTTCAAGTTTTATTGATAAAGATTACTAAGTGTAACAATTGATATATTGTGCAGATATCATCAATGGATCGTATTTTACAACTCCATATCGAGAAATGGGTTGCTTATTCGGGTGAAATTTACGAGATTGAGTGTTTATAACATTTGTGAATTCAATTTGTGAAGACAAGTGCTAGTGAGCATGCTACAGTAGGAGATGTCGATCATATAGTTAGCAACAGATTCAATAGCACAAGAGAAATAATTAATGTCATCCTGCGCCTTCAAACAACTCTAGGCAATCACAAGTTAACCCCTAAAGAAGCAAAATGCATTTTTTGGCAACATAACAATTTCAAACAACTTACTACAAATGGGATTTTTTCTTTGAATTTTTTTGAAATTTTCACACAACATGTACTTGAGGAGTAGCTTTAAGGCCCAACAATTTTCATAACTTTTGACTACATGGTTAAAAAGTTATTGTATGATATGTAGTTTCTTTTATAAACAGGGCATTCCAAATAGATTAGAAAAAATCACTTTTTCCACAAACAAAAATTTGAATGTGTTTTTTTAGATTTATATATACATAGAAAGCTAAAAATTATTCCATTCAATCAATGAGATGAAACTTACGAGGAGTTCTAATTTGCGGTTAGTTATTGATTCTCTATTCTAAAATTTACTTTGAAGTCATTTATTTAATTCAATTTTCAACAGTTTTGGAAAAGTAAAATCACATGATGTAGATTGTTTATTACAACATTACAACCATTAGGATTGGCATTTCTTCATTCCATACACTATCACAAGATGGGGGGTTTTAACTTTTAAATGAATTTTTAAGTATAGTTTTAATAATAAGATTAGAAGATATGACTTTTAAGGAGATTTACAGTAAAAATTTACTATAGATACATGTATGGATGCTAAATATTGCATTACATGTATATAGCACAAAGTTACATGTAATAGCACAAGAATTGCTAAGGATCATTGCAAGAAATACTGGTCCTATTCCCTGTTACAATTTAAGTGACATTATCTTTTGGTATAACTTTTGAATCTCAAGTCCTACGAATATGAAATTTCTATTGGACATGTCCTTGGGAGGTGCACTCCCCCTTTTTTTGATGTTAGCGTGCAAATAAAACTTTGAATCCCCTATATATTTTTTGAATTTTAAATTAAATAAAATAAATATAAATATAAATAGATTTTTCTACTTTGAAAGTTTATGTTTTGAATTATTGATATTTTTATTTGTTAATAATAATTAATTATAAATTTTTGAAGTAAAAAGATACACTATAGAATTGAAAAATAACTTTCACACCTCTATATTATATTAAAAAATGAACAAAAAAATTCCTAAAAATAACTCTCTATTGAAAATTCATTTTGAGTTGAATAGCAATGCAATGGTCATCTACATGTATTCTCTAAAAATATTTGAGTTAAAAAAAAATACCATTTTAGTGTATTTTTAACCTCTTCTAGAAATCATTCCATATTTTATTTGAATTTGAAATTTTGGAAGTAGAATCTTATAGTCATTAGTAAACAATGCTCAAAATTTGAAGTAAAAATTATAATTTATTAGAAACCACTTGTTCACATGTGGTTTGTTGTAGTGGAACTAAGTGCACCTCCCAAGGACATGTCTAACTTGATGGTCATCAAATCCCTTATTTCTTAAAAATTAAAAACAATCATTTTATATTTAAAAGTCAATTTTGTTAATTTATCACATTTGTGATTTAGGGAGTTTTGCTACATTCAGAGTACCCAAATTGAATAATCTAGAATTGAAGTTTTGGTGCTCTATTCCCACACTAGGTAGATTTGTGCAAAAGAGTCCTATTTGCATGGACCTAGACGACATAGAATAATATATTTTTAGATACCTCTTGCTAGGCATGTACTTTTGAACATTGAAGAAGGTGTCAACTTCATTTTTTGGTGAGATTTGATCAACATCAAGTCCACTCAAATGGCCAATTTTTAGTTTTTTTGGTTCATGATTTTCTATTTATTCTTAATTTATACCTCATTGCTTCTATTTTGTGACAATCCGGGTTTTTTTCCCTATAATACTATTTTAGTACTTGCAAGTTGTCCATAGTACTTGAAATGGTACTTTTAGCCATTGATTTTTCCAATCAACAACTAAGATTCTTCCACTATGTACTACTCCTTGTACTCCTAGTATTTCAGTGATGAAATGTAGGATTTTTTTTGTTGAACATTTTTAATATTTGATGTACAGTTTGTCTTCACTTTATTTTCAAACCTCTAAGGTCAATTCAAACCTCTACTAAAAAATTTGTAAATTTGAAGGTCTTATAGAAGCTAGTAAGAGGAATTGAAGATTTTAAGACTCATAAATGACTCGCAATTGTATTTATTTTTTGATTAATAAGGCTTTTAAGAGTTTCAATATAACATGGAGGCACAAAGAACATAAACATTGAAGGATTTTGAATTTTGATTATGTGGTCATAAACTTTGTAGATTTGGATGGAATACAAAAGCTTATAACACCACCATTGTGGCAATCCAAAGGTACAACACATTCAACCTCCTCCCACACTCTCATCAACATTTAAACACCCACCAAATCACACATATCCACAACTCTCTCTAATACAACCAACATTACCATCAACTATGCCATATCCATTTTGTTCTACAAACATCAAATAGAAAACAACCAACTTATACTACCATCTCTACTTGCCTCAAACTAAGAATGTCCCCCATTATGAAAAACCATACACCCCTTTCACTAACACATACACCTACCCCTCCTCCTTCTTGCTACCCCTACATGTAAAACTCAATAAGACACTAGAAAAGAGTCTCCCTTCTAATGAAGTGTCAGTGCACATTCTCTTCATTTCCTCCAACCCATAACCACTAATGGGATCTGTTCATACGGCTAATCCTTCAAGGATAGATGCAGCGTAGCTTAAGGAAGTGGGATCATCCGCGCGACCGTGGTATAGAATCCGAACCCTTGAGTAGAAAGATGACCGAAGGGCTTCAGGAGCAGTGCAACAATCATGGCCAACAGCGACAAACCTTTCTCCATTGGCGCTTCATTCAGCAGCAGCAGCCTGCAACAACGTCAACGAGGCGACGTCACTTAGTCTTTCACATCATCGTCAACAAATCTTCAGAAAATTTGAGCTCCAATAGTAGAATTATACCATCCTATGCAAAATTGACAAGACAGAGAAGGGCATGGAACATTGGCCACACCGCTGACATTTCTGCAAGACCACCATCAACTTACTTCCTCTTGCTGGGAATGACGAACGTCCATGTCGACAGGCTGCACAGGGGCTCCTCTTGCGACATCTTCAATGACTTGGACCTTCGGGGCTGCAACCCATGTGCAAACATCATAAACTAAACAACCAACCGAAGTTCGCCGACATATATAGTCCGACTTAGTATGTATCTTACATGGATGCAGCGTAGCAAAGCGATTTCATTGTGAAATAGTCTTAAACAACAATCTGCGGTTTGGATATTCGTAGGTCAAGTCTATGGAGCAGCATCAATCACAGCGATTCATAAAAACTTAAAAATGTGGATGTGAAATTCATGGACAGCACTGGTGGGAACAAGGCCACGGAAATGACGTACTGGTCACAGCAGATTTGATTACTGGAGGATGGGCCTCTTGATCGCTGAAATGTTCAATCCCTGCAATGTCAACTGTTCAATACTGGATTCAAATCGGAATTCGTCTTCATTCTATTCCTGTGTAAGGATGACATGAGTCTAGAATGAAAGCACGAGGTGAAGTGGGCGATATAAGGTGGACACAAACTCTATGATATTACGTTGCGAAGGAAGCCAATTCCAACCGGAAGAGATCAAATGGCCCGAAGTTCTAAATCCATTCACGAGTGGACCATGTTCAAGTTCTGCACAATCATCTACCAAATGCTTTTCAATAACAGAGTCTATTCACACGGAAATACTCGCTGTGCAGCACGGGGAGAGGTAAAGTTTATAGTCCGTGCAAGATTTCTCACCTTCACCGCCATTCACAATTCCTAGTTCCATTTCCGGCTCAGTCATGGATTCGCCACCTGTGCATCAACAAATGAAGAAGTCAAGAAAATCCGCCAGGATGCGAATTAAGGAAGAACCCAAACAATACTAAGCCTCACATACTCTTTCCTCAGGTTCAAGCTCACAGACTTGATAAGAAATTCACATATCCTGGACCCCAAAGGAGCAAGAAAAAATCTGACCTTCAGCAGGGCCATAGCCGTTTCCCATTTCCATGGCGTTTGCATCACCAACAGGGAGGGGCTGATCGTGGGCAGTTTCCTCAACTGAGCAAGAAGGAAGATAAACATGTTATCAATTTGCACAGCGAAAGACAGTGTAGCCGTATTTTTCGAGTCTTTAATCCCTAAATGACGGACCCATGTCCATTGATTTCAAACCTCACTGCCCGTCACTCAATTTGCTATCATTTTGCAACCAGATATGTATGAAAAATTTTATATTTATTTTTCAGTGATGAAACCACATGTCTTCTGTACTTCACAAAAAATTCAGATTTTTTTGTGGAAAATTATTTTTTTTTAATAATTTTTGAAGAAAAAATGAAGAAAAATCACATCAAATAGAAAATCATTTCAAAAAATCTGAAAATTTCACCATGACTAACATCATCGTGCAAATTGAATTTCCAAGTCATTCTATCATTAGAAAATAATAGACATTGAAAATACATCCAAAGTTCAAATTGCAATAAAATATTCAATATTAGGAATTTTCTAAAAAATTCAAATTGGAGTAGAAACTACAGTAGATTTTGTTAGTTGGACTCAAATTCAAAAAATATCATTTTTGTGGAGAAATCTCAGATTTAGAGCAAGGAATAACAACTTCCCAAAATACAGTAAAATAGCATGTTTTATGATTCGTTTTGTTTACTAACTTCTCATTTATATGAATACAAACACTTGCAAGACTAGAAACTCATTTAAATACTCTTCATAACCCACCATGAAAAGTCAACCAAAAAAATGATTGACAAACAACTGCTTTTGTACTCTTTCCATCTCACAATACTGTCAATGGAACGCCACAGAATGGCGCCAGCGGCGCTCCAGGGTTAAGTTTTCAAGTTTACTAGAGGGAAGCACTTGGACTAATTCAGAGTGCTTCCCTGGACGAAAACACCGAGCAGTACTTGAGGAAGAGTTGAAATTAAGGAAGGAGGCCCCAACCTGCTGTCTGTGGCTTGATCTGTTTCATCAACCAGTTGCAGAGTCGAACGCTCAGGAAACGGAGAGCAGTGACGACAATTGAAACGGCAACCGCAATCAACAGCGCCAGCCCCACTCGATTCCACAAGCTGCCTCCCATCGCGAATGTCAACCAGCTAGTGCACAATATTCTCTACGAAACAGCTCGAACGATCTGCAACACAATTATTCGAGGTTTGCACAGTCAGAATCAAGACGCGAATTGAGCAGTAGCATTAGATAAAGCACCCAGGATAACTTACTGGAATTGATTGAGAAAGCATTAGAACTGGCGGTAATTACGAACATGCCACCACAGGACTCTTTCCAACGTCGCCGACGTCAGCAACTTCCCTTCGCTTAGCTTTGGTCCGTCGACCTCAACCTACTCCTTCAATTGATGTGCTTGCGATTCTCTTCCTCTGATCCACGAAAGTGCACGTGCATTCTTGATCATTCTATCAAATGCTGAGTCTTAGCATCCCGACCACCACTTGAAAGGCTTCTAATCAAAAAGTAGCTAGCATTTGAACACTGATTTGGACACGACTGTCTTGAAACTCTGCCACAATCTCTGTATTAGCTAGAGCATTCGGAATGCAAATACAGAGAATTACAAGAATTCGAGCATTTGCGGAAGGGACTGAAACCAACACCGAAAGCGGGGAACTGTCCTGACAGGTGCGAAGCATGAAAGCTCGAAGTTGAGTTCGCAATTCCCGATTCACTAGCTACTTCAGTCGCTGAATCAAGTGAAAACCAAGTGGACTTACTTAACACCGGAGCTCGTACAGCAGGTAACACAGCGACGGGATGGAAGCATGAAACACAGCGACGGACTCTCGCAATGTTCCTCAATGCATATACGGAAGGCTGTTTACATGTATTCTGGTCTATTGAATACCAGTTAAGTTTTGCCACTTGGCGCTATGTCCTTCATTTGGAATCCATGGCGCCATGCATTTGACTCCTCGTTAGGAAACTTTGAAACTTTGTTGTATTCCAAGGTGATTATCCATGTATTGTACCAGAAGGTGCCAGGAAAGAGAGAAAACAGCGGACCGTGTCTTCCGGTGCTTTGGCGACATTTTCCTTGTGAATTCTAAGCTGCTCCTGGTTGTAATTTACTTGTAATTTACTTGTGGTTGTAAGCACAAATTTCAAAAATATAATTTCTACAACTAAAATTCACATCAAGTGAATAGAGTAAGAAGTGTCCAAAATACACTATTGACATGTGGGATTTGAAGATCAAGTATTTTTGCCTTTTAAAAAATTAATAATGCAATAGAGAGAGAATATTGAATTGATTATTCATTTTAAATGCACTCAAGCAACTCCCTCTCAAAAACTTAGATGAAATTTTGTCCATCCTATTGCCCCTCTTGAAATCATCCAATGGACACAAATTGTCTGCAATGTCTTTACATAGAATAGTTGTCATGGTGCAAAATTAGTGACAATTGAACTCAAATGTGAAGAGAAATAAACTTCCAAACAATAATGCAAAACATATGTTTATACTTGGTGTTAGGTGTATGTGAATCCGGTTCAAATGTAGGTCTAAATTTGTTCCTAAGACCCTTAGTAACAACATTATTTAACACTAAATGTAAACATATCTTAAGCAAGTTAGAATGAGGGCTCAAACTCCAAAAGTATAACAAACTGGTAAACCCCTTAAAAGACACTTCATATGTACACTTGTTCAAACTTCATTAGTGTATATGTTAAAGCATATATTTAAAAAAATTGTTATTTTTTTCATGTAGTAATTCAAGTACGCCAATTTCTTAAAAAGATTACCTACAAATATAAGACTTTTGTAACTTTTTTGATTCCAGTCCAAATAGAATGAGTCAATTTTTTTATATAGACAAAAAATTAATCTACATGAAATATATTTTTGAATTTTTTTTATTTCAAGGTATTTTGGGGGGTTTGCTACCCAATTTGGAGTATTCTTCTTCCAAATGGCATAATCTTTGCTTACACCAATGCAAATAAAATTTATGTTTCAAAAACCTCCAAAGGAGACACTTTAAACTTTGGGGAAAAAGTTCAAATCACACAATATTATGAATTTATTTCATTAAAAAGTTCAAATCTAAATTAGAATGTAATTTTTATTATTTTATATTCTAACTTATAATTTTTTTTTAAATTCCCAGATTATTCTTATATATATAATATTTAATATTCAGTATAATTGTTTTAAACA
The DNA here is from genome assembly GCA_950106755.1 of Climacium dendroides. Taxonomy (NCBI): domain Eukaryota; kingdom Viridiplantae; phylum Streptophyta; class Bryopsida; order Hypnales; family Climaciaceae; genus Climacium; species Climacium dendroides. The sequence continues at coordinate 36,827,980 of OX467084.1, forward strand.
ATAAAATTTAAAATATCACAATAAATTCATTATTACACAAAAAAATATAAAATAATCACCATCTACAAAGAAAGAAATTATTCACAATATGAAAATATTGACATTGTGTGAATAAATTAGTTATAGTCTAGAGTTAATGCTATAGTGGAAGATTGAAAATATGAATTGAAGGTTATTGCATAGAGTGATTTTTGTATAAGTAATGAAACAACGACTACGATTTTTGTAACTCCATTTTTCAATGATAATTGTGTTGAGATGAAATTTCTCATTAATTGGATTTTTTACATTTATCAATTTAATTTCACTTTATGCAATGGAATTTACATGAATAAAATTATTTCATCAAAATTATTCTTTGCAAATAGGTAGCATATTCTCATATAATAGAGAGACAAAACTGAAAGTTGAATATTACTTAATATATAAAGTTAGCTCAAAAATGATGATTAATGATGTGGCAATGGAATTTTTTTTTATAGATTGACCCTTAGATTCCACAAAAGACTTAATTAAATTTCAATGATTTTCATCCTATCACCCTAAATCATGTGTTGTACATTGGAAAAAAGCCTCCCATTGCAATAGTATTGTTTCAATGGTTAAACAATAGAGTATTAAAAGCATGTTGTCGTAGTATTGATGGAGAATTTTGTTAAAATGGTGGTATTCCATGTGCTATTTTCAAACTGCTTGATCTAAATTGTAAAAGTGACATTTAGGATACATATAATTTTTAGGAATCTTGAACTTATTTTTACACATCTAAAAACAATATAGATTTAAGACATCTAGGAAATTTGTATACTTCAAATTGCTTGCTCTGAACTATAAAAACTACCAAAGTAGCAGGATTTTGCCATTTTAATGAAATTTCCCATATTGTTGAAGTACTGCAGCAATACAATTTCCATAAAAAATGCAGCCTATTCATTAAAAGTATATTGTTGCAATATTACAATAATATGCTTTTAATACTCTAGTGTTCAATCATTAAATCAATGTTGTAATGGAGGGGGACTTTTCTGATGTAATTTTTCAACATGCAATTCATCCATCCATTTTTAATATTTAATTCCACTCGTGTGCACCTTTTTATTTTATTTCAAAGCATGACCATTCCAAAAAATTTCAAGCTTCAATAATTAAGTAGTATAAAAGAAGTTTAATATTATCAAGTTAATCAAATAAATATTTTTTATTATAAACGGATGATTTTCATCCACTTTTATATTCAACTTTATGTGAGATCAATAGCCAATCATCATTTAGTAATATTTAAATCATATTAATTTAAATTTTTTATTGATCATTAATCTCTCTATATAAATTAATTAGAGCTCTTTTCAATTTGGGGTGCATGCAACTTGATTTCCTCCTTGAAATTTTTTTTTGCTTTTATTCAAATTTCATAGATTCATTTGAAGTTTTTAAATTCTAATTTCTATCCACCTAAAAACTTTGCAAAGTTCCTAAAGATAAGAATTACACAGTAGTTTGCAATTGTGAATAAAAGATTGTGTTTCTAAATATACAATTATTTAATAATTTGGTTGTGCATTATATAATATTCAGCACTACAATGTACAATCATGGTGAAAATTTGAGTTTCTAAAAAAACAAGCACTTATATTTGGTGTGAATTTTCTTCACTTTTGTTCAAAAATTGAAAATAATTTGATTAATTTCAAATCTTTACAAAAAAATTTGAAAAGAAAGAGTAATAGTACACATCTCAAAAATTTGAAAAATCTTATGATTGAGTTGTTGAAGAATGAAGACATGAGATTTCATTTTTGAAAAATAAATGTTAAGAAATTTTCATTAATAGATATTGACAAATGAAGCACAATTTTATATAAAAGGATTTAGAAGTCTCAATACGTTATCATCAACTCAATCCTACAATGTTAGTTCTTCAAAAATAGACAAAGAAAGTGTAGAAATTAGAAACAAAATACTACAAGTGAGTAGGAATTTGCACTAGAAGTGAACCAGAAATCAAAAAAATATATATACAAAAGAAATTCAAAACCAATTACTAGAGTTAGAATAAAAACAAGGACACTACAAATACACTTTAAAGTAGGGGAAAAATAGTAATAACACTTGTACTAGAATTTCAATAATATATTGTATCAAAAATGCATTTACAATGAAGAATTTATGAAGTTTGATTATTCAATCATAACCTTTGTAGTTTTGAATGAAATACAAAACCTTTTACCATTGTCACAATGAGAGCCCTAAATACAATACATTCAATATTAGCCAATGAAGGTGATCTTACCCAATTGTTGTGCCCTTCAAAAAAAACTTGAAATTTTTTAATTTTTCATGCAAGATAAAATTTGCAAGTCTGGAATTCATATTTGCAATTAGAGGCCCCACATTAGCTATGAGAGGTGTATAAGGTAAGCTAATCAAGCACAAAATAGAAGGATTTTGTTTTACTTGCACCTCTAGAATGAATGACTTGGAGGGGCCGAGCCAAGGGGCGAGTTGAGTTCATGAAAAAACACTGACAAATTGTGCTCCATCCAACTCCGTCCGAGGACGATGAGCAATTGCAGAAGACTCTTTGATTGTTACGTACCTGTGCTTGTGAACGCCAGGTATTATAATAAGTTGATGATAGTCTACTCTGGGTTAAACTTTCTGTGCCTCGGGAGTGGGGAGAGCTACTGTGCCTGGGAGTCGCGTGTAGAGCTGTAAGTGTCGGCTCACAATTGCGAACGGACACATCACACCTTTACGAGTTCTGGTGATTCCTGGCAACTATATAAAAGTCCGTCGAGTTGTAGACTGAGAATATGAAGTTTTGACAATAAGAACAGCAACTAGAGATACATATTTCGGAGGGAGCTTCCTCAGGATAACCTACTGCACAACCCACGAATACACTGTTCATTAAAAAAGATTTCTCGTGTTGACTTGTTAGATACAACTTTATTTTGACCAAGCTACAAAAGAAAACTATCACATAAAAACAAGCCAGGTCAGTAGTGATTTTATTGAAGCAACATGCTTCTAAGGTAGAGGTACCTAACTCACAATGGAAAACATAAGCGTTTCACCGTATACAACATAGGAAATTTGTTGAGAAATTGAACTCAATGTGTGCAATACATACACATACATACATACATACATACACACACATATATATATATATATATATATACATACATACATACATACATATGAATTTTTCATTTGGACCCATTCTAGTCTCATAGATGAGTGGACAAGACAATACAAGCAATAAATGTTTTTGGATTTGTCACCATTATCCACAATTCTAATCCTATTAAATGTAAATTTTTAGAAAATTCCAAAACATTTCAATGGCCCATTGTAACTTGTAATGGGTATCAAAATCAATTAGTTGTTTTTGAAGAATATTTTGGAATTCATATACAAATGAAAGTTGTGGATTTTGAGTTTAAGATTCCATCTGTACGATGAAATTCACCAATGCTATCACCAATATTCTTTTATAAATTCTGAAAGGAAAATTTCAAAATTCCTTCAAAATTGGATTATAAGCAAAATACTATCATTTTTTGAATCCAATTTTGTTGAAATGGATTTCAAATGAGATTCTCTTCCTATGGTGATTTTTTGAAATTTTTGTATTCTTTGAATTTATGACCTCATTTTTGTATATGAATAAAAGTCTTGAATTAGAGTAATGCAATTTAGGCTTGGTCAACCACTTGACATACTTCCACATTTGCAATTTTAGAAAAATAATGTACTCTACTAACACCAAATCCAACCATTAGATAGGACAAATTAAGAAGACTTTCATCCAATGTATTAGTAGTTAGACAGTCTAGAAATTGAACGTCAGAGCGCTTGCAAGTTAACCACAAATTTTGCAACAAATTTCAACCCCCACGCTACATCCTCAAGTGTGTGGTTGGGTGTAAACAATGTAGAGACAACAGGTTTTACATTATGCACAATTTTAAGGAATTGCTGGATGAGTACTACATGTATAAGTTTCATTGAGGCAGATTCAAAGGTGTATGCTCAATACATGAATTGCAAACCTTCACGCACCCAGACAAGAGAAAACATCTCTAAAGCACACAAAGAGATGGGCCACTGCCGGCGCACTCTGCTACACATTGTTAACACAGAGACGCAGCAACCAGTTTACAATCAGTTGTCACTGTGACTGAAAACTAAACCCTAACCAAGGTTGTGAACCGCTGTTTCAGAACAACCAAAGAGTTCTCACTACAAGGGAAAGGAGTGTTTTAAGTATAGTCCTAGTAGTATTGTCTTTTAAGTAATGACTTTTAAATAAGGTTTTTAGTAAAATTTTACTAAAAACTTTACTTAAAGGTCGTTACTTAAAAGACTATACTATTAGGACTATACTTAAAACACCCCTTTCCTTTGTAGTGTCTCAATCCCCAAACTAGTTGCTATAGTGCTTCGGAGTCGATCCAAGATTGAATAGTTATAAACAAAAAGTGTTGTGAAGACTTATTATTTCTGACCTGCCCTGTGGTAGGTCGACGCTAGCCTGCGTCCGACACTCAACTCCCGCTTGCTCCACACCCTAAATGGAACCCTAAATGCAATGCCCGCGGCACCAAATTTTATACTTTGAAGTTAAATAAAACCTAAACAAGCTGCTATTTTTGATAGTTTATATTCTTGAATTTTTTTTTAAAGTCTAGTTTTAGCATCAAATAACCGATTATAAAAATGATTGATTATGATTTTTTTATTCAAAATTTTGTGCAAGGGGGTCCATTGCAATCTTGATTTTCTACAGTGTTGAGGGCTCTTGGAAATGAGCCTCAAATACACCAAATCTTGGAGAAAAAATCACATTAGAAATTCATTTAAAAAAATGGTAGAGTAGATTTTGAGAAGTCATAAATTGAGTGGGGTTATGCATGTTATGTCCTTTGACCTCATATTTTTTTGTGGCCAACTTTTTAGATTTGACATGTGAAAAGAAGATTGAAAGACTTCAAATCACTTTTGCAATTTTAACACCCTCATGATCAAACATTATAATCTTTCAATCCGTGAGTGATATTGTTTTTCTTTTCTTTTCCTATGTGATCTTTAACATGTCTAGTTTGAATTTGGAAGGTTACAATTTTTTTTAAATTATAAAACTTATCAAAATGTTGTTTTTTAGTTCAATTTAGAGGAAATTCCTAGAAGCTCAAAAAGGAAGGTCTTCTATGGTACTTTGATTTCCAATGAGTGCTTTAGGATTTTTAAAACCAACTATTCACACAATGCCAAAAGTGTTGATTTTCATAGTCACAAGCTCGCCTTTTAAGGGTTAATAGTCAAAATGTTGAAATACTCTTCTCTGGGACATTTAGAATTGAAGGTAAAATAGGAATATTTCAATATTTTGATTTTTAATAAATCAATAATAGAAAAAAAATTAAAATAAAAATCACCCATTTGTGAGGATTTGATGGTAATGAAATTTCACCAAAACAATGAACTTAAACCATCCCCAATGTTCAGAAATGTGTGTGGGATGGAGCCCCTTTTGGGCCTATTTGCACAAAAAATTCTCTTTACATGGAACATGCCCCACTAGTGTGAGAATTTTAACTCTTGTATATTAAATTTGGATATTCTCCAAAAACAAAAACATCCCTTGAAAGTATGACAAATTAGAGAAATTGAATTTTAAATATAAAATGATTTTTTAATTTTTTTGAAAAATAAGGAAAACAATCAAAATCAAAATGTCTAGAAATAAATTTTTAATTTTTGGCATTGGATTTTTAATTCAAAAGTTATAGCTTGGACAAAAACTAGTTTGGCAAATTGCTACTGAAAACATTTTGTCTATCTTGCAATCACCCATTTAAGCTAAGTTTTGGCTTATTCAAAAATTGTGTCAATGCTATACGAATGGAGTCAATACTAGTGTAGCTGTTTTTTATCTTAGATTTTTTTGTTGCAATTTGTTTTTTTACTATACCAAAAAACAATTGATATCTTGGTCAAGCTCAATTGTACTTTACAAAATATTTATTTTTGATATTTTAACTAAATTGAAAAAATAAAACTTCACTTATTCAAATTCTATTAAATATACATTTTAGAAAAGTTTCCAAAATACATTGGATTATTGTAATTAAGGTATGAGGTGTTAAAATCCGTATTATACAATATTGGACCTTTTCAATTGTATTTCTTCGTTAAAATTTCTTTTTCAATTTAAATTAGAATATAATGATCACAACATAATGTGCATTTTAAAAAAAGGTCATTGTCTCCATTGATTTAGGAGTTAAAAATAAAACAATTATTATAATTTTATAACTCCGTTTATCATTTTTGGAGTCTACTTGTTTTTGTTTTTACACTTCAATATTATTCAATTTTTTTTCTTATATTTTTAGCAATTTTGTTTCACTATATGCTATGAAAGTAATGACGCTTTTTCTTTAGTCGAATAGAGATTATTTACATTGATGTACAACAAGCTTTATAGGAAGACACTTCAAATACATTTGAGGCCCCATGAGCAACCATGAAGTATTTTTAGAAGCTAAGTATTATTTTTTTCATAAAGTAATTAAATTATATAGTATTCTAATATCTACCCTTAAAGTATGCACTTGTAGTTGTTCTAATTCATCATATATTCATTTTTGTATTCATGGTATATTAGATATAATTTATTTTTTTCCCCACATCAACCTTTGTATTGGACACTAAGTCACTAACATTGTAAGAGAAATAAAAATGCAAGTACACAATCGCAATTCTTCTTCCTATACACTAAGTGCAAACCAAAAACCCTCAAGAATAACATAACACATTCACAAAGGTATACAAATTCAAATGAAAAGATAAAGACACAATATAAAAGACTTCCCAAATTCTTTAAATACAACATCAACTTCAAACAATCATGTCATCTTCTAAGGTCCAACAATGCAAGCTATAAATAGAATTGAAAGGATAAATTATTGCCCAAGTCTTCAAGTTTGAGCTCACATTCACAAATTTGATACATATTTTGACCTATATTTTTTGTATTTCTAATCCTTTAATTTTATGTTTTGATTTTTCCATCATTAGCACCAAAAAAACCCATACTTTGGTTATCCATTTCTTCTTAATTCTATTATTATAACCATACTATAAAGTAATAAGATTTTAGTTTTCAGATCCAGTTAATTACCAATATCCCATTTTTTTTGTCCCATCATACTTCTAAAATTATAACTCCCTCTATAATATCACAAATGCTACCATTAATACTAGGGGCTCGTGCTTGCTATGCTACGCATTCATTGTATCACATATTAGTAAAATTTTGATATATTTGAATAGAATGCATGATAATGATTTCAATAAGTCTTTAAAATAATTATTTTAAATATTTTGTAAGAATATTTTTCAATTATGCATACATAAAAATCGTATTTTCATACAATGTGATATTACAGAAATAGAGTAGCCGTTTGCAATCACTTCTATAATATCACTTTTTACAAAAGATGATACTATAGAAATAATATAGTTGTTGTAATTAAGGTGATATTAAAGAGGATCCATAGGATGATATTATAGAGGTAGCAAATCCATTGCTACTCTTGGCTTTACACTTCTCTGTACTTCTATGATTTTGTGCTTTTGTGAGCTTTGAGCTTTCATGATTTCAATTTTCTATTGCTACTACCAAATGATTTTGAAAAATTTATTCAATTGAAGTGATTTTGGATTTCACAACAATTAAGTTGTTCACAAAGTTTTTGAGATTTATAATTTTTTCTTTTCAATTCTTCAATTTGAGTTGCCATTTTTTGTAACAATGGAGTCAAATTTCTAATGCATCCTAATGTATGTGTATCTTTTAGATTATTTACCATTGCATATGTTTCATTCATCATTCAATAAATTTTTATTGTACATTTCAATATATGCTTACTTATAAAAAAAATTATACAAAGATTTCAGTCATTTTTATTTGAAGATTTATTGAAATTTTTGTTTTGCATTCTATCTAATATATAAAAATTCTTATAAAATTCTAATGATGAATGCATAGCATAGCAAGCACCAACCGCTAGTCACATACTACTAAAATCATGAGTCCCTCTGTAATATCAAAAATGCTACCATTAATACTAAGGGCTCGTGTTTGCTATGCTCCGCATTCATTGTATCACATATTAGTAAAAATTTGATATATTTGAATAGAACACATGATAATGATTTCAATAAATCTTTAAAAATATTTTCTATCATACATACATAGAAATTGTATTTTCACACAATGTGATATTATAGAAATAGAGTAGCAATCACCTCTGTAATATCAGTTTGCAATCACCTCTGTAATATCAGTTTTTACAAAGGATGATATTATAGAAATAATATAGTTGTTGCAATTGAGGTGATATTAAAGAGGACTAATATGGTGATATTATAAAGGTAGCAATTCCATTGCTTTTCTTGACTTTATACTTTTTTTGCATTTCTATGATTTTGTGCTTTTGTGAGCTTTGAGCTTCTGATTTCAATTTTCTATTGCTACTACCAAATGATTTGAGAAATTTATTAGATTGAACCGATTTTGGATTTCACAACAATGAAATTGTTCACGAAGCTTTTGAGATTTACCAGTTTTTCCTTTAAATTCTCCTATTTGGTTTGCCATTGTTTGTATTAATTGAGTCAAATTTCTAATGCATTCTAATGTATGTGTATCTTTTACCGTATTCATCATTACATGTATTTCATTCATCATTCATTAAATTTCTATTGTTTATTTCAGTATATGCTTATTTATAAAAAAAATTATATGAAGATTTTAGTAATACTTATTTGAAGATTTATTGAAATTCTTGCTCTGCATTCTATCTAATACATAAAAATTCTTATGAAATTATAATGGTGAATGTGTAGCATAGCAAGTGCCAACCGCTAGTATTTCTATAAATTTCTTCCATTTTGTAGTCCCCCTTTGTGCCATTATCAAGGAATAATCGCCATTTTAATGAAATTCCCCATCCAATATACATATGTAGTATACTCTACATAGCTCTTTTGGATTTTTGGTCATAAAATTTAATTTTTGTCTTTAAAATATCACATAAATACTACATAAATGCTCAAAATTGTTAAATTGAAGCCACGTGTAAACTTATTGGAAACAAAAGATGACTCAATGGTCAAAGACTTGAAAAAAGTATGGTTTTCATCTAAGTTTTTAGTATACAACCTTATATTTGGTCTATACTCATGAATGGTAAATATTAAATTTATATTTTTTTAGTTTATTAAAAATAAAATTTTATATTAAAAAATAATGTATCCTAGTTCTTTTGGCTTTAGGGTTTTAGGAATTGATTTTGACCTTTATATATATATATATATATATATATATATATATATATATATATATATATATATATATATATATATATATATATGTCCAAATCTAATTAAATAAAAATTTCCAAGCCCACTATGTTTCTGCCTAGCTAGAAAACTTAAGGAGAGGATTTATTGAAATTTTAATTACAATTACATTTCTAGAGTGGCAAATGGATCATAGATAGTAAAAGATTCTAAAAGAGTGGCTTATCTTTACATGGTTATTCCTTTTAGAAAGGAGGTGCTAAACCAGGTTATGATCTAAAAGCTTCATTTAATAAATAAACTAGTACACATTGGACTCTTGAATGTACCCACAACATTTCACGATGGGGACTAACACTTTCATACTCATAATTATGCTATTCCAACTTTAAAAATTCATAACTAATCCCACACTTATCCAAAATGTATATCTAAAAGTGAACTATGCTTGACTTCCATTTATCTTTCAAGGAAAATTCACACTGAAAAATATTTGGAGATGTTACATAAAACTCATTTGAAATCAGCAACAACGTCATCTGAGAAGAAAGATGAACTGCGTCATGTCATGCTGAGCAACGGAAGTACGGAACAGCATGGCCATGGCAGCATCGACAACAGGCGCTTCATTCATCAGCCTGCAAAGACGTCGGCGACATGACTTAGCCTTTCACATCGTCGTCAACAAATCTTCAGGAATCAGCTCCAATAGTAGAATTTCATCATCCTAGCTATGCAAATTGACAAGGCAGAGAAGGGGATGGTCACACAGCTGACATTCCTGACTAGCTATGAACTTACTTTTGTTTGCTGAGGGACACCCACTTCAGCAGGCACAATGGCTCCTCTTGTTGCACTTTCGCTGACTTGGGCTCTGGGGCCTGCAACCCATGTGCAAAAACCATAAATGAATACATCCAATGGCGATTTAAACCGGTCGACGTAGTCTAACTTAGTATCTTGAATTAATGCCACATAACTAGTGCTGTCATTCTAACTTAGTCGTATGAAATTCAGAACACAAACTGTGGTAAGGGTGATATGAGTCTAGAACGGAAGAATAATTGAATGTCCCGAATTCTGAATCCATTTACGAGTGGAGGATGTTCAAACTAAGCTCACGAGTTCAACCACCAAATCCTTCTTCAAAACAAAAGAAATGAAAGCAGCAGAACGCAAAGAGGTGAAGTTGACAGTGTTCACCGCCATTTTCCGTTGCCATTTCCAAATCAGGCTGAGCTACGGACTCTCCACCTGTGCATCAAGAACTGAAGAATTGAAGTGAAGTAATTCATCCGCCAGATAAAGTGACAAGGAAAACAGCAGAAACACGTACCAGACGACTACCAGACATTCAACACACAAGCATTCTCCTCTTTTTTGATCTCCCCTGTTTAACGAGGAGGTCGTACTTGAAGAGTTGTCAAATTTTCAGAGTCCACGGGAATGAAGCACTGGTGTAAAATATATTCTCATACCTTATCATTAGGCGGAGCATAGAGACATCAAATTACCAGTATATATATAGGTATTCAGCAGCACCAGTGATACGGGAAAAATCAACAACAAATTAATGTCGATTTTGTTTACGAAGTTGATTCGCCCAGTTCACAAGTCCTGGACATGAAAATGGGCAACAACTAAACCTCACCTTCAGGAGAGCCAAAGCTGTTCCTCATTTCCGAGTCAATCACAGTATTTGCATCCGCAGTAGCACCAACTTCAGGGAGGGCATGGTCTTGAGCTCCACCACCAGCTGACGAATGGAAGAAGGGAGACGAGTTGAAGATGCCGTCATTTTGCGCAGCGAAAGTCACAGCTGACAGTTACACTAAGATCGACACCCAGATCGAGCTAGTTCTACCTGGAGCTTGTTCACCATGCAGAAGGAAAATATTGAGGAGTTAGCGAATTTAGGAGTTGAGGAAGAGTTGAAATTAAGGGAGGAGGCAGCAGACCTACTGCCTGTATCTCGAAAAAACACTTCCAAAGTCGAACGCTCAGGAACCAGAGAGCAGCCACTATGATTTGAATGGCAATGCCAATCAGAAGCGGCAGCCACACTTGATCCCACAAGCTGCTGCCTCCCATCGCGTCTATCAATTAACCAGCTGTTCACAGCAGAATACGAACCAGCTCGATCGATCTGCACGCAAAAAATCAAGGTTTGCTGTCGAAATGAACAATCTATTAGGGGCATTAGACCGACAGTAGTGTAGTACTGCATTTGAACACCGTGTATGTTCCAAAAATGTTACCATATGAAGCGAAGGCAACAAGGCTACAGTACCGAAATGTACTGCAACGTAGGGTTAAGGAAACAGAAATGCTACTGTAGAAAATTGCAGCATATGTAGATACTAGGAAACAGAAAGGAAGGAGACCTGTTATTCAACTTCCACCTGTAGATGCAATATTCCTTCATTGCTTCCTTCTACTGTAGTTCAAACCCAGTCACAAATTTCATAATTGCACATAGTCCGCAGTTGTTATCGTTGAAATGTTCATAGGACCGGTGATAAGGTAGGAGGGTCTAAAAGCGCAGGCTCTAAAACCGCCCACCTCCTGAATTGTACACTGTTTGTACATGGGATTTTTTTTTTAGCCTTTTAGCAATGTACAAATAATTTACGTTTCAAGAGGTGGGCAACATTAGAGCCCTATGCCATTTCAACTTCAAATTTTCATTACTAATTCCACAAAGCTTCAAAAAATATGAAATGACTTGGGTTAGATGCCAATTCTACTTTTCTTTCAAGGAAAATTTACTGAAAAATATTTCAAGAAGCTTTACCTCCCCAAAATTCAATTCAAGCTCTTAGGTGGGCAATTTGTGGACCAACTACCTTAGATGTTGGAGAAGCTTATCAATTTCTCTCATTTGGCCATCTTAATAGACATTTAAATTTTGAACAACGGATGAATCATGAATGCATAAATGTCCCAAGCACATGGAATCTTTATTTTTCATCCATCTAAACATTTATAAATTCTATTTTTTTTTCATTTTTTATGAAGTACCAAAGTGGCAATATAAAATATTATAGTAGTGCTCCAAATTTCAACATTCATCCACATATTGAATAGAAAATATCACATTAGCATATCAATCTAGGGATTTCATCTAAGATTTTTTTAATTTGAAGTTTTTTGGCCAAATTAAATTTTTCTAGTACAATTTGACACTAGAAAGCCAAAAAAAGCTAGTATAGATTCTTGTATTAGTTCTCTTTGTATGATACAAATTTTTACAACATCTTTTTGCAAATCTTCATGGGGCATAAATATGATTGATTGATTACAATACTAACTTTTTCATTTAAGAAATGAACTCAATGAATAAGTATGTTTTCTTATTCAAAAACGTACCTATTCATTCAGTTTGAATCACTATCATTCAAACTTAGTATTTTGAACTCAAAATAGAAAAAATTTTGTGAAAAAATTTATATACAAGTAATAGTCAATTCTAGAAACAATTTTGAGAATTGTTGGTTTCAGGTTTTATTGATAAAGATTACTAAGTGTAGTAATTCATCTAATTGTGCAGATATCATCAATGGATCGTATTTTACAACTCCATATCAAGAAATGGGTTGCTTTTTCGGGTGAAATTTGCAAGATTGAGTGTTTATAACATTTGTGAATTCAATTTGTGAAGACAAGTGCTAGTGAGCATGCTACAATAGGAGATGTCAACCATATAGTTAGCAACAGATTCAATAGCACAAGAGAAATAATTAATGTCACCCCTCACCCTCAACAACTCTAGGCAACGCGCAAGTTAACCCCTACAAGAGCAAATTGCATTTTTTGGCAACATAACAATTTCAGACAACTTACTACAAATGGGATTTTTTCTTTGAAATTTTTTGAAATTTTCACACAACATGTACTTGAGGAGTAGCTTTAAGGCCCAACAATTTTCATAACTTTTGACTACATGGTTAAAAAGTTATTGTATGATATGTAGTTTCTTTTATAAACAGGGCATTCCAAATAGATTAGAAAAAATCACTTTTTCCACAAACAAAAATTTGAATGTGTTTTTTTAGATTTATATATACATAGAAAGCTAAAAATTATTCCATTCAATCAATGAGATGAAACTTATGAGGAGTTCTAATTTGCGGTTAGTTATTGATTCTCTATTCTAAAATTTACTTTGAAGTCATTTATTTAATTCAATTTTCAACAGTTTTGGAAAAGTAAAATTACATGATGTAGATTGTTTATTACAACATTACAACCATTAGGATGGGCATTTTTTCATTCCATACACTATCACAAGATGGGGGGTTTTAACTTTTAAGTGAATTTTTAAGTATAGTTTTAATAATAAGATTAGAAGATATGACTTTTAAGGAGATTTACAGTAAAAATTTACTACAGATACATGTATGGATGCTAAATATTGCATTACATGTATATAGCACAAAGTTACATGTAATAGCACAAGAATTGCTAAGGATCATTGCAAGAAATACTGGTCCTATTCCCTGTTACAATTTAAGTGACATTATCTTTTGGTATAACTTTTGAATCTCAAGTCCTACGAATATGAAATTTCTATTGGACATGTCCTCGGGAGGTGCACTCCCCCTTATTTTCATGTTAGCGTGCAAATAAAACTTTGAATCCCCTATATATTTTTTGAATTTTAAATAAATAAAATAAATATAAATATAAATAGATTTTTCTACTTTGAAAGTTTATGTTTTGAATTATTGATATTTTTATTTGTTAATAATAATTAATTATAAATTTTTGAAGTAAAAAGATACACTATAGAATTGAAAAATAACTTTCACACCTCTATATTATATAAAAAAATGAACAAAAAAATTCCTAAAAATAACTCTCTGTTGAAAGTTCATTTTGAGTTGAATAGCAATGCAATGGTCATCTACATGTATTCTCTAAAAATATTTGAGTTAAAAAAAACCACCATTTTAGTGTATTTTTAACCTCTTCTAGAAATCATTCCATATTTTATTTGAGTTTGAAATTTTGGAAGTAGAATCTTATAGTCATTAGTAAACAATGTTCAAAATTTGAAGTAAAAATTATAATATATTAGAAACCACTTGTTCACATGTGGTTTGTTGTAGTAGAACTAAGTGCACCTCCCAAGGACATGTCTAACTTGATGGTCATCAAATCCCTTATTTCTTAAAAATTAAAAACAATCATTTTATATTTAAAAGTCAATTTTGTTAATTTATCACATTTGTGATTTAGGGAGTTTCGCTACATTCAGAGTACCCAAATTGAATGATCTAGAATTAAAGTTTTGGTGCTCTATTCTCACACTAGGTAGATTTGTGCAAAAGAGTCCTATTTGCATGGACCTAGACGACATAAAATAATATATTTTTAGATACCTCTTGCTAGGCATGTACTTTTGAACATTGAAGAAGGTGTCAACTTCATTTTTTGGTGAGATTTGATCAACATCAAGTCCACTCAAATGGCCAATTTTTAGTTTTTTGGTTCATGATTTTCTATTTATTCTTAATTTATACCTCATCGCTTCTATTTTGTGACAATCCGGGTTTTTTCCCTATAATACTATTTTAGTACTTGCAAGTTGTCCATAGTACTTGAAATGGTACTTTTAGCCATTGATTTTTCCAATCAACAACTAAGATTCTTCCACTATGTACTACTCCTTGTACTCCTAGTATTTCAGTGATGAAATGTAGGATTTTTTTTGTTGAACATTTTTAATATTTGATGTACAGTTTGTCTTCACTTTATCTTCAAACCTCTAAGGTCAATTCAAACCTCTACTAAATAATTTGTAAATTTGTAGGTCTTATAGAAGCTAGTAAGAAGAATTGAAGATTTTAAGACTCATAAATGACTTGCAATTGTATTTATTTTTTGATTAATAAGGCTTTTAAGAGTTTCAATATAACATGGAGGCACAAAGAACATACACATTAGAGGATTTTGAATTTTGATTATGTGGTCATAAACTTTGTAGATTTGGATGGAATACAAAAGCTTATAACACCACCATTGTGGCAATCCAAAGGTACAACACATTCAACCTCCTCCCACACTCTCATCAACATTTAAACACCCACCAAATCACACATATCCACAACTCTCTCTAATACAACCAACATTACCATCAACTATGCCACATCCATTTTGTTCTACAAACATCAAATAGAAAACAACCAACTTGTACTACCATCTCTACTTGCCTTGAACTAAGAATGTCCCCCATTATGAAAAACCATACACCCCTTTCACCAACACATACACTTACCCGTCCTCCCCTTGCTACCCCTAAATGTAAAACTCAGTAAGACACTAGGAAAGAATCTCCCTTCTCATGAAGGTATGTAGCATGAGTGTACATGCTTCTTTGTGTCCTCCTCCTCTCTCATACGGCTAATCCTTCAAGGATAGATGCAGCGTAGCTTAAGGAAGTGGGATCATCCGCGCGACCGTGGTATAGAATCCGAACCCTTGAGTAGAAAGATGACCGAAGGGCTTCAGGAGTAGTGGAACAATCATGGCCAATAGCGACAAACCTTTCTCCATTGGCGCTTCATTCAGTAGCAGCCTGCAACGACTTCAACAAGGCGACGTCACTCAGCCTTTTACTTCATCCTCAACAAATCTTCAGAAAATTTGAGCTCCAATAGTAGAATTATACCATCCTATGCAAGATTGACAAGACAGAGAAGGGCATGGAACATTGGCCACACCGCTGACTTTTCTGCAAGACCACCATCAACTTACTTCCTCTTGCTGGGAATGACGAACGTCCATGTCGACAGGCTGCACAGGGGCTCCTCTTGCGACATCTTCAATGACTTGGACCTTCGGGGCTGCAACCCATGTGCAAACATCATAAACTAAACAACCAACCGAAGTTCGCCGACATATATAGTCCGACTTAGTATGTATCTTACATGGATGCAGCGTAGCAAAGCGATTTCATTGTGAAATAGTCTTAAACAACAATCTGCGGTTTGGATATTCGTAGGTCAAGTCTACGGAGCAGCATCAATCTCAGTGATTCATAAAAAGTTAGAAATGTGGATGTGAAATTCATGGACAGCACTGGTGGGAACAAGGCCACGGAAATGACGTACTGGTCACAGCAGATTTGATTACTGGAGGATGGGCCTCTTGATCGCTGAAATGTTCAATCCCTGCAATGTCAACTGTTCAATACTGGATTCAAATCGGAATTCGTCTTCATTCTATTCCTGTGTAAGGATGACATGAGTCTAGAATGAAAGCACGAGGTGAAGTGGGCGATATAAGGTGGACACAAACTCTATGATATTACGTTCCGAAGGAGGCCAATTCCAACCGGAAGAGATCAAATGGCCCGAAGTTCTAAATCCATTCACGAGTGGAGCATGTTCAAGTTCTGCACAATCATCTACCAAATGCTTTTCAATAACAGAGTCTATTCACACGGAAATACTCGCTGTGCAGCACGGGGAGAGGTAAAGTTTATAGTCTGTGCAAGATTTCTCACCTTCACCGCCATTCACAATTCCCATTTCCATTTCCGGCTCAGTCATGGATTCGCCACCTGTGCATCAACAAATGAAGAAGTCAAGCCAATCCGCCAGGATGCGATTTAAGGAAGAACCCAAACAATTCTAAGCCTCACATACTCTTTCCTCAGGTTCAAGCTCACAGACTTGATAAGAAATTCACATATCCTGGACCCCAAAGGAGCAAGAAAAAATCTGACCTTCAGCGGGGCCATAGCCGTTTCCCATTTCCATGGCGTTTGCATCACCAACAGCATCACCAACAGGGAGGGGCTGATCGTGGGCAGTTTCCTCAACTGAGCAAGAAGGAAGATAAACATGTTATCAATTTGCACAGCGAAAGACAGTGTAGCCGTATTTTTCGAGTCTTTAACCCCTAAATGACGGACCCATGTCCATTGATTTCAAACCTCACTGCCCGTCACTCAATTTGCTATCATTTTGCAACCAGATATGTATGAAAAATTTTATATTTATTTTTCAGTGATGAAACCACATGTCTTCTGTACTTCACAAAAAATTCAGATTTTTTTGTGGAAAATTATTTTTTTTTAATAATTTTTGAAGAAAAAATGAAGAAAAATCACATCAAATAGAAAATCATTTCAAAAAATCTGAAAATTTCACCATGACTAACATCATCGTGCAAACTGAATTTCCAAGTCATTCTATCATTAGAAAATAATAGACATTGAAAATACATCCAAAGTTCAAATTGCAATAAATTATTCAATATTAGGAATTTAAAAAAAATTCAAATTGGAGTAGAAACTACAATAGATCACCTTCATTTTGTTAGGTGGACTCAAATTCAAAAAATATCATTTTTGTGGAGAAATCTCAGATTTAGAGCAAGGAATAACAGTTTCCCAAAATGCAGTAAAATAGCATGTTTTATGATTCGTTTTGTTTACTAACTTCTCATTTATGTGAAGACAAACACTTACAAGACTACAAACTCATTTAAATACTCTTCATAACCCACCATGAAAAGTCAACCAAGAAAATGATTGACAAACAACTGCTTTTGTACTCTTTCCATCTCACAATACTGTCAATGGAACGCCACAGAATGGCGCCAGCGGCGCTCCAGGGTTAAGTTTTCAAGTTTACTAGAGGGAAGCACTTGGACTAATTCAGAGTGCTTCCCTGGACGAAAACACCGAGCAGTACTTGAGGAAGAGTTGAAATTAAGGAAGGAGGCCCCAACCTGCTGTCTGTGGCTTGATCTGTTTCATCAACCAGTTGCAGAGTCGAACGCTCAGGAAACGGAGAGCAGTGACGACAATTGAAACGGCAACCGCAATCAACAGCGCCAGCCCCACTCGATTCCACAAGCTGCCTCCCATCGCGAATGTCAACCAGCTAGTGCACAATATTCTCTACGAAACAGCTCGAACGATCTGCAACACAATTATTCGAGGTTTGCACAGTCAGAATCAAGACGCGAATTGAGCAGTAGCATTAGATAAAGCACCCAGGATAACTTACTGGAATTGATTGAGAAAGCATTAGAACTGGCGGTAATTACGAACATGCCACCACAGGACTCTTTCCAACGTCGCCGACGTCAGCAACTTCCCTTCGCTTAGCTTTGGTCCGTCGACCTCAACCTACTCCTTCAATTGATGTGCTTGCGATTCTCTTCCTCTGATCCACGAAAGTGCACGTGCATTCTTGATCATTCTATCAAATGCTGAGTCTTAGCATCCCGACCACCACTTGAAAGGCTTCTAATCAAAAAGTAGCTAGCATTTGAACACTGATTTGGACACGACTGTCTTGAAACTCTGCCACAATCTCTGTATTAGCTAGAGCATTCGGAATGCAAATACAGAGAAGTACAAGAATTCGAGCATTTGCGGAAGGGACTGAAACCAACACCGAAAGCGGGGAACTGTCCTGACAGGTGCGAAGCATGAAAGCTCGAAGTTGAGTTCGCAATTCCCGATTCACTAGCTACCTCAGTCGCTGAATCAAGTGAAAACCAAGTGGACTTACTTAACACCGGAGCTCGTACAGCAGGTAACACAGCGACGGGATGGAAGCATGAAACACAGCGACGGACTCTCGCAATGTGCCTCAATGCATATGCGGAAGGCTCTTTACATGTATTCTGGACTATTGAATACCAGTTAAGTTTCGCCACATGGCGCCAGGTCCTTCATTGGTCATAGTACATGATTCTATCAATTCAATCCGTCATTGGTATTTTGTATTTCTACAGCGCCCCTACCTAATTTGGGATGGAAGTAACTTAAATTATGCAAAAGAAAATTAAAGTACATGATTCTATCAATTCAATCCTTCATTGGTCCATCCAAGGGAGGACTTGAGGAATCGGCGAGGGCGCGAGAAACGAAACTCCTCATGAACAATTCGGAAACTATACCCTCATTCCTTTCACTGGGAAACTACACCCTCATTCCTGGTCAGGGTTAATTGTGAAAATAAGCCCCCTACCTAATTTTTGTATTTCTACAGCGCCCCTACCTAATTTGGGACCGCTGATCACAAATCTGAATTCGGAATTTGCAGAAAAATTCATCTGGTTGCAAATAAAAAATTCCACAGCATTTTCCCAGGGCTAAAACGGGGCAGTGAGGGGGTCAGTTCACTCTGGCCTTTTGAAACTTTGTTGTTTCCCAAGGTGATTATCAATTTCGTATTGTACCAGAAGGTGCCAGGAAAGGCTTTGGGTGCTCCTGGTTGTAATTTACTCACTAATTTGGACATGGCCAGCGGATTTAATCCATTCATTAATCCATTCTTTCAGGGTTAATCCTTCAAAGGTGGAGACAGAGTGTAGCTAAAGAAAGTGGTTTTTATCTAGGGACCAAGGATTCATGCCTTAAAATTCTTCACACTTTGCTTGTTGCCATTTTACAACTACATTTGAATGAAATCTCTCTTTTTTTAGAGATGAAATCACATGTGTTTTGTGAATACAAAAAGGATTCAATTTTTTAGGCAAGAATTCAAAACTATTGTGAAATTATATCGTGAAATCTTGAAGGAAAAAATGAAGGAAATTCATATCAAATACGATATATGCTCAAAACATTCTAACATTTTACTACAAGTATACATTATAGTTTATAACATCATAGTATAGAGCAAAGTTACTATCATACCACTAAAATCATAACTCCCTCTGTAATATCACAAATGCTACCATTAATAGTAGGGGCTCATGCTTGCTATGCTATGCATTCATTGTATTACATATTAGTAAAATTTTTGATATATTTGAATAGAATGTATGATAATGATTTCAATAAGTCCATAAAATAATTATTTTAAATATTTTATAAAAATATTTTCAATCATGCATACATAAAAATTGTATTTTCATACAATGTGATATTACAGAAATAGAGTAGTAGTTTGCAATCATTTTTGTAATATCACTTCTTACAAAGGGTGATATTATAGAAATAATATAGTTGTTGCAATTAAGGTGATATTAAAGAGGATCCATAGGATGATATTATAGTAGTAGCAAATCCATTGCTTCTCTTAGCTTTACACTTCTTTGCATTTCTATGATTTTGTGCTTTTGTGAGCTTTGAGCTTTCATGATTTCAATTTTCTATTGCTACTACCAAATGATTTTGAGAAATTTATTCAATTGAAGTGATTTTGGATTCCACAACAATTAAGTTGTTCACAAAGTTTTTGAGCTTTATAAGTTTTTCTTTTCAATTCTTCAATTTGGGTTGCCATTTTAAGTAACAATGGAGTCAAATTTCTAATACATTCTAATGTATGTGTATCTTTTATAGTATTTACCATTGCATATGTTTCATTTGTCATTTTATAAATTTGTATTGTACATTTCAATATATGCCTATTTATATAAAAAATTATATGAAATTTTTAGTAATTTTTATCTAAAGATTTATTGAAATTTTTGTTTTGCATTCTATCTAATACATAAAAAATTCTAATGACATTCTACTGGTGAATGCGTAGCATAGCAAGCACCAACTGCTAGTCATACTACTAAAATCATAAGTCCCTCTGTAATATCACAAATGCTACCATTATTATTAGGGGCTTGTGCTTGCTATATTATGCATTCATTGTATCACATATTAATAAAATTTTGATATATTTGAATAGAATGCATGATGATGATTTCAATAAGTCTTTAAAATAATTATTTTGAATATTTTGTAAAAATATTTTCAGTCATACGTACATAGAAATTGTATTTTCACACAATGTGATATTATAGAAATAGAGTAGCAGTTCACAAACACCTTTATAATATCACTTTTTACAAAAGGTGATATTATAGATATAATGTAGTTGTTGCATTGAAGGTGATATTAAAGAGGATTCATAGGATGGTATTATAGAGGTAGCAAATCCATTGCTTTTCTTGGCTTTATACTTCTTTGCACTTCTATGATTTTGTACTTTTGTGATTTTATGAAAGCTTTTTGAGCTTTCATGATTTCAATTTTTTGTTGCTACAACCAAATGATTTTGAGAAATAAATTCAATTGAAGGGATTTTGGATTCCACAACAATGAAGTTGTTTACAAAGTTTTTGAGATTTATAAGGTTTTTTTTTCAATTCTTCAATTTGGGTTGCCATTTTTTGTAACAATGGCGTCAAATTTCTAATGCATTCTAATGTATGTGTAGCTTTTATAGTATTTATCATTGCATATGTTTCATTCATCATTCAATAAATTTCTATTGTACATTTTAATATATGCTTACTTATAAAAAAAATCATACAAAGAGTTTAATCATTTTGATTTGAAGATTTATAGAAATCTTTGTTCTGCATTCTATCTCATACATAAAAATTCTTATAAAATCCAAATGATGAATAGCATAGCAAGTGCCAACCGCTAGTGTCATTGAAAAAATCACAAATTCAACAAAACTATGGTTATAGGCCAAAAGTTCAAATTGCAATAACATATGGAATTTAAAGAATATTTCAAGTTTTTCAAAACTAAAGTTCAAACTACACTTGATAAATTTCATTTCATTAGTTGAGCACAAATTTCAAAAATATAATTTCTACAACTAAAATTCACATCAAGTGAATAGAGTAAGAAGTGTCCAATATACACTACACTAAAATTGGTAAATAGTGTTGGATGATAATTAGTGTCATTCCCTGGTTTTTACCCCCAACACTATTTTCCAACTTATGTGTAAATAGTGTTGGGCACTTAATTTGTGCCGCCTAAATCTGGCCCTACCTTGGAAACCTCAATTTTGGGAACCACAATTTCTGACCCCCGCCCTCGAAATCTTGGCCTTCCCTGGAAACTTTACTTTTGGTCTTCTCTCTCGCCGTGGAAGTTTTCTCCTTCCCTAGAATTTTTGTTTTTTGTTTGTTTGCTTCATGTCCGGCGATTCATCCCTTACCTGGCGCACTGCAATTTCAACCCATTGTGGTATTCAGTTTTGGTTAGGCTTTGCCCCTACAGCACATTCCTAGAATCCATTCGCAATTTCAGTTTTGGGTTGGAGTTTTTCTTCTTTCCACATTGTGGGTGCCACCTTGGGAGCACAAGACAGTTTTAGAGAGCTTCTTGAAAATTTCAGCCCACATTGTGAGCTTTAGGGGGGGGGTGTTTATAGTCCAACGACTCCCGCCGATTCCATTGCCGCTTCAATTTGAATTTGAATCTTCCGGTGCCCCTAACTTTCAATTGAGGTATGCAATTCAACTTTTGATTACACCATTGGATTTCTCTTCCTCTCTTCTATTTACTGTGAAAGATGGGTTGTTGTTTTTTGTCGCCATTTTTTTAAAACCATTTTTTTTGGGATTTTCTAGCCTAGCATGGACCGCCTTCCACTTGTTGATCTCAATGCCTCTCCCCGACGCCTCCAACAAGTTTCCAGCATTGCAACTCGACGAGCTGTCACTGTTTGGATGGTGGAGGACGTCGCCATTCACGGTGAGCATGGCCTAAATGTTCGCGTAATTCAAGCATTTCCAGAACATTTCCGTGGACATCGCCCTGCCAACCTTGTAAAAGCCGTCCAATGGTGGCAGCACCGCCACCAATTCGATGAGGACAATGCAGAAAATGTAGCCTAAGTTACTGCATTCTCGTGCAGCCGCAACCGATTGGGCATAAGGCGGCGCCATTGTCCAAAAGCCAGACCAGGCCGAGGCAAGAAAAAAAGTGAATGGGTACAATATTTGTACCCACTTTTACTTGAAGAATTCAACCGCCTTTGAAAATCAGGTGTAAAGTTTTTTTCTCTTCTTCTTCGTGAGTTGGCCCTTTCCATTCTCGTAACTCCCGAGTCCAATTTCACAGCCCAATCTGTTGACCCAAAGGATAACATTTTGTTGGTTAACAAAATTACCCCAAATTGGGTCAATCAATTCATGGAGAACCACAACATAGTCCTCCTCTCCCAACGTGGCCGTTTGACTTGTAGTCCTCAAAAAGAACTCCAAATCGAACAACAAACCGCCTATCATTTGGGGTTTTTGCAAAGGGGATTTGCATCCGGGGAATTTGATGAAAATCTAATGGAAAATCTGGATGAAACCCATTTTGTTGTCAATCTTGACAATGGACGCACTTTAGGGTTTCGAGGGGACACAACAATCAAATATGCTGAAGTGGCTTCGGGTGGGGAGTCTATGACTATGGTGGTTCGTATTTCAGGAGGCCGGCGTGCTATGATAGAAGCTCCTATGCTCATTTTCACAAATGAAAATAGGAGCTACCCTATACGAGGTCTAATTGATAATATTCATGGGGTGTCTTATAGGTCGGGCCCTAAAGGGTGGATGGACCAAATCATCTTACCTGAATATTTTTTGGAGAATCGGGCATATCAAGCCGATCTTCATCACCGCATAAAGATCATATGGCTTGATAATTGTACCGGCCATACGGTGACCCCTAGGTTGGCTGATGTCCTAGTAGCCAAAAATACAATCTTCAAATTTTTACCTCCTTGTTCTACTCACCTTTGCCAACCAGCAGATACATTCTTGATTTCAAAGATCAAAGATGCATGGACAAGACGGTGAGAAGCCAAAAAAATTCAGTTGATACAAGAAAATGCTTGGCAAAATGCACCCTGGGCAGATGGACAATGGTCAAGGAAGTTGACCAATCCAGGGAAACATTTTTTCCTACAATTGGTTGCTGATAGTATAGAAGATGTTAATAGAGAGGTGGATTGTGACAACATCTCCTATGCTAGAAAAGCAATGATTCGTTGTGGCTTGGCATTAGGACTTGATGGATCTTGGAGTGTTGGACAATTATTTCCACATCTCCAAGACATTATTGCAAAACATTTGCAATACTTCCAAGGGCAAGAAGTGCCTAATTTAAATAGGGCAGTTTAGAGATTTTTTTTTTTTTTCAGTTTTTATTGTTTTTTCCCTTCAATTTCTGGCCTACAACTACGACTATTATATTGTACTTTTGACTCTTCCTATATTTTGCAATATACACACATTATGAAAAATTTCAACATTTCACCATTGCATTGTTTATTTCACCATTTCATTGTTTTTTTGGGCTTTCCAGCATTTATTTCAGGATTTCATTTAACTTTCCAACTTTTCAGGATTTCATTGTTTTTTGGGAACTTTTCAACATTGATTTCTGGATTTCAGTGTTTTTTTGGGCTTTTCAACATTGATTTTTGGATTTCAGTGTTTTTTTGGGCTTTTCACCATTTATTTTAGGATTTTAGTGTTTTTTTGGGCTTTTCACCATTTATTTCAGGATTTCATTGTTTTTGGGGGGCTTTTCACCATTTCATTGTTTTGGGGGGCTTTCAACATTTATTTTAGGATTTCATTGTTTTTTTGGTTATTTCACCATTTCATTGTTGTTTTTTGGGCTTTTGAACATTCCAACATTTCATTGTTGTTTTTTGGGCTTTTCAACATTCCAACATTTCAGCATTTCAGCAATTCAACATTTCAGCATTTCAGCATTTCATACACCAAATTTTCCTAACCATTCCAACTTCTATATTTTGTTACCATCTAACACTAAATGCACTCTTCTACAAATTCTGAAATGACGAAAATTTACTTCAAAGCTAAAATAGTGTTAGAATCAGTACAAAAAGATCTAACACTAAGCATGCACATCGCTATTAGTGTTAGTTGGGATAATTAGTGTTGCCAATACTATTTACCAATTTTACCCATTCACACAAATATTGTGCCCATCAAGTGAATAGAGTAAGAAGTGTCCAAAATACACTATTGACATGTGGGATTTGAAGATCAAGTATTTTTGCCTTTTAAAAAATCAATAATGAAATAGAGAGAGAATATTGAATTGATTACTCATTTAAAATACACTCAAGCAACTCCCTCTAGAAAACTTAGATGAAATTTTTTTCCATCCTATTGTCCCTCTTGAAATCATCCAATGGACACAAATTGTCTGCAATGTCTTTACATAGTATAGTTGTCATGGTGCAAAATTAGTGACAACTAAACCCAAATGTGAAGAGAAATAAACTTCCAAACAATAATGCTAAATGTATGTTTATACTTGGTGTTAGGTGTATGTGAATCCAGTTCAAATGTAGGTCTAAATTTGTTCCTAAGACCCTTAGTAACAACATTCTTTAACACTAATTGCAAACATATTTTAAGCAAGTTAGAATGAGGGCTCAAACTCCAAAAGTATAACAAACTCGTAAACCCCTTAAGAGACACTTCATATGTACACTTGTTCAAACTTCATTAGTGTATATGTTAAAGCATATATTTAAAAAAATTGTTATTTTTTTCATGTAGTAATTCAAGTGTGTCAATTTCTTAGAAAGATTACCTACAAATATAAGACTTTTGTAACTTTTTTGATTCCAGTCCAAATAGAATGAGTCAATTTTTTATATATATCTACATGAAATATATTTTTGAGTTTTTTTTATTTCAAGGTATTTTGGAGGGTTTGCTACCCAATTTGGAGTATTCTTCTTCCAAATGGCATAATCTTTGCTTACACCAATGCAAATAAAATTTATGTTTCAAAAACCTCCAAAGGAGATACTTTAAACTTTGGGGAAAAAGTTCAAATCACACAATATTATGAATTTATTTCATTAAAAAGTTCAAATGTAAATTAGAATGTAATTTTTATTATTTTATATTCTAACTTATAATTTTTTTTAATTCCCAGATTATTCTTATATATATAATATTTAATATTCAGTATAATTGTTTTACACAATAAAATTTAAAATATCACAATAAACTCATTATTACACAAAAAAATATAAAATAATCACCATCTACAAAGAAAGAAATTATTCACAATATGAAAATATGCACATTGTGTGAATAAATTAGTTATAGTCTAGAGTTAATGCTATAGTAGAAGATTGAAAATATGAATTGAAGGTTATTGCGTAGAGTTTTTGTATAAATAATGTAACAACGACTACGATTTTTGGAACTCCATTTTTCAATGATAATTGTATTGAGATGAAATTTCTCATTAATTGGATTTTTTATATTTATCAATTTAATTTCACTTTATGCAATGAAAATTACATGAATAAGATTATTTCATCAAAATTATTCTTTGCAAATAGGTAGCATATATTCTCATATAATAGAGAGACAAAACTGAAAGTTGAATATTACTTAAAATATAAAGTTAGCTCAAAAATGATGATTAATGATGTGGCAATGGAATTTATTTTTATAGATTGACCCTTAGATTCCACAAAAGACTTAATCAATTTCAATGATTTTCATCCTATCACCCTAAATCATGTTGTACATTGGAAAAAAGCCTCCCATTGCAATAGTATTGTTTCAATGGTTAAACAATAGGGTATTAAAAGCATAATGTTGTAGTATTGATGGGGAATTTTGTTAAAATGATGGTATTCCATGTGCTATTTTCAAACTGCTTGCTCTAAATTGTAAAAGTAACATTTAGGATACATATAATTTTTAGGAATCTTGGACTTATATAGATTTAAGAAATTTAGGACTAATATAGATTTAAAATTGCAAAATTTGATTTGTAAGAATAATATATAGTACAGTTGTATGTTTTACACATCTAAGACCAATATAGATTTAAGACATCTAGGAAATTTGTATACTTCAAATTGCTTGCTCTAAACTATAAAAACTACCAAAGTAGCAGAATTTTGCCATTTTAATGAAATTTCCCATATTGTTGAAGTACTGCAACAATACAATTTCAATAAAAATACAATCTATTCATTAAAAGTATATTGTTGCAATATTGCAATAATATGCTTTTAATACTTTAGTGTTCAATCATTGAATCAATGTTGCAACAATATTGTTACAATGGAACGGGACTTATTTGATGTAATTTTTCAACATGCAATTTCATCCATCCATTTTTCCAAAGATTTTAAATATTTAATTCCACACATGTGTACCTTTTTATTTTATTTCAAAGCATGACCATTCGAAAAAATTTCAAGCTTCGATAATTAAGTAGTATAAAAGAAGTTTAATATTATCAAGTTAATCAAATAAATATATTTTTATTATAAATGGATGATTATCATCCATTTATATATTCAAATTTATGTGAGATCAATAGCCAATCATCATTTAGAAATATTTAAATCATATTAATTTAAAATTTTTATTGATCATTAATCTCTCTATATAAATTAATTAGAGCTCTTTTCAATTTGGGGTGCATGCAACTTGATTTCCTCCTTAAAATTTTTTTTTTGCTTTTATTCAAATTTCATAGATTCATTTGAAGTTTTTGAATTCTAATTTCTACCCACCTAAAAACTTTGCAAAGTTCCTAAAGATAAGAATTACACAGTAGTTTGCAATTGTGAATAAAAGATTGTGTTTCTAAATATACAATTATTTAATAATTTGGTTTTGCATTATATAATATTCAGCACTACAATGTACAATCATGGTGAAAATTTGAGTTTCTAAAAAAACAAGCACTTATATTTGGTGTGAATTTCCTTCACTTTTGTTCAAAAATTGGAAATAATTTGATTAATTTCAAATCTTTATAAAAAAAATTTGAAAAGAAAGAGTAATAGTATACATCTCAAAAATTTGAAAATCTTATGATTGAGATGTTGAAGAATGAAGACATGAGATTTCATCTTTGAAAAATAAATGTTAAGAAATTTTCATTAATAGATATTGACAAATGAAGCACAATTTTATATAGAAGGATTTAGAAGTCTCATTACATTATCATCAACTCAATCCTACAATGTTAGTTCTTCAAAAATAGACAAAGAAAGTGTAGAAATTAGAAACAAAATACTACAAGTGAGTAGGAATTTGCATTAGAAGTGAACCAGATATCAAAAAAATATATATACAAAAGAAATTCAAAACCAATTACTAGAGTTAGAATAAAAACAAGGACACTACAAATATACTTTAAAGTAGGGAAAAAATAGTAATAACACTTGTACAAGAATTTCAATAATATATTGTATCAAAAATGCATTTACAGTGAAGAATTTATGAAGTTTGATTATTCAATCATAACCTTTGTAGATTTGAATGAAATACAAAACCTTTTACCATCATCACAATGAGAGCCCTAAATACAATACATTCAATATTAGCCAATGAAGGTGATCTTACCCGATTGTTGTGCCCTTCAAAAAACATTGAATTTAAAAAAAAAATTTATGTAAGATAAAATTTGCAAGTTTGGAATTCATATTTGCAATTCGAGGCCCCACATTAGCTATGAGAGGTGTACAAGGTAAATTAATCAAGCACAAAATAGAAGGATTTTTTTTTACTTGCACCTCTAGAATGACTTGGAGGGGCCGAGCCAAGGGGTGAGTTGAGTTCATGAAAAAACACTGACAAATTGTGCTCCATCCAACTCCATCCGAGGACAATGAGCAATTGCAGAAGATTGTTAATTACATACCTGTGCTTGTGAATGCCAGGTATTATAGTAAGATAGTCTACTCCAGGTTAAACTTTCTGCAGTACTGTACCTCGGGAAAGCTACCTTAGTTCACATGTTAGAGATCTATAAGTGTTGCATACATCACACCTTCACAAGTTCTGATCTATAAGTGTCATATACATCACACCTTGACGAGTTCTGGTGATTCCTGGCAAACACTCCGAAACTCATATAACAGTCGGTGGATGACACACAATTTATAGACTAAGAAAATGAAGTTTTGACAACTTCTTTGGAGTGCAGTTGGACAAGATACCTATTCCGGAGGCAGCTCGCTGATGGTTTTACAGGATGACCTATTGTAGACAACCCCGAATGCACTGTTCATTAAAAAAAAAAGGTTTTCTCATTGTAGATACAACTTTATTTTGACCAAGTTACAAAAGAAAACTATCACGTTAGGTCAGTAGTGATTTTATTGAAGCAACATGCTTCTAAGGTAGAGGTACCTAACTCACCCACCCTATACAACATAGGGAATTTGTTGAGAAATTGAACTCAATGTGTGCATAAATAAGGATGAAGAAAAATGCATATATATAATATATTGCAGATTTTTCACTTGGATCCATTCTAGTCTCATACATGAGTGGATGAAACAATACAAGCAATAGATTTTTTTGGAGATGTCACCATTGTCCACAATTCTAATCCTATTAAATGTAAATTTTTAAAAAATTCCAAAAAATTTCAATGGACCGTTGTAATGGGTGTCAAAATCAATTAGTTATTTTTGAAGAATATTTTGGAATTCATATACAAATGAAAGTTGTAGATTTTGAGTTTAGGATTCCATCTGTACGATGAAATTGACCAATGCTATCACCAATATTCTTTTATAAATTTTGAAAGGAAAATTTCAAAATTCTTTCAAAATTGGATTATAAGCGAAATACTATCATTTTTTTAGTACAATTTTGTTGGAATGGATTTGAAATGAGTTTTTCTTCCCATGGTGATTTTTTGAAATTTTTGTATTCTTTGAATTTATGACCTCATTTTTATAAATCTAGTCTTGAATTAGAGTTAATGCAATTTAGGCTTGGTCAACCACCTGACATACTTCCACATTTGCAATTTAAAAAAAATAATGTACTTTACTAACACCAAATCCAACCATTAGATAGGACAAATTAAGAAGACTTTCATCCAATGTATTAGTAGTTAGACAGTCTAGAAATTGAACGTCAGAGTGCTTGCAAGTTAACCACAAATTTTGCAACAAATTTCAACCCCCACGCTACATCCTCAAGTGTGTGGTTGGGTGCAAACAATGTAGATACAACAGGTTTTACATTATGCACAATTCCAAGGAATTGCTGGATGAGTACTACATGTATAAAGTTTCATTGAGGCAGATGCAAAGGTGTATGCTCAATACATGAATTGCAAACCTTCACGCACCCAGACAAGAGAAAACATCCCTAAAACACACAAAGAGACGGGCGACTGAGGAACCCTTGTTTTCACTACTTCCACTGCTGGTGCACTCTGCCATACATTGTTAACACAGAGACGCAGCAACCAGTTTACAATCAGTCTTCTTCTTTGTCACTGTGACTGAAGACTAAGCCCTAACCAAGGTTGTGAACCGTTTCAGAACAAGCAAAGAGTTTTCAATCCCCAAACTAGTTGCTATAAGGTAGGTACACCCAAAACCACCACTTTTTGCTACTGAGCCTATTTTCTATTATTAGACTGGTCAAGTTTTCATATGTTCTTGTTGGCAAGTGAAGGGAGGTTCCAACGCACCAGAGAACTTGGCATTTGGATACTGTATGCAAAAGTTATTAAGGAACAAAGTTTGGTTCTGAAAGTGTTTCTTCCACATAGGTACAGACACTGATTTTGGAGATGTACATGCAAGTATAGATGGCGGTTTAAGGTCAGTGGCACATTTGGGTGTACCTACCTTAGTGCTATGGAGTCGATCCAAGATTGAATAGTTATAAACAAAAAGTACGAAGACTTATTATTTCCAACCTGCCTATGTGGAAGGTCGACGCTGGCCTACGTCCGACACTCAACTCCCGCTTGCTCCACACCCTAAATTAAACCCTAAATGCCCGCGGCACCAAATTTTGGTGTCGACAATACTTTGAAGTTAAATAATACCTAAACAAGTTGCTATTTTTAATAGTTTATATTCTTGAAAAAATTCTTTTTGAAGTCTAGTTTTAGCATAAAATATTTGATTATAAAATGATTGATTATAATTTTTCTATTCAAAATTTTGTGCAAGGGGGGCTTTTGCAATCTTGACTTTCTATAGTGTTAAGGGCTCTTGGAAATGAGCCTCAAATACACCAAATCTTGGAGAAAAAATCACATTAGAAATTCATTTTAAAAAATGGTAGAGTAGATT
Organism: Climacium dendroides; assembly: GCA_950106755.1. Lineage (NCBI taxonomy): Eukaryota > Viridiplantae > Streptophyta > Bryopsida > Hypnales > Climaciaceae > Climacium > Climacium dendroides. Next base: position 36,859,203 of record OX467084.1, read on the forward strand.
TTGAGAAGTCATAAATTGAGTGGGGTTATGTATGTTAGGTCTTTTGACCTCATATTTTTTTGTGGCCAACTTTTTAGATTTGACATGTGAAAAGAAGATTGAAAGACTTCAAATCATTTTTGCAATTTTAACACCTTTATGATCAAACATTATAATCTTTTAATCCATAAGTGATATTATTTTGTCATCTTTAACATATTTAGTTTGAATTTGGAAGCTTACAATTTTTAAAAAAATCATACAACTTATCAAAATGTTGTTTTTTAGTTCAATTTAGAGGAAATTCCTAGAAGCTCGAAAGGGAAGGTTTTCTATGGTACTTTGATTTCCAATGAGTGCTTTAGGATTTTTAAAACCAACTATTCACACAATGCCAGAAGCGATGATTTCCATAGTCACAAGCTCGCCTTTTAAGGGTTAATAGTCAAAACATTGAAATACTCTTTTTCTAGGACATTCAGAATTGAAGGTAAAATAGGGATATTTCAATATTTTGATTTTGAATAAATAAATAATAGAAAATTTTAAAAAAATAAAAATTGTTCATTTGTGAGGACTTGATGGTGATGAAATTTCACAAAAAAATGAACTTGAAACCATCTCCAATGTTCAGAAGTGTGTGTATATGATGGAGCCCCTTTTTGGCCTATTTGCACAAAAATTTCTCTTTACATGGAACATGCCCCACTAGTGTGAGAATTATAGCTCTAGTAATATTAAATTTGGATATTCTCCAAAAACAAAAACATCCCCCCCAAGTATTACAAATTAGAAAAATTGAATTTTAAATATAAAATGATTTTAATTTTTTTGAAAAATATGGAAAACAATCACAATCAAAATGTTGCTAGGAAACAGAAAGGAAAGAGACCTGTTATTCAACTTCCACCTGTAGATGCAATATTCCTGCATTGCTTCCTTCTACTGTAGGTCAAACCCAGTCACATAGTCTGGAGTTGTTATCGTTGGAATGTTCATAGGACCGGTGATAAGGTAGGAGGTTCTAAAAGTGCACAGGCTCTAAAACTGCCCACCTCTTAAAATGTACACTATTTGTACATGTTTTTTTTAGCCTTTTAGCAATGCACAAAAAATGTATATTTCAGAAGGTAGGCGATTCTAGAGCCCTATGCCATTTCAACTTCAAATTTTCATTACTAATTCCAAAAAGCTTCAAAAATATGAAATGACTTGGGTTAGATGCCAATTCTACCTTTCTTTCAAGGAAAATTTACTGAAAAATATTTCAAGAAGCTTTACCTCCCCAAAATTCAATTTGAGCTCTTAGGTAGGTGATTTGTGGATCTACTACAGACCTTAGTTGTTGGAGAAGCTTATCAATTTCTCTCAATTGGCCATTTTACTAGACATTCAAATTTTAAACAATGGACGAATCGTAAATGCATAAATGTCCCAAGCACATGAAATCTTTATTTTTTCATCCATCTAAATATCTATAAATTCTAGGGGTTTTTTTCATTTTTTATGAAGTGCCAAAGTGGCAATATAAAATGTTATAGTCATGCTCTGAATTTCAACATTCATCCACATGTTGGATAGAAAATATCACATTAGCGCATACCACATGTCCACAATTCAATTTTCATCCACAATCTTGGGATTTCGTCCAAGATTTATTTTTATTTGAAATTTGGGGCAAAAAACTTCATGAATTTTTGCCATTTTTTAGCCAAATTAAATTTTCCTAGTGCAATTTGGCACGAGGAAGCCAAAAAAAAGCTAGCATAGATTCTTGTATGATTGATTGACCACAAAACTAACTTTTTCATTTCAAAAAGGAACTTAATGAATAAGTATGTTCTTTTAAATCAATATCATTCAAACTTAATATTTTGAACTCAGAAAAGAAAAATTCTTGTGAAAAAATTTATACACGATTAATAGTCAATTCTAGAAACAATTTTCAAAATTGTTGGTTTCAAGTTTTATTGATAAAGATTACTAAGTGTAGCAATTGATCTAATTGTGCAAATATCATCAATGGATCATTTTTTACAACTCCATATCAAGAAATGGCTTGCTTTTTCGGGTGAAATTTGCAATATTGAGTGTTTATAACATTTGTGAATTCAATTAGAAGACAAGTGCTAGTGAGCATGCTACAATAGGAGATGCCAACTATACAGTTAGCAACAAATTCAATACTACAAGAGAAATAATTAATCTCATCCCACACCCTCAACAACTCTACGCAATGACAAGTTAACCCCTAAAGGACCAAACTGCATTTTTTTGGCAACATAACAATTTCAGACAACTTACTACAAATGGGATTTTTCTTTGAAATTCTTTGAAAGTTTCACACAACATGTGCTCAAGGAGTAGCTTTAAGGCCCAACAATTTTCATAACTTTTGACTACATGGTTAAAAAGTTATTGCATGACTAGCGGTTGGCGCTTGCTATGCTACGCATTCATCATTAGAATTTTATTAGAATTTTTATGTATTAGATAGAATGCAAAACAAAATTTCAATAAATCTTCAAATAAAAATAACTAAAATCTTTGTATAATTTCTTTTATAAGTATGCATATATTGAAATGTACAATAGAAATTTATTGAATGATGAATGAAACATATGCAATGGTAAATACTATAAAAGATACAAATATATTAGAATGCATTAGAAACTTGACACCATTGTTACAAAAAATGGCAACCCAAATTGAAGAATTGAAAAGAAAAACTTATAAATCTCAAAAACTTTGTGAACAACTTAATTGTTGTGGAATCCAAAATCACTTCAATTGAATAAATTTCTCAAAATCATTTGGTAGTAGCAATAGAAAATTGAAATCATGAAAGCTCAAAGCTCACAAAAGCACAAAATCATAGAAGTGCAAAGAAGTGTAAAGTCAAGAGAAGCAATGGATTTGCTACCTCTATAATATCATCCTATGGATCCTCTTTAACCCTTGAGTGCCCAACCCGTGGATAGTGAAGAGAGGAGCTTGGTGACCTCTTCCCACATAAATTGGCGGTGGTGACTCAATTTTCAGATCCATGGAAATTCACCGTAGAAAATAAGACTTCACTACCTCCTCTACTGATGGAAAGGGTACACAAAATTTTTTGCCGTCTGTTTTTGAAATTTATAATGGTCAAAATGAGGTTGACATTTCATAAAGCAAATTCTGAGCAACAGGATCCCGTCGCAGGGGCGCTCAGGGGTTAATATCACCTTAATTGCAACAACTATATTATTTCTATAATATCACCCTTTGTAAAAAATGATATTACAAAAGTGATTGCGAACTGCTACTCTATTTTTTTGGAACACATTGTGCAAAAATACGATTTCTATGTATGCATGATTGAAAATATTTTTACAAAATATTTAAAATAATTATTTTAAAGACTTATTGAAATCATTATCATGCATACTATTCAAATATATCAAAATTTTACTAATATGTGATACAATGAATGCATAGCATAGCAAGTACAAGCCCCTAGTATTAATGGTAGCATTTGTGATATTACAGAGGGAGTTATAATTTTAGTAGTATGATATGTAGTTTCTTTTCTAAACTGGGCACTCCAAATAGATTAGAAAAAATCACTTTTTCCACAAACAAAAATTTGAATGTGTTTTTTTAGATTTATGTATACATGGAAAGCTAAAAATTATTCCATTCAATTAATGAGGTGAAACTTACGAGGTGTTTTAAGTGAATTTTTAAGTATAGTCTTAATAATAAGATTAGAAGAAATGACTTTTAAGGAGATTTACAGTAAACATTTACTACAGATATATGTATGGATGCTAAGTATTGCATTACATGTATATAGCACAAAGTTACATGTAATAGCACGAGAATTAATTATAAATTTTTGAAGTAAAAAGATACACTATAGAACTGAAAAATAACTTTCACATCTCTATATTATATAAGAAAAAATTGTCTAAAAAATGAACAAAAAATTCCTAAATATAACTCTCTATTGAAAGCTCATTTTGACTTGAATATTGATGCAATGATCATCTAAATGTGTTCTTTGAAAATATTTGAGTTAAAAAACACACCATTTTAGTGTATTTTTAACCTCTTCTAGAAATCATTCCATATTTTATTTGAGTTTGAAATTTTGGGAGTTGAATCCTATAGTCATTAGTAAACAATGTTCAAAATTTGAAGTTAAAATTATAGTTTATTAGAAACCACTTGTTCACATGTGGTTTGTTATAATGAAACTAAGTGCACCCTTCTGGGACATGTCTAACTTGATGGTCATCAAATCCCTTATTTCTTAAAAATTAAAAACACTCATTTTATATCTAAAAGTCAATTTTGTTAATTTATCACATTTGTGATTTAGGGGGGTTCGCTACATTTAGAGTACCCAAATTGAATGATCTAGAATTGAGGTTTTGGTGGTCTATTTCTACACTAGGTGGACATATGCCTAAGAAGAGGTATCTAAAAATATATTATTTTATATCCTCTAGGTCCATGCAAACAGGGCTCTTTTTCACAAACACTTTTGAACATTGAAGAAGGTGTCAACTTCATTTTTTGGTGAGATTTGATCAACATCAAGTCCACTCAAATGACCAATTTTTAGTTTTTTCTGGTCATGATTTTCTATTTATTCTTAATTTATACCTCATTGCTTCTATTTTTGTGACAATCTGATTTTTTTTTCCTATAATATTATTTTAGTACTTGCAAGTAGTCCATAGTACTTGAAACAGTACTTTTAGCCATTGATTTTTCCAATCAACAACTAAGATTCTTCCACTACGTAGTACTCCTTGTACTCCTAGTTTATCTTCAAACCTCTACTAAAAAATTTATAAATTTGTAGGTCTTATAGAAGCCACTAAGAAGAATTGAAGATTTTAAGACTTACAAATGACTTGCAATTGTATCTATTTTTTGATTAAGAAGGCTTTCAAGAGTTTCAATATAACATAGAGGCACAAAGAACATAAACATTGGAAGATTTTGAATTTTGATTATGTGGTCATAAACTTTGTAGATTTGGATGGAATACAAAAGCTTATAACACCACCATTGTGGCAATCCAAAGGTACAACACATTCAACCTCCTCCCACATTCATCATCAAGACTTAAACACCCCCAAATCACACATATCCACAACTCTCTCTAATACAACCAACATTACCATCAACTATGCCACATCCATTTTGTTCTACAAACATCAAATGGAAAACAACCAACTTGTACTACCATCTCTACTTGCCTCAAACTAAGAATGTCCCCCATTATGAAAAACCATACACCCCTTTCACCAACACATACACTTACCCCTCCTCCCCTTGCTACCCCTAAATGTAAAACTTAGTAAGACACTAGAAAAGAATCTCCCTTCTAATGAAGGTATGTAGCATGAGTGTACATGCTTCTTTGTGTCCTCCTCCTCTCTCATACGGCTAATCCTTCAAGGATAGATGCAGCGTAGCTTAAGGAAGTGGGATCATCCGCGCGACCGTGGTATAAAATCCGAACCCTTGAGTAGAAAGATGACCGAAGGGCTTCAGCAGAAATGCTTCAGGAACAGTGCAACAATCATGGCCAACAACGACAAACCTTTCTCCATTGGCGCTTCATTCAGCAGCAGCCTGCAAAGACGTCAACGAGGCGACGTCACTTAGTCTTTCACATCATCGTCAACAAATCTTCAGAAAATTTGAGCTCCAATAGTAGAATTATACCATCCTATGCAAAATTGACAAGACAGAGAAGGGGATTAAACATTGGCCACACCGCTGACATTTCTGCAAGACCACCATCAACTTACTTCCTCTTGCTGGGAATGACGAACGTCCATGTCGACAGGCTGCACAGGGGCTCCTCTTGCGACATCTTCAATGACTTGGACCTTCGGGGTTGCAACCCATGTGCAAACATCATAAACTAAACAACCAACCGAAGTTCGCCGACATATATAGTCCGACTTAGTATGTATCTTACATGGATGCAGCGTAGCAAAGCGATTTCATGGTGAAATAGTCTTAAACAACAATCTGCGGTTTGGATATTCGTAGGTCAAGTCTATGGAGCAGCATCAATCTCAGTAATTCATAAAAACGTAGAAATGGTGGGAACAAGGCCACGGAATGACGTACTGCTCACAGCAGATTCGATTACTGGAGGTCGGGCCTCTTGATCGCTGAAATGTTCAAGCCCTACAATATCAACTATTCAATACTGGATTCAAATCGGAATTCGTCTTCATTCTATTCCTGTGTAAGGATGACATGAGCCTACAATGAAAGCACAAAGTGAAGTGGGCGATATAAGGTGGACACAAACTCTATGATATTACATTCCGAAGGAAGCCAATTCCAACCGGAAGAGATCAAATGGCCCGAACTTCTAAATCCATTCACGAGTGGAGCCTGTTCAAGTTCTGCACAATCATCTACCAAATGCTTTTCAATAACAGAGTCTATACACAGAGAAATAATTGCTGTGCAGCACGGGGAGAGGTAAAGTTTATAGTCCGTGCAAAGATTTCTCACCTTCACCGCCATTCACAATTCCCATTTCCATTTCCATTTCCGGCTCAGTCATGGACTCGCCACCTGTGCATCAACAAATGAAGAAGTCAAGCAAATCCGCCAGGATGCGATTTAAGGAAGAATCCACACAATACTAAGACTCACATACTCTTCCTCAGGTTCAAGCTCACTGACTTGAGAAGTTCACATATCCTGGACCCCAAAGGAGCAAGAAAAAATCTCACCTTCAGCAGGGCCATAGCCGTTTCCCATTTCCATGGCGTTTGCATCACCAACAGCATCACCAACAGGGAGGGGCTGATCGTGGGCAGTTTCCTCAACTGTGCAAGACGGAAGATAAACATGTTACTTATCAGTTTGCACAGCGAAAGACAGTGTTAGTAGCCGAATTTTTCGAGTCTTTAACCCTTAATGGCGGACCCATGACCAGTGATTTCAAACCTCACTGCCCATCACTCAATTTGCTATCATTTTGCAACCAGGTATGTATTGAAAATTTTATATTTATTTTCCAGTGATAAATCATATGTCTTCTGTATTTCACAAAAGTTTAGATTTTTTTGGTGGAAAATTGATTTTTTTTTTTAATTTTTGAAGAAAAAATGAAGAAAAATCACATCAAATAGAAAATTATTTCAAAAAATCTGAAAATTTCACCATGTGTGTATATTACAATGAATAACATCATTGTGTAAACTCAATTTCCATGTCATTCTATCATTAGAAAATAATAGACATTGAAAATACATCCAAAGTTCAAATTGCAGTAAAATATTCAATATTAGGAATTTAAAAGAAATTCAAATTGGAGTAAGAACTATAGTAGATGACCTTCAAACTTCACATTGATGTGAAAACAAACACTTGCAAGACTACAAACTCATTTAAATACTCTTCATAACCCATCATGGAAGGTCAACAAAAAAATTATTGATGAAAAAATGCTTTTGCACTCTTTCCATCTCACAGTGCTGCCATTGGAACGCCACAGAATGGCATTCCAGGGTTGATTTTTCAAGTTTACTAGAGGGAAGCATTTGGACTAATTCAGAGTGCTTCCCTGGACAAAAACACGGAGCAGTAACTTGAGGAAGAGTTGAAATTAAGAGAGGAGGCTCCAACCTGCTGTATGTGGGTTGATCTGTTTCATCAACCAGTTCCAGAGTCGAACTCTCAGGAAACGGAGAGCAGTGACGACAATTGAAACGGCAACCCCAATCAACAGCGGCAGCCCCACTTGATTCCACAAGCTGCCTCCCATCGCGCCTGGAGTGCCAACCAGTGCACAATATACTTACGAACCAGCTCGAACGATCTGCAACACAATTATTCAAGGTTTGCACAGTCAGAATCAAGACGCGAATTGAGCAGTAGCATTAGATAAATCACCCAAGATAATTTACTGTAATTGATTGAGAAAACATTATAGCTAGCGGTAATTACGAACATGTCACCACAGGACTCTTTCCAACGTCGCCGACAGCACCCTCAACCTACTCCTTCAATTAGTGTGCTCTGCCTCTGATCCACGAAAGTGCACGTCCATTCTTGATCATTCTATCAAATGCTGAGTCTTTGCATCCCGACCACTACTTGAAAGGCTTCTATTCAGAGAGCAGCTAGCATTTCCACACTGATTTTGACACGACTTCAAACTCTCACTGCCACAAATCTCTGTATTAGCTAGAGCATTCGGAATGCAAAAGTCGGAACTTAAGGGAAAGCAAACCATACAGAGAAGTACAAGAATTCGACCATTTGCCAATGGGAAATTGAAAGAATCCAACACGGAAAGCGGGAAACCTTGAACAGGTGCGAAGCATGAAAGCTCGGCCTTGAGTTCGCAATTCCCGATTCACTAGCTACTTCAGTCGCTGAATCAAGTGAAAACCAAGTGGACTAATTTAACACCGGAGCTCCTACACAAGGATGGGATGGAAGCATGAAACTCAGCGACGGACTCGCACTGAAGCTCTGAACCAGGCTTTTTGTAGTTGATTTGGATACCACCGGTTGCAAGCGGTTCTGACCGGTGGGAACCGGTTTTTTGCGGTTCCGACCTGATGGAACCGGGTCACGTTTTCCTGTTTGCGTGAATGGCAGGTCAATGAGTGTAATTTGATGCAAAGTTTGCGCTGCAGAGCCGGCAGAACACAGTGCCATCTTTTCGGTTTACGTGGGCTCCATCTTGCAGGTTTGCGCTGCTTTCCATTGGGTGAGGACCTATTGATAGGAGTTAACTTGTTATTTAGCCCAGAGATGAAACAAAATGTCTTCTTTGTTGCACCAAAATTTTAGATTTTTTTCGTAAATAATTGATTTTTTGTGAATTTTTGTAGATATAATGAAGAAAAATCATATCAAATAGAAAATTATTTCAAAAAATCTGAAAATTTCAAGCATGTGTGCATATTATAGTGATGAACAACATGGTGTAAACTCATTTTCTGTGCCATTCTATAATTAGAACGTGGTAGACATTGAAAATACATCCAAAGTTCAAGCTGCAATAAAAAAATTGATTATTAGGAATTTTTTCAAAATTCAAATTGGAGTAGAAACTAGAGTGAATGAACTTTATTTTGTTAGTTGGTCTTAAATTCAAAAAATATCATTTTTGTAGGGAAATTACAGATTTAAAGCAAAGAGCAACAACTTTCTAAAATACACTGAAACAATATATTTTGTGATCTGGTTTTTTTAGTAACTTCTCATTTATGTGAAAACAAAAAATAGCATAACTCCAAACTCAACTACATTATCTTCATAACCCAACATGGAAGGTCAACAAGAAAAAAGTGGATGAAAAACTGCTTTCCAACTCTCTACAATTCAAGAAACATTCATCCAAAAGCCACAAAATGGCCTTGTCGTCGTTTCTGTTAAGTCGTGTTCTTGAGTGCAAACCATCTAGAAGTGAGCTTCGGTTTATCTTGGTATTTGCTGGTATTACTTTCAATCATTTTTGGACCCCTTTTTCCCACACTGGCTGCTCCGAAGGATAAAAAAAACTCCACGGACAAAACCTCCGCAGCTAGTGTCCGCGTGAAAGTGGGGAGCGTGGAGTTTCTTTTTCTATGTCTACTGGGCGGAGTTGCAATGACAAGGAGCTTTTTTTTGTTGGAGGTGGGAGAGTTTGGGAGAGCTTCAAGTTCCTGGCTTCATCTTTTAGTATTCTTATTTGTTTTTTGCATTTTGTTTTTTGCAAATGGTTGTGTATGTTGTGAAGATTATTTTTTAATTTTTTGAAGCTTCTATTTTGTGTGTAGTGTAAGTTTTGTAAGGTTATTCTCTTCTTAGGTTTTTAGCAATACTTTTTTTTTTTTTTATACAAATCGATTTGGGAGAGTTCTTCAAGTAAGTATGGAGCCCTCTTTCTGTACCCAAGTGGTCCTTATATGGATGATGCTGTTTATGACAATGAGCAACTCCATAAGTGTCAAGTCAAAGGCTTTGGAGTTATTAGATAGTGGGACTTCAATTAGGTTTCATGTTTGTGCATTCTTCTTGTTGCTTACCAAACGGAAGAAACCCAATGCCTCTCGCCTCTTTTGGATTGAGCCTAGACAAAGTACACATTGGAATTATGTAGAGAGGGTGGTGTGGAGATCAAGCAATGAGATGCATTACAAAAAATTCAAGAAATTTTATAGAATGGACTTGGGTGCATTTGAGAATTTGTTGAATATGTTGAGTCCTTTCTTGAAGAGTAGATGTGAGAACCAAGTTAGGCCTCAAATGGAAATTATGAAAATTGTAGCATGTGTCATTTATAGATTTGCACATAGACATAGTGCGGATCACATGGCAGATCGTTTCAAAATTGGGGCTTCACCATGTAGACATAGTAGTTGAATCAATTGTTTAGCCACTACATTAGCATTCCAAGTGGAGACCGCCTTGTTAGCATCATCTCTGAATTTGAAGAAATAACAAGATTGCCCAACGTTTGTAGTGCTATAGACGGGACTCATATACCATTAGTAGGAATACCTAGTAGAAGTAAGACATTAATGGTAACACATTTATAATAAGAAGAGATTCTACTCTATTGTATTACAAGCCGTTTGTGATTCAAGGAAGATTTTCTAGAATGTATGTGCGGGCCAACTTGGAGGAGTGGACAATGGTGGTCAATTTAAAGTCTCCAATTTATATAAGAGTTTGTGGAGACAAGAGATTCTGCAGCAACGAGTAGTGGTCAATAGTGGGCATCTCATTGTTTTTGTGATTGACCATCAAAATTTGATTTCAGAATATGTTTGCAATATCATGGCAGTCGATCCTACTACAGAATACTGCCTAGCTGAAGAGGAGCACTTAGAGTGTTCATTAAAAACCACGTGCAAACAAAACTTTGGACCGCCTATATATTTTTTGAATTTTAAATAAAATTAAATGAAAAAATGTGAATAGATTTTTCTATTTTGAAAGTTTATATTTTGAAATATTCATATTTTTATCTATTAATAGTAATTAGTTATAAATTTTGGAAGTAAAAAGATACACTCCAGAACTAAAAAATAACTTTCACATCCCTATATTATATAAGAAAAAATTGTCTAAAAAATGAACAAAAAATTACTAAAAATAACTTTCTATTGAAAGCTCATTTTTAGTTGAATATTGATGCAATGGTCATCTAAATGTGTTTTCTAAAAATATTTGAGTTAAAAAAATATGTCATTTTAGTACATTTTCAACCTCTTCTAAAAATCATTCCATATTTTATTTGAGTTTGAAATTTTGAGAGTAGAATCCTATAATCATCAGTAAACAATGCTCAAAATTGGAAGTTAAAATTATAGTTTATTGAAAACCACTTGTTCGCACGTAATCAACAAAGTTCATATATAGTGCACCCCCGAGCCTCAACCTAAAGGATATTCCATGTTCTTGGGTGGTTAGACTTCATTAGTTTTCTTTATTAAAATATACCTTTCCAACCTTTGATATTTTCTTCACATAGTAATATGTATCCAAAATATAGCTTCTTTTTTTCATGATAAAAAACGTTCAAATGAAGTTTACATGATTTTTCAAAGTAATTTCTTTGAAAAAATTATAGTAAATTACAAAAAATATTATATAAAAAATATGAAAATTTTAAAATCAAAACTAGAGATGATTGTGACAAATATTGGGATGCAATTGGTGTTGTTCTTGAGATCATACTAAAAGAAATTCAGTAGAAAAGGTCACAAGTGATGTATTTTAAGCTTTGAAGGTGTGTTGAAGAAGGATAATGACCTACTCATAAATTACCTTATTAGTATAATAAGTTTGTTCCAAGGGAGGAAATCAATGCTAATGAGACTAATTCTTAGAAAGGAAATACAATCCCAAAATAGAAGACTACAACCCAATTTGGAAAATCAATAACCACTCAATCTACAACGACATTGCATAATTCACTCACACATAGTTTGACTAACACCATCATACTCCATTCTCAAATAATTCCATTAACACATGTGCACATTAAATCATTCATTAAATCATACACATTAAAACACTCAATTCGGCTTAAACATATTTCTTATTTCTGAATTGGTAAATACATCACCATTTTACAATTTGAGTTTCAACTTGCAATTCACACTCAACTATTAGGATTCTACATTCCTTATTTCACTTCATCTTCACATCACCGATTAGGACATTACATTCCAACTTTCACTATTCTTCACACATACAGTCACACTTCATCATCCAATCAAAACTCCAACACTTATTTTCATCAACTCCTAAAACATTTCTTCAACTTGGAATACTTAAAATTTCATAGTTAGACACACATACACATCTCCATCTCATCAAACTCCAAAGACTCACTCACATGTACACACACAAAACAACAAATCAAATACACAAAACAACCTAGCTAGGACACGCAGTAGACACTCTTCGACACTGGGTGCCTTCCAAATTGAGAGAAACAACCTAATAGGGACCAAAGAACAGTTGGTTAACTGCTCAAATACAAACTTAACCACAAAAGAAAACTACCAAATTTGAACACAAAACATAACTTCCATTAGACTCCAATTAGGACACAAATATCCTTATCCTCTTGACTTTACAACACATTCAACCTCCTCCCAAACTCTCCATCAAGTCTTAAACACCCCCCAAATCACACATATCCACAACTCTCTCTAATATAACCAACTATGCCACATCCATTTTGTTCTACAAACATCAAATAGAAAACAACCAACTTGTACTACCATCTCTACTTGCCTTGAACTAAGAATGTCCCCCATTACAACAAACCATACACCCCTTCACCAACACATACACTTACTCCTCCTCCCCTCACTACCCCTAAATGTAAAACTCAGTAAGACACTAAAAAAGAGTCTCCCTTCTAATGAAAGTATGTAGCACGAGTGTCAGTGGACATGCTCTTCATGTCCTCCAACCCATAACCCCAAATGCGTCGGAGTTCTCCTCTCTCTCTCATACGGTTAATCCTTGAAGGATAAATGCAGCGTAGCTAAAGGAAGTGGGATCATCCGCGCGACCGTGGTATAAAATCGGCATCCTTGAGTAAGAAAGACGATCAAAGAGCTTCCGCAGAAATGCTTCAAGAGCAGTGCAACAATCATGGCCAACAACGACAAACCTTTCTCCATTGGCGCTTCATTCAGCAGCAGCCTGCAAAGACGTCAACGAGTCGAAGTCACTTAGCCTTTTACTTCATCGTCAACAAACCTTCAGAAAATTTGAGCTCCAATAATAGAATTATACCATCCTATGCAAAATTGAGAGGATGGAATAATCCGACGCCACACCGCTGACATTCCTGTAAGACCATGATCAACTTACTTCCTCTTGCTGGGAATGACGAACGTCCATATCGACAGGCTGCACAGGGGCTCCTCTTGCGACATCTTCAATGACTTGGACAATGGGGGCTGCAACCCACGTGCAAACATCGTAAACTAAACAACCAACCGAAGTTCGCCGACATATATAGTCTGACTCAGTATGTATCTTAAATGGATGCAGCGTAGCAACGATTTCATGGTGAAATAGTCTTAAACAACAATCTGTGGTTTGGATATTCGTAGGTCAAGTCTATGGAGCAGCATCAATCTCAGTAATTCATAAAAACGTAGAAATGGTGGGAACAAGGTCTTGGAAATGGCGTACTGGTCACAGGAGATTCGATTACTGGAGGACGGGCCTCTTGATCGTTGAAATGTTCAATCCCTGCAATTTCAACTATTCAATACTGGATTCAAATCGGAATTCGTCTTCATTCTATTCCTGTCTAAGGATGACATGAGCCTACAATGAAAGCACAAAGTGAAGTGGGCGATATAAGGTGGACACAAACTCTATGATATTACGTTCCGAAGGAGGCCAATTCCAACCGGAAGAGATCAAATGGCCCGAACTTCTAAATCCATTCACGAGTGGAGCCTGTTCAAGTTCTGCACAATCATCTACCAAATGCTTTTCAATAACAGAGTCTATACACAGAGAAATAATTGCTGTGCAGCACGGGGAGAGGTAAAGTTTATAGTCCGTGCAAGATTTCTCACCTTCACCGCCATTCACAATTCCTAGTTCCATTTCCATTTCCGGCTCAGTCATGGACTCGCCACCTGTGCATCAACAAATGAAGAAGTCAAGCAAATCCGCCAGGATGCGATTTAAGGAAGAATCCACACAATACTAAGACTCACATACTCTTCCTCGGGTTCAAGCTCACTGACTTGATAAGAAGTTCACATGTCCTGGACCCCAAAGGAGCAAGAAAAAATCTCACCTTCAGCAGGGCCATAGCCGTTTCCCATTTCCATGGCGTTTGCATCACCAACAGCATCACCAACAGGGAGGGGCTGATCGTGGGCAGTTTCCTCAACTGTGCAAGACGGAAGATAAACATGTTACTTATCAGTTTGCACAGCGAAAGACAGTGTTAGTAGCCGAATTTTTCGAGTCTTTAACCCTTAATGGCGGACCCATGACCAGTGATTTCAAACCTCACTGCCCATCACTCAATTTGCTATCATTTTGCAACCAGATATGTATGAAAATTTTTATATTTATTTTCCAGTGATAAATCATATGTCTTCTGTACTTCACAAAAAATTTAGATTTTTTTTGTGGAAAATTGATTTTTTTTTTTAATTTTTGAAGAAAAAATGAAGAAAAATCACATCAAATAGAAAATTATTTCAAAAAATCTGAAAATTTCACCATGTGTGTATATTACAATGAATAACATCATTGTGTGAACTGAATTTCCGTGTCATTCTATCATTAGAAAATAATAGACATTGAAAATACATCCAAAGTTCAAATTGCAGTAAAATATTCAATATTAGGAATTTAAAAGAAATTCAAATTGGAGTAAGAACTATAGTAGATGAGCTTGAAACTTCACATTTATGTGAAAACAAACACTTGCTTGCACTCTTTCCATCTCACAGTACTATCATTGGAACGCCACAGAATGGCGTTCCAGGATTAAGTTTTCAAGTTTACTAGAGGGAAGCATTTGGACTAATTCAGAGTGCTTCCCTGGACGAAAACACGGAGCAGTACTTGAGGAAGAGTTGAAACTAAGGAAGGAGGCCCCAACCTGCTGTATGTGGGTTGATCTGTTTCATCAACCAGTTCCAGAGTCGAACTCTCAGGAAACGGAGAGCAGTGACGACAATTGAAACGGCAACCCCAATCAACAGTGCCAGCCCCACTTGATACCACAAGCTGCCTCCCATCGCGAATGTCAACCAGCTAGTGCACAATATTCTCTACGAACGAGCTCGATCGATCTGCAACGCAGTAAATGAAGGTTTGCACAGTCAGAATCAAGAGGCGAAATATTGAGCAGTAGCATTAGATAAATCACCCAGGATAACTTACAGTATTATTTGATTGAGAAAACATTAGAGCTGGCGGTAATTACGAACATGTCACCACAGCTTTCCGACGTCGCCGACAGCACCTTCCCTTTAGCTTTGGTCCGCCTACTCCTTCAATTAGTGTGCTCTTCCTCTGATCCACGAAAGTGCACGTGCATTCTTGATCATTCTATCAAATGCTGAGTCTTAGCATCCCGACCACTACTTGAAAGGCTTCTACTCAACGAGCATCAAGCACTTGCACACTGATTTTGAAACGACTTCAAACTCTCACTGCCACAATCTCTGTATTAGCTAGAGCATTCGGAATGCAAAAGTCGGAACTTAAGGGAAAGCAAACCATACAGAGAAGTACAAGAATTAGACCATTTGCCAATGGGAAATTGAAAGAACACAACACGGCAAGCGAGAAACTGTGCTAACAGGTGCGAAGCAAGAAGATGAGCAACTGAAGGCTCTTTGTATATTGTTTTTGCAATAAATTCCGGTGTCGATGCAGGTTGCGGGTGCCCCACGGACGCAGGGTAGTCGTCCCCCACGGATGCATTGTAGAAGTCCGCCGCGGATGCAGTGTAGTCGTCCGCCACGGATGCACTGTAGAAGTCCGCCGCGGATGCACAGTAGAAGTCCGCTGTAGCGGCCGGCTGCGGCTGCGCGGCAGGCCAATTGTAGCTGCACAGCAGGCGCCCCACATTATGTAATTCTGCATCCCACATTATGTGGGACTTCTACATCCCAACGTACATTATGTGGGACTCCTACAGTGCAACCGATCGACACCAAAGCAACCTCGACAGTGCAAAGATTATATTTTTTTCTACATTTGAAGCTTTCATTTGAACTAGTGAAGAGAAACTTGTGGACAATCTTAGTTTTCGGGCAATCTAAGCATCTTCTTGAAAAAATAACTTATAGAATCCATTTTTGAATGCAATTTTTACAATCTAAAAAAGAATTGTTAGGCAAGATTAAGTTTTCTTGCTAAAACAATCTTACCATTGGGATTATTGTGTTTCAATTCCATTACAAAGCTATTAATGGTTTAGTTATCCCTTCAATCTTGAACGTACTTCTACTTAACAATTTTTTAATGAGTGAAAATTAAGTGTTTTTTTGTTGAATTCTTTTTCCTAGATTCTCAACTCAATTCTTCAACATAAAATTTAGAAAATCAAAATCATTAGTGTGAAAATTTTAAGCTAAGAAGATTCAAAGCCAAAAAATCTAAACAATCAAGGTGTAAAAAAATCTTGAATTTGTCACTTTAAATGCAAATATCTTGCAATCTAAAACTAAGGTCAAAGTTCTTGAAATTTTTCTTACGCATTCTTATACTAGTTTGGTACAATAACTTATAATTAGATGTATAAAAAATATAATTTTTTAAATTTTTTGCTCTTTGCAATAGAAAGGACAGTTTTGAGTGGATTTTGCTAGAAAGAAGGCCTTGGGACTTTAGAAGTTAAACCAACATCTATACTATATGTACATCTCTAAAAATCAGTTCTATACTTATGTGGAAGAAACGCTTTTAGAACCAACCTTTGTTCCTTAATAACTTTTGCATACAATATCCAAATGCCCACATTCTCTAGTGCATTGGAACCTCCTTTCACTTGCCAACAAAAACATATGAAAATTTTACCAATCTAATAATAGAAAATAAGCTTAGTAGCAAAAAATTGCAATTTGGGGTATACTACCTTATTGCTCCATGATATACTGTTGCAAAAAACACTAGAACTTTTTATTTGCCGCATATGAAAAAATTTGCAAATTTTGAATTCATATATACAATCAAAGGTCCCTAATGAGCTAGTTTTTGTGAAGAAATTCGAAAGTTAAGGCACAAAAGAGGGGGCACTTTTTACATTTACTGTTTGATGGGGCAATACATAGGTCAGTCTTCCTTAGCCCCAAATTCTGGGGCCAGTGAGAACTGAACCCCTCATTGCCCCGGCTAGGGTTAATTGTGAAAAAAAGCCCCCTATTTTTTTGCCTCGATTTTTTATATTTCTACACTATCCCTAGCTAATTCGGGGCCGCTGATTGCAAATCTGAATTCAGAATTTACAAAAGAATTCATCTGATTGCAAATAAAAAATTCCACAGCATTTTCCCCGGGGGTAAAACGGAGCAATGAGGGGGTCAGTTCACCGTGGCCCAAATTCTGGTGTCGGCAATAATACTGTTCAGGGACGTTATTTACTCTCTGATAGCCGTGGTAAGAGAGAAGTTACTATCTATGGTTTCCAAGTGCAATGACAATTATGTCTTAGACAATTTGATTCATACAATGGTTTTTATTTCTTTCCAACGATGATCTGCTCATCGATGTCCTTCGATGGTAGTGCCGACAATGTGTGGCCACCTTCATTTTGAAACAATTCTAAAATCATTGGTTGAGTAGATACGGTCAACGGTGGGCATCTCATTGTTTTTGTGATTGACCATCAGAATTTGATTTCAGAATATGTTTGCAATATCATGGCAGTCGATCCTCCTACAATATACTACTAGCTCGAGGGGGGCACTTAGAGTGTCCATTAAAAACCACATGTGAACAAAACTTTGGACCCCTATATACTTTTTGAATTTTAAATAAAATTAAATAAAAAAATGTGAATAAATTTTTCTACTTTGAAAGTGTATGTTTTGAATTATTGATAGTTTATTTATTAATAATAATTAGTTACAAATTTTTGAAGTAAAAAGATACACTCTAGAACTAAAAAATAACTTTTATATATCATCATACTACTAAAATCATAACTCCCTCTATAATATCACAAATGCTACCATCAATACTAGGGGCTCGTGCCTGCTCTACTACGCATTCATTGTATTACATATTAGTAAAATTTTGATATATTTGAACAAAATGCATGACAATGATTTCAATAAATCTTTAAAATAATTATTTTAAATATTTTGTAAAAATATTTTCAATCATGCATACATAGAAATCGTATTTTCACACAATGTGATATTACAGAAATAGAGTAGCAGTTTGCAATCACTTCTGTAATATCGCTTTTTACAAAGAGTGATATTATAAAAATAATATAGTTGTTGTAATTAAGGTGATATTAAAGAGGATCCATAGGATGATATTATAAAGGTAGTAAATCCATTGCTTCTCTTGACTTTACACTTCTTTGCACTTCTATGATTTTATGCTTTTGTGAGCTTTGAGCTTTCATGATTTCAATTTTCTATTGCTACTACCAAATGATTTTGAGAAATTTATTCAATTGAAGTGATTTTGGATTCCACAACAATTAAGTTGTTCACCAAGTTTTTGAGATTTATAAGTTTTTCTTTTCAATTCTTCAATTTGAGTTGCCATTTTTTGTAACAATGGAGTCAAATTTCTAATGCATTCTAATGTGTATCTTTTATAGTATTTACCATTGCATATGTTTCATTCATCATTCAATAAATTTCTATAGTACATTTCAATATATGTTTACTTATAAAAAAAATTATACAAAGATTTTAGTCATTTTTATTTGAAGATTTATTGAAATTTTTGTTTTGCATTCTATCTAATACATAAAAATTCTTACAAAATTCTTATAAAATTCTAATGATGAATGCGTAGCATAGCAAGTGCCAACCGCTAGTCATACTACTAAAATCATAAGTCCCTCTATAATATCACAGATGCTACCAATAATACTAAAGGCTTGTGCTTGCTATACTATGCATTCATTCTATCACATATTAGTAAAAATTTGATATATTTGAATAGAATGCATGATAATGTTTTGATAAGTCTTTAAAATCATTATTTTAATTATTTTATAAAAATACTTTCAATCATGCATACATAGAAATCATATTTTCACACAATGTGATATTATTGAAATAGAATAGCAATTCACAATCACCTTTGAAATATCGCTTTTTACAAAGGATGATATTATAGAAATAATATAGCCGTTGCAATTGAGGTGATATTAAAGAGGATCAATATGGTGATATTATAAAGGTAGCAACTCCATTGCTTTTCTTGACTTTATATTTCTTTTGTGCTTTTGTGAGCTTTGAGCTTCTGATTTCAATTTTCTATTGCTACTACCAAATGATTTGAAAAATTTATTAGATTGAACTGATTTTGGATTTCACAACAATTAAATTGTTCACAAAGCTTTTTAGATTTACAAGTTTTTCCTTTAAATTCTTCTATTTGGGTTTCCATTGTTTGTAACAATTGAGTCAAATTTCTAATGCATTCTAATATATGTGTATCGTTTATTGTTTTCATCATGGCATGTATTTCATTCATCATTCATTAAATTTCTATTGTTTATTTTAGTATATGCTTATTTATAAAAATAATTATATTAAGATTTTAGTAATTTTTATTTAAAGATTTATTGAAATTCTTGCTCTACATTCTCTCTAATACATAAAAGGTCTAATGAAAGTCTAATGGTGAATGCGTAGCATAGCAAGCACCAAGTGCTAGTATAAGAAAAAATTGTCTATAAAATGAACAAAAAATTCTTAAAAATAACTCTCTATTGAAAGCTCATTTTGAGTTGAATATTGATGCAATGGTCATCTAAAAGTGTTATCTAAGAATATTTGAGTTAAAAAAACATGTCATTTTAGTGCATTTTGAACCTCTTCTAGAAATCATTCCATATTTTATTTGAGTTTGAAATTTTGGGAGTAGAATCCTATCATCATTAGTAAACAATGCTCAAAATTTGAAGTTAAAATTATAGTTTATTAGAAACCACTTGTTCACACGTGGTTTGTTGTAGTAGAACTAAGTGCCCCCCCATGTAATAACCTCCCCAATGCTACTATTATTAACCACTTGCAAATTTTGTATTTTGGGGCCAATTGTATCTATTTTTTGATTAATAAGGCTTTCAAGAGTTTCAATATAACATAGAGGCACAAAGAACATATACATTGAAAGATTTTGAATTTTGACTATGTGGTCATAAACTTTATAGATTTGGATGGAATACAAAACCTTACAACGACATCATTGTGGCAATCCAAAGGTACAGCACATTCAACCTCCTCCCACACTCTTCATCAAGACTTAAACACCTCCAAATCACACATATCCAAGAGTCTCTTTAATATAACCAACATTGCCATCAACTATGCCACATCCATTTTGTTCTACAAACATCAAATAGAAAACAACCAACTTGTACTACCATCTCTACTTGCCTCGAACTAAGAATGTCCCCCATTATGAAAAACCATACACCCCTTTCACCAACACATACACCTACCCCTCCTCCCCTTGCTCCCCCTAAATGTAAAACTCAGTAAGACACTAAAAAAGAATCTCCCTTCTCATGAAGGTATGTAGCATGAGTGTCAGTGGACATGCTTCTTTGTGTCCTCCTCCTCTCTCATACGGCTAATCCTTCAAGGATAGATGCAGCGTAGCTTAAGGAAGTGGGATCATCCGCGCGACCGTGGTATAAAATCCGAACCCTTGAGTAGAAAGATGACCGAAGGGCTTCAGCAGAAATGCTTCAGGAACAGTGCAACAATCATGGCCAACAACGACAAACCTTTCTCCATTGACGCTTCATTCAGCAGCAGCCTGCAAAGACGTCAACGAGGCGACGTCACTTAGCCTTTTACTTCATCCTCAACAAATCTTCAGAAAATTTGAGCTCCAATAGTAGAATTCTACCATCCTATGCAAAATTGAGAGGATGGAATAATCCGACGCCACACCGCTGACATTTCTGCAAGACCATGATCAACTTACTTCCTCTTGCTGGGAATGAGGAACGTCCATTTAGACAGGCTGCACAGGGGCTCCTCTTGCGACATCTTCAATGACTTGGACCTTCGGGGCTGCAACCCATGCGCAAACATCATAAACTAAACGACCAACCGAAGTTCGCCGACATATATAGTCCGACTTAGTATGTATCTTACATGGATGCAGCGTAGCAAAGCGATTTCATTGTGAAATAGTCTTAAACAACAATCTGCGGTTTGGATATTCGGAGGTCAAGTCTATGGAGCAGCATCAATCTCAGTGATTCATAAAAACTTAGAAATGGTCGGAACAAGGCCACGGAAATGGCGTACTGGTCACAGGAGATTCGATTACTGGAGGACGGGCCTCTTGATCGCTGAAATGTTCAATCCCTGCAATGTCAACTGTTCAATACTGGATTCAAATCGGAATTCGTCTTCATTCTATTCCTGTGTAAGGATGACATGAGTCTACAATGAAAGCACAAAGTGAAGTGGGCGATATAAGGTGGACACAAACTCTATGATATTACGTTCCGAAGGAAGCCAATTCCAACCGGAAGAGATCAAATGGCCCGAACTTCTAAATCCATTCACGAGTGGAGCCTGTTCAAGTTCTGCACAATCATCTACCAAATGCTTTTCAATAACAGAGTCTATACACAGAGAAATAATCGTTGTGCAGCACGGGAAGAGGTAAAGTTTATAGTCCGTGCAAGATTTCTCACCTTCAC
The DNA here is from genome assembly GCA_950106755.1 of Climacium dendroides. NCBI lineage: Eukaryota > Viridiplantae > Streptophyta > Bryopsida > Hypnales > Climaciaceae > Climacium > Climacium dendroides. Next base: position 36,881,083 of record OX467084.1, read on the forward strand.
CGCCATTCACAATTCCTAGTTCCATTTCCATTTCCGGCTCAGTCATGGACTCGCCACCTGTGCATCAACAAATGAAGAAGTCAAGCAAACCCGCCAGGATGCGATTTAAGGAAGAATCCACACAATACTAAGCCTCACATACTCTTCCTCAGGTTCAAGCTCACTGACTTGATAAGAAGTTCACATGTCCTGGACCCCAAAGGAGCAAGAAAAAATCTCACCTTCAACAGTGCCATAGCCGTTTCCCATTTCCATGGCGTTTGCATCACCAACAGCATCACCAACAGGGAGGGGCTGATCGTGGGCAGTTTCCTCAACTGTGCAAGACGGAAGACAAACATGTTACTTATCAGTTTGCACAGCGAAAGACAGTGTAGCCGAATTTTTCGAGTCTTTAACCCCTAAATGACGGACCCATGTCTATTGATTTCAAACCTCACTGCCCGTCACTCAATTTGCTATCATTTTGCAACCAGATATGTATGAGAAATTTTATATTTATTTTTCAGTGATGAAACCACATGTCTTCTGTACTTCACAGATCTGAATTTTTTGTGGAAAATTGTTTTTTTTATCATTCTTGAAGAAAAAATGAAGAAAAATCACATCAAATAGAAAATCGTTTCAAAAAATCTGAAAATTTCACCATGACTAACATCATCGTGTAAACTCAATTTCTGCATCTTTCTATCATTAGAAAATAATAGACATTGAAAATACATCCAAAGTTCAAATTGCAATAAATTATTCAATATTAGGAATTTAAAAGAAATTCAAATTGGAGTAGAAACTACAATAGATCACCTTGATTTTGTTAGTTGGACTCAAATTCAAAAAATATCATTTTTGTGGAGAAATCTCAGATTTAGAGCAAGGAACAACAACTTCCCAAAATACAGTAAAATAGCATGTTTTATGATTCGTTTTGTTTACTAACATCTCATTTATGTGAAGACAAACACGTGCAAGACTAAAAACTCATTTAAATACTCTTCATAACCCACCATGAAAAGTCAACAAAAACAATTATGGACAAAAAACTGCTTTTGTACTCTTTCCATCTCACAATACTGTCAATGGAACGCCACAGAATGGCGCCAGCGGCGCTCCAGGATTAAGTTTTCAAGTTTACTAGAGGGAAGCACTTGGACTAATTCAGAGTGCTTCCCTGGACGAAAACACCGAGCAGTACTTGAGGAAGAGTTGAAATTAAGGAAGGAGGCCCCAACCTGGTGTATGTGGGTTGATCTGTTTCATCAACCAGTTCCAAAGTCGAACTCTCAGGAAACGGAGAGCAGTGACGACAATTGAAATGGCAACCCCAATCAACAGCGGCAGCCCCACTTGATTCCACAAGCTGTCTCCCATCGCGCCTGGAGTGCACAATATACTCTACGAAACAGCTCGAACGATCTGCAACACAATTATTCAAGGTTTGCACAGTCAGAATCAAGACGCGAATTGAGCGGTAGCATTAGATAAATCACCCAAGATAATTTACTGTAATTGATTGAGAAAACATTAGAGCTAGAGGTAATTACGAATATGCCACCACAGGACTCTTTCCAACGTCACCGACAGCACCTTCCCTTCGCTTAGCTTTGGTCCGTCGACCTCAACCTACTCCTTCAATTCATGTGCTTGCGATTCTCTTCCTCTGATCCACGAAAGTGCACGTGCATTCTTGATCATTCTATCAAATGCTGAGTCTTAGCATCCCGACCACCACTTGAAAGGCTTCTAATCAAAAAGTAGCTAGCATTTGAACACTGATTTTGACACGACTGTCTTGAAACTCTGCCACAATCTCTGTATTAGCTAGAGCATTCGGAATGCAAAAGTCGGCGCTTGAGGGAAAGCAAACCATACAGAGAATTATGTACAAGAATTCGACCATTTGCGGAAGGGACTGAACCCAACACCGAAAGCGGGAAACTGTCCTGACAGGTGCGAAGCATGAAAGCTCGGGCCTTGAGTTCGAAGTTCCCGATTCACTAGCTACTTCAGTCGCTGAATCAAGTGAAAACCAAGTGGACTAATTGAACACCGGAGCTTAACACAGCGACGGGATGGAAGCACCATACAGTATTTAAAGAGCCTTCTGCAATTGACGGGATGGAAGCAGATAACACAGCGACGGGATGGAAGCATGAAACACAGCTGTGAAGCAATACCGGAAGGCTATTATATTTAGTGCTGGCACGCCAATTGAGCACTGTAGCTAAGTTCACTGAAATGAGGCACTGTAGGTACTGTAAGTTCACTGAAATGAGGCACAGTCTCTGAGGACGCTGATATGAGGAGCTACGTTTTCTGAAAACGAAGCGTAGGGACCGGTGCCAATATTTCAACATGGTTGGAATATTGGAATAACGTATTTTGTCCGATGAATGACAAGGAATTTTCCTGTGTAGGACAGAAATGAAACCATTCATCTCGGACTGAGGGGTGGAAAGGAAAAATCTTCTATAATAATTTGACCCCCAATGAAAATTTTGTTGTTTCCATCGGGAAAGTACACCCCTATCGAAACAGCCAGGTACACTCCTATTGAAGCAATACCGGAAGGCTATTTATATGTGGTGCTGACACTCCAATTGAGGAATCGACGACCCGCAGCCCATCGGTTCTATCCCTTAACCCATAAACGTTGCATTGTACCAGAAGGTGCCAGGAAAGAGAGGAAACAGCGGACCATGTCCTTCCGGTGCTTTGGGTGCTTCCTGGTTGTAATTTACTTCCTTTCTTCTTTCTTTTTTCCTTTGGTTTATTTTGTTTTTTTAACAAATGGAAGAACCATTGCAATTTGGTTGAGTGTCATGGGGGGCACCGCCTACAGTAATTTGGACATGACCAGCGGATTTAACCCTGAGCGTCCCAACGCCCCAAATGTGGCCTCCTACTATGAGGCCTCCTGCTATGAGACATTTGACCATTATAATGTCCTAGGTTGTATGGTGAAAACTTCCACAAATTTCTCCAAAGATGCCCTACCTACCTCTCTTGCAATCTAAATGGTCATGTCTCTTGGATCTTATTTTTTAATGGGGGGGTTTATTTGAGTGGCAATTTGTAGCTTGCTTTTGAAATTTGCGCTAGGCAATGAGGGGTTAAAAGACATTTCACATCCGGGCTTGGTCAAACTTCATTAGATTTCTACATTAAAACATAGATTTTAAAGTTTTGATATTTTTCACATGTAGTGACATATGCCTAAAGTTTAATCTATTTTTTTCACAATCAAAAATATATAATTGAATTTTATATGATTTTTAAAAGAAAATTTTCATACAAAATTATAGTAATTACAAAAATGCTTTAAATAGTATGAAGTTTTTGAGAAAAATGGGAATAATAGAGACAAACTTCATGGTGTAATTGATGTACTCTTTGACACTACATCAAGAAAAATTCAATAGAAAAAGCTCAAAAGTGGTGTATTTTGAGCTTCGAAGAATCTATCATGGAAGTATCACAAAAATTACAATTTTAACAATTTTGAAAAAAATTCAAATGGAGTAAAAAGTAGATCATTGGATCTACATTTTCTTGATTAATCTTAAAAACATTTAAAATTAAAAACTATATAAAAATTCAAGATTTGACTTTCAAAATGCCCGAGGGGCTTGCATTTTCCTTTTAAGGGTTAAGTATAAGGTAAACCAGCCGATTGTGGTCAAAATGAGGAGTTTGACATCATCTTGTTGTTGAAACTTTTCAATTTTTCCCCACATTAGTACAAGTGTGAAAAAGAGCAAGTGCAATTGAAATTATATTTTTTTTGACAAAGTATGAATTCACTAGGAATTTCTGAACTGTTCATCCCAAAAGAGTCTGTAGACTACCTTAAAACCAACAAAATCTGAATCTATAATGCTCATCTCACTACCTCATGCAGTCAAAATATTTTCTATAAAAGAAGGCCAAAGAAGTCAATTTTCACAACAAACTTCACACTAAAAAATCAAAAGTTCCTAATGAGGTCAGTGTTCACTCCATTGCTGTCATGTAAGACATGCATTGTGGCCCACATCTCACATATTGAAAAAACCCCACAATGGGTCATTTCTTAGGCGACCGCAATGGGTCATTTGACCACAATGGGTTGTTTTACCTTACTGTAGTGGTCCTTTTCAGGCCCTAATTCTTTTCTAATGAAATATGAGTTTCTGGAAAAATTCAAAAAACTGAATGGACTATTGCATTTGAAGGTAACAGATGTTAAAATCCACATCATATGATATCATGTCTTTTTTAATTATTTTATTGTCATTGTTAAAGAATATTTTTAAAGTATTATGATTATTATAATTTAATTAGACATTAAAATTGTAAAAATCACCATAATTTCATTTTCCAACAAATATTTTTAACATAATTGGAATTTATAGAAAAAATATTTTATGACAATTGTATCAATGAATTATTTGGAGTTTAAATTTAGTTTGATAGTAGAAATTTGACTTACAAGGCATTGCTTTGCATGATTTAGGAGTTAAAAATATAACTACTTTTAGTATTTTATAGCTCCATTCCTCAAATCTTTGGGACTACTTATATTTTGTTTAATCTTCAAACCAATTGGATATTTATGTTATATTTTGCAATTTCATTTCATTATATACTACAAAAATCATAGAATTGATAATTTTTCTCAATTTCTAAAGAGATTATTTAAAATGATAAATGACAAGCTTAGGGAGGCACTCCTAGTATACTTAAGGAACCAAAAGTGACATTCTACACATTCTTACACTTATCTATATAAGACCTTCTGGTTGGATATGTTTGGATATGACTTTAGGGGTCAAAGAATCAAAAGTGACAAGGAAGCTTTTTTTTGAGGGGATATTATCTTTTTATATAGTAATCAAACAAACCTTTAGATTAAAGAATGTTCTAGCATTCACCCTTTATAATATGCCCTATAGTTATTCTAATACTTTATTTGTGTATTCACGACATATTGGATACAAATATTTATTTATTTATTTTCCTGCATTAACATTGTGTTGGCTTTAACATTGAAGGAGAAATACAAACGCAAGTACACAATCACAATCCCTCATCCTAAGGTAAATGTACCCATACCCGATTACTTAAAGAATTTTGCAACAAATCATCTGTAGTTTAAGGCACAACAAATTTCTTCCATTTAGAAAGATAGGAAACATAGGGATTTCAATTTTTGTAATTTTATTGCCAAAATTGAAATTACTGTAAGTTTGGGGAGTCAAAAAGTGCTTGGAGTCCATAGTCAATGTTTAGAGTTTTCCAATTTTGATCCCTCAAGAACTACTTTTTGCTCACTACTTCTTCTTTTGTTGCTCACTACTTTGGAACATGTGTCATGATCTTATTAGTCCCAACCTTGAAAAAGAGATAAAAACTCATTCCAAGCTTTGGTTGAAACTTTGATCCAACCTTGGTTGGAACAATACCCCCTACAAGTTGGGAATAGGTTGTGGTTCATAATAAATATATTTACCTTCTATGTTAAGTGACAAGTGCAAATAAGGAACTCTTGAGAATAATATTGCAAGTTGCCTAAATTTGAATGAAAAAACAAAGATATAGTATAAAACACATCCCAAATTCTTTAAATACAACATAGACTTTAAACAATTGTGTTAACCCTAAAGGACCAAACGGCGTTTTTTTTGGCAACCAAGCAATTTTGGGCAACTCACTATGAATGGAATTTTTATTTTTTTTCATTGAAATTTTCACACGACATGTGCCCAAGGAGTAGCTTTAAGGTCCAACAACTTTCATAACTTTTGACTACATGGCTAAAAAGTTATTGTATGATATATAGGTTTCTTTGTTCAGTGGGCAGTCCGGGCAAAAGAAACTTCTTTAAAAATCACTTTAAAAATAAATAAAAAAATTTAAATGATTTTTTAGATTTAAATATACATGGATATCTTTGAATCATTCCATTTTGATTAATGAGATGAAAGTTATGAGGAGTTTTAGTTGTGGGTAGTTTGAAGGTAGTTATGGAATCTCTACTCTAAAATAAACTTCAAAGTCCTTTATTTAACTCAATTTTAAATATTTTTGGAAAAAAAATAAAACAATTGGGTGCAGATTGTTTATTAAAACATTACAAACCATTGGGATTGGCATTTTTCAATTTCATAAATAAATTGTCAACAACTTTGTATTTTGAATCATTTTCTACTTCCTTCTACTTTCTATTTTTTTTCCTTATATGTTGTACAATTCCAAATGATTTGAAGATTTTCAAACGTGTAGCCAACTTGCCTTGAAGAATGAATCCAAAGAGTGACCACCATTTGGGGCATTTTTTCATAATGACCTGACCTTAAGAAGTGCAGCTGCCCGATTTTTTGCAGGGACAAAAAAAGGATTTTTGTTACTTCAAATGCTAATACCTTGGCTTCAGAAAGCAAAGACCTGGGCCACCTGCTTAATTGAGAAACGGAGAGCAGGAGGAGAATGGTGGTGGCCTGGCAACTCAACTCAATGCTCTCAGGAAAACTTGAAACAGACAAAGGTAAACCAGCCCATTGTGGTCAGAATGAGGAGTTTGCCATCATCTTGTTGCTGAAATTTTTCAATTTTTTCCCCACATTAGTACAAGTGTGAAAAACAGCAAGTGCAATTGAAATTGAATTTTTTTTGACAAAGTATGAATTTGCTAGGAATTTCTGAAGCATTGAACCCAAAAGAGTCTGTAGACTATCTTAAGACCAACAAAATCTGAATCTGTAATGCTCATCTCACTGTTAGTAGTGCAAGTACCAAATTTTTGTAATGCTCATCTCACTGTAGTGCAAGTACCAACAAAATCTGAATCTGTAATGCTCATCTCACCATCTTGTACAATAGTTTGACTTCCAATGAATTGCAATTTTTTAAGCAAATGATTCACGTAGTAACCAAAGGAATGATTTCCATGGTCATTATTCCATTCTTTAAGGGTTAATCCTTCAAAGGTGGAGACAGAGTGTAGCTAAGGAAAGTGGTTTTTATCTAGGGTATGATGGGCCCGTCACCAAGGATTCATGCCTTAAAATTCTTCACACTTTGCTTGTTGCCATTTTACAACTATATTTGAATGAAATTTCTTTTTTTTTTAAAGATGAAATCACATGTGTTTTGTGAATACAAAAAGGATTCAATTTTTTTAGGTGAGAATTCAAAATTATTGTGAAATTATATCGTGAAATCTTGAAGGAAAAAATGAAGGAAATTCATATCAAATACAAAATATGCTCAAAACATTATAACTTTTTACCACAAGTATACATTATAGTTTATAACATCATAGTATAGAGCAAAGTTACTATGTCATTGAAAAAATCACAAATTCAACAAAACCATGGTTATAGGCCAAAAGTTCAAATTGCAATAACATATGGAATCTAAAGAATATTTCAAGTTTTTCAAATCTAGAGTTCAAACTACACTTGATAAATTTCATTTCATTAGTTGAGCACAAATTTCAAAAATATAATTTCTACAACTAAAATTCACATCAAGTGAATAGAGTAAGAAGTGTCCAAAATACACTATTGACATGTGGGATTTGAAGATCAAGTATTTTTGCCTTTTAAAAAATTAATAATGCAATAGAGAGAGAATATTGAATTGATTATTCATTTAAAATACACTCGAGCAACTCCCTCTAAAAAACTTAGATGAAAATTTTTTCCATCCTATTGTCCCTCTTGAAATCATCCAATGGACACAAATTGTTTGCAATGTCTTTACATAGTATAGTTGTCATGGTGCAAAATTAGTGACAACTAAACCCAAATGTGAAGAGAAATAAACTTCCAAACAATAATGATAAATGTATGTTTATACTTGGTGTTAGAGGTATGTGAATCCGGTTCAAATGTAAGTCTAAATTTGTTCCTAAGACCTTTAGTAACAACATTCTTTAACACTAAATGCAAACATATTTTAAGCAAGTTAGAATGAGGGCTCAAACTCCAAAAGTATAACAAACTCGTAAACCCCTTAAAAAACACTTCATATGTACACTTGTTCAAACTTCATTAGTGTATATGTTAAAGCATATATTTAAAAAAATTGTTATTTTTTTCATGTAATAATTCAAGTGTGTCAATTTTTTAGAAAGATTACCTACAAATATAAGACTTTTGTAACTTTTTTGATTCCAATCCAAATAGAATGAGTCAATTTTTTTATATAGACAAAAAATTAATCTACATGAAATATATTTTTGAATTTTTTTTTATTTCAAGGTATTTTGGAGGGTTTGCTACCCAATTTGGAGTATTCTTCTTCCAGATGGCATAATCTTTGCTTACACCAATGCAAATAAAATTTATGTTTCAAAAACCTCCAAAGGAGACACTTAAAACTTTGGGGAAAAAGTTCAAATCACACAATATTATGAATTTATTTCATTAAAAAGTTCAAATCTAAATTAGAATGTAATTTTTATTATTTTATATTCTAACTTTTTTAATTTTAAATATCACAATAAATTCATTATTACACCAAAAAATATAAAATAATCACCATCTACAAAGAAAGAAATTATTCACAATATGAAAATATTCACATTGTGTGAATAAATTAGTTATAGTCTAGAGTTAATGCTATAGTGGAAGATTGAAAATATGAATTGAAGGTTATTGCGTAGAGTGATTTGTGTATAAATAATGAAACAACAACTACGATTATTGTAACTCCATTTTTCAATGATAATTGTATTGAGATGAAATTTCTCATTAATTGGATTTTTTACATTTATCAATTTAATTTCACTTTATGCAATGAAAATTACATGAATAAAATTATTTCATCAAAATTATTCTTTGCAAATAGGTAGCATATATTCTCATATAATAGAGAGACAAAACTAAAAGTTGAATATTACTTAAAATATAAAGTTAGCTCAAAAATGATGATTAATGATGTGGCAATGGAATTTTTTTATAGATTGACCCTTAGATTCCACAAAAGACTTAATTAAATTTCAATGATTTTCATCCTATCACCCTAAATCATGTATTGTACTTTGGAAAAAAGCCTCCCATTGCAATAGTATTGTTTCAATGGTTAAACAATAGAGTATTAAAAGCATGTTGTTGTAGTATTGATGGGGAATTTTGTTAAAATGGTGGTATTCCATGTGCTATTTTTAGACTGTTTGCTCTAAATTGTAAAAGTGACATTTAGGATACGTGTAGTTTTTAGGAATCTTGGACTTATATAGATTTAAGAAATTTAGGGCTAATATAGATTTCAAATTGCAAACTTTGAATTGTAAGAATAATATATAGTACAGTTGTATTTTTTACTCATCTAAGAACAATATAGATTTAAGACATCTAGGAAATTTGTATACTTCAAATTACTTGCTTTGAACTATAAAAACTACCAAAGTAGCAAAATTTTGCCATTTTAATGAAATTTCCCATATTGCTAAAGTACTGCAACAATACAATTTCAATAAAAATGCACTCTATTCATCAAAAATATATTGTTGCAATATTGCAATAATATGCTTTTAATACTCCAGTATTCAATCATTGAATCAATGTTGCAATGGAAGGGGACTTTTCTGATGTAATTTTTCAACATGCAATTCATCCATCCATTTTTCCAAAGATTTTTAATATTTAATTCCACACATGTGTACCTTTTTGTTTTATTTCAAAGCATGACCATTTCAAAAAATTTCAAGCTTCAATAATTAAGTAGTGTAAAAGAAGTTTAATATTATTAAGTTAATCAAATAAATATATTTTTATTATAAATGGATGATTTTCATCCACTTTTATATTCAACTTTATGTGAGATCAATAGCCAATCATCATTTAGAAATATTTAAATCATATTAATTTAAATTTTTTATTGATCATTAATCTCTCTATATAAATTAATTAGAGCTCTTTTCAATTGGGGGTGCATGCAACTTGATTTCCTCCTTAAAGATTTTTTTTGCTTTTATTCAAATTTCATAGATTCATTTGAAGTTTTTGAATTCTAATTTCTACCCACCTAAAAACTTTGCAAAGTTCCTAAAAATAAAAATTACACAGTAGTTTGCAATTGTGAATAAAAGATTGTGTTTCTAAATATACAATTATTTAATAATTTGGTTGTACATTATATAATATTCAACACTACAATGTACAATCATGGTGAAAATTTGAGTTTCTAAAAAAAAGCACTTATATTTGGTGTGAATTTTCTTCACTTTTGTTCAAAAATTGAAAATAATTTGATTAATTTCAAATCTTTATAAAGAAATTTGAAAAGAAAGAGTAATAGTACACATCTCAAAAATTTGAAAATCTTATGATTGAGTTGTTGAAGAATGAAGACGTGAGATTTCATTTTTGAAAAATAAATGTTAAGAAATTTTCATTAATAGATATTGACAAATGAAGCACAATTTTATATAGAAGGATTTAGAAGTCTCAATACGTTATCATCAACTCAATCCTACAATGTTAGTTCTTCAAAAATAGACAAAGAAAGTGTAGAAATTAGAAACAAAATACTACAAGTGAGTAGGAATTTGCACTAGAAGTGAACCAGAAATCAAAAAAATATATATACAAAAGAAATTCAAAACCAATTACTAGAGTTAGAATAAAAACAAGGACACTACAAATACACTTTAAAGTAGGGGAAAAATAGTAATAACACTTGTACTAGAATTTCAATAATATATTGTATCAAAAATGCATTTACAATGAAGAATTTATGAAGTTTGATTATTCAATCATAACCTTTGTAGATTTGAATGAAATACAAAACCTTTTACCATTGTCACAATGAGAGCCCTAAATACAATACATTCAATATTAGCCAATGAAGGTGATCTTACCCAATTGTTGTGCCCTTCAAAAAAAACTTGAAATTTTTTTATTTTTCATGCAAGATAAAATTTGCAAGTCTGGAATTCATATTTGCAATTCGAGGCCCCACATTAGCTATGAGAGGTGTACAAGCACTACAACAAAAGCAGTGTTTTATAACTGCAAAATATGACTGCAGTGAGTCGTAAAATCAAAAAATACGACTCACGCAGAAATCACTGTAGATGACTCAGAATATGACTGACTCCAGTCGTTTAGAAGCAGTCGCTTCAGACATCAGTCATATTGGCAGTCATATTTTTTGAGGGATATAAATACCCATTTTTAGCCATAGTATGCCAACATGGCGTATACTTTGACTTTCCTAGGGGAGTCTTGACTTTTTCTTGAGTTGCTCGGGCAAACAAAAAAATCCTACGTGGAATATGACTGCGGTCAGTCATATTTTTGGATGACGTGGAATATGACTGCGGTCAGTCATATTTTTGGATGACGTGGAATATGACTGCGGTCAGTCATATTTTTAGATGACGTGGAATATGATTGCGGTCAGTCATATTTTTGGATGACGTGGAATATGACTGCGGTCAGTCATATTTTTGGATGACATGGAATATGACTGCAGTGGGTCATATTTTTGAATGATATGGAATATGACTGCAGTGAGTCATATTTTTGAATGACATGGAATATGACTGCAGTCAGTCATGTTTTTTGATGACGTGGAATATGACTGCAGTGAGTCATATTTTTTGATGATATGGAATATGACTGTAGTGAGTCATATTTTTTGATGGCATGAAATATGATTGAGGTGAGTCATATTTTGCAGTAATGTAGAATACGACTCTCGTCAGTCATATTTTATGGAATATGACTTCTGTAAATCATATTTTTGGCTTCATGAAGTTGCAAGTAGCTTCCAATGTGTTTGTTTCAACTTTTGATGCCTGCATATACAATCAAAGAAATAAGAGGTTAGTTTTTAGTGATTGAACAACAAAGCCTAACCTTTAAAGATTTACAATCAACACAAAATATGTAACTCAAGTTTAGGATAGGAAGAATAAGATTGATGATGGAGGAAACAAGAAAAAAAATATAAGTACTAAGAGATAACAAGAATCAAAAGTTAAAATGCAATAAGGAATAAGAAGCAACAACTAAGCAACAACTAAGACACAATATGAGGCAACAATTAAGACATAAGAACAAATAAAAAGCAACAACTAAGATACAAGAAGAAATAAGAAGCACCAACTAAGACATGACAAGAAACAACAAGAAATGAGAGTATAGATGCAACAAGAAGAAATAAGAAGCAAGAACTACAAAACAAGAGGAAACAAAAAAACAAGAACTAGGAAGAAGAAAGAGTTCAAATGCAAGAGAAAGAAAGAATTTAGATGCAACAATAAGAAACAAGAAGCATGAACTAGAAAGCAACAAGAAACAAGAGTTAAGATGCAACAAAAAGCAACAAGTGAGAGCTAAGAGACAATAAAAAGTAAGGAAGAAGAGCCACAAGAAGTGACGGCTAGGGTTTCAAAACCCTAAAAAAATGACGGCTAGGGTATCAAAACCCTAAAAAAATAGTGACTAGGATTCAAAATCCAAAAAAGTAGGTGACTAGGATTTCAAAATTTTAAACAATGACTTCTCTATATTTTTTTGGAATTGCCCAAATTTTTCTTGAATTGCCCAAAACAAAAAAAAATCACTATTATATGAAAATATTAGTGATAATATGACTCAATGTTCCCAAACATGTTCCCAACGTTCCCAAATATGTTCCCTACGTTCCCTATGAAGTAGTTTGGTGTTCCTAATGGCCGTATAGTCTACGCTTGTGAAGTACAAGGCATAAAAATGACTGGCAGTCATATTTCTCCCCAAAGTGTTGGCCTTCAAGAATATGACTGCAAGCAGTCGCCAGTCATCCTCAATCATAATTTTGCAGTCATAAAACACTGCCATTGTTGTAGTAAAGGTAAATTAATCAAGCACAAAATAGAAGGATTTTCTTTTACTTGCACCTCTAGAATGACTTGGAGGGGCCGAGCCAAGGGGTGAGTTGAGTTTATGAAAAAACACTGCGACAAATTGTGCTCCATCCAACTCCATCCGAGGATGATGAGCAATTGCAGAAGACTCTTAATTATTACGGTTCTATAAGTGTCAGTTCAGGTGATTCCTGGCAAATACTCTGAAACTCATATAAAAGTTGGTCAATGATACTCAATTTATAGACTGAGAAAATGAAGTTTTGACAACTTCTTTGGGGTGCAGTTGGAACAAGATAAGGTAGAACTACCCATTACCACCCTTTACCCAATTCCAACACCTACAGGTTCCTCCCATTTATGTCACTGGCCCATCTTATTCCACAATCTTACTCATCCATGATCATAATGGCAATGCACTGGGGAGCAGACACATCAGCCCAGGCTTCAACAATGGTCTGATCATGCTTCAACAAGGTTCTACCCACAGTTTAACATTTTAGCTTTGAAAAATCACAAAAAATTCAATTCTTGTTTGAATGTCTTCATTCTTTTTGCAGTTGACTCCTCTCAAACAATTCAATCTCTGAAAAATATGAGAGCTAATAAATAGCTTCTCCGAAGTACCTAGATAGCTAATCTATATGGTAATGGGTAGTTCTACCTTACCTATTTCGGAGGCAGCTCCCTGATGGCTTTACAGGATGATCTACTCTACACAACCCCGAATGCATTGTTTTATTAAAGAAAAAGGTTTTCTCGTTGGAGATACAACTTTATTTTCCCTGATGGCTTCACAGGATGATCTACTGTACACAACCCGCAATGCACTGTTTATTAAAAAAAGCTTTTCACATTGTAAAGGTCGGTCAATGATACTCAATTTATAAACTGAGAAACTGAAGTTTTGACAACTTCTTTTGAGGTACAGTTGGACTTTTCAGCTTTGAAAAATCACAAAAAATTTCAATTCTTGTTAGATGCCACATTTAACTACTTCTGGACTATTCATTGAATTCTGGACTATTCACTGAATTCAAAACATCGGGAGATCTCCTGATGTTTGTATAGATTGGGAGATCTTTTGATGTTGGTATAGATCTCTTGATGTTTTGAACTGATCCCCCGATGAAAATTTAGATCCCCTGATGTTTTGGATAGATCCTTTGATGCATCTCCCAATGACCATTATGAATTCTGGACTTTCAAAAGTCCAGAAGTAGTTAAATGTAGCATTTGGAATGATTTCATTCTTTTTGCAATTGAGTCCTCTCAAACAATTCAATCTCTGAAAAAATACGAGAGCTGACAAATAGCTTCTCCAAAGTACCTAGATAGCAAATCTGTGTGGTAATGGGAGTAGTTCTACCTTACCTATTTCGGAGACAGCTCCCTGATGGCTTTACAGGATGATCTATTGTAGACCCCCCCCAATGCATTGTTTTATTAAAAAAAAGGTTTTCTCATTGAAGATACAACTTTATTTTCTTGATGGCTTTACAGGATGATCTACTCTAGACAACCCCGAATGCATTGTTTTATTAAAAAAAAGGTTTTCTCCTTGGAGATAAAACTTTATTTTCCTTGATGGCTTTACAAGATGATCTACTCTAGACAACCCCAAATGCATTGTTTTATTAAAAAAAAGGTTTTCTCCTTGGAGATACAACTTTATTTTCCTTGATGGCTTTACAGGATGATCTATTGTAAACAACCCCAAATGCATTGTTTATTAAAAAAAAGGTTTTCTTGTTGGAGATACAACTTTATTTTGTCCAAGTTACAAAAGAAAACTATCACATAAAAACAAGCTAGGTTAGTAGTGATTTTATTGAAGCAACATGCTTCTAAGATAGAGGTACCTAACTCACAATGGAAAACATAAGCGTTTCACCATATACAACATAGGAAATTTTTGAGAAATTGAACTCAATGTGTGCATAAACAAGGATGAAGAAAAATGCATATATAATATAAATGCAGATTTTTCATTTGGACCCATTCTAGTCTCGTAGATGAGTGGATGAGACAGTACAAGCAATAGATTTTTTTGGAGTTGTTACCATTGTCCACAATTCTAATCCTATTAAATGTAAATTTTTAGAAAATTCCAAAAAATTCAATGGACCGTTGTAATGGGTGTCAAAATCAATTAGTTATTTTTGAAGAATATTTTGGAATTCATATACAAATGAAAGTTGTGGATTTTGAGTTTAAGATTCCATCTATATGATGAAATTGACCAATGCTATCACCAATATTCTTTTATAAATTTTGAAAGGAAAATTTCAAAATTCCTTCAAAATTGGATTATAAGCAAAATACTATCATTTTTTGAGTCCAATTTTGTTGGAATGGATTTGAAATGAGGTTTTCTTCTTGTGGTGATTTTTTGAAATTTTTGTATTCTTTGAATTTATAACCTCATTTTTGTAAATCTAGTCTTAAATTAGAGTTAATGCAATTTAGGTTTGGTCAACCACTTGACATACTTCCACATTTGCAATTTTAGAAAAATAATGTACTCTACTAACACCAAATCCAACCATTAGATAGGACAAATTAAGAAGACTTTCATCCAATGTATTAGTAGTTAGACAGTTTAGAAATTGAACGTCAGAGTGCTTGCAAGTTAACCACAAATTTTGCAATAAATTTCAACCCCAATGCTACATCCTCAAGTGTGTGGTTGGGTGCAAACAATGTAGATACAACAGGTTTTACATTATGCACAATTTTAAAGAATTGTTGGATGAGTATTACATGTATAAAGTTTCATTGAGGCAGATGTATAAAGTGTTTTGCTCAATACATGAATTGCAGACCTATACGCACCCAAACAAGAGAAAACATCCCTAAAACACACGGAACTTTACCAAGAGATGGGCGACTAAGGAACCCTCATTTTCACTGCTTCCACTCATTACCAAAAAATTGAGCCCCGTAGAAGGTTGTTAAGAACATTTGTTGACCATCATTAGTGATTTCAGAAGTGCACTATTTCCCTATATCCGCTCAATTTGAAAGACGAGCAGTGCACGATCGGGCTCAAGAATAGACCGTTTAGATGAAATCACAAATCCTACTGGCCCTACAAGTCTGGAATTCCTAAACCATAATGACAACAATTGATTCACTTCTACACATCACATTCAATAACAATAAGAATTACCTTCCCTTACATAGAATGATGTGGAACATTTCACACCATTTCATCCCGAGATGATATGATGTAGAATATTCTACACTCATTGAAACTAATGCTTTAGTTTCCTCATTGTGATTAAAACAACTTTCATGATTTGTGAAACAAGAGTGAGAAGACAAATCTTTATATACACTTGGGGTGGTAGGAGGCAAAGTAAACAATGTGAGATAAATAAATTAAAATTAGTAGGAGCTCAACCGCTCATAGGAAAGTCATATTAAAGTAAAATTTTAGACCTCATTTAGTCATAGTAAAATAGAAAATTCAAAAAACTTTGGACTAAAAAAAGTTGGGAAGTCTATTTAAATTTCATTTCCAAAAATCCGTTTCATATTTTAAGACTCCAACTAAAATTTATGGACATTTCAAAGAGGGGTTGGAAGGGACATTTTACATCTTGAAACATCTTCTTTAAATTTTGTCCATAACTTTTGATTGAAGGTTTGAAATATGAAACAGATTTTTAGAGATGAAATTTAAATAGATTTCCCGATGTTTTTTAGTCCAAAGTTTTTTGAAAAAAGTTCTTCTATTATGACTAAATGAGGTATGAAATTCTACATAAATATAATTTTGACATTTTGACAATAAGTGGTTTAGCACTCATTTTCAAATTATCCCATATCTTTTGAGGATTCATGGTGAAAACTCAATTTTAATATAAAAATGACATCTCCAACCTTCACTCCCTCAAATGTTTCTTACTCAATTCCTTCATAGGTCTACTAAAATTATTTTTTGGATGGGTTAAATGACATTGGAATTTTGATTCAAAGGATTCTCATGGTGTTTGGCATATCATCTTAATGTTTTTTTTGAATATTTGGTTGATTGGTTTGAGATTAAAAAGGGAAAAAAATGTAAACCATATGTCTACTGCCACTGACAATCCTAGCATGTGGAGAATTAAAGAACCATAGGTTTTTGAACTTTCTAAAGTCGTGCTGGCACAAGTAGTGCCAACTCGGACATACATGAGCAGTCAATGGGTTGACATTGTAAATCATTCTAACTTCCCCCAAGTTAGCAACCCTCCCGTGGCCTCATTTCTTTTCTAATGTGCCGGCACACTCTGCCATACATTGTTAATACAGAGACGCAGCAACCAGTTTACAATTAGTCTTCTTCTTTGTCACTGTGACTGAAAACTAAACCCAAACCAAGGTTGTGAACTGTTTCAGAACAACCAAAGAGTTTCCGATCTCCAAACCAAGGTGAAGCCACCCATAACCGATAACTTAAGCCATGGCGGATATGATCTACAACAGTATTTGGCAAAACAAATCTATTATATTAAGTGCAGATCATCACAAGCCTATCACAACCTGTTGTCACAAAAATGGTCATGTTTTCATCCAGTAATTTCATCTAATTGTTTTCATTGCTCTGGTATCTTTACTTTCTTGTAAGTGCATGACTATGACTCTGCTAACATTATACAAACCCGGGGGTGCACTACAAAGGAAGTTCATGGGTGAGGAGCGACCAAAGCCTAACTACCCATTTTTACTTTTCCTAATTACTTTCTAATAAACTATAATTTCAACCTACAATTTTGAGCTTTGTTTAACAATGTCTATAGGTTTCTATTGCTAAAAATTTCAATCCTAAATAACATGTGATATATTGTTTGGAAAGGATTGAAAAATGAACTAAAATGGCATGTTTTTCAACTAAAATATTTATAGAGATCACATAAAGATGACTATTGTATCAATATTTAGCCAAAATAAACTTTGAGTAGAAAGCTATTTTATAGAATTTTTTTTTTCATTTTTCAAATCTTTTTTTCTTATATAATATAGGGATGTGAAAGTAATTTTTAGCTTTACAGTGTATCTTTTTTCTTCTAAAATTTGTAACTAATTCTTATTAATATAAAAAAATACCAATAATTCAGAACATAAACTTTCAAATTAGGAAAATCTATCTATCTATATATTTTTTTAGAAAAAAAATAAAATTTTAGAATATAATATAGGGGGTTCAAAATTTGGTTGCTCTTCACCCATGAACTTCCTTTGTAGTGCACCCCATGAGTATACAAAACCCTAATCGCACTCCAGTCACAGTGTCACACTTTCATCCCACATTTTTCATCCTATTTTTTCGTCACACTCTTGTCATATTGCATTGCCGTTGCATTGCAACAGGCTCCATTCTTGTATTTATTGAAGTACAAAGATAGAAATGGCGACATAGTAGAAAATTTGGTGAATTTACAATTTGAACTGAAATTACTATAAATTATGAAAGCCTGAAGTTGGACTCGCCCCATGTCCAATGTCTAGAGTCTTACAAAATTGATCATTGGGAGAGTACTTGTAGGTAACTCTGGCACACAAAAGGAGGCACAAATTTTGTAGCAATGTTAGGATCACATTGGTTACAAAACCTAGTTTCTTTGAATTCAAAATTAATACAAATGAGTCCCACCTTCTCATGGATTTGAGACACCCTATTGATTGCCTAGGGGGCACTGGTTGGTAATGGGTGCCTCCACCTCAATTGCATGGTTGTCATACTGGACAAGTTACTATTCATTTTTTGTCCTGTAGGACGAGTTACTATTAATCACATGTACTTCAGAGGTACATTTGATGAATAGTAACTCGTCCTACAAGACAAGAAATGAATAGTAACTTGTCCAGTATGACAACCATGCTCAATTGCTATAGTACTATGGAGTCAATCCAAGATTGAATAATTATAAACAAAAAATACGAAGACTTTTTATTTCCAACCTACCTCTATGGAAGGTCGATGCTAGACTGCCTCCAACACTTACTCCACATCCTAGATAAACCCCTAAATGCCCACGGCACCAAATTTTGGTGTTGACAAAATTATGAAGTTAAATAAAACCAAAACAAGATTCTATTTTTGGTAGTTTATATTCTTGAAAAAAAAATTTGAAGTCTAGCTTTAGCATCAAATAACCATTTATAAAAATGAATGATTATGATTTTTCTATTCAAAATTTTGTGCAAGGGTGTCCATTGCAATATTGACTTTCCATAGTGTTGAGGGCTTTCAAAAATGAGCCTCAAATATACCAAATCTTGGAGAAAAAATCACATTAGAAATTCATTGAAAGAAATTGTAGAGTAGATTTTGAGAAGTCATAAATTGATTGGGGTTATGCATGTTAGGTCCTTTAACTTTGTATCTTTTTGTGGCCAATTTTTTAGATTTGACATGTGAAAAGAAGATTGAAAGACTTCAAATCGCTTTTGCAATTTTAACACCCTCATAATCAAATATTATAATCTTTCAATTCATAAGTGCTATATTTTTCTTTTCTTTTCCGATGTGATCTTTAACATATTTAGTTTAAATTTGGAAGGTTACAATTTAAAAAAAAATTATATAGCTTATCAAAATGTTGTTTTTTAATTCAAAATTCCTAGAAGCTCAAAAGGGGAAGGTTTTCTATAGTACTTTGATTTCCAATGAGTACTTTAGGATTTTAAAAACCAACTATTCACATAATGCCCAAAGCCATGATTTTCACAGTCACAAGCTCGCCTTTTAAGGGTTAATAGTCAAAACGTTGAAATACTCTTTTTCATAATTATTTGCACAAAAATTTACCTTTGTCAACAGGCGCTTCATTCATCAGCCTGCAAAGACGTCGGCGACGTGACTTAGCCTTTCACATCGTCGTCAACAAATCTTCAGAAATCAGCTCCTATAGTAGAATTTCATCATTCTAGCTACGCAAATTGACAAGACAGAGAAGGGGATGGAACATTGGTCACACAGCTGACATTCCTGACTAGCTATGAACTTACTTTTGTTTGCTGAGGGACGCCCACTTCAGCAGACACAATGGCTCCTCTTGTTGCACTTTCGCTGACTTGGGCTCTGGGGCCTGCAACCCATGTGCAAACACCATAAATGAATACATAACTAGTGCTGTCATTCTAACTTAGTCGTATGAAATTCAGAAAACAAACTGTGGTAAGGGTGATATGAATCTAGAACGGAAGTATAATTGAATGTCCCGAATTCTGAATCCATTTACGAGTGGAGGATGTTGAAACTAAGCTCACGAGTTCAACCACCAAATCCTTCTTCAAAACAAAAGTAATGAAAGCAGCAGAACGCAAAGAGGTGAAGTTGACAGTGTTCACCGCCATTTTCCGTTGCCATTTCCAAATCAGGCTGAGCTACGGACTCTCCACCTGTGCATCAAGAACTGAAGAATTGAAGTGAAGTAATTCATCCGCCAGATAAAGTGACAAGGAAAACAGCAGAAACACGTACCAGACGACTACCAGACGTTCAACACACAAGCATTCTCCTCTTTTTTGATCTCCCTTGTTTAACGAGGAGGTCGTACTTGAAGAGTTGTCAAATTTTCAGAGTCCACGGGAAAGAAGCACTGGTGTAAAATATATTCTCATACCTTAACATTGGGCGGAGCACAGAGACATCAAATCACCAGTATATATATAGGTATTCAGCAGCACCAGTGATACGGGAAAAATCAACAACAAATTAATGTCGATTTTGTTTACGAAGTTGATTCGCCCAGTTCACAAGTCCTGGACATGAAAATGGGCAACAACTAAACCTCACCTTCAGGAGAGCCAAAGCTGTTCCTCATTTCCGAGTCAATCACAGTATTTGCATCCGCAGTAGCACCAACTTCAGGGAGGGCATGGTCTTGAGCTCCACCACCAGCTGACGAATGGAAGAAGGGAGACGAGTTGAAGATGCCGTCATTTTGCGCAGCGAAAGTCACAGCTGACAGTTAGACTAAGATCGACACCCAGATCGAGCTAGTTCTACCTGGAGCTAGTTCACCATGCAGAAGGAAAATATTGAGGAGTTAGCGAATTTAGGAGTTGAGGAAGAGCTGAAATTGAGGGAGGAGGCAGCAGACCTGCTGTCTGTATCTCGAAAAAACACTTCCAAAGTCGAACGCTCAGGAACCAGAGAGCAGCCACTATGATTTGAATGGCAATGCCAATCAGAAGCGGCAGCCACACTTGATCCCACAAGCTGCTGCCTCCCATCGCGTCTATCAATTAACCAGCTGTTCACAGCAGAATACGAACCAGCTCGATCGATCTGCACGCAAAAAATCAAGGTTTGCTGTCGAAATGAACAATCTATGAGGGGCATTAGACCGACAGTAGTGTAGTACTGCATTTGAACACCGTGTATGTTCCAAAAATGTTACCGTAAGTAGCGAAGGCAACAAGGCTAAAGTAGAGAAATGCACTGCAATATGGGGGTAAGGAAACAGAAAGGAAGGTAGGGGACGGCCACATATGACGTCATGGTGTATGCAAAGGAAACAGAAAGGAAAGAGACCTGTCCACCTGTAGATGCAATATTCTTCCATTACTTCCTTCTACTGTAGTTCAAACCCAGTCACAAATTTCATAATTTCATAAGCCGGAGTTGTTATCTTTGAAATGTTCATAGGACCGGTTGATAACTTGATAACTAAAGGTAAGAGGGTCTAAAAGCGCACAGGTTCTAAAACTGCCCACCTCCTGAAATGTACAGTGTTTGTACATGGTTTGTTTTTTTAGCCTTTTAGCAACGTACAAAAAATTTACATTTCAAGAGGTGGGCAACATTAGAGCCCTATGCCATTTCAACTTCAAATTTTCATTACTAATTCCACAAAGCTTCAAAAAACATGAAATGACTTGGGTTAGATGCTAATTCTACTTTTCTTTCAAGGAAAATTTACTGAAATATATTTTTAGAAGCTTTACCTCCCCAAAATCAATTCACGCTCTTAGGTGGGCGATTTGTGGACCAACTACTTTAGTTGTTGGAGAAGCTTATCAATTTCTCTCAATTGGCCATTTTATTAGACATTTAAATTTTGAACAACAGATGAATCATGAATGCATAAATGTCCCAAGCACATGGAATCTTTATTTTTCATCCATCTAAATGTTTATAAATTCTAGTTGTTGTTTTTTTCATTTTTTATGAAGTACCAAAGTGGCGATATAAAACATTATAGTGGTGCTCCAAATTTCAGCATTCATCCACATAGTGAATTTGACACTAGAAAGCCAAAAAAAGCTAGCATAGATTCTTGTATTAGTTCTCTTCTATTTGTATGATACAAATTTTTACAACTTCTTTTTTGCAAATCTTCATGGGGCATAAATATGATTGATTGATTACAAAACTAACTTTTTCATTTAAGAAATGAACTCAATAAATAAGTATGTTTTTTTATTCAAAAACATACCTATTCATTCAGTTTGAATCACTATCATTCAAACTTAATATTTTGAACTCAAAATAGAAAAATTCCTTGTGAAAGAATTTATAAACAATTAATAGTCAATTGTAGAAACAATTTTGAGAATTGTTGGTTTCAAGTTTTATTGATAAAGATTACTAAGTGTAGTAACTGATCTAATTGTGCAGATATCATCAATGGATCGTATTTTACAACTCCATATCCAGAAATGGGTTGCTTTTTTGGGTGAAATTTGCAAGATTGAATGTTTATAACATTTGTGAATTCAATTTGTGAAGACAAGTGCTACAGTAGGAGATGTCGACCATATAGTTAGCAACAGATTCAATAGCACAAGAGAAATAATTAATGTCATCCTGTGCCCTCAAACAACTCTAGGCAATCACAAGTTAACCCCTAAAGGACCAAACTGTATTTTTTGGCAACATAACAATTTTAGACAACTTACTACAAATGGGATTTTTTCTTTGAAATTTTTTGAAATTTTCACACAACATGTACTTGAGGAGTAGCTTTAAGGCCCAACAATTTTCATAACTTTTGACTACATGGTTAAAACGTTATTGTATGATATATAGTTTCTTTTCTAGACTAGCAATCCAGATAAATTAGAAAAAATCACTTTTTCCACAAACAAAAATTTGAATGTGTTTTTTTAGATTTATATATACATAGAAAGCTAAAAATTATTCCATTCAATCAATGAGATGAAACTTACGAGGAGTTTTAATTTGCGGTTAGTTATTGATTCTCTATTCTAAAATTTACTTTGAAGTCATTTATTTAATTCCATTTTCAACAGTTTTGGAAAAGTAAAATCACATGATGTAGATTGTTTATTACAACATTACAACCATTAGGATTGGCATTTTTTAATTCCATACACTACCACAAGATGGGGGGTTTTAACTTTTATGTGAATTTTTAAGTATAGTTTTAATAATAAGATTAGAAGAAATGACTTTTAAGGAGATTTACAGTAAAAATTTACTACAAGTACATGTATGGATGCTAAATATTGCATTACGTGTATATAGCACAAAGTTACATGTAATAGCACGAGAATTGCTAAAGATCATTGCAAGAAATACTGGTCCTATTCCCTGTTACAATTTAAGTGACATTATCTTTTGGTTTAACTTTTGAATCCCAAGTCCTAAGAATATGAAATTTCTATTGGACATGTCCTCGGGAGGTGCACTCCCCCTTTTTTTGATGTTAGCGTGCAAATAAAATTTTGAATCCCCTATGTATTTTTTGAATTTTAAATAAAATAAAATAAAATAAAATAAATAGATTTTTCTACTTTGAAAGTTTATGTTTTGAATTATTGATATTTTTATTTGTTAATAATAATTAATTATAAATTTTTAAAGTAAAAAGATACACTATAAAACTGAAAAATAACTTTCACACCTCTATATTATATAAGAAAAAATTGTTTAAAAAATGAACAAAAAATTTCTAAAAATAATTCTCTATTGAAAGCTCATTTTGAGTTGAATAGCGATGCAATGGTCATCTAAATGTGTTCTCTAAAAATATTTGAGTGAAAAAAATACACCATTTTAGTGTATTTTTAACCTTTTCTAGAAATCATTCCATACTTTATTTGAGTTTGAAATTTTGCAAGTAGAATCTTGTAGTCACTAGTAAACAATGCTCAAAATTTGAAGTTTAATTTATAATTTATTAGAAACCACTTGTTCGCATGTGGTTTGTTGTAGTAGAACTAAATCCCCCCCGGAGACATGTCTAACTTGATGGTCATCAAATCCCTTATTTCTTAAAAATTAAAAACAATCATTTTATATTTAAAAGTCAATTTTGTTAATTTATCACATTTGTGATTTAGGGGGGTTCGCTACATTTAGAGTACCCAAATTGAATGATCTAGAATTGAAGTTTTCGTGGTCTATTTCCACACTAGGTAGACATGCCTAGCAAGAGGTATCTAAAAATATATTATTTTATGTCCTCTAGGTCCATGCAAATAGGACTCTTTTGCACAAACACTTTTGAACATTGAAGAAGGTGTCAACTTCATTTTTTGGTGAGATTTGATCAACATCAAGTCCACTCAAAAAGCCAATTTTAGTTTTATTGGTTCATGATTTTCTATTTATTCTTAATTTATACCCCATTGCTTCTATTTTGTGCCAATCTGGCTTTTTTTTGCTACAATACTATTTTAGTACTTGCAAGATGTCCATCGTACTTGAAACGGTACTTTTAGCCATTGATTTTTCCAATCAACAACTAAGATTCTTCCACTACGTAGTACTCCTTGCACTCCTAGTATTTTAGTGTTGAAATGTAAGATTTTTCTTCTCGAACATTTTCAATATTTGGTGTATAGTTTGTCTTCACTTTATCTTCAAACCTCTAAGGTCAATTCAAACCTCTACTAAAAAATTTGTAAATTTGTAGGCTTTAGAGAAGCTAGTAAGAAGAATTCAAGATTTTAAGACTTACAAATGACTTGCAATTGTATCTAATTTTTGATTATTGAGGCTTTTAAGAGTTTCAATATTATAAAGAGGCACGAAGAACATAAACATTGAAAGATTTTGAATTTTGATTATGTGGTCATAAACTTTGTAGATTTGGATGGAATACAAATCCTTATAACACCACCCTTGTGGCAATCCAAAGGTACAACACATTCAACCTCCTTCCACATTCTTCATCAAGACTTAAACACCCCCAAATCACACATATCCAAGAGTCTCTTTAATATAACCAACATTGCCATCAACTATGCCACATCCATTTTGTTCTACAAACATCAAATAGAAAACAACCAACTTGTACTACCATCTCTACTTGCCTCGAACTAAGAATGTCCCCCATTATGAAAAACCATACACCCCTTTCACCAACACATACACCTACCCCTCCTCCCCTTGCTCCCCCTAAATGTAAAACTCAGTAAGACACTAAAAAAGAATCTCCCTTCTCATGAAGGTATGTAGCATGAGTGTCAGTGGACATGCTTCTTTGTGTCCTCCTCCTCTCTCATACGGCTAATCCTTCAAGGATAGATGCAGCGTAGCTTAAGGAAGTGGGATCATCCGCGCGACCGTGGTATAGAATCCGAACCCTTGAGTAGAAAGATGACCGAAGGGCTTCAGCAGAAATGCTTCAGGAACAGTGCAACAATCATGGCCAACAACGACAAACCTTTCTCCATTGGCGCTTCATTCAGCAGCAGCCTGCAACGACGTCAACGAGGCGACGTAATTTAGTC
This sequence comes from Climacium dendroides, assembly GCA_950106755.1. Taxonomy (NCBI): domain Eukaryota; kingdom Viridiplantae; phylum Streptophyta; class Bryopsida; order Hypnales; family Climaciaceae; genus Climacium; species Climacium dendroides. The sequence continues at coordinate 36,906,626 of OX467084.1, forward strand.
TTTCACATCGTCGTCAACAAACCTTCAGAAAATTTGAGCTCCAATAATAGAATTATACCATCCTATGCAAAATTGACAAAGACAGAGAAGGGCATGGAACATTGGCCACACCGCTGACTTTTCTGCAAGACCACCATCAACTTACTTCCTCTTGCTGGGAATGACGAACGTCCATGTCGACAGGCTGCACAGGGGCTCCTCTTGCGACATCTTCAATGACTTGGACAATGGGGGCTGCAACCCACGTGCAAACATCATAAACTAAACAACCAACCGAAGTTCGCCGACATATATAGTCTGACTCAGTATGTATCTTAAATGAATGCAGCGTAGCAAAGCGATTTCATGGTGAAATAGTCTTAAACAACAATCTGTGGTTCGGATATTCGTAGGTCAAGTCTCTGGAGCAGCATCAATCTCAGTAATTCATAAAAACGTAGAAATGGTGGGAACAAGGACACGGAAATGGCGTACTGGTCACAGGAGATTCGATTACTGGAGGACGGGCCTCTTGATCGTTGAAATGTTCAATCCCTGCAATTTCAACTATTCAATACTGGATTCAAATCGGAATTCGTCTTCATTCTATTCCTGTGTAAGGATGACATGAGTCTACAATGAAAGCACAAAGTGAAGTGGGCGATATAAGGTGGACACAAACTCTATGATATTACGTTCCGAAGGAAGCCAATTCCAACCGGAAGAGATCAAATGGCCCGAACTTCTAAATCCATTCACGAGTGGAGCCTGTTCAAGTTCTGCACAATCATCTACCAAATGCTTTTCAATAACAGAGTCTATACACAGAGAAATAATCGTTGTGCAGCACGGGGAGAGGTAAAGTTTATAGTCCGTGCAAAGATTTCTCACCTTCACCACCATTCCCAATTCCCATTTCCATTTCCATTTCCGGCTCAGTCATGGACTCGCCACCTGTGCATCAACAAATGAAGAAGTCAAGCACATCCGCCAGGATGCGATTTAAGGAAGAACCCACACAATACTAAGCCTCACATACTCTTCCTCAGGTTCAAGCTCACTGACTTGATAAGAAGTTCACATATCCTGGACCCCAAAGGAGCAGGAAAAAATCTCACCTTCAACAGTGCCATAGCCGTTTCCCATTTCCATGGCATTTGCATCACCAACAGCATCACCAACAGGGAGGGGCTGATCGTGGGCAGTTTCCTCAACTGTGCAAGACGGAAGACAAACATGTTACTTATCAGTTTGCACAGCGAAAGAAGACAGTGTAGCCGAATTTTTCGAGTCTTTAACCCTTAATGGCGGACCCATGACCATTGATTTCAAACCTCACTGCCCATCACTCAATTTGCTATCATTTTGCAACCAGATATGTATGAAAATTTTTATATTTATTTTCCAGTGATAAACCATATGTCTTCTGTACTTCACAAAAAATTTAGATTTTTTTTTGTGGAAAATTGATTATTTTTGATAATTTTTGAAGAAAAAATGAAGAAAAATCACATCCAATAGAAAATTATTTCAAAAAATCTGAAAATTTCACCATGTGTCTATATTACAATGAATAACATCATTGTGTAAACTGCATTTCCGTGTCATTGTATCATTAGAAAATAATAGACATTGAAAATACATCCAAAGTTCAAATTGCAATAAAATATTCAATATTAGGAATTTAAAAGAAATTTAAGAATTATAGTAGATGACCTTCAAACTTCACATTCATGTGAAAACAAACACTTGCAAGACTACAAACTCATTTAAATACTCTTCATAACCCATCATGGAAGGTCAACAAAAAAAATATTGATGAAATATTGATGAAAAAATGCTTTTGTACTCTTTCCATCTGACAGTGCTGCCATTGGAACGCCACAGAATGGCGTTCCAGGGTTAATTTTTCAAGTTTACTAGAGGGAAGCACTTGGACTAATTCAGAGTGCTTCCCTGGACGAAAACACGGAGCGTAACTTGAGGAAGAGTTGAAATTAAGGAAGGAGGCCCCAACCTGCTGTATGTGGCTTGATCTGTTTCATCAACCAGTTCCAGAGTCGAACTCTCAGGAAACGGAGAGCAGTGACGACAATTGAAACGGCAACCCCAATCAACAGCGGCAGCCCCACTTGATTCCACAAGCTGCCTCCCATCGCGCCTGGAGTGCCAACCAGTGCACAATATACTCTACGAACCAGCTCGAACGATCTGCGTGCAACACAATTATTCGAGGTTTGCATAATCAGAATCAAGACGCGAATTGAGCAGTAGCATTAGATAAATCACCCAGGATAACTCACTGTAATTGATTGAGAAAACATTATAGCTAGCGGTAATTACGAACATGTCACCACAGGACTCTTTCCAACGTCGCCGACATCACCCTCAACCTACTCCTTCAATTAGTGTGCTCTTCCTCTGATCCACGAATGTGCACGTGCATTCTTGATCATTCTATCAAATGCTGAGTCTTAGCATCCCGACCACTACTTGAAAGGCTTCTAATCAACGAGCAGCTAGCATTTGCACACTGATTTTGACACAACTTCAAACTCTCACTGCCACAAATCTCTGTATTAGCTAGAGCATTCGGAATGCAAAAGTCGGAACTTAAGGGAAAGCAAACCATACAGAGAAGTACAAGAATTAGACCATTTGCCGAAGGGAAATTGAAAGAACCCAACACGGAAAGTGGGAAACTGTTCTAACAGGTGCGAAGCATGAAAGCTCGGCCTTGAGTTCGGAATTCCCGATTCACTAGCTACTTCAGTCGCTGAATCAAGTGAAAACCAAGTGGACTAATTTAACACCGGAGCTCCTACACAAGGATGGGATGGAAGCATGAAACACAGCGGCGGACTCACACTGAAGCTCTGAGGACGAGCAATACTAGTGGCACAGTCCAAATTACGAAAAGGGTGAGTAAGGCGCGTAGTTGACGCTGTGTAATCGCGGTTCAGGCTCTTTTTTTATATTTGAGCTGGAAGGCAGGTCACAGATTGTTGTGATTGGATGCAGAGTTTGTGTAGGTAGCACAAAGTATTTATATTTATATTTGAGCTGGTGTCAGAGCTCGACGGGATGCGCAGTACCGGTTGGATTTATTGAATGGCAATTTATTGAATGGCAATTTGATGCAGGTACATGGCACCTCAGTCGGGGAGACCATCTTTTCGTGTCAGTGGCAGCTCACAACCTGAGGCGGGAGCCATCTTTTCGTGTCATATGGATGTCAATTCTGTTTTGTGTGCTAAATAACAAGTTAACTCAGATACTATCAACAGGTCCAATGTTCGGAAAAATCCGGCGGCTAGTTCAAAGTTAGTCGGAGGAATTGGGAAAAAAACCGGTTGCATTTTGAAAACATTGGCAAAAAGCCGGTGCAAAAATCTATAAAATTTCTATTTTGAGTAAAAAATAGAGAAAATAACCGGACTCAGTTCTGGAAAAACCGGTTCAATGTGAGAATTGAAGGAAATTAGCTGGTAAAACTCAAAAAGTTTCCCGAACTATGAATTTACAGGTCCTCATCCAATGGAAAGCAGCGCACACCTGCAAGATGGATCCCCCATGGAATTGATTTTTGGAGATTTGAAAATAGTCTGGAAGTCTACCATTTGACCATTCGACCATTTGACCATTCGACCATTTGCCGAAGGGAAATTGAAAGAACCCAACACGGAAAGCGGGAAACTGTCCTGACAGGTGCGAAGCATGAAGGCTCGGCCTTGAGTTCGAAGTTCCCGGTTCACTAGCTACCTCAGTCGCTGAAAACCAAGTGGACTAATATAGCACCGGATGGAAGCATGAAAAAGGTCTCGAAGCTCCGAGGAAGGTCACGATGCGCATTTTCTGTCGGTACGTTCTGAACTATGATTACAGGTCCTCATCCAATGGAAAGCAGCTTTCACACCTGCAAGATGGATCCCCCATGGAATTGATTTTTGGAGATTTGAAAATAGTCTGGAAGTCTACCGTGGGTTTGAGAGAGATGGATGCTGAAGTGGCGAATCTTCCGGATGTTGGTCTTCTCCCCCAACTACACTAGAATGCCCTGTGGCGTTGCCACAATCAAAACAAAAGTAAAAGTAATTTTCTAATTTTTTAGAACCAAAAACAACTAAAAAATCTATAACTTTCTCACCGTGAGTTCAAATGCCATGAAACCAAGCTTGTACACCCCTCCTCGCCGAGAGCTTTCCAACGGTACCAAAATTGTGACCTAAATATAAGAAAAAGTAATTTTTTTATTTTTTAGAACCAAGAATAACTCAAAATGCATAACTTTCACGCCATACTTCCAAATGCCACGAAACCAAGCCAATGCACCCCTCCTTGCCAAGGGCTTTCTGATGGTACCAAGCATGAGACCGGGGGACGCACGGTCCGGGAGATCTCAACGTGACAAACAAAACAAAACAAAACAAACCACCTATCCTAATAGAAGAGATTGAATGCGATGTTTGTCTATTTTTGTGGTTGGGTCAAACCTTTCTCAGGTTTAACCCCTAAATGACGGACCTATGACCGTTGATTTCAAGCCTCACTGTCATCACTCAATTTGTTGCCATTTTGCAACAAAATATGTATGAAAAAATTTTAACTTATTTTTCAGAGATGAAACAAAATGTCTTCTTTGTTGCACCAAAATTTTAGATTTTTTTCGTAAATAATTGATTTTTTGTGAATTTTTGTAGATATAATGAAGAAAAATCATATCGAATAGAAAATTATTTCAAAAAATCTGAAATTTCACCATATGTCCATATTATAGTGATGAACAACATAGTGTAAACTCAATTTCTGTGCCATTCTATAATTAGAACGTGGTAGACATTGAAAATACATCCAAAGTTCAAACTGCAATGAAAAATTGATTATTAGGAATTTTTTCAAAATTCAAATTGGAGTAGAAACTAGAGTGAATGAACTTTATTTTGTTATTTGGTCTTAAATTCAAAAAATATCATTTTTGTAGAGAAATTACAGATTTAAAGCAAAGAGCAACAACTTTCTAAAATACACTGAAACAACATATTTTGTGATTTGTTTTTTTTATTAACTTCTCATTTATGTGAAAACAAACAATAGCATAACTCCAAACTCCTCAACTACATTATCTTCACAACCCAACATGGAAGGTCAACAAGAAAAAAGTGGATGAAAAATTGCTTCCCAGCTCTCTACAATTCAAGAAACATTCATCCAAAAGCCACAAAATGGCCTCGTCGTCATTTCTGGGTTAAGTCGTGTTCTTGAGTGCAAACCATCTAGAAGTGAGCTTCGGTTTGTCTTGGTATTTGCTGGTATTAGTTTCAGTCATTCTTGGACCCCTTTTTCCCACACTGGCTGCTCCGAGGGATAAAAAAAACTCCGCGGACAAAACCTCCGCAGCTAGTGTCCGCGTGAAAGTGGGGAGCGTGGAGTTTCTTTTTCTATGTCTATTGGGCGGAGTTGCAATGACAAGGAGCTTTTTATTGTTGGAGGTGGGAGAATTTGGGAGAGCTTCAACTTTATGGCTTCATCTCTTAGTATTCTTATTTGTTTTTTGCATTTTGTTTTTTGCAAATGGTTGTGTATGTTGTGAAGATTGTTTCTTAATTTTTTGAGGCTTCTATTTTGTGTGTAGTGTAAGTTTTGTAAGGTTATTCTCTTCTTAGGTTTTTAACAACACTTTTTTTTTTATAGAAATTAATTTGGGAAAGTTCTTCAAGTAAGTATGGAGCCCTCTTTCCGTACCCAAGTGGTCCTCATATGGATGATGCTCTTTATGACAATGAACAACTCCATAAGTGTCAAGTCAAAGGCTTTGGAGTTATTAGATAGTGGGACTTCAATTAGGTTTCATATTTTTGCATTTTTCTTGTTGCTTACCAAACGGAAGAAACCCAATGCCTCTCGCCTCTTTTGGATTGAGCCTAGACAAAGTACACATTGGAATTATGTAGAGAGGGTGGTGTGGAGATCAAGCAATGAGATGCATCACAAAAAATTCAAGAAATTTTATAGAATGGACTTGAGTGCATTTGAGAATTTGTTGAATATGTTGAGTCCTTTCTTGAAGAGTAGTTGTGATAACCAAGTTAGGCCTCAAATGGAGATTAGAAAAATTGTAGCATGTGTCATTTATATTTGCACATAGACATAGTGCGGATCACATGGTAGATCGTTTCAAAATTGGGGCTTCACCATTAGAAAGTATGTAGACATAGTAGTTGATATACTTACGAATAAAAATAAATTGTTTAGCCACTATATTAGCATTCCAAGTGGAGACCACCTTGTTAGCATCATCTCTGAGTTTGAAGAAATAACAGGATTGCCCAACGTTTGTGGTGCTATAGATGGGACTCATATACCATTAGTAGGAATACCTAGTAGAAGTGAGACATTAACGGCAAGTGATTTTTACAATAGGAAGAAATTCTACTCTATTGTATTACAAGCCGTTTGTGATTCAAAGAAGATTTTCTAGAATGTATGTGCGGGCCAACTTGGAAGAGTGCACAATGGTGGTCAATTTAAAGTCTCCAATTTGTATAAGAGTTTGTGGAAACGAGAGATTCTGCAGCAACTTGTGGTGGTCAACAATGGGCATTTCATTGTTTTGGTGATTGACCATCAGAAGTTGATTTCAGAATATGTTTGCAATATCATGGTGGTTGATCCTGCTACAGAATATTGCCTAGCTCGAGGGGGACACTTAGAGTATCCATTAAAAATCACGTGCGAACAAAACTTTGGACCCCCTATATACTTTTTGAATTCTAAATAAAATTAAATGAAAAAATGTGAATAGATTTTTCTACTTTGAAAGTTTATATTTTGAATTATTGATATTTTTGTTTGTTAATAGTAATTAGTTATAATTTTTTGAAGTAAAAAGATACACTGCAGAACTAAAAATTAACTTTCACATCCCTATATTATATAAGAAAAAATTGTTTAAAAAATGAACAAAAATTTCTTAAAAATAACTTTCTATTGAAAGCTCATTTTGAATTGAATATTGATGCAATGGTCATCTAAATGTGTTCTCTAAAAATATTTGAGTTAAAAAAACATGTCATTTAAGTACATTTTCAACGTCTTTTAGAAATCATTCTATATTTTATTTGAGTTTGAAATTTTGGAAATAGAATCCTATAATCATCAGTAAACAATGCTCAAAATTGGAAGTTAAAATTATAGTTTATTGAAAACCACTTGTTCGCACGTAATCAACAAAGTTCATATATAGTGCACCCCCGAGCCTCAACCTAAAGGATATTCCATGTTCTTGGGTGGTTAGACTTCATTAGTTTTCTTTATTAAAATATACCTTTCCAACCTTTGATATTTTCTTCACATAGTAATATGTATCCAAAATGTAACTTCTTATTTTCATGATAAAAAACGTTCAAATGAAGTTTACATGATTTTTCAGAGTAAATTCTTTGAAAAAATTATAGTAAATTACAAAAAGTATTATATAAAAAAAATGAAATTTTAAAAATCAAAACTAGAGATGATTGTGACAAATATTGGGATGCAATTGGTGTTGTCCTTGAGATCACACTAAAGGAAATTCAGTAGAAAAGGTCACAAGTGATGTATTTTAAGCTTTGAAGGTGTGTTGAAGAAGAATCATGGCCTACTCGGAAATTACCCTATTAGTATAATAAGTTTGTTCCAAGGGAGGAAATCAATGCTAATGAGACTAATTCTTAGAAAAGGAAATACAATCCCAAAATAGAAGACTACAACCCAATTTGAAAAATCAATAACCACTCAATCTACAACGACATTGCATAATTCACTCATACATAGTTTGACTAACACCATCATACTCCATTCTCAAATAACTCCATTAACACATGTGCACATTAAATCATTCATTAAATCATACACATTAAAACACTCAATTCGGCTTAAACATATTTCTTATTTCTGAATTGGTGAATACATCACCATTTTACAATTTGAGTTTCAACTTGTAATTCACACTCAACTACTAGGATTCTACATTCCTTATTCCACTTCATCTTCACATCATTGATTAGGACATTACATTCCAACTTTCACTATTCTTCACACATACAGTCACACTTCATCATCCAATCAAAACTCCAACACTCATTTTTATCAACTTCTAAAACATTTCTTCAACTTGGAATACTTAAAATTCCATAGTTACACACACATACACATCTCCATCTCATCAAACTCCAAAGACTCACTTACATGTACACACACAAAACAAATCAAATATACAACACAACCTGGCTAGGACATGCAGTAGACACTCTTCGACACTGGGTGCCTTCCAAATTGAGAGAAACAACCTAATAGGGACCAATAGACACTCTTCGACACTGGTTGCCTTCCAAATTGAGAGAAACAACCTAATAGGGACCAAAGAACAGTTGGTTAACTGCTCAAATACAAACTTAACCACAAAAGAAAACTACCAAATTTGAACACAAAACATAACTTCCATTAGACTCCAATTAGGACACAAATATCCTTATCCTCTTGACTTTAAAACACATTCAACCTCCTTCCAAACTCTCCATCAAGTCTTAAACACCCCCCAAATCACACATATCCAAAACTCTCTCTAATATAACCAACTATGCCACATCCATTTTGTTCTACAAACATCAAATAGAAAACAACCAACTTGTACTACTATTTCTACTTGCCTTGAACTAAGAATGTTCCCCATTACAACAAACCATACACCCCTTCACCAACACATACACTACCCCTCCTCCCTTCACTACCCCTAAATGTAAAACTCAGTAAGACACTAGAAAAGAGTCTCCCTTGTAATGAAAGTATGTAGCATGAGTGTCAGTGCACACGCTCTTCATGTCCTCCAACCCATAACCCCAAATGGAACGGAATTCTCCTCTCTCATACGGTTAATCCTTGAAGGATAAATGCAGCGTAGCTAAAGGAAGTGGGATCATCCGCGCGACCGTGGTATAGAATCGGCATCCTTGAGTAAGAAAGACGATCAAAGAGCTTCCGCAGAAATGCTTCAAGAGCAGTGCAACAATCATGGCCAACAACGACAAACCTTTCTCCATTGGCGCTTCATTCAGCAGCAGCCTGCAAAGACGTCAACGAGTCGAAGTCACTTAGCCTTTTACTTCATCGTCAACAAACCTTCAGAAAATTTGAGCTCCAATAATAGAATTATACCATCCTATGCAAAATTGACAAAGACAGAGAAGGGCATGGAACATTGGCCACACCGCTGACATTTCTGCAAGACCATCAACTTACTACCTCTTGCTGGGAATGAGGAACGTCCATATCGACAGGCTACACAGGGGCTCCTCTTGCGACATCTTCAATGACTTGGACAATGGAGGCTGCAACCCACGTGCAAACATCATAAACTAAACAACCAACCGAAGTTCGCCGAGGTATATAGTCTGACTCAGTATGTATCTTAAATGAATGCAGCGTAGCAAAGCGATTTCATGGTGAAATAGTCTTAAACAACAATCTGTGGTTTGGATATTCGTAGGTCAAGTCTCTGGAGCAGCATCAATCTCAGTAATTCATAAAAACGTAGAAATGGTGGGAACAAGGACACGGAAATGACGTACTGGTCACAGGAGATTCGATTACTGGAGGATGGGCCTCTTGATCGCTGAAATGTTCAATCCCTACAATATCAACTATTCAATACTGGATTCAAATCGGAATTCGTCTTCATTCTATTCCTGTGTAAGGATGACATGAGTCTACAATGAAAGCACAAAGTGAAGTGGGCGATATAAGGTGGACACAAACTCTATGATATTACGTTCCGAAGGGAGCCAATTCCAACCGGAAGAGATCAACTGGCCCGAACTTCTAAATCCATTCACGAGTGGAGCATGTTCAAGTTCTGCACAATCATCTACCAAATGCTTTTCAATAACAGAGTCTATACACAGAAATAATCGGTGTGCAGCACGGGGAGAGGTAAAGTTTATAGTCCGTGCAAGATTTCTCACCTTCACCGCCATTCACAATTCCTAGTTCCATTTCTATTTCCGGCTCAGTCATGGACTCGCCACCTGTGCATCAACAAATGAAGAAGTCAAGCAAATCCGCCAGGATGCGATTTAAGGAAGAATCCACACAATACTAAGACTCACATACTCTTCCTCAGGTTCAAGCTCACTGACTTGATAAGAAGTTCACATGTCCTGGACCCCAAAGGAGCAAGAAAAAATCTCACCTTCAGCAGGGCCATAGCCGTTTCCCATTTCTATGGCGTTTGCATCACCAACAGCATCACCAACAGGGAGGGGCTGATCGTGGGCAGTTTCCTCAACTGTGCAAGACGGAAGATAAACATGTTACTTATCAGTTTGCACAGCGAAAGACAGTGTAGCCGAATTTTTCGAGTCTTTAACCCTTAATGGCGGACCCATGACCATTGATTTCAAACCTCACTCAATTTGCTATCATTTTGCAACCAGATATGTATGAAAATTTTTATATTTATTTTCCAGTGATAAACCATATGTCTTCTGTACTTCACAAAAAATTTAGATTTTTTTTGATAACTTTTGAAGAAAAAATGAAGAAAAATCACATCAAATAGACATTGAAAATAATAGACATTGAAAATACATCCAAAGTTCAAATTGCAATAAAATATCCAAAATTAGGAATTTAAAAGAAATTTAAGAATTATAGTAGATGACCTTCAAACTTCACATTTATGTGAAAACAAACACTTGCTTGCACTCTTTCCATCTCACAGTGCTGTCATTGGAACGCCACAGAATGGCGTTCAGGGGTAAATTTTTCAAGTGTACTAGAGGGAAGCACTTGGACTAATTCAGAGTGCTTCCCTGGACGAAAACACGGAGCAGTACTTGAGGAAGAGTTGAATTTAAGGAAGGAGGCCCCAACCTGCTGTATGTGGGTTGATCTGTTTCATCAACCAGTTCCAGAGTCGAACTCTCAGGAAACGGAGAGCAGTGACGACAATTGAAACGGCAACCCCAATCAACAGCGGCAGCCCCACTTGATTCCACAAGCTGCCTCCCATCGCGCCTGAAGTGCCAACCAGTGCACTACGAAACAGCTCGAACGATCTGCAACACAATTATTCAAGGTTTGCACAGTCAGAGTCAAGACGCGAATTGAGCAGTAGCATTAGATAAATCACCCAGGATAACTCACTGTAATTGATTGAGAAAACATTATAGCTAGCGGTAATTACGAACATGTCACCACAGGACTCTTTCCAACGTCGCCGACAGCACCCTCAACCTACTCCTTCAATTAATGTGCTCTTCCTCTGATCCACGAAAGTGCACGTGCATTCTTGATCATTCTATCAAATGCTGAGTCTTTGCATCCCGACCACTACTTGAAAGGCTTCTATTCAAAGAGCAGCTAGCATTTGGACACTGATTTTGACACGACCTTAAACTCTCACTGCCACAAATCTCTGTATTAGCTAGAGCATTCGGAATGCAAAAGTCGGAACTTAAGGGAAAGCAAACCATACAGAGAAGTACAAGAATTAGACCATTTGCCGAAGGGAAATTGAAAGAACCCAACACCGAAAGCAGGTGCGAAGCATGAAAGCTCGGCCTTGAGTTCGCAATTCCCGATTCACTAGCTACTTCAGTCGCTGAATCAAGTGAAAACCAAGTGGACTAATATAGCACCGGAGCTCTTACACAAGGATGGGATGGAAGCATGAATGGGACTGAAGCTCTGAGGCAGGCTCTTTTGTATTTGTATTTGGGAACCGGTTCACAATTTTTCCTGCCTGCGGGAAATCAGTGATGCATTGTCTTTACATTCAAAGCCGGCAGAACACAGTGTCGGGGAAGGCGTTGGTTCACAACCTGAGGCGGGGCCCCACCACTGGGCAGCCACAATTCTGTTTTGTGTGGGCTCCATCTTAGTTGCAGGTGTGCGCTGCTTTCCATTGGATGAGGACCTGTTGATAGTGTCTGAGTTAACTTGTTATGTCTAGAAAATTATTTCAGTAAATCTGAAAATTTCACCATGTGTGCATATTATAGTGATGAACAACATGGTGTAAACTCATTTTCCGTGCCATTCTATAATTAGAACGTAGTAGACATTGAAAATACATCCAAAGTTCAAACTGCAATAAAAAAATTGATTATTAGGAATTTTTTCAAAATTCAATGGAGTAGAAACTAGAGTGAATGAACTTTATTTTGTTAGTTGGTCTTAAATTCAAAAAATATCATTTTTGTAGAGAAATTACAGATTTAAAGCAAAGAGCAACAACTTTCTAAAATACACTGAAACAACATATTTTGTGATTTGTTTTTTTTAGTAACTTCTCATTTATGTGAAAACAAACAATAGCATAACTCCAAACTCAACTACATTATCTTCATAACCCAACATGGAAGGTCAACAAGAAAAAAGTGGATGAAAAACTGCTTTCCAACTCTCTACAATTCAAGAAACATTCATCCAAAAGCCACAAAATGGCCTCGTCGTCGTTTCTGGGTTAAGTCGTGTTCTTGAGTGCAAACCATCTAGAAGTGAGCTTCGGTTTGTCTTGGTATTTGCTGGTATTAGTTTCAATCATTCTTGGACCCCTTTTCCCACACTGGTTGCTCCGAGGGATAAAAAAAACTCTGCGGACAAAAACTCCACAGCTAGTGTCCACGTGAAAGTAGGGAATGTGGAGTTTCTTTTTCTATGTCTACTGGGCGGAGTTGCAATGACAAGGAGCTTTTTTTTTTTGGAGGTGGAAGAGTTTGGGAGAGCTTCAAGTTCCTGGCTTCATCTCTTAGTATTCTTATTTGTTTTTTTGCATTTTGTTTTTTGCAAATGGTTGTGTATGTTGTGAAGATTGTTTCTTAATTTTTTGAGGCTTCTATTTTGTATGTAGTGTAAATTTTGTAAGGTTATTTTCTTCTTAGGTTTTTAGCAACACTTTTTTTTTTTTTTATAGAAATCAATTTGGGAGAGTTCTTCAAGTAAGTATGGAGCCCTCTTTCCATATCCAAGTGGTCCTTATATGGATGATGCTCTTTATGACAATGAGCAACTCCATAAGTGTCAAGTCAAAGGCTTTGGAGTTATTAGATAGTGGGACTTCAATTAGGTTTCATATTTTTACATTTTTCTTGTTGCTTACCAAACGGAAGAAACCCAATGCCTCTTGCCTCTTTTGGATTGAGCCTAGACAAAGTACACATTGGAATTATGTAGAGAGGGTGGTGGTGGAGATCAAGCAATGAGATGCATTACAAAAAATTCAAGAAATTCTATAGAATGGACTAGAATTTGTTGAATATGTTGAGTCCTTTCTTGAAGAGTAGATGTAAGAACCAAGTTAGGCCTCAAATGGAGATTAGGAAAATTGTAGCATGTGTCATTTATAGATTTGCACATAGACATAATGCAGATCACATGGCAGATCGTTTCAAAATTGGGGCTTCACCATTAGAAAGTATGTAGACATAGTAGTTGACATACTTACAGACAAAAATCAATTGTTTAGCCACTATATTAGCATTCCAAGTAGAGACCGCCTTGTTAGCATCATCTCTGAATTTGAAGAAATAATAGGATTGCCCAACTTTTGTAGTGCTATAGACAGGACTCATATACCATTAGTAGGAATACCTAGTAGAAGTGAGACATTAACGGCAAGTGATTTCTCGGGGAGGACACTCTCATTACATTCGGGGTACCCATGTGCGGCGAAGTGATTTTTTGACCCCCTATTTATTTTGGAATAAACTATAATTATATCCTAAAATTTTGAGCTTTGTTTAACAATGACTAAAGGCTTCTATTGACAAAAATTTCAATTCCAAATAGCATAAGATATATTGTCTAGAAAAGGTTGAAAAATGAACTAAAATGGCATGGTTTTCAACTAAAATATTTAAAGAGATCACATGATAATGACTATTGCATCAATATTCAACCAAAATAAACTTTCAATAGAAAGCTATTCTATAGAATATTTTTTTTCATTAAATTTTTTTTTCTTATATAATATAGGGGTGTGAAAGTAATTTTTAGCTTTACAGTGTATCTTTTTTCTTCTAAAATTTTTAACTAATTCTTATTGACATAAAAATACCAATAATTCAGAACATATACTTTTAAAGTAGCACAATCTATTCATAATTTTTTTTTGAAAAAATAAATAAATTTTAGGATGTATTACATGTATTACATTTTTCGCCGCACGTAGGTTTCTAAAACACGGGGAGTGTCCTCCCTGTGAGTGATTTATACAATAGAAAGAAATTCTACTCTATTGTATTACAAGCCGTTTGTGATTCAAGGAAGATTTTCTAGAATGTATGTGCGGGCCAACTTGGAGGAGTGCACAATGGTGGTCAATTTAAAGTCTCCAATTTGTATAAGAGTTTGTGGAGACAAGAGATTCTGCAGCAACTTGTGGTGGTCAACAATGGGCATCTCGTTGTTTTTGTGATTGACCATCAGAAGTTGATTTCAAAATATGTTTGCAATATCATGGCGGTCGATCCTATTACAGAATACTGCCTAGCTGAAGAGGGGTACTTAGAGTGTCCATTAAAAACCATGTGCAAACAAAACTTTGGACCCCCTATATACTTTTTGAATTTTAAATAAAATTAAATGAAAAAATGTGAATAGATTTTTCTACTTTGAAAGTTTATATTTTGAATTATTGATATTTTTATTTGTTAATAGTAATTAGTTACAAATTTTTGAAGTAAAAAGATACACTGCAGAACTAAAAAATAACTTTCACATCCCTATATTATATAAAAAAAAATTGTTTAAAAAATGAACAAAAATTTCTTAAAAATAACTTTCTATTGAAAGCTCATTTTGAATTGAATATTGATGCAATGGTCATCTAAATGTGTTCTCTAAAAATATTTGAGTTAAAAAAACATGTCATTTAAGTGCATTTTCAACCTCTTCTAAAAATCATTCCATATTTTATTTGAGTTTGAAAATTTGGGAGTAGAATCCTATAATCATCAGTAAATAATGCTCAAAATTTGAAGTTAAAATTATAGTTTATTAGAAACCACTTGTTCACACGTGGTTTGTTGTAATAGAACTAAGTGCACCCCTTGTGTAATAACCTCCCCAATGCTACTATTATTAACCACTTATAGATTTTGTATTTTGGGGCCTTTGCCAACACTTTGGCTACTTGTGGAGTGCCTTTTGAATTGCCTTGCTATAATAGAGATTATTTGTTTGTTGATCATGGCCTAGAGAACTTAGGATTCCCAAGCTTTAAAAAGACAAGAACTTTTTGAATAATGAAGAGTGGGAAGTGTCGTGGTGTTTTTTATGTCTATTCAAAAAATAATTTAGGATTCTTGCATTGCAAAGCTCGATCAAGGATACATATTTTGATGCCACTACAAGATTTGGAAGAATTTACCCTTGGCCTTGTATGTAGGATGAGCATTGTAAATTCTCTAAAGGTTAACTTTGTTGAATGGTTGATGAAGGTTCTATAATGAGAAGATGTCTATGCCACACTATTAGGTTGTAGGAAGAATCAAGGCTTGGTTCACTTAGATACTTTCATCTACAATATTGTCCAAATTTTTAAAAAATTTCATCTAGCTAAATTTGGTGACCTATATATATAAATGTTTTTGTGATTTCATCTACATTCCTTCTCTTAATTTTCTAATACATTAGTCAAAAGTATGAAAATCTTATTTGATTTTAGTAAAAATTTGTCCTACGTATAAAGGTTGGTTTGGGCATAAAAAGGTATATAATCTATAAGCACCTTGGAAATAATCACTCATTTACTTGTTGGCAACCCTAAGTAATCCAAACTACAATGTCTCTTACATGTTATCAAATCCATGAGCTAAAGAGTGACTTATGATTGATTCATTCTTGAACTTTATGACAAATGAGCCTATGCTTTGTCTGAATTGAGGTCCCTTTCTTTGTAGAAAGTCTTAAATTGAAGCTTGGATACTTTGTAGCCACTTTAGAAGGAATCATTCTAGATACTAAGCACTCAAAATTGTCTACTAATGTTGTGAATCCTAAAATAAGAGGGGCAAAAAAAAGACAAAATTATCAATCTCCTACTTTAAAATCCACGTTTGTTTGGATGTGTGTGAATTCATGTACATAAATAAATCTATACAAATACTCATTATTCTATCTTTTTTGAACATCCCAAGTTGAACATATGATATAACATTCTTGAAATTTGACAACAGTCTCATTCTTAAAAAACAATGACAAAAACTAAACAAAGGTCTTTTAGTTTGAGTGTATAGTGCAAGTCTTTCGATATATATTCTACATTGACACTATAAAGAATTCCTCCAATGGCTCTTTATTCAAGACTATCATAATGGTTCAATACAACTTGTTCATAATTGAAACTCAATGTTTTTATATCTAATTTATTGTATATTATTTGTTAGTTGTATCTCCACATTATTGATTTAATTCCAAGTAATATTAATAATTTTAATTTTATTTGGAGCATTACATCAAATAAGCAGATAAACTATTTACTAGATTTTTTGAAAATCCACTAATATAAATTCTTGGACAAATAATATTTTTTTTCTTATTCAAAAAAATGTCCATCCAATTGAATATGACTTCAATAAATAAACATTATAAAGAAATTGATATATGAAGTGCTTTAGATTTATAACTCATTGTAAATTTTTTTTTAATAAAATTCACTTATATTCAAAAAGAATAATGGTTAAATAATGTGATAGTAGATCCAACTATATGGACATGTCTTTATACTTTACAAATCTATGTATAGGCCATTGTTTATAATTGAAATCAAATAAGTCATAGTTCACAACTTTTGTTGGATACTCATATATTTAATCATTTTTCTAAATTGAATTTTTTTTATAGATCACCTTCACATTTTTCAAAGTTTGGACTACCTTGGGAACTACCTCAAAGGTTTTTAGATCATTTAGAGGTTAAGAAATTGCCATAAAAATTTGAGAAATTAAAACTTTGCAATGAAATTCAAAACATGAGTACAAGTGGTGTACTATGTATACAATTGGATTTCAATAATCTTTCATTCAAATTTAGAGCTATTTTAATTTAAATAATTTTTTGATAAAACCAATTTCTTATGTGAGTTCAAAATTAATAAGATTTATTTGTAAGATGATTGAAATTTTTTGGAATTATATGGTTAAAATTTCACTAATTTTTAGTATGATTAATTGAATAAAGTATTACTGGTTGAAATATAATCCAAATTATCAAGAGTCACTTTTATTTGTTTTTAACACTTGTGATACAACATGCCTGGATTGCAATTAAAATTTCAAGTTTCTCAGATGAATCAATTATGGCATTTTTAAAAATACATTGAACACTTTTGCATTGTGCCCTACATAAATTATATTTTATATTGGTGCTTTTGTCCTTATAATTTTTAGAGTAAAATTTTAGAATTGCAAGTGAATAAGTACAAATTGTTTGTATGTGATACTTGAAAGAATCTAACATGAAACCAAATTATACTACTCTATATATCTTTTTGGTTTATTGGTCTAATTGAGTTAGTTTTTTTTAATTTTTCTGAAATCAACTTAAATGCATTATTCTAGAATTAACTAGCGTTTGGTGCTTGCTATGCTACGCATTCATCATTAGAATTTTATAAATTTTTTTATATATTTGATAGAATGCAGAATAAAAATTTCAATAAATTTTCAAATAAAAATGACTAAAATTTTTGTTTAATTTTTTTTATAAGTAAGCATATATTAAAATGTACAATAGAAATTTATTGAATGATGAATGAAATACACGCAATGACAAATACTAAAAAAGATACACATACATTAGAATGCATTAAAAATTTGACTCCATTGGTACAAAAAATGGCAACCCAAATTGAAGAATTGAAAAGAAAAAATTATAAATCTCAAAAACTTTATGAACAACTTAATTGATGTGGAATCCTAAATCACTTTAATTGAATAAATTTCTCAAAATCATTTGGTAGTAGCAATAGAAAATTGAAGTCATGAAAGCTCACAAAAGCACAAAATCATAGAAGTGCAAAGAAGCAATGGATTTACTACCTCTATAATATCACCCTATGGATTCTCTTTAATATCACTTCAATTGCAACAACTATATTATTTCTATAATATCACCCTTTGTAAGAAGTGATATTACAGAAGTGATTGCAAACTGCTACTCTATTTCTATAATATCACATTGTGTGAAAATACAATTTCTATGTATGCATGATTGAAATTTTTTTTACAAAATATTTAAAATAAATATTTTAAAGACTTATTGAAATCATTATCATGCATTCTATTCAAATATATCAAAATTTTACTAATATGTGATACAATGATTGTGTAGCATAGCAAGTACGAGCCCCTAGTATTAATGGTAGCATTTGTGATATTACAAAGGGACTTATGATTTTAGTAGTATGATTATTGAAAAGACATGATAAAAATCATGAGATTGGCTACATGTAAAGGAGCGGTTTGTTGAAGTATTACTAATATGAATAGTTTGATGTGGTTCTATCATGAAGTGATTTCACTAAGGTAGACTCATTATATTCTTGCCTAAAATGTACAACTACTCTTCATAAAAGTTTGTAATCAATTATAGATCACTTATTTTCATTACTTTGAAAATTCATAGTTTATTCACGAGATATTCCATATATGCAACCAAAGAAAATTTATAATCTTCTTTTGACTCTCAATAAAATTCACCCAAAAATATAATAGGAATCATGCTCATTTAGATAATTTTAGGTGTATTTACCTTAGTTACTTACAATATAAATACACCTACAATCAACTTTGAACTGAAAATCGTCAAGTCTTGATTTTTTTCTAGGATGACAACAAAGTGAACTCACATTATTGTAACACTTTTTGTTCTTTAACACCTAAAAATAGACTTAATGAGTGTTTCAAAGACCCAAAACCACAACAACTTTTCAAAAGCAAACCATTGGATGAAATTTGGGGCCTCTAGAAGACTGCGAGTTCTTGGGCTTTGAAAACTATCTCAACCATATGGAAACGTTGCTAGCTGCACAATCCAACGTGGTCAAGACTGTGCTATGTCATTTTTTTTGCATTTTAGAAAATTTAAATTTAAATTTAAGAAAATTTGAAAAAAAATTCTAACAACTAGCCATGTTCTTTTACTACCATGGGAACAAAATTGAGAACAAGCCTGAAACAATCTTCCAATGGCCTCAAATGTCTTCTAATGAATAAGAGGTGTGGAGTTTTTAGAAGCAACCAACAAAAGTCAACATTTTGTGCTTCAAAGGGAGTTCATTCAAGGTGAGTATGGATATCTTATGTTCTCACTTTCAGGATTTGTAAAATATTATTACATAAATACAAAACCAATTAGATTGCATTTTTATTGCATTTGTTAATAATCTCGTTAAACTTTTTAGGCTCATTCAACCAATGAAGTAGTGGGACCACTAAGATAGTATGACAATAGGATCCAAAAAAGTGTTGCAATTAGGTGTTTTCTACCATAATAGTTTTTGAGGTTGAACAATGTTTGATTGCCAAAATTTAATATCCATTTGTAGTACACTTACATTTAGCACATTAAAAATTCATAACTTATTCACACAGTGTTCAAATAATGCATACTTAAATGTGATGAAATTTTTGTTTTCTTCCCAATCTTCCCAATAAGATCTTATAGAAATAAGTTTTGCCAAACATTAGTAACCTTGTTCATAGTAATTAAGTTACAAGTAGAGACGATTATAGGTGCACAGTCAATACGGGAAAAATATACTTGTAAACTGTCAGATCCAAAGCCCAATCCGAGGGCACCACGTGGCGCTCACCACAGAAGAGTAATAACGCAAACGGTAAAGAAAATCCCCACAAGACGCGAAAGGCAAAACTATGAGGCCCTACACCCGCCGAAACCCTAACCTTCTCACTATTTACACCGTCCGATCCACTCACCGATCGATCGCGACCGTCAAAAGCGGCTCTACAGAACCTTAAACTCGCATATACTGGCATATATCTCGGACCAGCCTTCTTTCCCAACTAGAGAAGAGCGGCCTGCTCTCTCTGTTCCCTTCTGTCTCCCTCATTGTTTTCTTAGTTTCCGCTTTCTGAATCTCGTTGCCCGGTGGGCGTGGACATCACAAGCTCGCCAAGATGGTACGTCGCGTCTCCTTCTGCTTTTTGTTTCGTTGTTTTTGGTGAAGAATTGGTGTGGTTCTCGACGTTGCGAGATCTTCTCGGGCGCTTGATCTTTGTAGGGAGAGAGAGGGTGGCGTGGTGCCTGTTTCTTGGGGGTCCGCGGCGGTGGAAGCCCGGGTGGCAGTCATGGTTAAGAGATTCGGGTTCTGCAATTGGTGGCTGCTGCTTGCTTTTCGTTTGTCCTGGCTTCTGGGGTTTGAATGGCTTCGTTGATGTGCTGACGGTGAGGTTTCGTTTTTGTGCTACAGGTTAAGTTTTCATCTGATGAGCTGCGCGCTATCATGGACAAGAAGCACAACATCAGGAATATGTCCGTTATTGCCCATGTGGATCACGGTATGTGAATCATTCGTCTGTAGCATGAGCATGCGAGTTCTTTGTATGCGGGTGTCGGGTTCGTACGATTCTCTGAAACGCTTCTTGATTCTTAGCGCTAATAGTAGTCACCTCCAACCAATACCCCAACAATTTTATGAACACACTTTTTCGGTTCATGAATCTCAGGTCGTAAGGTCTCTGAACGCACCGTATGCTTTCTGTTGTTAAGATTATGTGTTGAATGTCCACTATTGTACCACCTCACAGATCTGATGACGATTTCCCCTCATTACATTGGATCCATGGCGGCATCCATTTTTGGAAAGATAACTCGGAACAAATGTACTAGTGGCATATTTTTGTGTCACTGCTAGGAAGTTCATGAAATTTATCTCTTACATGCAATTCACTATTTCGTAGGTTAGGGTTCCAGGTGTTTCTTGTTTCGTGAACAGAAAGGTGGAAAATGACTAAGTAGAGCTTAACTCTGATCTGAATTGGTCAATTCCGTCAAGAATAGTCTGGTTTCTGCATGTTCCAGTTCAATTCCATATAAGGAAGAAGGGTTCACTATTTTAAAATGACCATAATATTGCTGATAGCATAATGTAAATGGGGATATTATTTATATCATTAGATGGAGTGAAGAACATTACATGTGCTGTCCGGAAGTTGAAAAACTACTTGAACAGATTGATTTCCCATACAAGCTCATAAAGACTGCTATAACAAAGAATCACGATGTGGGTGTATAGTCTTTTATAGGGTTAAAGCATCTTCAGAGATCGAAGTCTCCCTGAACAACTGAATTCCCTGTTTACTCTAAAGAATGGTGCACATAAGATTCTGGTACGGTTGCGAAATGCGAAATCTAGAGCCTGGGACGATTACAGCTGTTTTAGGTCTGTGTTGGGAATCTTGGTGACTGTCATCAAACAAATTGACCTCCAGAGACTTGACACGTTTCTGTTTCACAGGAAAGTCTACCTTGACGGATTCCCTTGTGGCTGCTGCTGGAATTATCGCCCAGGAAACTGCTGGAGATGTGCGTCTTACCGACACGCGTACCGATGAGGCCGAACGTGGTATCACCATCAAGTCCACCGGTATCTCGCTCTACTACGAGATGACCCACGAGTCGCTCAAGGATTACCATGGTGAGAAGGACGGTCATGACTACTTGATCAATCTGATCGATTCCCCCGGGCACGTCGATTTCTCTTCGGAGGTGACTGCTGCTCTGCGTATCACCGATGGTGCGTTGGTGGTGGTGGATTGCGTGGAGGGCGTGTGCGTGCAGACCGAGACTGTGCTCCGTCAGGCTTTGGGAGAGAGGATCCGGCCCGTGTTGACCGTGAACAAGATGGACAGGTGCTTCCTGGAGCTGCAGGTGGACGGCGAGGAGGCCTACCAGACCTTCCAGCGTGTGATCGAGAGTGCCAACGTGATCATGGCGACGTACGAGGACGAGCTCTTGGGAGACGTGCAGGTTTACCCCGAGAAGGGTACCGTTGCTTTCTCCGCCGGTCTTCACGGATGGGCTTTCACTCTGACGAATTTTGCCAAGATGTACGCTGGCAGGTTTGGCGTGGACGAGAAGAAGATGATGGAGAGGCTTTGGGGCGAGAACTTTTTCGACCCTGCCACGAGGAAGTGGACGACGAAGGCCACCGGGTCTCCGACTTGTCTGCGTGGATTCGTGCAATTCGTGTACAATCCGATCAAGCAGGTGATCAGCATTTGCATGAACGACCAGAAGGACAAGCTGTGGCCCATGTTGGCGAAGCTGAACTGCGGGCTGAAGGGTGATGAGAAGGAGCTGATCGGAAAGGCTTTGATGAAGAGGACCATGCAGGCGTGGTTGCCGGCTGCGAGCGCTTTGTTGGAGATGATGATCTTCCACCTGCCCTCCCCAGCTACGGCCCAGAAGTACAGGGTGGAGAACTTGTACGAGGGTCCTTTGGATGACCAGTACGCGAACGCCATCCGGAACTGTGACCCCAACGGTCCTCTGATGCTGTACGTGTCGAAGATGATTCCTGCTTCCGACAAGGGTCGTTTCTTCGCTTTCGGTCGTGTGTTCGCCGGCAAGGTGTCGACGGGCATGAAGGTCCGTATCATGGGTCCGAACTACGTTCCCGGAGGCAAGAAGGATCTGTACACGAAGTCGGTGCAGAGGACTGTGATCTGGATGGGAAGGAGGCAGGAGTCTGTGGAGGACGTGCCTTGCGGTAACACGGTGGCCATGGTTGGGCTGGATCAGTTCATCACGAAGAATGCTACGTTGACTGGAGAGAAGGAGGTGGACGCCCACCCCATCCGGGCGATGAAGTTCTCGGTGTCTCCCGTGGTGCGTGTGGCCGTGCAGTGCAAGCACGCCTCCGATCTGCCGAAGCTGGTGGAGGGTCTGAAGCGTCTGGCTAAGTCTGACCCCATGGTGTTGTGTATGATCGAGGAGAGCGGTGAGCACATCATCGCCGGAGCCGGAGAGTTGCATTTGGAGATCTGTCTGAAGGATCTGCAGGACGACTTCATGGGAGGTGCCGAGATTGTGGTGTCGGACCCCGTGGTGTCTTTCCGTGAGACAGTGCTGGACAAGTCCGTGCGAACGGTGATGAGCAAGTCCCCCAACAAGCACAACAGGCTGTACTTCGAGGCCCGCCCCCTGGAGGAGGGTCTTCCCGAGGCCATCGATGATGGTCGCATCGGCCCCAGGGACGACCCGAAGGCGAGGAGTCAGATTTTGGCCCAGGAGTTCGGGTGGGACAAGGACTTGGCGAAGAAGATCTGGTGTTTCGGTCCTGAGACGACGGGTCCCAACATGGTGGTGGACATGTGTAAGGGAGTGCAGTACTTGAACGAGATCAAGGACTCCGTGGTGGCCGCTTTCCAGTGGGCGACGAAGGAGGGTGCCTTGGCCGAGGAGAACATGCGCGGCATTGCCTTCGAGGTGTGCGACGTGGTGCTTCACACAGACGCCATCCATCGGGGAGGAGGTCAGATCATCCCGACGGCGAGGCGTGTGATGTACGCCGCCCAGCTGACGGCCAAGCCCCGTCTGCTGGAGCCTGTGTACTTGGTGGAAATCCAGGCGCCCGAAGGAGCCTTGGGGGGCATCTACGGAGTGCTGAATCAGAAGCGTGGTCACGTGTTCGAGGAGGTGCAGAGGCCCGGAACGCCGCTGTACAACATCAAGGCGTACTTGCCCGTCATCGAGTCTTTTGGATTCTCCGGCACCTTGCGTGCGGCCACTTCCGGACAGGCGTTCCCCCAGTGCGTGTTCGATCACTGGGAGATGCTGAACAGCGACCCCATGGAGCCTTCGTCCCAGTCTGCCACCATCGTGACGGACATCAGGAAGCGCAAGGGATTGAAGGAGCAGATGACCCCGTTGTCGGAGTTCGAGGACAAGCTGTAAGGATGCGGTGGTTTTGGAAAATTTTATCTGTTTTCTAGATTCGGCATTTAGATAGTGTTCAGATCTGTATTGAGATGCATGGGCATTAGACCATGGCAGGTGGGATGTGGTTGGGTGTGGAAGCACCTGTTTTCGTGCCTTCGAAGAGTGCTCCACGAGGAAGACGAGGACAAAAGTATCCCGGACTTTTGTGTTAGATTGATCAGGTGGCTATAACCATGAGCTTTCTAGTGCAGGCGACCTGAATCTTATGTTGTCGGCTTCCTTCGCCATTGAATTGATTGAGATTGGATGCTACATTTTGTTCCACGACCTTCTTTTGACAGGTTTAGGTGATCGATTCAATTTTTGGCGATCCAATTTTTTAATATACATCTTCGGCAATTGTCTAGAATTGGATGTGTTGTTTTCCTGCCATTTAATCTCTCTTTGTTACCCTCCCTCTAGTCATCGTTTATCGTGTTTGTATCATCAATGTCGTAGCTTGTCGATTTTTTAGCCTCTGTTTGTGCAGGGACAGGTATTCGACTACTTGTCTCGTAGGTTTGATTGGGTTTAGGATCGGGTTTATGGTAGCAGTCCCAAGTACTGGACAATAGCTGGACAAAGAGATTTGCACCTCCCCTTTGTTTCCCATGCAAGGGCTCCATTGTCAAACCCAATCTCTTGCAGTTATGCAATTCTTGCATACCAAATTTCAATTTTAAGAAAATCTTTTTTCGATGAATGCTTAGCACATACTCCCATATTCGCCCAAAAATGATCTTCCTGTTACACAAGTTTTTGGATTAAGCTTGAAAATAATAATTTCTTAAAATCCGTTTTGAGCTAAATTTCAGGTGTAAATTAATTTTCAAATTATTGTTGTGGAGTATGAAACAGTGAGGTTTTCCACAATGTCCTTCCGTTACCTATGGTGTCTTTTTATCTTCCCGTGGTCTTCCCAGAGCCCCACAACTCACCTCCCAAATCAACTAGTCCCAAAAGACTCATACAAGATACTTAACTTTCTTGCATGCACAGGTATTTCCTTATATTTCTATAAAAGAACAGGTATTTCCTTTTATTTCTATAAAAGAAACTTTAGACCGCCACTTCCTACGGTTAATCAATGAAAGCTTGCCTGCAAACTATACACAATACATTCATTAAATTATACACAATACATTCATTAAATTATACACAATACATTCATTAAATTATACACAATACATTCATTAAATTATACACAATACATTCATTAAATTATACACAATACATTCATTAAATTATACACAATACATTCATTAAATTATTAATTGATTCTTTGGGCCCAATTACTCATTGTTAAATTGGTTGCACTTAGAGAAAGGATCCACTCAATTGTCAATTATGAGGGAAATTCATTTCGCGGGCTCTTCTTCCATGTCACAATAAGAAAATAAAATTGGGACAAAAAATTGAGGCCAACTGGAAGATCATTTTGGGATGGAGAGAGTAAATTTCGTGATATTATATGATAATTGGTCAATGATGGATGAATTTTTAGAATTCCATTTCATGTGCTTGTTGAAAACATTCCTAAGCAAATTTGTCCTTTTCCAAAATATTGCAAGAAAGTTTCAAATTTCATGCTATAGAAAGTTCAATGCCAATTTTGTAAACTACTCCATAGATTTTAACATATTGTGACTAGATTTCACAAGTCCACCCTCACACTAGAACTCATGATGTTAGTACCTCTAAATATAATGGTACAAATAAATTAGACATCTATGTATTGCAATTTTACAATTCTACCCCCACTAGAATTGGTAATGTACTTGTGAGTATAATCGTAAAAATAGTTTGATCAAATCTAGTTGCAATGCATAGTAACACATCTATAAATTTGGGAATGAAAAACCTAGCAAAATTGAACTTTTAGAAGCTTGAATCTTGAACTTCCTTGCAATATTATTAAAAAGGACAAATGCACTTATGGATGTTTCCAACATGTATGTGCAATTAAATTTTGAAAATTCATTATTAATAGCTCACATCAATTATCATATAATATCATGAAATTTAATGTTAAAAATTCCAAAAATAGAAGTCCGGAAAAAAATTAAATTTTGGTATGCATGATTAGAGCTACAAAAGAAGGCAATGCTGCAAGAATTGCAAAATATTGTATTTGAAAATGGAGTATTTATATAGGAAACAAAATGAGGTGCAAGTCTTTTTGTCTAGGCACTGTATATGCATACATGTTGACTTGATTTGTGGTCTCAGAACCTTTTAATTATGTACTTTTAGATTTAGAATTAGGGTTTTATTTGGATTTTATTGATTCAAGGTTAGTGTCCGAGGATAAAATTTACTTAACCCCTAAGTGCCCAAGGTGTTTTTTGAGCTTCTAGAAATTTGCTCTAAATTGAACAAAAAGACAACATTTTGATAAGTTGTATCAATTTTTTTTAATTATAACAATATAGATTCAAACTAGACATGTTAAAGATGACATAGGAAAAGAAAACAATCACTTATGGATTTGAAATATTATAATGTTTGATCATGAGGGTGTTAAAACTACGAAAGTGATTTGAAGTCTTTCAATTCTCTCTTCACATGTCAATTCTAAAAAGTTGGTCACCAAAAAAATATGAGATAAAGGGCCTAATATGCATAACCCCAATCAATTTATGGCTTCTCAAAATCTACTTTACAATTTTTTTCAATGAATTTCTATGTGGTTTTTTCTTCAAGATTTGGTGTATTTGAGGCTTATTTCTAAGAGCCTCCAACACTACTGAAAGTCAAGATTGCAATGGCCTCCCTTGCACAAAATTTTGAATAAAAAAATTATAATCAATCATTTTCAAAATCGGATTTTTGATGCTAAAACTAGACTTCAAAAAGAATTTTTGAAAATATAAACTATTGAAAATAGCAACTTGTTGTCAGATTTTTTTTAACTTTAAAGTATTCTCAACACCAAAATTTGGTGCCTTGGGAATTTAGAGATTAATCCTTAAAGGATAGAGTCAAAGTTGAAAGTCCTAATGTTATTGCTCAGTATGATTTGACTTTGGTTATGTTGAAGTGAGTGATATGTTAAAGTAACTTATAAGAGTTCATAGTATGAGGTGACTTTACTAATTAGATGTTTGTAGCCAAATTAATAGAAATGAGTAGTATAAGAGAGTAGTTCCTAGCATTGGTTCTTTTATCCTTTCTCACTTCTGTTTTCTTATTCTTCTTTCAAAGTTATACATGTGCTTGTGTTCTTCCTCTCAATACCTTCATGCTCATTATGTTCAAGTAGCCAAGCGTCAATACCACACTTCCAATGCACCTTGTTTTGCTTTTGATTGTGATGCCCTTTTGTATTAATGGAATATACTTTGGATGTAGGAAAACTTGAACTTTGTAAGGGACATCAAAGTTGTGAGGACTTGCTTCTATTGTAAAAAAAGAATGACTTACACAAATATATAATATTTGTAAAAACTTTCCTTTACAGTGAAATTCTTCATAACATTCAATAGTTGATTGCCTTCTTGTCAATAGAATGATGTAGAAATCCTAGATATTATATTGGATGTTATTATTGACATAAAAACACAAGCTATTCAATTCAACATCACTTAAAATCCATCTACTAATATTATAAAACGTCACGTAAAACACAGTTTCTTATAATGAATTTTCACATTTATTTTTGAGCCGTAAAGTTCTCATCTTCAGATTATCCTGTATCCTTTGAGGATTCATGGTGGACAGTTGATTTCAATATAAAAATGACAACTCCACCCTTTAACCTATGAATGTCATTGAAGTAAAACCTTTACTCAACCATTATTATGTGTTTTTGATGGTTGAAGGTTAATTGGCATTGGTATTTGATTCAAAGGATTACTTAGATTTTGGAGAACTATCTAAATATTTATTTGGTGATTTGTTTAAATGGTCCTAGATTTAGCAGACCACACCATAAATGTACTACCACTATCTTCGTACCAGAGCTTATTTTAATTCTCCATGTAGATGTTTTTTGTAGATGAGGACTCTATAAAGGAAGATTCATCCTTTTTGAAGGCTATTGAATGTTATATTGCAAAATCCATCCAATTGCAAAATTGGCCTCTATAAATTCTTGCCTAAAGGTGAACATGTGTTTGAGATTAGTTTTAGAGTATAGGATTATATACCTAAAACCAATCATAATTCTATACATGGTAGCTTTGCATCATTAGCTCTTTAAGCAAATGCAATGACCGTTTATGTAAATCAATAGTTCTCATAGTAAGTTAAATTACTATTGTGGCAACAAGCATGAGTAGGGTATTCTACAATTTTTTATCCCAATTGGTAATTGCTCCACTAATAGTTTTAATAAGGATTTTATACAAAAGCCTTATTGTTTTTCAATCTAAACATTGGCTTTAGGATAGTAAACAAATAAAAAAATACTAATAGAATCTAACATTAAAGAAGAGATTTGAGGGCATGGGAGGATCGTTTTAGGTCTATCCCTCAAATTGTGAATCAATTAGAATATTTAAATAAATAAATAATATATATATATATATAATAATTAATTGAATAATATTATCTAACATGGCACAATTGCAAGCATGTCAGATTGTTGATTTGGTAGAGTTCCTATTGTTCCTTACAGTTTAAGAACTCATAGGATTTTGTAGTATTGTTTTGGCCTCAAAAATCATCTAATGACTAAATTTAGAGGTTACAATTAAAAGTAAAAGTGAAATTGATAGTTTAAGTCAATTCAATTTAATGGATGAAGTTTTAGCATACCAAATAGTAGTCAAACTTCATCCATCTGTAACTTTATGACAACAAAGGGTAATGTGTGTATTACTTTTTGCATGCTAAAATGTTTATTTTTGGTAAAGCCATATCTTTTTTTAGATTGCACATGTCTTGGTTTTGCAAGGCATACAACCAAGAATAGGTGTCCATGGCAAAATTCTTTGGAAATCCATAAGTAATTCATAAATTCTTTGAAAAACATGAAACTACTTGTATTAGATTTTGCATTAGTTTCTCTTCAAGTAAAAAATAAGGAAAAATATTCTCATGCATTTGTAAATTTAAGATTCATTTATATTTTGGATAAAACTATATTTTCTTCTACATACAAGATTTTAATGTAGCCAAACGTTTTAGATATTTGGGATAGAACTATATTTTCATCTACATATTTGGATGAATTTTATTTAAAACTGGAAATTTCATCCAAATTGTTTAAGAAAATTAGAACAATTTGGCATCAACATCCAATTTTTCTTCAAATTTTTCCTATAGACTTGGTGTTCTCCAATTATTTTTAGTGCTTTAGGCATTTAAATGCCTGAAAACCTTGCTACTTTTATGGTGTTAACACTTTGACACTTATGAGAGGTAGCATAGACAATTTGTAACATTTACATGAATAACACTTATGTGATTTTGGAATTAGCAATAGTAACATTTATTATATAAATAAAAGATGAAAATATATAAAATATGAATGTCATACATTTAAGCATAATGGAAGAACAAATCTAAAGCAATTTGATGAGATTCTTGTACACACCAAGATTCTATTTCCTTTTGAAGTGTTTGAATGTTCTAGATGAGAGATGTAGCATTAGTAGGTCTTTGTTCCAAAAATTGTTTCAAGGTTACTAATGCACTTTTAGCATCCTATAGAAGTTGATGGAGTTTTGGCTAGATAGTGTTGTTTGCATGATGTGGAATGGATGAGTGTGAAGATACTATGAGCTATATAGTACTATTAATACCAACCACAACATGATCTATATACTACATGGTGGGTCTAATTCAATTTCATTCAAATTATTAATTTCTATAACTTCGCTTTCATTCAAATTAATACTTATTAAGGTAAATTCATTAAAGAAGGGAGTATAATATTTAAAAAAATTCTTAACAATTAACACTTACTAGTGTCTTGGGGGGGGGGGCACGTAGTTCTACTACAACAAACCACGTGTGAACAAGTGGTTTCTAATAAACTATAATTTTAACTTCAAATTTTGAGCATTGTTTACTAATGACTATAGGATTCTACTCCCAAAATTTCAAACTCTAATAAAGTATGAAATGATTTCTAGAAGAGGTTAAAAATGCACTTAAATTCATGTTTTTTCAACTCAAATATTTTTAGAGAACACATTTAGATGATCATTGCATCGATATTCAACTCAAAATGAGCTTTCAATAGAGTTATTTTTAGAAATTTTTTGTTCATTTTTTAGACAATTTTTTCTTATATAATATAGGGGTGTGAAAGTTATTTTTTAGTTCTACAGTGTATCTTTTTACTTCAAAAATTTATAATAAATTATTATTAACAAGTAAAAATATCAATAATTCAAAACATACACTTTGAAAGTAGAAAAATCTATTCATATTTTTCCATTTAATTTTATTTAAAATTCAAAAAGTATATAGAGGGTTCAAAGTTTTGTTCACATGTGGTTTTTAATAGACACTCTAAGTGACCTCCCAAGACTAGTGTATTTTTGGAATTTTTTAGGAAGCACAATTTTCTTTAACACATGCAATTTTAACACTTATCAAGGTAAGACATATCGAAGGTGGATTGTGCATTGTATCTACTACTCTCATCAAAATGTCTAGGGAGTAGGCCCCAAGACACTTCTCCACTATACCCCCCCTATTCTAGATATTAATAAAATCACTCCTATAATCCTAAACCCTAAACCGCACCTAGTCTGAAAGGTTATTATATGAGATTATTCAAAAATATTCCCTTTGACAAGGTGAATTGTTGGACCAAATGTTTGAACCAAGGTTCCTTTTATATATAATTGCAAGTGAAAAGGGAACCAATAGTATCCATTAGAAGAGAAATGAGGCCATGACCATTTCAAGACTATTCACCAAACTCTAATCTAGAGTATTGTTGGTCATATCATTAAATAATTTTTAAAAAATTAATTTTTTTAAATAATTGATAATAATATTATCTGATGTGTCACTCTTGTAACCATGTTAGATTTTTGATGTGGCAAAGTTTCCACTCATTTGTAAACAAAAGGTTTTTTGTTCATTAAAAAAAATCATGTCATTAAACTATCACACACAATTCTGGCATTGTAGTGTGTTGGATTTTTATTTTATTTTATTTTATTTTTGACTACTTTGTCTTGGAACTTACAGTCTTTGTTCAGGCATGAAATCTCATTTAATGAGTTTCCTTAATGGATGATTTGAAGTTTGATTATAATTTACCTATAAGTTGTGATATCCATCCAATTATCCTATTAGTGTGGTAATTGAATGAGATAGAGAAATAAACATAGGTTTTAGGATGCTATATCAAAAATTGCAAGTACAATTCCCAAACTCCATCCACCTTCACTTCTTCTAGCCTTCATCATTCCATCCATTGGTTCTCTTTTTTATTTAGTCCATGTCAATTTTAGGATTTTGGTATCATACAATTGTGAAAATGCCACCTTTGCCTATAGGCAATGCTCTATTGTTGCTAACTTGGCTCACTCATCTCCACTACAAAAAAGATCAAAATCAAAAAAACTTAACTAAAAAAAGGCACACACAAATCCACAAAAAAGACTCTTTACTCCTCATTTAGACAATAGATTGTATAATTGAGATACCAAAATTATTTTAAGGGATAATTTGGGATATGTTGATTATATTATATATATATATATATATATATATATATATATATATTTCCTATCAGATATGTTTTCATTTATTTATTTTTTTACATTTTAAGGGAAAGCAAAGCATCTTATTTTACATGTGAATTTGGATTCATAGAGAGAGAATCTGACATGCATCACCCAATATTGAACTCTCCACAAATTAAAATTATATTATTTAAACAACTTTTTTTCTTACTTGGAAGATGTATGTCTAGTTGTTTCCTACATATCTCCACAACTGAACTTTGAAAATTTAGCACCTATGGTTTTCAATCAGTTATTTTGTAAATCTATTAAATATGTTGAAAGTTATTTTGCTCGAAATATAATTTTTTATTTCTCAAGTTGAGATTTGGATATAAGTTTTTATTTATTGAAATTCAGTAAGAATGCAACACAGATTCTCCTTGACCTAAAATGTTAGTTACATTTCACATTATTTACAAGTCACTTCACACTATGACCAAATGTCAAGAGGTCGTGGGTTTCCATCAATCAAATTTCAAGAAAACAAAAGTTTGACCTCTCAACCCTTCACACTAGAAGGCACAAGTCCAAAGGCCAATGCCCTCCAACTTCCTACATGGCAATAAATTGTTTACATGGCGAGAGACTCTCAAAGTTTGAGTTAGCTAGAAATGAAAATCCAAACTAGCTGAGGGGCCATTGACTTGTAAGAAGATCTCAACTATTAGATTGCTAAGAGTTTGGACTTTGGCTTGGCCTTTGGAGGTTTTACACTATGGCCGGCCGAAGGCTCCAATTCCTATTATTTATTGCTCATTTCTTTGAATTCTTAAAAAAGTTTGGCCACTCAATCCTATGGCTTCTCAAGTTGGATGGCCATAGTGTGAAGTGGCCCTAAGATACACTCTTTGAATGGCACAATTATAGGCAGTTTTTACTAACATTGTACCTCAATGTACATCACCAATATATGGTCACAAATGGCCAAATTAAAATGGATGTCCCAAATAGGACCTTTTCAAATTTATATCACCAATTCATTATATTAGTGGAATAAAGTAGTTGGCTCAATTGGACATGAATTATTTCATAAATACAACTTTTGAACTTTCAATCATTTATATCTCTCATTTCTTCATTCAACAAGTAGCTACACTACAAGAGACTCTTACTATCCCCTATAGCACTGGGTTTCTTTTTTAATTCTATTCCTACAACACTAGTTTACTTTTTTTACACTCTAGCCCAATAGAATTGGCTTACTTTTTGAGTATGATAACTATTCAAACTCACTCAAGGTAGCTTTTCTCTAATACCTCATTGGTTCAAGCTACTCAAACTTACCAAGAAAATCAAAGCTTCCTCCCCCTCAATCCATAACCAACACAATTAATACATCATCATACCCAAGGGTGACAATTTTTATTTCTAAAAACTAGATATGATTTTTCTATTTTCAAAATTTATGAGAATATTAAAATTACCTTTCTATTTTAAGCATCTTACAAACCACATTTACCTACTTTAATCAATTATTCAACAAGGAATGCATATCCTACCCCGCAAACCTCAAATCATGCCCAAGTATAGCACTTGCAACTACAATTCATATGACATAATCCTTTTGCAAGGTTGCAAAATGAATCTTTGTTAATGGACTCTTCATTTATGATAGGAATTCTTCTTCTTTAAAATTGATCATCACATGCACATTTGCTTTGATATTTCATGTGAAACATCAAAATTTGTGAAATCACTCATTGACTCTACTAAAATTTTGAATTCACTAAATTGTACATGGTCACACTAATACTGAAATATAGTAATTGCAACAACTCAGTATGAACTCCAACACTAAATGGAGACAATGCCACTAATGTCAACATGAACATTAAGTGTCAAATAAATTCCCATCCAAAAAACTAAATTAGGACCGGGATAGGTAACCTTGCACTAAATCAATATCCAACACAAACACTAGTTGTCCATTAAATGAGATTTAGAAATGTGTTACATGATAGAATGAGTTGCATAATACTACAAGTACCATTAAGGTAGAACTACCTAATACCACCATCCACCCAATTCTGACACCTACAGGATTCTCCCAATTACGTCAGTGGCCCATCTGTTACCACAATCTTTGCAACCTTTTATCATGATGACAATACACTTGGGGAGCGGACACATCAACCCACGCTTTAATAAAGGTCTGACCATTCTCCAACAAGGGTCTACTCACAGTTTAACATTTTTGCTTTGAAAAATCACAAAAAATTCATTCTTTGTGAGAATGCCTTCATTCCTTTTTGCAATTGACTTCTCTCTAACTTATTCAATCTCTAAAAAATATGGGAGTTGACAAATAGCTTCTCCAAAGTACCTAGATAGCAAATTCTGTGTGCCAATGGGTAGTTCTACCTTACACAAAATTATCAATATTAGTACGTTGTTGTTATTAGTATTTCTTGACTACCTTGACGGTAGAGCCCACGTGCGCTTCCCCTTGGCAAACAAACTCCCAAGAATGAGCTCATTCCACGCATCTGGCACTCCAGGCAAGCAAAAATGGCTGCAGTCTTGCCGATTGCGCGGCTTGAGGCCAAACTTTTTCGTGTCCCACGTGTACAAGGCCCCGTGTCCGTCGGGTCGGTAATTTGTGGCCGTGGTGATGTCCAAGTAGGTCACGGACTCCAGCTTCTGTTTTAAGTTGGGAAGGAGCTCCGCCTTCACGATTTGGTTCATCCATGGGGTTTGCCATTCGTTCCGGGCTTCTTCCTCGGTGAGCGGGCGCCGCTCTTGGTGACAATGGCCTCCGCGGTTCCATGTGCCGCCCCTGAAATAATAATCACGTGATTTTCATCATGTTTAAAAAATCATCACATAGTGACACACAAGTTGCAAACATCCACCCTTCTATGAGGAAGACGAGTCTATTACCACCCCGACTTGCAATTTGAATATCTTGGGACCAATTCCAAGAGGGACACATATCTTGCAAAGGTATGCACTTGTTTCACAAATCAAACCTATAATTTTTTTTTGATGAAAATTGTAATTTCTATGAGTTTTTGAAGTGGTCTACCCTGAAATTACAAAACCTCCGATAGAATGGAGTCATGAATGTCTCATAAGCAACACATAATTGCCTTTCTATGTATTTAATGACACTTAAGTACTCACCAATAAAGGGTTGACATGTTACAACTTCATGGCATTAATGCATTGATTTTGCTAAAAAATGAGTAGATTTGGATGTTTTGGGGGGATGAAATTAGGGGCCAAAAATAAGGTGATAGAATTGGGTTGATCTACCTTAATAAGCAACACTCTTTAAAGTAATAAACCTCTTTAAAGTAATCATGGACTAAGCCATATATTAACGTCATGTCAAATGCAAATAACCTTCCTTTAATGTAATAACCTCTCTCCTTTAGTGTAATAACCTCTCTATTGTAATGTGCCAAACTACTTCCAACATGGCTCATATTAGAGGTTCTATTCTATAAATGATCCAAATTAGTAAAAGCATGTCAAGCATTGTAAAGAAATTTTGCATGAGCAAAGATTATTCACAAAAAATAATCTTTCCTTTGTAAGGGGATTAAGCCCAAAGGGAATTCCAATGTTTTATATGAATAGTTTTAAGAACAAAGGTAGACCAACTCAATTCTGTTTACT
Source organism: Climacium dendroides (assembly GCA_950106755.1). Taxonomy (NCBI): domain Eukaryota; kingdom Viridiplantae; phylum Streptophyta; class Bryopsida; order Hypnales; family Climaciaceae; genus Climacium; species Climacium dendroides. The sequence goes on from OX467084.1 coordinate 36,941,905, forward strand.
ATCCAATTCCATCATCCTACTTTTGGCCCCAATTCCGTCCAAAATAACATCCAAATCCATTCATTCTTTTACAAAATTAGTACATTAATGCCATTAAGGAGTATTGTGTCAATCCATTATTAGTGAGTAATTAAGTGCCATGAGATATATGGAAAGACAAGGTAATTATGGGTTGTTTATTGGACATTTATGTCTTCACTCTATGGACATTTTTGTAATTCCAAGATAAACTACAATTTTAATCCAAGAAATCTAATTCTGATTAGAATGGATTCATGTCTACCTTAACAGGTTCCTCATGAAGTTATGCAATAAATAAATATATATATATATATATATATATATATATATATATATATATATATATATATATATATATATATAATGGGGTCATATTTTTTGTCATTGTATTCAGTCCTGTAATTAGTCCCGTAATTAGTAGAGAACACCTTAAAAACTAAATAAATTGGATACTGAGAAAATTCCCATAAGATTTATTCCTGCTAAAAATAAATAATATAAAACCATTTGTGTCTCTTTATTACATAAGGTGTCTCAAATTTGAAGCAACATCGTAAAATTGATCCAAAATTAGGAATGATCAGATATACAAAGTTCTTTCCAAAATAGGGATGTGTTGTAAACATAATCTAATGGAAATATAATTTGATAAATGTAATTATCAAAGTGAATGGCAAAAAAGAATCACTAAAACTAATATTGAATTGGATTTCATATTGCTTGAGTGATTTTTTTCCCAAAACTTTAGTTTATTTTTGAGCATTACAAACTCAAGAAACATCTAGTTTGATTAGCTATCTTTATCTAACTTTCCAATTTAGTTAGTTTTTTTATACTCTAAACATGTAATTGGCAAATAATTCCAATGGCGGAAATGGCGAGGGAGGTTAGAATTAAAATTACCTGAAGTGTACAGTAGGGAAGCTAAGCCAAAAGACCTCAGTTTTATTGGAGTCCAAGTGCTCTTCTAGATATTTTGCCCATGTTTGCAAAGCTTTGCCTAACCCAGTTAGAAGATCATAATCCTGTATTTTTCCATTCTCTTCAAACCTACAACCCCTGTAATCACATAACAAAATCACATCTTCAGCAGTAAATCTTGATAACAAACACTTGACCAAAAAAAATAAAAAAATGAAAACTAATATAATCAGTATCATACCTTTAATATACTGCCCACTCTTTTAAAGGTATTACTTCCTTTAAAATGATTGCCCACTTTGAATGTCATGTGTTTTTTAAGGTTGTTTTGAGCAGGTTACATGAAGACTCTTTTGAGATTAATTTTATTCAGGTTGCAGTGAACACTTGCAATCAAATTCTAGCGACATAAAATTTGAAACCATTCCTAGTTACATTTTTCACAATCCAATCAATAAAATTGGCATTAAAAAATCTCAACAAAATTGTGGACAATCATTTCGGGGTATAGGGAGTACTATTCAAAGAATATTTTGCAACTGATTCAAATAAAGCAAACCTAGTTGTCATTTATTATTCAAGCTTGACTTTTCTAGTCAACTTTGAAACCTTCATTTGTTATAAAAACTCACTCCATAACACACACACACACGAAAAAAACAAGATTTGAAATGGCTTTCTACTACAAAAATGTGGCTATGAAATGTTACTTACTGGCGAAAGATTTTGTGCTCTGTCCACCAGTGACCTGCGTTGAAAATAATAATATCGGCGTTAATCCACTTCTCTGTACTCCAGCTCACATGGTCCACCTTGAGGACATAAGACACATTGGCAGGGTGGTTCTTTGGAGGTCGCGTCTGTGGCACCAGAAATGGATCCCTGTAATACTCCACAGTGCAATTGTAGTCCTCAAACCTGCATCAAAAATCCCCCCAAAATGAAACAGTTAATTATCCATGTTGAAGTAAGTTAAAAACACATATCCATATGAGCTCAGCAATGAAGGTACCGCAAGAATTCTTTTAAAAAAAAATCTGAAAATGAAATCGTTTGAGTAAGTGCATTTTTGAATTCCTTGCATAACATTCTTGGATAGATGAACCAAGGTCACTATCCATGTTAATCCAATTCAAGAATAAGCTTCTAGTTCGTGAGCCACTACTCATTCTAAGGCTTTCATTCAGGAAAATATTGAATACAATCCATAATGTAGCAACCAAGGGATGAATATCGCTGCTACAATGCTAGAGAGTTATGGCCTTTCTTAAGATGTTCGAGAATGCTCTTGAAGTACTTGTTGTCTTAGCTTCTTGGTTGTAAATACTTACTTTTCATTTGCAATGAAAAAGTATCATACCATAAGGTGGGAGGTTTCGTAAATGGTCCCTTTAAATCTATTTATCTTGTCAATGATAATAATATATATCTCAAGGAACATGCCACTCATGCCTAAATAGGGGATGCATTTAGAACCTGGTTAATTTATGGACCTCCTACCTTAACTCCTAAAGGACTACAAAGATCAAACCCAAGACTCGTTTGTTTAGCACTATCAAGTAGGTTACGTAATGGCCTTTGTTTTCATTCTCATTTTATGCACTTCTTAACCGACACATGCAGTGCTCCTCATTGATTCTAGTGATGCCGTGAAATTAAACCCCACATCAATTGAATTCGTCATTTTTACACTTGGTCTTCTGAGAGTTGAAGTACATTGCGGAATCCACAAACCTGTAGATCAATTTTCCAGTGTGTTTGGTTATGGGCTCCCCATTCACTTCATAGATCCTCGACTTGTTAGACACCCCTTCAGCTAACATGCACAGCATGGACTCCCAGTTGTTGCGTCCCAAGGAGTCACCAACAAACACCATCCTCTGGCCACGAAGCCTCTCCAGAACATCAGTCGCATTGAACCTGTTTTTGCAACCCAAAAAAAAGACACCTGAAAATAATCAAAATCTCTACAATCCTACACTACTTGAAAAACATAGTTAGTTACACCCTTAGGTGAGTAATCAATGTCAAATTAAAAAAAAAACTCCTGCCAAGCAGTTGATCCCAAACGTGATTTTCATAAATAGCTCAAGTTGCTAAAAACACAACTGAAATGTGTTCTACAAACACAACCAAATGTGTTCAAAGATTTAAAATTTTTAACCTTTAATCGTTACGGAGTTTGAAAACACACTGAAAAGCAAGCCCCAGGAGCTGGTTGTGATGCTGTTTCAAAGGTTAACATTCTGGTATTCACACATTCTTTTGCCACCTAAAAAAAATGGCAGAAATATGAAAAAAATTTAGTCACTGCTGCCAAATATCCAACTCCCTTGGGCTTGTAAAACGTGTTTCCTGCCGTACATCTCTCTCCAATCCTCTAAAATTTTGCTCCTGGACAGAAGCTTTTTTAGACAATTTCGTTTGAAATCTTTCCAACTAACAAACTTTATTGGCTCAAAAGGGGAGGAGGCTAATTGCCTATTAATTGACCCCATCCACATCTACAATAATGTGAGAAAGTTGAGTATGTTTCTATGCCAAGATTGTTGCTACTTGTAAACTGAGTCGTACACTCTTCAACGTGTTGACAGCCTCTTGAAACTTTGTAGTTGGGGAAAGAGACAGAGGCTCTTGTAGTTGTGGGGCTCTAGAATAGTGGTTTGGTTAGGACTTTCAATATTATTGTACTGTAGTGTGGGCTCTCAGTAAGTTAGACGTACATTGAACATGGGCAAATTATACATCAATTATCATGCACGGATGGACAATTGTACCCACCTGATAAGAATCAAACAAAACTGTCAATCGCAATTGACATGCTCAACTTGTTTCACACCCCCATGCCATTGATCTATCATTTTTTGAGCATGGAACATTGACTTACCTAAGTAGCAGCATATATAACATACTTAAATTAGTGCAAGCTGAAATATTACTGTGTTGTACTAGACAAAGGACTCTTTGGGAAGCCACATCCTTTCATTCATCAAAATGGGACTTTGGAAAAATTGACAATTGTCCCCCTATAGAATAAATACACAACAATTTTGCCCGGGTTCTATTGTAAGGTAGGAGGTCCATAAAGCAACCAGGTTCTTAAAAAGTTCTCTAATACAAAGGTACATTATGCATTTGTCAATGTATGCTTTTAATGACCTATGTGGTTCCAATTGCAAAATTCATAACTAATTCCATGAAGGTCCAAAAAATATGAAACCACTTGAGTTAAATGTCAATTTCATTTGTGTTTGAAGGAAAATTCACTCAAAAATATTTCAAGGAGTTTAGCTTCCCCAAATGCGATCTACTCTTAAAGGCTCTTTCTAGGTTACACAACCTCCAACAATTCCAAACCTACCACACTCTACCAAAGAGTGAAACAAAACTCAAAAACACTCAATAACACTCAAAGACTTTTTTTTAAAATGGGATAAAAATGGGGAAAAAATGGGGTGTAGAGAGAGTCGTCTCCCAGTTCGCTATCTCACCTGGGCAGGTCACAAGCATGCGGTTGCCAGTGATAGCTCATGAACTCCTTGTCCGGGCGCCCATTGTCCTCGCACCGAAACCCCGAATCTGCAAACGGACAGTTCCTGGTGCGGTACAAAGGATAGGAAACATTGTCATACACCCACCGCCCTTGCGTAATATCACACCCTTTCAATCCCCGGGGCAACACAATTTCCGAATTGGCACCCACCATCTCCTCCTCCCCTTCGGGCTCCTCAGCGAAAACCTCAACCGGAATTGCAGCATCGTCACCAACAACAACACCATCTCTGTCTAAGCCTGCGACGCCTGTGCTTCTATCTCTGCCTGTGTCTGAATCTGTGCTTGTGTTTGCATCTCTGTGGATGCCAGGGTCTGTGCTTCTATATATGCTTGTGTCTTTGTCTGTGTCTGTGCTTGTGTCTGTGTTTGAGGCTGTGTCTGTAGCTATGACTGTGTCCCCGTTTGCGGTGCTTGGTGTGATTGTGGAATTCGGGGTTGAGGATGTGAGCCCTTGTGAGAGAATCTGGTCATCAGCTGGTTGTGGGGCTGCCATGCCTGACTTGCGGTAGAGAATCTCCACGTTTAGGAAGAGGAGGGAGCATAACAATAGTAAGATGAAGCAAGTGAATATGAGTGCTGATGGCGAACCTAATTGGTAGCCCAAGAATTTTCGGCTCCGGGAGAGCTCTAGCTGCTTCCTTTGCGGGATTTTTGGTGGTGGTACTGCCATCGTGAAGGCGGAGTGGTGTCACAAATCGACTCCACAGCCCAACCTTGATGGAATTGGAAAATCACCGGAAAAAATCGCCCAAATCCTAGTATCAGGGGGATCGGACGCGGCTTATAGGATTCTTCTTAAAATTCTAGAGGAACACTGGAACGTCATGGCGAAGAACTCATCCTACAGAAAACCTGGCTCCTCTTGTGACTGGAACTTGGAAACCATGAGTGCAACTATCTAGCTTGACGCAACTTAAAACTTGTCACTGATACTGAAAGAAAAGGGTGCTACTTCATACTTACACAATTCGGAACTTCAAAAAACCTGGCTCCTCATGAGCCACTACACCATGAGTGCAACTGCCTCTTCCCAACTCAAAAACTCGTCACTAGGACAAAGAAGAAAAGGGTGCTAAATTTTTATCCAATACTGACGAGATGCCTCCAGCACCCCAGAGCTGGCTCTTTGGACAGTAGAAATGATTTCTCATACTTTACTGGTGAAATCGAAAGCACTGAAAATGAATCCGTCTCTCTTGCTAGCTCGCTTTCTGGAGACGGTGGTTGTGACGTAACGACAAGGTGCGTGTGTGTGTGTGTGTTTGCTGGACTCTCCAACTCAAAACCGCTCACCTTTCTACGAACAAAATTAAAGAAAGAGGCTAATCAATTCAATCGATCAGTCTGTCACTCTAGATCCAGAAGACTGCTAGTACGTCTCTGAGATATCGAAATCTATCTCCAAGTTCACACTTTCAAACCCTCTGAGCACTCACAGTGCGCAAATCTAAAATTAAGAGACTAGTCTGGTAACGTCGAATGAATTGCTTACAATCTTGAAAGCCGATACAGTCTGAGATCGACCACAAGCTCATGAACAATTAATTAAACTACTTAACGGTTCCACAGGCTTCCAAGTTATTATGGTTTCAAAACTAGCATAACTTATTAACCGATGAAGGGATCTGAAGTGCTTTGACGATGCTATCTAAATTTAAACACGGAAATAATTTGGGTATGATTACTACTGTAGATCGAAGCCTGCCCTGGAATAACCCCGACCAGGAAAGCTTGCGTAAATGACGTACCAATCACGAAGGCCACGAGCATAATGAGAGCCAGGTCTGGAGTCTGGACAGGCCAGGGTAGCCTAAAAAAAAGTGAAAAGAGGATATGTCGATGATTACCGGAATAAAATTGCAACTTTGCAACAATTGCAAGCGTCAGTTTGGGAGCAGAATTAGAAGAAACACTACTACAGTTCAACAGGCATTATTAGAAGAAAGAGTGGTGCAAGCTCTCCGAAATTCAGCTCGAAGCATATTAGTCGTGGAACACGGGAAGCGCGACATGCACCCTGGGATGCAGCCGGTAGGTCAGAAAAAATCAACTAATTTTGATCATCCATTGATGACTCATCCACAATTGAAAACCACTCAGTTGAAAATCGAAAACTTCATCCAAATGTTGGCGAATCTCATATTTCTTGGGGGAGTTGGGGTGAAGTGGCCCCCATGCTCGGCCCCTCCAAGTCATTCCAAGGGTGCAAGTCAAGAAAAAAAAAATCCCCCTATTTTGTGCTTAATTAACCCTTGAACGACGAGGCAGTCACCATTGAAATCATTTGTTTGAATACTATGTGAATTGTTAGCTTAAAAAAATGACCGTGGAAATCATTTGTTTGAATACCATGTGAATTGTTAGTTTAAAAAAATGACCGTGGAAATCATTTGTTTGAATACTGTGTAAATTGTTAGTTTAAAAAAATGAAAAAGCACTCATTGGGAGACAAGCTACTATAGAAGATGTTCCCTTTCCCACAAAATTTGGAAGATGAATAGTACTTCTATCCTACATGGACTCATGGAGAGATTCTGTGTCATCCGCTTCAATGTTTAAGGGTTAATGTATCTTGTACACCTCCCATAGCTAATTTGCAAATATGAATTCAAAACTTGAAAATTTTATCATGCATGGAAATTTTTTAAAATTCAATGTTTTCCTAAAGGGCTAGTCAATGCTCCCCAACATATAAGGGGTACAAGAAACACCCCTACATTTTGTGTAGCATTTTGGCAAAATCTACATTTTAGCTTTGGGGGACTATGAGTACTAGAAATACAACATAGTGGAACAACATTAGCCGTTGATTGGAAAATCAATAGTTAAAAGTACCATTGCAAGTACTATAAACTGCAAATATTGAAATAGTGTTATGGGAAAAAATTCATATTGTCACAAAAAAATAGAAACAATGACTAGTACACATAGTACTCCATATTGGGATTCTAGATTTTTGCAAATACTACATAATCGAGTAGGTTTCTTTTGCAAACACCCTATTCTCTATTTATCTAGTATCAAAGGAACTAGCTCAAAAACTAGGTGGTAGGATTTTGGCGATAATTCAACAAAGAAAAATTTCATTGATCAAGCTCCATACCTCCATGGGAAATAAACTAGGAATGGGGTGGATATCATGAGATGCAGTCCTAGAAAGTGAAGATAATTCAAATACATGTGGTGGCTTTTTGGCTTGGCAACACAATAATTAAATTTCAAGACATCCATACTGATGCATCAAAATTAGTCTATGTAAACTATGCAATTGCACTAAAAATGGTTCTACTCATATATTATTAGCTTGCCTTATGAGAAGTGCGAACTAAAACTTCCTTAAATTCATTATAATGAAATTTCTATAATTGCAAAGTTTTTTTCCCTTCAATTGATCTAGAGACAAACATAATTGGTGAATGTATCCTTCCTTGTCAATGAACTTTCCAACAATAAAATGACTTCACATCAAAATTCAACCCTATAAGCTCTATAGCATCATGGACATGCAAGACAAAATGACAAAGAATTTTGGTACATCAACAAATATTTGTGAAGAGAAGTACATGTGGTTGCATAAATTTTGGAGACACTACTAGTTAGTTATAAATTTTCAAAAGTGAAGGTTGTAGGAGACTATCGTATAAGTCCAAAATAGTCAAATTAAAAACCTATTATTAGGACATTACGTTAAAACACTTGTAGTATTTTAATGTTATTCAAGAAAAAGTTGAATTGACCAAAAAAAACTACACCAAAAATTACAATCTATAATAGTCTCTACAGAAACTTCAACAAAATTATCCCCCTAAAAAGCCACCTCTTCCTTAGTACTATAATAAATCCATTCACAACCAAAAATGGCCACCAACTCTTAATCATAGTAAATTCTCTCTACTACTTTATGTATTTTACTTTATTCAAGGGTCATTTACACATACTAGCAAATGAGACACTAAGAGATACAATCACATGTATTTAGTATATTAGATTTATAGCTATCATTTAAGGGAGGCCAACTTCATAGTGAAGAATTTAGGCAAGTCTCAAGCAAGGTTACAATATGAAGTAGATCCTATAATAAAGAACCAACATTGGTTCATTCATTTAAGAAATTCAAAACCTTGATGCTTACAATTAGGAGGTCAATATTATAATAAAGAACCAACATGTTCATTCCTCTAAGAAATTCAGAACCTTGATGCTTCCGATTAAGAGGTAGCTCCTATAATAAAGAATTAACCAACATATTCATTTCTTTAAGAAATTTATAACCTTGATGCTTCCGATTAGGAGGTAGATTCCATAATAAAGAACCAACATGTTCATTCCTCTAAGAAATTCAGAACCTTGATGCTTCCAATTAAGAGGAAGATCCTATAATAAAGAACCAACATGTTAATTTCTTTAAAAAATTCAGAACCTCGATGCTTCCCATTAGGAGGTAGATCCTATAATAAAGAATCGACTCACATGTTCATTCCTTCACAGGGAGGACACTCCCCGTGTTTTAGAAACCTACGTGCGGTGGAAAATGTAATACATCCTAAAATTTAATTTTTTTTTCCAAAAAGAAATTATGAATAGATTGTGCTACATTAAAAATTTATGTTTTGAATTATTGACATTTTTTTATGCTAATAGTAATTAGTTGTAAATTTTTTAAGAAAAAATATACATTGTAAAGCTGAAAATAACTTTCACACCTCTATATTATATACGGAAAAAAAATTGAAAAATGAAAAAAATATTCTATAGAATAGCTTTTTATTGAAAGTTTATTTTGGTTGAATATTGATGCAATAGTCATCATCATGTGATCTCTATAAATATTTTAGTTGAAAACCATGCCATTTTAGTTCATTTTCCAACCTTTTCTAAAGAACATATCATTTTATTTGGAATTGAAATTTTTGTCAATAGAAACCTTTAGTCATTGTTAAACAAAGCTCAAAATTTTAGGATGAAATTATAGTTTATTCCAAAGTAAATAGGGAATCAAAAAATCACTTCGCCGCACGTGGGTACCCCGAATGTAATGAGAGTGTCCTCCCCGGGGCATTCCTTTGAGAAATTATGAGGTTTTGATAAGGTAATTACTGATCTCTCACATCATAGATGGGTAGACTTTGGTGAAAAAATTTAACTCCACCAGCTAAGATCCTACATTTTCTTGGACCAACTAGTTGTCTAGAGTATACTCTTGGCTAGGCCTTACGAAAATAAAGAATATTTTCTTATTTTCCTCTAAAATGATCGATTTTTTTCCCCAAAGATTTTGAACTCAATTCAAAAATTCTAGATTTCAACCGGCTAACTTGTAACTAAATGCCAGCACTCCCCGTGTTGCTGTGGTGGTAGGCACCCCAGTCAACAGCCAGGGAGAACTGCCCCCCTCATTGCCCCAGCCAAGGTTAATTGTGAAAAAAAGCCCCCTATTTTTGTGCCATGGCTTTTTATATTTCTACACTACTCCTAGCTAATTTGGGGCCCCTGATTGCAAATCTGAATTCTTAGTTTGCAAAAAAATTCATCTTATTGCAAATAAAAAATTCCACAACATTTTTCCCAGGGGTAAAACGGGGTAATGAGGGGTCAATTCACCCTGGCCCCCAGTCAACGCCCAGGTTTGAATTCATGACCACCTTCGCGATGCGTCCGAGCCCACATGTGCCTTGAAAAATACTTCTATAGAGTGGCGATAATATGGAAATTGAAAAAAAAAAAAAAAAAAAAGTCATTATTTACCAACAAAATGATGGTAAATCCAGTGGACTTGCTCATGAGTGTATCAATCTGTAGGAATGGAGACTTCAGTCACCCTCTCCTAAAGTAGAGCTCACTTTCCACAAGCTTTCACTTTTCACCCACAGCGAAGTTCCACCTACCAGTGCAACAACAGTACATGAGCATAGGAGGGACTTTTTGGGTTTTTTTTGGGGGGGGGGGTCTTTTTGGTTTCTTTTTTATATTGTTAGTTTGTCCCTCTTGCTTTTCCCCACCAGCCAACTTGAAAGTGGAAACTTTTTCCTCCGGGGACTTTGCCCTCTAGTTCTGTGTTCCATTTCTTTTTATTAATGGAAATTGTCCATGTGTTTTAAGAAGAAGGGAAAAAAAGAAAAAAAGTTGAAACTTTGTTTACAAAGTGAAGAAATACACACACTGCAGATGGACATGATTCCCACCCACCCCCTAAAAAAAAACAATGCTCCTAATCATAACCCATGCAATCATAGAACTGATTATCAAACTGTTTTTTTGACTGCATTCATTTGGAGTGCTGGGTTTTTTTTGTTTGCTTTTTTTACACAAATAAAGGGGACCTTTACTGCAAGTTTGGAGGGAAAATATGGTAGAGGTACCTATTCCTAACCAAAGTCCCATGAGCAATCAATAGGCTGTGTTAAATTTGGAGAGGTTGGGACTCATTTCTCTTTTTCTTAATATTTATCACAAGAATTAACTTACAGCATGCCATATTTTTTTTTTCCGCTGTAAGTAGCCTCCCATCTATTAGTGAGTAGTTTTGGATGACTCTCAGCATTGGCCATGGGTCGACAAGAACTTTGGTCTTTCAGAAATCATAGTAATTTCACTTTCAGTGCAAAAATTACCATAATTTTTGCAATCCCCATCATTCATGTCACTGCACCTCATGCAATATTTGCTTCACCTTTCACTGCTCATCATCATCTCCCAAATTCCTTATTTGATCAGTTATGGGTGCCTTCACTATACAAGCTCCCTGGGTACTAGGTAGAAATTGGCGTGCTGGTTTAGCTGGTTGCTGGGCCATCCAATGCAACATGAAGGCTTAACCCTAAACCCTAAAAAAAAACTACTTGGATTTTCTGATCAAGCAGATGGTTGTGATTCATGGTTGTTTGGTTGCTGGATCAGCTTTCAGTTCAGGTTCTGTAAATAGAAGTGGGCTAAGGTAGGCTAGCCCGATTCCATCCATGTCTAATTCCGTAACCTATTTTGAACACAATTTTGTCTGTTCAAACATCCAAATCTGCCTAGAAAAATATCCAAACCTTTTCAAAATTTTGACAAAAGTCGTAAATTAATGCCAAAATGGGTAACGTGTAAATTCTTGATTGGTGGGAACTTAAGTGTCAATAGATACATGAAAGGTCCGTTATAGCTGTGTGTTTATAGTGTGTTTATGACTCTACTTTACATGCAGTTTTGTAATTTTAGGGCTGACTAATTCAAAAATTGACAGAAATTATAATTTTAGTAAAAAAAATCTATACTTCCACTTGGGTTTGATCTATAAATCAAGTGCACACCTCTGAAAAATATGTGTCCCTCTTAAAATTGGCCCCAAGATATTCAATTTCCAAATCAAGATGGTAATAGGCTTGTCTATTTTACTAGGAGCCCATTTCATGGGGGTACATGGGTCCAAACCTCTAGCTCAAAAGTTGAAAACATTCTTAAATCTTCTAGGCCCATGACCGGAGTTTGTTTTCAAATCTATATGTCACATCAAGATTTCAGAGTTTCTCCTCCTCTCTGGGGGTGGTCAACATGGATGGGTCTCTAGTTCCAATTACAAAATAGAAACGGGCTGTAAAATAACAAGTCCATTAATTTTCCATTTAAGAGATGAAACTAAAATTTGGAGAGACAAAGCTTCTTAAATCAAGTAAATTTTCCTTAATGGCATTTAGTCCAAGTTGTTTTATATTTTTTTGAGCTTTGTAGAATTAGTTATAAAATTTTGAAGTTGAAATGGCATAGGGCTCTAAAATTGCCCGTCTCTTGAAATGTATACTTTTGTGCATTACTGAAGACTGTAAAAAAAAAGCAACATGTACAGATAATGTACGTTTGAGGAGGTGGATGATTTCAGAACCTATTACCTTAAAGCTTATTAGTTAATTATTACCTTAAAGCTTGTTAGTTAATTATTATGTTAAAAGCTTTTTAGTTAATTATTACCTAAATGCTTATTAGTTAAGTTCATTGAATCCATGTTGTGCTTTGACCAACTGGGTTATGTGAAGCAATGTACGGGGAGTACCAGCATTTAGTTACGAGCTAGCCGGTTGATTTTGAGAATTTCCGAATGAATTTCAAAATCTTTGGAAAAAAACCCAATCATTTAAGAGGAAAATCAGAGAATATTCTCTATTTTATAAAGGTCTAGCCAAGAGAATGCTTCAAGCAACCATTTGGTCTCAGAAAATGTAGGATTTTAGCCGGTTAAGCTAAAAATCTCCCCGGACTGTGATGTGAAGGAGCTGCATGTTCCACACACAATTAAGTTACTGTTACTGTATAGGGGTCATGCATTCATGTGGCCACAGGGTGAGCTAAGTCATGGGGAAGGGAATCTCTGGCTTTGTATCCCAAAGAAGGGAAGAAAGAGTGTTTGCTTGGCACCTAAGTTAAGGTAAAACTACCCATTATTATACAGATTTTCTATCTAGGTACTTTGGAGAAGCTATTTGTCAGCTCTCATATTTTTCAGAGATTGAATTGTTTGAGAGAAGTCAATTGCAAAAAGAATGAAGACATTCAGACAAGAACCCAATTTTTTTGTGATTTTTCAAAGCTCAAATGTAAAACTGTGAGTAGACCCTTGTTGAAGCATGATCAAACCATTGTTGAACCGTGGGCTGATATGTCTGCTCCCCAGTGCATTGTCATCATGATCATGGATTAGTAAGATTGTGGTAATAAGATGGGCCCAGCGATGAAAATGGAAGGAACCTGTAGGTGGCAGAATTGGGTAAATGGTGATAATGGGTAGTTCTACCTTAGTCTAGTTTGTTGGGAGGTGGGGTGGGTGAACAGCTCCGAATCTTTGTTGTCTTAGCTGGTTTGCTTTGTGGGAAGCCCTTATTCTTGTTGGGGTTGTTTGTTGGACCTTGCCATTTGGGCAAGGGTCCCTATTGCACAGGACAAATAAACCCATCCTATGAAAACGTAGGAATTTTTGAAAATTTTCATGCATGAAAATTTTTGAAAATTTTGAATTTATATTGGCAATCGAAGAACTCAAATCAACTAAAAGAGGCTTGAAATATACCCTGAATATGACGATAAATAGGGGGCAAGATTTTACTTTTACCCCCAAAAACTTGTGTTTTCACCTTGTTGGTCCCACTTCATGCAACAGATTTAGCATCTTGCCTCTATTGCCTCGAGGTCCAAAATTGACTTTAGCTGCAATTCCACTGCAAAGTTTCACCAATGTCACACTACATAACATTGTACAATGAGGCAAATTTCCTCCCCATACTAGAAAGGTATGTATTTTGCCTCCATGAATGCATGGGAGACATTTTTAGTATAATTCAAGGATTAGGGTTGGCTAAGGAGCCATCAATATGACATTGTAGAGAGCTCCTTTTTCAAGGGTGCAAAAGGAACCTTTGCTTCATTGGTAAATAATGTTATGTAGCACAAAATTTTTTACTTGTATTTGTGAAGTAAGTTGGAAATCATCATTGACCCCTAAAGTCCCAAGGTCCTTTGCAAAATGAAATAAATATTGTTATTTAATAATAACTATATTTAGTTGCAATTTGTGGCAATTAAAAATGCACATGCCATTGTAAGTGTTCATCATCCTAGTTTTGTGGTATCATGTTGAAATTCCTAACGCTTGAAGTTGCTTCTCCTTTTGTTTCCATACCATTTGTTTTCTTCTACCTCAATGGCTATATAGATTGAGTGATGGGAATCGAGGTTCCTTTGCAATGTTGTTGTAGTGTTCTTGCTTTGGATTTGGTTCAACCTTTCTAACATATTTCAAGAGTGGTGTGGTTGTTTGTTGGTTATGCCATTAATTTTTAGAGGGTAGCAAGTTGGTGGTAAAGAGGATTGTAAACAAACTATTTTTTATTTATTTTGATAATAGAATATATTAAATTTAAAATATTAGGTAAATAGACCCTCCATAAAATATCCCCTGATCTCACATATACAATATAATGCACTTTCAATTTTGAATAATAAAATATAAATTTTAAATACCAAAAAATGCCATAGACCAAACAAATATTAAAGCATTTTAAAAGAAAAATTCTAAGCATGGACCTTTATATTGTACCCAATGACTTATTTATTCATGTGGGATTGTAGGTTTGTAGCTTACATAAATTGACAAGGAATTAGATAAGGGACAAACCTACAATACCTTAGGGTTTCACAAACTCCCTTATACTAGTCCTAGAAGCCATATTCAAAGAGCAAAAATTAGGAGGGAAAAATTTGGGAGTAAACTTAGGAATTAATTATTAAACATGGATGATTATTACATCAAGTTAACAAAAAATTTCATTGTTGAATTTATTAAAAACACATTAAAGAAAAATAATTTTGAATTGTCGTAAAAAATAGTGTTTTGGACCATTTTTAGGCTAAAGATTGTCAATAAATTTTAGGAATGAAAGAGCAAATATTGAGGCCATTTAATTAGCATCCAATGGGTTTTTGAGACAATCAATAGTAGTCAAAACATTATGTGCTTCAAGGGTGGCTATTTAAAGAGAGTAGTGCATAAGTACCTATATGGGGAATTTCATTAAATTGGCGAAATTCCATGTGCCATTTTCACAGTGTGCCATCCCCACAGTTCAGACTGGGCGGTCTGAAATCTATTAGTGTACTAGATTTCAGACCACCCGGTCTAAATTGTGGAATGTCAAAGTCACAGAATATTTTCCATTTTAATGAAATTCCCCATCTATACTTTCAATCTTGAATATTTATAAAATATTGCATGATTGTCAAAAAAATTTATGAAACTACTTGGGTTGGTTTTCACTCAAGGAAGCTCACAATGTAACCCAATAAAAACCAACATTTAGCCTACCATCAAATTCAATAGGGGCTAAGAAATGGAGGTTTAGAGTTCAATTGCTTTAGTCCCTTAAAGACTAGGGAATAGTTTAGATTACCAAAATTGTAAAGATGTATTACAAATTGCAACTTAGAATAATAATTTAATGATGACTCTTAAATAATAGTTTCAAAAATATGAACTATTAATCATATTTGTACCATTAAATCAATTAGTATACAAACCAACATTTTGCAATGAAATTTGAAGTCAAAAATTGAATAATACTTCTAAAATCAATTGTAAATTGAATATTTGTGATTTTTATCAGAATCATTTAAAAAAATTTAAATTATAAATTTCTAATTATATTTTTTAAGAAGTTTTTAATTTATTTTTGAAAGGCCATTTTTTGAACTAAAAATTTTATTTTTGAGGCTCAACCTACTAATACCCTTTGAATCATAAAATAAAATAAAAGCAAAGTCTTCAAAAGCAATATCATACCAATGTAAAAGAACTAACATAAGAATCTTAAAAAAATTGATAGGTGAAAAAACCCATTTTAAGTGCTTAAAATGTGTTTGTGTTCATTTGTTGTTTGAAATTTAAACATCTAATCCTTAAGGGGTTAATAGTGTGGAAAACATATTGGTAGTCTTGGAGCAAATATTTAATGTTCTAATTTTAAATTTGTCATTTTTAGAAATGTCTTGGATAGAAAAATCAATTGAACACTTTAAAAAATCATAACTCAGAGTTATGCGTGACAATGGATGCCTTCAAAATTTTTGGGCCTTCAACATTTGATTCACTTGATTACTTTGCTTGCATTCTTTAGTTGAGTAGATTTTTGAGTCACTACAAAACCTAAAGTCCGAAGGCCTTTTTCCATCAAACTTGATTCAAAAGTACAATTTCTATTGCAAAGTGTAAAAAAATTTAGATAAATTATTATTATTTTTTAAAAATAAATAACCATAGACTCTTGCACTAAAGTATAAAAATGTGTGGAAGAAATTTCAAGAACTTTGAGTAGTACGTGAATTACAAGATATTTGCATTTGATACATTGTTTGCCTTGATTTTAAGACTGCTTTGAATCTTCTTAGTTTAAAATTTTTGCACTACCAATATAGAATTTATAAAAAAATTATTTTGAAAAATTGAAATGAAAGTCTAGAAAAAAAACAAAACAAAAACACATTTGATTTTCATTGTTTTAAAAATTGTTAAATTCCTAGTCTTGAATGGTACACCAAATGATCATGTGGGCCAATTTTCTTTTTTAATTAATTTTTAATTTTTTTTTTTTTAATTGCACATTTTCAATTGTTTCAATCCCCTCCCTTACATAGGCAAGCTTGCATTGAAGATATTCCACATTGAAAAGAGCTTCATTCATGAAAAACAAAAGGGTGTGTTGCCTTGAAGTTCATTAAATATTATGTCTAATTTTTTAAATGATCATTAATAATAATTTAATTAATAAAAAAAGATCCATAAACTCAGCAGATGGGTCCCCCAAAGAGCCCTTCTCCCGGGCTTTCTTCTTCGAGTCAATGACGTGTAGTGCTTTCATTGGTCACGAACCCACTGACGTGGCATTTGCCGTCCCTCACTGTCCTGCCACGTCGCGCGTGAGTGACGGAGGAGGAGGTGACTCAGCACCCCATCATTGGAACTTGCTTTTGACTTCTTCAAGTTCACTAACTCGACGTGAACCTCGCAGTGCCAGCTCAGCTCACCTAGGGACAAAAAGAAAAAGATGGAAAAGAAAAAGATGGAAAAGAAAAAGAAAAAGAGTAAAAAGTAAAAGGGCGTTGACTGATTCTTTACTGTACTGACTGAGAGCATCGCCACGTGCAGCCTTGGCGTGTGGATTTGGAGAGCGGGGCTTCCCCGCTCCTGGGCCCTCATTGCCCCGGCCAAGGTTAATTGTGAAAAAAAGTCCTCTATTTTTTGCCATGATTTTTTATATTTTTACACAGGCCCTAGCTAATTTGGGGCCGCTGATTGCAAATCTGAATTTAGAATTTGCAAAAAAAATTCATCTGATTGCAAATAAAAAATTCCACAGTATTTTTCCTACGGGTAAAACGGGGCAATGAGGGGGTCAGTTCACCCTGGTCCGGCTGACGGGCCAAGTCGGGGCGCCAAATGGGTATTAAATGCAAAGAGTTTGAAAGTTTTGAAATAAAACTTACAAAAACCTAACTTTTAATGCATTATGCATTACCTGACATTGTTTCAAAAGCACTCGCAACTTAATCTGAGTTTTAATGCAAGAAGAGAATCTCACTATATATACATGGGATGGTAGGAGGTAGAACAAACGATGTGGAATAAGTAAAATTAAAGTAAGTAGGAGCTCAACACTTGTAGTTAATTCAATAGTAGGAATTAAGTTGGAAATATAATTTCAGACCTCATTTAGGCATAGTAGAATTACTTTTTTCAAAAAACTTTGAACTAAGAAAAGTTGGTAAATGAAGATAAATTTCACTTTCAAATTTTTTTTGTGATTTTGAGCCTCCAATAAAAATTTATGGACAAATTTCAGAGAGAATGTTTTAAAATGTGAAAAAAAATTTCCCTTCTAACCCTTCTTTGAAATTTGTCCATAACTTTTTATTGGAGACTTGAAATCACAAACGGATTTTGGGAGGTAAAAGTTATCTTCATTTATAAACTTTTCTTAGTCCAAAGTTATTTGAAAAAAATTATTGTACTATGTGTAAATGAGGTTTGAAATTCTATTTCCAGCACAATTTCTACTTCTGAATTAACTATGAGTATTGAGCTCCTACTTACTCTAATTCTACTTATCCCACATTGTTTGTTCTACTTCCTACCACCCCATGTATATATAGTGAGTTTCACTTCTTGTCAAAAACTTGAGAAACTTGAAAAGCTTATCTGCCAACTCTCTACACACAAATAAAGGAAACTTCATCAAAGTTAAAAAATGATTTTCTTTTTCAAATTTTTGACACAAAAGGTTAATTCTGGTTCAAATTAGTTGTGAGTTTATTTGAGGCCAGGTGGGGTCCTTGCCTCGACGATGGGGTAGAAAGGGTTGTCAGTGCCTCGAAGATGGAGTGAAAATGGCAATCAAACCCTTTGGTGAGGCACGTTGAAGCCCCACTATTTGCTAGTGTCCTCCCCCAATTCTGGCGTGGCCTGTCGTTTGGCGCGCCTGCCATGGCGATGCTCTTACAGTGAATGCTTTCAGTTACAGTGTAAAAGGTGAAAACACCTATTAAATGCCTATGAGGAAGTAATGGGTTCCTGTTAATTATTTTGAAAAAGTTTTTGTGGGGCCTTGTTTGTAAATTGAATGGAAATTTTAGATTCTCTTAGAATGCATTTCTTGAACATTATATGAAAAAACTGTGAATTTTCAAAAGTAATCAAAGTAGGTGTACCTAAATGAAAATTGCTAAGCTTTCAAAAATAGAGGTTGTACATTTAATTAGGCAAGAATTTGTAGGGGTTGGTTTTAGGAAAAGATAGCTCACAATTACATGTTACCTTACACAACATACAATTGATGAAGTAATTTTTAATTTTTAAATTAAATTTATTTTGATAATAATAAAATTTAATAAGAGGGCCTTTGGATCAACTAAGTGCACTCCTTCAAAGTATGAGGAACCAAGTCCACTCCTTTTTAAGGTTTGTTCTATATTTGAACGTTAGGTCATAATCAATTTATATTTTATTTTGACAAGGAAAATATACAAATAAACTTATTTGTTAGGTCATAATCAATTTATATCTCATTGTGACAAGGAAAATATACAAATAAACTTATCTTCCTTGAAACATTTCCATTTCTATAAGTGGCAACTACATTTCTATTTGTCTATAATGACCTTGAAATAATTTTATCTACAAATTATTTACATCCTCATTCATTTGTAATAACCTAGAAATAGAAATAATGTTAAGATTGTCCATCTACTTGCTTAATTTCCACATATTAGATAGACCACAATCTCTATTTTATAAGTTTGGAAAAGAAAACTATGTAAATCAAGTCAATGTTAGTAGAGGGAATCTAAAAAAAGATAAGAAAAAATAGAGCCAACAAAAATCATATTTGTTGGCTCTATTTTGGATATTTAAACTATAAGTTCAAATGTTTAGTGTTAAACTAAATTACAATTATATAACTTTCAAGCAGTGAAGGCTTTCAACAAGTCTAATTCCTCTGTTAATAAGTATGCATTTTGACATAGGGTGGAGATTATTTAAGAAAATTCAACATGTTTAGGATTAGTAGATGATTTAATACAAAAGTCCTTATGAGCAATCTAGATGGATTATGATTTTTTATGATTTATTTTTTATAGTGACTAAGAAATAACTTGTAGAGAAACCTTAAGGCATGCTAAGTACGAATTTTAGTTTTATAGATAATGAAGATGAATCACAAGGAAGTAATAAAAATCATTACTAAAAATATTATGAAAAATACAATTACACAATTACATAACATTACTAAGCAATGGTTGCAATGTGGATTTCGGATTTTAAATAGAAAAAGTTAATTTAAGTAATAACTTTCAAAAAGTAACTAATGAAAGTCATTGCAATTGGTGTCATGCTCTCCTTCACTATAGATCAACTTATCTATATGCTCCTTGATCATACGACAATTTATTCTACAATTAGGTGCATTTCAACTCTTGAATGCTAGAATTGAAGAACAAAGTCCAATTGTTGTACTTAATTGTATCCTCAGGATGATCTATCTATATGTGGATAAAATTGTCATTCATCTCTCATTTATCTATATGAGGATAAAATTGTCATCGATCTCTCATTAATGACACGAAATGTATGAATGTACAATCGAGTATTGAAAAGCTTACAAACTACATTTTATCTATTCAAAGATTTGTACATAGTATAGAATAAAATAGGCTTTTTTGTCTTGCATAATTTTCACTCAATTCTTACCCAATTCCAATGAAGCATACCAAATTTCAGTTTCAAAAATGCAAAATTCCATTTTTGGTGAATTTTTGAAGTCAATTTTTGTGGTTTTACATAATATTTTATTGAAAACAATAGGTGGTGAATTTTCTTAATTTGATTGCATGGATATGTACGGAACATCCATATGCACATCTTTCATGTTAATAAACACCCCCTTAAGTAACAAAATTATGATCAGTGAAGTCTTCAATGAAAAATGTTGTATGCCCAAACTTTGAAGAAATGGATCTTTTTATATTAAAGCTAAATTTTGGTGTTTGATCCTTGCGTTGTAACTAATATTGTACATTTCAACATGATGGTACAATTACTTTGCCAAAATCTAGTTAAAATATAAAGATATCTATTTCACAAAGTTTGGGCATATGCCACCTCACATTGAATTCTTAATATATTATATTCTTGTTACTTAAGGGGGTGTTTTTAATATGAAAGATGTGCGTATGGATGTTCCCTAGTATCCATGCAATCAAATTAAGGAAATTCACCACCAATTGTTTTTAATAAAATATTATGTAAAACCATGAAAATTGACTTCAAAAGTTCATCAAAAATGAAATTTTGCTTTTTTAAAACTGAAATTTGGTATGCTTGATTGGGATTGCATAAGGAAGCATTGAAAATTATGCTTACAAAAAAATCCCAATTATAATCCACATTGTACAAAAAAAATTCAATGGCTCAATCAATGGCTCAGAAAGGTAATTTGTAAGCTTCCAGTACCCAACTGTACTGTACAGTATCTGACTACTCATTCTTCTTTATGGAAACAAATCTCACTCCAGTACACGAATATATTTGAAGTTGTGCAAATAGAGGTTTCGAAGTTATATATTTCTACATGAAAAAATTACATTGCTACATATGGACCTGGTCAAAAAGAAGGACTCCACACTAGCTTGACATAGAGTACAGTACATGTACAGCTCTGTACTTGACAGTCAAAAAGTGCTGCCTAAGGTAAAGACATAAAAGTTGACACAAATGGACATGGATTCAAACAATGAAGATATTCGCTGCATGACTGGGATTGACTGGCACAAGTGGTAACAATAGTGTACTCCAAATTCAAATGAAGGCATCGCATACACAGAATCCTTGAATAAATTTACTGGTCTTTTGAAGCAGAAGCAGAAGCATGGACTTTTTCTTAATTAGTTTTAGAAGGTCATGGTCCATCTATGCAGGTACAGTACATTAGATCTCAATACATTAGTTTTCAACAATTTGCACACTAAACTTCAACAATGGCTACTGCCAGGGTCGGAAGAAAATGTTTCAAGAATGGTTGGTAGAAAGAGGTAAAGCATTCTACAGGGATGTGTGTAACTAAATTTAGATAGGACTGCAACACCAACATAAGTATGTAAACAAGGTATGAGCAACCTTTATTTGTGTCAAATAAATAAATATAAAACAAGGTGTGAGCACTTGTTTATATCTACTGGACAAGCAACCAATAAGTGTGCAACATCAAGATGGTCCAGTCAAATGCAAACATGGGATGTTTTAAAATTTTGTGGAAATTATAGGGATCCAACCACTAGCTACCATCGATCTATCACTAACTAATCTAAAGACCAAATTTCAGCAGCTCTGTGACCAAATTTCACCAGTGGTTAGTGACAGGCAAGGGAGAGGGAAAATCGATGCAATGCCAGCTGTGAAACAACGCTACAGCAATCACAATATGTGCCATAAACAAAAGTATGCTCATAAGAAAACCGAATATATTGCGATCGGCAATTATTTTCATGCACTAGCGAAAAGCAACCGCGACAATCTGTTAAAAATCATGCAAGTTCACAGCACAACCGCAAGTAAAAGAATGTTATATAACGAGGATACACGAGTCCAGAACGGCCCTACTAAAACAAGACACCATAAGGGTAAGCGTTTCCGTACTCTTCCACTATATCTAAAACAATCACTTCAGAAGGTGTTGCATAAGCCTAATTCTATCCGACGAAACATCCCTTCACCCTAATCTACAAACTACTCTGACCAACCGAATGACTAAGACTCAGATTGCTATATTACAGTCACCACAATTTATACGTACAGAGTTGGCCCACAGAAGAAGGCGATTTCAGAAGTGAGTTCCAAAACGAGGGAGATAGTATTTTGAGGAAAGAAGAATCACGTCGTGCCCAATTTGGTCACAAACCTGCAAATTGCAGCGCAGGAATCGCAAGGTTTGACACTCCTGTACAGTGACACCCCTGTACAGTGACAAGCAGTGAGACACAAATCTACAATGCACCAAAAAAAGACCATTGCTTTCTCGGTACAAGCAATTGCAACCTTAAGCTCGAGTTCAGATCTCTTACACTATCTTCAAGTCGATCTTCGAAAATTCCAGTATACCTCTAATAGAATTACAAGAATTCATGCATCGACTCTCCCTTCTTTTGCATCCACGAGCTTGAGGGGGTTTAGGGTTTAGGCAAAAGGACAGTCTCGGCAAACGAAGAGGTGCCATTGTTCGGTGCACCCGAGATTCCCAAAATAGACGTCATCACATTATACAGCTGCACATTCTCAAACGACGGCACCTTCCTCCCTCTCGCAAACTGCGGCCCACGTCCAAAGAAAATCGTCCTCATCGAAAGATACGCATTGTCATACCCATGAGCACCCCCACACATGGACCGGTTCGTCCTCTTCTCCGCCAATCGGTACCCCTCCGCCACCATGCCAATAATCGGCTGAATCCTCTCACTCCCGGAGAAATGTAGCCTCGCGGGCAAATCCTCTTTCAAATACATCTTCACAAACTCTGCATTCTTCACTTTTCCGGACCCAAACCCCTTCGTGATGTTCCTAAACACTTCCCCGACATCCACCCCCGGTGGTGGCCGAATGGACAACACGGGAAAGAAAGTATCAATCCACTCTATCGGAACCTTAATCCAGGGCGCAAGGTCTTCAAGGTATATCATCTTATCAGGACAGTTCCCCACCATGCCGTGATCTCCAACCATGATAATCGTGACATCATCAAGAATCCCGCGCTTCTCCAACCCGTCCATCAACCTCCCAATCATGCTATCGATCCGCACAACTTGGTCCGTGATTTGCGGTGCATCAGGCCCGTAGACATGTCCTTCCTCGTCAGGCTCCTCGAAGTAAAGCGTGATCAAACTAGGTCGAAGATTTCCAGGCAAATCGGTGTACTCTAAGACGCGGTCAACACGTTTCTCGAATGGGATGGAGCCGTTGTAATGCGGGCAAAACGGCTGCGGACATGTCCACGGCCCTTTCACAACTTCGCTCCCCGGCCAGAAGAACGTTGCGGCAGGGAGGCCGTTCTTCAGCACCGTCTCCCAGATCGGCTCCCCAAGCCACCACTTAGGGTTCTTGTTCTGCATCGTGAACTTCTCCGTACTATTCGGGTCAGGGTCGCTGAAGTAGTTCCCGATCACGCCGTGCCAGGCGGGGTACAGCCCCGTGACGATGGAGTAGTGATTCGGAAACGTCAAAGAAGGATAGACAGGGATCATGCCCGTCTCGGCTTCCGTCCCGTTCAGTCGTAGTCTATCGATGTTCGGCGTCGGCACCTTGAAGTGGTAACCCCAACGGAAGCCATCGGAGGAGATCAAGATGACCATCGGCCGGTCCAGCTTCTGCAAAGCGCGCGCCGTCCCCCATTCGGGAGTGCAGGGGCCGCCGTTGGCGCCATTGCTGAAGCTCGAGAGCACCAACCACACGACTAAGCCGTTGAGAAGCGGAAATGCGGTTGCCCAGAGAAGCCAATTCTTGCGCAGGGAGCTGTCGACGGGGGACTGCGGAGCGACGTAGGGGGGGAGGAGAGGCGCGTCGAGAGGGGGCGCGTGGTGCGCGTCCTTCAAACGGAACTTCTGTTTCTGGTCCGCCATGAGCTAACTCTTGCTCTGCAATGGAAAATGGGAAACAAGCAACACTGAACCAGAACTTGCTGGGCTTAGGAGATGGCGTTCAAAAGACACACGGGCTTCTACATTGCCAATTTGGCCAATGTTCAAGCTCCATCAGAATAGCTCGGTTCCTCAACATGCAAATCTCGTGCTAGGCACATCAATCCTGAGGACAGAGACAGCCAGGAAGACGATCAGAAACAAACCCTAGCGAATGGCCCAGGGTTTATCAAACATGTGGCACTGTGGCAGGTTCTGGCTCTTCCATTAGAGAGCAGCGTTCGGGAAATTTTTGAAGGTCCTCCAGCTGATTTCCGCCTTCCTGAAAAATGAGCCGGTTTTTTTTCCTCGGGCACCGGTTGCATCCTTCGAATTACAAGAAGTACCGGTTTATTTCCTCCAATTTCAATTTCTCACCGGTTAATTTCCTCCAAATTGAAATTGTCACCGGTTAAAATACAAATTTCCTCTAAAATATAGAAATTGAATTTGAAAATGAAAGTACTAATTAGTATTGTATCCTTAGCAGGAATTGAACCTGGAAAAACCCTTCACCATTTGAAGGCCAAGGATCCTCCCAACCCATCCTCCCAACCCATGCAATATGGAGTTGAGGATGGTCATGAAAAGGTTGCAAAAATCAAAAGAGTTTCGGAGGTACCAATTTCACCTTCTTCAAATGTTTCTTCTGTTGCCGGGAGGTTGATATCCATACTTGTAGACCATCTTCAAGCCGAGTATTAGCCACTACAATTTTTTATGGCGGTTGAAATCCATCAAATATTACATGGAGGCGGCCAAATATCCTTCAATTTCTGGAGTTCACTAGTTGATTTCCGGTTTTTCCAATTTATGCATTCTTTAATTTCCAAATGCAACCGTTTTTTTCCCCAAATCCACCGGCTAACTTTCAACTAGCCACCGATTTTTTCCGATCATTGTAGAGGAGTTTGGTCTAGAGGCTAGAGGCTGTTTCAGGCCGTTCCTATTGTTGGTCCCCTAGAAGTTTAAGAACGGCTCGCTGTTAGAATTTTTTTTTAAATTAAAATTCTTAAAATGAAAGAAAAAGTTGAAAAAAAATTTTGAATTTTTTTGTATGACATGGCAGTCTCTCGGCCATGTCATACTGCTATTGTAGCGCAGTTCCTTAGGTTCCCAGGAGCCTAGGAACTTGCAGCCCTCTACAAGCTCCAAATCTCTCCCTCCAAGAATTTTGTTGCTCGTAGACCTCTATAATGTCATAGCAATGTCATAGCACTCAGTTGCTCAAATTTTTGCATCCGATTTTATGAAGTTTTATGACATTAAAGAAGGAGCTTTATAAGTCACCCATTTAAGAGTTGAAACTGAATATTGGGGAGGTGAAGCTTCTTGAAATATTTTTGAGTACATTTTCCTTGGAAGACAAGTGGAATTGGCACTCTAACCAAGTCATTTCATATTTTGGGGACATTTGTAAAATGGATTATGAAATTTTGAAGTTGAAATGGCATAGCTCTAAAATTGCCCACCTCCTAAAATGTGCACTTTTTGTATATTGCTAAAAGCTATGAAAAAGCAACATGTACAAATAGTGTACATTTGAAGAGGTGGGCATTTTTAGAGCCTATGCAGTTTTAGAACTTCTTACCTTAGTTGTGTTAAAATGTATGCTACTTCAACTGTAAAAAGAGTATTTTTCTTTTCTTTTCAGTCAAAGCCTCAAACGCTTGTCAAAATCTTGGTTAGCTCTTATGTAAAATTTTAAAATCTTAGTTGAGAATTGTCTCTTACTGCAAACTAAACAACTTTGTTCAATTTAGACTCTTTATACTTGTGACCTCCAAAAATTTCCCGAACACTGGCACTCTGCTGACATTCATCGACAATCACAAATCACAACAGTTCAGGAAAGATTCGAGAATAGCATGCAACCAGCGTTTCTTTTTTACTGTAGAGCTTGTGTTCCTGGCAGCATGCCATTGCATTATATTTGGAGGGACATCAGGGTATTCGTTTCTTTATGTCAGAACTGGCGTTTAAACACCAGGAAAAAAAACCCTGCATGCAACTGCAAAATTCATGGTAATTTTCTTTATTCAAATTCTAAGCTCAAAGCATATCAAAATTACAGCAATTAACTGTAGTATTTTTGCATTCCAAATTTTTTACAGTTTGAGGTACTGATCTATGGTGGATTTATAGTACTCCCTCTGTCCCGAAATGATTGTCCACTTTGAATGTCATGTTTTTTTAAGGTTGTTTTGAGTAAGTAACAAAAAAATACTTCCTTGTAGCTAATTTTATTTAGGTTGCAATGAACATATGCAATGTTCTTCATTGATTCTAATGATATAAAATTTGGAACTTTTCTTAATTATGTTTTTCACAACATGGTCAATGAAATTGGCTCAAGAAAATATCAACAAAATTGTGAACAATCATTTTGGGATAGAGGGAGTATTTCTTATGGATTTTCACAAAATTTTGAATCACTGCGAAGAGTCATGAGAGCATTACAAACAACTATGATGAATATTTCAACATTTCTCAAAAGCATGTGCTATTTAGAAACTTCATTTATACAAATTCCTAGACTAATATGTTGCAAATTCCAATCAAAAGTGTAGATCAAGACCCAAATTAGAAACAACAAGCAATCCATTTTCGACTACTTAAGTAGGTACATGTACATGTAGGGCAGGTTTCTACAACAAGGAATTTTTTTCATGTGTACAAAAATTATCAATCCTTAACCCATTAAGGACTAGTCGACTACTTTTTAGTTGAAATTGAGACTTTTTCATCGGTAGCTAGAGTTTTAGAATGATTTTAGATATGGATGAAAGTTGAAGGGGGTGGGGAATTAGAAACCCAATGCATTGGGATAAGAATGAGGACAATCTGTGCCAACATGCGGTTTGGGGGTTGAAAAAGCAAACAAAATACTAGTTGAAAATATGGAAATCAATATGGAAATCAATGCAAAATTTGTCATGCATTTATTGTGAAGCCCCAAACATTCATGCCAATTCCACTAGTACCATTAGATCTTCGGAATGCATCATAGTTTGATATTTTTTTTCCATGTTCATCCTAAGACTAGAAAACGTCTTGCTCACATCTAAAATCGACCATGGTCCTTAATAGATTAAGCAAAGTGAGTGTTCAAAAACCATCATTCTTGCTTATAATTACTTATAATGTATATATGTATGGTGGACAAGACATTTTTCAAGCACCAACCTTGAGAAGACTGTGAAAGTCAAATTGTTCACTTGTCAAATATTCAAAGTTTCATGAAATTGAGAACTATAAAGCGCAATGAAAAATTTAGAGAGACTATTTTTACATTGTATATTGTTTTTGCATAGAAAAATTGTACAAAACATATATCAATTTGGATTATTTTGGTATGATGTTTTTCATCTAGTACTACGTACCACTTGGAGCATCAATAACAACCTTCATTCTATGAGGCACTATAGAAATGAGAACATCAAACATATCTTTGGAGATTCCTTTTTGTGCACATTGAATTGTAGCATCCAATTTTACTATATTTTGTGGTTGATACTCGTTCAAAACATGGTCTTTTTAAAATTTTCTACTAGTTTCAAATATGGGGAGTTAAGCAACTATTTTAATATTGTCATGCCATGAGCTTCTCTTCACCTATTAGTTAGACAACTTTAATGCAATAGAGCACCATCTTCTATGATTATCATATTATTCTAATAATTATAAAGGAGATAAAGACTAGATAATGCTCCCTTGTATACAATGTTGACAAAATCAATTTCTATGTGTAGGCATAATGATTGAGAGAGACTCATCATAGCCCACTAAAAGCACCCCATATCATGACAAAAACATGTCTAGACTAATAGGTAGGACATAAACAATCCCATAAGTGATAAGTATCTTTCATAAACTTGACACCAAACTCATATTAACTGTAAATATTCTTCTAATTGTCTACACTGCAATGTGCATGATCTTGAGCATATGCAAGCCTTTGTGCCTTATGACCATCCTTGAGAAAAGGTTTTTTGATTACAACACGATTGTTGAAGTCAAGAGCCTAAATTTATTTTCTCAATGTGCGCATATAAAACGTTGTTGTCATTTGGGCTTGAATTGAAGTAAGAGGGGTGTGTCAATCAACAACTACAAGTTGTGCCAACTATCACTTATTATGAAAGTTGAATCTATATCTTCTTCCAAAGGCTTGAAAGTTGAATCTATATCTTCTCCCAAAGGCTTCACAGGGATGACTACTTCATACAACAAGAAACAACAACAAGAAACAATTTGGCAAAGGCTTCACAAGGATGACAACTTCATACAAGAAGAAACAACAACAAGAGACAATTTGGCCTACTCAGTATATATTCCCAATACCAACAATCCAAGCCTTCTCTTTTGTCGTGAGAGATTGTAAGAAATTGTAGTTTCATTGTAAACACAAGAATTGGCTACAAGATATTCTTGAATTGTCACAACACTTTGTTGAAAATGAAATAAGATATTCTTGAATTGTCACAACTCTTTGTTGAAAATGAAATGCCCAAGACCCACAATGTGAGCCCTCTCTTTTGTCATGAGAGATCATAGCTTCATTGTGGACACAAGAATTGGCTACAAGATACTCTTGAATTGTCACAACTCTTTTTTGAAAATGAGATAACAACTTCATTGTTAAAATGCACATACCAATTTTTCAATTCCAATTTCTCTCCCTCAATTTGCTTTCGAGAAATGTCATAGTACATATGCACAGCTTTGAAATGTCATAGTACATATGCACAGCTTTGAAATGTCATAGTACATATGCACAGCTTTGAAATGTCATAGTACATATGCACAGCTTTGTTGTGCTCATGCCCACATCTATGCTGGCATTTGTGTTTGTACTGCCTTCACCAATTGAATGTGACTTTTCTCACATGAAGACAATGGAATTAATGTAATGTAACCACTCCTCAAGCCACATACAATTTTTTTGAGAAATTATTATTGTGCATTCACATGAAGTTCATCACAAAACTGGTTCATGAAAGGTCCCGGAAGAAGTGTCCGTAACTTAGCTGCCGGGTACTGTACAGTACAGCGCACCACCACATCATCGAACCACAAGCCCGGGTACAATGCACTCAAAACTTCAACAAGTCTACATAACGCAGCGAAACCCCTAGCTCTCCGAAGCTGGTGAGTTTCATCAACAGGTTCAACTATAGAAATACAAAGCCGAACTCCAGAGTTTAGCTAGCAACTTCTCATTGCAAAACTATATATCTCTAGGTCAGAAAATCAAAATACTAATGACGGTTTGTTTAGCAGTTTCTCTACACTATGAAAAGCTTGCACTTGATGATGATAAAGCACAGCTACGTCGCAGTCTTACCCTCCTGAACGGCTTCCAACTTTCGATCGAATGCTGTCGCACAATCGACTCGCTGTGACTTAGTAATTAGGGTTAGAACACCTGTGTTTTGAACTATTCGGCATACACATAGCTCCATGTCCGACGTCGAACCTTCTCGCCCTCGCCCAACTACTGACCGGCTTTGATGCTTTGTCGTTCTACTATAATATCGTCAAAACTTTAGTTTTTTTCGGTATTCTATGAACCAGAGTCCTGATTACAGGTTACTCCGAGATCATTCCGTTGTACATAAACGAGAAGCACTAGAAAACAGACGAGATCAGTGCTCCTCCAGAGTCATAACATCCGTGATACCAAGAGTGCACCGCAAATTCTGATGACCCATCCCGCCGTGGCCCTTGCGCATCACGGACACGAACATCTTGTAGTCGATGCAGCCGTCGGCGTCAGTGCTCACGTCATGAAGAAGATCCTCCAAGCAAACATCCGCCATGTGAAACTCAAAGCAGACATTCAGAAGCTGATCGGTAGTAATATGCCCATTGCCGTTTTTATCGAGGTACTGAAAAGCCGCCATGAGATTCTCCTCCAACTCGATGTGATTCAAGCTCAACGTCGCAGCGAGAAATTCACCGTAATCGATCATACCATCGTGGTCGACATCGGCAGCGTCCATGAGGTCAAAAATCTCAGCCTCTTTAAGCGAAGTCCCAGCCTTCAGAAGCCCCGTTTTGAGCTCCTCGAAGTTGATAGCGCCGTCGTTGTCGCTGTCGAGCTCGCTGAATATCTCCTTCAAATTCGCAATCTCCTCCTCCGAGAGCGTCTCCGCAATAATCCGAATTGCCAGTTTCTTCATCTTATTCAGCGCCGCAAACTGCTTCATCCGGAACTGGACTAAGGCAGCGATAGGCTTACAGGGCGCCACTCCGTCCTCACGAATCCACGGGTGCTTCAGAACCTCGTGCGCTTTCAGCCGCTTCTTCGGATCAGGGTTTAGCATCTTCCGGATCAAGTCTTTGGCGCCCTCGGAAATATTTGGCCACGGGTCGGAGCTGAAGCTTGGCGGCTCTGCATTCATCACTTTCTCGAAGATCCCCTGCACGGTCTCAGCCCAATATGGAGGCGCACCGCAAAGAAAAACGTACAACATCACGCCCGCGCTCCAAATATCAACCTCCGGCCCGTAGTGACGATCCAAAACCTCGGGCGCAACGTAATACGGACTTCCGACGATCTCCGTGAACACATCCCCAGGTTCGAAAAAACGCGCGGAGCCGAAATCGGCAGCCTTCAAAACGGAGTCGTTGTCCTTCGTTTTGAACAAGAAATTCTCCGGCTTCAAGTCGCGATGCACGACGCCTGATTTGTGGCAAGCTTCCACGACACGCACAATCGTCCTCGTCAAATGCGCAGCCTCCGCTTCGGTGTACGTCCCCCGCTCGATAATGCGATCGAAAAGCTCCCCGCCCTCGCAAAGCTCCATGACGAGATAAACTGTGGCATTGTCCTCGTATGTCCCCTTGAGCGTGACAATGTTGGGATGGCCGGCGAGATGGCACATCACCTCGACCTCGCGCCCGACGTCCTCGATCTCCTCGGAGGAGATGAGCTTCCGCTTAGGAATGCATTTGCATGCGTATTGCAATCCCGTCGCGCGTTCGGTGCAGAGGTAGGTTGTGCCAAATTGGCCCTCGCCGAGTTTCTTTCCGAGAGAGTAGCTCTTTTCCAGATCCTCAAATGTATTTTCTAACAGCACGGGGCTGGTAAGCTGCTCCTGAGAGCCGATCAAAAGCTCGACATCTGCCATAGTCGCTACTTCGAAAACCGAACGACCTCTCAAATCTCGGTGCGGAGCGATAAGACGCGAACCTGGAAACATGACGTTCCTTGTCATTTACGTGAATGAACCAAACCTAAGGCCAGCATTTGAAATAAACATCCCGCGATACAAGAAAAAGTAAAAGTATCAAGGACATACAATTTGCGTTGAAAAGCGAGATGGTTTGCCGTCGAATCTGCAGCTCTCACGGATCGCCGGCGTTCGACATCCACACGGACATCACTGGAATGATTAACCGCGTCGCAACCTCCACAGGAACTCTCTCTTCAGCCGGATTATATACTTCTTGTAAAAGCGGCGATGCTCATCCCACCGAGACGGCTGCTTAGACTTCAGCGTCACGCTTTCGTTCCGAATTTCTCCAAAACCAAATGCCACCGAAAGCTTCTCCTCGAAGGCTCCTCAAGGTCCAAAGTCTTCTCCAGTGAGCTTAAGAAACTTATTCATTCTTAAAGTATCAACAAGTGTAACTTCGAACAAGAAAACTAAAAATAAGCAACCGCACAACTTGGCTTCGCTTCAACCTTGAAACTCTCAACACAACAGCACTGAAACACAGCAGTCAATGCTTCAATGAGTTCACTCTCTCCCACTCCTAACTGCATCAAGACTAAAACCCTGACACAAAAGCTTCACTTCACTATCACAAGTTCACAGCAACCACACACAACTACAGCACTTCCTTCTCTTTTTAAATCTTCCTCCGATTCAGTCACTCAATCTCCACTAAGCAGCACAAAAATAGACCAAACACAACGTCCAAACTGAATATCTGAAACTCAACACAAGAACAGAAGCCGATTCTCCAGATCTGGACTGTCCAGCCTAGCTCGAGCTATTTCGGACTCCGCCAAGTGAGACTTCCCAAGACCAGCACTACCACTGCCGATAATGAATCTCTGTCGATGAGCTTCGGCAGAAAACGAAAACAGTGAACGACGGGCAAACTGAAGCGAACACAGAAGCCAGTGGGCAATTAGAGCTGCAAACTTCGTGAACTAGCTAGTAGTTGGAAGACGAACGGCCTGGAAGTAGGAGTGCTTCTGCCTCTCAGCTTAGGGAAGGCGGTAGTAATCTTGGACTCTTGGCCCCATCGCCGCACTGGTATTGGTCATGAGTGGATGGGTCCGGTCACCGTGGGAATAAATTCTGTGGACCAGGGAATTTTAAATTAAGCCCTATTCTACCTCCAA
Organism: Climacium dendroides; assembly: GCA_950106755.1. Lineage (NCBI taxonomy): Eukaryota > Viridiplantae > Streptophyta > Bryopsida > Hypnales > Climaciaceae > Climacium > Climacium dendroides. The sequence continues at coordinate 36,974,504 of OX467084.1, forward strand.
TATTTATACTGATTTGGGGGAAGAGTCTCCAGTGGAGCTTTGGGTGCGTTAGCCCTCGGTGGGACCAAAAGTCAATACTGACGATGATTGAAGAAAGTAGAATTTGAGTCTCTTTTAGGGGACAAGTATGAATTAAAAATTGTATGTATATTTTTTTTTATATTCACACTCGATCGAAGGGGAGGACGGCTTGTATAAAATAAAAGCTACATGTGAAGACGGTTGAGTAGGATCCTACTTGAAAACCGACTCGTGCTAGGAAGAGAGTTTAGATGCTTGCTTTCATTTCGTGCACACAGTGGTAGGGAGTAAAGAAGTGCATTCTTTTTTCAAAGTAGGTTTGTCATTGAAAAAATTAAAAAAATTAAAAAAAATAAAGGCAAATTTGATGTATAGAATGAGATAGGTTATAGATGGATGGATGGAGATGTTTAGCTATCCTCTAAATGCCTTTCTTTTGAGGTGAGTTTTACAAAGTTGATGGACAACCTTTATTAAAAAAACTTGTAAACTTTTTATTTTGGATTCCAATTTTGATAAGCAAATAAAAGTATTTACTTCATAATGAGAACATGGGTCATAATCTCATACAACTTTGTATTCTAGGAATACAGAGCTACAACCTTGGCCTAAGTCTAACAATTCTCCTAAAAATTGGCATCATTTGTTGGTCCCAATTATAGCTTGTATTCCTCCCTCCAAAAAAACTTACTTCATCTCGACAATGAATGGGGATAGTTGCCTTGTTGTAGGGAGTTGCTAACTTATATGGTTGAATTTCTTGAACAAAAATGCTCATCTAATTTTGAAATTCCTTGTGGCAAGGCTTTTTACTTTAAAAGATATTATAGATTTAAAAGATATTCTAGAGTATAAACTCTAAATAACATTGTTTATCAATGAGTCATGAGTCCCCACCTTTTGCATTTTTGAAATAAGAACCTTTATAGTGAACAAAATTGTATTAACCCCTAAATACCCATGGCTTTTTTGAATTTAAAAATATCATTGCTTTTGAAGTGTTATAGGTCTAAATGTCACTAAGATATAGAAATCTCAATTGTACAATCTTGTAGTGTTTGTATTGTAGATGAAATGAATCAAATTTGGAGTCATTTGGCCATAAAGATTGCAAGATTATAATGTTTTAGTGTTGAAAAAGGACAATGGAATTTTCCTAGCAACACATTTGGAGGTGAATTTGATTTCTAAAACTACTAAAATGAAAAACTATAAAGCGATATCAAACCAGCATATGGACACCTTGGGGAAAGAAAATATCATTCAAATGACTCATTGTACATACAAAATGGCTTTGAAATGTCAAAAAATTGCAAAAGAAGTTGCAAAAAAACACATGTAAGGTTGAACCTCCTTTTACTAAAGTGCAACTCAATCATTCATAACTTCTTAGATTGATAAGAAATTTTAACTACATAGAGTAGAGTAGTATGCACAATTTTCCTCCAAAATATTGGAAAACGGACACTGCATAAAGAAAAAACAAGACGCGGAAGTTGGTTGTAATCCAATAATGTCCATATTTTGAACTTCAAATTACACCCAAACATTCAAAACAATTTTTGGATTGACATAAAAATTTACCACAATAACTAGACTTCAAGAGAAATATAATCCAACAAATTTTATTGAAAACGAACACTGGATGGAGATACAAGCCCCCAAAATTGTAAACATCAAAATACATTTTGATGAATTCAAATTGAACCCATGAACTTTGAATGGTTTTTAAAAAATCAATATATCTTGAATTCATCTAAAAATTTTACTATACAAAGCAAAACAGAGAACATATATTTTCTAACAAACTTTATTAAATTTGGACATTATATGCAAAAGTTATAGCACTTCAAATTGGACTTCTAGACTATGCAGGGACACTTTTGATTTCCTTGGGCGTTTAGGCTTTTCATGGCTCCTTAGCCACCTCCAATCCTTAAATTCAATAAAAGTCTCTTCCACATATCTAGGGGGGCATAATACCTTTTCTAATATGGGGAGGACCATTTTTTAGTTATTATATAATATTACGAGGTAGTCTGCTCTTAAAGTGACCATTCAAGAGTTGACTGCATTTTCAAAGAAGCTAAATTCCTTGAAATAGTTTTCAATAAATTTTCCTAAGAAGAAAAATGGAATTGACATCTAACCCAAGTCTCTTCATATTTTTTGGACCTTTGTGGAAGTAGTTACAAATTCATAAAGTCGAAACGCAAAGGCCACTGAAAGTGATCATCACCTAATGTACACTATTAGTACATTGAAGAAAGAAAAATGTACTACAATGTCATGATCACTTTTAGAGCAAATTGCCTTCGTAATACTATTTGTTTTTCATTTCGTTATGATGCTTTTGTATTTTACACATATAATCACCGCACCAACATAATATATTCCAAGAATTTTGTGAGAATACCATATGTTCAGGTCGAATTCAACACCTTGGTGCCGAAATAATTTAATTTTAGAATTCAATCATTTCAACACCTTTTTTTTTTTTAAATTCTTGACTTTTGGCACTTTGCTCCTCCGACTTTTTTGGCACTCCTAATTTGGGATTGATTTTTCCTATTCACATGCAAAATGTGTTCCTTTTCTCTAAAATTTTCTTAGGAATAAATTTTTGGATTTTCAGAATTGGCACCCAACTGAATTAATTTTAATTTTAATTTTTTTTTTCATTCAGATTTTCAAAAGTAGTTGTACCATTTTAAAAAAAAAAATTTAGACATGTTCCCAAATTGTGCCTAATCTGATCTGACCTCCACCTATTGTCCCCCAATTCCGTGTTTTTTTGGGCCACTTGTCACTTGTCAGGGAGATGCATGTCTGGCATCTGTTCGGCAACTGAATGGTGGACTGATCCGCATATTGCAGGATATTTTCCAGACTACTGCCGATGCCACGTCAGGACGGTACAGTATAGGCTAGAAATATGATTAATGGAGTGCTAACTTAACCCTTGAGCGCCCCAAATGTGGCCATTAAGTTATAATGTCCTAGGTTGTATGGTGAAAACTTCCACAAATTTATCTGAAGATGCCCTCCCTACCTCTCTTGCAATCTAAATGGTCATGTCTCTTGAATCTTATTTTTTAATCGGTGGGGTCTACTTGAGTGGCAATTTGTAGCTTGCTTTTGGAATTTGTGCTGGGCGCTCAAGGGTTAAATTGTGTTTTCTACTGGTAATCATATGATTAGTAGGGCATCCCTAATCATGAGCGGAAACAGGGGAAGTACCGGAATTTTCAAGTGGAGGGAGGCAACCTCATTCCAGTGACCGTTGAAAGTTTTTTGACCCAATGCAAAGCGGGCAATCCAAACATGAAATGACTTTTTTGCATAATACAAAGAAGGAAACATGATACAATGTTTTTTTGCATTAAAAAAAGAAAAAAAGGTCCAATTTATTGGCACACCACAAAAATTCTCCAAATGGACTCAACACGTTCATTGGGTAGGCCTAAGTTGTGGGAATGCCCTATGATAGGCTCACCAAATGGAAAATAATGGCTAGGTGTATTTTTTTTTGGCGAGGATATGGGCAAGTGGTGTGCTTTTGGCTAGCTTGTTATGGTGTTTGTAGCCCAAGTTCCATGATACCGCCCTTCCAATTAATGAAATTTGTTTTTGTTCTTTCCAATTGAAAATAAATCGACCCCATAGCTAGCCTAATGAAGCTGTCAATGTTGATGAGGTGGCAAGACACATTTTGGGGAACCTAGGCAAGTCTCGATTGGCATGTCCCAATGGTGTGGTCACTATGGTGCAAAGCTAACACTTTCAAACCCAAGCTCCACAACAACCACACCAACTATGACTTGGTGCCCCTATTTGACACAACAATTGTGGGGTTGCCCTAAACCAAGTTTTGGGCTCTGCATATTTGGCCAACTTGCTTGGTAGGGGAACAAGAATAACAAATCTAGGAATAAAGAGAGACCAATACCACTTACATTGGAGAGTTTTTTTTTGAGTTGCCCCATGGTTATGGTGTTGACTTGGTGTTTTCTAGTTGGATTGGGTTTGTTCTTATTTTAAAACATCTTATTACATGACATTTTGGGATGAAAAGAATGCAATTATCTTTGAAATTGTTAAAATATTCTCTTTGGCATGGTTAAAATGTTTATTTGTAAGGTTGGGCTACTCCTCTAAACAATGGTCTTCTTCTACAAATCTTACATTGGCATTATAAATAATGCCTTTTATTTTTTTTGTCACTAGAAGGAACGAGATGGTTGAAGATAACTTAGCAAGTTGCATTAGTGAAATAAAAAAATTGATCCACTTCCTCAACAACTATACAAATAAATCTAGTGTTTTGAAGCAATGAATTTTGCTACATTACTAGAGCTCTTTTTACGAAATAATTGGTTATCTTGTAGTGTTATTGAATTGAATAATTATAAAACTGCATTCATTTTATTCTTTGCAATAATTAATATGCAACACAATAAAGACACAAGCTTGCAATCAATTTGTAAATTATGCCTAGTACAGTAATATAATTGTTCATAAAATCAATTCATTGTGATCTATACTATTTTTGTATAATCTGTAATAGTGTGATTGTCATTTTACGATTAATCACTTTCATATACTATTATTCAATTTTCATTTAACTTTCATCCAAATGTTCACACTAATTAAAAGAGACTTATTGAAAATTCATTGAATTATTGTAAAGAGGTTTTATAGTATTCCAACATTTCACCCCTAAAGGACCATGGCCATTTTTCGCCAAAAAACACTCAAAACTGCCATTTCTATTGCAAAGAGTAAAAATATTTGAAAATTGTTTTTTTTGCACATTTGACCATAGGATCTTACACCTAACTAGTATAAAATGTGTGGAATAAATTTCAGAAATTTTGACCTCATAGATTGCAAAATATTTGCATTTAAAGTAAAAAAAAAAAAGTTTTTCTAGGGCATTGCAAGACTAGGTTAGTTGACTTTGAACATTCTTAACTTAAATTTCTTGCACTATAGAGTTTTGAGGTTTAATCCTTAAAAGCCCCGAGGGTGTTTTCTGTCAAAAACCACTCAAATCTGCCTCTTCTGCTGCATTCACCTAAACAAACACAAAAATATCTTTCTAAAATCTAACCATAGGATCTTGTACTTAACTTGATTGAAAACATGTAGTAAAAATTTCATCAAATTTGACCACATAGATTGTAAGATATTTACATCCAAAGTGAAGAAAACAAGTTTTTTTGCAATTTGTTTGATTACATTTTTTGGCTTTGAATCTTTTTAGCTAAAATTTTTTGTACTATTGATTTTGATTTTTTAGGTTTTTATGTTGAATAGTTGAGTTGAGAATCTAAGGGAAAAAATTCAACAAAAAAACATTTAATTTTCATTGATTAAAAATTTATCAAATAGAAGTAGGTTAAAGATTGAAGGAAAAACTAAATCATTAATAGCTTTAAGATGGAATTGAAATACAATAATCCAAATAGTAAGATTATTCTAGAAAGCAAATCTAACCTTGTCTAACAATTTGTTTTTGAAAATTGTAAAAATTGCATTCACAAATGAATCCTATAAGATATTTTTTCCAAAAAGATGCTTAGATTGTCCAAAAAACTAAGATTGTCCATAACTTTCTCGTCACTAGTCCAAATAGAATGAATCAAAGATTCAAATGTAGACAAAAACATAAAATTATAGGATTTAAAAAAATATATATTTTGACTTATTCTAGATTTTTTTGTGTTGCTTGTTGACCTCCATTTGTGTCTTATTGTACCATAACTTTTTTCCAAGTACCAATTGAAGTAAAAATTATAGATCCACAAAGCTCTTGCAAAACTACACATTTTCAAAAAGTTTCAAAAACATTCACTACAAATTGAGACAATAGGAACCTACCCAGACCCACATTGTCCCGTAAGGGGACAAACAATCTTAAGTTGAGAGTCTTGGAAAAGAAACTTATTTTTTAAAATTAATTTTCATTCTTAAAAAAATTCTTAAGTAGAAGTAGGTAGAAGGAAAATCTAAACTATTAATTTATCTACGATGGAATTAAAACACACTAATTTTAGTGGTAAAATCGTTCTAGTAAACAAACTAAACCATGCAGAATTTTTTTTTTAATTGTAAAATTTGCATTCATAAATGAATCCTACAAATTATTTTTCAAAAAGATGTTTAAATTGCCCAAAAAATAAGATTGTCTATAATTTTCACATCACTTATTCAAATAAAATGAATCAACTTTTAAAGAACAAACCAAGCTTAAGTGGCACAATAAAAAGTCAAACTTGAATTTTACATAGTTCTTTATTTTAAATGTCTTTTAAGCTTGAATAAAAAATATAGTTCCAACAATATATTTTTTATTACATTTTAATTATTTCCAAAATAATTAAAAGTGCAATTTTTGTGACATTTTGAAGGTAGCATCTTGAAAGTTTAAAATACACCATTTTGGATATTTCTATTGAATTTCTATTAGTGTGAGTCCAAAGAGTACATTAGTTACACCATGATATTTATCATTATCATCTCCTTTTTCTATATATTTTCTATAATTTTAATCATTTTAAAAATTGCTATGATTTTTACATAACAATTACAAAAATTGTATAAAATTCCTTTTAATGTTTGTAACTATGAAAAAATGAAGTTAAATTTTGGATATATATCCATGAGAAAAATTTTGAATGCAAATTATGAATGCAAATTTGCATTAAATTGAAGTATTATTGTCAAATTGGATGTTGGTTTCCTAGAAAAAGTTTGAAGTTTAATTTTGAAACTACCTTCCTTTGTTATCCACTTTAATTTAACCATAAAAGGACATTCAATATTTTGGTTGGGTCAAACTTTATTTGAACGTCGAGGAGGACATTTTACATCCAATGGATGACAAAGGATCTCTTTATATAGGACAAAAGTGCAACTATTCATCCTCAAAATTTTGCAAGAAAAGGGGAGGTGAGTCTTCTATAGTCATTTGTCTTGCAATGAGTGCTTTTATAGTTTTTTAAGCCAATACTTTACATGGTCATAAAAACTGATGATTTCCAAAGTCACCTTGTCATCTTTTAAGGGTTAAAATATAACTTTCAAAATTTTGATATTTTGTCCACCATTGGAATTATGTCAATTAGAGGTGGAAATATTACCGATATGACTTGAATCCTCAAAGATTCAGGAAGCCTAATTGATTATGAATCAATATGGTGGTTTTTTGTATCTTTCTCAAAAAAAGGTACATTAATTAAGCTATGCAATGGTGACAAAATCTATTTTATATTCATGTCAATCTAAATCCAATGACACATGGCTCTCCAATTTGGATCATCATTGCATTTCCTACATGTCTCAAAAGCTACGAAATGGTCTTTCTACCTTAAGTCATATGAAAAATTGAATCTACATTTAGATGCTCGTTTGAATGCTTTTAGATATGGTATCTTTGGATTTTGCAATGATGTGGGTCAAAACCTAGTTGTGAAGAGGTAGTTCTAGAGAAGTGCTACGAGTATTTTTTGGAGTTTGGAGGGTGGGAACTCGAATTTCCAAGTTCTCACATCATTGCAAAGAAGGCAAGAATTTATTATTTAAAAATTCAAGGATAAATATTAGAAATTTGAATTCATATAAGGTGAAAACTCTCCAAATTGTCCATTCTTGACAAGTAAACTTCTATTGTAAGTAAACTTCTATTGACAGTTTTGGTGTATTCACCTTGTGGAACCAAGGATTTCTAGTTTGAACACCCCATGTCAACACAACAAGGAGCCTAGGCATGGTGAGTAGGCAAGCCACAGCTACAATGATGGCCCATAGTAGGCATGCAAAGGCATAAATGATGGACACTCACTTTAGAATGTGAAGAGTACATTGGCAAATGGAGGGACTTGTGCATAGTTTGGTATGGGTTGCGGAGATGTCTTTTTGAAGCCCGTTTCAAGGTACCAATTAACCTCCCACCCAAACTTCACAATGTGATCATTCTATGTTGTCAACATGCACCTCTTCCACATTTGTGCTGCATGAGTTGTTACCTAAACCACAATTGATCAAAAACATAACAACCTAATAAGACCCTTTTGTCATGTGAGCTGAGCGGGTCAAGTTTGGAATTGTTGCCATATGAATCCGATGGGTGAGGAGAGATTAAGTAAGAATCTTCTACATATTGATTCCCTCAAAATTGTGCAATCATAACCAATAGGGTGGTTCACCAATTTTGGTGAAACTTGAAATCCAACTTCTTTGTTCACCAAAACCGGCAAGACAATCGGTGTTCACTTCTTGCCTTCTAAGGTGGAGCCACCCATAACCACTGCCTCATAGGCAATTAGTAGGGTTTCTCAAATCTAGGAGAGGGTGGCACTCATTTGTGTTAATTTTGAATTCAAAAAAATTGGGTTCTATAACCAGTATAGTCCCGATACTGCTACAAAACGTGTGCCTCCTTTTGTTTTCCAAACTTACCTACAAGTATTCTTCCAGCAATCAATTTTATAAGACTCTAGACATTGAACATGGGTCGAGACCAACTTTAGGCTTTCATAATTTATAGTAATTTAATTTTTTTTACTATCCACGTCATTTCTATCTTTACACTTTTGTAAATATTTGTTTTGCCAAATACTGTTGCAAATCATATTTGCTATGGCTTAACCCTTAAACATCAAGGTAGATGTTTTGAGTCCAAAGGATGATAGAGAATCTCTCTGTGTAGGACAGAAGTGCAACTATTCATCTTCAAAATTTTGCAAGAAAAGGGAAGGTCTTCTACAATAGTTTGAATGCATTTACAAATTTCTAAGCCAATGTTTCATACGGTCAATAAAAACTAATTATTTCCAAAGTCACCTTGTCGTCCTTTAAGGGTTAAGTTATCGGTTATGGGTGACTCACATGATAGGAGGCCCTAAGTAGCGAAAATAGGTGGCTGATCGAAAAGCGGTCAGCTACCCACTTTAGAGTATGTCCACTTGTCTTCCAAAATGGATGACTTGTTAAGAGTAGCCTCCAAAACCGCCCCACCCATCTTTCAAAATGGATGACTTGTTAAGAGTAGCCTCCAAAACCGCCCTACCTGTCTTCCCAAACGGATGACTTGCTTGGAGGCCGGGCTTGCAAGCCACCCTTGGCTTGCAAATGGGTGTCATTTGGAAGGCCAAGTTTAGGCTTGCAAAACCACAAAAGACAAATTTGCCACAACACTCCGTATCGCCCACATTCGCTCCGCACCAATGATTTTGCCTCAAACTCAGCCTTCTTACAAGATCATGGGTGGGGTGGACATATTCAACCTGGCCCCCCTTTTTGCAAGCCAAATCACCACCCCCATTTGGCTAGACGGGTGGTGATGCTCTTAGCTGGATGCTATGATCTGGTAATTCAAAATTAGCCACTCCAAAAATACAATAAATGTCTGTGCTCGCTTCTCTTCATTGTCCGGCCTTTGGCTTGGCTGTTTTTTTGTGTTGGTGACTTTTTTTGTCCGGCCTTTGGCTTGGCTGTTTTTTTCATGTTGGTGACTTTTTTTTTGTCCGGCCTTTGGCTTGGCTGTTTTTTCAATGCTGGTGACTTTTTTTTTTTTTTTTTTTAATGCAATGTTTTTTTTCCATTTGTTAAAAGTAAAAAAACACAATAAATGTCTTTTCCTGCTCCATATCCCTAGGTGGTCAAAAGCTCCCCTGGTTTTTGGACCATGTCGTTGCCAGCCAAGGCCCATCACCAAATAGCTGGCAAACCCCATCCAAACTATAAAATCGGGTGCTGTACATGAGCATGCGCACACTGCCCACCAATCCCAGACTTGGAAAAGCTGAAGATGCTCATGAACTGGCTTCACTGGTTTTCTGAGGCTTGGCGACCGTTAACTTAATGTAAAGGTATTCGCAGGCAGTGCCGCCCATGTGAGGTCTTCTCTGTAAATGTAAACTTATGAGTACTGTACTGCAGCGTCTTGTTTGAGGGACCATCATTGGAAGTATGATGGGTACAAGTGAAAAAACGGCAAACCAAAGCGTCAGCCCCACCTTCGTTGGCGTAAGGTATTTACCCCTAGAATGATGCCTACGACATAATAACTGCAAACTATTCATCTTCCAAATTTTGTGTGAAAAGGGAAGACTTGTTTGACTTCCATCAAGTGTTTTTACATTTAAAAAAAAAAAAATCAACAATTCCAAAAAAAGATCGTTTCTACGGTGGCCAGCTTGTCATTCAAAGGTTAACCCTAGAACGACGCCACGGACACTAATATTAAGTGTTCGATGGATGGCCGAGAATCCTGCTTTGTAAGATAAAAGTGTACATCTTTGGCGTTTTGTGTAAAAAGGGGAGGTCTTGTACAATAGTTTGACTTCTAATGAGTGTTTTGGGTTTTTTCTTATAAGACTGGTTGGTGGCCGTGGAAATCATTCCTTTGGGTACCATGTGAAATTTTTTTGAGAAAATTGTAGAAGCACTTATTGGAAGTCAAACTATTGTAGAAAAGTTCCTCCTTTTCACAACGAAATTTTGAGGATGAATAGTTGCACTTTGGTCCTATGAGAAGGACTCTTTGTCGTCCATCACACCAAAAACATCCTCGTCAACGTTTCAAGGTTAAGCAAATGTTTCATATAGCGCCGAAAAGGATGATTTCCACAGTGACCAACCTGTGTTTTTAGGATTAGATTATCCAAATAAGAAATTGAGCATGGTCCCTCAATTTCTAGGAGAGTCTAATAGGGAGGAGGAATACAGATTTAGAGCTTTTGATGTTACATAAATAATGGCATATGATGAATCTAGACATACGATTTCTATTTTTACAAGGTATTTTTTTCCCATTTGCATAAATGTGAAGTGATTTAGAATCTTGCACAAAAATAATGATCGAGCTATTGATATCACCAAAAAAAATTCTTCTTCAAACATACTTGAATGTGCTTCACTTGTTGTGTGAATATTCTCTCAATTAAGGGTTAATCCATCTAATTTTTTTTGTGGAACTTGTTCCAAGGCAAAAGGGGACAATAGATTTTTCTTTGCACACATTCATTGGACACCACATGAACATATCATGAATTTATTGACATATTACCGTCGCTTCCTAGCAGCTTGGGCAACTTTCTGCTTAATAATTAATTAAGTACAAAATACAGTTACGCAATCCAAAAATTAATGTATTAAAATTGAAAAGTTTTAAAGTATGATTTAAAATTTTAGGCATTCATTCAATTTTTTCTTTTAATTTTGGGTTGGTTGTTCCTACTTTCATCTAAGGTAGTTGCTTTTATCTAAATCCTTGTCTTGACCTCCAAACCCCAAACCCTCTACCTTGTGTGTCAAGGTCCTATTCAGTGTCACGGTTTAATTGCGTGTGATAAATATGTTCTGCTTGTAAGAGATTATGCTTTAATCCCTAAAAGACTGTGACTATGTTTTCACCAAAAACACTCCAAAATTGCCATTTTTAGTACAAGCACCAAATTTTAGAAAAAAATTAATTTTGGACACATGTAACCTTAAGATCTTGTAGTACGTTGGGTTTGAAAAGACATGAAAAAAATTTCAGAAATTTCCACTGTGTAGATTGCAAGATATCATTTGAAGTGACAAAACCTTTTTTTTTGGCCCTGCAAAAACCAAGCAGCTACACTTTACAAGATCACATTTGTATGAAATAATGTCCAAAATGGTGGTCCTTATTTGAATTCATTCTTTTAGGCAAGTTGGCTACATGCTTGGAAAATTTCAGATCATTTGAAATTGTACAACATATAGGAAAAAAATAGTGAGTAGAAAGAACTAGAAAATGATTCAAAATACAAAATTGTCAAGAATTTAGTTATGGAATTGAAAAATGCCAATCCCAATGGTTGAAATGATTCAATGAACAATCTACATTTTATCATTTAATTTATTTCAAAAAATATTGAAAATTGAGTCAAATAAAGGACTTCAAGGTTTATTTTAGAGTAGAGAATCCATAATTGCCTGCAAACTATAAATTTTCATAACTTTTGACTCATTCATCAAAATGGAATGGTTCAAAGATTTCCACATATTCATGACTCTAGAAAATCAATTTCAAGTTTTTGTTTATGAAAAAAATGATTTTAAAAAATCTGTTTAGACTACCCATTAACAAAAAAGTAACATATTAGGCCATAACTTTTGACTTACATTTCCAAATGTCATGGAATTTAGTGCATATGAAAGATATTACTTGTACCTACCTTCAATTAAAATTTTAGCCTAAAAAATGCAAATCTCTAGTCAAGTGTACCTGCCCAAAATTTGTATGTTGTCAAAAAATGCATATTGATCTTTTAAGAATTAAAACGGTCAAAATGGCAAGGCAAAAAAAATTGCAATGTTTGTTTATAATTAATGACAAAGAAATGCAAGATTGGGTGGAATAAATTGAATTTCTATGAATTAGGCAATCCTTTAATATGTATTATTTGGGAGAGGGGGGCAACCTATTGTAGGTCAATAATTTTCCAAAAGTTGATACACATTTTTAATTATTTACTTTCTAACTAGGCCACTACAAAGCCACAATAAATTAGGAGTATATGAAATCAATCCTGGTCTTTCTTGAATAGAGGTTGTATATTTTATGATAAAGTTTTATAGGAATTATGGATATACTTATGATAAGCAATTTAAAACTTTATAGGATAGCAATTAGATGCAAAAACCTTACACTAAAATAATTGAATTCAAATAAGGATAAACTATTGGCATGTATCCTATTGGCTATTGAAAGAGGATTCCAAATTCTAAAGTGTATATATTTTGGACACCTTATGAATATTTTATGGATTTTCAAATAGCTCATCATATGTGTATCTAAATTGATCCTAGACCAATGATGCTAGTGTATGGATGCAGAGATGTAAGCCTACGAGTCTTAAACCTAGTTGTAGGTATGTATCTACAACCATTTGAAGGTGTTTATAACATATTTACCTATAACATAGGTACTTGAAACATAGACACCTATATGACCATTATAGAAAGTATCTATAATATAGATTCTAGGCTCATAAGCTCATAGATTCTATGCTCACATACCAGCACTCCCTAACCTTAAACGATTATTTTCAAGATATGAACATTTTGGCAAGAATATACATGGATCATTTTTCTAATAAGGTTGAAATTGAGTATATTTCATCCTCCCTCTATTGGGCATTACCGATTTTTAAAATTGACATCTTTTTATACTTAGAGGAAAATGGAGAAACTTAGTATTTGCCTCAAAGTGATCAAATTTGGAAAAATTTAATTCATGTTTGGACTTAAACACCTCAAATTAAATATTGAGAAAATACACAAAATCAACCAGCTAATTTTTTTCATCCATTATTTATATGCAAAAGTGAAAAATTGGGGTTTTTGTACCTCAACTTTTGAATTAGTGTGACTTGTATGGTAACTACACCTAATTGTGTCCAAATAAGAAATTAAACATTGTTTCTATTATTGAATTACCTAAATTTTTATTAAATCATGTTGAAATTTGAAAAGATATTTTAGATTTTCTTCTCATACATTTTTTGGACTCAATATGAATAAACTATGAATTTTCAAAGTGCTGAAAATAATTGCACTAAAAAATAACTCTAGACCTATGAATAGAAGCAATACATTACATTATTAACAAATGATGAAGGTTGTTCCTTTTACTTCCCCCCCCCAAAAAAATAAAAGCTCCATAAACATTGCATCTAAGTTCCCAATCCATTGATTCTCTCTAACCTTTGTCTTCAACCAATTCATATCTCTCTTTGTCCAACCAATGACTCTTCGCATATTAAATTGAATTCTTTTTTAGGAATCCCAGGAGGGATTATCCAAATCTCCAAGGGAGAATGATTTTAGGCTGGTTAATCCTAGAGGGATGAGCTCATCACCATGGAAATCATCCTTTGGAGTACCGTGTAGATCATTTGTTTAAAATCCCCGCCAATAACTCTCATTGGAGGTCAAACTACCATACATGACCTTTCCTTTTCATTCAAAATTCTAAAGATGAACATCAACACTTTTGTCTTACATAGAAGGATTGTCAATATCATCCATCAGACACTCAATGGTTTACAACAACGTTACATGATCAACAATATTATGTACATTTCACGCAAGAAAATATATAGGTCAGTTCTAGAAAGGGATCACAATTAGGTGCAACTATTTTTAGAAAGGCATTGCATTGCCGTTTTATGTTGTCATCCAATTGAAAGGCTTACAAGTTGCATGATGACGATAACATTCAATGGTAAGTTATATATTAACTGCATGTTAGTATTGGTGTAGGCAACTTCTTTTGAGCAGGCAATTGCTCATGACATCACAAGCTACGTAAACATAGTTCGGGAAACTTTTTGAGTTTTACCGGTTAATTTCCTTCAATTTTCATATTGAACCGGTTTTTGAAGAACTGAGTCCAGTTATTCCCTCTATTTTTTACTCAAAATAAAAATTTTATAGATTTTTGTACTAGTTTTTTGCCGATGTTTTCAAATTACAACCGGGTTTTTTTCCCAATTCCTCCGGCTAACTTTGAACTTGTCTAGCTGTCGGTTTTTCCCAAACATTGTATGTAAACTCTCAAGGCTTGCAATAGACTTTTTTTTTTCTTCTTCTTCTTTTTTGCACAAGTAAAGGTTCCCTTTATTAAGAGTGAAACAAGAGCCAAGTCCAGCCGCCTTGCCATAGACTTTGGAGCTGTGGAGGACATGCACAAAAGTTAATTGTTGTCATGATTTTGGTCATGTTTTGGGGCTATTGCAAAATGGGAAGTCAACTATGCATTTGCAACATTTAACCAACTGCATTTATCTAGTGAAGGACAATTTCATTGACTTGTTTCACCACAAACTGAAACACAACTTCCATGCATGATAGTTTCAACGTATGGAAAAAAAAGCCAGGGACGACAATTAGCCAATATTATTTATGGCAACTGTCGTGTAGGGTATTCTAGAATGTTGGATCAGGAAAAGTCATAGAAGAAAAGAAGATTTGACCCATTTTGTACCCAGCCAGAGTGAAGGTCAAGGTTTGGAAAATTTGACAATTTTCAGCACGCGGCAGCTAACCCTTCAGCATCGGTGAGGACGTTTGGTGTTTGATGGATGACAAAAAAAATTCGAGTAGGATAGAAGTGCAACTATTCATCGTTGGAATTTGGTTGCGACAAGGGGAGGTCTTCTGTAGTAGTTTGATTTCTAATGAGTGCTTTTGCAATTTTTTAAGTGAATGATTCACACGGTAACCAAAGGGATGATCTCTACGTGTCTTTTAAGGGTTAAGGTAGAACAACCCATTGCAGTCCCATGACCTTATAGTAGACACCTAGAGAATGATCCTATTACGGTTTTTTCTAGTAAGTGAGATTTGGGCCATAAGCAATGTCTTACATGATAGTAATGGAGTGATTAGTGACCTCGTCATGAACTTTCAATTCTGAGTCAGTGGGAATTCATTGTGAGAATTGGCTTTTTAGGCCTTCCGTGTGAGAAAAATATTGTGATTGCTTTAGATGAACAAGATGAACATTATGGATTTAGATTTTGTTGGTTCTAGGGTATTAGTCCAGAGACTCTTTTGGGCCACGATATACTGAAAACTTTGACAAAAGTTTGTAGCAAATTCATACTTTGTTGAAAAAATATAATTTCAATTGCTTTCACTGTTTCTCACACTTGTCTTGATATGAGAAAAAAAATTGAAAATTTTCAACAATAACATGAGACCAAACTACTAATTATGATCACAATGGATTGTTTTACCTTAGTGCACTTGGTTAAGTGCAAAAATATCTAATTTGGTGTCTAAATAGGTGAAGTTACCTTATTAACATTCCTTCTCTTAAAAAACAAACCCTTTTTCATGAAGTACATTTGTCCTCAAGAATGTGTTTCCATGAGTCTCGAGTTTCCAAATCTTGAAAAGTGTGCACTTCATGAAGTACCTACAGTAGCCCATCACCAAACTGTTGCAAGTTACATGAAAAGTTGTTCATGCAGCAATCCGAAACTGTTTTCGAGCAAACTTTGTTCTTCAGTTGGGTGATAATAAGGTAGTAAGGTCTTAAAGCAACCATTGAAGGGCTGGTCCCCCTTTTTCGAAGGTTTCGGTGAATAGAAATATTTTTTGGATGTGGAATGTCATACAAGTGGTTTCATATTTTTTGAATCATTTTTGAATTACTTGTGAATTTTCAAAAAACCGTGTTGTAGGCACCTATTTGTGACCCTAGGTCTTCCAAAATCCGACCACTTGCAACTTCTAAAGTGATTTGAGTAAATGAAGGCCAACAATTGGCTCTTGTAATGCTTTTCTCTTGATTCTCTCAATGGCTTGAGAGGTCCATTTAAGGACCACCTACTATCCATTTCAGACCTAAATATAGGGGCAATTTGAAGAGGTTGCTTGCTTTTAGAGCAGACTACCTTAAGTTAAGTCTCATTTTAACTTTCAAGGTTATGAAGACTGAATATATTTAAAAAGTTAGCAGTGTTTGACAAACAAACAATCCAAAGAATAAGGTGAAGCCACCCATAACCGATAACTTAAGCCATGGTGGATATGATCTGCAACAGTATTTGGCAAAGCAAATATTTACTGAAGTGCAAAGATAGAAATGGCGTTGTAGTAGAAAATTTGATGAATTTACAGCTTCAATTGAAATTACTATGAATTTTTAAAGCCTAAAGTTGGGCTCGACCCATGTCCAATGTCTAGAGTCTTACAGAATTGATCACTAGGAGAGTACTTGTAAGTAACTATGGAACACAAAAGAAGGCACAAGTTTTGTAGCAGTGTTGGGACTACATTGGTTATAGAAGTCAATTTATTTGAATTCAAAATTAATGCAAATGAGTCCTACCCTCTCCTGAATTTGAGACACCCTATTGATTGTCTATGGGGCACTGGTTGGTAATGGGTGCCTCCACCTTAGATTCATATATACAAATGAATGTCCATCAAGTACATGCAAAGATTTTTATTGTTAGATTTTTGTCAAAATTTCAGGCCAAGATTCATAGGGTATCACAAGCTTGTACATGTAGAACCTCTCTTATTATCACATGGTGTTGGGAGTGGTGTTGGGAGTGGTGTTGGGAGTATACACTCCGAGAAGTTTATGCATGTTAGAGAAGTGTAATGAATGATCACCTCACAGATGTTACCTTCCAACACTACTTCTCAAAGAATGTCCTTCAAATTGGGACCACCTAATAATTCCATTATTGAAAGTTGTGCACAAAGAGAATGTGCAATAAGAAAAGTTCTAAGGAAGTCTCTTCTAAAACCGCCCATCTCCATCAAATTGCCCCTATTATTAGGTGGAGAATGGAGATGGGGTGATCTTTAAATGGACCACTTTAGTAATTGAATGAATCGAGGAAAAATTGTTTTCTTTTCTATTCCAAGAGCCAATTGTTGTCTTCAATTTTTATAAATCTATTTACAAGTTGCAAGTGGATGCATTTTAGGAGACCTATGGTCACAAATAGGTGCCTATATCCCAAATCTTTGAAACTTTATAAGTAATTCAAAAACGCCTGGAAAAAAAAATACAAAAGCAATTGTGCTCGGTTCCACATCTATTTTTCCTTCTCTAAAAATGATCTAAAAACATTTTTGGTCCATAGAAACCTATGAAAAAGGCAGACCAACCCTTAAATGGTCACTTCTTGAGTATGCTACCTTAGTGTGCAATTCAATGTTTGACATACAAACTAAGGTTGAGGCACCAACAGTTGATCATTTAAGCTATTTTGGAGCAGATGGTAAGGAGTTTGAAGTGGTGAAAAATTTCTGCCATGTAGGAAGATAGGAAATATGGCGATTCTTAAATTTTCAAAAAATCTTATTTCTGAATTTGAAGTTACATTGAGTTTCGAGAGCCTAAAAGTACTGTCGACCCATAGTTGATGTCTAGAGTATTGTGATTCCGATCATTGAAGAACTACTTTCCTGTTCACTACTTCCTACATTCTGGCTCACTGCTTTTAGATTTGTGTCGTAACCATACAAGTCCCAACCTTGGAAAGGACAAAAATAACATTTTTCAAGCTTGAGTTCCAGCCTCAGGTTGGAAATAGCGCACCCTACAGGTTGGACATTGGGTGTAGTTGACAACTGATGCTTCTACCTTAATCCAAGAGTAGCAAATACACAGATGAGTGCCCATCAGGCACACACCAGATTTTTTTTTCGTCAGCTTCATCAGAATTCCAGGCCAAGATTCATAACATATGATAAGCACCTATTTAGTGAATTAGGGTTTACCCCCAATTCCAACAACTTGTCACAGAAAACCCCATGGACTTGACTTGACCGGACCCGACCCAACTTATTACACTATTTTCTAATGGTTGAAGACCCATTATAAAAAAAAGTGAAATGAGTTATTGAAGTGTACCCATGGACTTGACTTGACCCACCTCCCGAGATGTCTGAAAAAAGGACAACTGCAATGCAATCCATCGTGCTTTCATAAAAGAATAACAGTTGTGAGTGAGGCGGCATCGGGAAGACTTGCAAGGTCTTCCAACTCCCCACGTCAGTACCCTCCAAGGCCCTTTAGAAAGGACACCGGAAGTTAGTTATTCCCATTTAGCTTTCCGCACTTGGCTTGCATTGTGCATTTGGTTTTGTGTGGGGAGTTGCGTACGCGCGTGGAATTCTTCTCCGGTGGTGGTCGCAACATAAGCATCGAGGAGGTGGCCCGGCTCTTGAGGAGGCGGGTAGGGTCACCGAGAATCACCACTTTGGTATGGAGCATGGTTGTCGTCGTACTTGTGCTCATTCCACAACTAGAGAGTAGTCCAATTATCAACACATGTGTCACGTTAAAATACAAGAGGAGGCTCCAACTCACCAACGAATGCATTTAAAAAAAAAAAGGAGGGTTTGGGGTTGCAAGTGTGCTCTACGGGCGGTGGTGTATGACGTAGAATATTGGATGTTCTCAAGTCACCCAATTCCAACTCATCTACTAGACCCTCCCATTTGCGTTAGTCACCCACTGATTGATTTCAATGAGGTGGAATTTGGTTTTTGCATTGAACATATTTGTTTATATTTTTGCATTGAAACGTGCACTTGTATCTGAGTCCATTCAACTAATTCTTTCTCTGAAAACAATACATGCAACAATTGATCAGTGCATTTAGTATAAGATATTCAAATTGTAAATCAGGGTGGTAAATAATAGGCTAGTCGACCTTGTTGTCCAGTGCATTGGAGTTATGTAGGCTTGTACATTCCCATGGCCAGTCACAACTCTTGTGGATCTGAAGTATCTCACTCGCTCATAGAACTAGAAGAAACCCGTGTTTGAGGTGACGAGCCTAAATTTTTTGGAACAAATTTTAGATGACATCTATGTTGACATCTAGCTATTTTTATGTTGACATGCTTGGAAATTCATATCAATTTCAGTTCCTAATGGATTACTAGCTATGATTTCACTTACATCTCAATTCATTCAACTAATTCTTTCTTTAAAAACAATACATGCAAAAATTAATGAGCACATTTAGCACAAGATACAGAGATTGCAAATCAAGGTGGTAAATAATAGGTTGATCGACTTTATATTGAAGTTATGTAGGCTTGCACATTCCCACAACTCTTGCAAACTTGAAGTATCTCACTCACTCATAGACGATGATTTTTCATTTTTTTCAAACATTGTTTGCAATAGTAACAAAGGTCTATATTTTGAATTGCTACATGACCTACATCTAACACTTGAACAAATGATTAGGTGATAAAAAGTTAGTTACATACCCTCCAAATTGTTGTGTATATTATTCCAGAAACCACCCCAAAAATTAGAAAAAACACACACAATAAATCTTTCATCTGTGCAAACTTGCAAGAAAGCAAAACTAAAAAGTTAGTTATATACCCTCTAAATTGTTGTATACATTATTCTAGAAACCACCCAAAAACTAGAAAAAAAATACACAAAGAATCTTTCATCTGTGCTAACTTGCAAGAAAGAAAAACTATTTAGAGCCGGTGTACTAGATCATGGGTATAAAAATAAAAAATACTAATATGCACCTATGTCTCATAGTATCTATGGAAAGTATGTTTGCAAGTACCTTCTTCATATTTAAATGGTAACTCATTTATTCAAATTCATTTTAATGATGAATAGAAGGTTTTGGACACGGATATTTGAAATGTGAAATCACACTACATGCAAAGGTACAATATGCAATTATACCTACATGTGATGCATCTCTAAAACCAACATTAGAAATTCTTATCTATTAATAATGTATCATTTCAATCCATGAGCCGAGTACATAGAATTGATTTTGGATGTACTTGTTTTTGGTACTTTGAAAGAATACAAAGTTAATTCATATGGTGTCTAAAAAATGTATGCAAAGAGAATGTAGAATCCCATTTTGACTTTCAACAAGATTCAACAAAAAACTAAATAATTTAATAATAGAAATCATACTCAATTACTTACTTGGATAGATTTAAGGTGTTATAACTAATAAAAATCATACTCAATTGCTTAGATAGATTTCAGGTGGTGTAACGTCATTCAAGTATGTTGGATAGTAGGATTTTTTTGGGGCAAAAAATTGAATCATACTCAATTGCTCACTTGGATAGATTTGCATAATCAATCACTATACATTCAAGTATGTTGGATAGTAGGATTTTTTTGGGGCAAAAAATTGAATCATACTCAATTGCTCACTTGGATAGATTTGCATAATCAATCAATATACTCGTACCTCTTTAATTTGACGAGCTCTTCAATGACATTCTAGAATATCTTGCATGCATACTTCCACATGTAACTCTCTTGTCTCACATACAAATGTCAGGTGTTGTTTTTGAGGCAGTGATGATTATGCAAGCATGTACCTCCATTGTAACTCCTTTATACAAATGCTATTTTCATGATGCATACGTCAAATGCTGAAGTTGCCACATATATTCTGAAGTTGCCACATATATTCGAAATCAAAAATCGCATAGGGTCCATCATGCAGTAAACCAAAAATGTAAAACACAAGTAAAGTACTGTTGCTCAATTATCTTTTTGATTTAGAATTATAAATGAAGAAAGGTGCATCCTGTTGTTACATTCTATGGCGACCTTTGGGCCCCATGAAAAAAACATAATACAAAAGTAATGTATCTGCTATCATTGAAAAAGTAGAAAGCAGGTCTCTAAAAAGGAAAGAAGGCAAGTTAAATCATCCCCACCAGTCTCTGAACCCCCTTGAAGTGGATGGGTCTCTGGGTTTCTTGGGCCCTTCTTCCTCGTACTCCTGAAGTCCCTTCAACTCCACTACACAAGCTGCAACAGCTCCTCTTGCTTGACCGTAGTTGGGGTCCAGACGAAGCGCTTCCTGGAAAATCTCCTTGGCCTGGCCCAGAATCCTTTGTCGCTCTTTGCTTCCCAGAGGTCGAAGGCGAGATCGGTCCCGCATTGCTAGCCCCCAGTTTAACAAAGCTATATTACAAAAATATTACAACCATTAAAAAAATTCCATTTCCACAGTCCTTGGCCTCATGTTAGCAAAGAGGATTGCAACACACCAAAGAATGTACTATTAGGATACCAGATGAAAAAGTTATAAGGCTTCAAAAGTCTTACTCGTAATTAGTCTAAAACCATCACAACACAAGAAATTCCATTTCCATAGTCCTTTGTGACTCGTGTTAGCGAAGAGGATTGCAACACACCAAAGAGTGTATTATCCGGATACCAGATGGAATAGCAATATGGCTTCAAAATCTTATTGGTAGATGGTCTAAAACCAACACAACTTCTGATGTTAAGGTGATGTATATTCACGATATAAAGAGTTCTTAACATATTTTACCAGGTAGCATTGGTCCCCAATTCACTGTCGAAGGTCTAGGAATACAGGAAGATATATCCCTTTGTCTGACCCAAGGAAGTTAAGCCTCATCTGTTGGAAGAACATGAATTCCTAGATGCCTGATATCTCTTCAGTTTAACTGAGCCTCCTACAACTCGTGAATAATGTTATTGTACTCACTGAGCAAGATGAGTGTTGAATTTAGGTCACTCAAAGATGTGGTTTCCTTACAGGAGCATATAACTTTTGCCACTCTTCACAACCATTAGATTCCCCCATATTAACCACCATATGTCTACACACGCTCAAGATCACCGAGTGGGCAACCTAGTGACTGCGTAGAGTGCACATAAAATTTTGCTCGCAGGGTGGGATCTGGAATACTTTTGGAAACAAAATTACTGTTAATGCAAAAGATTTGGTCTGCTGTATCTGGTAAAACCGACGTAGTAGCATGTGATATTTGTCCAAACATAATGTCTATAGGTCACTGTTAAGTTCATGCGATGATTTAGATACTTACCTCCTGCGGCGTACGAGTCA
Organism: Climacium dendroides; assembly: GCA_950106755.1. Lineage (NCBI taxonomy): Eukaryota > Viridiplantae > Streptophyta > Bryopsida > Hypnales > Climaciaceae > Climacium > Climacium dendroides. The sequence goes on from OX467084.1 coordinate 36,996,937, forward strand.
CTGAGTCCAATCATTGCTTCGAATTTGTCTATGGCAGCTAGGAAGACTTTATCTGCATCTTGCGCTGCTGTCTGAGAGAACAAACACCAAAAAATCAATGAAGTTCATGAGTTTACAAAGTTTATGAAAAGAAAACATCTTCTACTGAAGTGACAAAGAAGTCCTGGCGAAGGATTTTAATCATAATGGAAAGGTCCTTATGTTCATAGGAGGCAAAGAAACCCCAATAGAACTGGTTCATAATTTTAAGTATAAAATGCACTGCTAGTTACTTAGCCAACAAATAAAGACTGAGAATATTAAATGATAAGAAAACTACAAGGACAAACTTCTGCAAGGTATCGAAGTACACTACATCTCTTTCATATGACCTCTAAAAAGACATTTCGGAATATCCAGAACCCTTGCCACACTATCATTGACTGTAGCACACTTGTCACACATTCAAATGATGTCTCAGTTCTTAGTTTGGAACTCCAGGCAGTCAGATTACCTTAAAGAGGTCAGGGTGTGTTGTGAGTTCTGGAAGTAAAGAAAAAATAAACTTATCAACCGTACATACAGCTTCGAATAGCTTACTGAATGTCCACGTTGCCAATGAGTAGACTAATTTTGAAGGTTATGGTAACGAACCTCTCCACCCTCCTCAGCAATGAGCTGGCCCCGGTAGCAGAGCGCCAGCCCCCAGTTGTACAAGGCGCGCATGTCGTTTCGGTCCATAGAAAGTGCTAAACGATATTTTCGACCAGCTTCCACAAGCAATTGCTCACATTCTTCGCCAACATCTTGCAAGGTCGACTCCAAACTCTGTCACATGAGCCCACATTTGATCACCTTTAGATGAGTAGGTGAGTAAGGGCGTTACAGCCCTAAAACAAAGGCACTCGATCACTTCCGCTTGGCCTAGAAGAACACTTGCTTTTTCATTGTCATGTCATCTTTCATGTACCATTAAGGATGCCTGAAGCATGCCCCAAGACAAAAAGGCAACTTGCTGGTTCGCTAGTGTGGTAGCCTACTGTTCTAATAGTACAGTGACAAGCGTCCACTTGTTACCATTCCTTAGTATAGTTTTCCTCTAGTGTAGTTTTCCACAGGGTGGGTTAAATGTACTTGACTCAACAATGCTTTGTACATTTCCATAGTACGCCAATAAAGAAGACAATTGCAATCCTCTAAGAGAGCCTAGAATCCTGGGATTGTTCAAATACTTAGAAATTCCTCCTCCATCCTACAAAGAAAACATACACTTGCGAATGCATGAAAGAAATGAATAAAGCTAAAAAGGAATAGGTCAATTACAGACCAGCTTTTCCTCCTCAGCTTCCTTGAACGCTTGCCTATTCAATGATGTTGAGGGCGGCTCTGGCAGCATGCTTCGAAGATTCTGACTCAGCCGCAACTTGAGCTCTCCATGTAGTAAGAGAGTATTGCCCCACAAGCCAACCGCTACAAGACTTGATGGCCTGAGGACAGATTCCATGCATGTTAAAACTGGATTATTTCGTGAAATCCGTCTATGTTTTATCACATCTTTGCAGGTGAAACAAAAGCGTTTTGAGACTGTTCAAGCAGGGCTTTAGGATGGCTTTCCAAGATGTAAAATACATTTGAAACTAAGTACTTGGAGTCCTGAGAAATAGCTGTTCTACTTCATGTTTACAAGGGCTGATATAATAACTTTTAACTTTACCGACTTTCTCATATTATTGACAAACACGTGCAATTTTCTTCACTGATTCAGGTGATATAAAATTCGGTCCCATTTGAATTATGCATTTCAAATTACGGTCACTTGAATTGTTCATTTTCAAACCACGAATCACTGGTCCTTTAGGGGGCAACATCCAAATCTCATGAACAGTTCTAGAGTCACAGATATACATACCTAACTTCAACAGCCTTTTCACAAAGTTCAGCAGCTTCATACAACATGCGTTCTGCTACACCCACTTCAATACGACCTTCAAGGCCCTCCCTCCCCTCCTTCAACAAAGCCTCCACTTCATCAAGTATCTTCTGGAATCCTTCATCATCTGACTTCGGTTCAGGAAGATTGCGAAAAGTTTCGGTTCGCTCGGAAGGATATGAAGGACTTCCACGAGATGGTCTTCTATCTTGAGATGTAGGTGGCTCAACCTCTCTGTCCGAATCATTTGCAGTAACTGAGCTTCCAGAGGATCCCTGCCGTCTCTTGCTACCGTTCCTCCCTGCAAGAATAAACGTACGTCAAATCGAGCAGATCCTTGTCATGCTTTACAGCTCATCTGGAATATTCATGTCCTCTCAAAACATCAAGAGAGAGGGTAAGCAGGTACTGTTCACAAGTTCTCAGGCACCGCAATTTGGCTTGAGAAGCGTTTACTAGTTGCTAAAAGGTACCTACGCCTAAAGCATCCAAATAAGCATTTAGGCGTGCTTCCTATTACTAGACTGTCTTCATCTTCGTTGAGTCTTCTTGAAAGAGGATTCCAATGCATCTTACCTCGTAATTTTTGGACACCGTTTGAATAAATTACGAGCTTTCAAAGCGCTGATTATAGATGCATCCGAGTCGAACATACTCTCATGTTCAGACCATGTACAATTTAAGCAAGAATCTAGAGGGGTTGCAATTGGGTAAGAGCAGTAATTAGGTGTAGTTCCTTAATATTTCTTGCTCAAAGTGAAAGTTTGGTACAGGACTTCTACTGCCATGTTCATAAAGACTGGTACCTTCGTTAGTGTCACTGGAGCTGCCATTCCCACCAAAGTCCGCATCTGAAGCATCAGAAGAACCTTCACGCCCCCACCTTTGGCCATAATCTGCTTTGCTGGAAGACTTGATTCCTTCACTACCTTCAGGGCGAGATCCGCCTCTAGGACTTCGCTCTTGTCCATCATATGATAACACGTCCTGGACACCTTGTGGCCGAGCTGCTCCTCTGTTGACATTAACACCTGGTCATTTCATAATGACAATGGGAACAAAAGCAGGTAAAGAAAACCTTCAAAACCAACATCTATAGGAAACGGAAGGCAACGAAGTCCTATCCAAAGTATAGAGAACCCTAATGCAGTAATAAAACCAAGGTCAATGAGGTCAACCCTATTGCACAAAAAACTTATTAGACCCACAGTGGGACAGCCTACACAGCTACTCTGACCTCATCACAAACCCTACTTGCTCCGTCCCGTAGAGGTTTGTGATTGACGAGGGTCTTCAAAGAGTACTCTGAAGCACGGATCGGGGTTGTTCATCTGTGAGGTCTTCAAAGGCTCGGGTTTGGAGGAAGAAACCCTATAGTTTGCTCCTCCAGGTCCTCTATGCCGGGTTTCGTCCTCCAGGTATACTAAACTACAAACTAGCCATGACGAAGACATACCGCTCATATGAAATCAAAGGACTTCAAATAACTCTCTTCCAGACCCAAAACCTCACATGAAGTTACCAATAATCATAGCATGTGTGAAGGAGAACCAACCTGCCAACACCCACGCGGTCACTCACTCCTCCATACTCATCTGACCTACTGTTGTTTCCTACTGATCCAGAGACACCATACTTCTCTTTGCGTAAGATTTTTGAAGGACTCATCTCAGAAACATTCGTTTCATTTTGAGCCCAAGCATTCGGTTGTGTAGCTTCATCAGAAAAAGCAGCGGACGTCTCTGTGCCACTCATAATCCTTTTCAACCTAAGAGCGTCCGGTTTAAAAGCAATCCCAAGAGTTGTAGGAACCACTCGGTAACCCTCCGAACCGTCCAATTCATATTCATTTGATCTGCCTATAGCTTCCCAGGATACTCTTGAAGTCTGTTCCCCCTGAGCATCAGCCTCATTGTAAATTTTCTCTCTTCTCGGTGCCGCCTTGTTCCTAACATCATTATTTTGAGCTCCACTAGGTTTAGGAGAAGCCTGAGCAACATTTTCCACGGGGTTCCTTGCAGTTGGGACTGCTACAGACTTCTTTGACTGCAATACATGTTTGCCATCTGCTTCTGGAGCCCTGAACCCTGCATCTTGAGATAACAACTCCACAGGTGCATTATCCTGCTTTGACTGAATTTGATCCCTAGTTTCAGGTACGCCATCGTCTTGTGGAGCCCTAGCTCCCACATCTTGGAAAAAAAACTCCATGGGACTATCTTCAGTCTGCGCTTTCGAGAATTTTGAGCGTGCGGATTGACGATTCTCCCTAATGCTTCCAACTTCAAATGTGATGTCCACGGGTCTACTATCAAGCAACAAAACTCGATCCCCTCTACTGTCATAGAGGATAGTAGAGGGTAGTGCTTTACTATCATACTCTGACGTTGAAAATACATCCACTCTGTCTGATGTCCGAGAATCCTCTGAAGGTTCACATCCTGAAATTGCAAGTGTATACGTTAGCCGAACATAATGGGGACTCGAATATTCGCACGTATTTTAAAATTCCTAAACTCATCATAAACACAGATTAGAAATGCTAGTACGTTTATCACCAAACGCAAAACCACAATCTCACCTTGCGGTTGAACTTCATTTGCACGCCTGTCCTTAACAAAAGCCTCCTCCCACTTCAACTGTGTTCCGCTTTCATTTGAATTCCGAATCCTGTAGGTTCCACTCTGTCTTTCCTTCACATCAGTAAATGCAGAGGAGAGCGTAACATCTTTTTCCACGATCTTGTTATTTTGTGACACTTCAGATGTGGGGTTTCTAAAACTAGAAACGTTATTAGAGGTCTCCTTTTCCAGAGATGATATCTTATTATCTAGGTTTGCAACCACCAGAGTCAAGTGCGCTACAGATTTAGCTATGTGAGACAAGGCTGCCTCTATCTCTGCAGAGGATAACCCTTTTGATCCCGCACTGGAATTAACCTCATCCTGCCTGTTTTCTTGCAGTCCAGCAAACGAAGCTGATTCAATGGGAACCGTTGGACTGCTCACAGTAGCTTCATTCCTTGTTCCCTACAAAACAAGCTACACAATCAGAAAACCTAATGGTGATATGCAACTTCATTGCCTTCCACATCTCATCTCCAAAATTTAGAGTCTAATCCTGCATTACATCATATTCATCACCAGTAGAAAACTCCCAGTAAAGGTATTCTAAAGAACAAAAACGCATAAAACCATGACAATTGTAACGCCATCTCAAGAAATTCCTAACGTACACGATGCCAATTGTAAAGTTGCTAGGTCTTCTACCTCTAAAAAGTGGGTAATCTGTCAATCAAAAATGTCCAAAAAACCCAACTTGAAGTTCTTAAGCGAAAAAAGAACAAGGAAACATACAGCAAAGACGTATTAATGATTCTATACAACATTCTGATGCCCGTCTGGACTCCAAACCTCAGAGTCTAGCCACAGAGCACGTCAGGTTCTCAAATTCGTAAAACAATGCCAAACAATTAGAAAAACCTAATGTGATATGCAATTTCAACATTTCGAAGTGTCGCTCACATATAATCTCCAAAACATCACATCACTGGTAGAGAATCCCCTCCACAGGTATTCTATAATACCAAGTTACGTTAAACCCTACCGATTATAAAGCAATGTTTGAGGGCACTTTCCAGAAAACAATGTCAATTGTACCACAGTTAGGTTTCCTAGATTACCTCTTGGGGACGAATTTCTACAAGAAAATGTACAAGAATGTCAAATCACATCCAGAAGCTCATAACAAAGGGCTCAGACCTAGAAATCTTTCTGGATAACCAATTCTGATGCACATCCAGACCTCAGAATCCAAACCCTAGAATCTAGTCACTGAACACTCCACTGAATCGGGAACCCCTTCTACAGTATACACAGCCACCCCTCGGTGTCTCCTATTCAAGATGACTCTGCTAGGGACATCTTGCAGGGGAGGTTCCCGATTCTACATCTGTCCCCTACATGTTCTCAACTTGGAAAAAACCATAACATTCTTAAATTTCAAGGCAGGGGACCCTACGCTTTCCATGAATAAGGCTCCCTTCACTGAAAGCAAACTTGTCTATGGGCCACTGTGACACGAATATATTCTTGTAACAGTGATAGTGCGAAGGACGCCCCACCCTCCCATTCAAGAATGTTATGAACAATCAGAAAACCCTAATGATGGTCCGCAACTTCAGCAACTAGAATTCTCATTTCCAGAACCTAAATTCTAACCCTAAAGCCCTTCAATTTTCTAACAATATCGATGCATACCCAGACTATGACATTCTTGCGAATGCTGGACAGCTGCACCGCCATTGCCGCTTGCACGGCGTTAAACTGTGCCACCAATATTCGAATCACTCCGGCGAGTTGTTGCCGCCACGCCACCGTGGTCACCGTGAGAATCGCAAGCGACAGAATCCCCACCGAAACCCCTGCAACAGCAGCACCATTCCCCTGCTTGGCAAATGCCACCGCAACAGACACCACAACCCCGACTCCCATGGCCAGAGCCTCAACTCCTCCTTCCTGCTCCAAAAACCCACGACTGGGAGGCAACTCCTGCTGGTCTTTGCCCGGCGCCCAGCTCTGGTAAGGCCATGACACCGACGCCGAACACGGGCGGCCAATTCGCCGTGAAGAGTACTCTCGTCGATTCTTACCAAAGGAATGCGAATACAAAACCTTGCGAATACTAAGACGAGAGACTCGCGTGAACTGGGGTTGGAATTGAGGTTGTAAAAGTACTAGTCGTGGTAAACCGAGGGCTACTGTGAACGCGCCCATCGCAAGTGATCCACAATCGTGAAAACCCAAGATTCTCTTGACTAGAAAAGCCTCCAAACGAACGTGACTTGGAACATGGTTGAAATCGTCAACAAACTAATTGCGAAAATCAAACTACGGCGCGGGTGGAGTGAAACTCAAAGAGGAATGAAGTGTGCTTGATTGTGGACGAGAATTGGGGATTGCGGGGTCAAAAGATGTTGCAGGAAGAGTTCTGGGATTAAGATTTAGGTGCTGGGATTGAAATGGGGAGGCGAGGAGGTGATGGGGAGCGAGAGATTGTTAGGGTGCGATCGAGAGGGACGGATTGGAATTGGTGGACACAGCGGCGCTGCGACGACGAAGGTAAAATCCAGAAGAAAAAAACAAGTGAAAGTGGAGAAGCTCCCTTTGTGGGAGGGGAGCAGGCATTTGGTGTACAATGGCCCAGCGGTCGAGCATCAGCACCATTGCACGGTAGAATTTGACACGGCAAGGTACGAGCATCCGCAGTCCAGCCTCTACATTCCCTTCAAAGTAAGGTAACTTAACCACACCTAAAATCGACATAATAAGCAATATCTTCTGCATGCTTCCCATCACCATATTGATTGTGAGGTCTTGTTGGTAGTAAAAAAAGGGGATTTTGATTCATTTAGAATGCATTTTTTGGACAATGTATGAATGAATTATGAAGTTTCAAAGTATTGAAATTAAGTGTTTTTAAAATTGACCCTATATTCTCATAAATAGTAGGAGTTTATATTAGACAAGAATTTATAGGGGTCAATTTTAGAGAGGGGTTAGCTTTAGGTGCAGTTACCTTATAGGTTTATTTAACTTCAAATTCAAGTGATTCAATCACATTTTCTATATGTGCCATGTATATAGTTAGTTGACCAATCACAAATGATCTCATTTAGAACGAAAGGCCAAGATTACATCACAAGTTGCAATCAAGTGCAAGAATCCACGTAAGTTTAATCTTAGAAGGTGGTTTGAGAGAATCGCCTTACTCACCAAATGTGATGTGTGAATTGGAAGGTACTTCTAAAAGAAGATATTTTAAAATTGTTCTCATCCAAATTGTTGGGTGTCAAGATGTTTGGAGCTAGTATTAGACTGAAGATGCTCTAAATATATCTAACTGCATCTAAATAATAAACAATTGAGCTTGTTATTCCTATTTGTATAAAAGCCCTACTACTACATTGGCTAGTTCATCTCTTTGACAAAATTGTGTCAATTAAGGTATATGCATTTATAATCATCACTTAGTTAGAACTGAAATAATCACTATTATTAAACATAAATTATTTTTATTAGATCTTATTGAAAAATACAAAAGGATTCCAACACATTTAAGCACATACATTTTGGGGACACTATATGAATAGATTATAAATTTTCAAAGTATTTTTTCTAAGTGTACTAAAAAACAATAGGATCTCATAAACTTTCATATTTTTATTGTATACATCTTGTATAATCTATATTTAGATTTTTGAGGTGTTTTTTGGTCCAAGTGTGAGTGGTACATTTTGGACAATATCCATTATGGGTGGTCATACCTTTTACAATGGAAAAGCTCAATTTGCATAGCCAAAAAAGATATTGGACCCTAATATAATATTTTGATGATTTGTCTTTACTCTCAAGGTAGGGCTTTCATATAGTAGGGCCCTAAGGCCAAGTAGAGGTATCCTACAAAGTTTAATTTTTATTGAATCTTATTGGAATTCAAAGGAATATTTCTAAATGTTGTTTTTTTATGCATTTTTTATACATTGTATGAATTTTAAAAGTATAAAAAATAGGTGTACACAAAATTAATTAGGCTCTCATAAATAGAATACATACATTTCAGGCAAGAATTTGTAAGGGGCTACTTTCAAAGGAGGCACAAGTAGGTGTATTTATTTTATAATTTCACATCTATATTAACCCTCAAGCACTCCAAACATTCATAGTTTGGATGACAAATGGAATAGAGGAGCCAAACTAATAGGAAATTGAGTATTTTCATTCATCCATTTTTGTGACAATCTGTAGATGGGTTCTATATTTGGTCGTAATGATGGCAAGCGCATTAGGATAGACAGTTTTTTTGCAGAAGATTTTGAAGTGAAATATGTGTGATTTTACAACAAAATTTGGAGTGCCCAATGTGAAGTTGGATTGAAATGCCGTTTGCAGGCTCTAGATATTGCAACCGATCTACAACCATTGGATAATGTTGTAAGACTTTGGCTATTTGTTTTTAAATTTGTAGAATTGAGTATAAAATTGTCCAAGCAAACGCTTGGAATTCTTTGGATAGCATGTGTAAGAAGAACAACTACTAGACAAAGGCCAAGTGTCAATCGGACAAGCATTTCAACATTAGGTCCACCATTGTTTGATGTGCACAATTATATCTTATTTTATCCAAGCATTTATCTTATTCCTTTCATGAATGTAGGCATTGAGATATAACTTGATATGGTCTTGTCTAGACACATTGTATAGGTCATGGTCTGGTGAATAAAAATACCTAAGAACACTTCTCTCTTCATAGACATTGCCATTGTAAGGTTCACAATTCCCATGACTTTGACTAACTACAACGGCAATTTACTTAGTGTTATTTCTTTGAGGATGCTACGTAACCTATTGATTTTTCTATAATTTTCCAAGCAATAGTTCCCCACCCGTGCCTACATATGCTGTGCATAAAGCCTCTGCCCCTCAAAGTCAACAACGTTATTTGCTTGATCAAAGTTCTTGATCTACACGACCTTGAAAATTTTATGCAATTGAACATCTTCAAGCAACAAAGGCATTGTCAATGCTTCAAATTCTAGGTTTACTTATTGTATCCACAGTGACAATTTACCTACAAAATTGTTTCAAATTTGTGTTGAAAACATGTCTCCTTGCACTTTGCCAATGATTCAAGTCGTTCCAGGGACCATCTACTACTATAAGTGTAAGTTGTGTTCAATACCATGGTATTAGAAGAAATCATTTTTAGGAATATTAGACATTCGGTAATTAAAAATTAAATATTTGATAGTTTTCTAAGAAATTATTTCAAATTTTTTGATGTTTCTTTGCATTGGTCTTGACAATTTTTCAAAATTTTAACATTTTACTTATAATTTTCTTCATTTCTAGAAATTTTACTTCTCTTCATGCCTATTTGTAAATTTCAAATTTTGTGTGAGAAATATTTTATTATAGTATATCATTAGAAAAAAAAGATTGCCTCCAAAGGGCTGTTTCATTTTACATGGGCTAAACTTACTAATTCTTTGGCAAAGCCAATCACGCTGTGATTCAAAATGATTGGTTTTATTGCTACAATAAAGAGAGTTTTTAACATAGAAAGTTATCAACTTTGTTTGTTTTATTGCCACAAAATAACTTTTATAAGGGATGTAAATAGGTCAACCAATTGACGTAGGAATGGAAACTAAATAGTAGAAAGTTATTTTAGTCATAATTGAAACCCTTCCATTTTCAAAAATAATTATTTCTTTTTAGAATAACTTATTCTTGAACCTCTAAAGATCCTTGCATTTTAAAAATTGATATACTTTGGTCAAATGAAATTACAACTTCCTAAATAGTTCTTTCTTTAATTTAAATGAAGATAAAATTTGGCTTCTATCTCATTCTTAAAAAATTTGCAATTGCAAAATCAACCTTTGATAGTCCAAATAACTCAACTATTATGATTCACTGTATTTTTCATTAGAATTTTGTATTTTAAAATATTCAAATTATTTTAGTATATTGTGTAATCTATATTATTTATTGATATATTATAATTTAAAATTGACAACAATTTTATTACCACCAAAAATATAAAGAAGTTGCACATTGCTACATCATAAGCTATGCATTTCTTTGATGCTGAAATATAGTTGAATAGGACATAGGTGATGGTTATAAATAAGTTTTTGTATAACCAAATTAAAAAATTTCAATAGTTTTTACACCTTCCATTTTGTAATACTAATTATTTTAAGTAACAAAAGTATTAAGGATTTGGCAATGATTTTTTCAATGCATATTATGATCAATTAAATGAATTTATAGTAAATGTACAACCTATTGTTTTAGACAACTACAAAACAAATGAATGTGGTTATTAATTGCAATCAAGGAATGATTAAAAAGCATAAAGTTGCAATAGATAAAAAGTGTCATAAATTAATAAAAATAGGCTTTACAGAGAAATAAGACTTTCTATACAACTATCTTGCCATCTCCATGTGTTTAGATTTGCATAAGAAACACTTGGAATTCAATTGATGTAATGGAAAATTCAATGTCTTTTGGTCTTTGACCCAGTCAACCTCAAATTTGTAAATTTGTAAAGTAGATGATAAATTAGACTTCTTGTGTTTTATTGTCAAAAAAAAAAATTAATCTTCAACCCTAAAATCAAGTTCAAATTGTGCATTGCTAAAGGAGGATAAGTAATTTGAAACGAATGAAAAAAACAAAAGGGACTAATATTATGGAACAAAGTGGAAGCATTAGGCAACATGCATTATGTCAAATTCCAAATTAATTATTTAGATGTGTATAGGGTGAATATTTTCATTCAATGGGAATGGGAATTAAATTTCTACTAATTTTTGTAGACCATTGAAATGCATCTATGTATTGCAAATTTGAACTAAAATTTTGATAGTGTCTAATTGTAAAGGCCTAAGAAAATCTTGGTTTCATTCTTAAAATTCTTGATCATCATATCTTGAAATTTATAAAATTTTATCATATAAAATTGACATCTAAAATCCATGCAAATACTATCATATTTGAGCATAGTTTGTAAATGCTACCAACTCATCATTTTTAGTGATTTAAAGGTTGGTGGCAACAATGGAATTTTAGAAATATCTTCCATGACCTAAATACCCACAAGAAGGAAACTTGGCCCACTTTATGAACCACTTTATGAACAAATCTTCATACCTTATGAACCACTTTATGAACAAATCTTCATACCTTATGAACCACTTTATGAACAAATCTTCATACCGCCCAAGTGGTCAATGAACCCATCATCAACACTATTATCTAAGGAAGCAACAAGTACATGATGCCTCATACAAGTAAGGCCAAGGCTTACTAAGAGAAAAATATTCCCTAAGGTCAAAGCTTACTAAGAGAAGAATACTACTAAGAGAAGAATACTCCGTAGTTACTCCACAAAATCATTCAACACCAATGCTTACTCAACAATCAAAACACAAGGTCATTCAATATGTCCAATGTTTACTCAATAGTCAAAATCAATAAAAGAGCTTTTCAAAGGAACAAGAACAATACAACCAATGCTTACTCAAGAGTCAAAACACAAGGTCATTCAACATGTCTAATGCTTACTCAACAATCCAAATCAATAAACGAACTTTTCAATGGGACAAGAACAATACAACCAATGCTTCCTCAACAATCAAAATCTATGGTTGTGAGTTTTTAGCCCTTCATGGTCTTCCTAAAATCCCATTAAGAGGTGATCAAGAAAAAAACTCCTAGAAACCAACAAAACACTATCTACTTTGGCCGTGTAGGATTCCCAATGGATTCCTCATCCATAGAAAAAGACATGGGCCTTGACCAACATGTAAACCACACCACCAATCACTGCTTTGCTTTGATAATTCTAGAGGGCCTTTGGACTGGCACTGAGTTATGTATGGTCATGTTGATTTACATGTGATTCCCAAATTGTCACAAGAACAAAGAGAGTATCAAACATTCAAGACTTTTTGAGCCCAGAACTTCACGAAATACTCCCAAGTTTGCACCTCGTGGCTGCATTTCAATGGCTTGCAAAAAACTTTCATATGGATTTAGTTGTGAATTACTTCATCACTCCTGTGAAGAACAGCTTGTCATTTCTACTTTCATGTTATCTAATCCCCAACGCATGCCACACAGCATGTGCACATCATGTCAGTAATTCAGAATTCAAAATTTCAAAAAATCAATTTTTTTGAAAATCGGGGCCTTAGGGGTGACAAATCAATAATTGATTTAAACTTGATAGACGATGAAAATGTACGAACAGGAATCTACCATCCAGGATGACTTCTAAAGCGGGGTTATACTTGCAAACCGAAAGAGAACCTGCTCAACTACAATAGTTTATGATTTCTGGTTCATCTCTGACCTCCAAGGAGCTAAAGTTAGCACATGAAACCCATGCCGAGTGCACTGAACAATTTTAAAGTTTGCATGACCGATTAACAAACAGTCCTGCTCATTATGTCTGAAGATTAGGTTAAATTACCCTGACTTTCTACTGGAATCACACCCGATTCCAAATCTTAGGAATCCGCAGATCTTGGACTTATTTCATTTTGGCTTCATTTCCGCCCACAGAGAAAGCGAAGAACCCCCACTCATCAGAGATGATTGAATCTAGTCGCCTATTACATAGCACAAGATTAAGTGGAACTTCACCTTACAACAAGCCCTGTTGTCCAACCACTCTGAGAGATCATCAAAGGTTCTTCCCAAAAGTGCTAAAGGTCCTTCAGTTCATCTGCATAAACATAACCAAAACAAGAGGATTCAAGATTTAAGTCTAAGGTTTCATGACCTTCAGTCGGCATAGCTATATGAATAGATAGAATAGGAAAGAGAAGCGAAGTATTCATGTAAGCTGAGCCAAAAGTTGAAGGGAAGCAAATGTCAGAGGAACACTACTGTCCCAAGGTCCTTTACCAAATACTACCCCATGGGCAATATCACTGATTCTGCATTATTTGAAAAACGACAATACCGTAGTCAACTACTAGGCTTGCCAGTTTCTGATGCTCCGTCTTTGTACCCAACTGAAAGACGTGATGTCCTCTGCCCTAGTTGAGAGGGTAAGCAGTCATTCAGTGCACTCGGAGGCACAGTGGACTACCTGCAAGAAGCCTGAGATTGACAGACCCTTCTGCCGAGCAGCTGCATCAAAACGTAGTACACATGATCAATCACCCTTGTTAACATATCTTGATGATAATAGTACAGGGGTAATTCGTGCCAAATCAAATTGTCCACAAAGCTAATTTGTCTGAGTAGCGTATATTGAATCAACGCAAGAAGTATACATTGAAGTTTAGGCTATATAAAAGGCTAACAGAGTACGATGTCAGAATCTGCATTAAATCAATGAGTGCTGCCTCTAAAATCCAGGATGTCATGCACTACGTGCACATTTTCTCTTTCCTGACGATTTAACGCAACAAAATACAGCAGACTGAATATTACTATCTCCCGGCAACTACTGTTTCCCACCATGACGAGGAGCTCTCATCTTGATCTTCTCTACAAAGCAGCAGTGCTTCCGAATACAGAAATGGGTCACATTAAGGGCGTTACCACACTAAAGCAGCGCCACGTCCGCCCGGCCCAGTCCACATGGCATGAATAATAAATAAAAGTTCTTCCTTTTCCACATTTCATGGACTTCCAAGTAATAACACCCAGAAGGACTCCAAACTTCCTTGCCGTTCGTCTAATGTGGTAGCCACTTGCTCGAATATACCAATGGCATGCAGCGACTTCATCCCCTTTCCTCTAGTGTGGCAAGCCTTTAAAGCATGTATCACCCAGCTCGAGACAACCTTACTTGGCTGCATCTCAAATACAAACACCATGTCACAATCTCAGGATATCTCAGATTGCCAAATTCAATGCCTAAATGTCTCCCTATTCCTTCTTTACTCGTTTAACCGCCTTGCGCCGTGACGAATCCAATATGGACTTACGCAAACGCACTACTTTTGGTGTCACTTCAATAATCTCATCACCCTGGACGTAGCCAATGGCTTCCTCCAAGTTGATAAGTCGCGGAGGTGATAACTTCACATTCTCATCTTTGCCAGCCGACCGGATGTTATTCAACTCTTTCGTTCGCACAGGGTTGATCTCAAGATCAGTCTCCCGAGTGTGTTCACCGACGATCATACCATCATATGTCTCCATTCCGGGCTTCACAAACAAAATACCCCTCGCTTCAAGCCCCATAAGGGCATGAGCAGTAATGGTACCTGGCGCCATTGACACCAAAACTCCCTTCCTCACATTCCCAAGTGGGCCCCGGTACTTCCCATAGGCGAGAAAAGCCCTGTGCATAAACCCAGTACCATGAGTATCGGTTGAAAAAACACTTCGATAGCCAACAAGTCCCCTGGAGGGGCAAGTGAAAGTCAGCCGTGTGCGACCAACACTCTCCGGGCACGGGCCCATGTCCAGCATCTCAGCACGGCGATGCGAAAGCGCTTCTATGACGAGCCCCGAATGCTCATCATTCACTTCAATCACCACTTCCTCAATGGGCTCCAGTTTCTTCCCATCCTCCGTCTTGTAAAGCACAGCAGGTGGCGACACTGAAAGCTCGAATCCCTCACGCCGCATATTCTCCAGCAAAATGCCGAGCTGAAGCTCCCCACGGCCTTGCACTTCGTATGCATCTTGTCTAGGAGTTGGAATCACTGCAATTGACAAATTGCTCCGCGACTCAAACATCAACCGTTCACCAATCTTGGGACCCGTCAGCTGGTTTCCATCACGACCTCCTAACGGAGAGTCATTCACACTGAACGTCATGGATAGTGTAGGCGGGTCCATGGCAGCTGCTGGGAGTGCTTCCAGGACTTCCACATTCGCAATAGTATGACCAATTGACGGCTCAGACAGGCCAGCTATTGACACGATGTCTCCCGCCCCTGCATTGTTCACAATAACAGTCACCATTCCGTTCTTCTTCATGAGCTTGATCACTTTCCCCTGATCGAATGCCACTGAGGTGTTGCCCTCCACGTTACGAAGGCCGTGAATCCGGTCACCCACACGAACAACACCAGAGGAGATTCGTCCAGTGACGAGACGACCCATAAATGCATCATGGTCCATCATGGAGATCAGCATCTTGAACGGCGAAGACAAATCTCCTTTCGGTGGAGGAATGTGGCTCGCAATTGTGTCCATAAGAGGTGCCACGCTACGAACGAAGCCAGGATCCTCACCCTTCGTGTAGGTCCTCGACACCCAGCCTACTTTTGCAGAAGCGTACAGAACAGGAAATTCTAATTGGGAATCGGTTGCACCAAGATTAGCAAAGAGATCAAAGATCATACTCTCAACCTCACCACATCGTTGCTCAGTAACAGCAGGACGGTCCACTTTGTTGAGAAGTAAAATAGGTCGAATCCCGAGGTTGAGAGCTTTGGCAACCACGAATTTAGTCTGCGCAAGAGGACCTTCACCAGCGTCCACAACAAGAACCGCACCTTCCACCATCCCCACAACACGCTCCACCTCGCCTCCGAAATCAGCGTGGCCGGGCGTGTCGACGACGTTCATTTGCATTCCTTTCCAGAAGATGGACGTGTACTTGGACGCGATCGTTATGCCGCGTTCTCGCTCCAGAGTGATGGAGTCCATGGCTCGCTCTTGCGGGACGTTGGCGCCGCATTCACGAAGAATGCGGTCCATGAGAGTGGTCTTCCCATGGTCGACGTGCGCAATTATGGCCACGTTGCGGATTTGCGAAGGCTCAAGCACGTCGTCAGCTTTTTCAATCTCCGGGGCAGCAGCCGCGGAGGAAAATTGCCGGGGATTGAGTCGTAAACTGTTCTGGAAAGCCAAACGGCCGGCCTGCCAGTTTGCCCGGCAGCTCAGGCGTCGGAGCATCGTTGCGATCCGACCGAGGGCTGAAGAAAATCAAATTTTCAAACCTGTTGCATAATTTCCCCCAAAATCAGAAGAGTAACCTAATGGATTCAGCTAAACTAAACATGACAGATGATTGCTTCAAGAACCAAACCAGGAGACGGATACAGAAATAGATATTAAACATTTATTAAGGTGCAAGCCCTAACCATTGTAATCGCTCTGATCCTCACGTTATCAGTATTGTGCACTGAGAATGCGGTTCTGCGAAACGCGAAAACAAAACCTAAATTGCTTCAAAGCGAACATAATGCCAAATCAGAAGAGTGACCTAATGGATCCAGCTGAACTAAACAATACAGTTGATTGCTTCAACGACCAAAACCAGGAGAAGGATACAGAAATAGATATTAAACGCTTCTTCTTGAGGTGAAAACTCTAACCATAGCAATCGCTCTGAATTGTTACCGGAATTGTGCACCGAGAATGCGATTCTGCGGAATGGGGAAAAAAAAACCTAAACTGCTACAAAGCGGACACAATGGCTTGCATAACAACAGAATTATTCCGAATGTCAATAATCTGTTACGAATTGTGAACCACGACAAGCAAAGGATCTACAGGAATCTCATCCTGTGATGGTGAAGATCCATCGCATTGTACCCTGGGTTTTGAAAAAATGGATGTCAATGGAGTGAAACGAAAGCAATTAGGTTCATCTCGAAAACAAAAGAATGCGCAAAGAGAGACTGCGAAGTCATTACCGGAATCGGTATCGGGGACATCTTCACTGCGGAGTCCTGCGGAGGGGTGACAACGACGAGGGAATTCAGTAGGGTTTAGGGTTTTGGCTCCAGTGAGGGCATGCAGTGAACATAAACCCTAAACCTAACACAGCCGATGGGTGTCAACATCAAAATTTGGTGGCTTGGACATTTAGGGGTTAAAAACTTAGCAAAATGTTGAATTTTTTCAATTCATAGCAAAATTTTAAGAAATTCAAACAAAGTTCTTGGTTCGTTTTTAAAAAACAATTAGAATTAACATCTAACCTAAATTGTTTCATAATTTTTGGAGCTTTGTGAAATTAGTTATAAATTTTTGAAGTTGAAATGGTATAGGGCTCTAAAATCACCCACCTCCTCAAATGTATACTATATATACTATATATATATATATATATAATTGGTATAATGAATAGGCAACATGTACAAATAGTGTACATTTGAATAGGTGGATAATTTTAGAACCTAAGAGCTTCAAGAACCCTTGCAAGAACCTCCTACCTTACTATAGATGAATGAAAAATTATTTGGAAAAAATATTTTCCTCAACCACTATGTTCATCATCATTTAGAATATAAACTTTGAACCACTTAGGGGATAATATAACAACACCTAATTATGTTGAATTGTTTTCAAAATGAGTATTTGAGCATGTTTCTTATTTTTAAATTGCCTAATTCTTCATTGGATTTCATTGGAAGTCAAGAAAATTTCCTACATTCTTTTTTATGCATTTTTTACACCATATAAATAAACTATGAATTTCCAAAGTGTTGAAAACAAATGACCCCCAAAGTGTCTTCAGACTCTCATAAATAAATGTAGTATATTTTAGGCAAGAATTTGTAGCATTCAGTTTTAGAAAGGCATTATAGTTAGATTCAATCACCCTAATGAAAATCATTAGATGCTTTTGGGGGCCTTTAAGAGACTGTTTTGGATTTGTTTCCCATATTGTGAAATACGACAATATAGTCAAATTATTCAATAATAATAAATTATTTTAAAAAATACAAATATTCAAAAAAAATATTAAATTCTAATTTTTGAAAAAAATAAATAAATATAATTTTTATAAATATTTTTAAAATAATTAAACATTATTATCATATCAAACTACTAATGAAGCATTGTTCCTATATTCCTCATAGTCTAGGAACTCACAATCTTCTAAAGGAACCCCCCAAAACATCTAATGCATGTAGTCATTTGACTCCAATTAAAGAAAATGTACAATCAAGTATTGAAAGCTTACAAATTGCTTTGTAGAGCCATTCAAAGATTTGTACATAATATAGAATAAAATTGGCTTTTTTCATCTTACAAAAATATCATTCAAAAATATCCAATCAAGTATACTAAATTTCAATTTCGAAAAAACAAAATTTTATTTTTGGTGAATTTTTTAAGTCAATTTTTGTAATATTCTATTGAATACAATTAATGACAAATTTTTTTAATTTGATTGCATGGATATGTAACATACATACATACAACTTTCATATTACCCCCCCCCCCTTAAGTAACAAAAATATGATCAATGAAAAGTTCAATGAAAACTTTTATATGACCAAACTTTGAAGAAATGGATATCTCTATATTTTAACTTAATTTTGACAAAGTAATTACACCACCATGCTCAAACGTACGAAATTAGTTACCATATGAAGTGCATATAGAAAAATCTAATTAAAATAAAGACAGATCTATTTTACAAAATTTGGATATGGGCACCTAATATTGAAATCTCTATAGATAGAATTTTGAAGCTTTTGGGGAGATGCTTGTAAAAACGAAAGATGTGCATATAAATGTTTCTTACATATCTACGTAATCAAAATTCAAAAATTCATCACCAATGATTTTCACTCAATGATAATGTAAAATCATGAATTTTAAATAAAACAATTCACCAAAAATAAAGTTTTGTTTTTTTGAAATTGAAATTTGGGTATGCTTGATCAAGATTATGTAAGGATGCAATGATAATTATGCTTACCAAAAAAATTTGAATGGCTCTAAAAGGCAGTTTGTAAGCTTTCAATACCGGACTATACATTACTTAGATAGTAGTGACAACCAAATGGCATTGAATATCTAATTAATTCTAAAAAATACAATTCTACCTCCAAAATTAAAATTCAAGAAAAGATGATAGTAAGGATGACAATGATATTAAATTGTCTTGAATTTTGCATTTTAATTTTAAGATGTCTATAATTTGTAGATACACAATTCAAAGTTCATCCAATGAGTGTTGAAGAACAAAATAGCCATATTTATATATCTTCTATAGATTTGTGTACCTCTTACTGCTTCACTTGCATAAAATATATGTAATTTCTTCCTACGTTTCTAAATTTGATTCACTTGTGAAGCTATGTGATGTATATACAATCTTGTTCATTTTCTAGAAAATTCTTTGCTCATAATCTTTAATTGTAGTTAGGCTGGAAATGCAAACCATACACAAATGTCTTCATGGTCTTTTTTACACTAATTTTATATTTCATTTTTTAAAACTCATATCTTTTTAATATTAGTTGAATGGTTTGATCTTTAAACGTGACATCATTCATTAATGAAATTGTAGTGTCATCATTTGAATTCATGTTGAAAAAGACAAATTTTAAGTTGGCCTAATGGTTCAATTATATAGTTTCAAATTTGATTATGATTCTTCTTAGTTGTATTAACTTTTCAATATTTGTCATTTCTTCATTCTTACCTCTATTGTTGAATTTTCAACATTCAATAACAACAAAAAATTCTTCATTCTTGAACTTTTAAGGCCAAAGACCCTTTACATTCAAAAAATCAAGGCTCCTTTCACTAAACAAAATCTTATATGCATGACTTGCCCATAAATCATGGACAATTATACAAGCAATAACTCTTGATATAATAATATTCTAGAAGGACCTCCAACCTTCCTAAGGTAGTGGCACCTTAAACTATAAACTATCAAAAGATGAACTTCTTTTTTCACCTAATAGCAAATCAAATCTATATACGAAACTCGTAGTCTCCTAATTAAAACTCGAGTAAATGATCAAAGTGGTTGTTCACAAATGTTGCCATTTATGTATCACTCTTTATTGCTTCAAGGTTCTAAATGTGTCCCTACTAAGTCTATGACCCATTGTAGAAGCCTATAGCATATTGCTTTTGAAAATTCATAACGTCCATCTGCTTCCCTTGATGGTGTGCTTGATACTTTCAGAAAGCCTTTAGTGAGGAGGGTACATGGGCTTTGTTTTAGGACATTTGAATGTACACTGTGAAAACTATTGAATTTCAAATTTTTTATTGAATTAATTTTTTTTTAAAATTTACTTTTATTTTGGTTGTTGCAATGGTGCAAGGTACACTAGTATAGTCTCTAAGTAGCAAAAAATTCAAATTCTATTTGTAGCATCTTTCACTATAATTTTCTAATCTAATTGAACAAAGAACTTTACAATGTAACTTCACAAAAGACACTAAAATGTATACATTTACAATTTAAGGTACCCCTACTTTATTCAAGAATATTATGTGAATTTTGGACTAACATTAAATGATTTTGAGCTACAAAGTAGGGCCGTTTTAGGCTTGTTTCCCGTGTTGGGAACTAGCCATTGTTGGCTAAATTTTTTAAAAATTAAATTAAATTAAAAATTAAAATAATAATAATTTATTATTATTATTATCTGATGTGGCAGTTGCTTTGCCACATTAGACTATTGTTGTAGCTAAATTCCCCTGCATTCCCATAGTGTGGGAATGCAAGGGAACTTGTAGCCCTCTAAAGAAGCCAAGTTCCATCTAATGACATTTTTGTTTACAAAAGTTGCTACTAAATCAAAAATTTCATACTAAGGTGAAAATAACCAAAAACATTTGTGTATCCATTCGTGACAAACAGACTTTTATTAAGTGTCTCCAAAAATGCAATTAAACTATTCCCATATGTAAATAAACCATGATTGGTTGATTGTTGATACTTTAGATTTTAGTATAATGACCAAGCTATGTGATTGTTTCAATGACCTAGCTAAGAAGTTCCACTTTGAAATTTCATATTAATTACATGTCTTATCCAAAAATTCTAAACTTTTAATTTATAATTCAATAATGTTAAATTCTCGATTTCAATTGATAATAATTAAAAAAAATATGCTTATTTTGATTTTAGAAAGACCTGACTGACTCTACACAACTCTTTCGAATTGAATCGATAGATATGTCGACTCATAATCTAGGATTCAAGTACCAAGACCAACAACGTGGATCACGAGGCGGAATTCCCAATGCTTCGGAGCCACCTCCAAAGCGTTTCCGTTCCGAATGCACCGACACTTGTCCCTCACCCTCACACACCCCGTCGCCATTTCAGCTCAATCCTTCAGAATTTTTTGCAACAAGTTTAACTTTGCTCAGTGGGAAGCATTGATCGAATTTTTTCCATATTTTTTTTATCACAGCCGCTGCCAAATTGGCTCCGTCGCGACAGCACATTGCTACTCAAATTGCATTGCCCTCTTACCTTCACAGCATTCTGCCTTCCCAATCCTCAGTGAGCTGAATTTTTAGTTTGCTTGCTAAAAAACTCTCAAAATCTTGAAGCACTTTGATTTTGATTTTGATTTTGGGGAAGCATTGGGTTCAGCTGGAGCTGGAGCTTCCATCGCCATCGCCATAGCCATGACTTCGGTTCCAGCATTCTGCTCTTCGTCCTGGTCCTTCTTTGGTGTTAGTGGTGCCAATCCCGTCCACTCGTCTGGAGCTCGTAGAGCGGCGGTGGGTGCAGTGGGAGTTGGGGTTGGGGTTGGGGTTGCCGGTGGCTTGGGTTGGGCGTTGTCGACACCCAAGCTTGCTTCTCGGAGGAAAGGGCTGACTGAGGAGGTTTTGAAGGTGTGGGAGGGCAATGTGTCGCAGTTTGCGTCCATGTCCTTGGCGGGGCCGGTGGAGGAGGTACGATGGAGTGTTTGAGTTTGCGAGGTTGGATGTGTCGTTGTTTAGAAAATTTGTTGAACATGCAGAATTGTGGTGTGGGCTAGGGAATGCGATGGTTTGTAAGTTTTGATGAGTCGTTTAGGAAGGATAGTATGTGCAGGATGTGCTTATGGACTTGGTAATCCAACTGTTTGCGATTTCGAATGAGTCACTGTTTAGAAAACCATTGAATGTGCAGAACGTTCGTATGGACTAGGGAATGCGATGGTTTGTGAGTTTGGATGAGTCGTTGTATCGGAAGGATTGAATGTGCATGATCTGCTTATGGACTTGGTAATCCAATAATTTGTGATTTCGAATGAGTCCTTGTTTAGAAAACCATTGAGTGTGCAGAATGTTCGTATGGACTAGGGAATCACGGCTTTGTGATTTTGGATGAGTCGATGCTAAAAAACAATGAATATGTAGAATGTGCTTACTTTCTTGTCACTTAATCCATATTCAATGTTTTTCTAAACCATGCCTCATCCGAAATCGCAGCCATTGGATTACCATTGAATAATGTCTCTCACCACTCTCAACCCGTCAGGTCATTTCTCATAGCAAGGCTCTACTTTTCACCTTATAAGACATAGCCTCAATGTTTGAATCTTGATCAAGCATGCTCAATCGAGGGTTTCAAAATGCCAAGTCCTGCGTTCGAGAAAATCTGTCTCTGTGACATTGACTCATTTTAACTCAACCCTTTTGGTCATTCTAAATCTGATTTAGATCAACTAGAAAGCATAGATCTAGACGTTTTTGATTGAGTAGGACGAGTTGGCAAAATGTGTCTTAGGTTTAACCTTCAAAAAGATGGACAAGATTGTGAGAGGTAACCGTGCTCTATCCAGCTTGGTTGCCAATTCTATGGAACTGGGCTCCATTGAGATTATGGACATAAGATGGTGCAATCATACTCGATTAACCGTGAAAGGACGAGACCTATCGCCAAGTTAGTTTGCAAAAATTATCCGATTTTGGACCATAGGTGCACTCTTCATTTCTACAATAAACTTGAAAGTCATCCATCGGCCACTTTTTGGCCTCAGCGTTGTTACTGGGTCACTGGCTTTAAAAGAAGGACACCGTAACATTAACGAAAGAGAATTTTACGAGATATAATGCAATGCCTGCTTGCCACCTCTACCGAAATGGGCTACATTGCAATTTTGTTTCTATACTACATGTAGTTTCGGACATCTGAACTCTCAATGAAGATTTTGCTGCTTCTCACGCTTCACATTGTGCCTGAGTTCATTGCAATTTTATTCCTATACTACATTAGTTTTTGCTTTCCACCTGCAGATGCTGTGTGGGAATGAAGCTGCTAACGGCTTTCTGCTTGGAAATTTGTATTGGTCAGGTTGTTGAGCCAACCACTGGGATGACGTTCCCAGGTGCTTTGGAGGAAGGTCGGTTATTCACTGGCGCCGGATTACGAAAGAAGAGCATTTTTGGATTGAAGAAAATCAACGTTTACACATATGGTAACTGCTTTCAGAGTGCTGAATGATGTTTTGCTATGCTTTCCGTGGAAGGAACTTACGTTGTACTATTTAATTTGTTATAACTTGATACTCCAAAGTATCTGTGAGAAAAGTCCTAAAGGTTCACCTCGTTTTGGTATTGTCAAAAATTGTTTCCAAGCCCACCTTGGCCTTTTTGAACTTTATATTTTTATGATATGAGGTCGTATGTTTTATATGAGTATAGTAAACTTTCGAAATGATTTCGTGAAAGATGGAACCTTTAGTCATTCGTGAAGAAAAAATATGATACACATGCAATTAATTTAGAAATTTTGCATTAGGTGCACTCAGATGACAAAGTTTGTTATGGCGAGCGAAGATTTTTTGGCACCTTACAAATTTTGCAGTTAGGGGAATGATAAAGTAGCTATTTTGAAAGATGATTGGAATGAGTATGTGCATGGGCGAGAATACACTTTGACTTTGGGTCCAGAATGTTACATACTTCAATAAAAGCGTCATTTGTAGTAGTCTATGAAGACGTCTGAATCTAATGTTATGTGTCTTGTATATGATCCCATCCATAGGTGTCTATGTAGACCCAGCAAGTCTGAAATCCGAGCTCGGTAATAAGTACAGCAGCGTAGACCCTGATGAGCTTCAGAACGATGAAGCATTTTTTAACGACATGATGGAGAGTGAGGTGGGTCTCACAGTCAGGCTAGTCATTGTGTACGGGAGTTTGAAGATAGGAAGCGTGCGCAGTGCATTTGAAGACTCCGTTGGCAGTCGAATCAAGAAGTTTGGAGGCGCTGAGAATCGTGAACTCCTTAACAGGTCCCTTTTCTCTCTCTTTCTCTCTGTGTCAGCCTGATCAAATATTGAACTCTCTTTTTATCTTTTTGATTAAAGAATGTAAGCACACCTAATTGCACTTCTCGAAGCACTGAGCATAGTTACTATTTTTAGAACGGCTATATTTTATAATTATATACTCTTGTTGTCAAATTAATGAGTATTCCAAGAGTGCCGCATTAATTTAGATAGGTGTCACAATTTGGTGTAGCTACATTCAAGTATGTAATTTTGAGTTTCTCTGGTATTGTATGAACATTTCATAGCAGACTTCGTAAGTCATCCTAATCGTCTCCAGCATCAGTTACAGTTCAATCGTAATCCTATTTTTGTCAACACTGAACCATCACATTACCTCCACATGGGAATCCTGAAATTTTTAACTTAATGGTCATAATTCAATTGCATTCACTTCCAAGGAAACTTGTGGAGACTGTTCAGTACTAATGGACCAAGGGTTGATGATCTGGAATTGACCGATTAGACTTCTCATATTCAGACGGAGCCAATTTTTTTTCGTTAGAATCAGTGAAGAACATTGCATGTGTTTGTTGAAAAATGAAAAAACTTGGACCATATGACCTCATATGACCTACTCAACCCGCCTTAAAAAAATATATATGCCAGCAATTGGGGCCTTTAGTTGTTAAGCATTAGTGAGCCTACATTGCCGTCGAAATCCTTCGGCAAAGACACAGGACCTATCTCCAAGCATTTCTCTGGTTTCTTTATTAGAATTACCTGCATGATTGCTTTTCTGTACAACCAAATTAATGGGACAGGTGTGATCTACTTCGCAGTTTCACTGGCGCTTTCACTGATGATATTAAGCTGCCAAAGGGGACAACTATCGACCTCACTCGACTTCCAGGAAACATTCTCCAGACCAAAAGTAAGTTTTTCCTTCAGAAAAAAAAATTACCTGCTCGGCTCTTAAATGCTTACGATAAAATTGAGCCTTACATTAACAACATGAAAGATGTGCTGCCATGAGCTCACTTTTATACTATGAATCTAGTGGTTGTCAGCTATTCTATGTTTCACAAATCATATTTCGAACCAGACTTTTTATTATGCAATAGTAATGTAGAGAATACTATTTCCGTCGGTTTAAGCATTTTTACATACGTGGGAGTGTGATATTCGGAGATCACCTAGGGGTACAAGAGCCAAATCTGTTGTGATAAAAAAATTTGTGCCTATGCATGAATTTCTTTTACAAATTTCAAAGTGGGAGGCTTGAGGGTGTAGATTACTATTGAAGGGACAGTAGACAAGCCCATTTCCATTCAAAGATCAGATGCCATGGACATTTAGCCAAGTCGACCTTACACCAGTTGATAATTGAAAGGCCAACCACGTATAAGACTAGAAGAGTGGCTATTGGTAACAGCGTCAAAACAGTAGGCGGAATCAAAACTTTGGAGGTTTAACTTTTCAGCAAAAAATCATTGGACTTGCTACTAGACTAATATTCTAATCCTGGCCACATTGTTTCTTTTTGGCAAGATTGGGTTAATTTGCCCCTAAACAATCAAATATCTGTAGAATGATGAAAGTTCCTAACGGTTTATTATCCTCCATTCTATATTCATCTAACTTCTCGTTTTCATGTCGTCTGCCAACAGTTGATGGGACCCAAGTTGGTAGCGTCGAAAGTGCCTTGGTGTGCCGGTCGCTTTTTGATCTCTACATTGGCGATGACTCTTTTGATAAGGGCGCAAAGAAGGCGATCGGCCTCAACATGGCTTCCTTACTTTGCTCACAATGAATTACACCGTGTAAAGGTTCAGGTCAGATTATACTCAGTTTCAATCGCAGGATTACACAAAATAGATAACGAGTGGAATACTCTCTTTGTTGCAAATTGTTTGAATACTTTGCAAGCAATCCGACTTGATATAAAGCTACACTTATGAATTGTTGAGGACTGACCTCAACTCTCCGTCTTCCCAAGCTTAAGATCTATTTTTTTCTCCTCAAGTGAGTTTATTGCAGACATCAGTCCGCTTGCTAACTTGTATTATGAGAATTTGCATTATTTTTCTTGTCAACACCCGGCTCCATGTGCACCGTTGGGGGTCATTGACTAGATTCACGTGAAAAAACGATTGACCTTCTTATATTGATGCAGGAAACTTGGGCATAAAAAAGCATCACCACAAGTCTTGAGAGAGGGGCAGGGGTTATTCGTTAGTTACTGTAGTAGTACTGTATCCCTCCAGCTTGTGAGAACTGACTTTTCTATTTTGAACCTTGGATTCCCACGCATGATCTAAGTCGGGAATTTGTCTTGTAGGTACTGGTCTCAATACCAATCTCGATAGAAACATTAGTAAACTAGAATTATCTTAGATCCGGAAGGGGCTCTACCCATTAAACCATGAAACCAGTCTAGATACAGGTTTTGGTGAGGAGTTGTCCTGTATCAAGTTTTGGTTGAATTGTTGTCCTGAATCTAGACCGATTTTTGATCCAATTCTCGGACAGGTCCTCGTGAGAGGAACAAAGCATAACTGAAGAGGATTGGTTCAACGATTTGGCATTGCCCTGGCTGTTGCCCAGTGAATGAGGAGGAGGATCTAGACCTAGACCAAGCCTAGATTCTGCAAGCATCCCTTGCTGTTGATTCGATTGCCGAGACGTCGCTGACATTGCTGCAGGGGAGGAGAATGATGTCTCTTCGTTAAACCATTTGGTGCGTAACTTGAAAAGGCGTTATGTTATTGTCTTTGTCTGCATTGTAATGGAATCTGGAAATGTGTAGACTGACTGGCAGAGCAATGCTTAGTCATGCATTCTTTGTTTTTTTCTTTCTTTAACGTTTTCTGGACTCGGGAGTTTCAATAGCTTTTTGAAGATCTGGAAGCTGGAAACAGTAACCGGCCATGTGGGTGGCCGTCTTGGGTTTCGCGTTGAAGCTTGTCGTGATGGGTTGCCTGGCTTGTCCTACTCGGCAATGTTGTTATGCATCAAAAATATTAGAAATGGTGATAATAATGGAAAAAGAATTATGTTATTTTGTTCTAAAATAGTACTATTACTATTATTGTTGCAACAATGCAACTTGCAAGATGCTCGCACCGTCGTCTGATGTTGGGCAAAGAGATTGTTAGTCAAGAATTTGCTGTTAGTTGGAGTTGTAAAAAATACGTTTTTTTTTTTTCTTTGTTTGGAGAGGCTCTGACCTTTGATCTCCACCACACTGCACCTTTAAGGAGCTGGATTGAGGTGTAACTTATTCCTTTTCTTTGTTGGACAGAGACTATGCCATGACTCTGGTTTCTCAATCCTAGCTTCCAAATCCTATGTACAACTGCATTCTCACTACATAACTCATCACGGTTAGGATTTAGTTGGAGTCATGATGTCAAGCAATAGTTTTACTAAATTCAAGGTTAGGATTTAGTTGGAGTCATGATGTCAAGCAATAGTTTTACTAAATTCAAGGTTTGTAAGTGCACATGGTTGGTTGTAAGTTTTACAAGCATGTTTTCAAGACTTTTATGAAAGCTACTCATATTCATATAGTTTTAGTGTCTTATCCTATGTTTCTTATGTGGTTTGCTTGGATTGTAAGTTTTACAAGCATGTTTTCAAGACTTTTATGAAAGCTACTCATATTCATATAGTTTTAGTGTCTTATCTTATGTTTCTTATGTGGTTTGCTTGGATTTATAAGTGATGGCCTATAACTTTAATTTAATCTTGAACTCTAAAAAAGTTACTGTTAATCTTGAAATAAATATTTTACTACTTTATATTTTGTACTCTCCAATGGTATTCCTATATGATCCCATTATCTTTCATACCAAAAACTTTGATAATTAATAACTAATATTTATATAATTTTAAGAATTAAATTAAGAAACTTTGGATTGAACTTTTATAATATCACTCATAGTTTTTTTATATCTACTAATAGCCTAGATTGAGCTAGGTAAGTCTTCTTCCACAACCATGTCACACTATTATCTAAATTAAATTGATTATCGGATTGGATTGAGATGAAGATCCTCCAAATCCAACACTTATTGGAATATTTCAAGGATACGCCAAATGAGGAGTATAGCTCTCATTCTTTGAGAAGTATGTATGTATGTGGTAGCTTGGATGAAGCTTGCAAGTAAGTTTTTAATATCTACTAATAACAAGTTTAATGTCTAAAGAGGGGGACCATTGAGCCCTACCTTTTAATATTAATTTTGACCAAGCATTAAAAAAATGACAATGAAACAATAGGAAGACAATTTCCTCACAAGTTACCTCAAGTTGTTTCAAGAGGCAAAGTTTGCGTGCGGAAACTTTTACCTTTATTACTTCATTTCTCATCTTTCCATCCACATTTTTCTTAGCCTCCTTTCATTGAGCCTCACTATTCCAACCCTAAATCCTTTGTGTCCACCTTCACCTCCTTCCTTTTTGTATTTGTGGATAATTTACAAAAGTATGATGAAGCACTTGCATTTTCAACGATTTGGATGGCCCCTTGTGGAATGATCACTTTAAACACATTTATAAGTGTCTTTTGTAGTGGAATTTGTAGCAAAAGAGGATATATTTGTTCTTATTGCTAGATAGTTCTTTTGATAGTTTCTCATTTTATTCAATTGCAACTATAAGAAACCCGCATTTGGGGGGACAAGCTAAAAAACATGCAAATATGTTTTTTCTAACATCAAGCATGCCCTCGTTGATGTTCAAAAAAATCCATCAAGATTGACATGACAAAAACATGGTAAAATATGAGAAAACACACCATGTTTTTAGTGCAACACCTACATAGATATGGTCAGAGTCAAAAGTATGCCACGCGGCAATCATGTCACTTCTACATAAGCACCATATGGGTGAGCAATGCCACATGGGATTTTTTTTATCCAACCTAGAGATGATGTGGTAGCTAATGTTGTGCTTGACATCATTCTATCTAAGAAGATTAATACTCTTTTTAGCAACACCATCTTAGACGTCTAGATTTTTTGGAGACATTTTTTGAGATGTTTATTGAGACGTTAGCTTTGATGTCTAGACCTTTTGAGACATCAACTTTGACATATATTATACATAGTATACCATACATTATACATCATACAAAATATACCATACATTGTGCATCATACATAATATAACATATACAGTACACCATGTTTGGTATTTATATTGCATGGCTTGAAAAGCCACTTATTGTGTACGAGAAAACAAACTATTTATACAAGTGAGGTGGTAGAATTGTAGGAAAGAAGACAAACCATATGGATATGTGAATTTTTTGTATGTTATAAAGTTGTTGAAGTTGATGTCACAAAAAAGATCTAGACGTCTCAATTAATGTTGCAAACAATATTTGGACATTTCAGTTGACGTCTTAATTGATGTCTAAAAAAACACTATTTAAATTTTCAAATGGCGTTAAAGTGTGCTAATGTGGCATGCCAATTTATCCTTATTAGATGCCATGTCATTCAAATGCCACATCAAGTGTCATTTTTTAATACTCCCTTTGTCCCAAAATGATCTTCCTATTGTACTTTGTGACGTTGCAAATTGGTCAAATTTGGTTTTTGATTGCCAATTTGGACCAACAAAAGAACTCCAAATAATGGTTCTTCCTCCATCTATGCAATCATTAATCAAAAGACAAATGAAATGAATAGCATTGTTCATTCTTATTTCTTGCATCTCTTTGAATATTGCCAAATGAAGGGGATGAAGCTATGGAAGGCGGAACAAAGGGCCACACATGATTTTAGGCATAAACTAAATGCTTATAGAATGATGCCCTCACACTCAAATTAACTGACCAATGGTGTTCCTTGAAAATATCCCCCAAATCTCCTTTTTAATATTTAAAAACTATACTTTGAAAAGGGCTCCAAACCTCAAAGTATCAAGAATGCTAGGAGTGCACCAAACTCTACTTATAGAGCAAAATTGGTTTTTTAAATGTTATTTTTAGCTTTAATTGGAAACATTTTGTCTAACAAAAAGATCATTTTGGAACAGAGGGAGTATTTTTTTTAATTATTTTTTAATTTTTAAAAATATGCCACGTGGCATGTTTTTACATTTGGTCACTTAGTGTATCTATAAGAAACCACGTGAGTTCAAGTGATTTTTTGGACCCCTATATATTTTTAATAAACTACAATTTTAATTTATATTTTTGAACTTTGTTTAATATTGACTAAAAGTTTAGGGTGCTGAAAATTCCCAACTCAAATAACATATGAAATAATTTTAAAAATAAGTTGAAAAATGAACTAAAATGGCATGTTTTTCAACTCAAATATTTATAGAGAACACATTTAGATGACCATTGCATCATTATTTAGGAAAAATTAACTTTGAATAGAGAGTTATTTTTAGCCAATTTTAACTCATTTTTTAGACAATTTTTTCCGAAATAAAATAGGGGTATGAAAATTATTTTCAGCTTTACAGTGTATTCTTTTACTTCAAAAATTTATAACTAATTATAATCAACAATAAAAATACCAATAATTCACAACATAAACTTTTAAAGTAGAGGAATTTCTTCATGTTTTTTTCTTTTCTTTTTATTTAAATTTTAGAACATAAAATAGGGGGTCAAAAATCTTAACACACGTAGTTTCTAATGGACACTTTAAGTGATCACCCCGTGCTACAATCCCATCTTTGTGCTCTTGTTTTGAAAAACAAGTGTGTTTGTTGCTAATGTCCAAAAAAACGGGGGTTTCTTATAGTGTGCTTGTACCTGTTGTGTGAGGTATGCTTTCACATCTTTCTATCCAATGAACTCAAATTGTTTTGCAATATCAACAACATAGTTTGTTTTATTAACCCCTAAAGGCCCAAACATTGTTTTTTGGTATTATAAATATTTTGGGCAACTCACTACGAATAGAATTTTTTTCTTTGAAATTTTTGTACAACATGTGGTTGAGGAGTAGCTTTAAGGCCCAACAATTTTTATAACTTTTGACTACATGGTTAAAAAGTTATTGTATGATATGTATTTTTTTTGCAAGGCCAGGTAGTTTGGATAGATCTGAAAGAATCACTTTTTTAAGAAATAAAAACTTGAAATTGGTTCTCTAGATTTCTATATAGGTGAAAAACTTCGAATTGTTCCATTTTGATTAATGAGATGAAAGTTATAAGGAGTTTTAGTTGTGGATAGCTTATGGATAGTTATGGAATCTCTACTCTAAAATAAACTTTGAAGTCCTTTATTTAACTCAATTTTCAATATTTTTGAAAAAAAATCTTAAAAATTGGGTGTAAATTATTTAGTACAACATTTCAACCATTGGAATTGGCATTTTTCAATTCTGTGAATGAATTCTTAACAATTTAGTATTTTGAATCATTCTCGACTTCTTTCTACAAACTATTTTTTCCCTATATGTTGTACAATTCCAAATGATCCAAATTTTTTCAAGCATGTAGCCAAGTTGCCTTGAAGAATGAATCCAAAGATACACTACTATTTTGGACATTTTTTCATATATATGTGACCTTATGAAGTGCAACTACTTGGTTTTTGGTAGGGCAAAAAAAAAAAGATTTTTGTCACTTCAAACGCTAATATCTTGCAATCTACAAGGTGGAAATTTCTGAATTTTTTTTCACATCTTTTCAAAACTAGTGTACTACAAGATCCTACAATTACATGTATCAAAAAATGTTTAAAAAAAAATTGGTACTTGTATTAGAAATGGCAGTTTTGGAGTGATTTTGGTGAAAACATAGTCAAAAACTTTTAGGGGTTAATCGCATAATTTAATACCAAAATCCAACACAACTTTCTAATGATTGCATATAGATTTGAATTCAAATGTTCTTCCAGACTATTTTCCATTTTTGTATAGCATTGCAAATTGTTTTGCAATGATTTGAATCATTGCGGAACAATGTTGAATAATTTTGCTTTCATTGACATCAATTTCAAAAGTATTCTCATTCATTTTTTTTTATCAAAGTTAATTTGGATTATTAAAGTACCTATCCAATTTCTTAGATTGTCTTGTAGTGATTTAAGATTGTACGGAGTATTCTAATAGAAAATAATGCTTTAGATTGTTTTTATTGTTCTAATATTGGGAACAAATGTCATGACCCTAGCTAGTAACATATCTACAAAAACATTTCAATCCAAGACTTGTAGAATAAATTTCATGAATGCAAAAGAATCCAAAAACAATGTAAGATTTCTTGATTCATTTGTAATGATGTGAATGTATTAATGATGAAGTTCATTGATGGATTTTGGTATATACAAACGTGAAACAAATTCTTGTGTTGGTATATTTGCCTTTATTCACTCTTGTAAGTGTTAAAGGGTTTATTTGAAAATTTAATGTTCTGCATTTTTATTATCCAACATTTTTTTGTTCTACCTTATAATGTTTTATATCAATACCAATATATGTTGAATCTTGATAGATGTTCTACCAAACATCCAAAGATGTCCTCCATGCACTTTTTAAATTTCACCAAATGTGGCAAAATTTTGCATTAAAAGACATACAAAACACACAAAAATCGAATACCTTACACAACAAATACAAACAACTGTATAAAATGAGGAATTTGATTAACTAACAACATGAACAAATAGGTATACATTTATTCAAAAGAATCATTCCACAAGGGTCCATCCAAATCGTTGAAAATGCAAGTGCTCTAACATACTCTTGTGAATAATCCACAAATACAAAGAAGGAAGGAGGTCGAGGTAGACATAAAGGATTTAGGATTGGAATAGTGAGGCTCAACATCTCAAACTTAAGGACAGACAGATTATTAACAAATATTGTACTAATTCAGTGCCTTCATCACTACGTACTATAATTGCATCGATTATGTGCATTTTTACGCACTAAATCAGTGCAAAAACAATGAATATCAATAGCATACAGTTTATGTACTTTAACTATACAATTGTTGTGTCAAAACTACACAACAATTGTATAGTTAAGGTACATAAACTATACGCTATTGATATTCATTGTTTTTGCATTAATTTAATTCGTAAAAATGCACATAATCGATGCAATTATAGTACATAGTAATGAAGGCACTGAATCAATACAATATTTGTTAATAATTTGTCTGTCCTTAAGTTTGAGATGAAGGGAGGAAGAAGGAGGCCAAGAGAAATGTGAATGGAAAGATGAGAAACAAAGTAACAAAGGTAAAAGTTGTCTGCAAGCAAACTTTGCCCTTTGAGGCAACTTTTTAGGAAGTTGTCTTCCTATTGTTTCATTGTCGTCTTGTAACACTTGACAAAAATTAATATAAAATGGAGGGGTTCTATGGTCCCCATCCTTCGACATTGAACAAAACAACGAATTGGTAGGTGATGGACCTACTTGCTCAATTTAGGTTGTGTGTGCCTAGCCAAGTCCTCTACTACAACTACATCACATCATTGTCTATATCCTTTGTTTAATACTTGGCCAAAATTAATAAATGAGGGGACTCAATGGTGGGGCTCAATTGTGTGGATGGAAGGTTGAGAAATGAGGCAAGAAAGAAAAAAGTTTCTTGCTAACAAACTTTGTTGCTTGAGACAACTTGAACACAAAGCCAAGTTGTAGAAGTGTGCCTTGAGAATCACATGAGAAAGCCTTGTGGTTACACCCTTCTTATTTGTTTGTCTTGAGCCTCATGATCAATTTAATTGTATGAAAATATAGAAAACCAAGGATAAAAAGGCAAGAGAATTTTTGCAATTTTGCATATTTTGTAAATGATAAGGAGCTCCA
This sequence comes from Climacium dendroides, assembly GCA_950106755.1. Classification (NCBI taxonomy): domain Eukaryota; kingdom Viridiplantae; phylum Streptophyta; class Bryopsida; order Hypnales; family Climaciaceae; genus Climacium; species Climacium dendroides. The sequence goes on from OX467084.1 coordinate 37,031,114, forward strand.
TTTGTAACAAAACCAATAAAAAGAATGCTCTCACTCAGTGTTAACTTCTAAAAGACTAAATGTTCAAATTTTCAACAAATGAAAGTCAATATGTTTAGAGCACTTCATTTTTCATCCATCTAAATAAATGTAGATTCTTTTGATAGTTCTCTTAGATTTATATGGTGTAGATTTTAGTCATGATTTTTTTGGCAAATCTTCTATAGTTCAAAGAATATAAGTATATTTGACCTCAAAAACTAAATTTTTAAGTTCAAAAAATTATCCTTTGAAAATGACTTTAATAAATAAGTAAAATAAGGATTTTAAAAATTATCATAATTAGAATTTAGCATTCTAAGCTCAAAAACAATCTTATAGAAATTACAAATTTTGAATTACAATCAACTTTAGAAAAAAATTCAAATTTTTGGTTTCAAATTTTATTGAAAAAAATTGATTTGTATAGCAATTGATCTAACTGTCTTTATATGATCTATGGATTGTATTTTACAACTTTTCATTGAAGTCATCATTAAATTGTAGTTATAATTTAGACTTTTTAATACATCTCTATATATTTGGAAATCTAGTCTACTTTAGTCTTTAATCCCTAAGTACCCAAGCCATTCTAAGTGTTTTTCATATGAAAAAAAAGCATGGACTTATAATTATAGAAAATTGTATTTTTTCAAAATCCAATACTATTGATCAATTCAACTTCTGAAGGACCAAGTGTTCATTCAACGTACACAAGAGATTTTGGGTAGCTTTCCATGAAGTCATTTTTGGTCGAATGTTCATAAAATTTGGACACAACGTATGAACATGTAAGTCCTTAGTGTAAAATTTTTTTTTTTTTCTAATTAGGAGCCCAAATAAAAAGTTATGTTGCCTTGAACTTTTGGGGCAGCTTAGGCAATTTGAAAATCTTTGGAGAATTTTTTGAAAATACAATAATCAACTTTTGAAATTTGGCATGCATGTAACTAATAAAATATGGTATACAATTGTCTGAAAAAACAAATTTTTGTCCTCAAATCTCATTTTAAGAGTAGTCAAACTTTGTTAGCTATGTTGAGGTGGTTTCAAGAAAAAAACATTTTCTTCCAAACTTCAAGTCCTATTATCTTGAAATTTGTGAAGTCAAAATTCTTGAAATTTTTTCTACATATTCCAAATTTTTGTCTTTAATTTTTCATAATTTGGATTTTTAATAAAAAAATTCTTCATTCCACAAGAAATAGTCAAAAAATGACTCATGCCAATTCACTTAACTTCTTTGCATTGCAGGGTGATTTAATATAAGTTAATCATCTCAATTGTTTCTAAACTTTTTCATGAGTGAAACTAACATCATTATGAATGGTTAAAATCCTCATTTCTGTATAGAACAAAAATTGTATTTCAAAAGGGCCCTAAGTCTAGTGACCCTATTTTGTAGGAATGAAAAAATGATTTTTTTTTACTTCAAATGTTATAATCTTTCAATACATATGGTCAAATGGGATGAAATTTTTCCTAAGATTTGGTCAAACACTTTATTTCAATTTTGTAAGGTTGAAGTTCCAAAAAAAATTACAATTTTTATTTTTGAATAATATACTAAAAATAGTAGTTTTGTCAATGTCTTCTTAAAAAAAACCACGGTCCTTTATGGATCAAAAATATTGCTTGCTAGTCTATATACTAGTTTTGAATATGAAATTGTATAGGAGTTGTGAGATTTTAACAAGAGAAATGTATGTATCCTATTTTTAGTATATTGTCCCTCTCCACAATGTTTGAGAAATTTGCATATAAATTTTTTGGGGGATTGGAGGTGACATGAACAATTGGAAATTTTGTTAATACACTAAAATGCACTTCCAAAAAACTTAAGTTTAAATGAAGAGTTGTAAAACTCAATGATTTTTGAAATTTAGCAATTGATAATATTAGTATATTTTTTGGAATATCTTCAAAACATTTGGACAAGGTTTAACATGCTTATTAAAACAACCTCACTAGTGGGATTGGTGTATTTCAATTCCATCTTAGAGCTACGAATGATTTATTTTTTCCTCTATCTCATATTTGCTTCTATTTAATAATTTTTTTAAAGAAATAAAATTTAGTTGTTTTTGAATTTGTTTCCTAGACTTTCAACTTTATGCTTCAAGATAAAAAATTTAATGCCAAGATCTTTGTTGCCAAAAATTTAAGCTAAGACCATTCAAAGAGTTATAATCTAGTCTCATATGGTATAGAAAATCTAGTTTTTGTTTACTTTTAATCCAAATGTTCTATACGTTCTTATATTGATCTTATGTAAAATATGCAAAAAAATAACTTTTTAATTATTTTACTCTTTGCAATAGGAATAGAAGCTTTGAGTGGTTTTGATGGTAAAAAGGCCTTAGGACCTAAGGAATTAGAATAAGAGAGATTGCTTGAAATTTCAAGAATAACATCGTTGACAAATAGTAATACCAAATAAATAAACTATTCAAATTAATGCAATTAGCACAATCTACAATAATAGTATTAAATTACGCTAATTAAATAAATTACAAATGTGCAAGGTTCACTAATAATTTAGATAAAGTCAACATCTTATTGTTTGTAGTATTTCACATTGCTTCAAATAGTATAATTGTCATTCAATTGTATCCAAATCCATCCAACATTCATCTACAATCATGTAAAATTCATATAATTTTCATCCAAATGTCACACTAATTTACCAAAATTTATTAAAAGAAATTATTGTTCGTTATTCAAACTCTTGTACTATTTGAATGAAAATGTTCAACAATTCACAAATCAATTAATACCATTGTTAGTTTAAAGTAGTTTAGATTAATATTCAGGTAATAATAGTTTTCAAATTTCTACAAAATAAAATAATCCATAATTTTCTTATAAATTTATTTTTGTTTTTTTCCTCTTTTAAACTATTCAACTATAGATTACTATTGAGTGTGCATTTTTTCAATATTTTTGGGCAGTAACAAAAGATAATTCCAGTGGACTAGTGAAGTTATTTACATCTATAACATGAAGAAAACATCCCAAACATCAAAAGTATGTAAATTCATCTATAATTGAGTAATAATGTTCCAAATAGTCCTTCAAATAAATTTGTATAGCTATCGAATGATAGATCATCCTTTCTAAACTGATATTATTAAAAAAAAACTCTATTAATACTTATTGCCTTGATAAGCATTAAAATTTCATACATATTACAAAATTTCAACCCCTTTTAGACCTTCAAAGAAAAATATTAGATTATGTTAAACATAACTAATTCTTCACAAAACCCTTTATAAATATACCTCACTTTGTGTTAGAATCAACTGATTTTGGGGGATGATACAATGCTTGTCTAAAAATTTCTCCAAAATATTAGCCAACAAAGCAAGGGTACTTGACAATTATTGTTTAAAAAATAGTAATTAGAATAGTACAAAAGTTGATGAATTAGAATATATGTTAACCTCTAAGCTTCCTTAACCATGTTTTCATTGAAAATGCTCTAAAAATGCCATTTGTACTACATTCACCAAATTCTAGAAAAAAACACATTTTCTTGCATATATAACTACAAGATCTTGCACTCGAGTAGTTTGAGAAATTGTGGAAAAAATTTCAGAAATTTCCATTGTGTGGATTGGAAGATATTAGCATTTGAATTAATCAAAATACTATTTTTAGCCTGACAAAAAGTAGCTACACTTAAGATACAACCAAGCCTGAGAACCAAGGTTGGAAACCAAGCCTACTTTGATCCACTATTGGGACTTGACGTGAGGTTGATTGATTATGTTAATTGATTGTGATGGCTCGTACAATTGAAAGCTAATTAGATTGGTTGATACAAAATAAAATCTAATGCATTTAAACTAGTGATGTAGATTGGAGGTTGTGGAGTTTAGAAAAAATGTTTGAAGGTTGGAAAAATCTAATCCAAAGAGGAGAAAAAGGAGTGGAAAATATTCATACCCTAGTGGCTATATATTGGCTATATTGAGAGTCTTAAGTATTTGAAGTAGAATTATAGGTTCAAAATCACTACTAAAAGCTTTGGGCATGGTTAGAGGACTAATTTGACCCTTTTATAGAGATTTGACTATGTATTAAACTAAGATTGTTGATTATAATACACATTGTTGATTGTTGATTGTTGATTAAACGAAGTTTTGAAGTCTTAAGTATATACTTAGTAGTTATGCGGCTTATGTCATTACAATCATTTGATTCTTAGAATAATTAGAAATTAATTAGTAGTAATAGAAGTGAAAGATTGCAATTCTAAAATATCCCAAAAACTAGAGGAATCAAAAATATAGAAAATGATTTGGAGAAAGTCAAGAGGGGAAAGTAGAAAGAAATAGGCTGAAAGAAAAGAATTAGATTATAAATAGATTTTATACACCTTGTTGTAAAGTGATTATTTAAGTTGTATACAAAGATACAAAAATGCAACAAAAATGGATCAAGGTTGGCCTCATGATACAATTACAATATGCATGTTGGAAAATGGGGACATGGTGGAAATAGATTTTGAGGCATGTCCTTAAATTTGGCACTTAATTATGTTTCTTCTCATAGAAACCATAGTTACATTAGAAGTTAGAAGTTTAAATGAGGATTCTAAGAACTTATCAAAATCCAACTTTGAATTCAAGATCACTTAGGTAATTTTTAGGGGTTTCTAGTAACATATCACACTTTATCATAAATAGATCAAAAGATAAAGGATAATAGAAGAAGATATTAAGGAAAATAGAATACAATGAAATTAGATAGTCAAGAGCACTAATTTTGGATTAAAAATATCAAAATTCATCCAATTTAAGTTAGGAAGGAATATTAAAATTTAGGTGACATTTAGAATCTAATCTTAAAATTAAAAATCAATTTAGAATCATAAGCTAGAAGAAAATGTTGGATGAAGTCTTGAAGGATAAATCAAAGACAAAACTTTATCCATCCATATTTTTTGTTGAAAATATTCCATTATAAAGATTTTTATTATTTTGAATAGGCATATAGTACTCTACAACCTAACTTAACAAAAATTTTGAATTTCTCAACTTAGATTTGGAAGTTTAGAGTTTTGGCTTAGATTGGCCAAACCATCCAAAACCACCCCAAACCACCCCAAACTTCTAGCTTTTATAGTCTGTGTCAATTTTAGCTAAGACATAAACAACTCATAGTTTTTCATTAGAAAAAACTTGTTCAATGCTTAGAATGCTAAATGAATAACACTTAAATATTCGACTTACGATTTGAAACTCGTTAATAAAAAATATGGTTGTGCATGCTTTATCTCAAGGATATAGATAAAAAGCTCTTACATGTCATGTATTGAAGTTTGTTTCTTTCTTAGAAAGGTTCTTGGCAATGTCATACAAGCCACATTTATAGAGGGTCTCTATAGGCCCTACAAAAATCATAAAATTATTCATATGAAGATTGAGGCTCACCTTGGGCATGTACACTCTTGCATTTCAATTAGAAGTTGGTTCATGGTTGTTTGGATATTCTTAAAAGGATATAGATTATGAAAGCCTAATCTCTTTTTTTGCTTTTAAATAGTGCTTCTATCAAATACTTTTACTTTCACACACTTTGTGCATGGACGTAGATATTTTAACGAAAGTATGACATTTATTTGGTCATTTATATGACTATGTCAAGTCACATGACTAAGGCAATTCAAATGACTAGAGCAAGTCATGTACATGACTAGAGCGAATCATGTGTATGATTAGAATTTTAAAACCGTAGCTGACAGTTTTTTTACAGTCATCTCTTCAAAGTACAACATTTGGCTATTTTTTCTTTTTTTCTTTTTTTCTTGTTATCTCCTAGATTTTCTTTTTATTGTCTTTTGAATCTTGTTTCTTGTTACCTTTTAAATCTTGTTTTTTTTTGCTTCTTAATTTTTGCTTCTTGTTGCTTCTTAGTTCTTGCTCCTTACTTTTAATTTCTTATTGTTACCTCTTAATTCTTGTTTGTTGCCTCTTGTTTCCTCTTGTTGCTTCTTGTTTTTTCTTGTTGCTTGTTTAGTTCTTGCTTATAATTTCTTCTTATTGCATTTTAACTCATGTTTCTTGTTATTTCTTGTTACATCTCAATTTTTACTATTTCTTATTATTTGTTGCATTTTATTGCATCTTAATGTGCTTTGTAACTTGTACATCTTGTTACTTCTTGTTGCACCTTGATTCTTGCTGCTTCTTGCTTTTTGTTGCATCTTACCTTTTGTTTGATGTTGCCTCTTAGCAATTGTTGCCTTTTGTTTCTTATTTCCTCAATTACCATTGTTATTTTTTTTTCTTATTTATTTGCAATTCCTAGAGATATAGTGGTTATAACTTTTTCTTAACTTAAACTTATGCTACATACTTTGAATCACCTTAAATTTTTAAAAGTAGAGCTATATTATTTATACATTGAAAATTAACCTCATTGATTGTACATGTAGGCACTAGGAGCTAGAATGAAGTTATTGAAGCTACTTGCAACATCAAAGTGACAATATCTTCACATTTTTCTAAGGAATGTAGGTCCTAAACGCATGTTGGACTATACATGTACAAAGTGTCATTATAATATATTTTGTGTTAATAATTAATATATAACATTGAAAATAGTCACATTCTTTCTTGCCTTTTTTCTCTTCAATATGACTATCTCTTGTGCATCTTAGGAATCATACATATTTGTTTTTAATTAGACAAAGTTTTTTTATTTAGTTGCTAAACCAAGTTGATGCATGATTGCAATACATCATGTCCATTTAGAATGTACGGAAAATGTGATTGTAGTTTATAACAAAAGCTATTGTAAACCTCAATCACTTTAATTATAAACCGTGCACACAAATTTAAAAATGCGACTATTAATTATTTAGAATTTCACTTGTTTGAGTCATATTTTACAATATATCTTAGCCAAATTAAAATATGACTGACTCTAGTAATATAATTCTCAATCATGTCAAAAAATGTGACTATACTTTTAAACATATGACTACATTTAGTCATAAAATTACTAATAACATTCCATGCGAACTACCACAACAACCAAAAATATGATTTACAAAAGTGGTGTTTTTCATGAACAAAAATTATGACTACATAAAGTCATATGTCACATAGGATTTTTCTTTTTTTTCCCAAGTAGCCCAAGAAAAATTCAAGCTTCTAAAATGATCAATGTAAATGCCATGTTGGCAAAATATAACTAACTATATCTTCAAACCCTGTAATTATGACTCATTGAAAATATGAGTAGTCAATAATTTGAGGTGGTAACTCACAATGCCAATATAGGTGCTTTCTTAAATTTTCTAATGTTTAAGAAGGGAACACACTTTTTTATTCTATAGATTTTAAAAATATAGTAGGAGAGAACATATTGAAAGGAATTGAATGATATAATTTGTATATCAATCATAAAAAAAATTGCATTCAAAAGTAATTTTAAAAACTTATAATACAAAAAAAATTCTAAAATAGGGAGCACCACTCAACTCCCTTAGTTTTTTTGAATTATTAAATTTTATTATTTCTTGAATATTCTTCTAAAGAAAAACTTATAATAATATCAAGAATCAAACTACATTATTATTTCAATTATTCATGACCTAGGATTCTTGACTATTGGTACCAACTCCTCTCTAGTATGCCAAATCCTAAGCCTTTTTAAAAAAAAAATTTAGCATCAACTTTCCATTCATATGCCACTCAACCTTTAAGACTAACTTTTTGTTTTGTTTGTAATTGTTTGCTCCTTCACCGCAACTTTGCGATGCCACCTCTTCATATTCCTGTAATTCTCCATGCTCTTATTGTGTCAATTCTATACTCACTTGTCACACCTCTTACTCATTTTTCATTCAACTTTCGGTGTCATCTCCTGTACAGCTTACTTCCCATCATCTCTGATGCTCCATCAGTTAGAAGTTTTTTGAAGCTTTTCTGGGGTATTGAACTACCAGTTACAATTTGAGGCTCAGATGTGCAGTCTTTTGTTGTTTAAAAATTGCTTTGTTTTCTTTGTTAGAAGGATATTTTTTGTCTTTATTTGTTTTGTAGTGCTACTAGATGTCGAGTAGGACTATTTGACAATGTAGGCCATGCACATTTATAAATGCTTGCAAGTCACGAAATTAAGTTGTTTTTTATGAACTCATAATATTAGAGAATTTTGTGATTTTTAGTTTCTCATGCTAATTCAAGATTGAATTAAATAAAAAGTTTGAAGTGCAATTCTTTCCCACATATTTTTTTTGCTTTAAATGGTTAATTTTTTATGAAATCACTCTATACAACTACCTAACAGTGGTATAATATGACAAATTTATGAATGAAAAAGAGATCTTATTGAAAAAAGACTTGTAAGATATTCTTTTGTCTTTGTAGATTGTTTAGGATTGTTGTTGAATGTTTTGATGCAATCATCTTAAAAACTTAATTAGTTAACATCTATATGAACTTGGAATGCAACTTTAAAGAGTATAGGTTGAAAATTCAGACTACGTACAAGATAAAGTATTTCATTTTGTTTTTGTTTCATGGAGTTTTACTAAGTATCCTCATTTGTTCATTGTTGTTTTGAATAAGTTTTTTAAAGGAAATTCTCCTTTCATAGTAGCCATTAGGTTGTTGTAGGTTGTTATAAATTCCTAATAGATTGATAATCATGTCTTCTCATCATTTGTAAAAGGTGTTTGGAGAAATTAGTTCTAGGCCACTTTTGCTTTGAATGGTGTTTGTTTTAATCAATGTTTCTTGTGCATATACAGCTAAACAAAGTTTTAAATTAAACCACTTAAAGATTGTTATTGCAACAAGAAACAATGACAAAACTTTGATGAAGTCTTTACTCTTTTTTTGTATTTACGTATTATTTGTAATGCTACAATGCTATTAAGATACCTTGGGGGATACTGATGGTGAACATATCTTCTAGATTCTCATTGCTATAAACCTTTGAGGATCACTTATCACTGATAAGGATCTTAAATGAATGTTTTGTTTTGTTTTTTTAAATTTTAGTTCTATGACATATGAATTGGAATAAAGGACAACTATAAAGTTTTGATTCAAGAATATTATTGATTGAGGGCTTCCGTGACTTTATTGAATTTATGGTTGTAGCCAATGAATTACTTCTACTTTGACTTCAATCAAATCCAATTTAGCTATAATTGTTGTCCACTTGCAAAGTAAAAAATAACATGTTCTTGCTAAAAGTACAACATTATTTCACAATGCACCAATTGTATTGAATATCTTAAACATAGTCTATACTTGATATATATTTTTTAAGAAAATTTTAAGATTCTATATTAGTATGAGAACGATGTTTCTTTCTATGGTTATCATGATCTTTTTAAGATTTGTTGTTGCTATTGCAAATGTGTTGTTATACTCATGAGTTTAGATGATATTTTTGAGTGTAAAGACAAATGTGATGTTGTGCACTTTGTGTTGACCTTCCCAATATTTTTTGTTTGAGATTGCCATCATTTGTAAAGTATGATTTTGTATCCTCTAAAGGTCATAGGCTTTATGCTTTAAAGATGATCAATGCAACTCATCATTTTGTGAAAATAATAAAATTTAGATTAAAATATTTTTTATTGATTAGTAGAATTAGTAAATAACATTGTCTAGATTGTTCTAAAATCTAAAGAAAATTAAATTATAAAAATGGTCCTACATTGTAAAAATAATAGAATTTAGACTATATTTTAATGGTGGTAGGAGCCCTCATTATTGAATTTTTGTTGGATATAGACTATTGCAATGGAACATTCTAGCAATTTCATTGATGTTGGCATCATCAAGCAATTCAAGCATTTATATTGAAGCATTTAAGCATGCAAATATGTATATGAAGTAATTATATTGATGTTGTGTTGAATTTCAACTCATTGATTTCATAGGGTTGAAATTGTAGTTTGCAGTTCCACTTAGTTGAAATTGTGATTTGTTTTTTCAATATTGAAATTGAATAACATCATAGATAAGGGCATGAAAATCAAAAACCTTGGGCACATTCTTTCTACAAAGCTTAGTATGCATCAAAATTACTTGAAACTTTAAAGTCATTGAAATTGGTAAAATTAAATATTGATGAAAAAAAATTCACTTTTAATATTTTAATGATCTTTTCTATCAATGTCATAATGTCACAATGGGCTATGTTTTGAATTTCATCATTTTTTATTTGTCACATGTTCCAAATTTATGATACACTTGATGAAGTATATATATATAGCCATGATAGCCATGAAAGATATAAATTTTTGTTTTAGTTTTCATGTCTTGAAAAATATCAAACTAATGGAATACTTAAATTTTAATGAAATGAATACTTTAAAGTTATTAATATAATTGTATATTTTTCAAGCTTAATCAAGTATTATGTAAGGAGACCATGGGTGATGAATATAGCTATTAGAAGTTTGAAGCATGTCACTTTGTCCTTTTACTTTGTAGATGTTGTAATTGTTACAAACATTATCATGTGAGGATGAATAGTGCAATTGTTGAGTTTGGAATATGTTAAAAAAAAATTGTAAGGTCAGCTTTGTAGGTGTCAAAGTTTTATATCTTCTTCAGATAATGAAAAGGTGTGCTTGTAATCATCACCAAAATTTTCATGAGTAACAATCTGCAACTAGTTGTTTGTTTTCAAACAAAAAGTAATGGCCTCATTGACTTGAGTAGCCTTAAGGCTGATTTATACTTGGGTTTAAATTAAAGGCTAGTTAAAACTCTCCAAATTTGAACCAATAGGATTGCTTTATTTCTTCAAATCCGACTCAAGGGCTTTATATTAGAGCTAGATTAAAATCATCACTCATCCTATGTGTTGCTTTAGACGGCATGGTTTTGGCTCTAAACCATCCGGCTTTAAAAGAGCAATTAGGATGAGGTTTTGAGTGACCCAATTTCCTATTTAGAGCCAGACTAGGCTCCTTTGTTGAATTGTACAAATTTGCACCGTTGATGAAGATAAATTTGTCTTTATTTGATGAAGATAAAGCTTCTTCATTTATGTGGTTTCATTTCTTCTTTGTCTATGTCTCTACCTATGCCACTTTTTGGTTCATTGCTTGTTACTTTGTGCAACTTATATTTTGTTTTTTTGTCAATCTCTACGCTTTTTATGTTTTACAAAGTTGTGTCTTACATGTACAACTTCTTTGCAAATTGTATTTTTAATTTGAGTTATGTTTTTTTGCATGCAATAGTGCTTCATTTTTCTATGATTGTTTCTTTTTTTAGTCACTTTCTCCCAATTGTTAGTTGCTTGTTGTAGCAAATTAGATATAGATTAAATATTTGCATGATGTAGACTTTCTTCAGAACCCTACCTTTAGATTTATTGAGGGAAAAGGTTGATGAAAACTATGAAATACTTGCAGCGAAATCAAAAAAGAAGTGTAAATTTTTTTTTAATTCAAAGTCATAGAGCTTGAAGAGGATGACAACAAATGCAATTGGTTGAATAGTGAGGAGGAAGCATTGATCGCATTGAAGAACAAGATGTAAGCTGGAATTCATTAAGAATGCCAAAAAACAAAGTTTGTAAAAAACTACCTTCAATTCTAAGGTTTGAATTGAGCAGTCATAATTATACTTAGGGATTAGGGATCTTTAATTGTCTCACCTTACTTTCACATTTACTTCCATGCCATGCTTTTAGAATTTAAGTTGAAGTTTTTCATTTATGGTTATAAACTTAAAAGACTTTAGTTTGAATTACAAGATTTAAAGTTAAAGATGAAGGTTGCAATTAGAATTGTAAATTTAAAAGTTTTTAATTTTCATTTGAAGATTTTTATTAGACTTGAAGGTTTAAGATTAGTTTAAGATTATACTTAGGGATTAGGGATCTTTAATTGCCTCACCTTACTTCCACATTTACTTCCATGCTGTGCTTTTAGAGTTTAAATTGAAGTTTTTCATTTATGGTTATAAACTTAAAAGACTTTAGTTTGAATTACAAGATTTAAAGTTAAAGATGAAGGTTGCAATTAGAATTGTAAATTTAAAAGTTTTTAATTTTCATTTGAAGATTTTTATTAGACTTGAAGGTTTAAGATTAGTGTAGAAATTATAGTTATGATTTCATTTGAGGGATTTGAATTCAAGTTGTTGAATGAAATTCTAATGAGGATTATTCTTGGTAAATTGATAAGCAAGGTTGATTTAAAAATTGATTTTTGACTGAAAATAGATTATATCAGTCATAGCTAGTTGTTTCAATCAAATGACACCTCCATTTAAATTTACTCTATCTTTATCGAGCAACAATCCAATCAAATGATGCCTCCTTTTAAATTTATACTCTCTTTCATTTTTAAAATAGTTAAAGTAGGAATAAAAAAGGAAAAGATTTTTTAAAATCTAAAAAATAGGAAAAGAAAGGAAAAGATGCGTATTTTATATTTTTTAAAATTGAACCTTAAGAAAATCCAATAACACATTAATCCTCAATCTAACTCTAGAATCTTGCTTCACCACTTCACATTATCTAGGACTTAAAGTGATGAATCCTCAATCTAACCCTAAAATTCGGCCTCACCATTTTATATTATTTAAGGCCAAAGAGGTAAGTTGGGGTTGGATTGAAAGCAAATTGAGTTGGCCTTTTATTTGAACTTAGAGCACGTATAAACTTACCTTTGTATTACCTCTACAAGACTCACAAAAAAATGTCAAGTTTTTATAAATGCTTCAGAAGTTTAGATTCCCACTTAGGTGAATGTCCATCTCCTTTCATTTTTTTGAGAAATATGGTAGCATTGATTTGTCACATTTTGCCTTCAAAATGTATGACTCAAGAATACTTGATGCTTTCTATAGTTCATTTTTCTCATGCACTTCATCTTTCTTAGGAAACTCAAATTTCACCCTCTTCAAAAATTTTGTTGAAAAGATTCATTTTTTGAATTCAAAGTAAAAAATTTATAACTATTCATAAATTAACAAGAATAAGAATCTTGAAAAGTGAGTGATGTATTGTGTTCCATATCAAGATGAGAGGAGTATTAATTCTTCATTCAACCTATTAAATTTAAAAGTTCATTTATCTCTCAAGGTCAATGATGTTCATTCTATATCTGAGAAGAATTTGAAGGTGCACTTTAATAAGTGTATCAATGCTAAAAAAGAAACTCAATAGTAAAAAAATACAATGCATTTTTAAAGAGAAGAGAAATATGAGTACAAAATTGAACTTTACAAGGTAAGAATCTTTACAATCTCACACTACAATTGAAACTTGACTAGGACAGTTGAGACCCTCTGCTGATGGTGCAATTACGGAGCAGTAGTCATTTCTTAGTCAATCCAGACACACAGTCAATCTTCCCCGGTCACATTTACACCCATTTTTTTGTAGTGTCATATACTATAGTGTTTTAATTCTTTAATTCTTAATTTTATTTTTAAATTTATATGTACACATTACATTTTGAAACTATAACGTATATATATAACATGCATCAATTGATATAATTTGTTGTACAAAAGAATATCTTTGTTTTCTTTATGCAAGAACTATTTTAGATTAATGCAAAATTATGTACATAACTTACATATTTGAAGCATCATATTCATTGTTTAAAATATTGATACTTTTATTTTATTGTATGGAACTTTGCAACCTTTGTTTATCATATTATAGTATAGATAATCAAATTGACAAGTTTAAGCCACATATTGAATTTATTTTTGTGTATATTATTTCATTCTACGGTTGGTATTAAACTCATTGACAAAAATTCAAAGCAATGCATGATTTGGAGCTTCAAAGGCACTTTGGGAGTGGTGGGTACTCTTGGACAACATATGAGAGGGGATGCATATATTCTTACAATGATGAATAAAATTGTGGTTGAGAGATTCACTAATCAATTAACAATTCAAGTATTGTTAATTAAAAGTACATTAGTAAATAGAATCAAATATTTTCTTTTAAATGTGCCTCAATCTATAGACATTTCTTAAGATAAAATGAATTTGTATTGTATACAAAATTTACATCATGGATTTTATAATCATTTTTTGAAATTAGGAGATGATGTAATTGATGTTTATCATTTATTATATGATTTAAAAAATAGCAAATTTTGGTATGTTGATCCTAACTACAAATGTAATATTATGTATTAAAAAGGTGACCTCTACTTATTGAGGAAATTTTTTATTATATTGAATGTGATTTAATATTGTGTAACAAATGTTTTGTGATTTTTAATTTCATAAATTTTTGTATGCAAGCAAAGCAATTGAAAACTATGGTAGTGCTAAAGGGTGATCAGGTTTGTGAATCAAGTATTGAAGATTTTGCAAAAGAATGAGTTCATTGAAATAGGTAGGGAATAGGAGAGAAGATGTCAACTTACAAATAATAACGTATTTCTTTTGAATGTGGCTTTAATAAGGGCAACAAAAACAACTTCAATCTACTTTGACTAAAGGTTTACTTTTCAAAATTATGGAATTGTTTAGGAGAGCATTTGATGTAGGAACATTTAATAGCTATTCTTTTGGTTGAATTTTCTTAAATATATTGTAAAAATCTCCTTTCAATTCATTAAGTAAGTAGTAAAGACAATGAAAACATTATCATTCTATTATTATTATTATTAAGTTTTTTGTTGTTTTGTAGAACTTTAGGGGCTTTGCAACACAAAAAATTTTGAATAAATTTTTGAATAAATTTTTGATGGACTAGCTCTAAGTGCAACTAGATTAAAATTTTGCAAAAAAGATTTTTGTACAATATTGGTATCAATGAGGGTATGTTTTCTGATAGAGCTTTAGTTTTAAAATCATATAAATACAATCTTGAGATTTCAAAGCTAATTCCCTTTTAAATGTAGTGAAGATAAAACAAAATATGTAAAACACTAGAGCTTGCAGTATAGAATAAGAGGTTGCATGTGATTGATGGTTTTTGTGGCTTAAAGGATCAATTGAATATCCAAATCATAAATGTAATTTTGATCTTCAACCTTCATCATCTATATAGAGTAATACTTCAGATGCTTTTAAAAATTTACAAGTTGATTCTATATGCTAGATTTTAGTAGCTAATCCATTAATAAAAGATATACCAAGGTTAATATATTTTTTGCTAAGTACTTGTAATAAGTTTGAAGATTTGCAAGTGCACATTACATATAGGTAGAACTAATATTAGAAAAATAATCAGGCTTTAGCGAAGCCGCAAGTTTGAGAACTTTTTAGGTTTGTTTTAGCACTAGCCTGTCAATTTTTTATAAGTAATCATTGTAGTGTTGTATTGGTCGAAATTGTGCCAACATGATTATTACTGCATCTTTTTTTGGTGAAAAGTAATTATAACACATGCTTGAAGAGTGAAAAAAAAGAGTTCAGTCTAAGTGCAACTTTTTAAGAATACAAGATTCTTGTTAATTTTTTCAGTTGAGATTCTATTGAAACTTTGTCATCTCTATTTGTCCATAGGAGGTTATTTATAATACTTAGGAAGGCCTTTGGATCATTGCACTAATGCAAATTTGGCTTTAGTTTAATTTTTTAACAATTTCTATTTTAATTCAACAACCAACTTACGAACTCAATTGACTCAGGCATTCAGACATGGCTCAACTAAGCAACTCAAATAAATTTCAAAAAGTAAAGTTTTTATTTTAATTTTGAAACTAAGCAAGTTTTTTAATTGAACTAAAAAAACAAGTTTTTAATCACACTAAAGAAGAAAGATAGTAATCAAATAAGTAAAACAAGTAAGTGGGCTTTTCTTTTTTAAAGTCACTAAATATTATAGGACAATATAATATTAAAGTGAATGATGAAACTAGTGAAGTTCTCATTAATAATATTTAAGTGAAGGAGTTAAAATTAGAAATAAGCACATCTATTGATGACAATTTGATAAATGAGGTAGATGTATTAATGTGAAGTTTTATTTAAAGCATTGAACAACAAACGCTACTAAAAAAATTTACAATCAAAACAACAAAAATCATTATTTGCACTTGTTGTTTTGGTTGGGTTGTCCGGTCAAAATTATGCTAAAATCTATTGATTTCTTCTATTAATCTAATCAAAATCTAGAAAATAAAATTAATTGCCCAAAATTTTTGGGTAACAAGAAAAAAAACTTCACTTTCTAAAAACTCAAAACAACCACACAATGAATGCATTGTCATTAACCACGTTTAACCTTGAGACCTTAAACTTGAGAATCTAAAGCTCCAACCATCACACCACCATTCCAATTATTTATTTTTTCCATTATTTTTTTTACTTGTGTATTTGCAATTTAGTATTTGGTACACTCAATAAACTTTGGCAACCATTTTAGTATAGTAGAATATCTTTTTTTCAAAAACTTTAAACTAATTAAGTTAACTTTTACCTTCAAAAATCCATTTGAGATTTTAAGCCTCTAATCAAAATTTATAAACAAAATATTGAAAGGATTTGAAAAAATGTCAAAAAAAAATGTCACTTCTACCTCTTCTCTGAATTTTGCCTATAACTTTTGATTGGAGGCTAAAAATCTCAAAAGGATTGTAGAGGTGACCCGTAAAAGTTAACTTGATTCTACATTTTTTTTGTTGAACATTTAAAAAAATATATATTCTACTGTGCCAAAATGGCCACTAAAGTTTGTTGAGTTTAAAAACCACCAAATTGTCAATAATTAAGTAAAATATATTTTTTTATTGTACATATAATTCTAATTGTAGAGTTTTAAACATTGTCCTAATGAGAACAATTTATTTCAAATGCTTATAATTCAAAATTGTCTATCCATATGCCTTTCAACTTTGGGAATAATATTAATAATTTTGTTGAAAGTATGTATAAAGAATTTCAACTCCAAATGTAATTGTCATGGCTACCTAAATTTTTTCGATATTAAAAAAAATGATATTTTGAAATATAAATTTTAAATTGTAACTTAGCATAACATTCTTTATCAACACTGGAGGGTACCCTTTTGCTTCCCCCGAAAGTAGGCCCCCCTAGTGCAGTCTCTTATTTTAAAAGGAATTATAAAAGGACTTGACACCTATCCTGAAAACTCAGCACCTTCGTTGAAAAAGTTCGACGGGCCCTCTACTACCGTTTTGTCTGTACCTGCATCTGCCATGTGTTGGAGGGACCACAAAACCCATCTCATACCCAGAAATTCACCCATCCCACCAATCCCCAAGTCTCCAATTCAACTTAATTCCCCTCCTAGGTATCTAGAGGGGAATTATTCTTTCAACTGGGGGAGGAACTCAGCATCTTTAAGAATGTTGTGAGATTGGTCTGAAATTTTTTAGGCATTGAGTTAATAGTGAAATACAATTTTAGTAAAAATTTAATTAGAATCATATTTAACAAATATCCCACTTGAAAGGACCTGTCCAAAAATGAAAATTGCCTTGAAATCATGCCTTAAGGCATTACAAGTTAATTAATTATTCGGCATTATTTCAAAATCTTCTAAAATCTTGTGAATGTACTAAATAGAGTCTAAAGATTTTAGAAGATTCAAAAATATTTAAAAAATATTCCAAATGATTTTTTATTTCCTAAAATTCTATTGATTTGGTCAATGCACTATTCAAATCAACATAGAAGTTGGGGGCATTTTATTGATTTTCATAGGAAGTTCAAAAATCAATGATAACAGTCTTTATAGTACTCTAAACAATAGAAATCAATTAATTTTTTTTTTATTTGGTCATGGATTTTTAGTAGTTAAAGTCAAGTGAATGTAAAACCTTAAAAGCATGTATTGTATTACTAATTGTTGATGTACTAGGAAAGGATTTAAAATTTAAAATAAGACTTATTTAAGAGTTAAATGCACATTCACCATCTAAATTGCCATTAGATATGATGCAACAAGTATACTTGAAAAGTTCAATTGAAAATTCATCCTTGTCAAAATGTGCTAAGGAGGTGAAGGAAGTAGACTTATTTAATGATGTTGCTATATCATGAAAGAAAGTAAGAAACTAACATGGTATTTAAATTGTATATAAAAAATTATGAAATCATTAGATAAAGAAGGATTATTTGATTATGAAAGACTAGATTGTTTAAATGAAGAAGGTGTAAAAATATTACCTTTATATTACAAACAAATTGAAGGTCATATGGTAATTATGGTGGCCATGAGGTTAATTTTGTTGTTTTGAATCATATCATTTGCTTGATTGCTTTGGAAAAAAATATAGATCCAAAAAATTTTGTATTGGCATAAGTCACAAGAAGACAATGTACCAAAAAGATGTGTTCTATTATTTTAGTTGTGCCCCCCTCCAAAAAAAAAATTGAGCCATCAATTGGATTCAAAAAAATAAAAAGACCCTTCTCCCAATTGTTGATGAAGCATTCCCTCGAGGAAAAACAAGAGCCTTAGGATCTTAATATGAATATGGTATGATATAAATACGATATGATTTGATACAGATAATTAAATATGGTACAGAAATGATTTAAATACAAATTTGTATTGATATAGATACAATATGGGTATAGTACAAGACACGGGGTACGAGGTACAAATACGGATAAGGGATATATCCCATATCAAATGCCACCCCCACCTCCACTTGAAAATTACAGAGGGGTGGAATTGTGGGAGTACCAAAAAAATTTAATTTAATTTAATTTAAATAATTCAGTTTTTTTTTTTAATTCAGAGGATGAAATTTTTTTGATTTAATGTTTTTTTGAGCTCATTGCAAACTGCATCTTTTTAGTACATTGTGATAGTTTTGTTATAATGTACTCAAAAGATGTAGTTTACTGCATTAATTACATGATTAACAAATTATCTTTGAACAATCTTTTGAAGAAAGAGAAGATGAAAAAAAAAAACTCTAGAAGAGGTCTACAAATGTTAAAACATTGTTTCAAACTCAATTCAAGAAATTACAACATTGATTCAATTGCCAAGAGCTACAATGTATCGAAAAGAGGCAAATGAATACGTCTTGTCTTGCCATTTCTTCCCCCTTCCCTTTCAAAAATTGATAGACATTGATTTTTGTTAAAAAAAACCCTCCCCCCCATCCAATGCCATTGATCTTCATAAAACAACTTGGGATACAAATACGGAAAAATACTATAACAGATACAAACATAGATATGAACGGATATAGAATTGAATATATATATATATATATATATATATATATATATATATATATAAATAAGGGATACATATTAGGTATGGATATAGATACAAACTTCTGAATATATCCCATATCAAATGTTAAGCTTCATCACATTTAAAAATTACAAATAGAATAGAAGGGTGGGAAGGAGGAGGGTATGATTTCAATTTAATTTGATTTAAGGGGTTTTTTTGAGCTCATGAGGAGGATTGTGGGGGATAATGAGGTAAATTAAATTAAATTTTTTTGAGCTCATTGTGATAATTTGTCATAATGAACTCAAAAGAAGTAGTAACTGCCTCATCATAGCTAGATTGTCTATTGTGATGAAGATTCAACTTCCAAGAGCTACAATGTTTATGAAATCAATACTGATGTTAAAAATTCTTAAATATAATATATAGTGGAAGATATGGTATTAAATTTGTACAATCTTAAACAAATTATATAAATTTATTATAAATCTCAACCTTAGCTTACCATTGTAAAGATTTATTAAAGCTATTTCAATGTAACATTAAATGTTGAATAGAACAAAAGAAAGTTGAATACTTCAAATTTGATTTATTATAACAATTATAATAAATCAAATTTGAAGTATTCAACTTTCTTTTGTTCTTTTCAAAATGGTCCTCCATGCATATTATACAAGAACTACCACTTTAAAGAAATTAATGATTAAATTTAATTATATTGGGCATCATCTACAATGAAGATAAGATCTTTCATGGCTCCATTTATATGAGGCATTGCTGGCACTAAGACATTTAGAAAACTTATAAATAATACATGATTAAGTGGAAATTAAGAGCATTGAGTGTCTTTCATTTTACAAGACAAAAATAATTCATCTACTTTCATGCATTTTTTATTCCAATATTATTTGTAGATAATTATTTAAATTTTTTATTGTTTTAAATTTTAAATGTAAATCGACACAAGATTGTATTAGCTCCATTGTATAAATGTAGGCTATGGTTAAGTTTGTAAATAAGCCTATGCTTAAAAAAAATTGTTAGTGATAAGAACAAGTCCTTTATTTTCAAAACCTCACACCACATTCATGACCACCTTGTAGCTCTTCATGAAATACTACATGAACTTCATTAAGTTTAAAATATGAATTTGCTTCATTAAAAATGTCACAATTGAATCGCGTTTGTCATATCGGACAGAATCTTACTATTCACGGACGAATTAGACGAATCAAGGTTGACTGGCTACAAACTTTGGAGGCCAATAACTTTTGGAAAAATTATCCAAATTGGGCATATGAGATGTTTTTCAACATCTCATATGCCCAATTTGGATAATTTTTCCAAAAGTTATTGGCCTCCAAAGTTTGCAGCTAGTCAACTCTTGATTCACCCGATTCGTCCGTGATCTCCGATATAACAACCGTAAATTGAATATATATTTGCACTTTGAGTCCGTAAGACACTACACTTTGATGCCCCATTTGTAAAGCTTTTTAGGCATGTATTTAAGATTAGTAAAATTTATATAGGACTCATTATACCTAATCATCATTTCATTTATCATAAGGTATTTTTCAAATGTCCAATTTTTTTAAACTATCTCTTATATTATTGAAAAATGTAATATAAGAGATATTTCCTAAAACGATGCTTCATACTATTGTAATTACCAGCATTCCCATCTTCATTTCTTTCAACTCTTTTATTTCCTTCTTCATTTTTTGAGCAATATCACTCATTTTAATTACTTGTCATTTCTAATTAATTAATCATACTCATGGTTTACAAAATCAAACCTTCTGAAAGGAAGTTATATATATTTGCAACATTCATCTGAACTATATTCTCCAAATGCACCTTAAAGTTTAAACTATCATTGAAATTTTAGAAATGATAGTTGTACTGGTTGTTAATGAATTATCTAACAGCTTGAAAATATGTGACAAAAAATTAGAGTTATTTATGTATTTTTATAAACCAAATGCATGATCTAATTGCTCAATACCCAAGGCCCTTATAACTTGGCCACTACACACTCTACCATTGCTTATAAAACTAGCATTGCATGTCAAGATGGCTTCTTTTTCACCGATTAAAACACTTTGACGTTGAAGTTGTTGATTGACCTTGCCATTTTACTGTAAACAAATTGCCAACTTGTTAAACCTCAACTTCATCCTCGCCTTCTTTTACTTAGACTAATTACTTGTTAACCTTAGAAATATTGAATTGTTCAACAAACACTAAATTTAAAATTTGTTTTTGAACAATTTAATTGTTATCAATGTTGTACAAGTGGTCATTACAACTATTGTTATAGCCCTTAGATTTGGTATCTTGAGCAACAAAACAATTTTTTTTATTTCATTAATGGCCATGAAAGATAATAGATTATAAAAATGACCCTTCCACCCTTCATTCTCACTAAATGTCAATGAATTAATTGTTTGACTTTGCCATCAAAAATTCTCTTTATAACAGCCAACAATTTTTTTAAATTAAATTTGATCAATTTTAAAATTAACTTTTTAAATTTTATTTCAAATAATATTTTTAGTCGACCCTATCCTATAGGTATGATATACAACAATTGATGTTTTAAAAAAAGTTTGAACATGTTTTACATTAGTAAAGGTCCAAATGAAAACTTGTGTGACAATTCATATTTTTGATTTTTTTCGTTTACCTTTTTGAGTGGAACGGAAATTAGAAATAGGTATCCGGATCCAGCTAAAAGGAGGGAGATAAATCAAAAATAGTCACAAGAGAACCTTACGGAACTAATCCGGTTCTAGGTAGAAGCGGACCGGATTGGATTTCCAACCGGAATGGAATTTCAACCGGATTCTCCTTGACCGGATTGGAGAGAACCGGATGACAAGGACTGGACCGGATGTCCGACCTGTCATAATGACCAGTCCAGGGCGTCAAGACTATATAAGGCCTGACCCTGCCCATTTTCAGGTCTTTGGTTTTCGCGTTATCTTCGTGTTGTCGTTTTCTGTCTTAGCGCTTGATCCTTTCCGTTACGGCAGCGAGAAGCTGAGAGTGTGAGAGAGTCCGGTAGTGAGTGAGAGGGGTGACGGGTGAGACGGAGAGATCGCCTCCGGGCGCGAGTGGGTGAAATTTGAGCGTAAGCGGATACGGAACAGCGAGAGGCTGAGAGTGTGAGCGCTCCCTTGTTGGATCAGAAGAGAGTGAATCCAGGTAGGGCCGCCCTCATGCCGCCGCTGAGGCGGAAGAGAACGGGCTCTAGCACCCCACCCCCGAGTGAAGTGAAGTTAAGGAAAGTGGTTTCAGTCATGCCGACCAAGGAACCGGAACAGGGAGAACTCAGGGATGACTTAGCATCCATGGGTTGTCAGGGATTAGCCTTGAAACCTTGGGGTTTCAAGGATGAGAGGATGATTAGGGAGCTCATGGGTGGCATATCGAACGAGTTCGATAACACCCTGAGAGGGAATCCGGTCCAGTGGACCGAGGATTTGTGGCGAGCCGTCTACGGATTCTGGACAGGAGGACTCGGGCTTGCCAACTGGAAGGATGATTTCATCCAAGGCAAGTTCGGAAGTGCCATAAATCCGAAGGATGGCTACGCGGTAGAGGACTGTATCGATGACCGGGAGCGTCGCCTGCTGCAGTTCCTTGTTCCGGTCTTACATTCGGAAAATCCCACCAAGGTGACCATCACCGTGGGTAACACAATCTTCAGAGCGCTGTGCGGAAACCAGAGAGTAGACTGGGGCTAGATCTTCTTCGATCTGGTGTCCCAGCTCACTGCAAGAGTAGGGAAAAGTAGGGCCACCCCACTGTGCCCTTACATGTACCACCTCTACCAGCAACAAGAACTACTGACGGAAGTGGAGACGAAGGTTTCGAAGGCCCATGAGCGGATCATGAAGTATGGTGAATCCGAGTCCGACCGGGAAGCGGATTCCGGGAACGAAACCGAGGAGGAGGAGGAAGAAGAAGAGGAAGAAGAGGAACCGCAGTTCATCTCCAAGAGGCAGAAGACCACGCCACTCCGAAATCGAGGAACGGCTCCGGTTCACCCTCGGCCGTCCAAAATGGAGGCTCCAGCCGGACCGGATATGCCATCCGGATCAGGAACCGGAGATCCGTTCGACGAGTTGGTTGGAATCCTCTGCGGAATCCGGGCGGATTGGGAAATCAAGAAGCGGACGATTGGGAAGATCGCGCACTTGATTGGAGCGGAACCGGACAGTCGGCTGCCACACCGGGTAGCTAAGAGTATCATCAATCCGGATGAGCTCCAGAAGATGAAGGCGGAAAGCAAGCGAGTGCATGATGAGGTTGACACCTTCAAAGCCGAGGTTTTCGCCTTGAACGAGAACGCCACTGCGACAAGGGAGATGGCGGAGGAGATGATGAGGTTGGCCGCAGAGGTGAAGGATGTGCTCGGAGGACCCGGAGCCGCGATCACCAAGGCGCGCTTGTTCGAAGAGGAGGTGCACAAGGAAAAGAAGATATCCGGAACAAGGGTGGTGCACATCCTCACCAATTTTGAGGAGCAGATGAAGAAGCTCCTGTCCAAGGCATGGGAGTCAGCGGACCGGATCGTGGAGAGCAGCCGGAAGCTGACAGAAATTCCGGTCCGGCTCTCTGAACTTTCACTTCCGGACTTATTTCCAGAAGAGGCAGCTCAGGAACCAAGGAAGGACAAGATGCCCCAGTCGAGCAGGGCATAGAAGAAGACGCCCACGACCAGACCGCAGCCAATCGACTTAGACTCCCCAGAAACTGATGAAGATCACCCGGTTCCACCTCCGGATGGGGAACGGAACCGGAATCTAACTGAGGTGTTCGAGCAGTTGGAGAGACCTGCCGAGAGTCCTACCATCGGATCTCGAGTATGCGAGGCAGAATAGGAAGTTTTGTAGAAGTAGGAGTTAGAAGCAGGAACCGGATTGGTAGAGTATGAACCGGAATAGAATTCGGTTAGGATTAGGTAGAACCAGATTGTCAGCGCCTTCAGAGGCGGAAATCGTGTATTCACTTTTTGCTTTTGTTTTTTGTATATAAAATAGTCTCTGAGCTGGAGACTAGGAGAGTTCTTTTGGCATTTCTTTACGTGCTTTTCATTGATCTGACTTTGTGTGTTTTTCTCGAGTGTTGGCAGGAATGCACGGAGTTAGAGTAAGAGGGTATGTACGGGTGTGTTGGCAGAGTTCTCCTTTTGATGTGTCTTTCCGGTTCTAAGTACATGTGAGTAGGTTATGAAGAGTTAGCAGAGTTAGCAGAGTTAGGAGTGGATTCCAGATCCTCAGCATCTGCAGAAGTTTTGCATTTTGGGTGAGAAAGCCGTTGATTAGGCTAGGCGGATAGGGAGGGATTCCTTAGCCACGCTAGAACTCCTGGGTGGAAAATCCAGTTGAGTGTCTTGACTCCTGTGAGGTCTTGCCACCGTTGTTGGTAAACGGAAGAGCTTGGTAGAGGTTGGAATGGACGGGTGCACTTGTAGCCACCTAATTTCGTACGGAACGGATTCAGCATCAAGGTCGTTGTAGTATGAGAGGATCGTACGGGGGGTCTTTGTGTGACTTGTGATCCGGATTGCCATCCGGATTGCTGTGAAGGACCAAACCGGATCCGGGTTAGTTAGGGGATTAGCAGATAGGAGAGTGGGTCTTTAGCCACTATAAGTCACGGAAGGAGTGGTGGGCCTACCACTTTCAAAAGCAAGTGGCGAACCCTCTGATGGTAAAACAGAGGCAAAACTAAACCGGGTACGGAAGGGTGGACCGGAACGGATCCGCCCAGGAGGACACTTAGGACCGGAAGTTGTAGGGTCCTGAGTTGGGAAGTTAGTCAATAAACCAGAAAACTAGTGAAACCGGAATTAGGATAAAATCTGGTCGTAGTCTTCTGGTTGATTTTGGATGTTCCGGTTTTCAGAGGTAGAACCAGAAATTAGAATTTAAGGGTTAATTGGGTTTAGCTCCTTGTTAGGGTTAGCTACTTCACAGGATCTCGTAGGTTTGATCTTTAGGGTCATTTTGTTATGCTCTAGAGTGATTTTTGTGAGTATAATAGGGAAATTGCTTACTCTGTGCTGCGACAACTTGCTTATGTGATACTGCCCACCCTACTTGCAATGTCGTGAAGGTTACACGACAAACACATGGTGACCTCTCATGACCTCCCAAAACCATGTTATGGTCTTGTTGAAATGAGACTACATTTTTGTGATTTTTCATGTTTTGGAGCTTTTTCATTATAACAATTTTTTTTAGATATTCAAATTAATACAATTGATATCTAAATATATGTACCTATCACATTACATGTTTGTCACAAACAATGTGACAAACTAGTGGCATTAATGGTCAAACTCCAACTTAGAGATCGTTCATCTTTGGTACTAGTATATAAATGTGAGGCTTGTAGTTGTCACTTGGGCCTCAAATTTTATTTTTTGCTTTTACTCATCTTTATAGTATTTTTAATCAAAAAAATATTTTCATTGTATTTAATAGAAATTCCTACAAATACAATGAGTTAGTCCCTAAAAGTCTAGAAATGCCTTAAGCGCTTCCATTCTTCACTTCCAATGTCTAAATAGATATTTTGAATGTTGATTAGGAGTTTGAAATAGAATTAAGCCTTGATGGCTAAAGTAATAAATTAACACCTAAATTAAACTATTATTAGATTTAACTTTAAATGCATGTGACAAATCATAGGCTAAATGATTTGGTAGTACATGGGATCAAATGTTCTACTAAGCCCTAGAAATCTCTACGGAAAATCCATGTAGAGAGCACAATTCAATTTGTAAGAATTAGAATAAGTCATGTTGTACTTTGCAGGTAATAATTCATTGTTTCAAAACATGTACAACCAAAGATTGGAGACTTTAGCTTTTAGTATGAAAACATGCCAATAGTTCAACAACAAAGTCAGTTTGCCTAGATTCTTTTGTATATAAATGATTCTTCTCCAAAGGAATTAAAACAAAAAGTATTAATTTAGAACCTCCTTTGATTAATGCAAACAAAATATGTGAATTTGTGCTTATCATTTGGGGACTTTCTATAAATTATCTAAAAAAATTTGTAATTTTCCAAATTGTTGAAGATACCCCCATGGAAAGTCAACTATGTTTATCAACATTGGAAAATTCATAGAAATTAACCAAATAGTGGTAAAATCCCATTAAAAATTAGAATAGTGTGTTTTAGCGTAAATAAGCACCCAACCAAATTTCAAGACATTTTTGACTTTGACAAGTACCAAAACCAACAACACAACAACTTTAAACGAAATTCCATAACATTTGGTGACTTAACTAGCATTCCAAGACCATATGATGTCCGAATGAATTCTACTTTGACTCTTTTTTTACATTATTGAACCTTCCAAACAACTCAGGCTAGTCAAAATTCTGAGAAAAGATGAACTTCAACATTTGAATTTTTTACTTTCTTCCTTGCAAATATATTGATTTTACATGCAAATTGTCCTAGAAGTATGGAGCAATGAATCTTGTAGAATAATTTTGGTCTTTTGAAGCCAATGGCACAATCTATTTGGCATTTAAAGCATTTTTTCAAAAATTAAAACAATCACAACAATAGGATAGAATTTGAATAGTTTAAGTTAATTTGTTTTTTTTTTAGGTAGTTTTAGGTAATTTGAAAGGAGAAAGAAGCCTTAAAAAAGTGTAAAAGGCCTTCCTTCCTTTTACTTTGCATTTCTTTCTTTATTTTTCTTTTTTAACTAATTCAAGGCCATTTTATTATTGTTTTCATAATCAGCCAAAACACAGCCATGTTGTTTAAATTTTGGTTGATTTGGACCCAAATTTTTTTTTTGGAAATTGCATTGGAGCCATTTTCTTTCCTTTTGTGAAAGTTTTGAAACTCACTTCAAAGGACGTTAGGGTCCATTTGAAAAACCTTGCATTTTGTTGAAGTTTTGAAACTTGATACTAATGATTTTGTGTTTTAAGTCATCTTGGAATCTTTTGTCAACTAAAAATCATTCTAAACAAGCTTCTTTCGTGGGATATCACAACCTTGGTTGTAGAACATCCCCCTAAATCCTAAATGTGGGAATAAGTGGTTCAAAGTGTTTGTTTTGGTTTTATTTGGAGAAGTTTTGGATTGGAACCAAAATTCTCAAAGTCCACATATTAACCAACCTTCTCAAAACTTTATCCTTCAATTTGGGCTAACCCACCCTATGATGAAGTTATTGCTTTTTGAATCCATTTTTAAAAGTTCACATACTAACTAATCTTGTTCATTTTCATCTTACAAGTCGAACCTAAATCCTCAGACGATGAATCTTTATTCTTAATACAAACCCTTGAATGATGAAACTTTATTCTTAAGAGAATTTTTTAGTAATTTTTGTTTGTGATTTTTCAATAAAGGAACCTCAAACTTATGGCTATTTGGCCAAAATACAATCTAGCCCCTAATTTACAATCGAAAATACAATCAAGCAACGAGCTACTAAAGCCAACAATTTGGAACCAAATCCTAGCACTTTGAAAACCCAAGCCCAAGAGTTGGAACTTAAGGCAAGTACATCTAAAATTGTGTTATGTTTTAAACTGCCCCCTAGAATTAGCTCGAGAATAGTGTGAATACATTTCAAAAATTGTGAATGATTGAAATATGGTGGCCTTTGATTATATCAAAGTCATTATAATATAGTACTACTCTTAAAAAAATGTTGTATAAAGAATTTTCAGCTAATTCTTGAAGGATTAAAGAACAAAGATAAGGCAATTTTTTGCATACATAAAATTACTTTCAAACTAGTTAATAATGATTTAAAAGAGTAGCTGGGCATTTTAAACAACTTATAAAAATGAGTTTGAAACAAAAATGACATTCTTCATCAACAATACCAAAACAATTTTAAAACATGTGGGCAACCATTTTACTTTCCAAAGCTTAATGTGCAAACTTAATAAGATCATTCAATGGTGTAGGCAACTTGAAGAGAAAGGAAATTGGTAGACAATAGAAACATCCAAATTGATGTGAAAGAGATTGGAGTAGTAGAACATGTATTAGTTGCATATAACTTTCTATACAGATTTTACAAAAGTTACAAGCATCTAGATATTAGATCAATAGATATGGAAGAAGAGGGAAGGCATGATGTTGTAAAGCATGATTTGATGTTCAAAATAAAGAGTACAATTAAGAATGACAAAGTTTAGTTTCTAGGTAGGGACACCGTTCTACATTCTACAACAGCAATGGATGGAATAGACTTAGTAGCAACCATTAAAGCAAAAGATGCAATGAACCAAATGCATAAGTTACAAGTTTTATTATTCAAATTTGCAGAACAAAGAGAAGGGCAAATGCAATCATTTCAAGCCTTTGAAGAAGGAAGAAGTGTTTCATAGTTGCTCCCCAAGATAGAAGAATTTGAGTTGACCAAACAAACAAGATTTCACTCTAGCAACAATATGGAAGCAACCAATGCAAGAGCACATTAATGAAGATAACTTACTTGAAGCAAAAGTTCTAAGCGGCACATGCAACTCCGACCTTATGAAAAGAGGAGAGAGTCATTGAAGCTATGACAACTACAAAAAGGATAAGTTATGAACCATGCACCCCAAAGGAGAGACTACAACTTCAAATAAAGAAGCTATAAACGTTTTAGCAAGCAAAAAATATAAAGAATTGTCCAAGTCTAAAGGCATGGCAAGACCTACCATGCTAAAAATGAAGAAGAAAGTGAAAAAAATGGTAATTAGATTGATTTTCAATTCAAGGCAGCAATAAAAGCAGTAGGCAAAGGAGCCAAAGTGAGCTCTACAGTTAATTACTATGACATTCCTAGAAGTAGCTTAAAAAATCATATACATTAAAGAACGCTCTCTAGAAAGAGAGAAGCTAACACTATACTTACACTTGTTGAAAAAAAAGAACTTGTGAAATATTTAGTGGACATGGCCAACAGAGGCTTCCCTTCAACTTAACTTACACTAAGAATTAGGGTAGCCACTACAACACAACACTGCCCTACCCCTTTCAAAGATGGCATTCCTAGTAATGAATGGGTTATATGTTTTCAAAAAAGACATCCTAATATCACTCTAAAAAAAGTACAACCTCTAAAAGTGGCTAGGGCTAAGGGATTGAATCTAGAGCATGTGGCTATTTTCTACAAGAATTTGGGGATTTTCTATGAAAAAACAAAAATCTAGATAGCCACATCTAGAATGCCGATGAAATAGGAGCCCAAGTAGGCAAAAGTGGAGGAGTAAGGTTCTTACAAAAATAGGTGTTAAAAATGTCCACATCATCATATCCAACAAACGAGAATATTTGAAAGCTCTGTCTTGCATCAATGTAGCAAGTGATAGCATTCCTAACTACTACATTTTCAAAAGAAAACAATACCAAAATGCATACATTGCAAAATGTGAAGAAGGTACCAAAATGGGAATACAATGACAACACCCAGCCATTACCAACAGCGGTGTAGTGGCAAACCTCTTCAAAAAATCCCTAAACCTTAACAAAATCTTAGTAGTACAACAACATATTTAGCAATCCTAACACTAAAGGAACCAGCTTCACTATAAATCAATGGATGCCATGGTAATCCTTGTTCCCAGCATAGGATCCTTCTTGTGGTTTCAAGCAATTTCAAATGGACAAATTCTCAACGACTCTTTAGCAATTTAGATGCTCAAATGAAGTACTTGACAATTGCGTTAGGTCCATTAAAAGGATGCCAAATAGGATTTTTAGGATTTTTTTAACCAAGTTTTGGGAAGAAGCTTTGGCAATTTAGGTACGTGTCAAAGGCTTCAAAGTTCACATTATTGAGCATTCACATCTCTGACGAACCATTTTGTTGCTTGTTGGTTTATGAGCTCGTTTATTTTTCTCCATAATAATAGTATGATTTCGCCTCCATTTCTTTCAATTCTAATATCTTAGAAAGGAGAGTTTTTGAATGCAACCACTTTATTTTTAGGTGGCCTATATGTTGTTTTAAGTACTCTAGTTTTAGAATTTTGTACCCCTATTGTGGTCTTAGATTTACCAAAATCCAAAAATCGATTGTCCACCTCTTTGTTTTCTACACATATCTTCACTATTTACTACCTACACTTTCAATTACCCATAGTCTAATTTGTGGTCATTTTGGATGTACCTACCTTATGTCCTGACAATTTGGAACTAGGTCTTGGAAGCTTCAAACCCAAATCTCAATACTTTGGTTATATAAGTTGTCATAATTTAGAACTAAGTTTGGTAGATCAAAAGTCAACCAAAGTTTATTGAAATTGAAATTACATACATGTCACTTGAATATAATTGGACTTGTTGGTTGCTTGGCAAATTTGGATTTTTAGAACCCACCCATTAGGAATTTGAAAATTTTAGTTTAAGCCTGTGGTATTAGATGAGATTTCATGGTTGTAAAGGGTTGCGAGTTCCTAGACTGTTGGGAATATAGGAACTATACAAAATCAACAATCTGACTTGACAAAACTATTGCATTATTTGCATAGTGTTATTTAAATTTTTAAATTTTTTAAATTTTGGCAAGTAGAGGTTGATTCATAGCATAGGGAACGGGCTTCAAATAGCCCTCCAATGCCTCCAAAAAACATCTAATGCTTCATTTCCAAAAACCAAAGAGTACTTTGAGTTCTAGTTTAAGCCCTATGGCTTCAACTTCTAGAATGCAAAGAAAAATTTGAGTCTAGCTTAACCATGTGGCTTCAATTTTCAGAACGCAAAGAGAAATTTGAGTCTAGTTTATCTCTATGGCTTCAAGTTTCCAAAACCTAGAGAGAAATTTGAACCCAAGAAGTTTACATGCTATACAATAATATGTGTTATACATTAATATGTAGATTATTATATTTTTTGAACCTTTGTGGAATTAGCTAAGAATTTTGGAATTGAAATGTCCTCTTGAAATGCACATCTTTGGTACATTGAAGAAAGCAAAATTTACCTCCATGTTAGTGGTTTCTTTTAGGCGTAGGGTCGCTTTCAAAGCACCCTACCTTAAGGATATATTGTGTGTTGGTTTTGAGGTAGTGTACAATCAAGGAAAAAAAAATTTCAATTGCTCAGACTCCCCAATTCTCACATAAGGTGGAATTGCCCAATACCACTATCTACATGTTCCTCCCATTTCCATCACTCACCCATCTATTACCACAATCTTATTAATCCTTTATCACAATGGCAATACACTTGGGGAACAGACACATCAACCCATGCTTCAACAAGGGTCTACTCACAATATAACATTTTAGCTTTGAAAAATCACAAAAAATTTCAATTCTTGTCAGAATGTCTTCATTCTTTTTGCAATTCACTTCTCTCAAACAATTCAACCTCAAAAAAAATACAAGAGCTGACAAATAGCTTCTCCAAAGTACCTAGATAGCAAATCTGTGTGGTAATGGGGGTAGTTCTACCTTATGTCTTTGTATGAAAAAAAATCAGACTAAATTTACAGAGGTTTATTACTTTACAGGTAGTCATCTGCGTGGAAATTCTGAACTCTTTCATTTCTAAAATGCTATGCGATCGTGCACGATATTTGGCAAATTATATTCGAGTTTGCTTCCCCAAATCCTCTTCTCAGCATCTCCTCTGAATGGCTGAGAATACTTTTTTTCTGTTCGACAGAAATAGTCCTATAAATTCTACTTCTATATAAATTAATACAAAGCAGTACTATTCTACCAGAGACAAAAAAATTTGAAATTTTTTTTATGCTTATTCGGTGACGTAGATTCCTCACTGATCCTTTCTATTAGTTGATGGGGACTTCTTTAATTCAAGCAAAAGAATTTTGGGAGTTTTAGGGGACCAAAGATGCTACTTACTTACTTCTGATGATGCCCCTCATTCATAACAGTAGTTCAGTAGGAGAATATGAATTAATTGAATTATTGTTATTATTCTTTGATTTTTTATAAGTAAAAAGAATAATGTTAATGTTAATGTTGGTCCAAAGAGCATCGTGAATTAAAAAAAGATTGTTTGTGGGTAGGTTTGGGATGCCGACCGCATGTCCAAAATTTTGTATCCAATTTCAAAGTCAAGTTACTTTGGGTTTAGTATCATTTGCATTCAAACACACAAATTTATATTTTGCTATAACCTCTAAAGGATTTGATTCATTGGAAATTGATTGAATATCATGTATGAGCTGAATTTAGCCTTTTAAATTGTTGGTACATATGAATCTTTTTATTTTTAGTACATGATATAACGGATTTTCTATCATAGTAAAAAAAATTCAAAACAGATAGTGAAAAATTATCATCGTTACTATTAATGTTGGTCCCAAGAGCATTGTGAATTAAAAAAAAAGATTGTTTGTGAGTAGGTTTGGGATGCCGACCGCATGTCCAAAATTTGGTATCCAATTTCAAAGTCAAGTTATTTTGGGTTTAGCATCATTTGCATTTAAACACACGAATTTATATTTTGCTATAACCCCTAAAGGATTTGATCCATTGGAAATTGATTGAATATCATGTATGAGTTGAATTTAGCCTTTTAAACTGTTGGTACATGTGAATCTTTTATTTTTAGTACATGATATAACGGATTTTCTATCATAGTAAAAAAAATTCAAAACAGTTAGTGACAAATTGTCATCATTATAATTTCTGGGGGAAAAATTAAATTAAATTAGTAGATATAGCAAAAACAATACGATTAATTTGAATTTCTTTCATGAGGTGCAAATAGCAATAGAGATTGGTGTGAAGATTCAACAATAAATTATTTTTTATTTTACACCCAAAACACCTTTGCCAATGACCTTCAAGTTAAATGTCACTATTAAGCTAAACCAATCCTTTTATACAATTGATATATACAAATTTGATACTTTTCACTTGTGGAAGAAAATATTTTCTATTGATTTTGATTTTCTTCAAAGATCTTGA
This sequence comes from Climacium dendroides, assembly GCA_950106755.1. Classification (NCBI taxonomy): domain Eukaryota; kingdom Viridiplantae; phylum Streptophyta; class Bryopsida; order Hypnales; family Climaciaceae; genus Climacium; species Climacium dendroides. The sequence goes on from OX467084.1 coordinate 37,064,202, forward strand.
TGAAAAAATAAAAAAATTGCGCTCATTTTAAGAAAAAAATAAAAAATAAAAGTATATCAAGTATAATAAATACTATAATAGTTTGAAATTTTTAACTTATTACACATTAAATGAAATATAGAATGAGAAACATAATTCATGTATCAAACATTGAGACCAATTAAATGAAAGATGTAAAGGAGTTTTATTAGTAAAAGTAGACACTTGACACCTTTCTAGTTCGATTCTTATTTTATATGAGGGCAAAAAGATTCCGTTTTAAGTGGGTAATAATTTTATCGAAGGTTAAGCAACTCCATAATATTGATGTTTATATAAATGAATGTTGACTTCAAAGCAAAGCAATACTATTGTATAAATTGATTAACTTTGTTATGCAACACAATACATTTAAAAACAATTGATGATGGTCTATAGTGATTGGTTACAAAAAATCTAATGTATTTTAATTACAAATTTGAATTCATGATAAAGGAGTAAAAAAACATTGTTTTCTAATTGCTAACATATTGTTTGTTTGTATGTATGTAAGTGTATGTATGTGTGTATGTATATGTATGTACATATGCATGTATATGTGTGTGTATGTATATATGTATATATGTATGCATTCTCTATGTTGTTATCTCAAAATCTAAAAGCAAATTGGCTTTGCAAACTAATGCAAAATCAAGTGTTGATTTTTAAAGTGATGAAAAATCAAAATGTACATGTGTTAATTTAAAATGTTTAACATGTTAAACTATAAATTTTGTGAAATAATCATAACTTAAAGCTCTTGTAATTGCCATATATTTATGCAAGTGACATACATGTGATCCAAAAAGTTAATATCACAAGCCTTATTATTAATTATTCTAGCAACAACCTTTAGGTTAAATTTTGTTTATGTGATTTTTCTTTCTAAACATAGACCAAGGGTGAATGTTTTTTTGTATTGGCAAACATAAGGTGTGTTTGTAAAGAATCACAACAAAAATCATGGAATTTTGATGACACCATAGATGAAGCCACTCAATTGAGGTTATGGAACTTTTGAGGTCACTTGACTTAAGCCATGACATTTTGAGGCCTCTTGATTGAGGCTACGAAAATCTGAATCTATGTGAAAATAATTGCATAATTTGTTTGTTTTTTCATATAGTAAACAATGGTTTTTTAATGGCAAATTTTCTATTATTCTTTGTCATAGTTTTATGTGCCTTTTTATTTGCAATACACTTTGAATTGCATTACCTCATTCACATCATAATTGCTTGAAGTCCAACCAATTAAAATAGAAACTTTTCTATATTATGGATTTATAGATAAATCAATTTTTTTTTAATTTATAAGTATATGATATTAGATATCAAAATGTAAAATTTTTAAACATTACTACATACTTGTAAAAAAAAAGAGGTTTATAACCAATTTCTAAAGATATTGGTCAAGGTGTTGAAACAAAGACCTTGCTAGTAGATAGGGTGGTCTCTAGGCGCCAAGGAATAGTACTAGAGCATGGTACTCAAGGCCTATGCTAGGCACTAGCTTGGTGCCAATGTGAGCCATTGACACCATGCTCTCACATTATTCCTTGGTGCCCTGAGACCACCAACCATTCTACTAGTACCTTGAAAACTTCACTTTGACATCACTCATAGTATAGTATGGAGAAGGAAGGAGCCTTAGTTATAATAGTGCATTTTATCGTACCCAAATCTTACAACACTAATTTTATGTATTGCATAAACTTGAACCAATCTAATTTGAGTACATAAAGTAGGAATCTATATTTTAAAGGCAAGTTTGACATGTGAATAAACACACATGTGTCTTGGTATTTATATTTTTTTTCATACTATCTTTACAAGGGCAAACTTGCCCCACTTTGCTAGTAAACATTTATATAAGTAAAATATAAGATGCATCAAAATAAAAACTATGATTGATCCCTTGAATGTTTTTATGAAAAAAAGACAAATGCTTAAATTTTAGGTCTTTACAATGAAAGCTTTACTTTTGGAGTGCTTTTAGGTAAACATAGTCATCAGACTTCACTTATATATTACTCTTTAGAAAAAAATTGAAATTGCCTGAAACATCTCCATTGCAAAATTTATTGAATTTTAGATGAAGTTATATAAATTACAATCAATGTTCAAAAAATATGATTGTTATGGATCAACTGCAATCCGGTGCACATATCTCACTTCCAATAGAATCTGTCAAATAATCATTGGTTGGCTATTTGCTTGTTTAGCATGTTGTATTGGAGGGAAGAAGAAGGGACTATCCACCAAGAAGATGCAAGAAAATACACCCAATTATTTATCCCCCAATCAAAACAAAAAAAATACATTTACTCATACGTAATACCTACAATTTTTCCCCCGCTCCCCCCTCCAAATAAAATAAAATAACTTTGATATATAGTATGACATATAAAATACTAATATGAAATAAAGGTATAGTTCAATTGTTCCATATTGATTATAATCAGATATGGTGTAAAAAATACATATATGGTTACATGGTAGAGATAGAGATGGGTGGGGTGTAATGAAAAAATACAATTCACTTGGGATGTTATAATCAATTATATAATGACTTCACACTTTGCTACTCACTCAAAAGAGTAAACACAAACAAGAATATTACATTAACATTATTCAAGGGAGGGTGAAGGGATGTAAGAATATCATCACTAGAAAGGCAACATCTAAATGCAACATGTTACATGCTTTGCACCTAGTAAGGGACTTCAAATTATGCAATGCCTTATCGTGCACTAATTGATCCATTTTGGTTGTGATACTAGAAATACTGAAATAGTAACATGCATTATATCTTCACCTTGACAAGATCAAGATTAGGAATATGGTGGCTCAATCTCCCCATTTTATTCCTAGAAAAAAAGTTATTGAAAGCCAATGATTGGTAGTTGATTATTTGTTGTGTGGGTTAAAAGGTGCAATACATACACAAAAAATGTCTTACAAAAGTGTTTGTTTGTTGCATCCAACAATGATATTCAATGTCCTTGTCTTGAATCCTCTTATAGCCCATACTTATGACCCACACAAAGTTTGTAGTGATGTTATACCTTTTTGTTAAACTCTTTTGAAGATGCTCTAAGGTTATACCAATTTATCCTATTAGTACGTGTGACACTAAATATCAAAGTCACACTATTTTAAAACTAGTATAGAAAAAAAAATTGCAAAGGGTCATTGGGTTTCAAGTGTGAAGTTCCACACATCAAAGAATTATAGTAGGGTGCTTTTTTCCTCCCTACCTCCCTATGGTTAGAACCTTGGTAATACTCCTTTTGTCTCGAAATAAATCCAGGATTTCTTGAAAAGGGCTAGATTAGTGCTTGAGTAGCTCCTATTTTCAAAGGATTGTGTAGTTATTGTAGCTTCTACTAAACCCTATTAGGTGTGAAAGCATGAAAGTTGACAACGAAGTAACACATGTTGAAAAAAAAGCGGCAAAATCTACAAGTTTTTGCCCTTTCTAGAATTGCTCCAATGGTAATAATTTTGATCATTCTCCGATAATGTCCATAGACGTCCTTTGTCATTTCAATTCCGACAATGTCATGTGATTCAAGTCCAATAAATTATTTATAGAAGATTTGTCAGTAATAGTTTTTATATAGTTGTGGGTTGAATTCTTTGCCTTTGGTTGGTTACAAGTTGTATTTTGATTCCCTTTGTAGGAATCAAATTGCTATATAGTCTCTAGAGTGTGATATTTGTGAATTCTTTTACTACAAGGTGTTTGAACTAGCTTCAGTTGTTGTCCATCAACCGAAGTTGTTGAGAGCCAATTTCGAATTTAATTTGGGCCAAGTATATTTGGAAACCCCAGATTTATTTTGGGATGAAGGGAGCATGCTTCAGTGTTATATTTTTTCCAAAAACCAAATTTTTTTTAGTGACACTAATTTTGCGCCGTCACTAATAGAATAAATCAGGACTTTGAGTTTTTGAAGGAGGTGCACTCACCTGGACTGCAGTCAAGTGGGAGCGGTGATCAGGTGCCGGTAGGCTACAAATCTCGAGAAGAACAATCATGCTCAACTATAAAAGTCCTAAAGAATTTCTTCCCTTGCCATCTTTCTTAAAATGATTCCATTTCAGTCTGTTCCTTAAAAAAAAAAATACTCAATTTTAAATGGTGTTTTAAAAAAAAGAAATACTAAATTCTAAGGACCCTGAACTGGACAACAATTTTAAATTTAAAAAAAAATTGTTTGTTGTGGATAGACTGAAGGTGAGGCTTTGTATCATGCAATAGTACAATTTGGGATGGGGAACCCCTAAGGACCCTCGGTATTTTTCAAGAGAAATTGTCAAAAATTGTTAACATTGACTAAAATTAAAAATTAAAATTTTTATATTTGAACTTCAATCATGCAAAAGTATTGAAATTTTTTTCAAACCATTTGTGCGTGTGGAGAGATTACATACAATGTCAAAAATGAACAAACAAACAAACAAACTTCTTTTCATTTTTTTGCACTTCATGATTTTGTGTCTCTCTACCATTAACTCCTAAATGCTAAGGCTTTTCTTAAGCTTTTAGGAATTTGCTTTAAATTGAACAAAAAGCCAACATTTTGATAAGTTGTATCAATCTTTTTTGAGTTGTAACCATACATATTTAAACTAGATCTATTAGAGATCCTTTAGGAAAAGAAAACACAACAATATCAGTTATGAATTGAAATATTATGATGTTTGATTAGGGTGTTAAAACTATGAAAGTGATTTGAAGTCTTTCAATCCTCTTTTTTCACATGTCACATCTAAAAAGTCAATTACCAGAAAAATATGAGGATAAAGGGCCTAACATGTATAACTCCAAACAATTTGTGGCTTCTCAAAATCTACTCTACGATTTTTTAAATGAATTTTTAATGCATTTTATTCTCCAAGATCTAGTGTATTTGAGGCTCCTTTCCAAGAGCCCTCAAAACTATGGAAAGTTAAGATTACAATGGACACCCTTGCACAAAATCCTAAATAGAAAAATCATAATCATTCATTTTGAAAATCAGATTTTTAGATGCTAAAATTAGACTTTTAAAATATTTAAAAAAATATAAACTACTAAAAATAGTAAATTGATAAGATTTTATTTAACTTCAAAATATTATTGATACCAAATTTTGGTGCCTTAGGCATATAGGGGCTGAGTTCTAAGCCTTGTTAGGTAAACTTATGAAATTTAAAAAAAAAAATATGGAGTCTGGATTATTCTAACCTCCTTTGCCTTGCAATGCAAGTAGGTTAAGTGAATTGGAAATACACTAGTCATTTTTTGATAATTTATTGTGTTATAAGGATTTCTTTAATTTCAAATACAAATGAGAAGCTTGAGACAAACATTTGGAGTATGTGGAAAAATTTGCAAAAAAATTTAGATTACAAATTTCAAGATGATAGTGTTTGAAGTTAGATGTAAATATTTTTTTCTCAAGGCTTGTCCATTATGTTTTTTAGAGTTTGACACTTCTTAAAATGAGATTTTTGGGCTAAAATGTTGTTATTTTATTTTTACAGTTGTATGCTATATTATGTAAATTATCCTTATGCTGATTTTCAAAAGTAGATGAAGAATTTAGTAGAAGATGCCAAAATTGCGTGGATGTTGTGGGGCAACATAACTTTCATCTAGTCATTCAATTGGAATTTTTAAATTCCCATAGAGGAGAGAATGTTCTTATCTTATGTCAATTATTTTGAAAACATCAATTAAAAATTGACTTAATAAGATCCTACCTGAATTTTCAAGTGTTTGTTGAGAGGACATTTGTTTTTTTAGGAGTTAATTAGCGTCTTCTAGAATATTAGCATCACCATACAAATTACTTTTGAAAAGACTATTATTATTACAATTTAGTAATCTTTCAACCTAATCTAATTCAAAATAGTGTGACTTGTCACATGCACTATCAAAGCAAATCAACAAAGTTGCATCTATGATAGGACCCTATTTGTGCCACAATTTGGAAGTCATTTAGTCTTTATCACTATGTATTGCTATTGTACATTTCAAATGTATTAAATTAGTACATAGCTATTGGTAGAAAAGTGACAAAATTAGTCACATGGCCCCCAAAAGCCTCACTTTATAGTGGATGTGAAGAAAATTTGTAAAGCCATCAGGTGAAAATTGAGTGAAAAACAAACTTATTCTATAATCCATTACAATTTGAGTAACATTCATGAGGACATCAAACTAGAGCATCTTTTGAATTTGAACTCAACTAACAAAATGAAATTGACATGGTCTTGATTTGGTATTTATTCAAAAACTCAAAAAAATTCCTTAACATTCTATTGCAATTTGAACCATGATTATAACCTTAGAGGGTCATTTTCCAAAAATCATAAAATGATCCAGAAATTTGCTTTGGACTACAATGTTGTATACAATAACATATACCAATAATGCTTTTTTTTAAAATTTTGAGACTATTTTTTAATGTAGTATGGATTTTTCAATTGTTCTTTAAAAAATTTATAGAAATTTAAAATATTTATAAAATAATATTTGAAATTTTAAGATTTATATAAATATTTTATGACTAAAAAAATATAATTAGTCATTTTTAAAAAGAAATTTATGGGGTAAAATAGGGTCTCTCCAATTTACATTTAGTTGCCATGCATCCTCTAAGAAAATCTATTTCCATTTGTTTTTTTCTAATTTTTAAATTTTTTTTCAACTTATGTAAGAGAAAAAAATGCCAAACTATACCAAATAGTTTGACTATGTGCTAACTACTAGCACGTAGTAGATTAACACCTAGATGTCCAAATCCAATCTACATGGTAAACACCATTTGTAAGTTAGATTTAATCTTTTCAATTATAATCAAGTTTCAATCTCATATTTTTATTACACAATCCTCTCTATTGCTTAACATTGTAGAATTCAAAGTCTCTATTAGGTTTGAAAAAATTGTCATTGTAACAAATTTTATAGCAAAACTTGAAAACAAATAGGTAAAATTAATAAGAATAATTCAAATAATTTGAAAATTCTTCTCAAAAATCAAGATACAAGTAGATTAAATTTTTTTTTAAAAAGAATTCTAATTGTTAACATCCAAAACTCCCTTAAATATGACCTTTAAGTCAAATAATTGCTATACAAAAAATAATTTTAGTCTTTACATTGATAAAATTCTTATATTGTATGATATGTTTTTTTTTTTTTATAAGTGTTGTCTTCTCAAAGGTTGCCCTTGCAAGTATGAGGTTTTCTCATCTAACGAATCTATGTGATCTCATATTTTTAGATACACCAATGTGTTGATGCAACATATACATTGACAAAACCTATTGGTATAAAACAATGCAAAACTCTAGTTTGAATTGACCTCAATTATTTCATAGAACTTTTAAGTTTTTGCAAACTTTTCATGTTTTTTTATACAATTCTTTAACCCTACAAGTTCATGGATGGTAGGATAAGAGCGTTTCAAGACAAAATAATTCATAGCTAGAGAAAAATCTAAACATCAAATCATTCTTCATTTTTTGAATTTTTTTATTTCTTCCCATTCCTACATAAAATGATTTAAAACCCTACACAAAAAATCATGGGGCAATAAATGACTGCACTAGTTGAATAGTAGACAAAAAAAATTTCAACATATATGGATGTATTTCATCCACTTCATAAAGCTCCATAGAAAACTCTTTAAAATAATTTTTTGTAATCCATCAATTGGATGCCCTAATTCTTTGGAAATTAATTCATACAAATATTTCATTTTTTCAAGAAGAAATAAAACTCAATCCTCATTCTAGAACAGTGTAATTTTTTTGGATTTTTATTATTTGATTTCTTTTGTGGCAATCAAGTGCATGATGAAAATGTCTCTCTATGTTATTTTAAATCATTTTATACATTTATGTTGCATCATAATTTACTATAATAAGGGACGCTTTACACTTAGAAGTTGGGTTGATTTCCCTTGAGATAAATTGCACAAAATCCAATGGATTTGATTGGTTGATAAAAATAAAATTTTATTAAAAAAAATTTAATCCTAAAGTTCTATAGTCCCTATAAGGGATAAAATGAATTTTGGATAGGATTCTAATTTTTAATTTCAATTAGTACACATGAGCAAAATTTATTCCTCAATAACCTCAAAATGGGGGAGATTATATAGTACAAAAAATCCACAAAAAATAAAAATAAAAATTTTAATATTTTTTTTCTTGTAGATTATACTTTTGTCTAAATGCAAAGCTTTGATTTATTCCATTTGGATTAGTGATGTAAAAGTTATGGAGCTTCTTATTTTGTGGGCAATGAATCATCAACTTCTTGAAAGAAATTTTTTCTCTCACTTTGAATGTTAATATCTTTCAATCTATACAGTCAAAAATCACAAAATTTTTACAACATCATCTAAGACGAGTGTTCAACAAAATCCTACAATTAGATTCTAAATTTTTATTTATTTATAATTTAATAGATGAATGTAGCAAAAGTGGTAGTTTTGAGTGATTTTTGACCAAAAAATGGCCTTTGGACTTTAAGAGTCAATTGAAATGTGAAATTGACCTTCTATTCTTTGTGCATCCAATTCATAAAGCTTGAACCATGTCAATCATGTCTTCTTTAAATAAAAAATTCATTCCAACAAATTCATTTGGCCTCTAAGTGTAAAAGGGGGTTCAAATTGATTTCACCCTTTTGTCCAATCGCAAGTAAGGATTTGGGGCCTTTTACACAACAAATTGGTAGGGCTTATAGGTGTGAAGAGGCCCTAAGAAAGGTGTGGCGAATCCATGATCTATCTTGGAGGGATGGGTAAAGTTGTGCCCATCCCTTCAAAATCCATATACCTATATCTTACCTTAGGTCACATGCAATTGCATCAATCAATAAATTGCTAAAAAAATATTGTTCTCTTAGCAAGTGTCAAGGTGGTTTCTTTTGTACTTATTCACAAAGGAATTCTTTCTTTTGTACTTATTCACAGAGGAATTCTTCTTGTCTTGGTGTTTCAAAGCTACTTTCACTACTTGTTTAGTGAAGTAATGGTAACTTGGACGTTACCAATTGTTCTATTTCTCCCCGGCTTCTTATTGTATGTGTCAATTGGTCCCATTTTTTTGAGCCAGTGCCTGTATTCAACATTGGAGTTATTGCATGAATTGGGTTTTGGGGGGCTATTTTCCAAGTTTTTTTGGGTAGAGCAGATTCCATTACAAGAGGATAGTCCAACACAGCCGACTCAAGCCCGGAGTTCCTCAGCCCTGTTGGAACTCCTGAAACTCCTGGCGCTCTTTATTCGTCTTATACTTCTTCACGAAATCACCTGAAATTGACTATTGAAATCAAGAGTCTTCAGCGAGGTCTAGAATCATGCATGCTGTGCATGGCCCTACCTTACTCAAATTTTAAAAAAACTGACTCAAAACCACTTGAAGGCGGGGCTTCGTAGATTTAAAAAAAAGAGAATCAATCATTTCCCCCTTGAACAGAACAAGTGTGCAGTACAGTGCTTGATTCAGGAGCACTGGATCCAGTTGAATGTGGATGCATTTGGCAAACAATGTTGTCTAAATGCTGAATTTGAACCCGTCCAATGCTCGAAGTAGAAAGGCATTCAGCTGTAGGTAATGTATCATTAAGAATCAATGAACCAGACAACCAGTGACTTATTATTAGGTATAATAAATATATTGTTCTTCTTGAAATTTGGATCATGTTTTACTGGAAATGAGAAAAATATCAAAACAGTAAATTATTTCATTTGTTAAAATCAAAATTAAAATGCATACATCAGCTGACAGAAATTAAAACAGCTTGGCAGGTTATCCGTCAGATGATGTAGCTTGCATTTTAATCCAGATGAGAAAGTTACAGCTAGGTTAGTTTTGAAGGACTGAAGCAATGAAGACTGATTGCATGTAAGTTATAAGGTAGAAGCACCCGTTGTGAACCACTCCTAGTACCCAACCTGTACGATGCACTATTTCCAACCTTATGCTGGAACTCAAGCTTGGAATGGTGTTTTTTTGTCCTTTTCAAAGTTGGGACATCTAATAAGATCATGACACATGTCTTGAAGTAGTTGGCAAGAAAGTAGGAAGTAGTGAGTGACAAAGTAGTTGCTTTTTGAATGATCGAGTTGTACATGTGTACATACCTAGACTATCTAAAGCAACAAAGTAACTTTCGTTCCAATGAGGCCATTGATGTTCTTTAGGTTTGTGGCTTGTCTTGGTTGCATACCATCTACTTGGGTATGGCTTGGGAAAAGAAAGAAAGAAGAGAAACATGTGACACAATAGATTGTAAACGTGGAATTCAACAAACTTAACTCCTTCCGGAAAAAGAAAGAGAAAAGAAGAGACACAAGTTACAATATATATTGCAAACTTTAAATTCAACTAATTTACTTACTTTAGTATGCCATATTTAACTACTTTTGGACTTTTCAGGGAATTTTGGACTTTAACCAACGGGAGATCTCCGGTTGTCATAGATATCTAAAATCTAAACTTGTTGTACATTTTTCAAACCACCTAGTCCAAAATCTATATCATATCTAGATTCCTAAAATCTATAGAAATCAAAATCTACAATTGTCTTAGATGTCCCTTTACCAATTTTGGACTTTGCAAAGTCCAAAAGTAGTAAAATATGGCATTAGTGCTTTGGGAAAAAGAAAGTAAAAAGAAGAGAAACGTGTTACAATAGATTGCAATCTTGGAACTTGACTTCACTCTTTGGGAAAAAGAAAAGAAGAGAAACGTGTTACAATAGATTGCAATCTTGGAACTTGACTTCACTCTTTGGGAAAAAGAAAAGAAGATAAACATATTACAATAGATTGTAAACTTAGAATTCAACACACTTTCTTCACTAATTTGGGCAAAAGAAAGTAAAAAGAAGACTACAATCACAGGAAGACCGGCAGGGCGGTAGTCCCAGGGGTATTCTATTTCAATATGCAACTTTACCCCCAAAACTTTCTTAAAACAGGAAGTTTGTGGGGGAGGTAAACTTGCATGTTGGAATATAATACCCCGTGGGGAGACACCCTGCCGGTCTCCCTGTGAATAATCGAGAAGATATGAATCACCTAGTTGCATTTATCTGTACTTGAGATTCCCATCTGGCTGTTCCAGCTACCTAACATTATCACTGTATCATGCAATCCATTGTTTTTCAGATCGTTTTCTCAGTTCAATTTTTTCTTTCAAACTTTCATTTTTTGGGAAAAAGTTACTGACGTTTGTGAGAGAGGCAGACTGTTTTCGACTTTGATATTCAGTTGCTCACTGTTTGAGATTTAAGTTAGAGTTGAGCCAGGGGACTCGTGAATTGTGTAAAGCTATCGACTCCCTGAAGTTGAGGGCCTGAACGGACTTCGTCAATTGCCTGCAGGCAGGGCCAGACGACTAAGATAGACTGCAGTGAGCGCATGATCTCGCTGATCGATCGAGACCCGGAATTCCAGGAAAAAAACAACCATTTGCTTTGGCTATCTTTGTTTGCGATCGCACGGAAGTCGTTCCACTTTACAAAAGATTTGTAACTTAAGGCATCGTGCAGAAGAGACAAAGCCCAGGTTTAGGAAAACTTCTATTTTAGTCTCTGGTTAGTACACTCGGTTCCATTTTCAAAAAGAAGAAGAAATCTCCTTTCCGTGCAGTAAAGCTTTGCCTTTATTTGTGTCAAAAAAAAAAGAAAAAAAGAAGAAGAAGAAGAAAAAAGACACAAAGTCACAAGGAGCTCACACTCGAGGGTCCGTCCTCGAGAACTGGCTGCCATCGTATACTGATACAGTAGCTATTTTTAGAATTGCTTTCCGCCGCACCTTCCCCAAATACAGTACAGTACTCCGGAGTGCAGTAGTCATTGTAGTTCCTTTATGAAATGATGTCGTTTTACATCTCTAAAATCTAGGCAGTTCCGTCCTAGATTGAAATGCAATCAGGTGCTACCAATCAATCATATACGGTACCTTACTGTTTTTCACCTTGGACGCTTTGTTTCTTTCCGGTGACTAGATTCTGGTCGCAAGTGGAATGTTGCCGAGCTCCAATGACTGAGTGTAACCGCTACTAGGAAACGTGTGACCAACGAACTTAACGCAGCCTTCGAGCAATCGAGCTGCCCACAGCTGGTTGGACCATGCACTAACCATCTGAGTTCAGTCGCCGGAGCCAGAAAAAAACGGCTTCCGACGGAACGGAACGGATATTTCTTTAAAATGCTGACATTCTTCCGCCATTTTTCCATTGAGTTTCTAGGACTTGTGTAGATTTCAGACCATGGTCTAAAGTCTAGGACTGGTTTACATTTCAGACCATGGTTGTGCCAAGTTTGTGGAGTATTGCCATTTTAACGAAATATCCGTTTTGATCAAAATTTGTTTTTTTTCATGGTGAAAATGGATGAATTTTTGTGTGGATTGAATATATTGGGAAACCTATAGTAATATGGCACAATGGTGCAATGTAATATATAAGTAGTTTTTCAAAACTACAAAAATTTAATATGGAAATGCATTAAAAAAAACAAAAAACTTTTTCACCTTGAACACTAATACCTTTTAATCTACTTGGTCAAAGCTTTTGAAATTTTTTTCTTGACAAATTCTTATACAAGTCTAATGCACAATCATGTGGTTGAATATGCAAAAAAAAGTAGGGTTTTGGGGGGGTCATCATAGTCCTTTGCATTGGAAATGACAATTATGGATTGCTATTTGGGTGTTCAAAAGATAGTCTTGAAACTTTAGGAATTAATTTTGAAGTAGTAATAATGGAGATAAGAAATATTTAAAATAATATTATTGCCCTAGAAACCTTTCACTACAAGAAAATAGCATCCGAATTGACATGTCCGAATTGACAGACAATGTCCGAATTGACAGAAAAGTATCCGAATTGACAAAAAAAATGTCCAAATTGACTAAAAATTGACAGAAAAAACGTCCAAATTGATAGAAAATGATAGCATTCCCTTGTAGTATTTGGTCTAGATATACTATCAGAGGTCTTGAAGTCCAATGTGCTTGTATGGGGATTTGAATGTAGAATGACAATTTTAAATACAAAAATTGATCAAACTTTGTAGAATTTAAGACAAAAGTAATTTGGAATTGTACATTGAAGTTTCAAATGCTTGCAAATGGAGAATTGGAATTGTTGATAGCCAAAATTTTAAAGAAAGGTTTGTGAAAAGAGGGCTTGGAGGCAAGATTCTAACTTCTTGGCTTTGCATTCGGAATTGTTTGATTGCATTTAGTTTGACAACAAAATAGAGTGGCTTCTAAAATGCAATTTTTCCCTACTCATATGGACATGAAAGCATTATGAAACTCATCAAAGGCAATTTTGAGTTTGAAAAAATCCATAATTCTTTTATGATTATGACTCAATATGAAAATTCTCTCTTATTACCTTAATTACCTTCAATTGTCTTATGATATGGATTGAAGGTTAGAACATCATCCAAATTAGCAAAGTGAACAATATACTTATTTAAAATCACGGCAAATACAAACCGTCCTCACCCCTACAAATTGATTTTAGACTATTTGTTTGCTAAAAGTATGGCCCCCTTACATGTTAGGGGGCCAACACTCTTCAAATGTAGATGAAAAGAGCTATAGGACCTTCACACATTCTTTTGACACTCAAGCCTAGCATATCAAGGAATGACCTTTGAAATCACTATTCATCCTATATTTAATTGCTTTATTCTTTATTTTATTTGATTAGTAGTCACTCAACTATTTATGGATGATATTTGATGAGGAAGGGTGAAGGACAAAGAAATTGAGGATCCTTCAAAATTAGATGGAAAATTTGAGCGTGCCAAGTTTGGCGAGTAAAGACTTCTTGTCATGTGAGGCAGGTGGGCAAAGTTAGCCGGGGAGCTACATAGTTGAAGTTTGCAATTGTGTTGCCATGTAGACCTGGTGGACATGGGAGAGATCAAATAAGAAACCTTTACTTATTAATTCCCTCAAGATTCAGGGTTTTCATAGTGAGCGGACGTCCGGTTCGCCCGTCCGATTCGCCCGACAGGGCGTGGACGTTGTAGTCGGGGCGTAGACGGGATTGTCAAGGCATGGATGGGATCATCAAGGCACGGTCAAGGCGCAGACGGGATCGTCAGGGCGCGGTCAAGGTGTGGACGGGATCGTCAGGGTGCGGTCAAGGTGCGGACGGGATCGTCAAGGTGCAAAACTCTCAAAATTAAAGCCGTTCAGACCGTTCGTCCGGTCCGGTTTGCCTGTCCGGTTCGCTTGTCCGTCTAGTCTGGTTCACCTGTTATGACAACCCTGTCAAGATTGTCCAATCTCAACCAATGAAGTTGTCCATTGATTTTAGTGAAATTTAAAATCCTCCTTTTCTACTCACTAAGGCCGGCAAGACAATTGGTATTTACTTCTTGTCTTTTTAGTGCTTTTTTTTGCCAACCCAGTTCACATGGCAAGAGGCCTTGAGGGCAATTTTTTTTATTTCATTTATTTTAAGCAATGCAAAAAGCAATAACCATTGGAAAGATGATGCTATTTACATACATGGGAGTGGATGAAACTTAATATATGAATAAAATTTTATTTATTCATTCATCCTGAAATAGAGCAATTTCATCTCAAATTTGGTAGTAAATGGGCGATTTCATCTCAAATCTGCTGAAAAGTGAAATTTGAGATGAAATTTGCTGAAAAGTGAAATTTGGTAGTAAATGGGCGATTCATCGACTCCCATGAACGAACATTTTACCCAAAATTCCCTACCAAATAAAATAATCACTTTTCAGCAGGAAAAAAAAAATCACTCAAATAAAAAACCCTGCCTAAAGGGTTGCCATGCTCCAACCACATATCTGCAATCACAAGTGGTATCCAAATCATCAAAATTCCATGCAGATAAGAGGCATCAAATGAGCACCTGCTACCTACATCCATGTGCGCATGTGGTGTACTTATTAGAACATGTTCACCAGTCATAACTTACTTGGACGTCCAATTAATCCCAAAATGAACTTTGTGGGTGGGGATCACTCAACTGCCTCAAATCTCACATTATTATACTTCGTGGCCTATTTAATTTGTTTCTCTGGCTTGTTTGGAAAAAAACAAAAGGAATCATGGACTATTTATTACATGCTCTTCATCTAACTTAAGGTAGGTACACCCAAATGTGCCACTAACCTTAAACCGCCATCTATACTCTACGTACATCTCCAAAATCAGTTATGTACCTATGTGGAAGAAACGCTTTTAGAATCAAACTTTGTTCCTTCATAACTTTTGCATACAGTATCCAAATGCCATGTTCTCTGGTGTGTTGGAACCTCCCTTCACTTGCCAACAAGAACACATGAAAATTTGACTAGTCTAATAATAGAAAGTAGGCTCGGTAGCAAAAAGTGGTGGTTTTGGGTGTACCTACCTTACAGTGGAAGTAGCAGCGGAACTTCTTCCATGACAATGGTCAAAAAAAGAGAGGAGCGACTATTCCCTCTTTTAGAATGCAGGGTCTCTCTCTACATTTGCTGCAGATTCAGTGCCGTCCCTTCTCCCTGTTTCATGGGGAGCCTTTCAGCAAAGGGACCACTGCAGTGGTGGTGGTGGTGCAGTTTCTGGTGCAGCAGCAAACTGAAGCAGTTGAGTTGGCTGTTGCAAATTCACTGTAGACATGGAGAGGCTTGTAGCCAGGATCTTGGTTAGTTGACATAACATCATTTCACATGGTGTGGGAAGGCTCGCTTTTGGAATTGAAGCGAGCCCAACCAACTATACAAGTAAGGAGTGAAGAATATTCTTCCAAAAGATGAGGTTCCTCAAAATTGGACCATGGCATCAAGAAGGGGTGAGGCCACAGTCCGGGGAGATTTTTAGCTTAACCAGCTAAAATCCTACATTTTCTGAGACCAAACCGTTGCTTGAAGCATTCTCTCGGCTAGACCTTTATAAAATAGAGAAATATTCTCTGATTTTCCTCTTAAATGATCGGTTTTTTTCTGAAGATTTTGAAATCCATTTGGAAATTCTCAAAATCAATCGGCTAGCTCGTAACTAAATGCCAATACTCTCCTTACATTGGGTGAGGCAACCTCGTGAGATGTGGCCGTGCACTCAAGCTCCCATGCTTCATTCCAACAACCACTTAAAGTCCTTGTTAAAGTTCCCTTTTCCTTCTTTTTTCTTGGAACAAATGAAACAGAATTTTATTGTAGGGGCAAAGTACAAGAGCACTACACTAAAATTGGTAAATAGTGTTGGTTACACTAATTGTCAACAATAACATTAGTTGTAATTTTGCAAGGTTAGTGTTAGAACATTATTTACCCATTCTAACACTATTTTAGCTCTATAGTAAAATTTGGTCATTTCAACATTTCTACAAGAGTGCATTTAGTGTTAGATGGGAACAAAATATAGAAGTTGGAATGGTGGGGAAAAAGCAGTGTATGAAATGCTTAAGTAAGCAATGAAATGCTGAAATGTTGAAATACATAATGAAATGCTGAAATAAACAATGAAAAGCTAAAATGCTAAAATAAATAATGAAATGCTAAATTGCTGAAATAGATAATGAAATGTTGAAATGCTGAAAATTTTCATAGTATATGTATAAATTGCTAAATATAGCAACAACCAAAAACACAACATAATAATCCTAGTTGTAGGCCAAAAATTAAAGGATAAATATAGTAAAATATCAAAAAAGATTTTAAAACTGCCCTATTGAAATTGGTCAGTTCTTGCCCTTGGAAGTATTATAAGTGTTTTGCAATTATTTCTTGGAGATGTGGAAACAATTGTCCTACATTCCTTGAGCCATCAAGTCCTAATGCCAAGCCACAACGAATCATTGTTTTTCTAGCATAGGACATGTTGCCACCATCCACCTCTCAATGAACAACTTCTACACTATCAGCAACCAATTGTAAAAAATACGTTTCTTGACCATTGTCCATTTGCCCGGAGGGTATTTTGCCAAGCATTTTGTTGTATCAACTCAATTTTCTTGGCTTCCCACCATCTTGTCCATGCATCTTTGCTTTTTGAAATGAGAAATGTATTTGCTAGTTGGCAAAGGTGAGTAGAATATGGAGGCAAAAATTTGAAAACTGTATTTTTGGCAACTAGGACAACAACCAATCTAGGGTCAAATACTCTAAATGAAAATCCCCTTCACAAGACTCCCAAATGATAGGTGGTTTACATTTCAATTTGAAGCTCCTTTTTAGGGCTACAAGTCAAATAACTATGTTGGGATAGAAGGACTATATTGTGGTTATCCATGAATTGATTGACTCAATTCGTTGTGATTTTGTTGACCAACAAAACATTGTCTTTGAGATCGACAAAATAGGTTGTAAAAATGGACTCAAGAGCTACAAGAATAGAAAGGGTCAATTCATGAAGTAGGTGAGAGGAAAATTTGACACCTAATTTGCGAAGGCAGTTGAATTCTTCAAGTAATATAGGATACAAATATTGCACCCATTTGCTCTTCTTTTTGCCTTGATCTAGTCTGGCCTTTGGAGAATGGCGCTTCCTATTGCCCAAACGGCTTCGACTTTTGGGGGGTGCACTACAAAGGAAGTTCATGGGTGAAGAACAACCAAACCCTAACTATCCATTTCTATTTTTCCAAATTACTTTCTAATAAACTATAATTTCAACCTACAATTTTGAGCTTTGTTTAACAATGTCTATAGATTTCTATTGCCAAAAATTTCAATCCTAAATAACATGTGATATATTGTCTAGAAAGGATTGAAAAATGAACTAAAATGGCATGTTTTTCAACTAAAATATTTATAGAGATCACATGAAGATGACTATTGTATCAATATTCAGCCAAAATAAACTTTTAGTAGAAAGTTATTTTGTAGAATTTTTTTTTCATTTTTCAATTTTTTTTCTTATATAATATAGGGGTGTGAAAGTTATTTTTAGCTTTATAGTGTATCTTTTTTTTCCTAAAATTTGTAACTAATTATTATTAACATAAAAAATACCAATAATTTAGAACATAAACTTTCAAAGTAGGAAAATCTATTCATATTTTTTTTTAGAAAAAAATTAAAATTTTAGGATATAATATAGGGGGTCCAAAATTTGGTCGCTCCTCATCCATGAACTTCCTTTGTAGTGCACCCCTCGGGCTTCGATTATAAGAGAATAGAGTGATGGGGCCTGCAATATCTTCATGGAATTGATGATGTTGCTGCCACCTCGGTTGGCTTTCATGAAGTTGGCAGGGTGTTGGCCACGAAAGTGTTTTGGAAATGCTTGAATAACCCGAGCATTGAGGCCAACCAAGCCGTGAACGGCGACGTCTTCGATCATCCAAGAAGTGACAGATTGGTGAGTGGCAAGGCTAGAAACTTGTTAAAGACGGTGGAGAGGGGCATTGGGAGGAATCGCACCAAGCGGGAGGGGGTCCATGGTCGGCTACAAAAAAAGTAGAAATGTGGCTGTAAAAAAAAAGGGCGACAAAAAAAAACTATTTTTCAGACGAAATAGAGGAAAGAAAGATAAATCCAATGGTGTCATTCAATGTTCAATCACATACCTCATTAAAAAATTATAGGCGTCAAAAGTTTGAAATCAAGCAGCAGGAAACCACATAGTATACCCCTCCTGTGGAAGGAGCGCCTTTGATGGACTGGAGAGTTCTCCACCTCTCCTCACAATCTCTCTAAGGCGGTCACCAAACAAGAGAAGAGCGGAGTAAGGAAGCAAGCAAAAAAGAAAGTTTTCTAGAGAAGAAAGGGTCAAAATTTGACGGCAAGAGGTGGAAATTAGAGTTTCCCAGGGAAAGGCCAGAGTTTGACGACGGGAGTTAAGTGCCCAACACTATTTACACATAAGTTGGAAAATAGTGTTGGGGACAAAAAACAGGGAACAATACTAATTATCACCCAACACTATTTATCAATTTTAGTATAGCCTCAAGGGCATAGTAGAGAAAGTTCTCCCTTTTCTACCTAGAGGTCTCATTAGCATTAGGAAAAATTTCAGCCCTCAAAGAGGCCATGAGTTCTGTACCCCCACAATGCAATTATAGAAAAAATTATAAATTATAAATTTATTTTTTATTTTTTTATTTTAAAATTTGATGTGTCACTATTGGTGTCACTTCAACATTAAGTCAGATTGTCAATTTATATATATATATATATATATATATATATATATATATATATATATATATATAATTTATTTATTTATTTTTCCATATTTGCACCACTAGGGGGCCGAAAATCAAAAGTTAGCAATTGTTTGCAAGGTTCAAATTTTTTGTAATGCCTCCATGTCTTCCACAAAGGCCATAGTTAAAGTTTGTTAAGTTGGGGTGAGTGTAATATTGCCCGCTACAATTATTGAGCAAATGTAGAAGTGACATGAAGAAGGGCACAACTTTTAATGTGACATGGTATTGGTGAAGAGCCGTTTTAATCAAATAATTGAACATGGCAAGCAAAATGTAGAATTGCTAGGACCGATTGGTACGGCTGGTGGTGATGCTTTAACTGTAGAACAAGGTTCGCATCTCTTTGCCGGAATATTTCTTTTTTTCAAAGAAATAAACTTCAACAGATGCTAAAAATGTAATTTTTTTGTGCCAATATTTTTTTCAACATACAATTTTTTGGTTTTTGAAAAAATAATATCCCTAAAATTTTGTCATGTATTTTTAGAATGGTTTTCTGTCAATCCTACCCTACTACTATAGTACCTATTGTCATACATGTAAAGAGATGTATTTGTATTTTTAAATCTTCAATAGAGTTTGGAAATCAATATTATTTGTCAGGGACTTAGGTTATAAACTCTTTGTTGGTTTTAAATGAGAAGAGAGGAGGTTTTATATTGAAAGTAGCTCACTACAATAGGTAATTGTGAAGAAGTTTAATCCCTAAAATTCTTTCATGTTCAGAGGCCCAAAAGGCCAAATTGCTTCAAAATACTTGTCTCTAAAGTAAGTTCAAGATTTTCATCAATATTTATTTTTAACAAATTCAATTATAGGATCCTTTAGTTAATTTGTTCAAGTACATTGTCTCCAAATTTTAAAGTGAATATCTTCACTGATAGCAAGGTCAATGTGCCTTTATAAACAAGAAGCCAATGTTGTGACAAGGACGTAGTATCTTGTATGCAACTGATTGTTTATGATAGTTATATGGTTTTTTGTCTTTTGTAATGAAGGTACAAATTTTTTTATCGTTTCCTTAAAACATTACAAAAGTGAGTATTGTGAGGTACAATATACAAAAAAGGGCTTGGAGCACCTTTTTCAAAGTAGGTTCCAAAGGTCCAAAAGTAAGTACCAAGTTTGTAGTCATTTGAGCCTTTGAAACCATGACCTTACATTAGAGCTTGGTTCCCTAGGACCTCCTTTCTACTAGTGTAGAACTTGTGATTATACCTATTTCTAAATTTAATTTTGACTCTAATTGCATATGCTTTTTTTTAAAAGAACTTTGAGGTTTTATTAAAGAGTAAAGAAGGATGACAAATTAAACCCCTTAACAATAGGCCCAATCCCTTGGGCTTAATTTCTGGATGATTGTATGAAAGGCTAGTCCTATTTTGTGTCACATTCAGAGTAATAGAGTTGTTTTTTGCTAAAACTTTTGATGGTAGAACCCAATGAACTTGAAAATTTTATTGGAAATTGTCAACTTGATTGCGATCATATCCCTTAATTTTAAAAATTTTAAAAATAATTTTATATTTAAAAGTCAATTTTGCTAATTTGTCACACTTTAGGTTTAGGATTGTTTTAGCATTGGGGAGTATTCAAAATTAATGAACTAAAAATTTTGTAGTCTATTTTCACAATAGGGGGATATATGCCTACCAGGGAAAATCTTTAAATATATTATTTTATGGCCTCCATATTTGTATAAATAGGGCTCCTTAACCTCTTTTGCATGCATACTTCTAAACATTGAAGATAGTTTTGAATTCTATTTTTAAGTGAAATGTGATTACTATCAAGCCTTTATAAATGGCCAATTTTTAGTTTTTTTTATTCATAATTTTTAATTAATGATTTTTTTTGTTAAAATGACAATATTCTATGCGCCATTTTCAAATCACTTGGTCTAAACTGTAAAAGTGTCATATGTGATTGGTATAGATTTCATAAATCTAGAACAAATATTGATTTTAGACCACCCAATTTGAACTATAAAAGTAACATTTAGGGCAAATGTAGATTCCAGACATCTAAGAATGGTATAGATTTTAGACATCTAGGTTTAGTGTGCATTTCAGATTGCGTGGTTTGAACTATGAAAACTACCAAAATTGCGAAATGACACCATTATAAATGAAAATTTCCATATTATTGTTAATTTATACCTAGTTGTATCTATTTTTTGTGACAAACTATCTTTTATTTTCTTCCAAATAATACTTCTTAAGTACTTTCAAGTTGTTAATGAAACTAGTAGTTGTTGATTTTTTAGATGAACTGCTAAAATTGTTTTGTTTCATAGTACTTGTAGTACTAAGTGTAGAAACTACAATTTTGGCAAAACAATACCAAAATTGTTTGGTCTTTTTTGCAAACACCCTTCAAGTGAGTCTTTGACAAAAAATTATCTTTAATAAGGATTCTTTTGGAATGTTTCAATTTGTTGGACCTACTTCAATAATCAATAGTGAATAATGTCTACTAAGTACAACATTTTTTTGGTTGTAAAGTCAAAGCTATGTTCATTGATCAATTTTATATGCCATGACTATACAAATTTCAAGCAAAGAACAAGACCTATGCCTTGCTTCAAGGAGATTTTTGATCTCCCTTTGGTTTTTGATCTCCCTTTGATTTTTGATCTCCCTTTGGTTTTTTGATCTCCCTTTGATTTTTGATCTCCCTTTGCCTTACTTCAAGGAGATTTTTGATCTCCCTTTTTGATTTCCCTTTGGTCTACTTGCTAGGCCATCAAATGTTGTTTAGCTTCTAAAGGACTATTTGTCCCCTCATAAGACAATTTGGGTTTGGATAGGTTTGTGTTGTCTCAATTTGTAGTGAATTTTTTTGAATTTTTTTTAGGTTGTGTAGTTTGTTGAGAGCTTTATGGATATATAATTTTTGCTTCAATTGGATGAAAAAATTATCAAGATTTTTTGACAAGATTACAATTAAAGGATAGGTTGTGTAGTAGAAATTGTTTTGACTTTAGAAGGGGTAGGAAACTAGGATAATAACCCAGTTGAGGTGGTCAATGGGTGAACATTGGGAATGTACTCCCCATTGCAATAGTATTGTAGCAATACTATTTCAATGGTTGAACAACATAGTATTGAAAGCATATTGTTGCAATACTACAACAATATACTTTCAATGAAAATAATACACTCCACATTGAAATTGTATTGTTGCAATATTGCAATAGTATGCTTTCAATACCCTACTGTTCAACCACTGAAATAGTATTCAACAACACTATTGCAATGGGGCTTTTTCCTAATGAAGGCATGGCACTTCCCCCCTACATCTACAAAAAACATCCACATAGGAAATTAAAATAAGCTTTAGTACCAGGTACTAAGATCGTGGCAATAGGTTTATGGTGTACTTGAACCAGCCAAGCAATCCAACAAAGAAATGTGAAGATGATTTGCCAAAAATTTTAAGAATCTTTTGAATCAAATGTTGATTGGGTGCTAGAAATCTCAAATAGATTTTTGGAAATGAAACTTAGACAGATTTCCCAACTTTTCTTAGTTCAAAGTTTTTTGAGAAAAGTAATTCTACTATATCTAAATGAAGTTTAAAACTATACTTCAAATAAAATTTCTACTTTAATTTGAGCTCTAGAGCTTCTTTTAATTTTAATTTACATATCCCACATGGTTTGTTTCACCTTCTACCACCCCATGTGTCTATAAGTAAAGAGCTTATCTAACCTCCTAAAGGTCCAAGGACTGTACTTTGATTTTTTTAAGAATTCGGGTAGGCTCTAATGGCTTTCTAATTTGAAATTTTTGCATGAGTTTTTTAAGATGGATACTTCTCATTATAACCTATAAGTGAAGCTTTGTTTCATGCCATTATAATAAATATTGTAAAAATTGGAGTTTTATTTTCAATTTCAATGTCACACTGGGCAGTAAAAATATATATTATAAAAAAACATTAAATATTTTTTTGGAATTATATAGATTGATACCTACTCAAAAAAAATTGAACCATTGAATTCCAAATAATGAGGTAAAAGTTAAGAGAAGTTTTATTTTGTGGGCAATGAAGGTATAAAAAACATATGAAGTTGTCTTTTGCTCTCAATTTTGAAAATTTTCAAAAAAAAAGAAATAGAAAACATATTGATTGTTTACTAGAACATTCTTGCCATTGGAATTAGCAATTCTCACATTCGTCCAAAATTTATTAGCATATTAGTTATATTTTTCATTTAGTAACATCTTCTACTTTGTAATTTAAAAAAAAATATTAAAGTTTTTTTGGTTAAATTTTTTAACGTATATTTTCAAACCATTTTCCAACTTGATTGACTAAAACACACAATTTATTAGTTATAAGACATACTTGTTTTTTCCTATAAATGTTGAAATACAAAACTTCATCTTTTGGAAGGACTGGAAAAGCCAATTTTTTGAAGTTTAGGCACATTGAATTTGCAATTGGTGGGGATATTCACTTTGTACTTGACCAAGTTAATCCAAAGATCCTATGGTTGGTTTTGTTAAAAAATAAATATTAATAAAGACTTTGACCTTGCTTTGGGAACAAGTATTTTGAAGTAGTTTTGGGCCTCCAAATACGATGGTCCTTTAGGGGTTAATTAAATAACTTTCTAATCATGGGTGGATTTTTCAACAAAGTGTAATAATATAAATGTTGAAGTCTTTAATTTCAAAGAACTATATGTTGTTTTGATAAAAGTTTTATTCGAAATTTGAATTTTTATTGGTACTAACTCAGTTTGTAGTTGCAACTTGTGACCAAGGTACCAACTTCTATACTTCATTTAATTGACACATTTTGATGCATATATTTGTAGTTACTGATTTGAAATGATGTGAAAGGGATGAAATGATGTGAAATATTTCACATCATTATGTTTAGAGGAGGCAATATCATTGACTACTACTAAATGTTATAGTCTTGGATGGCTTGCATATGTGATATCCTGAGAAGAAGTTTACATGCCATTTGTTGTATATGCATATGATATATGGTAGAAAACAATTCAATTTTGACAAGTGGTAGCCAAAGGAAAAACCAAAGAAACAACACCATCTATATGGAAATATTGTAGTTTTCAAGAGTTGATTGACTTTTAGGGGAAGCTAACTTTTAATGCTCATATCTTCCAATCCATACGGTCAAATTTGATGAAATTTTTCTCACATGTTATCAAACAATTTAAGTACAAGATCCAACGGTTAGATTTTTCTTAAAAATATTTTTTTGGTTTTCTTAGGTGAACGCAACGAAAGTGGCAGTTTTGAGTGTTTTTTTTTGATAGAAAACACTCTTAGGGCTTTAAGAGTTAAGGGTTAGTAAACTAAGAAGATATTTGAGTGTTTTTTTGATAGAAAACACTCTTAGGGTGTTAGGAGTTAAGGGTTAGTAAACTAAGAAGATATTTGTGTGTTAGTAATCTACATGAGTATGTTGCTACTCAAAAAAATTGGATTAAAACACTAGGAAGAAGAAAATTCATGTATAATAATTAATGACAACCTTTTCATAAAATGAGAGCATGACCACTCTTATAGGCTAGGGATCCGACACTCTCTTATAGGCTAGGGATTTGACACTCTTCAAATGTGAATGAAAAGTGTTACAAACTCTAATACTCTTCAAATGTGAATGAAAAGTGTTATGGAATGTGAATGAAAAGCATTATGGGTTTGGTTTTGTATACCTTTTCTTCTTTCAATGGATATTGTCCATGTATTTCAAGAAAAAAAAAGTGTTATGAGCCCCTTACAATATTCTCTGCAAACTAATTATCTTCAAACTCAATCTTAAGGTGTCAAGGAATGACTTGTAAGAATCTTAAGGTGTCAAGGAATGACTTGTGAAATCATTGTTCAATGTTCACCCTAAATTTTATTTTACTCTAACTTTTATTTAGTTGTGATCATTTGACTATTTGTGGATTGTATTTGGTGAGCGAGGGTGGAGGGAAAAGGAAATTGAGGGCTCTTCAAAATTAGATGGAAATTTTGACGTTACCAAGTTTGGATGCTGTACTATGGTTATCAATTCCCCCCACAGGAAGAAATAGAAAAAGAGCGGTTGAGAACTCGTGCCAGGTGTATTCGGAATCCAATAAAAGGAACCTCTTCAATTAGAAGGGAATAGAAAAACACTCCATGATCTCAGACCTGGAGACAAACTTCGAAATGTTCTCCAAGCTCCAAGTTCAGGAGTTCGTGCACTGCAGACAAACGAACAAACGAACAAACTCAATGCTTGTTCAACAACTGGGAAGCCCCAAATGCATGAAAATTTCAGTATTTCACTAGATGCATGAAAATTTCAGAATTTCACTATATCATAGTGAAATAAACGCCGTTGGTGGAGACGCTCACTCGCCTACTCCAGACTAGTCAAGGCAGCTCATCTTGAATCCCCGGTGGGAAAACTGTACATCTTCGGTACATAGTTCCACGATTGGTGTGTGACCATCTACCCTGGGTGTACATTTTACCCACAGTCAATATGCTGTGAGTGACGAACTAACGACATCGTCATACTGTACACGTACTCATAAAG
Source organism: Climacium dendroides (assembly GCA_950106755.1). NCBI lineage: Eukaryota > Viridiplantae > Streptophyta > Bryopsida > Hypnales > Climaciaceae > Climacium > Climacium dendroides. The sequence goes on from OX467084.1 coordinate 37,089,983, forward strand.
GTTCTAGATCTGGGATTGCAGGTAACTGTACTGTACTGTAATAAGATCCGGTGTCTTCCCTTTCCAGGCTAAAATAAAGCAAGACCAATCAACCACTCTTGACTCTTCCTCAATCAAGAGCCAATGTAAATAATAACATTGTTACCAATGAGGCATGCAGCGGTCCCTTTTGCATCCTTTAAAGATGACCCCTACAGTGAACAAGTTTGTCTGATATGCGTCCTCTACCAACCCCAAATCCTTGAATTAACCGGTAAGTCCCTCTGAGGTATCTAGCAAAATACCTTTCCAGCGTGGGGAGGACCATTGCCTGGTTTTTATGTAATGTTATGATGAGGCCATGAGGGCCTAAAGTCAGATGCCCCCATGACAACTAGACGTTAGGGATGGTAACTAATAACGACGAACGAACGGTACGTTCGCAGGCAAGTGCTCCGACCCTGCGAGCGTTCCACAAGTCCACCTGCTGAAGTTTTTGACTTCGAGTTCAATTGTAATATTCGAGATTATTTGGGAATCAAATCTTTCCGGATATCAGTAATGTTCCAGATGCCTTCTTTGGACACTGAGATCTACGCCAGTCCTAGTTATCAGTGTCTGAGAATCGCGCCGATGTAACGAACATCACTACTGTGGAATCAAGTTAAACGTACTCTGGGGAGGGGTTGGGTTCAGTTGTAATTTCGCAACGTGGGAGCCTGCTGTAAGTAAAAAGACTAACTTATATGACTATTTTCGATCCAAATCGTGTATTATGGTCCGGAAAACTCGTGTTTGCACTAGGCTATCCATGTTGGCGGAGGGTGCATGTTCTGTACTGTTCAATCAAAATCCAAGGCCCACCCTCGACATTCTAAAAGTGACAAAGGGGAGGATTTGGCTGCTAGCGCGCAGACCAATTCTCCCAATCACTGTTTCACCAGGATGGTTTATAGTTTCGGTGACAGAATGTTCGCGGGTCGTCTATAAGTTTGGGATTTTTTGGTTTGTTCTACAGTACTGCGGTGTAATCTCACACAAAACATTCGAACTGAACGGATCCTCCCTGCACCGGTGACCCAGTTCATGTCTTCCATAATCTAGGTGTGAGCTCAGTAGCTCATGCACTCAGATTGTGGTTCTAATAACTACAAAACCCACTACCTGTGATCGATTTCAGGATTTGGCGATCTTGTGGATTCCTCCAAGTGCTATATATTATTATACTCCGCGTCGGCTGTGCACACACGGCATTTAACTTGCAGTGAGTCGGAGATCGTCGGTTTCAGGCAGTTCCTGTCAACAGTACTCTGTCCACGCCCAGTGCCTTATGTGCAAGGGAGGTTATCCGCTTTCTGCATCTCTCAATCCATCTTTCTCAATCGCTGCTGCAGGGCGAAGCTCTCTGCTTGGAGAAGTAGATTCGAACATACTACTGAAGCGAGCATTGATCCTTGACTCACAAAATCTATTGGAGTCTGAAGGTCAGCCATCTCGAATACCAATTCACGGTTGGCCGGTTGTTTTGCTGCTCGTGTTTCTGCGGTAGAATTACTAATGATGTAGGAGTCTCTAGTTAATATCGATAAAACTTTCGGTATTCATGCAGACAGTACAAGAAAGGTGCACTGCGGACTAGCGATACACATGCCTTGTGTGCCGAGTGTAGTAGTCTTTTGCAAGTATTATTATGTCTCTCCAACACATTTTTTTGGGGGGGAGGGGGCGTTCTGAAGTCCCGTGGAAACGAAGTCTTCACGTCACTGAAATTTCCACCAGACTTTCTGACTCGAGTTGCTTTGGGAGGTTTTAGAGTGACATACTCTCTAGTTGCTTCGGGAGGTTTTAGAGTGACATACTCAACTTGTGAAATGTAGGCAGTCTTCATTGATGCTACACTTAGAGTGTTTTCATTCAAAGGCATATTCTTGTTCGTAAACTGAAAGCTGGTAAAACTGGCACAGGTAAGCACTTTAGAGCAGATTGGCATTCAGATTGAGTCGTGTGGATGTGTTCTAGATTTGATGGGTTTCGTTTCAGATCGAAGTCGTGAGAATTCCGGAACTCATCGTGCGGTTAGCAAATGTATGGCCGTAAAGAATAGGTACTCGCGCCTCTGTCTCAAAAGTAAATCCGTGATACTCCCTCAGTTCCCTACGAGAAACCACAGATTTATTTAGAGACAGAGGGAGTAGTAAAGAGACAGTAAGAAAGGTTGACATACATCTAATTTTTTGGCTCGCAGTTAGATAGTACAGCCACTTGCTAGACGCAACACAATTCTCCAGATTCATTATGTCGACCGACGGTTGTGCCAATGTTCCAGTCTTCATTGTCATCTCGTTAGATTGGAGCCAAAATTGTGGCATTCCAATACATGCACAGTGCTCTGAAAACTAGGACAGTCTAGATCTAACGTTCCAGACAACTGAAAATTGCCAATTCCTTGAGATTCTGCCACTTTAACGAATACGATTAATTTTCATTCGGTATGAATCCTCTACTTGTTAAAAATCGCCGAGGTAATGATTTTCTTGAAAAGAAAATTGGCAGTCTATTAACAGTGCCTGTGCCTGTTCGATCACTCAGGTAGCAGAGCGGGAGTTTTGAATTCATCAGTCGATCTTCAACTTGGGAGGCTGTTCAGAGACCTGTTCAAATTCTTAACTAAGACTGGACAAGATGGCCTCCGGTTTGATGCACAACTGCACTTTCACTGGGACAAATATAGCCTCCCAGGAATACTTCCGAGGCCAACCTCTTCGGCTTCCAACCGCTTCGTTTCCTGTTGTCCTGCAGAAGCAGTACTTGCAAGCTGTTGAAGCGGTCCTACAACGCTCTCCGGGTAACTAATCCTCATGAAGCATACTTGATTACGAAGTCAAGCGATTTATTAATGAACTGATTCAGAGTCCTGGCCTTCTTTGACAGGTAACAGCTCGTATAGCCGAGTGCCAGGAACGCAGTCTAGCAACAGTGCTACAAACAGACACTCGTACGCAGGCCCTCCGATTCAGAATGCCCCAGGTAATTTAAGGTCAATCTCTTGGAGAAGAAAGTACGTAACTCTCCTATCCTCACCAGTATCAAAACTCACAAGGGATGAAAGAGACTTAATTCTTAGCAGCAGCTGTGTCAATTAAGTATTTCCATTAAGTACAGTCCACCTTTGGATTAAACATCGAGTTTCAATTGTGACACAAGTTCACCCTGCAAATTGTTAAATCTCTTTAGTAGATGTAGATTTTCCGATGAAAATTGTAGAACAAACGGCCCAATTCTCCCTACTAGCTGGAATAAGTCCCGGCTGTCAAAATTTGACTCCAGACTCTTACTGTAACAGAAACTAAACAGAAATATCACAACGAAATCCAGTTGAACGCGTCGGACTTGTGGCTGGAGACTCTACAGAGGGCAGAGCGCTTCTCCCAGGTATGCAATGAGTCCATTTTTCAAAGTATCAGACTATCAGTAAACGTTCCAGTAGTTTAAACGTTGCACTAACTTCGTCAAATTGACCTGTTTCAAAGTGCTAAACTTGTGAGTTTCAAGTTCTCAAGTACTCGAGCAGATCTTAGTTTTCAGTTGGATTTCACTGAAGATTGAATGTGAGGTTTGTAAATATCCACGATCTGAGGTTTCAGTCGGCTTCTGACGATCCAAAGTTGTGTGTGAATTTGTCAGAAGCCGACTGAAAATGACCAAATGAACAAGTGGATCGAGGAGATCAGAGACTATTTCCGGAACATGAGTTTGGGCGAAATCTCCGTGTCTGCGTACGACACAGCGTGGGTGGCAAGAGTCCCTGCGTTGGATGGGTCCCCAGGGCCACAGTTTCCGAAGTGTCTGCAGTGGATTGTGGATCACCAGCTTCCGGATGGCGACTGGGGAGAGCCGGCCTTGTTTCTGGGTTTCGATCGGGCGTGCAGCACGCTGGCGTGCATCATCGCCTTGCAAGTCTGGGGTTGTGGAGCTCAAAACGTCGAGCTCGGTATGCACAAGGATGAAAGCTTGAAAATTTGGAAAAAAATGGACTATTCCATGAAAAATGGACTCTGAAAATGGAGTTTTGAGAAAATTGGAGTCCATTTTTTTTTGTGCTAATTTCACGTTATGATCTCCTTTTTACTTGTCCTTTTACCTTTTCTTTTTCTCTTTTATCATCTTTTTCTGTGTTCTTTTAGTTTCTTGCTGTTGGGAAACTGAATGGGGTTCGTTGCTGGAGGTACATCGGATGAACTTGTTGCTTTCCCGGCAAGAGCAGAAGTTAGTGCTCTTGTCAGTTTAATGCCTGAGAGGCGAACTAACTGTTTGGATCATATGTTTCTACTGGAGCATAGTTCATTTTCGAAAGTTTGATGACATTCGGGACAAAGAAGATTCTCACTCCTCCCTATGACCAGTGAAGAAATAAACGTAAAACGATTTCTAGTAGAAAAATGCATTAGAAAAAAAATTGGTGTGTTTAGCAGTAATTGAATTAACTTGAGTAGTTAGATTCGCAAAGTGAGAAGTTACTAAGTGAAGAGGAAACAAAAGCTAATCTGGTTCTATGGAACTTCTTACTAGCTTTCTCTTTGCTCTGCAACATTCACTAAAAGGATCAATTAGATTAGTCTTAGTGCTAAAACTGCTTGAGCGGGGAACTACCTAACCAACTTTTGTTAGAATTAGAAAATAGCGGATTAAAATAGCCCACGGTTACTGTACTAAAAAAGAGGGCAAAATTTGACCCCTTAACTTGCCTAGACTCAAGGGAGCTCGGTTTTAAATTGGACCAACGTCAATTTCGTTAATTGGCGGTATTCCACTAATTTCTTCCATGAATCGCGGCCTCAAACGTAAATTTACACCTACCGTAGTTTTAAAAGCTTTGTGTACCTTTGTGTCAGAATTTCACGAGATTGACGATTGCTAAAACACTTCATTGTTTTCTCAGTGGTTTCAGAAATTGTTCTCTAGTTGAATCTGCTTTACCAACTGGACCAAGACCAGGACGGAATTAATTAATCATAATTTTGACGTGTGTGGTTTGGATCCATCCAGGAGTGAAGTTCCTGCAATCGAACATCCAGAAAATGGAAGACGACGACGCATCTCACATGCCGATTGGATTTGAGATTGTGTTTCCTGCTATGCTCGACGATGCCAAGGCCCTAGGACTGGATTTACCCTACGATGCCCCAATTCTCCAGCAGATCTCGGCTGAAAGAGAGAAGAAAATGAAAAAGTGAGTAGTTTCACTGAAGAATCACTTTCTCGCCTGTGCCTGTAATTTCTGAAACACTTGTAATATTTACTAGTACATGGTCTAGTTCGGGAAATATTGCAGTTCATACGAACATATATATTGCAAAGTGATCTGCACTTGGTTCACCCTCCAGTGGAATTTGCCATGCATGTCACCTAACACTGTACTCAATGTTCGGTTGATGTGGCATGTTGCCCAAATTTGTTCAGTATGACAGTGTTTTAGAGCGTCGAAATTGGGACATTCAAGTACCCAGAGCTTGAAAATCAGGACTGGTGTAGATCTAAGTTTCCAGAAAGTGCTAATCTCTTGAAATTTCGCCATTTTAACGAATTTGGACTTCAAGATGCTGGTATCTTGAAAGTCAATTTCGTTAAACTGGCAGAAATTCACGACTTTCGCTCTTCCAGAAATGTAAAGTCTACAACATTCCTAGCTTCTTAGAGCTTTGTGTAGTTGAATGTCACAATCTCGTTACCCCAAAGTTACAAATTCACAGAAATTAAAAGTCGGTTTCATTAAATTGGCTGAATTCCACGATTTTGGGATTTTTCAGGGGAAGCGTGGCCTAAATCTTAAATCTACGACAATCTTATTTTTTAGAGTTTTGTATAGAAAACCCATGGAGATCGTGTACAGTGGGATTAATCTTCACATTCACTATCTGCAGAAACTGAAATTTACATACCAGTTCCTAGAGCTTTGTGTCGATGAATCCCCCAAACGATCTTTGTCTCCCCCAATTTCTGCCGGTTTAGCGAAATTTGCCAATATTGACAGTACTACAATGTGTCGTATGTGTGTAATTACCTGTATGTGATTAGGATCCCCATGGAGATGGTGCACAAGTACCCGACGACTCTGCTGCACTCCCTGGAAGGTCTCCACAAGGTCGTGGACTGGAACAAGCTCCTGAAGCTGCAGTCGGTGAATGGCTCCTTCCTGTACTCGCCGGCTTCCACGGCGTGCGCGCTCATGTACACCCAAGACCCCAAGTGCCTGCACTACTTGGAAGATATTCTGGCCAAGTTCAACCACGCGGTGCCCAACGTGTATCCCGTGGACTTGTTCGAGCGTCTGTGGATTGTGGACCGCCTGGAACGACTGGGCATATCGCGCTTCTTCCAGCGAGAAATCAGAGACTGCCTCCAATATGTGTACAAGTATGTTTCAATCAATTCAATCACTATTTAATGTTTTATATTGTCTGAGAGAGGTATTTTCAGCGATAGGTTGCCGCTGTCTTTCTGTCATTTCTTTGCACCCCTTAGTTCATTAAAATTGCACTTTCTCCCAAGTAAAAATTAAACTAAGATAGTGTTAGCAGTCAGTAGGATCAGGAAAAGGAAAAGAAGAATGCACAGAAGGAATCCGGTACGGAAATTGGACACATGTCCTTTTGTGTCCAAATTCCGTTTCTTGTATATGCAGTTTAACTTATTCTATCATCATTGGACGAATCTGACCATATATGCAAAAGAGTGCAAAGCAACGAAGCAAAGCTTGGAAATATTATCTTTCTAAAATATTGGACGTCAAGCTGATTGAAGCGAAGAATTCATGTGCTAAGTTCCCTTGTGAGTTGCTGCAGATATTGGAAGGACTACGGCATCGGCTGGGCCAGCAACTCCACGGTGCAAGATGTGGACGACACGGCCATGGGGTTCCGTCTGCTGCGCACGCACGGCTTCGACGTGAACGAAGACTGCTTTCGCCAATTCTACAAGGACGGCGAGTTCTTCTGCTTCGCCGGACAGTCCGGCCAAGCGGTGACGGGCATGTTCAATCTCGCTCGAGCCGCACAAACCATGTTCCCCGGAGAAGCCCTGCTCCACAAGGCCCGCCGCTTCACCCGCCAGTTCCTCCATGCCAAGCACGAGAAGCAAGAATGCCATGACAAGTGGATCATCACCAAGGATCTCGCCGGCGAGGTACGTGGGCAGACAAGTTGCCTAATAATTTCACTCCGCGTTTTTTTTTGGGAAAGAACAGTAACCATCCATTAAAGTGCAAGAAGGAGACAGGAACAAGCCTAATCTGGGTCCCAGTAATTGAATTACTTCACTGTTAGAGAATTCCCTACTCAAGCTAGCCGTGAAATTCCATGGACTTTGCAATGTGGAATTTGGTCTATGGACTTTTGGAATTCTGTGGTGCTCGCGGACATGATCACGCGTCTTCAATTATTTTGATTGTTAACGATCTCATGAGTTTTCGCCAATTTAACGAATTTGACCATGAACTCCATATTCGTTAAAATGTCGGATTTTCAGTCACTAAATTGGCCTGAATCGAAAACTGGAGAGCAGTTGAACCTTCTGTTAATAGTTTTTGATGTCAAAAGTTCCACCTCAGAATTTATCTGAGTACTTAAAAGTTTACGCTCGATCGAAACACTTAAAAGTAGTCGTTTTCAGAGTTTTGAGTAGTACCTGAATATCACATCTATGGAATTTCAAAATCGTCCATTTTACCAAAATGGTACATGGCACTACCGACATCCCAAGATTATCTCATGCATACTCTTTCCAGTATGTGATACTAGCGAAATTGGCGCAGTTTCAGTCGCGCGAGTGGCACGACGGAAACTGCTTGAGAGAGAATCCCGTCCTAGTATGTAGTGCTTGAAAATCCTTGTGATCAGACAGCCCCAGCCATTTACACCGATGCAATTGCACAGGGCCCTCAGAAACATTCCATCTATAACCTTATGTATGTATTTCTAACGAAAGCCTTTGCAACAAATCTTGGTGCAGTATTGGTGCAGGATACAATATATCTAACGAAAGATTGTGCAATATGTCTAACGAAAGATCGATTGTGAGTGCAGGTGGAGTACGCTTTGACCTTCCCCTGGACAGCCTCCCTCCCTCGCCTGGAGCACCGCACCTACTTAGACCAATACTGCCCCGACGACATCTGGATCGGCAAGTCCCTGTACCGCATGCCCTCCGTCACCAACTCCGTTTTCCTCCACCTCGCCCAGGCCGACTTCAACCTGTGCCAAGCTCTCCACAAGCAAGAGCTCGAGCAGGTCATCCGCTGGAATGCCAGCTGCCAGTTCCGCGACCTGGAGTTCGCACGGCAGAAGTCCGTGGAGTGCTTCTTCACCGGCGCAGCCACCATGTTCGAGCCCGAGATGGCGCCTGCGAGGATGGTGTGGGCGCGTTGCTGCGTGCTTACCACGGTGCTGGATGATTACTTCGACGACGGGAGTGCGGCGCTGGGGGAGCTGCGGACGTTTCTGGAAGCCGTGCGGAGGTGGGATCCGAGATTGGTCGCGGAGCTTCCGGATCGGGCTAAAATCTTGTTTAGTGGGCTGTACACGACTGTGAACGCTATTGCCAATGAGGCGCATATTGCGCAGAATCGAGACGTCTCGCACCATCTCCGGCATTATGTAAGAAAATCTCATTTGATCTCTGGTTCCCGGATTGCCGTGAATTCAATCGACGTGATGTGATATGTTTAGATTTTTAAGCCAGCCAGCCAGCCAGCCAGAACTTACATGTGGAATGGCTGTGTGTTTGAGCAGTGGGACCGATGGCTCACGTCGTGCTTGACTGAAGCCGAATGGGCAGCTGCCGGCTACACCCCGAGCTTCGGCGAGTACATGGACGTGGCCAACGTGTCCATCGCACTGGAACCCATTGTGCGCACCACGCTCTTCTTCGTCGGCCACAATCTGGACGAGGCTGTGCTCGACAGCCGCGACTACCACAACGTCATGCATCTCGTCAATCACGTTGGCCGCATCCTCAACGACATCCAAGGAATGAAGGTTTGTAAAATCCCCCTATACCTCCCATGTTATATAATTGGTCATTCCATGGTTATCGCTTACATTTGCCAATTGATATGGTCATAGACGGAGTACTTCGTTAATATGGCGTGCGTCAGAAACGCCAATTTCGTTAAATTAAAGGAATTCCACGACTTTTACACTTTTCAGGACATCAGAGTGAATCGTAAATCAATCCCTGTCAGTCATAGTTTACAGAGTGCCAAGATCGTCGGGCATTCAAGTGGAAAAGCTCTAAAATCTAGGACCTATATAGATCTTCAAGACGCGTACTGGAAGAGGGTCAATCTGTTGAAATGTAACCATTTTACTCTTGAAATGTAACCTTTGTAATTATTATAACAATTGGCAGCTGATTCGAAGAATCATGTTGTGTGCAGCGAGAATTAAGCCAAGGAAAGAAGTCTTCCGTGCAAATCTACATGCTTGAGCACCCCGAAGTCCTGACCGAGGCGGAGGCCATCACTCGCCTCCAAGAGTCCGTGGACAGCACTATGCAGCAACTCACGTACGAAGTCCTTCGCTTCACTGCATTACCCTCGGCTTGCAAGAGAATTCACTTCAACATGGCTCGTATCATGCACGCGTTCTACCGAGACTGCGATGGCTTCTCCTCCGCCACCGCCATGACGGGACTCGTGAAGAAGGTGCTGTTCGAGCCAGTGCCGGAATCATCATAGTCCAACTCGATCTGCTACTACTAGCTAGCTAGCTAGTTTGTGTGTACGTCATTTTGTACATATTTCGATCTAGCTCATGCAGCAATTGAAAGGGGAGGATAGTTATTTCGATCCTTGCGGATGTTGATGAGCTGGTCGCATAGCTGAAACAGCACAACGAAATCAAAGGTTGACAGAATTGGTGGAAGTTCAGTCATTGTTTCAGCGGAGTAGATATGGAGGCGTGACTGTAGACTGAACCAGGCTTTCTGTTGCGGCTGTTGATTTGTACAGTACATGGTGACTCTCGAAATATTGTAATTGCGGCATATTGTTATTACAGTATTGTAGTTGCGATACTGGTAATAGACTCATATTCGTTGAAGTAGGGACTCCTAATTTTTAGGGTTTGAATGTTACTAGATTTGTACTCTGCGACACTTCATTTTATTGAATGAGTATTGATATGATTCCCATTGCAGAAGTCTCAGATCCGAATGTTTGGAATGCAAGGGAAGGGATAGACAGAAATTGAGGGAGGCTTGAAGGTTTGGATTAGAATCCTAATTATAAGCTTGACTTACTTTGGCAAGGCTTGTAGGAACATGAGATAAAGGTTAAAACCCCCAATTTGATCGGTTATTTGAAATAAAGACTTGTGAGAAGAATTGAAAATGACTTTATATACACATTGAATTCAAAGAATTCCAGCAACTTCGTCAGTGTTCTCCTGTTCAAAGTACTACCACTACAACGAAGTGAATTTCACATCAAAATACCACAAGAAAAGTCGTGATCTTCACATTCTAAGACATAAGGATGGTCTCCGACACCAATTGTTGCATCGGATCACCAGCAAAGAGGTCCAGATTATCGGCATAACTATCCTCTTTCCGTTTTTGAGGTTTGAACAACTCCTGCAAAGGCACAGGTTGGATGTGTGCCAAGGTCCCATTCCAGATGATCTCTGCAAACTGCCGGTGCACGGTCTCCGAAGGATGGAATGGATCCCACCACACGTACGCGTTGGCATTGCTGCACGGCTCGCAACCTGGTTTCTTGGGGTGGAGCTCGTTAACTCCACAACGTCCTTCACAGGGCCCAGCTCCGCAGCAAGGTTGATCTCCACTCACATAGCCTGAAATTACATACAACCAAAGATAAAACACTGAAACAGCAGAAGACGATGTCTCACATCTAAGGTTAAGGATAGTAATTAGGGACCCGATCCTGTTTCCAATACTGCCCTCCCCGTTTTTAACAACTCATCTATTCATAACACTGTATCCGTGAGAATGAATCCATTCTAACAAGAGAAAACATTCAGAGCCGCTGAAGCGAAAGGAACGGGTTCCCACATTAAGTGCAAGCGTTAGACTGTGTAAGTGAGAGACCCCTATCTGTGCAATATGACTGTTTGTGCCACTATGTATCAAAAGTGAACATTTCAAATTTTCAGATTTTCAGATGTACACTACTGATACATAGTGGCACAAATTGGGTGGCTTCTGAATTGTGGCACAAATAGAGTCTCTTGCCATGGATTCCTCTTATGGTGTGAAAGCAATGCCGGAATTGAGATATTAGTAGAGACAACAAACTAACCGTAATTGGATGGATGTTGCAGCCTCTCGGAGAAGAATTCATAAAAGTGAGCTTGGACAATTGTCAGCCGTGGCAAGAACTGCTGCATTTGGCTGAGCGCTCCTTTCATGGCCTCATTGTGTCCAGCTGCCAGTGCTGAAACGGGCGCTGAGCAGCTGCCTGTCTCCTCCAAAGCTCGCAGAGCAGGCAGGCAACCCATCGGCCCCAGCCCAAACACCACAATCATTCTGGCCCCTGAGCTGTACAAGACCTGCAAACAGTCCTAACTCATTAACCCTAAAGGACCTAGGGATGCAATGACCAATTTGATCCACTTTTTGTGAAAATTATTGTTGAAAGAAGAGACATTTTTCATGTCACCAGAATCAGTGAATCATTAACCCTACAGGAACGAGGGTTGCAATGACCAATTTGATTCATCATATTGTAAATATTATTGTATAAATCATTGTTCAAATAGAGACATTTTTCATATCATCAGAATCAGTGAAAAGCATTCATTTGAAAGTGTTGGTCAACATAAAAACAAGTAGAAACTCTACGAAAGGCTATGTCCATGTAGCATTGGCTTGCTTTTCGAGTAAGGGCGTACTCAAACTTCCTCGTGGCTTTTGTCGATGCAAAGCCTACTTCCCTTCGATCCAGAGCCAATAAAGAAAACCTACATGACCCACTCGAAGTACTAAAAAGCCTTTCGGTGCAACTTGAGTCTCTGGTCTGTTAGGGTGAAGGTTATCATTCTACAGAGTTCAAAAATCCAGAAAAGTCGCTAAACTCTTGTCAGGGCAAAGGGCGATCACCTTGATGCCTTCTACAACGCCTGTCACAACGGCATGAACAAACTGCTCCGGAGTGAATTTCTCCCGTTGCTGAGGGTTTCCAAAGTAGCCTCCCAGGTAGTCATTACTGCCAATGCTGATGAGGTAAACTGCATCAGCAAACTTCTCCTCGGCGTACGCTTGTCCATACTTTTCTGTCACTGACGCCCTGTGGTGCAGAAATTGGTACAGCTGCTTCTGCAAGTCGATCACCTGGTGGTACCAAAAAAACAAATAAAACGTAGTTCATGTTCAGCTAACTCTAGATTAATATAAAGTGTATCACTAATAGAGCTCAACCCCTTCAGCAACGTTTCGTAGCAAAATTTGGACGTTAATAAAAATCAAATTGGATTCCAAAGTTGACATTCAACGTTTCTAGTAACTATTCTCCAACGTCCTGCACCAAATATTGCAAGTTTGCTTAGGCATGTTACAAAATTTGCATGTTTACTGAAATAAATTGCTCAACCATGTACCAAAACGATGCATGTAGCTAAAAACGTTGCTGAAAAACGTTGCCAAACCCTTCAAATTCTAGCAGGTGTAGTGAGTCCATTAACCCTCAAGGAAATAACCATAATTAGAATATGATGGAAACTAACCTCTAAAGGACCAAGATTTCATGGTTATTAAATGACCAATTTGATTGCGAGAAAAACAATTCAGATAGAGTCAAATTTTACATCACCAGAGTCAGCAAAGAACATTGCATGTGTTGGCCAGAATCTAAATAAAATTGAACATTGAAAGTCCTACTAAAAAACATGCGGCACAATTAGGCTTCTCGGCTCATGAAAGGTTAATTCCTAAAAGACGAAGAGCTAATCCTATTGTGAAGAAAATAATTCAGATGAGACCATATTTTATGACACCAGAATCAGTGAAGAACATTACAGGTTTTGGTCCAAAAATAAACTAAATTGCACAGAAAAAAAGGTTCACAAGTGACCTACTCAAAACTGGCTAAAAAAACATGAGGCCAAAATTGGACGTCTTGGTCCTTTAGGGGTTAAGATGTGTACCAAGCCTTGGTGGGTTTCCACCAAGACACCTGCTCCTCCTGACCCAAAATTAGCGCCATGGGAGTGATCCGCATTTGGTTCCAGATAGGGCGAAATCAAAGGCTTTCCTGCATACTCAGCTGCAAAACCAAAAAACTCAAGTGATGAGCTAAGATGTCTGTCTAATAATCTAAAAAGAAGAGAGGACTTCAATAGGTTGATTATCCTCACCAATGAAGTCCACAATGACGCGGCCGTTTGAGAATCGGCCTGTAGGCCTGTGAAAGAAATCTTGCCCATAGGGCGGGAAGTTGCCTCTGAAATTTTGTGTTGTGTTGATATAGTTGTTGGTCCCGCAATCCACAGTGGAGTCTCCGAAAACATACAAAGCTGGCACAGTGGACGCATCGGCTCTAGCACCAATGATCAGAACAATCACAATTGCCGATGAAAGCCGACTCAGTTTCGCCATTGAAGCCATGAAAGCTTTTCTCTGCAAATTCACAAAGCCACTTTGTTGATCGAAGTAAAGGTATACGTACTTTTGGTGAAACCTGTACACTCCAACCTTTCCAAAAGTTTTAGAATTCCGCAAAATATTCTGATGTAACCTAAGTCACAGCTCAAATGCATAGACCTAAAGCAGACGTAATCCACTTGGAATGCATAACACTCTGCAATTGTCTGATGATTTCTTGAGAAAGAAAAGAGTATCAAAAGCAGACTCTAATTGTTCTACAAAAACCCTAGCTTCAGTCCATGACCTCCCACACGGCATAACCTAAAAGGAAACTCGCCAGTTTCTTGCCAACTCCGATGTATCAAGAAACTATAATGTAGTGGCAAGAAGAACTGCTAACATTGAAGAACTCGGCTTCATCCTCACCTGAAAAATAACATGCAACGAAAAAATACCCAAGAGCAGAGCTCTTCCCAGATGAAATCCTGAAGCTCACGGACACTATCAAATTCACAACAGCTTTATGATAGCTCTTCTAGAGCACCACATGGCATTCCAGAGACCTGTAATCGTAAGGTAGTGTACCAGGGTATCCGTGATAGACTCGCCATCACAAGACTTCTGCGCAATTCCAAATCATTGAAAGCTTCACATCAACTGCCAAGTGTCATGTAAGTTACCATCTCTTACAAATAAAAATTTAGTCGCTACGATATTGATGAAGCAAGTAGCATCTTCACCCCGTTACTACAGCCAAAAATTCACAACAGTCACAACTATTCTCTGAGCTTATAAGCAACATCGAGGAACCCTAAACCTCAGTAAAGCTTCCAGAAAATTGGTAAGAGCTCCCAGTTCATTGGTCCAGCACCCTAATCGTGGATCTGACAATCTCGACTACCTTGCTAATCTTAGAAACCAATGCACGTTTTGATATCAAATATCCCAATTTTTGTTAATCATAATCAGGCTCTGTGTTGTTGTCAATAGCGGGTGCACGCATTTCAATGCTCTAGGCTTACAAAAGGATAGTGTACACTGCAGGTACAAGAAACCGCTTAGTCATTTTCCTTCTCCGTGTTTTCCTCACAATTTTGCAATACGATCAATTGAGAACTGCCAATCGGCAACATCGTGTCCATTTGTGGGATCCACAAATATTGAAATTCTTCTCAACCACCAAGAACGCTCACTCACTTTTAGGTCACTTTTTGAACAAAAAGAACAGAGCCAGGTGGCAGTGACGAATTCAAGCCTTACAATGAGCCCAAATCTCAATCATCATCCCTTCCTGCATTCGCAATTCCCCCAACACCTAAGAACGACCTCACACCATCCCAGATCATTACAAACTGCTGCATAGAACCACGTATAGCAAGATTTTAGAGAAGGGAGTAGTGCGATGCAGGCCATTGTCGCATTGCCGTGCGTTACGGCCTCGCAGTTGGGCTATGGCTATTACAAAACCTTTAGATGCAAAGACTTGAGAAGTAAAGTAACGCGGGGGTTGGGATTCAATGTGGTGAGGAGCCAGCGACCGGATGTGGAGCAGCAGAAGGAGGAATTGCGAGGATTCGACATGCCGAAGCGAGTTGAGATTCAGAAATTGGATACAATTGATGAGCGTGGTGGTGGTGATGGAGGGCGGCGAGTGGAGCGCATGTTCTCCAATTTGAATGAAGTTTCGCTCAAGCATGAGCCCGGTGAGCTCACATTCTCTGGATTTTTCTGCATTTTTCCCCGTCTGTTAAAATCCATAGAACCTTTGCAACAATTTCTTGTAGAAGTTGGGATGTATTGCATCCACTCTCTGAATCCCAGAGAATTTGCTTTCGGGACACTATGAGGTTACATTGGGATTACAATCATAACACAACATTACAAAGAGGGATTTCAATCCCACGAGGAATCAAACTATTGTAATATGTGCACCCCCCGGTCTGTTAAAATTCACAGAAAAATTGCTTCATCTTCTTGTATACCGTAAGCTGGAATGTATTGCTTTCGTTTTTGAATCTCAACGATGAGGTTACACAGGGATTACAATTACACACAGCTTTACAATTAGGGACTTCAATCCCACAGGGAACCAAACTTTGTATTATCTGCAAAAAGCTCTTCTCTTAAAATCCATAAAAAATTTGCAACATTTTCTTGTATTACTGGGATGTTTTTTTTCCACTTTCTGAATTCCAAGTCGATTTCTGAATCTCATCTATGAGATTATTACGCAGGAATTACAATCATACACAGCATCAAAATTAGGGATTTCAATCCCACTGGGAATTAAACATTATATGTTTTCCTCTGGGCTTCTGAATAACCTGCTTGTGAGCCAGTTTACTGACGTTTTGTGTGCATCTGGTGCTGAATTTGAATTGGGTGGGAATGAATGTTGACAGGAAGTTTGGTGAGTGCGGTGCTTTTGATTGCGGGCACCACTGTCGGAGCTGGCATTTTGGCCATTCCTTCTGTAACCCAAGAATCAGGGTTCCTGGCTTCCTCCGTTGCTTGTATCGGATGCTGGCTTTACATGGTACGTCGTCATTTCTTCTCATCTACAACAGCTGGCTCTTAAAATTGCTTCATTCTTTTGAAAGTCGTCATAAACGTGTTGTGGGAGAACACAATGTTGAAGCTCAATTGGTGAAAATTTCTATATGAAAAAGAGTATCTATGATTTAAATGACCCCAGTGCTTGGAGACACACTTTAGTCAAAGAATGTTGCTCTGTTTCTTCAGTGGGGAAAAGTTGGAGAACGTGATGCTGAAGTTAACTTGATAAACATTCCAGAATTTTGTGCAAGAGGGTAACCACAATTTTAATGACTGTTTCTCTGTCTGGAGTAATAATGAAAGAAACCCTATGGGATTTGAATGAATTTGTAGATTCTTCAACATGTTTATTCTCCTCTACAACACTTGCTCAACCTACTTCTTAAATTTCTTCCATAATCTCTTTCATGTGCTGTGAGTCACTGTAGACATCCTCATATGGGAGAAATCTAAGAAAGCAATGTTGAAGCTCAATTGGTAAAAGTTCCCAGAAGGCTACAGAATTATGTGAAAAAGTGAACACCTGATGTTGATGGCGTTAAATTGTGAAGAAACACCAAGCTACCAAACGAAGAGTCGTCAAGGTTTTGAGCAATATTCAACTTTGACGCTAAGCACTGACTCATGACAAGCTTGTTGTGGAACAGAACAGGCCGGATCAGGGTTACTTGTAGCAGAGGTCAATGTCAACACCATGTGCGAACTTGGATCTGGGGGCGTCTCTCTCGTGAGCTACCAACCTTCACATTCTTAATTTTTGCTCAACAAAATCCTGCATGTGATTACAAAAAAGCATTTTCTCTTCTTTTTTTATTGAAATGGGTGCACAGGTTTCCATGGCAGAGCGAACACTCGGCGTCACGGGAGTGCGAGTAGCCTGGTAAGGTGGGCAAGCGTCCAACCAGCCATCGTGCCCAAATTTCTTCTTCCATTTTCAGTAACATCTGAGTTGAAGTAAATCATTCACAAAGCTTGAGTGAAGGGAAAAAATTGTATCAATAGAATTCTTGTGCTTTATTCGAAAAGTCTTGGTATGTTTTGGTTTTGATTATGGTATTTTGGGTTTGTAACCCCTTTTTGTAACTCCTTTTTGTAATCCTTGTGTGGCTGACATTGAACACATGACAATTCTTTTCTAGATTGCATTCGAATTCTTGTTCAACTTTTTGCATTTTTGCATTTTTGTATACAATCTGGTTACCTCTTCTCTAAGTTGGAATATTAGTCCTACCCTTGCAACTCCAAGCCCAAACAAGGGACCATCCTCAATGGTTGCTAAAATGTGTTTGGTCCTTAGTTTGTTGCCATTGGTTGCTTTTTGTTCAAAATCAAACACTTGGACTATAACTGCAATTCTATTGAATGCATGAATCCAAAATTGGGTTATAAAACATAAATACACCATGACTTTTTGAATACTTTATCATAATCGATTATTATCTTCCAAAGTGAACTTTCTAGTTTTTGTCTTTGTTTTTGTTTAGACACTTAAGGCTGAATCTTTCAACCGTAAATGCTGTAAGAATCGTAGAATTGGTAACAGTGGTGTGGTTTGGGGTCGGTGCTTGACGGTGGGGATCATCACAGTGGTGCTTATCTATTCATCCACTACGCATTGCTGGTGGCATACATAGCGCGCTCCTCCGACATCGTCACCAATGCCGTCGGCTCTCCTCTGTGAGCCCCCTTCATAATCCTAGATTTTTCTTTTCCTAATAATATTTCTTAACCAAGTTGTAAAGTTTCTTAAAATTTTCTGGTGTAATGTACTCATTTGTGGTGATCAATGCAGGTGGCTAAGTGCTGCTCTATTCACAGGCAGTCTCGGAGGATTGTGCTACTTCGGGAGGTGAACGTCATTCTTTCTTTGCTTTTCTTCTTTTTCTATGTCATAGCCATGGATGCTTTCAATTCTACCAATTAGTGACTGATTTGATACATGTGAGATACCTAATAATGTGGATAAGTGCGATAGGTCTAGTATAGAGGATCCACCATTCTATAAGGTATAGAAGGCAAATATGTCGTATCTTAAGTATAGAGGACCTTAGTGTATTTCGTTTTACAACTAAGCGTCAATTAAATCAACCCCCAGCATAACATTCTTGGAAGAATTGGAAGACTATCCTTTGAAAGAAATCATTTGTAGGCTTACGTGGAATCATTAGAATAATGGAGAGAATAGTGAAGACAGTGGAAGAATTAAATAGCTAGAAAAATGAAAAACTTATAGTAATCAAAAGGAATTTGTGGGCGATATAAGATAGCTTTATGCACAATAAAGATTTTCAGGAGAATGAACTGTACTATTTCCAAAAAATGATATGTAGGAAACCCCGTTTTTGTAATTTCTTACTGGACCTCAAGTGGGACAGCCTACGCGATCTATCGACAACCATTCTCAGCTTATCAAAAAACCTATGGAGCAGAGCTAGTGGGGTCTGTGATATATGAGGGTCTTACGCTAAAATTGTGGGTCATCGTCTGCAAGGGGTCTTCAATGCATCAGACCAAGAGAAAGATTTCCTATTCTATGCCAGGTTTCCTCCTCTTGTGCTACAAATTAGCCTAGATGAAGGATTTGAGAGAATTTCTGATTTTATGCTTTCTGTTTCCGTTTGTGTGGACTCAGTCAGCGAGTTATAGGTGTAGTTAATGGAGGCCTGGTGGTCGGCATCCTCGGCAGCTTTGGCCTGCTTGTGGTAATACTAAACTCATTGGATACCATCTCCTTCATTCTCTTCTAGCCATTTGATTCTTCCACTTCAGTCATCTGCAACTTCAAGTTATCTGCATTTTTCATATTCAGTTGGTTTTGATCTTCTGAAAGATCTTCATGATGATCTTTTGAAACAGGCTGTTGGATCAGCAGGGTTGGACTTTAACTCACTCCTCCAGGCCAACTGGGTAGCCGTCCCACATAGCATTCCAGTCATTGCCTTGGCTTTTGTATACCAGGTATGACTCAAACCATCCGGAACAAATTTAAACCTCTCTCAATTTTAAGGGTGATGGTTCCAGCGTCTTACTCTAACTTTTTGCATGCAGAATGTTGTTCCTGTGGTGACAACGAGCTTGGAAGGAGACCTACCCAAAATCAGGTCACTCTTATTTTTTCTCCATATTGCTTCTTCTCACCAAATTTCTTAAGAGTGCATGCGAAAGAGTTTCAATTCTTATCATGTGGTTTATGCAAAAGAAACTGTCTTTGAAAATATCGAGAATAGGGTGGATGATTGACTGCCCCATATAGCTTTCATTACTATGTTAGAGACACGGCGGATGTAATATTGAAGGTTATATCTTGGTAATTCACTAGTATATATGCCACTTTATAGCAGCGATATGGGGTTCCTCACCTTAGGTGATAATAAGGTAGAAAGAGTGCACATGACTTTATGCACTTTTCAGAAATTGTGGCTTTGAAACAAATAAGCATGTCGTCGAAGCTGGAATTTTGTTTTAATGGACTTGTTTTCTGGCAACAGGACTGCTGTGGTTCTGGGAACGGGCTTACCCCTGGTGTTGTTTCTGATCTGGAACGCAGTCATTCTGGGCACTTCGTCGTCCTTAGTGGATTCCGCCGGAGCTGTGCAATCCATATCGGACCCCTTGCTAAGACTCCGATCTGCCAGTGGCATTGTCGGCGTAAGTCTCATTCCAAATCTTACAAAACCAAGATAGTAAACGACGTTTCCTTGCTTGTCAAAGACCCTACAACTATAAAGAGTTCCTTCAAATTTCAGGAACAGCAGAGAAGAAATGAGCCAAGACTTCCCATGTTGTTGATAACAACGGTTTTAGTAAAATTATATGGGTTCAAGAATGTTTAGATAAAACCGCATTAAATCTTTCGCATGATTCATGGGAGACCTACTTATGATGTCGCTGCGATCATACAAAGGTTTTCTCTTATGATAATCATTCACAACCTTGTCTGCAAATTCTTCAGCTCCCTGAGTTTGCATCTTGACAATAAATAGACTTTTGTGGTCATGTTTCACCAGCCAACCGTGGAGCTATTTTCCTTCCTCGCCGTGGCCACCTCCTTCATTGGCTTTGTCCTTGGCCTCTCCGACTTCCTCGGTGACTGTAGGCCCTCTCAACTTCCCAAGCATTGCCATCTCGGCAGTTTCATTTGCAATATATGCACACGCATATATTTTGATATCTTAACCCCTAAAGGTCCAAACACCATTTTTTGGCATCATAGTGATTTTGAGTAGTTCACTGTGAATGGAATTTTTATTTCTTTTTTTTTAAATTTCACACAACATGTGTGCCCAAGGAGTAGCTTTAAGGCACAACAAAAATCATTTTTTAAAGAAGTTTTTTGGGCTGCCCAAGTTGCCCGCCAAATGTTGAAAATTACATATCATCCAATAACGTTTTAACCATGTAGTCAAAAGTTATGAAAATTGTTGTGCCTTAAAGCTATTCCTTGGGCACATATTGTGTGAAATTTTTTTTAAAAAGAAAGAAAAATTCCATTCGCAGTGAACTACTCAAAATCACTATGATGCCAAAAAACGGTGTTTGGACCTTTAGGGGTTAAATGAGGTTGTTTGTTTCTTTCTATTTGTTTTCTTTGTTACAAGGAGATGTCCCCTAGTTGTGTCCTTGGTAGCATCAGAAAGCCCTCAACAACAAGAAGGATCCTCTGACTTTGCAGACTTTGTTTCATGGCGTTCAAACTCATAGCAAAAAGGATATTGAATTTCAAAATTCCTATTAATTAAAAAATTAAAAAAAATATTTTTATTTTTATTTTAAAGGATTGAAAGGAGATTAAAGAGGGCTTAGCCATCACTTTTGTGCCAACGGCATAGGGCATACTAGTTTGTATTATGTTCCCTTCGATTAGTTTCTTATTTGGATCTTTTGAACTTTCTGCAGTACTCAAGCTTCCTGGAGGAGGCCGCCGGTCACCAGTCCCATACATCCTCACACTCGTTCCGCCATTTTTTCTGGCTCTGACATCGCCGGAGATATTCTACCAAGCTTTAGACTTCGCAGGCACATACGGAGGTATAATTCTACGCTCATTCCAAGGGGTAGATTGTTCTTTCGAGCATTCTAACCCGTGATTTTAACTGCAAATTGACCGCACCACTAGAAATTGAATAATGTTATATTATCAGATACTATTGTTTGCTATAGAACTATGTATTCAAGTGAGCTTTCTGAATCAGGGTAAGAATGTCATGAACCTTTGATCTTCACTGATTTCTCAAAACTTGGGGGAACAGAACTGCTGAATTAAACTGTAGTTTGTGGTGGCTCATCTTTGTTTTGGTTTTGCTGGCAGTGCTGGTCCTGTTCGGAATCCTGCCGGCAGCGATGGCGTGGTCGGAGCGGTACTCAGGCACCTGTCTTCCTCCAGCTACCAAGCCCATTGTTCCCGGTGGGCGCGTCACTTTAGCCTTCTACATGGGCGCTGCTGGTTTGGTTATCACGTCGGAGGCCATCTCCAAGCTCTTGCCGTAGCTGTACAGTACTGACAGTTAAGACAAGGCCCTTTTTTCTAACTCCCTTGTTGCCGCTGAATTCAGCTGAATCCTTGTACATCTTTATACTTTTCAATGTGCTAATGCATCTTAACTTGAAAGAAGAATGAATCAGCTTTCTACTGCACTTTACTGCTCTGTAGTTGATGGATTTTTGAGCCTGTTGCAGCAATTTGAAATTTCATATTGTTTTATGTTGACGAATGCGCTTCAGTAGACACCTCACTTGCAAATTTTGAGCTGACGGAGCACGGATTCTTACTAAAATGCTCGTAGTGTCAAAACTCTACAAAGGACTGTGCTGATGTCATGATTGCTGATGTCATAACTGTGCTGATGTCATGGCTCCCTCAATTTGAACTGCCTTTCTACCAAACTAATTGCAATTTGTCCAGTCCTCAATGGTCAGTAATCCCCACCAACCAGTCATGGAAAATGTCATGTGATGCTTCTATAGCAATTGTTCATTGCACTTTATAGTTTAATCCTTAAATGCTAGGCTGGTGACCATAGAAATCAGCCCTTTTGGAACTGTGTGACATCATCTAGTTTAAAAAAACCAAAAATATTCATTGGGAGTCAAACTACTGTAAAAATTTCCCCTTTCCACCCCTAATTCCAAGGATGAATAGTTGCATTTTTGTCCTACACAAGAGAATTTCTTGTCATTCATCGGACAAAAAATATCTACTGCGGTGTTTATGGGTTAAAGGTCATAAGATATCATGCATGATTCCCTCGATTTGAATTACCTTTCCACCAAACTAATTGCAATTTGTCAAGTCATCAATGGTCATTAATCCCTACCAACCAATCATGGAAAATGTCAAAAATTAGAGAATATGATAAGATTTAGCATAATATGTTATCATAAGTTTAGAAATGGGTCTTTGGCTATTAAGTTCATTGAGTCACTTGTGATGTTCTATAGCAATTGTTTATTGCACTTCATAGCTTAAAGGTTTAGAGAGCGGGACATCAAATTTCATTATTGTCTAAAAAGTGGGACATCAAATTTCATTGAGCAACATTATGAGAAGCTAGCTTGCATAGAAAAGAAATTGTTGTTGTTGGTCTTATAGGACTATTCTCATTATTCTTTCTATTGTCACAAGATCAATTGATATATATATATATATATATATATATATATATATATATATATATATATATATATATATATATATATATATATATATATATACTCTTGAGAAGTTAGATTGAACACCATGATGTATAGAATGTTGAATATTGAGGAGAAGAGTCAAATTGTAGGGATGCAAAAGGGTGGGATGAAATGTAAGGACATTAGATAGTCCTAAATGTTCTATATTGGACCAATTCTATGGTTTTGACAAATTGAAAGGTTCATGGAAATACAAAGTCCTTACAAAATCAATGTGGTAATCATTGAATAATCTCTAACCGTGGTCCCATGATGTTGTTGTGTTTTGTTATAGACAATATAGGACAACCACTATCCAAAATATTGAATCACTTGAATGTATATTGTAACACAAGATGGTCATACCTACATGAGATGGGCTTCAGAAAATGAATTGCATCAAAAAAAACTATCTTAATGACAAGTATAAAGTAGATAGGCTTGCATTTGCTTAAGCTCATGAAAGTTGAAATTTTGAGGACTAGTGCAATGTGCTTTGGTCAAACGAGTCTTCATTTGAATTTGGTAAGAATTCAAGACAAATTAGAATGTGGTAAAAATCATATGAAAGATATATGTGGGATTGTAAAGCACCATCTTTCAAAATTTGTTGGTCACACTTTAGTGATGGTTTGAGGTATATTTCATAGCTTTGATAAATGCCTTCTTGTTATTATACCTCCAAACATAAATACAGCAAGTAATTTTGCAATTCTTATGTATAAGGGAACATTAAATAGGTTTTGTTTTTTGCATGATCACCTTAGGCAAATGACACTTATGGAAGATGGCATTCAAGTCCACCGCAACTTACTTCCATTGCAATGAAGACAATCTCAAATAGTAGTTGACCCATATCCACCTACTCACCTATTTTCAATCTATAGGCTATTCTCTTTCCATAAAGTTGTAGTGCAGTTTGAGGAGCAATTGTGGTGCATTATGATTGTTTGCTAGGCTGTCAGTATTGCAAGAAGTCCTTAGTCAATTTTGCAATCAACCTATCATTAGAAATAGAAAGATCTATATCACCATTATAGATCAAATAAAATCTTCTACTAAAAAGTTAATAGTAATTACATTTTGTATTATAAAATTCTAAAAAAATATGCAACCCATCCAAATTCTATTTCTACATATGGAAAAAGAATCCACACTCAAAAGACTTGCACTCCAAATATGTGCAATTGCTTTAAGTGGTTGGTAATGAGTTGGCTACCTTAATTTAGCAAACTTATTAATCTAGCATGCAAACTCTATAAACTTGAACCCATAAATAATGTAAAGAAAATTGTCAAAGATTTGTTTCAACATTGTTGTAGATCAAGAAAGAAGGAGGAAATGGTGCAAATTATTCAATCAAATGTGGGATACGTGCAATCTTTGGAGCAACTCCACACCTTCATTAGAAGTATACCTAGCATAATACAAGCAATCATTTCACCAAAAGGTGGCAACAATAGATGGTAGACACTATTATATTATTATTGATATTATTATTTGATACTTTTGTGATGTAGACGAATTATATTGTAAACTAGACCCTACCATCTATCCAACGCACTATACAAACTGTGAATTGATGAATTTTTGAGCCTACATGAGCTTTTCAAAGTTCATAGTTTTTTTTATTTTAATTCATTCACCTCACAAGAAAGAATTCAAATTATTTTTGAATCCTCCTGTATATACATTTCAAACTTTCAAATGTATTCAGTTTATACATGGTGACCAAAAAGTAAGTTACTACAAAAATAGTCACATGACACAAATAGGAGCTCGTATACCTTAAGGTTAACCATACCCTATGCAGCATAAAAATTTCTGTCATGGGACTTACCATTCCAAAGGAATGTGGCCTCAGAAACTCTAAGTCTAAACCAGTGTTAACATTCCATAGGAAGAGGCTGCCGTGGATAAATTGAATACATTTGAAAGTTTGAACATTATCAGACACCCTATTTGAACATTATCTGCACCCCGTTGAAATTTAATTTTTAACAAAAAAAGAAACAGTTGAGTAGAGTCAGGAGAAAATGGTCAAAGATTTCCCAATAACCTTTGTTAAGATTTTCTTAAAATCAATTTTTAAATTTTTACTTAATTTTTTTTTTCTTTTTTACTTTTTAAAATTTTCTGCATCAATAAAGAGAGCTTTTGTTGATGATAAGTTACCTTAGGGTAGGTTCCCACCTAGTCTTACGGAGGCATTAAATCAGCCATAAATTGTCATGCATTCCCACGTGAGTGCTCAACTGTCTACTGTCCGAAGCAAAAACTTTGAAATCCTCTAAAAATGAAGATTTGAACATGAAATGGCCGCTCTTATCAACATGCTTGGTCTGCAACCTATTACATAAAATCATTGACTGCCTAAGCCTAAAATTAGCAAGACCCAAATTGGGAACATCAAAATCATTGAAATTTTCCGACAACCCTCACACAAATTTGGAAGTTTCTATTGAAGTCAGTGTCTGAGGGTGTACAAGCAATGTCTTTATATAAGTGGGGTGATAGAAGGTAAAACAACTCATATGGGATATATAAATTAGGTTTAGTAGAAGCCCAATCACTCAAACCTAATTATGTCAAATGCATGGATTGTGTTCAATGTAGAACTTCAGACCTCATGTAGGCATAGTAGAATAACTTTTCTCAAAAAACTTTGGACTAAGAAAAGTTGTTAAATCAAGCTAACTTTCCTCTCCGAAAATTTGTTTAAGATTTGGAGCCTCAAATCAAAAGTTAGGGACAAAATTTGAAGAGGGGTTGGGAAGAACACTTCCTTTGACTTTGTGCTACAAGAAGTGCAATTCAATTCATCATTTCATCCACAAAATGCACTTATGTGGAATCTTTAATTCTAAAAAGAGGAGACTCATTATCAAGATATTTTAAAAACTAATCTAATTTATGAACCAATAGGCTATAAATTTTTCATTTTCACTAATATTTTAACCAACTATGTTCATAGGAATCTTCCTCTTTGAGTAGTATTGATAACTACATTGGTGGTAAAAATATTCATCTTATATAGAAAATTATAGCCTTGAGTAAGGAGCAAGGTATGGATGACACTAAATACATTTTTAGTGTAGCATGGTCCCAACATGGAAATGAAAAATAATGGTTTAAATGTATTGCAAAATGAATTCATGATAAACTTACGATAAGTTAATGGCACCCAATTCATTTGGGATGTCCTAGATGTGAATGTTTTTCCATTTGTTTTGTCATTGTGGAATGTAACTAAAAGCTAGATACCCTATATGTGCTTCTAACCCAAAACCATCATCACTTTGTGAACATCTTCAAAATCAATATGTACCTATGTGGAAGAAACAATTTTATCACCTCTCTCAAAAAAGCTTTGACCCATCATTACTTTTGCATACAATATTCAAATGTTGCATTTTTTGGTGTGTTGGAAGTTCCTTTCACTTGCCAACAAGAAAACATAAAAATTTGACTTGTCTAGTAATAATAGTAGTTAGACAGAGTAGCAAAAAGTGGCAGTTTGACGGGTACCTATCCTAATTTTTTCAATGCTTGAGGTAACAAATTCTCTTGTCAACAATACTTCGAAGTTAAATAAAACCTAACCAAGTTATTGTTTTTAAATTTTTTAAATTTTAATTTTTTTAAATTTTTATTTTTAGCATAAAAATCTAATTATAGAAATGAATGATTCTAAATTTTCTGTTCAAGATTTTGTACAAGGAGGCATATAGCAAATTTTGATTTTCCAGTGTTAAGGGCTCTCAAATACACTAGATCTTAAAGGAAAAATCACATCAAAAATTCATTTAAAATTTTTTTTTAAATAGATTTTGAAAAGTCGTAAATTGATTGGGATTATGCATGTTTTGATCCTTTAACCCTCATATTTTTTTGGTGACCAATTTTTTAGATTTGACATGTGAAAAGAAGATTAAAAGATTTCAAATTGGTTTCATAGTTTTAACACCCTCATGATCAAACATTATAGTCTTTCAATTCATAAGTAATATTGTTAACTTCTCTTTTTTCATTTGGTACTTAACATATTTGGTTTGAATTATAAAAAACTATAAAAAAAATTATTGAAAGGTTTTAGTTCAATATAGAGTAAGTTCCAAGAAGCTCAAAAAAGGCCTTGGACATTTAGGGGTTAATATGCAATGAAACTTAAAAAATTTGTCCCAACCCCTCTTTGAATTTTGTCCCAAACTTTTGATTGGAGGCTTGGAATCTCAAATGGATTTTTGGAGATGAAACTTAGTTTGATTTACCAACTTTTCTTAGTTCAAAGTTTCTTTAAAAATGTTATTCTACTATACCTACATGAGGTTTGAAGTTCTATATTGCACACAATTTTTGCGTTTTGACAATGATTGGTCAAGCTCTCATCTTCAATTTGTCCCATATCCTTTGAAGATTCATGATGGACGATGAATTTTATCATAAAAACAATCTCTCTAACCATTGTCTTGTACACCTATGTAGACATAAAATTGTAGTAAATTATTTTTCAATATTTGGATTTTTTTTACAATTCCTTGTTTTTAGATTTGGAAATGTGACTTCTTAATCTTCAAAATCATTCATGGTTAGAAATGTAGATTATTTTGGGCCATCGGATCAAAATCGGTAATTGGATGTACGGAGGTACATGAGGTCCTTCATGACGGCTGAATAAAGTACCAAGCATGTGGGAACTGCACCTCAAACCCTAAAACGACAAGCTGGTCACTGTGGAAATTATGTTTTTAAATCCTGTGTGAATTGTTGGCTTAAAAAAATGAAAAAGCACTCATTGCAAAACAAATTATTGTAGAAGACCTTTCTTTTTTCTATAAAATTTGGAGGATGAATAATTGCATTTTTGTCCTACATGGAGAGATTCTATGTCATCCATCGGATACAAAACGTTCCACCTCGACATTTAAAGGTTAAGCAACAATCACTATAGTTCTTGAATCTGAATTGCCAATGCCAAAGTTTTATTTTCAAGCACATGGTGTTTGCAAACACCAGGTGGGAATTGACCCTTAGAAGAGTACCGACAAGGTCAACTGCTAAACAACCATAGATCTTCCAAAATCAATGACGATAGATCTTCCAAAATTTGTCCACTTGTAACTTGTAAAGAGGTGTGAAGAAATCAAAGATAATGATTGACTTTTGCAATTAAAAAAAAGAATTTTTAAATTCATTTAATAACTAAAATATTCCATTTAAGGATCACTTCATCTCCATTCTTCAATTAATAACATGTGGTTTAAAATCAAACCACCTTAAGGTAGACAAGCCTATTACCACCCTAATTTGCAATTTAACTATCTTTGGATCAATTCCAAAAAGGGCACATATTATTTCATAGGTATGAGTTTGTTTCATGAGTCAAAACCAATTGAAATTATAATTTTTCAATCTTTTGTGAATTTTTGAAGTGTTCAACCTTGAAATTACAAAAAACATCTATAGAGTGGATTCATGAATGCTCTATTATCAACACATGACTACCTTTTTATGTACGGAGTAGGCACTTAGGTATTCACCAATCATATATTGATACATTACCCTTAATGGCATTTAAGCATTCAATTAATACACCTTCCACTTCATCACAAGCTCTGCATTTAAATACTCTTGCACAATCAAAGTAGCATATTTGGTTGTACCTATAAGGAAGCTTTGCATGGAATTAGACATCATAGTAACAACTAGTCCTAGAGGACATGAATGGATGAGGAAAGTTTCTCAAACAAGATACTACTTCATTCTTTTTTTCTTGTTGCTCTTGTGTTGCAAAGCAACATAGTGACCAACAAGAGTTTGAAGTATTGTCCATTGGTTGAGGAAGGACACCTTGGGTTTGCCATGGCATGTACCATTACAATTCTTAGGAACCAATCCATGATAGATGCTCCAAGGTATGTATATACAAAATGAATTTATGCTATAAGGGCCCAATTGTGCCTTATTTGCATTCTATTACCTAGTCTAATTTATATTGTAAAAAAATTGGATTGGAATTGAAAGAGCTAGAATTGGGTTGAATAGTCATTGTTTTATAATTTTTGAAAACACTACCATGTGGTTCATACATATAAGGCAAAGGTTCCTTTATTATTTTTCCATTTGAAAGGACCCTTTTGAATTACCATTGCAACCATGTAGAGAGTTCAAAGAACCACTATAGAATTCAAAAGGATAAGAATAGTCCCTCTTAGGGACAACAATGGAAAGTTATATGTTTTTATTTTGTCCACTTATAATGTGTGTGCCTTTATTGAAAAAAGAATTAATTGAAATATTTATAAAAAAAAACTCTTGAATTTATAATTCTATCACAATAAAAAATTATAATACCAATTAGTCTAAATATATGTACTAACCAAACGATTTGCAATAGGTGTACATACATTAATTGATTTGGTATGAGGTATTTTCACCATGAGGCAAAAAATAACCCCTAGAGTTGACCGTTGCGGAGTGTATGGACATCTACTCTAAGTTGCCTTTCTAGCAATGGACTCCAACAATGTGATTTTTGATCAAGATTTACCTACATGATTCTAAATGAAAAAGGGTAGCCCATTTCACAACCTCAAAATGAACCTCCTAAAAATCTACCATCATAAATTTAAGTACTCAAGTGGATTAGGGCAACTTCTTATGCCAAAATCTCACTCAAATGTGCAAATTAGGGCTCAAAGTGGCCTCAATTGGGCCCCAATTAAGAATTCCAGTACAACATTCATCTCCGAAAGTGGTCAACCCTACAAAATTAGACTCAACCTTCATGCATTCCCATCCCACAAATAGAATTCAATGTATAACCTTTGAGACCCTCATTCAACCTTTGCAAGGCACAAACATAGTGTAATTCTCATCACATTTTAAAATGACATCAACAAGAGTGACAAAATTGAGAACAAGGAGAAAGAACTAGTCACCGCCCATGGGCAGCTGACCTCCTTGCACAAAAATAGCCACCATTTCCTCCTTTTGTCTCCAAATTGGACGAGACTTGTCTCTATGGAAAGCCAAACTAAAGATCCACTTCCTCTCAAATTTTCAGCTCAATTGGCTTTGACGATCTTCCACAATTTCTTGTTGAAGTTGATAGTCTTCCTTGGAGGCGACAACTGAACTCCTTGCACTCCATTGGCTGCTCCGTCTTTGTCCATGTTTCAAATTGGGCAAGACTTGTCTCTATAGAAAGTGAGCTTGAAGATCCACTTCCTCTCAAAATTTCAGCTCAATTGGCTTTCCCATTCTCCCGATATTGCTTGCCAAAGTTGGCAGCCTTCCTTAGAGGCAACATTTGACCTTCCACCCTAATTTCTCTTCCAAACCCTAAATTTCTTTCAACATTCTCTAATCAGCCCTCCATCTGACTTTTAAGCCTACATTTTCCACTTGATTTCTCTCATAACCAAGTGAATCTACTTGGCAAATTGTTTACCTCTACTACTTAACTTGTTTCTTTCATTTTCTCTCACAATTCTTTACCAAGCTCTCTCAAACACCTCATGCACTCAAACTTGAGAGAGAGGGAGGGAGAGAACTCTCCCAAACCTAATTTTGCCTACATCCCCTCCCAATGGATTAATATTTCTAACTACTTCCATCCATCTCTAATTTACTGAAAAATGTGTTTATTTACTGTAAATCCGCTAGTTTAGTGCAAAACTTTCTAAACTACTCTAAAAGCCTCTAATTTATAGAAAAATCCTATTTTGGTGTTTCTAGCACTATTTTAGTGTTTTCTTCACTACACTAGTATTTTCGTGATAGCTTTAATTTAACTAATTTTTTTTGGGATTTTTAAAAATTATTTATTATTTTAATATTTTTCAATCTACTTCTAATTTCATTTCATACTCCTAGTCTTTTGTTTTTCTATCTTTATTTTTTATTTTTTATATTTGATATTTTTTGGTTTACAATTTGATTATAATTTCATTTTCTACTTGTAGTGTTTTGTTTTCATTTTTGTCATCATTTTACCTTTAGTCTAATTTGGTTACCCTACCAAATCTTGCTTATCATCTTATTAGTTTTAAATCCCTATTTTTTCCATTCCATTTCCCCTTCATTTTCTTCTAATGGCATTTTTTAGCTTTTGCTCTAATTTCTCCATGTTCCTATTTTTATGTACTAGGAAACTCCCTAACTAGTTGTTGTGGTTTAATCCGGAGTACTAACACTTCCGGATTTGTAAATTCAAGCAATTTGTTTATATTTTTGATTTTCTAAAAGATGAACCAATATGGTGGTTCACATTTGGCTCATGATTTGGCTTCAAAAATTCAATTTTTAGACTTACTAAAGGACTAGTGAAGAATTGCCACTTAGAAGTTGTTTTGGCATTAGAAACCATGGAACTTCAATTGTACCTTGATAGCAATGGTAAATAAATTATCTTTTTAACCCTTTGAAAAATTGTATATTAGAACTTATTTTCAATTTCCCCCCTCCAATTGTATTGATTGCTCTAATGCAACACTCTACTATTTTAACTATAAAGAAGTCATTTTTTCAAAATTTTATTGTTCAAATTTATTGATGTTTCAAGGTGTCCTAATCCTTAAAAAGAAATCATAGTATTGCAAGATATAGAAGCCTTGCACGAAGTGTTCAAATTTGAGTGAGTCAATTTTCAATCCAAATGTCCACATCAAACAAAAATTAGATTCTACATCCTCTAATACAGTTAGTTGAATGCAAAAAATGGTCACTTTGGATTAGTTGAATTGTTTTCATCTATTTTATAAAAAAAACTTAATCCAAAGTGACCATTTTTTGCATTCTTAGGGACTCAAATTGCTAAGGAATTTTAGGAGTATAAATTAAAATTATGGACAATATATAGATCCTTGATAAGATTTCATCATGAGAAAATTAAGCCACGAATTAAGCATATAATAATTATCTAAATAGGAGACTCAAACAATGCAAAATCTCAAGAAAATTGAAACTTCATTGTAAATTTTAACCACATTGGATTAATCTTCTCAACAATTTGCTTAAAACTACCATAGTATATAAGGAGTATCAAAAGATAGTGCAAGTCTTTCTTGCAATTACTCATTAATCAACCCTCCAAGGACCAAGATTTCATTAGACCAATAAAAGATTGAACAAGTTCCTATTATGTCAATTTCTGGCATATTTTTTCAAGAATTTTTTTAATTAAGATGATATTAGAGTTTTATTTTTTGTTTTTTGTTTTAATTGGTGCCCGGGAGCAATATTTATGATAATCTAAGCATAGTAGTAAATTCAATATCCACGAGTAATCCCACACTTGAAACACAAAAATTCAAAATGAAAATTGAATTTATTTGCCACTTAAAATATATTTATCTATATAGAAGAATTTTATTTTATCCATTTTGATTAATGCCCATATTAATGTTATAAGAGTTACCAAGAGATTTGTTTTAACAACAATCCAAACATCTTCATGAAAAATATTGTATAGGTTTTGTTTTCTAATTCAATTTTCATCCTTTTAAAAACAACCTTAGTATTAGGATTGAGTGATTGACATGTTTTGACTCCATTTCAGTCCTATCAAGAATTTTTTTTCTGTCTTTGTACACATTTTTGTTTAAAAATTTATAAAAAAATGAATTCAAAGTTTGATTTTTTGAGCTTTCTTTCATCAACTTTCAATTCAATTCTCTAGCATATTAAATTTCAAATTCAAAATTCATGGAGAAAAAAATATTAAGTTAAGAGAGTTCAAAGTCTTCTGACTTTTTTTGAAAATAAAGTGTAAAAAGTAGCATTCTCACCCCTTTCCTTGTCCCCTCTACTTAATTCCTCAAGGCCCAACAACTTTTTGGCAATGGAGTTTTTTAATGAATTGTCCCTCTTTGATATTATTTTGCACATGGATGTGTTTGAAATATTTAATTAAAACCATACAAAAGTAAGGAGTCCTTTGTTTAGTATGCATGGAATTAATTGTGAAAAATATTGACCATTGGATTTTTAGATTATAACAATTTTGAATGATCAACTATATAGGCAATAAAACGTAGTTTTTGGCACGGGGAAGACACTCTCACTACATTTGAGGTACCCATGTGTGGAGGAGTGATTTTTTGACCCCCTATTTACTTTTGAATAAACTATAATTTCATCTTAAAATTTTGAGCTTTGTTTAATAATGACCAAAGGTTTCTATTGACAAAAATTTCAATTCCAAATAACATAAGATATATTGTCTAGAAAGGATTGAAAAATGAACTAAAATGGCATGTTCTCCAACTAAAATATTTATGGAGCTCACATGAAGATGACTATTGCATCAATATTCAACCAAAATAAACTTTCAATAGAAAGCTATTCTATAGAATTTCTTTTTCATTTTTCAAATTTTTTTTATATAATATAGAGGTGTGAAAGTTATTTTCAGCTTTATGGTGTATCTTTTAAAAACAAAATTTTATAACTAATTATTATTAGCATAAAAAATACCAATAATTCAAAACATAAACTTTTAAAGTAGTAAAATCTATCCATAATTTTTTTTTAAATTAAATTTTAAGATGTATTACATGTATTACTTTTTCTGCCGCACGTGGGTTGCTAAAACGTGGAGAGTGTCCTCCCTGTGGATTTTGGGAAGAAAAATCATAAAAAGATGAATAATGCTTCTTTACACACACACACCAATTTTTTAATTGGAATCGTAGGTAGCTGAGGTATTTTTTAATTGAGAAAATTGAAAAATAAAAAACTCTCTCAAATTTGTACACGTTTTCAAACAAAAGAAATAGAAAATCAAAACTAACCAAATTCTATCCTAAAAAAAATTTAAAATTTTCATCAATTTTTGAAATTTAATAATTAATATTATTAGCATATTATTTGGATTATCTTCAAAAAAGTTTGAATCATTTTAATTATTTTATTTTCTTGATTGTTCAGAAATGAACCTTTTATTTGTAGAATTGCTAAATTTATAAATTTGAAAAAATCCCTTCAAACCAAATTTTTTGTGCAAATTAAAGACTAGGAATGTCCAAGAACTTTTTTTTCATCTGTACTATTCCTTTTATTGGAAAAACATTACATTTGTTCCTTTTTTCTATTAAACTATATTTTCTAAATAAATTTTGTAATACTTCTTACATTCAATTTTTGAAAATTGGAAAATGCAACAAGTATGTAAACTTGTTATTCTACAAGATACTAATTTACAAAATATTGAGATTTGTTTCACCCTACTAAGAATTTGCCATTGAAAATTTGAAATGGATACATTGTGTCTTCTTGGTCCTTGAGGGTTTAACCTCTAAAGGTGTATGCATTCAAAAAGTCAACTTTAATTGTAACTTTCAAAAAATAAAACACCAAAGTTTCACTAGTTTTCTTTCTACACTATTTTAAAATTTTGAAAAAATCTAAAAATTGAAAGAATTATTGCAATTGCAAGCTCTATGTGCTAGAGTCTAAATTTTACAATATGTGTGTCTTTCATTTGTATTTTCTTCTTTCTAAATGGTTTTAAAAGAAAAACCACAAAATTATATCTTCCATTTTGACCTTAATTTGAATTAAAAGTTTTAAGTACTTCAAATATATATTGTAATTGATACTCTATATAATTTTATTTTTCATATTTTACTTTAGAAAATCTTAGGAGTTTCATTTTTCCATCAGTAATTTTAAAACATGAGCATCAATAGAAAATATATTCTTTCATAAGTGAAAAATATATAATTTACATAAAAAGATAAATTAAGTTCAATAGTGGCATTGATTTGCATGTCATTGGCACATGATAAGGGTGATTTGGGTGTAAAATATAAGATAATTAATTAGTAAATCTTTGCATTTATCTTCATTGCTCTTTGTACTTTTTGAAAAAATACAATTTAATTCAATCGTCTTTGATATATTCAATAATTTTTTTAAAATTTTTGCTACAAAACGAATAACATTGATAATTTTTCATGAAACAAATTAAATTTTTAATTGTGATAGACAATCTATAATATCACGTACTACAAATATACCATTGATATTTGAATACAATTTAAAAGTCTAAATTTAGCTAAAATATGATGTTTGACTATTCTACAATGGATTTGGTCCATTAGAAGTTGAATGTCAATATTTTGCAATTTACATTTAAAAAAAATCTTCCATTGTGTGTTCATATTAATAGTAGTCTAGTGCTCCACCATATGGTTGGATAGGCAAGAAAAAAATTGTTCTTTGTACTAAAAAGAATGTTTTGGAGTATTTTTGGGTGAAATATATGGTAGTTGGTGTAATTTGGCAAATCTCAACACTACAAAGCTTTGAGGTTAATGTATTCGCAATGGAGAATTGAGTTAAAAATCTAGGAAATTTTTATAAAAAAGAAGTTGATTTTCATTCTTTAAAAATTTATTATGTAGAAATAGATTCAATTTGGAAGGATAAATTATATTTCTACTAGTTCTACATTGGAATTTAAATATATCAATCTTAATTGTGAGATTGTTGTAGCAAGTAATCTATAGCCTACAGATCTTTTTGTTTTGAATAATTGTAAAAATTGAGTCTAACAAAAGACTCTACAAGTTATTTTCTTAGAAAGATGGTCTAATATCCATATGAATGTGCACCCAAAAAAATGTTTTATAACTCTCACACCACTCATCCAACTAGAATGAAACAAAGTTTTCCACACATATATAAATAAATACATAAATAAATTCTATGAGAAGAAAGAAAGAGAAACAATTTTTTTGAGCTTAGGTAGACATTTTTCTTTTTGTCTCCAATTACACTCCCTGAAATTATCTTTCCCTCTCTCTCCACATATATAACGCTTAGTTTAAGCAAAATGTATTTTGTTGTTTGCTTGGAATGAATTTGAATGCCATTATTTTAAAAAATAATAAATTCAAATATTTAAAATTTATGAGATGAATTGTTTCAAATATATTTACATAGGAATACATATGTAAATAAAAATCTTCATTAGAAAAAATTTGGCCCTTATGGAGGGTCGTTTGACTTTTGGCCGATGTGCAAATCTAAAGGAGAAAAAGTTTTAAAATTTTTTTAGTCCCCACTTCTACGTGGCCAAAATTTTTTTTATTTTTAATTTACTTTTAAATTGCACATTTTCATGCAATTAACCCTGGAGTGTTTGGACTCTTTTCTAGAATTGACGATTTGGAGAAATCATTATAAATTACAAATTGGAAGAATATTTTAGAAATGATATATAAAAAAATAGTGTAGATTTTGAGTTTTACATTCCATCCGTATAGTTAGATTCACCAATGCAATCACCAATAATTTTCTATAAATTTTGAAAGGGAAATTTTAAAATTTCTTCTAAATTCAATTACAAACAAAATATTATTGTTTTTGAGTAAAACTTGTTGGAATGGATTTGAAATGAGGTTCTCTTCACATGATTTTTTGAAATTTTTGTGTTCTTTACATATATGACCTCATTTTGCAAATTTAGTTTTGAATTAGAGTCAATGCAGTTTGATTACTTGACACAATTCCGCATTTGTAATTTTAGAAAAATTTGTATTCTTGTAACACCAAATCCAACTATTAGATAAGGCAAGAACTTGATAAAGTATCACCAAAAATTAGGATGACTTTCATCCAAGTAGAAACAAGACAGAAACAAGAACTTCAATCTGTTCATCTTCCAAATAATGGACGTCAAAGCGCTCTAGGGTTAAACATCCCTAGTAAGGTCCAAATTTCTTTTAACGTATTGACATGCCAAAACTCAACCTTAATATGAATTAGATAGGAATGAAATAAAATATAAATAATACTCCTTAATTTAACATGTTTTTTTGGGCTATGTTTTGGCCCTTAAACATCTAGAGTCTTATCTAGAAATCATGATTGGAAGAAAATCATCATAAAATACTATTTCAAAGAATATCTTGGAATTCATATATAGATAAAAATTGTATATTTTGAGTTTTAAATTCCATCTGTATGGTTAAATTTACTAATGCTATCACCAATATTTTATGAAAAAATTTTGAAAGAAAAAAATTCAAAATTTCTTCAAAATTTGATTACAAACAAAATATTATCGTTTTTTGAGTGCAATTTGTTGGAATGGATTTGAAATGAGGTTCTTTTTAGATGTTGATTTTTTGAAATTTTAAATTGTATAAATCTATGACTTCATTTTTGTAAATTCAATTTTGAATTAGAATGAATAAAATTTTCAATTAGCTTGGTCAACCACTTGACACACTTTTACATTTGTAATTTTAGAAAAAGATGTACTCTAGTAACACCAAATCCAACCATCAGATAGGACAACAACTTGATAAAGTATCTTTACAAATGAAGATGACTTTCATCCAAGAAATAATGAGGATGAAATTTGAGTTTTATTTTGTTAGTTGTCCAAAAATTGGATGTCAGAGCACTTTAGAGTTAAGGCTAAACTATAGAGTAATAAGCATCTTAAACTATCAATGTCATTAGTCTTTACTTCTTTACTACAATCCTCTAAGAATTGACATAATGAAATATCTCACACTTTTCACATTGTCCTCGGATACAAAGCATTGTGACAAGGCCCTTGGTGTTTCAAGGAATAGTCTTAGTTTTGAAAACTTTGAGAACAAAATTTAAGTAATCCTTTGATAACAAGTATTTTTGTACATTTTTGCTTACAGTATTTATGTACAAATGTATTATTTATCTCAATTTTATCAATTTGGTCATGAAATTAAGTTGTGTTTTAAAGATCCAAGTGGCATTATTGAATGAATGAAAAATGAATTGGATTAAAAACATTATACTAAAATACTTAGTCATCATTTAAACTATGCACTTTAATAGAGCACTAAAGAATTAAAGGCTCGCACCTCCCCAAACCTCATTTTAGTCTCCACTATGCACTTGAAAAAAGTTGTAGCGGGTCCAACAATACTAAAAAGAATGTAAGGTGATTGTATTAGGATGAATTAAAGCTCCTTTAAGGCCATATTCATTATATTGAGACTTTTTGCAGTCTTGTTTTTATCTTTAAGTCGAAGAAAAACCACTTTATCTCTTTATTAGTATTTTTATAAATAGGTAACAACACCAACTTTTAGAATTTTATTTTAGAAATACTATTTGAGCATTATTTATTTTTGGTTTCAATTATTATTTTTGTAAATGAATTTATAATATGTAACATTCTTTCTCAAAATATGCAAAAAGTCTCAATTTAGCAAAAATGCCCTTCTATACTGACACCCTAAGATAAATTCCCCTAAATGTGACCTACTAACAAAGACATCTCATCTAGGTTCTTGTTTAAAATGAACAACATTCAAACATAAGAGTCTTAGGGTTGTTTTTTAATAAACCTATTTTTAGCTTTTTCAAAATTCATAGTTTATTTGTATATGGAATCCAAAAAATACATTTTGAGCCCCAATTTGGCCAAACTTTCTAGAAGGTAAGAAACAAAATATTTTCCAGAACTCCACATGGAAGTATGCAATATGCCAATATTTGCAAGGGGGGGAGGAATCAAAATAATTTGTTGGCAAGATTAAAGGGAGATTGAAGTCCATGAAAAGTGGGAACAAGATTAAAGTTTCCAAGTGAACTTCTAAAAAAAAATTTAGCAAAACCCCTAAAATTTTTGAATTGCTTTTAGTTTGACAACAAGAAGAGGGCTAACTACTCTTAAAGTTAGAAGTTTCTCCCTACTCACATAGAAGTCACCCAAAGCAATTCTGATTCTGGAAAACTTGAATCTTGTTTCCCAATTCCAACTTCCGGAATGGAAAGACCGCCTAAAGAGTAGAATCTAGAATCCCCTTTTCAGACCCAACACGACCCAGCAATTGAGCTTGAGCGTTTCCAGTTCAATGATAGCCGAACCACGTTGAAATCGCTCAAGCCCTTCTCCCAACCGGCAAATTTGGTTGATTGATGGATTGATTGAGCCAATTTTCAAGGCCGGACGAGGTCGGTCTAAAACGCCATGGAATCTGAAATCGCGGCTTCCGTCCACAAATTCCCATACCAGGACTTGATCACCATAATTTTAAAAGAGAAAGCCGAATGTTTCTCCTGCTCCTCAAATTTGACAAAAGCTAGCAGGATTCGAATCCCTCAATTAGCCAGCACCTCGGAAGGATGTTACGAAATGGAGGTTCGGTTCAATCGATACGGCCGATTTGTCTGGATTTGTCTGGCAATTTGGCACTTCGACACACCTAGCCTGAACTGAAAAACGCTTCTTCAGTTTCTCTTGAGGAAGAGTGCCTCCGCGCGCGGACTTGTTCAAGCCAACCCCATATCCCATTTGCACCTGAATTCGGGAATATTCTTCCACCTCAATTGACTTGGAACTGATGGAATTCTTGAAACTGTTTTCACATGGCAGTTCTGTTTTTGCCGTTGGTGGACGGACGGCCTCAATTGACTGACTGCAGGGAGGGACGGACATTCAGTTCCATCCATCAAATACCGACTTGGGCCGGCGAAATTCGGCAGGGCCGACGAGCAGCAGCAGCAGGCCCACCCTGCGGACCTCCTGCCAAACAGTCCCGTTTACACCTACATCCAAAAAAGTTGACAGAAAGAAAACAACACGTCTAGTATTCAATCGGGGGTACGACACGTGCGGGATGTGGGGCGGATGTGGGGCGGATGTGGGGCGGATGAAGAGCGGATGAATGAAAATTACAAAGTTTGTTTTTTTGTGTGTGGAATGACTGACATGTCGGATTCGGAGTGGACTTGTACTGGAAGGCAATTACAACGTGCAGTTGAGTGACTCCCAAAAGTTTATGTATGTACTCACTTGGAAAAAAAATTGATAACTTAGGTAGGAGATCCACAACGCGCTTGTGGGGCTCTAAAAGCGTCCACTTTGGGTGGAATGTCAATTCCATTTGTCTTTCACGGAAAATCTTTTGAAAAAATATTTCAAATGGTTTAACCTTTGCCCAAACTAAGTTTCAGCTCTTCAACATGTGCTTTATGGACCTGAACTATACTTTTTTTCATTTCATTTATTTTGGGGGAGAGCATGAAATAATCTTCATACTACAAGAAAATAGAGCCCAAATCAAGATGTCCAAACCAACACAAAATGTACAAATCAAAACAATTGTATTTAAAATTGTCAAATCAAGATGCCCAAATCAACTTAACCCCTAAAGTTCCTTACCTCCTAAATATCAAAGGCACCAAATTCTAAGTGTTGACAATACTTTGAAGTTAAATAAAACCTAACTTGTTTGCTATTTTGTGCAAGGGTGTCCATTGTAATCTTGACTTTTTGTAGTGTTGAGGTCTCTTGAAAATGAGCCTCAAATACACTAGATCTTGAAGAAAAAATCACATTAGAAATTTGTTTAAAAAAATTGTAGAGTAGATTTTGAGAAGCCATAAATTGATTGTGGTTATGCATGTTAGACCCTTCAACCTCATATTTTTTTGGTGATCAATTTTTTAGATTTGGCTTGTAAAAAGAGAGCTTGAAAGATTTTCATAGTTTTAACACCTTCATGATCAAACATTATAATCTTTCAAATCATAAGTAATGTTGTTGGATTTTGTTTTCCTATGTGATCTCTAACATGTCTAGTTTGAATTTGTATGGTTACAGTTAAAAAAAAATTGATTTAACTTATCAAAATGTTGACTTTTTGTTCAATTTAGAACAAATTTCAAGAAGCTCAAAGTAGGCCTTGGGTACTTAGGGGTTAACTATGTTTTCACTAGAAGTGCTCCAAGATTGCCATTTCTAATACAAGTACCAAATTTTTGGAAAAAATAAATTTGGACACATATAATTGTATGATCTTGTAGTACCCTAGTTTGAGAACATGTGAGAAAAATTCAGAAATCTCCACCATATAGAATGTAGGATATTAGTGTTTGAAGTGACAAAAATTCTTTTGAGGGCCCTGCAAAAAAACCAAGTAGCTACACTTTACAAGGGTACCGATTTGTATGAAAAAATGTCCAAAGTGGTGGTGTTTCTTTGGATTCATTCTTCAAAGCAAGATGTCTACATGCTTGAAAATTTTCAAATCATTTGAAATTGTGCAACATATAGGAAAAAATAGTAAGTAAAAATAAATAGAGAATGATTCAAAATATAAAATTGTTAAGAATTTAGTTATGAAATTGAAAAATGCCAATGCCAATGCCAATTGTTTTAATGGTTTAACAAAAAAATATGCATCTTATGATTTTATCTTTTTTCAAAAGCCATTAAAAATTGAATTAAATAAAAGACTTCAAAGTTTATTTTAGAATAGAGAATTTATAACTGCTTGCAAACTAAAAATCCTCATAACTTTCATGACATTAATAGAAATGGAATGATTCAAAGCTTTCTATGTATATATAAATCTGAAGAACCAATTTCAAAATTTTAATTTTGAAAAAGGTGATTTTTTCAAATTTGCCTAGTCTACATGAATTAAGAAAAAACCTATATATTATACAAAAACTTGTTAACCATGTAATCAAAAGTTATAAAAATTATTGGGCCTTAAAAACTAAATACTTTCATAGCCTACTAGAGTCAATCATTAGAGGGGGATTTGAGGGCATGGGAAGGCCAGTTTAGGGCTATAAACTAGACCACTACTAGTCACAATATCAAATAATTAAATATAAATAATATTATTTAATACATATATTTGATTTGGCAAAGTTCTCATTGTTCTCCTACTCTACCTACAATTCAAAATGTCCCCCCTAAAGGAATATTTCAACATTTTGATTTTTAATAAATAAATAATATAAAAATAAATAAAATAAAAATTTTCCATTTGTAAGGACTTTATGATGATGATATTTCTCCAAAAAATGAATTTGAAACCATTTTCAATTTACAAAAGTGTATGCGCCATGGAGCCTCTTTTTTTTGGCCTATTTGCACAAATGTGGAAGAGATGAAATAATGTATTTTTAATGCCCTTCATATAGAACATGCTCCACTAGTGTGAAAATAGACCAATAAAATTTTAGCTCTAGTATATTAAATTTGGTTACTCCCTAGTACTAACCCCCCAAAGTATAACAAATTAGAAAAATTGAATTTTAAATATAAAATGATTTTTAATTCTAAAAAAATGGGATACAATTAATATCAAAACATCTAAAAATACATATTTTGTTTTTGTTTTTGGAATTTTAATTTTAATTTTTGTATTTCCACTATAAAAAATTAGGGCCAAAAAATTTAATTTCTAGTTGGTCAAAATGGAAATTTTGTCTAGAAATAGCATTAGAAGAAATTTAGACCTTGCATAGGTGATTATGTGGGCTGAAAAAAACAAAAAAACAATTTTTTTCCTTTGGATTTGCACATAGGCCGAAAGTCAAATGGCCCTCCATGTGAGCCAAATTTCTTCTAATGATTTTTTCTTTGAACTTTGAATAAAATATTCTAATATGGTCATTTATTGCAAAGAGCATGCTTACCTTGTGCTTAGACCTTTTTTAGGTCAGAGGTCAAAAGTTGTTGATAAAGTTTTTAAAGGTTCACAGTTTATTTTTGAAATTTGATATTTGGAAGTCATATCATTTAGTATTTTGGTAGTAGTCTTAAATTAGAAGGTGTAACAAAAGAGTAATGTATAGTTTGAGTATATTTTTTAAATTGGAACAATTAATAATAAATGTGATCTTAAAAAAATAAATTTTTTTATATGATTCTTTCAGTCCAAAGATTTTTGAAATTGTATTCAAACCCCTTATCTAAATAGACTTGACTATAATTCCGGAGTACTTAAATTTTTTTGCATTCTTTTGCCCTAGGGTACAAAAGTGTTATTTGCATGATTGTATCATTTTTTCTTGGAT
Source organism: Climacium dendroides (assembly GCA_950106755.1). Classification (NCBI taxonomy): domain Eukaryota; kingdom Viridiplantae; phylum Streptophyta; class Bryopsida; order Hypnales; family Climaciaceae; genus Climacium; species Climacium dendroides. Next base: position 37,132,616 of record OX467084.1, read on the forward strand.
TAACAAATTACAATTATAATGTTTAATTTGTTGGTCTTCTCAATTTTTAATGCTTCCATCAATTCAAAATCTGCATTGACAGTCACATCTTAGAGCATCCTATATACTCTATAAATTTTGACCCTCCAAATTCACAAAAGTAGCCCTCCAAAGTCCAAATTGATTGGTACTTGAGGCATGTATGGAAACCTATGTAGTACAAAAGTGTAAGTCAAGGATATGACACTTTATTCCACAAAAAGAAAATGGACATAGGGAAGATGACTAATTCCATAATGGAGAATTTCATTAAAATGACACCATTATGCAATTTTGACACTTTTAATGGATTAGACTATCTCGTCTGAAACATACACATGTCCAAGATGCTTGAAAGTTATATTTGTCCAAGATGTTTGGAATCTATTCTAGTTCTAGCTCTAGCTCGAGTTCTAGATGGCACTTTTGCGATTCAAACTAGGCAATCTGAAAATGGTATATGGAATATGCTAATTTAATGAAATTCCCTATTATAGTAAAAGAGAGTCAATGTGCAATCATGAAAATATTTTGCCTTGTCTTTTTTTGAAGGGTTTGCCAAAAAAAGCACACATAACGCAACAATCATAGAATTTAGCAATTTATTTCGTAGTAGAGGTGTCATTGGGGTGCTTGTTAGTGATATTGAAAGAGATCTTATTTTTTGGCAAAACCTATTAGACCTTCAAAATGATGCTCTTAATTAAGGCCCAAGGCCATTTTCTTGTCAAAAAATACTCAAAATTGTGATTTCTACTGTGTTTGCTTAAAGAAACCAAAAATAAAATAAAATAGGAATCTAACCATAGGATCTTGTACTTTACTTGTTTTATATCATGTGGTAAAAATTTCATGAAGTTTGACCATATAGATTGAGAGATATTAGCATTCAAAGTTTATTTATTTAAGAAACTACTCTACAATTTCAGATGACTTTAACTGCCATTTGTAAAAAAACTACACTATGGCCTTTGAATTAAAATTTTTTTGTGTTGAAGAATTGAGTTGAAAGTTTAGGAAAAAAATTTCAAAAGAAACACACACACTTGATTTTCATTCTTTAAATTTTTTTTAAGTAGAAGTAGGTTCAAGATTGAAAAAAACCCTAAATTGTTAGTAGCTCTGAGACGGGATTTAAATACAATAATCCCAACTGACAGTGAGATTGTTCTAGCAAACAAACTTAAGGTTCTAAGCATCTTCTTGGAAAAATAACTTATAGAATTGATTTCATTCTTTCACATCACTAATTTAATTGGAATGAATCAAAGCTTTACATGTAGACAAAAATATGATCTATAAGAAGGAAAAAAAACTAATTTAATTTTAAATTTTTGTGGATTTTTTTTTTGCCCGGTGACTTGAAAATTATGTTTAGGATGACATAACTTTTGCCCCTAGACACTGATTGAATAAAAATTATATTCCCACAAAGCTAATAAGTTTTTCTATCTTATGAGAAAGTTTTAAAAAGTTTTACTAAAAATTGAGTTCATACTTCATAGGAGCTTGTTTGAAATCCATTTTGTCCCCCAAGGGGATAATGGACCTTTAAGGGTTTATTCTATATTTTTCACCTCCCCTAGATAATTCAAAGCCTTTATTGCCAATATGAATTCAAAATTTTCAAATTTTATCATGTGTGAAAAATTATGAAATTCTTGTATTTTTCACAAGAAAATCCACCTTGTAGGGCCCACTTTGTAGGATGGATTAGCATCTTGCTAGTATCTCAAACAACACAAAATAGTGAAATTAAGTTGCCTTGCATCAAGAAAGTCATTGTAGAAGCCATCAATCAAAAATTCCTAAAAATGTTTCTATTTGTACTCATGGAGGTTTGTGAGTCCCAATTATAACAAGACCTAATTCAAGATTTTGTGAAGCATGAATAGAGTTCAAGATCGAGTTCTCCCCAACCGCCAAGTCAGCCAGTGTCGGGAATCAATCCATGCGCATCGGATTTTTTACAACAGTAACGCGTTGGTTCAGTTTAGGTCCTGCCCATAGTCAGACGGTGCGAGCACTTCAAACAGAAACGCTGCCCATGCCGAGTGCTGCCCACAACAAGTTACTAAGTGACGTTGCCCTTCCGTACGCGAGAAACTTACACCCCAACAACTGAACGCATATTTCTAATTCCTATCAACTAAGTTGAGCTCACTCAGGCAATTTCTTCTCCCGTTCCTGAATCCAGCCAACCAGGTGTTGACATTCTAGGTCCCAAAAGCTCCAGAAGAAATATGACAGTTCTGCCAGGTGGAAACCTCCAAAACGCACCTGAAGTCCTCATGAAAAACTTAGCCCCCAGTGTCCGACTCTAGCGTCATCTCAACGGGAGGCAACGATCAGTGCTTTTCCCACATGTGACATTCCCGGAATACCCCACGAGTTTTTTGAACTTCGGACCAGTTTGAATGTGAGAATTGTCCACGGCGCAAAATATATAAGTAACTGGCGACTGCATCTAGATTCTCTGCACAGCGAACTTAGTTGGCATTCGATCCCAGGTTGATCGAAGTGCAGTGGGGTGCGCGCAGTGCTGTCCAGTCGAGTCCAGTCAAGGTAGTTTGCTACAGCTGCCAAAGTGCAGTTGGTATGTACATTTCTTATCGATTCATGCATTTGCAGTGCAAGTTACTCGAGTAAGCTGCACCACGGTTTTGTGATTTCCTTGTAGTGCAAGTTAGTCCTTTGGAGTGAAGGTCCCGTGGAGGTTACTTGACTTACTAGATAGTGCTTGGAACTCGAATGCAATTGGTCGGAAATGTAATGTAATCCACCCTAAGGATATAGAATGGGCTTGCAAATTGGGATTTACTGTTTAGCTTGGGATTTTTATATTGGATATATTGCTCTAGATAGATTGTTTGAATTAGTTTGGGTGTCCACAGTGGAGAGAAATAGACCCGAGTTCTGGGGACCAGGCCAGTTTTATTGCTCGTGCTAGCTCGTGCTCAACTGAAATTTAATCATCACATGTATGGCTGCTACAGAATGGCTGCTTCTGAGCGATGGTCATTTGGTCGTCTCCGAAGATGCGTCTCGGGATTATTTGCAGTGCTAAATTTGTCATTGTCCCTCGCATTGAGTGGAATTCTGTGAAAGTGGTGTGGGTGTGGACTCTCAGTAGGAAAGGGATTCAGGTTTTGCTAGTGATTTGTAAATCTTCAGTGTACAGTTTAGGAATTAATATTTCAGATTCATACAGCAGTTCCAAGCGGGAATTGAAGAATTTGGGACTAGAGATCGAATTTAGGTTTCCGTAAGGGTTTAGTTGGACATCACCCGGCTACCCTAGAAGTTGAGGAGTCTGTCCGGATTGGTTTGAGTAAAGCTGGATTCGTTTGGTCTTCGGAGTCGAAGTAATCTGGGCATGATTCAAGCGCTGCCGGATTACGCCGTTCAGCTGGCGGAAATGGAGAGCTCCCTTCAGGCGCTCAAGAAATTAGTGAACTGGGGATGGACTTACGCAGTAATCTGGAAGATTGGACCTGACCACAGGTAGGCTTCAAATTTATGGAACCATTAGCTCCAAAATTGCGGTTATGTGTGTTTGCAGGACCTTGTGAAGACGTTAAACCTCAAATTGGATACCTTGTCAATGTCGGGAATTGATTAATCTCTTGGATGTTCAAAGATTAAGATTTGCAGAGGCCCATTAATCCAGCTCAACTTGTTAATGCGATTGGTAAATTGGTTAACTTCAATGTTCCGATTATGGTGTTTGCAGGACACCTGTTTGGCACCAGAGTTATCTCAATGAAAGTCTAGCAGGAGAAGTGGTTGGCCAACGATTTGAAAGCATTTACAGACAGTGTCAATTCACACCTGCCAGGCCAGGGTACGTAGGTCTAACTAGCTCGAATTCGAACGTACATATGCCTTCTGTTGAACGTAGGGATACATTATCCCCATTTGCTAATGTTTTCTTTAAGGAGAAATTGAATCTGAATCGGGTTTATTAGAGAATGAAATGAATCAGTTTTTGGTACTTTACAGGTATGCGTACATGGCTTGGATGAGGCAATCTCCGTTGTGGTGGAATCGACTCATGGAGCCAATTCTCACGGACATAAACAAAGAGTCGTTCTTAGCGGTATGTCTGAATTTCGCCTCTTGCAAATTATCACGGAGCCCCGTATATGCAGGAATTCAAAGAGAAGATTTTGTCAATTTTAAGTTGAGATTGGGAAGTTTCTTTAAGGCCATGGTCTGACTTTTCTTGGTTGTGTGTGTTCCTTGGCAAATGACATCCAGGAAGTTGGAATTCAGGTAATTTATCACTTACCAAGCTTGCTCACTTTCATTTTATGTCATACTGCATACTGTTTTTGCTACGTTGTATGTTCAATAGGGATAATTGAAGAATCACATTCTACTACCCTAATGGAGAAATTGAGAGAGAATAGAGAAATTAGTCTAGTTCTTTAGAGTAACCGGCGTGCCTAAAGAGTCTTTTCGTTCTCTACATGGGGTTTGGTACTTTGCAGAAAGATGACTTGTGTCCAATTTAGCAAACTTGCAAAACGTGGGCCTGGTATAAATTGCAAGGTTTGATATCCTCTAATAGGAGTCGTCAGAGTGCAAATAGGAAGTCACATCCCTTAATCAGATGGGATTCACAAATGCGAATTCAAACTTGATGTGAAGCCTTTGGGACGCTTACAGATCTGAGTTGAGGACTAGTTTCTGTTGCAATTTTGCAGACACTGGTGTGCTTTCCTGGTCGAGCGACCCCTGATGGCACTGCTTACTGCGTGGAGCTGGCTTGCACTGCACTGGTATCATTCCATACCCTAATCCAGCTGAATTTTTCTTCCATCTCTAGTCTCGGACTCCGTCTCCGAATCGTACCTTTCTGTAGCCCACCTGGCCCAAATGCAGGACGTTAAATCATGCCAACTTAGGTGGGCCCAGCAAGGTAAACTTTGTGTTCTAGGAATAAAAGTAAAAAAAATCCCCCTAATTTGAGCCATGTCTAGGGTATATTGTAGACCTTACCTAGCTAATTTGGGGTCTCTGATTGCAAATAAGAATTCAGAAGTTGCAAAAAAAATCATTTGTGGCAAATAAAAAATTCCTGCGTTTTCCCGGGTTAAATCCACCTCAGCAGGGCCCACCTAAGTTGGCACGATTTAACGTCCTGCGGCCCAAATTATGCTCCCTCCAGCTAGGGTCTACCACCTATAATTACTTGCGATTCCCTGAATTACTTACAAGAATACATTTACTTGCGTTTCTTTAAAGCAAGACAGTATTTTTTTCCCAGAAACTTTCGAATCCTTCCAGACCTTGTCGGCATGCTCGGAAGTGTCCTCGGAAATACCGCAACCCCTCTCGTACGTTGCCCCACATTAGGCTCGAAACTTGAATTGGAGGGCGCCCTCCAACCTGATTAGTTAATTCCTGTCAAATAGTGCAGATTGCAACAGGTGTACTACGCCTGAATGGTACCGTCGTCCATGATTAAGGGAGAACTGACAGGTGTAACCTTTTTTTATATTCAGGGGTGTTGTTACAGTACTAGCTACAGGTGTTGCTTCTGTCTCTAGTCTCTCGTCGTCTTCTCTTTGTCCTGAGTCCTCTCTTTTTCAGCTTTTAAATGGACGAAAATTCGATCCATCATGACGTAGGGACGACCTGGTCTTTGTCTGTTCTCCTGGAATTGAAAAACTTCCTAGATCCCGGAAGCGTCGTCGCCACTTACGGCGAACCCAGTCTCGTCTTTTTATATTAATTGCAGGCACAAGGCCTATTGCCTTCTACCTCCAGCTATATTTGCACATGGACTAATTCATCGCGATAAATGCTTCTTCATCACGAAAACTCTGTCAATTGTCACATTCTGTCGGTATTAGTGTATTCTAATCTTACAGAAAACATCGACTGACCTATTTGCTTTTTTCTTACAATGAAAACACTATTGACAGTGTGCAGTAATCCTACTAGAATTATCTATAATTTCGAATATTAGAAATCTACAACAAAGTGATTTCTAAGTTCCGTTCGAAATTCCGGTTTCCTTTAGTTTCGGTCAGTCAATGGCGATTTCGCAGTTAGCGACTGCCGGCGCTAGACGATTGGGGGTCTATATTACACTCCGTATTAGTCTCTTTCTCGGCGTTCAGTTCAACTGGGGTTAGTTCCAGAAACAAGTTGACTCAGCGATAAGTAGCTTCGATCTCTCCGGGCTCCGCTTTGACATTCAAGACTCCCACAGTCCCAGAGTCTAGGCTGTACGTGTTGATCTGACTCTAATTCTGCATTACCGTGTCGTAACTAATGTTCAAACTATTTGTCGGACTGCGTCGAAGTGAAGGTCCACCACTTCTCAGTTGGAGGGAATCAAATACTACGGTAGAGTACTCGTCGAAGAAGATATCCTGCTGGGTCCAATTCGGATTGTTGACTCATTAGCGCTCTGGTTTGTGAATACAAGGGTGGAGATTAATACGGAAGAGAGCTTAATTGAGAGAATCTAGTGAAGTCGACTCTGTTTCGTTCAATCAAAAATTTGAAAGAGGGCAGGTAGTGTTCTAGAGGGACGATTTCCAATAATTCTGTGAGTTTGACTGAAGTTCCCGCTCGCCCTGTTTCTTTCTATCATAGCTTTGAAAAAGGGAGGTAGTGCTCTATTGATAAGTTCATAGAATTCAGTGAATTCGATTGAATTTCTCGCTAGAACCTGTTTCATTCTAACACAAGCTTTGAGAGAGAAGGTAGCAACCTAGAGAAGGTGACAGAACTCAATGAATTAGACGGAATTTCTCTGTTTCGTTCCAACTATTGAAAGAGGGCAGGTAGTGTTCTAGAGAGAAGCTTTCAAAAAATCCAGTGCATTCGAATGAAGCTCACGCTCGGCCCAATTTCATTCACAACGTTGAAAGAGGACAGGTAGTTCACTGAAGTAACCTCGATAGAACTGGAAAAAGTTCGGTGAATTAGACTGAAGTTCCGAGTTCGCGCTCGGCCCTGTTTCGTTCCATCATAGCTTGAAACGAGGGCTGCAGGTGGTAACCCTCGAGCGAAGTCTGTAAGAGTTCTGATGATCGAATTTCAAGCGCAACCCTCTGTCAGTAACTGGTAAAATAGACACTAGACCTCCACCTTTGTGAACAGTAGAATATCGACTATGGAACTCGCTCACGAAAGTTGTTGTTCGGGAATTGGCAACCAGGTCTCCGAAACCGACGCCCTGCGTATCTCCATCCAGGACTTTCTGAACACATCTATCGACCCTTACATCTCTTCCTCGCCCCTGCTTCCCCCAGGCGCTTCCACCTCTCTCAACATGGACAGCGGGGGCCTTCCCTCCTCTTCGTCCACTATGGCCGCGCTAGCTCACCAAACCTCGGCTATTCTCACAGACATCACCAGCCAAGCTTCCATGGGGGAAGACGAAGCGCTGGAAGACTTCGGCAACATCTTGCGGCGGGAAGAACCCTACTCCTCCTGGACGATGTCGAACTCCCATTACGTCAGTGCGGGGCTACCTAACTTCCAGGCGAGCTTCGAAGTCTACCAAGACCTCAGTTTCAATTACGAACCTTTCGAGGGAGGGGTGAATATCCAATCCCAACCGAGTACGGCAACCGATTGGGCGTCCTCCAGGAAAGAACAAGAGATTATATTGGAAGAGGCGAATCTAGTTTTAGCGACGGGGAAGGGGATAGCCCCGTCATCTAGCTTGAATTCGTTGCAACAGGAGCTTTTAGAAAAATTAAGGTCGCCACCAGGGGTACTACCTGGGAGTCCGAAAACGTTGTCACCGGGTTACGGAAGTATGAGACCCGTGGTGGGGAAAATGCCACCAGGGCACATTTCAAATTCGCCATTTCGACCGCATAATAGACACCTGCAGTTTCCGAGAGTCGGCATCAAGAAGAAGAGGAGGTCGCTGATTTACAAGTGGGCCACTAGCTTGGCACCCAGGATTAAAAGGTTTAGAGACGAGATGGTAGGAGCGGGTGGGAGTAGCTTTGATGGATTGAGTCCTGGTACTGATGTGTTTGATCCGAGGAGTCCCAATAGTGTGGCCCATGATCAGCAAGCAGCTGTGGCGCACAAGATTGCAGAGCGGAACCGGCGCATGAAGTTCAGTCATAAGTTGCAGACATTGATCTCCATCGTCCCCATGGTCAACAAGGTATGTGTGATGGCACTCACCCCAGACGTTTTTTAGACAATTTTGCTGGGCTTACATTTGAAAGTTGAAACTGCCTTCGATGGCGTAAAAATTTGCCAGAGATTCAATTGGGTTAAGTTCTCTAGCATCCAAGTTTTCGAGCACTACAATTTGCCAGGGATTCAAGTTTTTCTAGCATACCTTTGGGGAATTTTCCACTCGTGCTGGATCTACGTGTAGGATTTGTCTTCCTTTTTCCGTTCTCAAAAGTCAGGTCTGTTACTCTTTATATCTTCGGTAGTAGAAAATCCACCTTCTAGAAAACTGGTTGCAATGGCCAGAGTATACCTTAGAAACTGCGAAAATGGCATTCCAATTGCCAAGGTTTAACACAGCTAAGTTTGATACAACACCCTTTAGTGCTTGACCGTATTGTTATGATTTCATTAAGTGTTCCAAACTCGGATCGATCAGTTGGTTTCCAGGGAGAACTCGATTTTGAGTACGGGCACGTCGAATTCGATATTGACCCTATGCTTATGTTGTGGACGAATTCAGAAGAAAGACAAGGTGTCGGTCCTGACCAGCACAATCGACTACATCCGGCAACTGAATTTACGAATCTCAACCCTGAAGAAGGTAGAAGAGGAAGCCAAGATCCCAGCAACGTCAAAACTGGAAGCCGAAGCGGGGTCTGCAACCATGGACAGGGAGGAGGAGCTGTCAGTGTTCAGTGAATCGGACCGTCCTTCCACTTCTTCCCCAGTTGAGGGAGCGCCTGCAGTGGTGGTAGAGGGAGCGCCAGGAGATGACACGTGGGTGATTAGAGTGGAGGCCAATAACCGATCCCGGTCGTTAATCCAGTTGTTGAATGTCTTACTGGATCTCGAGCTTGGGGTTGTCACTGTGGATTTTGGGAGTTTGAATGGACGGTTTCATGCTAATATCTGCGTTAAGGTATGCTTCCTGTACTTGCTTTGAAATTAGTAATTGCAAGAAAAGTTCATTGTTAGTAGTGTTGTTTTGTAACCGACGAGATTTTGATTTGATGACAGGATTCATTATGATTTTAACCTTGTAGTTTGTGCTTAGTTCAGTGTTTCTGATAGCTTCAACTGTAACGAATGAATGTGATTAAGGTAGCCTGCTGTAACTCAGAACTCATATTCTCTACATAAGTTAGCATTGATGTTGATGATACAGACAATTTAAGGTAGCCTGCTGTACAATGGACGTAAACATTGGGGTACATTCTAGAACCAAAAAATTTACCTTCGGTACAAACCTTCAGATTCATAGGAGGGCAAGTTAACTTATGCACTGGAGGTAAATTTATTTGCTCTGGAATGAACGCCAGGGTATGCAAAAGGTTTATGTGAATTTTTCTCCATGCTACCTTTACCTAACAAAGTGCATCATCAATTAATGTCAATGCCACTGTCCAGAGGATATGAGTTCTGAGTGATATGAGGGAATGACACATATCATTGAATTCCTGTCGTGAACTTTCCGTGTCTCCAAATCCTGGTGGGGTTTAGTAGATTGATTGTTTGCAGTATCACATAGATCCCATTTTATCACTTCAAATTCGTCCGTAATTAATAGTAACTCCTAGATGTTGAAAGTTGAAAGTGCTAACACGTCATGGTTTGGCGTGCAGAATTCGAAGAATTCGAGTACGAGCAGTGCTGAGCTCCAAGCGACGCTATGTAGAGTGCTAGAAGCACGTGATAGCTCAGTTACCGGCTCCGACTAGTAGAACCTCAATTGTTATTTTGAAGAGCTCCCGTTAACCCGTGAAGGACGGGCTGGTGATCGTGGAAATCAGCCTTTTCGGTATCGTGTGAATCATTTGCTTAGAAAGCCCAAGAGCACCCATTGGAGGTCAAACTACTTTGGAAGACCTTCCGTTTTCACACGAAATTCCATCTGCACTTCTGTCCTACGTAGAAGGATTCTCTGTCCTCCGTCGGACACTTAGTGTCTGCGGCGTCCTTCTAGGGTTGATGTGCACAAGTTGCATTTCCAAAAATTAGTTGCAGGTTCATGCTGGGCCACAGAGAGCTTATACTCATCCATACCGATTCTCTGTAGTTTAATTTTTGGAAAGCGAAAAAGAAAAGCAAGTTTTTCCAGCGCCAAAGCAGTTCCAAAAGTAAAGTCAACTTGCCCCGGCCATTGTATAACAGTTGGTCAATTTATACTGAACTGATTGCTTTTCAGTCAGAGAACAAGAATAAACTCCGGTCCTAAGACCGCCGTAATGAAGAGTCTATTGGGGTAGTAAGTTCTTCTAAATCTTCCACTAAGGGAGTGCGCCACCGTACTGGCTTACTCTATATACCCGTTTTTCATTCAATAGAAAAGCATTTACAGTAAGGTAGAACTATCCATTACCACACAGATTTTCTATCTAGGTACTTTGGAGAAGCTATTTGTCAGCTCTCATATTTTTCAGAGATTGAATTGTTTGAGAGAAGTCAATTGCAAAAAGAATGAAGACATTCCGATAAGAATTGAATTTTTTTGTGATTTTTCAAAGCTGAAGTATGAGTAGACACTTGTTGAAGCATGATCAGACCATTGTTGAAGCTTGGGTTGATGTGTCCGCTCGCCAAGTGCATTGCCATCATGGTTAAGAATTAATAAGATTGTGGTAATAGATGGGTTTAGGGAGAAACCTGTAGATGGCGGAATTGGGAGGAACCTGTAGGTGGCGGGATTGGGTACTTCGTGGTATTGGGCAGTTCCACCTCGTTTGCATTGTTCGCATTTTCAGATTGTTTCCAGATCATGCATTATTATACAATTTCCTGTTGCGCGCAAACCAGAATATGTGGATCTATACCGGAGGCCATAGGTACCTATCAATGCCCATCAGTGCAAAAGTCCTAGGGATTCGATCCCGTTGTGATTTGTCCGTGTTTCAGATCATGCGTAAAGATCCCAAGCGTAAGGACCCCATGCGTAAAGATCCCAAGCGTCGAGGATACTAGTATTTTTGCATTTATAATAAAAGCTGTGAGGGTCCTGGATCAGAGAATTCAGAATCCCAAAGCTCATGTGGATCTGCGCATTTCAGTGGGATTGCGTGCCCGTACCAGAACTTAGACAAGTCCCCACACAGTGATTCCATCTCTCGCGCATTGTCAATGTATACAGATCACGGATGCGTAATGTGTCAATGCGTACAGATCATGGATGCGTAAGGTGTCAATGAGTCCAGATCATGAATGCGTAAGGTTGAGGACATTCACTGGAGTTGTTGCAATTGGGGGAAGAATCCTCCCATTCTTGATTTCATCTTGCCACTTATTGGAAATATGGAATTTCTCAAAAAAAAATTGGAAGTTGGATAAAGGAGCAATCAGGTGAGGTACTGCAGAAGAGGGTCATCTCTCCTTGGAACCCTGCGGCTGCCTTTTCGAGTAAGGTCCTCCTCACACTTCCTCGTGAGTGGCTGGCTTTTCCAGTAAGTTATGGTCCTCCTCAAACCTCGTCACAAGTGGCTTGCTTTTGAAGTACAGGCCTACGTAGACATCCTCACAATTTACCTTTTGTTCAAGTAAAGCTCCCTCTCCTTTGGTCTACAGCCGGGGAAAGTGAATTTCTTTGCGAAGGGAATGAAGGCTTGTTGACGTGGAAGTATCTCGAGCACTTTTTTCTCAAAAATAGAGATATTCCCTTCTGAAATTCATTGGATAGTAGGGTTGTAGGGTTATCCACAATAGCAAGGACAACATGAAAAAAAAAAATGAAAGAAGCACCAAAATGATGGATTCGTAGAATGCCAGTAGTTCTTGAACGACTTTTCTTGGTGATTTTGTACTTTTGATGGTTTATGGTGCCTTCTTTGAACATTCATGATGGTCTAATTTTTTATATATAGGAAATTTTGTTAAAATGGCGGTATTCCGTGTACCATTTTCAAACCACTCGATCTAAACCATAAAAGTGCCATCTATGAAAGGTATAGATTTTAGAAATCTTGGGTTTATATAGATTCTAAAAATCTAGTACCAATATAGATTTTAGATTGTGCAGCTTGAACTATGAAAGTGAAGGTCATTGCCAAAAACACCATCCACTTTTTGTAGCAATTTGGCAAAATCTGCATTTCAGCATGAGAATACTATGAGTACTCTCATGCTATGAGTACTAGGAGTACTATGTAGCGGAAGAATCTCAACTGTTGATTGGAAAAATTGATAGCTAAAAGTATCATTGCAAGTACTATCAACTAATGAGTATTGGAAGTACTATGTAGCAGAAGAATCTCAATTGTTGATTGGAAAAATTGATAGCTAAAAGTATCATTGCAAGTACTATCAACTACTTGCGAGTATTGAAACAATACTACAGGAAAAAAAAAAGACAAATTGTCATAGAAAATAATGAGGTATAAATTGATAATAAATAGAAAAATCATGACCAAAAAAAACTAAAAATTGGTTGTTTGAAAGGACTTGATGGTGATCAAATTTCACCAAAAAAAATAAAGTTGACACCTTCTTCAATGTTCAAAAGTGCTCATACAAGGGAGTCCTATTTCCACAGATCCAAAGGACATAAAATAATATATTTTTAAATAATCTTTGGTAGGCATATGTCCACCTAGTGTAAAAATAAACCACCAAAATTTCAACTCTAGATCATTCAATTTGGGTACTCCGAACATAGTGAAAACCCCTAAATTTCAAATGTGATAAATTAAAAAAATTGCCTTTTATATATAAAATAATTTTTTTTATTTCTAAAAAATAAGGGATCTAATGACTATCAAATTCTTAGGACTTGGGATTCAAAAGTTATACTAAAAGGTAACAACGTCACTCCAATTGTGACGGAGAATAGGACCAATGTTTTTTGCAATGACCTATGACATATAGGACAAGTGTAGATTTCAAACATTTAAAAATAGTATATATTTCAAAAATCTAGGTCAATTCTACATTTCAGATTGCACAATCTAAACCATAAAAACTACAAATGTAGTGGAATGGCATTTTTGTAATAAAAGTGCCTATATACATTGATAGTGTTGATAATGGGTTCTCAAATCTTAATCATTTAGGTGGTTTTACCTTAACTTCTAAAGGACCAAACACTATTTTTTGGCAACATATTGATTTTGGGTAGCTCACTACAAAATATGAACTAAATTTTTATTTTTTTCTTTGAAATTTTTACACAAGATGTGTCCAAGGAATAGCTTTAACCCTGGAGACCTAGGACCTTTTTGGATTTATAAACATTATTGCTTTTGAGATGTGAAGTGTTTTAGTTCAAAATGTCAGAAAGCTATAGAAATTTCAACCATACAGTCTTGTAGTGTACTTATTGTAGATGATGTGAATAAGATTTGGAATCATTTGGCCACATAGATTGCAAGATTGTAATGTTCAAGTGTAGAAAATACATGTTGAAATTTTCCTAGCAACACATTTGGAGGTGAAACTAATTTCTAAACCTACTCCAAAGAAAAAATTTGAAACTGTAAAGTAATTCAATACCAACATACAAATATACTGGTAAAAAAAATATCATTGAATTGATCCATTGTGTTTCTAAAAAGTGGTTTTGAAATGTCAAAAAATAAGAAGAAAATTTAGAAAAAAAACATTTGAGGTTGGACTTCTTTCTATTACAAAAAATCTCAATCATCATAACTTCTTGGATTGATATGAAATTTTAGCCACACAAACTAGACTAGTATACACAACTTTTCCAAAAACAATTATTAGAAACAGACATTGTATGAAGAAAAAAGTCGCCAAAGTTCACTGTAATCCAAAAATGTCAATATTTTGAACTTTGAATTACTCCCAAACATTCAAAACAACTTGGATTGGCATAAAAAATTTACCACAATAACTAGACTTCAAGAAGAACATAATCCAATAATTTTTTATTAAAAACAAATATTGGAGGAAGGAATACAAGCCCCCAAATTTGCGGCCATAAAATATAGTTTACTGAACTCAATTCAAACTTCGATTGGCTTACAAAAAATCAGTAGTACTAGGATTGATCTGATAGTTTTACCACAAACTAGTAGAGAGTGCAAATTTTCTAAACAATTTTACTGAATTCAGACATTGGATGTAAACCAACAAAAGTAACATCACTTTAAATTGAACTTGAAACTACGTGAGGATACTTTTGGTTCCTTTGGGTGGTAAAGGGTTAAAGACCAACAATTTCCATAACTTTTAACTATATAATTAAAAATTTATTGTATGATATGTAGTTTTCATTGATCTAAAGGCAATTCATAAATTTCTTTAAAATTACTTTTTTGAGAAATTAAAATTTATTTTTGAATTATAATTTTAGATCAAAATTTTATATAACATTCATTTTTTTTTATGAATGTCAACATTGATATTATGAGGAGTTTTAGTTTGTAGGTAGTCATAGAATCTCTACTCTCAAGTAAATTTTAAAGTCCCTTATTTAACTCATTTTTCAATATCTTTGAAAAAAATAAAATCATTGGATGCAGATTGTTTATTACAACAATACAACATTACAACCATTGGATTGGCATTTTTGAATTCCATAATTAAATTCTTGACAATTCAATATTTTGAATCATATTTTATTTCTTTCCACTTATTATTTTTTCCCTATATGTTGTAAAATTCCAAATATTTTGAAATTTTTTAAGCATAGTAGCATGTAGGCAACTTGCCTTGAAGAATGAATCCAAAGAGTAACCACCATTTTAGACAATTTTTTATACAAATGTAACCTTATAAAGTGCATTTGTTTGGTTTTTTAAGGGCAAAAAAAGATTTTTGTTACATGTTCTTAAAAATGTTTTTTTTCTAAAATTTGGTGCTTATACTAGAAATGGTAATTTTGGAGTGTTTTTGGAAAACATAAAATTATTATTATTGAAATCTGTGAGCATTCCAACCCCTCAAATCTAACCTCTTAAAATTGAAAGATTTCCTTATTTGACTAACACTATAAAAAACTAGTGTTTTTCAATGTCTAATTAGACGGATTTTGTTGGATATCCAATGTAACAACTTATGTTTTTTATGTCAATAGTGACGTCCAATATAACATCTTTTTGTTGTATTGGATGTCATTGTTGACATAAAAAACATAGGTTGTTACATTGGATGTTCAACAAAATTCATTTGCTTAGACATGGATTTCTTTTCAATGGTACGATCAAAGGACATGTCCCTTTCCTTGGAGCTCCAAGCTTGTTTTCACTACCAATCAATATGGTTTTATTTTTAGGTGATAGTTTGGAATGAATTCAAAAGGGTATGGATTTTAGTAAAGGGTATGGATACGCGGCGCTAAAGGGTTAATGTATGGTTCAACTCTTTTTCATGCTTGATGTTAGTTTCTTATTTATTGACTCTAGATAGAATTGGAAGAGGCTATGAATTAGAAAGTTGGACATGAGAAAGTTTGATTGGACATTACTTGAAGAATGGGCTAGTAAGCCCTACATAGATAGAGATTCTTATAGCTTAGGTCCAAAAGTTTCAAGGCCTTTTTTCTATCAATATTCAATAACCACTCAAAACTATCATTTCTATTGCAAAGAGCAAAAAAACTTTAAGATCATTTTTTTGTATATCTAACTATAGTATTTTATACTAGAACATTACAAAAATATTTGAAAGAAATTTCAAAAATTTTAACCACATAGATTGCAATATATTTACATTTAAAGTGAAAAAAAAATTTACCTTGTTCAATTGGATTTTTTGGCTTTGAATCTTCTTAACTTAAAACTTTTGCACTATTGCTTTTAAATTTTTTATTTTTTTATGTTGAAAAATTGAGTTGAAAGTTGTGGGAATTTGAAAAAAAACAACTTAATTTTAACTCATTAAAAAATTAATAAGTAGAAAGAGGCTTAAGATTGAAGGAAAAACTAAACTCTTAATTAATAGCTCTAAGATGGAATTGAAATATACTAATTTCATTAGTGAGATTGTTCTAGTAAGAGATTCAAACTTTGTGATTTTCTTTTTAAATTGTGAAAATTGAGTTTAGAAATGAAATAATGAACCCTATAAGTTACTTTTCAAGAAGTTGCTCTAATTGAGTAATTGCTTGAAAACAAGATTGTTCATAATTTTCACATAACAATTAACAAATATAAATGTAATGAATCAAATCTTCTCATGTAGATAAAAAAATATCATCTATGAGAAGCAATTTTTTTTTAATTATAATTTTCAATTGCAGGATTTTATCTTGCTTGTTGAACTAAAATTTAGACTTATTGTATTATAACTTCTGCTCCTAGGTACCAATTGCAATAAAATTTATATTTTAAAAAAACTAATGTTTTTTTCTATCTTCACAAAAAATTTAGAAAATCATGAGGAATATTGGGACCATAAGAACTTGCCTAAAATCCATTTTGTCACTCAATGGGACAATAAGACTTTAGAGGTTAGTTGCTTAATTTCTCAATTCTATCAATTTGTTGATGTTGCATTAGAGGACATTTGAGGCCTTTGGAAGACTATTTTAGGGTTGTTTTCTTTGTTGTGAACCATTGCTACATTGCCAAACTCTTAAATAATTAAAAAAAGCGTTTTCTACCATGCATTTGGCTTTCTAGTTGAACTTGCAACATTGAAGAAAGACAAAAAAATTTCCTACTTAAGTTGAATGTCAAGAACACTAAAATCTACAAAATGATATTTTAAATGGTAAAAAATTGATTTGATCCTCCAAAATTTGAGTAGCAACCTTTGACATCAAATTGCCAAAAGAGTCTAAATTCTATGTGAGTACCATTATAAAAGAAAATAAAATCCTTTGAGAAATTCAAAATTGTTAGGTAGGACCAATATTTCAATTTAAGAGCAATCAATTCAATGTGATTAGATTGCATGCAAATATGTCTTGTTGTCATTCCAAAAAATATATAATTTAAATAAAATTCAATTGCAATCTTCAATATAAATTGAAGTTTTTAAGACCAAGTAAACAATAGTATTTCATGAATTATAGAAAATTAAAATTATAATATAATGAAATTGACATATTTGTAATTTTTAGGAGAAAATTGCTAAATTTAGTTTGTAATTAGAAGAGTAATCATTTAAAACACTTTATCCATAGATTACAATAGAGACTCAAACATCATTTTATTAATTGAATTTAAATGCTATAGCCAAGCCCTATTGGCTAATATTCAAAGTAAAAAATAAGCTTATATTTGCAACCTAATTGTAAAAACTAGGTAAAAAAGACCAATTGTTGTTTAGATAGACAATCCTATTTTCAAGACAATGGAATTAGTTTGTCATTGTTAAACTTTTATAAATTCATTTGATTTTATTAGCAATTTAGAAAGAAAGGCGGACCATAGGAGAGCTACATTGTTGTATTAAAGCCCAAGTGGGAAACCCAATATTTTTAAATGGATTTGATTATGCAAGTTGTAAACTTGTGGCTCTTTCTTGCATGAGAGATGTTGCATGGGAAAGTTGAGTTGTTAAAGCAAGAAGGCTGAATTGTCAAAGCGGAAACAAACATCTTTCTTGCCAGAGTCATCTTTGAAATATTGATTAGAATTTGAAACTTGAGCTTTGCTAATCCTAGCAAGTATTACAAGGTCTCATGAATTTTGGATTTTGTCTATTAGTCCTAGGTAGTCAAAGTAATTTGTTGTGATTGCCATGGAATTTCAATTGTTGCATCAATTTTTGAATGCGCTGGTTCTATACTTTGGCATGCAGGTACAATTCCAAATTTGCCTTCTTCAATGTTTGACTTGTGCAATTTTGCAATCGTATTTTAGAAAAATATGCAATGATTGTGTGCAATTTCCTTTAGTTTTTGAGGACTCTTACAAGTGGCACCTATCTAGTCCTAATGAAGGACTTTAGCCAACCCTAATTTTGAACTAGACTGGCCAATGAGTATTACTGATGGTATGAATCTTCTATGCACTTGATCACAAGCAATTCAAAGCAAGACAACACCACAACAATTGGCACATGTAAACCCTTGCAATTTAGAGACTTCTACAATTACACACGGAAACAAAATCTTAGTAGAGCATACCATCTGATGAGGATCTCATGAAGCAAGGACCTAGCAACTTGTGACATCAACTTCAATAATTCACAACACATTCATAAAATATCAAACTAACACATACTTTCCCTCTCTTTTTGACTAATCTTGCAACATTTCTTCTTATCAAGATGTAAAACATTCATGTCCTATGCATCGTATAGAGTTGTCAAACATCTTGTACCTTCACATGGATTCCTTAAATTTCATGTACATTGCCATCAATGTGGTCTATTGGCCTAACATGCATTTGGCAATCCAGTTTTTGAAACTATAAAATATAGGTGTACAAACTTTGCACAAATCTCATACTTGTTGACATTCCAATCTTTGTTAAAGGATCAAATTTGAGTGGAGTTGATTATTGAAATCATTAGGAGACTTTCTTGTTTGTTGAAGTTGAAAAGTGATTTTTCGTTCTTGTTTATAGATTCAATGTGAGCAAATTATGTTGCATTAAGCATTTTAGAAATCAAAATTGTGCAAAGTAGTTAACTTTATTGAGCATTTTCACTCATTCACTCATCGATCAAAACATAAATTCAATTTTTTGCAATGCACTTGAATTCAATTGTATATTCATCACTCACTCATCAATCAAGATTGCCATCACCAACACATTGACTTCCTATTCCTCCTCACTATCAATCAAGTCCTCAATCAGGTCAACATATAGTATGTGCAAATCTTATTCACTGATTTTGGTAGTATGGTATTGAGAATTGCCTCTCAAAATGTGTAATGTATTGCAATCATGGTTACATTAAAATCTTTGGGTCCGCTAGCTACTGTCCTTTATCTTAAATGAGCATGAGAATTTGGTCAAAGTTGTTATAAACTCTTGCCAAAGAATTGCCAACAAAACAACATGTTAAAAATGGCTTTGCGAGAATTGCTAGATGTCACAAACTAGTGTCCATATAAAGTTCAAGCTTAGGTAGAAAATAAATATAAACCTCTCATTATCCATGAAAGTGCGCTACATATACAAATTAGTAAATAAAATTTTGCTGAAAAACAAAGAGCTAGAGCGTACAACATTAATTTGTGGTTAGATAGTTTATTGTACCCCATCAATCCATGCACTGGAAAACACCCAAGCTCAAATCACCAAGTGCACTATTAGAATTTATTGAAGAGGGTGAAAATGCTTTTTTTGGTTAAGTGAAGAGATTGGAAACTATGTTAGGAGGAACATCATCTCTAGTCCAGGACAAAGAAATCAAAATTGCACTCTTTAGGGGAAGCATAGACAATCAATTCGATCCTCTGGAAAAGAGATGACAAAATTTAAAAATGAACTCAATAAACTACAGAATGAGCTAAGATCTTTATGGAGAGAGTATGAGGCAAGATGTAGTCATGAATCCAAAATCAATATAAGGAAAGAATTAGAAGGCTAACTTTCAAATTCACATGAGATTTATGATTAGAGTGTAACTGAGATCTGAACTACTCACAAACAAAAGCTCAACAAAGTGAACATTGAACTAAAAAGAGTGAAATGGAAATTGGGTTGTTTGATTAGAACTCCATTTGGCATCCAAAGCCAAATCCACAAATGTAGGGATTTATACACCAATCTTTAACCTAAAGCTAGTTTTTAAAATTAGAGTTTGTTGACAGTATAAGAAAAAGTTGCTAATCAAGATGGGAATTGATATAAAGAATTGATTTCCTTACATAGATTGTGTTGGATATGAGTTCTGGATGAACGATCGAGCATTAACCTAAAGCTAGTTCAAAGTCAACCAGTAGAATTAGGTGGAATTGGAAAAAAAAAACGTTTGCAATTTGAAAACATCAATAGAAAAATCTATGAATTTTTTATTTAGAATACAAAATAAACAAATAATTGGATTTGGTACTTGAAAACCCAATTCAAGTTGGTAATTGAAAGAAAATAGCCTAGAAAATACCTTATAAAACTCATAAAATATTCCAATATCATTTTAAAACAAATTACTTTAACAATGAAATATGCAAATTTTACACAAGTAAAAGAAATTTATATCTAAAATTCATAAATTTGGGGCCTAAACTTATGAAGTTTTGGTTTAAAGTAAAAAAATTGGACTCAAACTTTATGAGTTTTGGGCCAAAACTTCATGACTTTGGGATCCAAACTTTACAAGTTTGGGGTCGAAACTTCATGAGTTTGGGGCCAAAACTTATGAAGTTTGGATCTATATTTTTTTACATTAAATTAGCTATATATCCATAGTGCATTATTTTCAACAATAGATGAATAGCATTATTTTCAACAATAGATGAATAGCATTATTTACAACAATAGATGAATAGCATTATTTACAGCAATAGACGAATAGGATTATGAATAGCTGAAGAAGTTAAATCTTGAATTCAATGTATACATGGATTGAATTCTCAAATTGAAGACCATATGCACATTATTTGTAACGTGTTTGTTAACATAGACCCATTCAACTAAAAAACCAACATAGTTTAAGCTCCTCAAGATAGGCATATTTCTTCTAAATGCTTCTTCTTTTGACAATCATAATTAGCTACTATCTCAAAAAAACAACGTGCATTGACTTCATAGAGCATAGAGTAAACATAGTGCTCTATGCTCTTTGTGAGTTAGATTTGGTTTCTGTTTACTAATTGTGCTAAAAACAACAATATCGTGAGCACTAGGATTTGTTTTTTCAATAGATGGAAGAACTTGTGTAGCTAGGTTTGCTTGTTCTTCATCTACATTTGCACTAAAAACACTTCATATTGACCACATTCTATGAATCAATATTGATGAAAAAACACTCAAAAAGTCACACTTTTAACGTTGCTTTTCTTTCTTTTCAAGGTAATTTTAAATGTAAAAACTATGTACTTGGATTTGGAATAGATCAAGACTAATCTTTGACACCTTTTAGTTGCAATTTATTGCTATGATTTCTTAATCCCAAATAAAATCTAAAATACAAGTTTCTTTTTGAGACGGAGGGAGTACTTACAATTCCATTTGTCAAGTTGTGAAAATAGAATAATAAGCTAATCAAGTTGTTGATATTTGCATCCTCTTGAATGCTAGAGCTGATGTCTTTTATTTAACAAATTTATTGAATTACAAAATTGATGGATGTACTGCTCATATTTGTGGCACCTTTCAATAGATATGAAAACTATAAAAATTTTGTATGGTTTATAAGCTGGAGCTAATGCTAAACATTGTTGCATATACTACATGCAATCAAAGAAAAAAAAGTTATAGCATTTGAAGTACAAGCAATAGCAACTACAAAAAAAGAAATCACCAACTTAGGAAGGAGGCTGGTTTTCTTCAAGTATTTGAAGCAAACATGTTTTTGTAGCAAAATAAATAAATAGATGGAAGCCCATTTTCTCTATTCTTCTTGAATAAATACACATTTGCACGTTACATGCTCTAAACTATATTTGTGAAAAAATGCTCTACTTACACTTTCAATATTTTAGGATTGTAAGAGACAAACAAGTACAACAATTAGCCATTCATGACATTGACAACATTCTATCAGCACCTGGGATGCATGGAGGATTTGTAAAAATATTCAAGGATCTAGATCTTAGTGGCAGAGCCAACAATGGGCCAAACAAACCTTCTTTAAAGTTTAAACAATACAAATACAACCAAACTTTTCAAAAAGTTATCTCTACCATGTGACTCAAATAGAATGTGGTATGATATGATACTTGCAGAGGGGAATGCAGCATTTGATGGATCAAGTCAAAGAGATTGAATGGCTTGTTGGTTTGACTTAGAGCACTTACTTCTATATTTTAGTAGCCATAATTTGACACCAGAGCAGTTTTCAAAGTTTGAAGAACTTGCAAATGCATTTGGAAAACTATTCATCAAAATACATGGCAAGCATCATGTCACTTATTAGTCCTTCTAAACCTAATACTTGCTTAATATATCAATTCTACTTAACCCTTAAAAGACCAAATTTCTACTTTGAGTGAGTTTTCTACTTCGTATTATTTGTAGTGTCTCAAACTCTCTATAGAAGGTATGTCCTTCAGTTACACATTGCAAGACAGCTAGACAATAGTGTTCACTTCATGTCTTTGAAGCACCATGCAAAAATTTAATGGATCAAAGAGAATGGAGGGATATTAGTTAGAAATGAGTTGTTATTAAATAGAGCTATTGAGATCATTACTATAATTCACTAGCTACTCTATAACAATTGTTCTTGAGATCTATAACTAAGCATGAGCTATCAACTTGTTCTACAACCTAAATACATAATTCATTTACATTATCTTGGATATCTTAGCAAAGTATACTTCCTATAGTTGTGGATTTGGAGAATTAAGTTATATTATATTCATAGTTTGGGTTAGCAAGGACTTTGTGCCTTCAAGAATTTATTATCATTGCTAGACTTGTGCTAGTTCCATTACTAAAATCTATGTATAACATTAGTAACTGTTGTTACTGTGATTCAATAGCTACTTCGTGAAGTATAATTTCGGGACATTGCAGAAATCAATGCAGAAAGTTAAATCACCTAAATCAATGTAGAAAAATGAATTTGATAAAAAAAAATCTATATAAGACCTTTGCAAAAGTCTAACAAAGTACTAAAAATTTAATTTAGCTTGTGTAATCTACCTCACATAAACTAGCTTGCATAAAATGGCTTCCATAAATTGGCTAGCAAAAGCTAGCTTGTATAATCTTCAACTTTTTCTCTTCAGTAATTTTCTTATCAATTCAATGACTAATTTTTTTACTTGGGCTCAGGCGTGTCTTCATTAAACATGGTCCATGTTTTGTCACCGAGTATGGATCATTGTTTGTATGAAGTTGCCAAGGAATGGAATTTTCTCACCACGTTGCAAAAGTAGCATACCATCTTCATATACAACATGGTGGAGCAAAATGTAAGATAAGCCTACTATTACAAATGTATGAGCATTGGTTTTGCATACAATAACATCGTCTAAGGAAGAACAATATGCAAAGCATTCACATCACTATAGAAAGTGATCAATACAGAAAGTGATACAAATACAGATGAAATAATTTAAAAGCATAGCCGTGCAGCACTAATAGAAAAACAGTGATCACCATAATAAAAAATTAACAAAAAAGTGTTCATGTCGTTTGTATCCTCAGTCGCATTGTCTTAGATAGTTCTTAACAAAAAACTGTTGTCCACTTTGTTATGGTGGTCAAGTCAAAAAAATATATATATTATTAATTCATTTATAAATTTGCTCAATGAATGGCCACCACCTAGCAAGCCAAAAGTCGACCCAGCACAAATCGCCACATAGACAAAAAAACAACACATAGATAGGACTATAAATTAGACTTTATAATTTAATTTTAAAAAATTAAACTTTATAATTTAATTAGAAGAAAGTTAAACTTTACAATTTATTAAGAAGAAAGAAGACCAATTTCCCATAACTTGAAGATTGGTGATAAAAAAGAGGTGACTTTGATGATTGAAGAGAAGAGAAAACAAACTCTTTATAGAAATGGGGTGGTAGAAGGTAAAATAAATCATATGGGATATGTGAATTAAGACTATGAGTGATTCACATATCCCATATGGTTTGTTTTACCTTTTATCACCCCACTTGTATAAAGAGCTTATCTTCTCCTCTCTATTATTACCAAAGTCACCTCTCTTTTGTCACCAATGAATGAGAGGTATGTTTTCTTAATAAAGAAGTGTTAACTTTTTTGTTGATTTGAACGTTGTATTATCTAAATTAACAAAAATTCAATGACCATTTTATTAGCTTGTATCCTAGTCAACAAAAAATTGTTAAAACAATCAACATAGTATCCTAGTCAACAAAAAATTGTTAAGTTTTTGTTGACTTGAACACTATTTACTAGTAGTGTAGGGAGGTCTCTATAAATTCAAGTTTAGTTGTACATTCTATTGAATGGAGATCAAATTGTGAAAGAGTAGGAAGTTGTTGGGTGCCTAAGATATTGAATGGAGAAGCCAAAGAGTAAGTAGGCATTGAATCTCATAGCTCTAATGCAAGTACACACCTAGCAATCTAACCAATAAAAACATGCTTTATCTCAATTGCAAAAATTGAATGTTACAAATATAAGTATTTTTTAATATTTAATATACATATTCTTCATGGAGAATGTAGAGAGTATTCTATATTCTTTTTGGAACAATTCGTAATATCTATAGAAGTCTCACATTTGCAACAATTTTGTACTTCTCACTTTGAGCATTGACCTAAGAGCATATTGACAACAAATAAATATTGATTCAACCTTTGTGAACTTTGTAGCACTAATTTAAAACACTAACTTTGTGAACTTTGCAATTTAAAAATCTTGGTCAATAGATTCAAGTTGAAGAAGAGGATAGTGTTATTTACGCTTTCTTGAATGACTCTACTTGGCTCACAAATGCACATGCCAAATTTTTCTTCAATATTTGATCCTACAACAATTAAAATCTCTTACCTCAAACTAGCAAGTGTCCATTTTGATCCAACTTCCAACTAAAGAGTTTCTTCACAATTGTTAATATGGCAAATTATCTTCACCATTTCATTGTACTCCATTTGTTCTAAGTTCTCCCACTTTGATCCTTGAAGTAGGTGTTGATTGTATTGAATATTGACATATAATGTTGACTTACCTATGTGGTAGGAAAAGATAATTGTGGAGCAATCAACTATACATTTGATAATATCAATGCCAACTGAAATTTTGTAATCCCATCTAGAGTCCATGAGAGAATTGAAGCTTTCTTCGGTTAAATGTATGAACACAAATAGTGTTGGAGTTTAGTGCAATGTTGTAGATGCAAACAAATCAACCATTACATGTATTCACTATTAGTAAATGGTGTTCAAGTCAACAAAAACTTAACAATTTTTTGTTGACTAGGATACAAGCTAATAAAATGGTCATTGAATTTTTGTTAATTTAGATAATACAACGTTCAAATCAACAAAAAAGTTAACACTTCTTTATTAAGAAAACATACCTCTCATTCATTGGTGACAAAAGAGAGGTGACTTTGGTAATAATAGAGAGGAGAAGATAAGCTCTTTATACAAGTGGGGTGATAAAAGGTAAAACAAACCATATGGGATATGTGAATCACTCATAGTCTTAATTCACATATCCCATATGATTTATTTTACCTTCTACCACCCCATTTCTATAAAGAGTTTGTTTTCTCTTCTCTTCAATCATCAAAGTCACCTCTTTTTTATCACCAATCTTCAAGTTATGGGAAATTGGTCTTCTTTCTTCTTAATAAATTGTAAAGTTTAACTTTCTTCTAATTAAATTATAAAGTTTAATTTTTTAAAATTAAATTATAAAGTCTAATTTATAGTCCTATCTATGTGTTGTTTTTTTGTCTATGTGGCGATTTGTGCTGGGTCGACTTTTGGCTTGCTAGGTGGTGGCCATTCATTGAGCAAATTTATAAATGAATTAATAATATATATATTTTTTTGACTTGACCACCATAACAAAGTGGACAACAGTTTTTTGTTAAGAACTATCTAAGACAATGCGACCGAGGATACAAACGACATGAACACTTTTTTGTTAATTTTTTGTTATGGTGGTCATTGTTTTTTTACTACACTAAAATTGGTAAATAGTGTTGGTTAGACTAATTGTCAACAATAACACTAATTGTGATTTGCATGGTTAGTGTTAAAACATTATTTACCCATTCTAACACTATTTTAGCTCTAAAGTAAAATTTGGTCATTTCAACATTTCTACAAGAGTGCATTTAGTGTTAGATGGAAACAAAATATAGAAGTTGGAATGGTGGGGAAAAAGTAGTGTATGAAATGTTGAAATAAGCAATGAAATGCTAAAATAAATAATGAAATGTTGAAATAGACAATGAAATGCTGAAAGAGATAATGAAATGCTGAAATATATAATAAAATGCAGAAATAAACAATGAAATGCAAAAATGCAAAAATAAATAATGAAATGCTAAATTGATGAAATGGACAATGAAATATTGAAATGTTGAAATTTTTCATAGTTTATGTATAAGTTGCTAAATATAGCAACAACCAAAATACAACATAATAATCCTAGCTATAGGCCAAAAATTAAAGGAAAAATATAGTAAAATATCAAAAAAGATTTTAAAACTACCCTATTGAAATTGATCAATTCTTGCCCTTGGAAGTATTGCAAATGTTTTGCAATTATCTCTTGGAAATGTGGAAACAATTGTCCTACACTCCAAGATCCATCAAGTTCTAATGCCAGCCTCCAACAAATCATTGCTTTTCTAGCATAGGACATGTTGTCACCATCTACCTCTCGATTAACATCTTCTACACTATCAACAGCCAATTGTAGAAAAAAACGTTTTCCAAGATTTGTCAACTTTCCTAACCCATTGTCCATCTGCCCGGGGTGCATTTTGCCAAGCATTTTGTTGTATCAACTTAATTTTCTTGACTTCCCACTATCTTGTCCATACATCTTTGATTTTTGAAATGAGGAATGTATCTGCTGGTTGGTAAAGGTGAGTAGAACATGGAGGTAGAAATTTAAGAACTGTGTTTTTGGCAATTAAGACAGCAGCTAATCTAGAGGTCACAGAATGGCCGATACAATTATCAAGTTGTATGATCTTCATGTGTTGATGAAGATTGGCTTGATATGCACAAGGTTCCAAAAAGTATTCGGAGAAGATGGTTTGGTCCATCCAACTTTTAGGACCCGTTCTATAAGAAACCCTAGGAATATTATCAATCAAACCATGTATAGGATACCTCCTATTTTCATTTGAGAAAATGAGCATAGGAGTTTCTACTGTGGTACGATGGCCTCCTGAAATGCGAACCACCATGGTCATAGACTCCCCACCCAAGACAACTTCACCGTTTTTGACAATTGTATCTCCCTAAAACCCTAAAGTTCGGCCATTATCAAGATTGACAATGAAATGCATTTCATCCAGGTTTTCTATGAGATTTTCATCAAATTCCCTGAATGAAAATCCCCTTCATAAGACCTCTAAATGGTAGGTGGGCTGCATTTCGATTTGAAGCTCTTTTTTAAGGCTACAAGTCAAACGCCCACGTTGGGATAGAAGGACTATATTGTAGTTATCCATAAATTGATTGACCCAATTCGTTGTGATTTTGTTGACCAACAAAACTTTGTCTTTGGCATCGATAGAATAGATTGTGAAAATTAAAAATTAAAAATAATTTTAGCCAATACTCTTTACTATTCTCGTTGTTTGCACCCTTCAAGGGCTTACTTTATTCCTAGTGACTAGAATAGATATGAATTTTTGTTGGGATTCTAAATCCTTAAAGGTTAAAATTGTGTTTTTTGAATATAGTGATTTTGGGCAGCTCACTACAAACAATTTTTTTTTTTGCTGAATTTTTTATACAACATTTTCTTGAGAAGTAACTTCAAGGCCTAACAATTTTCATAATTTTTTACTACATGGATAAAAAGTTATTGTGCAATATGTCATTTTCATTGCTTAGCGAGCAACCTCGGCAATTCAAAAAACTTTTTTTAAATCACTTTTCAAAAAAATAAAAATTTGAAGTTGGTTCTTTAAATTTTATATATAAGTAGAAAGCTTTGAATCATTCCATTTTGATTAATGAGATGAAAGTTATGAGGACTTTTACTTTGTGTATAGGTATAGAGTCTTTGAAAACCATAACTACCTGCAAACTAAGACTCCTCATAACTTTCATCTCATTAATCAAAATGGAATGATTCAAAGCTTTCTACTTGTATATAAATCTAAAGAACCAATTTCAATTTTTTTTTTTTTTTAAAGTGATTTTTAAAGAAGTTTTTTGAACCGCCGAGGTTGCTTACCAAGCAATGAAAATAACATATCATGAAATAAAATTTTAACCATGTAATTAAAAGTTATGAAAATTGTTGGGCCTTGAAGCTACTCCTTGGATACATGTGTGAAAATTGTAACAAAAAAGGATAAAAATTCCATTCATAGTGAGTTGCTCAAAATCACTATATTGTTAAAAATGCAATTTTAATCTTTTGGGGTTAATCAATGAGCCGGTTTCCAAAGAAATCGTTTGTTTAGATGCCGTGTGAATTGTTGGCTTAACCCATAAATGACGTGGTGGCCATTTTTTGGTCAATGACAAAGAATCTTTGTATATAGGACAAAAGTACAACTATTCATCCTCATAATTTTGCATGAAATGGGGAGGTCTCATATAGTTGTTTGTGTTCCAATGAGTGCTTTTCATTTTTTTAAGCCAACAATTTATACAATACTCAAATAAATAGTTTTTACAGTGACAAGCTCGTTGTTTAAGGGTTAAAAAATGCAAAAGCATTCATTAAAAGATAAACTATTGTAGAAGACATTCTTTTTTTACACAAAATTTAGAAGATGAATAGTTGCATTTTTGTCCTAGATAGAGAGATTTTTTGTCATTTATTGGCCAGAAAATATCTTCCATATTGTTTATGGATTCAAAGAAAAGTATAAATTTTTAATAAATTTTGTCATTCTTAAAATACTGTGTGATGATGAAATTGCTTCCATTCTACATTAGAGATTAATTGGGCATATTTCATAGGATTGAGAACAATATCCCAATACTAGTCTAGCAGTTCGATGACCTAGTACCGGTGACTTCTACACCAAGTCATAGTCCATTTTGTTATCTAATAGGTCAACCAAGGCTATTGTTGAGAAGACCTCTAGGTAATTGTCCATAATACCGCAATCCAATACCATAGAAACTTACATTGGATACATTTGCAGAATCTGAATTCTTAAAGTTTTAAAAAGCCACAATCATAAACCGGAGCTATTTTTCTCAAGAGAACTCCAATCTCAAGTGTATGACCCTAGCCGATGGTCTTGGAGTAATGGAAAGTTGCTCCTATAAGGCCATATTCGTTATATTGAGACTTTTGATAGTCTCATTTTTATCCTCGACTCGAAGATAAATCATAATAATTGTTCAATTTTAAGACTATTTGGTAAGTTGAGATTTCAATGTATTAATATATACAAAAACCTTTGATTTCCCAAAGGTTGCAAGCTCATCTTACCCTCGACTCGAGGATAAATCACTATTCCTGTTTTAGGGTTGCAGTCTCAAAATGTGCAAATTGTCTCATTTTAACGAATAAGGCCATCTATCCTACATGACTTCTTATAGTAGATAACTCTTCAACTAGTAACGTCAATGAAAGAAATCCATTCCATTGAAATGGTTAGGTATCTTCCCTCCAACTTTTGAACCAAACTAAAAAGAGGTGTGGCACAAGGTCAAATCTCAAAAAGAAGTGACCTTCATGTGGTTTGTATGGCATAATGCAGTGGCAATTCACTCTTTGAAAGCCAAAATCCATCTATGCTTGGTGCAACTGTTGCACCTCAGGTGTAGATGAAATCCCTATACATAGGTTCTATCAGTGCCTCTATGTTCTTGAGGTATGGGAATATTCACAATCCATTTTTCACCACCTCTTAGGCAAATAACTGCTATTGAACCACCATACACAATTTGATCATATCCAATGTATTTTTGGCACAACTCTGCTTCATAGGTTTTTTAGCATTAGAGTCATCTAGTTTCTCCTACGTGGCTCTTCCCTTTCACTCATTTGGATTGCCCGCAACCACAAGGTCTTCTTCCAAAACTAGTGGCCATAAGGCTTAGTTCAACAAACTCTTTGGGATGCTTTACTAAATTCAGACGTGTTGCCCAATTGAAGATGAAGATTGCTGCTTGACAAAGGTCACAACAGGCCTCCCGTATTTGGAATAAGTTTGATAAGATTTGGCTCAAATCCTAGCTTCTTACCTTCCATGATGGTGATCATATTAGATGGCACAAGCGTTGCACTTTAGCTTGTCTTTTTAAATAGGCTAGTTTATATTCTCTTCCTAGTTTTTGTTCGTTACCTTGTTCATTATCTCTTCATTTGTCCAGCCTTTGTACTTGACTTCTTTGTACTTGATCTTGTTTTTTTCATGCAGTGGGTCTCCTATTTGTTTGTTTTTTTAAAAATTCCACGTTTGAGAACAACTGCTTTGAAATATAAATGCTAATATTTAGACTTATATGTACATATTAGTTACAATTTTTGGCGTTGGAAACTTGGAATCGGGCCACTTTAATGAAATTGATGTGTGCTAAATCATCTAAGAAACTTACGATATTCCAGTAAGGAAAACAAGAAGCATCTCCCTATGAGAATGGACCGACTGCCAGTTCAAGAAATTGTCTACTATTTTTCAGAAACTCAAATACTTGGCAAATTCCTGGTTATTTTCAGTACATTCGTTTACTGAACTGCCAGTCAGTTTCGATGGAACAGGGTCTTGAGCTTGTGCATCGTCCAATTGCTGCCTTAAACACGTGGTCATACTCGATGAAATGGCATGCTTCAAACGGGGATTCAAAAGAGCATAGCACTCTAAAATCCAATGTTGCACAAGGGATCTAGAAAGACTGTCAATTTTTTGAATTGATACCATTTTATCGAATATGACCCCGTGGATATTTCCTGATCCATGCAATTCAGGGAATCCTCAAGTTCATCAAGATCCTCATATTCGTTCAAAATAATGATGCAATTTCACGTAAGTACGTGACTTCTCCAGCAGCGTTCGTCTGGAACCGTGGATCTATACCAGTCCTACTTTTTAGAGTGCTGCACATGAAAGTCACTAGTTTAGCACTTTGAAACACGCCGTTCAGTTGTAAGGAATATGACCATTAAATCCGTGATGGAATACGATGAAATTAAAGAATTGCGGATATTGTCAGCCAACGGTACCCCCTCCTTCCAGAACAAAGTGCATGCCCCACAGCTTTGTTGAAGAATATACCAATTTCATTCATCATATAGTGAAAATAATAACTTGGAAGGGTTCCAAATTTTATATCATGAATGAATCAAGAACATTATTTGCATGTGTTCATTGCAACCTAAGTAAAATTGGACACAAGAGAACCTCCATATGAACTACTCAAAACAATCTTAAAAACATTAATTAAAAACATGAGGTCCAAATTGGACATTTATTTCTGGACGGAGGGAGGCATCTAGAGACCGGGAGGGGCGAGGGTATGGGAATCGACGCTGCTCGCTAGCTCTTCTACACAACATACAAGACTAAATTTTCTATTCTATTTAATTCTGGATTCGGGTGAAGCACATGCGCATATTCGAAACAATGATTTGAACTTAAAATATATCAAATAATGTAGTTTATGCTACACTCTCTCGAAATTTCCGATTCCAATGAATATAACCACCTGTGCGAGTCTGTTAGGAAACTTGAACTGCTATGCTTAGTGAAAACTGTATATTAATTACTAAGGTCGATCAGAGATGTAGTGTACTCACTCCAGACTACTAATCGTGGTCCTGATGTTTCAACTTCAACCACATATTTCATATACGGCAAATAGTGACTGAAACTTCAAATCTGCTCCTGTCTTAAATTTTATAGGTCTGGACACTTGCAAGTCACGATTTTGGCACTCTGAAACACATCATTTTCATGAATATGACCGTCCTCACAATGCTTTTTCAACTGAGGGTTGAATTTTCATGTACTACTTTAGAAGCTTTCAATTATTAGAAAACTCAAATTACTGTATCGATCTGTCTGGAAAAGATTGTCTGGAAATAATTGAACCTCATGTATTTCAAGAAGAGTTGAGAAGGTCAGACGCAAACTTTCTTTAATCCAATTTCATTTTGTGTTTTGATGAACACATACTATATATGTTCTTCATGAATTCAGGCCCATGATTCAAAATTTGGATCCATCTGAATAATGGATTTCACAATATGTTCCATGAATTTGGAGCCAGAAGCTTCAAACAGCACTGCGGACACTGTTTCCGGGAAAGCATGTAAAAGAAGCAGAACAATCAGCAAGACATCCTGGCATGGCTAGCCATAAAAATTATTTCCTCTTCTGGTATTGGGCAATGTAATAGAGGATCATCATCTCCAGCTCCAAATGGCAACTCATCTAATGATCTGCTAAACCTCTGGAGAATTTGCAGTTCAAATCAAAAAATTTCCTTAAGTTGACAAAGTTATGTTGGGTGTTATATGGACCTTGGGTACCAATCCATCTTCCTATTCATTGGTGCCCAAAGGCCTCTTTCTTTTGTGACAAGTGACAGTTTGAAACATATATCTATATCTTTCCAAAGTAGTCTACAGAGCGTTGTGTTGATGCATGTCACTTTCTTTTCCGCCGGAATCACGTCAATTTAACCAATATCAGGGCCTCTATACCCGAAGTTCCAGTTTAGGTATACAAGCAATGTTAATTGCCGCGTGAACCAGATTTCTAAAATTGGTGCACCCTTACTGATTAGACACTCCAGCCTTCTGCACCGAGAGCATCGCCACTGGGGTCACTTTGCCATGCCGAAGGTTGTTTGTCAGGCTCAAGAAGAAGAGCCCGTCTCTGGTGAGTCTTGACCATCATCCACCGTCTCCCTGCTTGCAACTTCTTAATTAGTAAACTTTGATGTGTATTCGTTGTATTCAAGGCTCAAGTTCTGTGTTGTGCTCATTCAATTGGGTGTGACAAGGCCAACCACAAGAAGCAAGACATGATCATACAAAATGTGGTGGAATGTGGGCTTAGTCAAGAAATAGGCGGGCTCTGTATCCTATTGAAAATTGTTTTGGTAACAATGTCAAAACTAGGTGTACTTAAGGGGCATTTTACACTATGTTCCAACTCCCAACTTTCTAAGTCCCAGTGCAAGGCCAAATTTCAACTTTCTTAGGTTGTAAAAGGTGAATAAAAAAATAGAAATGTGGAACTTGGGACTCATAGTGTGAAGGTCAAAGTCCCAACTCTAATTCCTAACTTGTCTCTTGTTTCATATTTAAGTGGATCATTTAAGTGATTTTGGAGTAGATGGTGACAAGTATGAGGTGATGGAAATTTTTGCCATATAGGAAGTTAGGAAATATAGGGATTGGCCAAATTATTTTGAATTTTATTCCCAAAATTGAAGTTATTATGAATTTTAAAAGTCAAAAAGTATTGTTGACCAATAGTCAAAGTCTAGAGTCTTCCAATTCCAAATTTTTGATCATTCAAGACTACTTTCTACTTTCTTGCTCACTACTTCCGGACAAGTGTCATAACCTTATTAGTCCCAACCTTGAGTAATTTACCTAAAGACTAAAAGATTACATTCCAAGCTTGAATTCTAGCTTGAGGCTGGAAATAGCGCACCCTATAGGTTGGTTACTAGGTGTAGTTGACAATTGATGCTTCTACCTTACTTTGGAGTGATATGGAACTTGCAACAGAGTGTGAAGTGTTTCTAACTCCCTAAATATGTCTAGATGTCACTCATACTTGACCCTCATGCCTCAAGAAAGGCTGGAACATCTTTTCTCTCTCTCTACATACTTACCTTCTCTACTGATTCATTGCATAACCTGGGATGTACAGATTATGTAAGGTTCAGGAGGAGATAAATTTCAGACAAGCAGACAAATAGTCATGTCAAACAAGGCAATGCAGGAAGTACATGCACTTAATGGCATTCCTAACAAACAGAAAGACATGGCCTCTTGAAGGATTTTGAAGTCTGTCTTAATTTGACCCATCTCCCTTGTTGTTTTGAATTATAACTTTTCCCCTTGCAATACTTATACAGTACTTGTTTCTAATGTGCAAAACGAAACAAAAAACAAAAAATCTTGCATGCAAAGATTTACAGATAAGAAGCTGCCCAAACAGCTTGTCCCACAAGTATGATTGTGAGCTGGCTAGCTACAAGTTTGCATTGAAGCTGCAACGTTGTGACTCAAACAAAACGCAAAGCTTGCTCCTAACCTTAGAGGAATAAAATTGTCAGATCAAGGAGTACGGCGCAAAGAAGCTAGCTTACAGCCATTACGCTTCGACTACACCAGCCAGAGGACCACTTTCCTTGTTGAATTTATGTGAGCACTCATACATATTAGCAACATGTCGCTGTAGCTTCTACGTACACTACTACAAAACGTGTAGTTAGCAACAGTTTTTGCAATGGTCTTGCAATGCCTGCAATTTTGGTTTGAATGAGTTTGCAATGGTTTTTATTAGAGTATTTCACTGTATTTGTACTGGTTTTGCAATGCCCACAAGTTTTGTTTGAATAACTTTGCAATGGTTTAAATTAGAGTATTGCACTGTATTTGCATTGGCATTGCAATTTTACTATTTGGTGAAAAGATGCAACCCCCCCTCTCTTGCCTCCCCGCCTTCATTTTTTATTTAAAAAATTTTTAGACTATAGATCTTCTCATAGGAAAAAAAATAAAACCAATCTCCAAGCTGTCAATCTGAGATACAAATACATATGTGAAAATAGATATAGATATGGATACAAAATATAAATATGGATACTTGTACAAAAGATGGGTACGGGTACATGTTCAAAAAATGGATATAAGTATAGGATACAAAATACAAATACAAATACAAAATATGGGTACAAATACAAAAATATATGATACATACAGATATGAGTACAAATATAAGTACAAGTACAAAAGACATATACATGTACACACTAAAATCCCATATCAATGTACACCCCCATGTCAATCTCAAATTACAAATTAGGGATGGCGGGGATGTTTAAGGTTGGGGTGAGGTTGAGGTTTGGATTGGAGTTGGGTTGGGGAGTTAAAAAAATATTTAATTTAAGTTGGGGGTTGGATTGGAAAATTTAAAAATATATATTTAATTTGGATGGGGAAGTGGGATAAACCTCTGCCTCACTATCCACTCAAAAGACATGTTACAATTTTACTTGTACAATTTTACAAGTACACTAGCATTCACAATGAAACTTCACAAGATTTAGCAACGTATGTGGTATTGTTGTGTCTTCCATATTTGTGGTGAACATGCAATGTTTACAATAACAAATTTGTACTTTTATACTTTTATTTTTAGCACACTTTTGTCTTAATTTTCAATAGTTCCTTTTTTTTTTGAATTATTTGTAATGTAATGGACGCTAGCACTTCCTAGTTATTTTTAAATTTCATGACATTATTTGAAACCTTGTAGGATAAATCTTAAGGAGTACAAGGGTTTGATGATGAGGTTCTTTTGGTTTTATAAAAAATCAAATAAAAAATATTCAACGTTTTATAAGTGGGCAAGATGATGTCCTTCGTTTGTTGGACAGAAAAGTAGGGTGCAAAGGCACTCATCGAACCATTCTTATGGTAATGGCGACTGAGGTTGCCATTGCTATAAGTGTCTTGTAAAACTCTGTTTTAGTGTAATGAATTGAAAGTTAGAAATTGCTTTGTGCCTCTATGAATGAATGGAATTGTAATTTTTATTATTTTTTGAAAAAAAAAATCATAGGATGTAGATTGTTTATTATAGCATTGCAACCATTGGGATTGGCGTTTTTCAATTCCATAAGCACATTCTCAACAATTTTGTATTTTAAATCATTCTCTAATTGGTCTTGAAAAATGAATCCAAAGACTCAAAGAATAACCACTATTTTGGACTTATTTCATACAAATGAGACCTTGTGAAGTGCATCTGTCTTTTTTTTCTACAAGGCCAAAAGGGGATATTTGTCAATTCAAATACTAATATCTTGCAATGGACGTGGTTGAAATTTCTGAAATTTTTTCTACATCTTCTCAAATAAGCGTACTACAAGATCCTACAGTTACATGTGTCCCAATTTTTTTCTAAATTTTTGTACTTGTATTAGAAATTGTAGTTTTGGAACATTCTGAATGGAAATATAGTCAAGTAAGTTTAGGGGTAAGTTACCCCTATAGTTTTTCATGTACGTACACCCATGATCCTTAACAAGCTCTTTAATATGGATCCAGGTAAACCAAATCCTACACCTATAAACAAATTGATCTGTAAAGTTTACACAGTTAAATAAATGTTACTCAAATGTTTGTGTCAACATTCATCCTTGAAATGAGATTGACAATCAAAGCATGACATTGTTGAAAATAGACTCGGAAACAAATGTCCAAGGAACCAAACCTGTGAACAAACCACTCCATGCTTTTCAATGTTGTGACTCATGGATGTATTCCAGTCTATAAACAAAAAATCATGGAATTAGTTTCATGGAATATCATAATAAACAGAGGCCATTTGTGTAATGATACTACGATCTACATTTTGAAGCTTTTCCGCCTCTCACCTTACATCAAAATATCATGCTTCTTGAAATTGCTCCAATAAACAATACAAGAAATCAAACCAAAAAATAGAGCATGATGACCCAATCTAAGTCGTGAATATTACCAGAAATTCTAAGAAACTCACCAAGTTGAGAAAGAACAATAGATCCACTGGAAAAGTGAAGAACGAGTGCCAAGATGTGCGGTAGAGGCAAATGAGATCAAAGTAGAAGATCAAACAAGATTGAAGTAAGATCAAAGCAAATCTAAGCAGATTGTTTTCATCCAACTTAACTTCATTGGTTATACCTTTTCCGTCCTATTTTTATCCATTTGTAATAGTGGCAATGTTGATGGATCGTGGTGGTGGCGATGTGACAAATGACGTACTATAGTGTGAGCAACCTGTCCTCTCAACACGACTTTCTTGCCAGCTGCAAGTTTCCAGCTCTCTATTTGCTTTTGTTCTGACAATGAGTTGCATTAGATGTAGCATTGTTTTATATTAGTTGGAATAGTTGGAGTTCAATAATCGAGGCAGCAAGCAAATGCCGGTGGAAAGGACACCAAGTAATCCAGGTTCACAAGATCAGGGACTTGTACGGGGAGAAATGACATTCGAACGAGTTCATACTGAAATCCAAATGTTGTAACTCTAGCAAGTTGCTGAGTTGTTGCTGAATCGGACCTGATTTTCTTTTAAAGTTGCTGCTGAGGTTTCAACACGCTTTCCAATGGGATATTTCAGCATTGACTGTCCCACCAAGACAAACCAAGGCTCTTGATACAATGTGAAAAGGGATTCGATAGGATTTTAGCCAGATTTAGGATTTATGACTATGTTGGTTAAAACCTTGGGATCTGTGCCTTGAATGCCATGTCGGAATAAAGCTATGATAGTCTGTGTAGTCTCTATAGTCTTATGTATCTTCTTGTGTTTTACTCCTTGACACTAGTATTACTACTCGTCATTGATCTATTTTGTCCATGTGGCCTGCATTTTGAAGGTTTGGGATGTATTGAAATGTGTACACTTTGTATTGAAATGACCTTTTTGCAGGTTGAAAAGTAAAAATCACTTTTAGTGCAAACTACCTCATATGACAGTGTCAAAAGCATCTCCTTCTTGAATGCTATTTAGCAATTTGTTTTGTAACATCTCTTCTATTAAGTTTGCATGGTATATTCTTTGCAGGTTTAATTCCATGAAAGTCCAAAAAATATGAAACAACTTGGGTTAGATGCCAATTCCATTTTCTTCCTACCAAAATTTATTAAAAAATGTTTCAAGGAGTTTAGCTTCTCCCAAAAGGGAATCAACTCTTAACCCCTAAATGTCCAAGGTCTTTTTTGAGTTTCTAAGAATTTGCTCTAAAAGTCAACATTTTGATAAATTGTATCAATTTTAAAAAAGAATTGTAACCATACAAATTCAAACTAGACATGATAGAAACCATATAGGAAAAGAAACACAACAATATCACTTGTGGATTGAAAGATTATAATGTTCAATCATGAGGATGTTAACCCCTAAAGGTTTTTGACTATGTTTTTACCAAAACGCTTCAAAACTGCCATTTCTAGGACAAGTAGCAAATTTTTGATAAAAAAACATTTTTGGACATATGTAACCATAGGATCTTGTAGTATGCTAGATTTTAAAGATGTGGAAAGTTTTTCAGAATTTTCAGCCGTGTAGATTGCAAGATATTAGTGTTTAAAGTGACAAAAATCCTTTTTTAAGTCCTGCAAAAACTTGGACAGCTGCACTTTAGAAGGTCACATTTGTATGAAAAGATGTCCAAAACGGTGGTTATTCTTTGGATTCCTTTTTCAAAGCAAGTTCGCTACATGCTTGAAAATTTTCAGATCATTTGAAATTGTATAACATATACAAAACAAATAGTAGATAGAAACAAATAGAGAATGATTGAAAATACTAAATTGTTAACAATTTCTTTATGGAATTGGAAAATTCCAATCCCAATAGTTGAAAAAATGTACACCTTATGTTTTATTTTTTTTCAAAAATACTAAAAATTGAGTAAGTTTATTTCAAAGTTTATTTTAGAGTAGAGACTATAACTACCCACAAACTACTCCAAACTAAAACTCCTCATAACTTTTGATTCATTTTATCCAAATGGAATTATTCAAAGATTTTCACATAGATATAAATTTGAGAATCAATTTAAATTTTTAATTTTAAAAAAACAATTTTTAAAGAAGTTTTCTTTTCTACCTGGGCTGCCCGCCGAGCAATGAAAAGAACATATCATGCAATAACTTTTGAACCATGTAGTGAAAAGTTATGAAAATTGTTGCGCCTTAAAGCTACTCCTTGGGCACATGTTGCATGAAAATTTCAAAGAAAAAAAATAAAAACTCCATTTGTAGTTTGCTGCCCGAAATCGCTATGTTGTCAAAAAACGCAGTTCAGGGCTTTAGGGTTTAAACCTTCAAAAGGGATTTGAAGTCTTTCAATCTTCTTTTCACGTGTCAAATCTAAAAATTTGGTCACCAAAAAAATATGACAATAAAGACCCTAACATGCATAACCCCATTCAATTTATGGCTTCTCAAAATCTATTCTACAATTTATTTAAATGAATTTCTAATGCGATTTTTTCTTCAAGATCTAGTGTATTTGAGGCTCATTTCCAAGAGCTCTCAACACTATGGAAAGTCAAGATCGCAATGGACACCCACGCACAAAATCTTGAGTTGGAAAATCATAATCAATCATTTTTAAAATCATATTTTTGATGCTAAGATTAGACTTCAAAAATATAAAATACTAAAAATAGCAATTTGATTAAGTTTTATTTAATTTCAAAGTATTGTCAACACCAAAATTTGGTGCCTTACGCATTTAGAGCATTCACAAGAAACCTGGCTCGGCAAACAAGTTGTGTTGTGTCAAATTTGTTAATGTAGGCCCGGTGTGATCTTGCTCCTTGACTCTTCTATGCCATGGCCCCACGGCAAGTTTTTAATTGACCTACTGTTCATGCACATGTCATGTTGCTGGGCCAAATTGACAAAAAGCTGACGATTGTTCCTCAAAATACCCAGAATCACAGCGCACGGTACAATAAGAGATGACACAAGAAGATGCCATGATAAATCATTTTGGGGGGTGGCCTGATCTACACTAAATAGTGAAATTAGATTGCCCCACACTAAATTCTCAACATTCCACACTATATAAATACGTACAGTTAGTGTAGGTGGATGCAATAATGTAGGAACCATGTGTGTTGCATGAGTTGGTGCACTGGTTCATGACTTGGGTTTAGAGAATTGCTTGTGCCTCCATCTGGACGAGTGGTGAGTCGTGAGGGAACTTTCCTGAATAAGGCAACCTAATTTCACTATTTAGTGTAGATTTCCCTGTCCCAAAGTCCAAAGTGGGGGGACATTACACTCAAGCTCAGTAACTACCATGCCGGGCCCAGGGTTGCTATTTTGTGAGTATATGAGCATGAGTTTGTGAGCATATAATTTTTTAGAGATTTCATGTAAAAATTTTGATCAAAATTTATTATTTTTGGTAAAT
Organism: Climacium dendroides; assembly: GCA_950106755.1. Classification (NCBI taxonomy): domain Eukaryota; kingdom Viridiplantae; phylum Streptophyta; class Bryopsida; order Hypnales; family Climaciaceae; genus Climacium; species Climacium dendroides. Next base: position 37,172,576 of record OX467084.1, read on the forward strand.
TTTAGATCGGGAAAATTTAAAAAAATTATTAAAAAGAAAATTCTTTTGGAGAAATTTTTTAATTTAAAAAAAATCCGAAATTACAAATTTTAACAATTTGATGTGGCCGAACTACTGCCACATTAGATTGTGATTATTTTTTTATTTTTTTATTTTTTATTAAATTATTTATTTTATTTAATATTTAAAAATTGGTACAACATAGCTACTGTTCATAGTTTTGGGAACCTCCTTGAAACAGCCCATTGAAGGCTTGAATTTCATTGTAATGTTAGTAGCCCTTTGTAAGATTCAGATTTTTTTGATGTGTGAATTAAATTCTTTGTGTTTATTTTATAGAGATTTAATTAAATGTCTTCTATAAGTCAAAAAATTTCAAGTTTTTTTTGGTGAAAATTTGAAATTATTGTGAATTTTGAAAATTAAAGTGAAAAAAAATTGTATCAAATACAAAATATGTTTAAGAAATTTGGAAATTTCTCAATAGGTGTATATTATAGAGTGTAGAACATTATCAAGTATAAAAACTTTATTGTATGATTCCAAATTAGAAAATAAGCAATTTATAGTAATAGGCCTAAAGTTTTTTAAATATCATTTTAGTGGCCTATAAAAATGATTTATTTTCTGTAGGGCTTTAAAATGATTGCTTTTAGGTCTAAAATTCAAATGATAAAAGAAAGCATAGAAAAAGTTGCCAAAATACACTACAAGATGATTTGTGGATTTTTCATTTTCTTATGTAGGAAAGTCAAGAAATATCACAAATAAGACATATTAAACTCCATTCATTGAATCTAATTACAAGAGATCTCTCCACCCAAAAAGAATTTGTAAGGGATTTTTTTTTATCCTAGAAGCATTCTAGAAATCATCCAAATGACACAAAATGTCCCTAAAGGCATTTGGTAAGGTTTTATTATGTGGACTTAGAATTAGTTGCTAGTTGAATTTTTGAAAGAACATGTGAGGTAGGAGGTTCATAAAGCTCCCATTTAAGAGTTGGTTGCATTTGGGAGGAATTCAACTCCTTGGAAAAAAAATTAAATAAATTTTTATAGAAAGAAAAATGGAATTAGCATCTAACCCAAGTTATTTTTTAATTATTTGAACTTGCATGAAATCATGCATGTACGAATTTTTAAAGTTAAAACACAATGGTTACTTAAAGCATCCATCTTACATTTAACTAAATATGGACAAAAGACTTATTTCTATAATTTTTCAATATTTTAATACAATCAGCGGGCCGTCGAGTTAGCCCCAAGTCGACGGCCCGCCGAGTGGCTTAAAATAGAATTTTTAATTAAAAAATATTTTATTTTTCTAAAAATAGAATTTAGAATTTTAAAAATATTTTTTAATTCTAAAAATAATATTTTTTCTAAAAATAGAAAAAATAAAATATTTTTTAATTAAAAATTCTATTTTAGGCACTCGACGAGTCAGCCGAGACTGTTGCCTGCCGAGACTACTCTAAAGTTGGTAAATAGTGTTGGTTGATAATTAGTGTTGTTCCCTATTTTTTACCCCCAACACTATTTTTCAACTCATGTGAAAATAGTGTTAGGGCACTTAACTCCCGCCGTCATATTTTGGCTCTTCCCTCAAAATCTAAATTTCTGGCCCTTCCCTGAAAATCTAGATTTTTGGTCTTTCCTTAGAAATCTGAATTTCTGGCCCTTCCTTGGAAATCTGAATTTCTGACCCTTCCTTGGAAATCTGAATTTCTGGCCCTTCCCGATTGGACAAAAGGAGGCACCATTCTCCAAAAACTAAACTAGATCGAGGCAAATTTTTTTACCATAGAGCTAAAATAGTGTTAGAATGTGTAATTAGTGTTTTAACACTAACCTTGCAAATCACAATTAGTGTTAGTTCAGCTAATTAGTGTTGCCAACACTATTTACCAATTTTAGTGTACTGATTTAATTCTGGACTTTAAATTGTCCATAATTAGTTAAATCTATGTTATCCAACCCTTAAAATGTATACCACTTGTGCATTTGATGGTGCATTGAAGGAAACAAAATATACTTTGTGTTAGTTAGAGGATGCTACTAAAAGCCTAGTTTATTTTAGAACCTTCTAACTTATCAAACAATAGTCGGCCTAAAATGCAATGAAAATGTTAGCATGAAGGAGCTCCATCTAAGGGGTTATGACCATTTTGTAAGATTTTATTGAAGGTTGCTATTAGGTGATCCCAGAGGCATGAACACATGAGCCTAGAAGACTATATACCTATTTTGTAAGTATTTATTATAAATACCTTCCATGATTATAGTGTAACTATGATAGAGGTACCTATATTATAGGTGTTTACATTATAAGCACCTTCAATGGATGAAAAATTGTAATTCTGCCATGAAAATTTTGGCATGAGACCATCTCTATATTGATAACATGTGTGGCAAATTTTAAAGACAAAAGATGCACACAAAAAGACATTTTGATTCTACCAACATGTGTCATTGGGAGAATGATTTTCATACCCCTAAAATTCCTTTGCATGGTCAAAAATTAGAACATATTCTTTGAGATCCATCCAAAACAACACCTTCTATAATTGGTCTATAAATGAAAATTTATCCACTTTTATAATTTTTGTAACCACATGATTTTATTCTTGACTAGTTCACATGTCTTGCACAAAAGAATTGGGATCTAAAAGCAATGTGGCTCTATCAAGATTTCAAACCCATAGCTTAACCCCTAAAAGACTAGCATGCATTTTTTGGTAACATAGAAATTTTGGGCATATATGTGTGATTAAAGATTTGAATATTTTAGGCTAAAATTTTATTAGAAGGTAGCCGTTGTTATTCTTAGTGTTTGAGTATGTTGACACCGACCTGCAAACTTTTATTGATACCTCGTGCCAAAGACCCGAATCTATGCTTCCTGCTTTAACTATTAAGGTTAGTATATGAACATCTTTACCTTGAAGTTATTCTAGAGGTGGAATGATTGCTTGGGGCTAAACAATGGAATGGATCTCTCTTTGATGCAATGCTACATGCACCAAAGCAGCTTGAGTAAGATTCTTGCGGGCACATATAAAACCAACCCTAATTGAAAAAACAAAGGTCCGATTCTCGGATAAAATTTCAGAAATCTATTTTACAAAGAAGGGCAAGAATAACGTAAGGGTGGTATGAATGGACCAGGTCCTCAAATGTCAATCTACAAGATAGAGAGAAGATGCATGAAATGGTCTTTGAAGATTTCTAGAAGCGCCCTTTTCTACTTCACAAATGAAGTAGTTTAGCTCATATGATTGGTTGATTCTCGTCAGTTCCTTAGACCATTCATGAGTACTCTATTAGTCCATTTATGGCCCCTCTACTACCAATGCTTTAGAAATTCATAGTAAATTCAAAACATACTAAAAAAGGCGTTTTTTGAGCCAAACTACCACTGACTTTGCCCATCCTCCAAAAATAAGTTTCAAATTCTTTACAAAATGGAACCAGCTGAACCTGAAATTCACTCTATTTCTAGGACCCTTACTTTAATAAGGGGCGGATTTCACTAGACACCCCATTTGCAGCAGCGTCAGCTACTTAATGGGGGCTCATCGTCATATCTCGTCCAAAATTTGTATCCCTCGCAGGTCGACTTCCTCTTTCCCTTTCTGGCTCCGCTCTTGGCGATCTCTTTTGTGGCCTTGTCTCCACATCACCATGTCGATCTCTTTTGTAGTGCCACCCATTCCCATTCTGTTCTCTGCTCCTTCCTCGCTCATATTTGTCTTTGTTCACTCCCCGGAGCTTCTCCTTCTCTCTCTGCATCCCAGCTCCTTCCTCTCTCTCTCCTTCTCACGGCTCGATTCTCTACCACAGTCTCTGTCTCAAGACTTATATCTATCCTTATCTTTCTCCCTATCTTTGTCCCTAGCAACTTCATAATCTCTCCCTCTCCCACAGTCCCTCTCGTGTCGACTTTGCGACATGTGGGTGTCTATAGATGATCTAGGTCACGACGGCAATGTAGGTTGAGGCAGCTTGCACTATAAGAAACCGACGTTTTTCCCTGCGTTTTGTTGTAACACGTCCTATTTTTTGACATCCACGCATTTCTGCAAAAACATAGGAAAAATGCCCAATTTTCTGTGACGTCCACCGTGACGTAGGTGCACAGAGGAAAATGCAGTTCATCGTCACTTCCGACACGCTGTTTAGAGTGATGTCCTGAACAATGTCTACCAACTTGTTGTGACGTCGAAAAAAACGCGTGAAAGCCACGTCAACGACTGCTGACTTCTCCACTGCGGTTGACTTCATTGAGGGTGCTGCTCGATTAGGGAAAGGCCTGCCTGACGTGGAAAAGTCCAGGGTGTGGGCAACTTCTTCCTTTTCTTCCAAAAAGAGATTTCTTACATGGATGGGAAGGCTTCCATCCATGTAAGAAAGACATAGACATTCTAATTTTTTTTTGAGTTTTTTTTTTTCTTTCTCATTCTTTTTTTCTTCTTCACCATGTAGAACTTACATGGAACTTAAAAAAAAGACTAAATGTGTTTGGACTTATTATAAATTCCATTAATTAGTGAAAATGAAAGCTTAGGAGGAGAAAGGAAGAGTAGGCATGCAAGTTATAATAGAACTTGCATTAAAAAAAATGTAATATAAAGAATGCAGAGAAAATTAATTCGGAAAGGCATCCTAATTTTTTTTCTTTTCATTTTTTTTTGCTTCTTGCTTCTTTTTTTCTTCTTTGCCATCTAGGACTTAATGGGAACTCCAAAAAAAGACTAAATTCAATTAGACTTATTGTAACTTCTATTAATTAGTGAAAATCCAAAGTTCAAAAAGGGAAGAGGAAGAGTAAGCAAGCAAGTTCTAGGAGAACTTGCACGAGAAAAAAAATATAAAGATTACAAAGAAAATGAATTTGGATTTACATCCTCATTCCTTTTCAATGCTTTGTTTTTTCCTTTTCCCTTGTGGTTTTCTTTTCACTTGTGACTTAGAAGGAACTTAATGAACAAAATGAATAAATTCAACTAGACTTAACATGAAAGATAAAGCTTTGTGGAATCTTATTGGTAGTTGACAAGGGATTCTAAATTCTCTTAAAATATATTTTATGGACATTGTTTATAACTTCCATTAATAATTGATCCATACTATGTAGATAATTCATGTGAAAGTTTTAAAAACAAAATATCTTGAAAAAGATTCCTTTCACTTTTGAAAAGTATGAAAGAACCATAATGTAAAAGGTTTCCTCTCACTTTTCAAAAGCATGAAAGAATTATAATGTAAAAGATTTTCTTTCAATTTTGAAAAGTATAAAAGAACTCTAATGTAAAAACTCTAATGTAATTTATACCCTCTAAGTATGTGGGATACTTTTGCAAATCACATTATAAATTTTTTAGTGTAGAGAACATACTAAATCCAAAATCAAACAATGACTTGCGATTCTCTTCAAATTACAACTTTGGGTAGGAGGCGATGCTTTGGATGCAACTCTTCACAATGCATCAACCTCATATTTCCAAAGGGTAGAGAACATCCTAATAAGATATAAACAATATAAATAAATATAAACAAAAATTTAAAACAATATATACAAAGTTTAAAAAAATACTCAAATATATTTAGATTAAATCAAAATATATTAAAAAGAGGATTTATTTTTATTTTTATAAATTTAGAGGTCTAATTATATATGTAAAAGATACAATGTAAAAGTTATAAATTTTATTTTAATTTATGTTAATAGTTATATTGATGTGGGATCCAAAAATATTTCAACCAATCATATTGAATGTAAAGCTATTTTGTTTTATTTTTATATTTTATAATAAAGTAATTTGTAGAAAATTAAAGATCCTAGCTTGTACTCATTGCAAGATTGTTTAGGGAGAACTTTAGCAATTAAATTTGTGCTTATTTTGTTAAACTGTTAAATTTTTATAATGTAAAAAAATTTGATTTATACCATGTTGAGAAATTGTGTACAAGTTTGAAAGGTACATGTTTTGAAATTAATTTTAGCAAATTTATGGAGAAACAAATTGGTATTAGATCTAATAGCAAATTCAATTTGTATAATTTCAAAATGATAAAGAGGTCCATTTGATAAAGTTTTCTTTTTAGGATAATCTCATCATTGGAATTAGTGTGTTTCTATTCTATCTTAAAATTGCAAGCAATTTAGTTTTTCTTTCAAAGTCATGGAATGTAGATTGTTTATTATAACATTACTACCATTGAGATTGGCATTTTTCAATTCCATAACTAAATTCCTAACAATTTAATATTGTGAATCATTTTGTAGTTCTTTCTACTTAGTATTTTTTTCAAGCATGAAGATGAAAAAATAAATTCATTTTTTAATATTTATTTCAAACTTCTATCTCCAACATATTATAGAGAGTTGCTAATTCTAGGATTTACATATTTTTGGATAAACTTTTTGAAAAATGAAATCAAGCCATTTAGAATAATACCCTTCAAAACTAAAGCTTCATAATCTTGGAATTGATAAGGTTTTTTATTCTCAAATATTAAAGAATGTACTCAAAGGCTGCCTCGAACTTTGAAGTATATATAGAAGGCTGTGACTTAATTTCTTATCTCATATTTAGAGATATTCATGATTTTTAGAAATTTTAATTTCTTGTGTTAGATTATGTATTTTTCATTGTATTCACCATTCGGATTTTTGATTGGAAGGGATTTGAAAGAGGAATTTATTCATGAAAAAAATGTTAGTGTTCATTAGCTTTGCCAAACCTATGTCTACAATGATGTTGTTTTCATTATGTTCTACAAGTTCAATCACTTTCAAATTTTTAGAGGATAGTACTAATTTATAAAAGAACTCTAATCCAGAAGATACCATCAAAATGGAATTGTATACATATCAAATTTAGGCATTTAGCAATCTAAGTGCAGTTGCCTAGAATTTTTACAGTGAAAAAAAAAGAAATTCATACTTTGAACCTTTGGATCTCACTCAATTCAATGAATTTATAGATGAAAATTGGGAATTAGCTAAATAGTGAAGATAAGTTCAAGATCTTACGGTTGGAAACTAATTATATTTTATTATTTATTGCCTGCTTCTTATATTTCACAAACATCCCATTTTTGACTACTTTCTTCAAAATCCCTTCTAATACTTTTAGAATTTAATAACTGAAAATCCAAAACTCAAAAGGGAAAATATAAAGCAGGTTGCTTGCCCTACCCGACCTCTTGCTCGTAAGTCGTTGGTGAGGTGGGTTTTGTCCATGTCTATCCCAAACTCTCTAGGTTCCTAATTCGGTACTTCCGCTTTGGCGTTGGTGGATCTTCGCAAGATTTGGTGTTTCATCCTTTGCTTTGTAGCCTCTAACACTCAGTCACTTTGACGCGTTCGTTGACACATTCTCCTTGTCCCCTTGATGCGTGCATGCTTGAGTAATGTAGGATCCCAAGTTTTTTGTTCGTTGGAGAATGGAACCGAAGAAGTTGGGGAGAGAACCAAAAAGCTTGTAATATGCGTTCACACGGCGTGTGGTCGTGGTGAATAAGCCAATGCTTGAATCGCGAAAGAGGAACTCAACGGTCTGGGGTAGGTCCGAGTAGGTCAAGTTCGAAACTATAAGTGTGTCCAAAACTACTCTTTTTCTCATTTTACACCTTTGCCCTTTTTTCATCATTCACCTTCACACTTTAGTCTGTTGTTTGTCTTACTTCAATGTTGTTTTGTTTGAGTGTTGCCGTTGGTTTTTTATTTTGTTATTATTGTTGGGCGTTCTATTTTTTTTCCTTTAGAGCAGGAAGACTTGTACTTGAAGCATGAGTAATGATGTCTCTGGTATGTCTTTCTATTCAAAATGAGCGTCAATTTCTACAACCAATTTTTTTCCTCAATAAACCCTAATGTTTTAATGAAATTGGGTGTCAAGAATTCTGTCTAAACCCCCAATTGAATGACCCCCAACTTAATGACTCCAATTTGATGGACCCAATATTGATGAACCCAAAATTAAAGATCTATTTGAACATCTACCTCTAATTAAATAATTTAGAGCAATTTGGAACTTTCTTTTCGTTTTAGGCTTTCTTTTTGTCTTTTACGTTTTCTTTTCACTTCTACGTTTTTATTGAGTTTGCCGTTCTTTGCTTTCTTTTTGCCTTCTGCGTTGCGTGCGCTTTCGTTGTCTTTGTTTTATTTTCGCCTTTTATGTTGCGTGAATTTTATGGTTTTGTCGTGTGCTTCGTGCTTGCTTGTGCGTTTCTGCTATGGCATTTGTTCTGTCCTCTTTTACCTTAGAGAAAGGGTTTTCATGTTTAGGCAACCTATGCTATTGTGGGAGGTTCATAAGAGACCTAAGGAGGTTCCAAACGTGGTTCTTGAGGAGGTATTCACTCCCGTCGAGGTGTTGGCAGTGGAACTGCAGGCAGCGCTACAGATAAAACTATAGGCAGCGCAGGTGAAGGCAGAGCTAGTGACGGCAAAGCTAGATGCCAAAGTGTAGTTGATTGAAGACAAGTTGGCGAATGTTACTTTGTTGCATGATGGAGACATTACTGTTTTTGTAGTACCATATGTCAATATATTAGTAGGTGACATCTTTGTTTCTAATGCTAAGTTTTTGTGATTTTTTTTACTTGAAATGAATTTACTATTCGGCAATGGAGTAACGGGTGGTTCTACCATATTGTGCAAGAAAGATACTGGCATGGGTGGCAGATTTTGAGGTTGAGTTGACTTGAGGATAAGTTGGCAGAAACCCTGATGTGAGAAGAACCAAAGTCTTCAAACGCTACAAAGACTCCATTAGATGTGCAGGTGTGTTCAAGAAGTCTTACGTGGACTATGTGAACATAATCCATAATGTATTTGAGATTCGAAATATGTAAGCTCATTGGAGGACCGAAGCTAGTTTAGAAGTTATCGTGGCATTGGCCAGAAACCTCATTAATAGATTTCCAAAGTTGTTTGGGAAAAACCAAATTAATGAGCTTACATATTTCGAATCTCAAATACATTATGGATTATGTTCACATAGTCCACGTAAGACTTCTTGAACACACCTGCACATCTAATGGAGTCTTTGTAGCGTTTGAAGACTTTGGTTCTTCTCACATCAGGGTTTCTGCCAACTTATCCTCAAGTCAACTCAACCTCAAAATCTGCCACCCATGCCAGTATCTTTCTTGCACAATATGGTAGAACCACCCGTTACTCCATTGCCGAATAGTAAATTCATTTCAAGTAAAAAAAATCACAAAAACTTAGCATTAGAAACAAAGATGTCACCTACTAATATATTGACATATGGTACTACAAAAACAGTAATGTCTCCATCATGCAACAAAGTAACATTCGCCAACTTGTCTTCAATCAACTACACTTTGGCATCTAGCTTTGCCGTCACTAGCTCTGCCTTCACCTGCGCTGCCTATAGTTTTATCTGTAGCGCTGCCTGCAGTTCCACTGCCAACACCTCGACGGGAGTGAATACCTCCTCAAGAACCATGTTTGGAACCTCCTTAGGTCTCTTATGAACCTCTCACAATAGCATAGGTTGCCTAAACATGAAAACCCTTTCTCTAAGGTAAAAGAGGACAGAACAAATGCCATAGCAGAAACGTACAAGCAAGCACGAAGCACACGACAAAACCATAAAATTCACGCAACATAAAAGGCGAAAATAAAACAAAGACAACGAAAGCGCACGCAACGCAGAAGGCAAAAAGAAAGCAAAGAACGGCAAACTCAATAAAAACGTAGAAGTGAAAAGAAAACGTAAAAGACAAAAAGAAAGCCTAAAACGAAAAGAAAGTTCCAAATTGCTCTAAATTATTTAATTAGAGGTAGATGTTCAAATAGATCTTTAATTTTGGGTTCATCAATATTGGGTCCATCAAATTGGAGTCATTAAGTTGGGGGTCATTCAATTGGGGGTTTAGACAGAATTCTTGACACCCAATTTCATTAAAACATTAGGGTTTGTTGAGGAAAAAAATTGGTTGTAGAAATTGACGCTCATTTTGAATAGAAAGACATACCAGAGACATCATCACTCATGCTTCAAGTACAAGTCTTCCTGCTCTAAAGGAAAAAAAATAGAACGCCCAACAATAATAACAAAATAAAAAACCAACGGCAACACTCAAACAAAACAACATTGAAGTAAGACAAACAACAGACTAAAGTGTGAAGGTGAATGATGAAAAAAGGGCAAAGGTGTAAAATGAGAAAAAGAGTAGTTTTGGACACACTTATAGTTTCGAACTTGACCTACTCGGACCTACCCCAGACCGTTGAGTTCCTCTTTCGCGATTCAAGCATTGGCTTATTCACCACGACCACACGCCGTGTGAACGCATATTACAAGCTTTTTGGTTCTCTCCCCCAACAGTTTGCTTAAAAAGGGGCTCCTCCCAACTACGACCGACGAACCCCACGCAAAGCAACACTCGTACACACTCAAAACAACTTAAATGTCTATGGAAATCCAATTGTTGCTAAACATAGTGCCAACTATAACTTGTGGTCAAAGAAAATGAACAAGTAGGAACTCTAGCCACTCTAAACTTCAGCCTCACCGCAATTATAACCTTCAAACTTGTATTCAGTATCTAGAAGCTACATTTGACTCGAGATAACTCGTTAGCAGAACTTTGCATTCATGCTGATTGCCGACTGGCACTCACCGAAATGGGACGATTTTGCCTTCAGATTCAGTCAACTTAGAATACACAGCCTGAAGCAACTTTGTAACAGGACCCACCTTGCCATCTCCGATCTATCCACCATCAATCTCCACGACCTGAGAAACACACGAAACTGAATGATCACTTACAATTCAACTTAGAAGATGCGTCCATAATAAATTTAAAATTGTTTAAATGGATTTAAGCTCATGAGGCAGCAATACTTAGAAAGCCCTAAATTGATGAAACAAAATTTCTACCTCACTTACAGGTGTCAACTCTTCCATCGTTCCAGTTGTGAACATCTAAAATTTTATGCAAACATATAAACGAATAAGGATGTCATAAAATGATAAGAAATGAGTTCCTACAAGATTTGGTTATCACAAATCAGTGGGCAAAGGAAACGAATAAGGATGTCATAAAATGATAAGAAATGAGTTCCTACAAGATTTGGTTATCACAAATCAGTGGGCAAAGGAAACGAATAAGGATGTCATAAAATGATAAGAAATGAGTTCCTACAAGATTTGGTTATCACAAATCAGTGGGCAAAGGAAAGGAATCTGATGCTGCACATGGATAATTGTAGTCCTTGTTTTCTAATATGTTATTGTACCTCATCCACTACGTGGAATTCCACAAGAGTGACTTTTCGCTCGACCATTGGAAGTCCCTCCTTGCGAACGACATCAATCATCTATGTAACACATGCAGGTTCAAGCAAGAAGTTTTGCAAAAGCTTGACCAACAAAGAGTGTGTAAGGGTTGAGATGTCTTTTAAGCGAGGAAATGCTCTGTTTCAACGAGCTAGCTCAATGAGAACTACACACCAAGTTCAGTGAGCAATATTTAATTGAAAAATACTCACTGTAGCACGTGTGATGCCCGGTAAGCAACAGTCGGCATGAGGAGTCAGAACCCGTCCTTTCTTCACCATAAACTGCAACCCAGATACCCCACATTGTCACAAAATGTGACGAATTACTTGACAGAAGAAGCATCAAAATATGATTCTAAAAATATCTCCTGCAGCAAATAACCAAATGCTGCACTTTCTGGATTTGGTGAGGACTTTTTATCACTAGACGCATGAATAGCAGAAGGCAATATCCATAAATTTTTTTTTGGGCAAACCTAAAATAATAATCCTGTCATAGCTATCAAGACGGATAACACGTGAAATTTGCTGTATTACATTTAATTGAGGTTACATGGTGATATCTAGTTTTGAGCTAACCTGTTCTGTTCAAATATTCAAGAACTAAACACTGATCTAGCGGCCCCCTGCACCTGCCGGAGCTCGGCAGCTCGGGGTCTCTGGGCCTTGGACTGCGCAAGCATCTCGTCGTAATTCCGTTTCTCCATGGCGATTCCGCGGGGCTCTATGATCTTATCTGCAAGGCCGTAATCGATGGCCTCCTGTGGCCTGAAATACTTGGGTCTGCGGATATCATTGACGATCTCTTCCCTTGACTTGCCAGTTCCTGTAGCTAACAAATCTATGTAGTAGTCCGTATTGGCATCCAGCTCTCTGCCCTTGATCCACATGTCTGTTGAGGACCCGCTCGACTGGTTCACCTTCGGTGAATATAATTTGGTCGAAGAGCTGGGTTGAAGCGCAGCCCTTCTCACCAATTGACAGAAGCATCGCTGCCTGGCCAAAGGCTTGGCCACAGTTGATGGTGTACACTTTGGACTTGACGTACCTGATGGTATCCGCTATGGCGTAAGCTTCAGTCTCAAAACCAATGCTCTCTTTCTTCTCGTTTTGAGTTCCGGACGAGTTGATGTAAAAGTAAATAGGCTTGCTCGGATTGTCGAAGTCCAACCACAGAAGCTCAGCAATGATGAGTTCCGTGACAGCAGGCACTATAGCCATCCCCAAGTAGCAGATGCGGGCGTCGAGAAGCAGAGAAGGAAGATCTGGAGGAGCCGTCTTGGGCCGCCCGCCGGCGCTCCCTCCTCCTCTGTACATACTCACACTCATGCTCAACCTAGAAGGTGCACCGTCTAGCCCTGCTGCGTTCCACATTCCAGTACCTAAATATACACCCAAAAAAAAACCCACCACGCATAAGAACAAATCACGTATGACCGCTAACCATCAACCAACAGCATAACCTGTGAACTATTCTCTAAGCACACGAGCTTAAAAGCAAACTGTGAAGCACAAACAAAACTACTGATAAATTCAACTGCTAACATTGTAACTGTATACTAACATGAACACAATATCCTACACCCTAATTATGAAAAGCTTAAGAGTACCGAAATCAAAAGTGTTATACGTGATTAGTTTTAAATTTTAAATTTTCGGTTTCGAGAACCTTCAATGAAATGTGAAGAATCCTTGCAAAACAGAAAAACTTCACAACAGTGGATAGGCACCTGAACTGGATAAGGTTGCGAAGGATAAATTGATAGAATGCCCTCTAATTCAATTCTACATTTCTGCAAGACAAACTCGTAATAGTCACTTCGCCTTTAAGAGCTTTAAACCCCAAGGGTTCATAATCTTGGTGAGCTTAGGGTCAAGAAGAGATTTGAAGAAAAGGCATTCTTACCTTCTTGGTAGCGATTAGCGGAGGAAATCGAAGCCTCGGTGACGCGCTCGGCTTGTCGCTGATAGGGATTATTCTCCACCATGAACATGTCCATCTGGGAGGGGCTCAACCCAAACACACTCGAAGTTCTTCGTCAACCCTTCCTTGAGACCATCCTTCCTGAACTGCTTCGGAATGTGGTCCAAGCTCCCACCTGCGCCCACACTCCCGCAACCCTACTCTCTGCTCTCCTGCACCTCGGCAACCCCTTCTGCCCCTTCCCGCACCCGAACACCTGCGACCTCTCCCCTCCGCAGGCCCGAGGGCGCTCCCACCACGCCCTGCGACGCAGCCATGGCCACCGCCATCACTCCCTTCCACCTCCTTTCTCACTCGATTCTTCTCCATTTCCCTCGAATTTTGTGGGTGATGGTAAGATGACCTCTCCGACCACGAAAGACGAAATCTTGTATCGAGTGGCGCGCACGCTTGTAGCAGCAGATTACAAAACCTCGAAGCAGAGGAAGGCCAAGAGAGTGCATCCCCCCACTTCATTTGTACTGATGCAGTACTGCAACAAGAGCTGTACTGTACAGTATTTTTGTAGTGCTGCAAAGAGTACTGCAGTAATACAAAGACAATCGTTATTTCAAAGAAAAAACCCCACACCGCACTTGTATTTTATTAATATTTTATTATTATATTTTACAGTTATTTTTATTTAATTGTATATCAATTGCAATATGTACCTTAACAATCCTTTTACTAATATTTTTGCAGTACTGCAAAAATAATGTTGTCATAACTCAAAATTTAAGTATATCTTTCATCTTCTTGCAGTATTGCATTTTAATAGTATTATACTCATACTCATGTAGTACTGCAAAAAAGTATTGAGAAGATATATTTTAACAATATAGCATTAATCATAAGGCAATACACTATCAATATCATCACTAACATAAAATTTTGAATGAAATTGAATACGTAATTAAAGGATTTGATGATTACAACCCATATGAATTTGGATAAAAATAGCAAGATTGGATGCAATTATTGATCAATGCATGAGTGGTTTAGGATTTTACATTCTACGTTTTTTATTTTAATCTTTGAATTAACAATTTCAAAATAAACTAGGATAAAAAAAAATTTAATTTCTTTTTTCTTCTAGAAGGAATTAAATAAAATGAAAAAAATTAATAAAATTAATATAAACGAGATATTAATTTTAAAAATTACTAATATATAATTATTCTTTAATTTTATTGTTGATATATAATTTTTTGAAAAATATGAAAAAATCAATTACAATGTTGAAATGTATCTGTTTCTGTAATTTTCCAAATAAAAACACCCACTTTGTCAAGATTTTTGACTTTGTTTTCACTAAAAGCACTCCAATTTTGTCGTTTCTAGTACAATGAAGTACAAAAAGATTAAATAAATCCATTTTTGGACACATGTAATTGTAAGATCTTATAGTAAGTTGGTTTGAAAAGGTGTGGAAAAAAGGTCAAAATCTTTCACCATGTACATTGCAAGATAGTAAGGTTTGATTTGACAAATATCCATTTTTTGGCCCTTCAAAAAACTGGGTAGCTGTACTTCGCAAGCTCACATAATCACATATGTATGAAAAAATGGGTAATATGATGATTACTCCTTGGATTCATCCTTCAAGGCAAGTTGCCCCTATACTGTCTTGAAACATTTTAAATCATTTGGAAATGTACAACATGTAGGGAGAAAATAGTAAGTAGATAGAAGTACATAATGATTCCAAATTCAAATTTATTTATATAATTCTAAAATGCCAATCCCAATGGTTGACATGTGGTAATAAATAATCTACACCCAATGTTTTTATTTTTTTTCAAAAGTATTGAAAATTGAGTCAAATAAAGGACTTCTAAGTGTATTTTAGAGTGGAGATTCCATAAGTAAACTCAAACTTTAAATCCTTATAACTTTCATCTCATTAATCAAAATGGAATCATTTATAGCTTTCTATGTATATAAAAATCTATAAAATCAATTTCAATTTTTTTAAAGTTACTTTTAAAGCATAATTGTAAGCTGCCTTGGCGCCCTTTAAGGAGTAAAAATGACATACTATACAATAATTTTTTGACAATGTAGTAAAAAGTTAAGAAATTGTTTAGCCTTAAAGCTACTCATTGGGTTAATCTTGTGTAAAAAATCGAAAGAAAAAAAATTAAAAATTCATTTGTAATGAGCTGCCCAAAATTGCTATATTACCAAAAAAAAACATTGTTTATTGCTCTAGGCATTAAACCGTAAATGCCTAAGGGAAAACAAGTCTAACAACAAAAGATTGAAGTGCTATAGAATGTTACTTTTATAACTTTGGTAAAGTTTGGTTTAGGGTTTAGAGAGAATGAGAAGCATCATGTTTACAATTGCAATTCATCATTTTTACACAATATTTCCTAGGATCAATAAAGATATTACATCATGCATAAATCATATAACATCCACTTAATTACATCTTAGTGTTTCCATGTGAAATATAATTTCTATTTAAAATTTAAAATTATTTACAAAAAAATGTCCATCTTTTTGAAAGTGTGGAATAACATGAATAGCTTTCAAAATTGATGCTATCTCTATTACTTTGTATGATGCAGGACTATGTTCTACCCATTTCAATTTTGGACATCTCAAATTTGTATGCACTTCTTCCTCTTCGTACATATGCACTAGACACAATTCTTTTGTTACGTTCATATCTTGTTGCCCTGATTTCATATTACATTTGAAGAGCAAACAAAGTTGTCCATATGATGTCTTCTCTTTCTCCCCTTCATCTTCCATCTTAATTGAGACACTTCTAAACCATTCTGTAGTATGGGAACTATTGCAGCTTTTGTGAATTTTTTTGTTTTTTATGTTAACTTTCTTGATTTTCAATAATACTACGACATTTTGAGGTTAATTCTCTATAGTTATTGGTTAGTATGGATTTTACTTGGGTTTCATCAATAGTGTTGGTCAATGGGATGAAAGGGGTATCATCAATGGTAGCAGTTAGGGGTTGGTTGGTTGAATCAGGTGAAGACCAATTGTTCGTGGAAGTTGCCGCTCAGTCTGGAATGCGAGTCTAGAGCTCCTGCGCGGTGGTGTCCAGTAGTACGTGTGTAAACGTGGTGGAGATCTATAGTGCGTTGGGCGATTAGGCTGAGCGGAGTGATTTCTATAGTGGATGTGTAGTTTGATAGTGCGGGTTTGATAGTTGTTATCAAGAGCAGAGTGAAAATGCGAGGATCTATTGTAATATTTTAAGTTGTAATGAAAAACAGAGATGATTGAAAATCAATTATTGTGTACGTGTTATGTTTTCAATTGTTTTCAATTCCATGTGTGATGAATCTGGAATGGTTGTCTTATCTATTGTGAATGAATTTGTGATGGATGCTGTGAATGGTAGATTATCTATAGGATGGGTTTGCCGCTTGTGAGTACATGAGTATTCTGGAATCGATGGAATGGGAATTGGAGTATGTACAATTGTTTGATGTCTAAATTTATGGAGTAACTGTGGGTGAATTTAATTGTGTTCAATGGAGAATATTTTGAGTGCATAGGATTAGTATGTATAATGTTTTATCTATAGTGAGCATGCTACTGGGTCAGAGCATCTATGGTGAGAAGATGGAGACTGTCTATGTTGTAGATCGATAGATTCATAACCGGGTAAAATCGATAGAGTGTTTGAGTGAACAATTGTTTGAGTGAACAATTGTTTGAAAGTATTCGAGATGATGTTCTTAGAGCACAATCTATAGTGGGGAGAGTTGAATATACAAAGCAATCCTAATTGTAATTGCGATAGAATTTGAGAGATCAGTAGCTTAGAAGCCCTTGTATGACTGTGTCCATGGTTGCTAAGAAGTTCTCTAACACCTGTTGAAACTGGAGCCGCCTGAGAAAGAAATCAACAATTGATGCAGTTGGTTGGTGAGGCAGATCTATAGAAGATTGAGGCTGGTGGATTTGAGAGCTAAAGAAAAGCTATAGGAAAGAAACAAAATTGATAAGTTTCAGACCCGGTTTCAATTATAATAAATTTAGATCTTATCTATGATAAATGTAGGACTGAAATATTTTTCCCCTCCTTCAATTGTGTATAAACCAAAGAATGGATTAAATCCATTTCTTTATTAAATTACCCATTGCACTTTGCCTCCCTAAGAATGAACTCTAACTATAGGAATTCCTCAATGGTTCATCCATTGTAGAAAACTAAACTACACATTCTTTTCCATGAAAAGATGATGTAGCACGTGTAAACATTGGAGTGTCTCCATATCTTGAACTTTCACCTGGGCATAGAGCCACAGATCTATAAGATTGTAATACCTAATAATATAGTCAAATATTAAGATATAAGTGTTTTTTGAAGAAATAAAAAAATTTAAATTTAAATTCACAATAATAGACTAACTAAGGAAAATTGTATAAACCTATGCTCCCATCAAATTATTTTGATTCATATATGTCTCCAAAGACAATTTCAATTTCGTGAAAATTTCTAGTTGTAAAACCCTAGCCATAATGCGCTCCTTCTTTGATTGACCATTTTCCAAATATACTTCTCTTGCAGTATGAAAATCAAGATCAAACAACTCCATTTTCAAATTAATTTGAAAGCCAACCAAAATATGATGTCCATCCTCTAAAGACTAAAGTCTGCCATCATCATAAAATAATCATAGCAGACAAATTAGAAGTTCAGAAGAATAGTATGGAATGATGTAAACAATCTTGAATATTATATAATTAAATGTGCTTTCAATGAGAAGACCAAAAATTAATGATGGTCTTTTGAAAAGAAATATTGACGTACCATCTCTAATACTATATTTTTTCCAATTGGTGGACAATATCCATCCCTTTCCAATGCACTCATTCGTAGTGCTTCCAATCTTCTATTGTATTTTACAATAAAATCAAGGAATTGTTTTTTTGTTGCTAGCCCTATATGCAGTTTTCACCAATGCTATGAGGAATGCTGGTATGTGAGCAGGGAGTGGCGAGCGAGGAGTAGGGAGTAGGAAAAAGTGAGCAGGGAGTGGGGATTTTAGGAAAAAAGACCCCTACCTACTCCTATTACCGTGAAAAAGGGTACCTAAAACCGTGTAATAAGTTTGTTCCAAAAATATTAAATTTAAATTTTTTTTAATCGAATTCTGATCTAAAGCCATGGGATTTGGGAAGCTTAGATCTATAGCTATATAATATAAGCATTATGATCATATAATTTCAGACATTTAAAGTCTTCTACAAGAGCAAATAGTAGAGATAAGAGAATAAAAAATGATTTATTAAAATTTCATTTATGAAATTTAAGAGACCCTATTACCGTATACTTGTCATAAAATTTTAATTTATATTAAAAAGGGAATGTAAAGCCGCAGATTATTAAAGAAATTTGGATACTTAATAAAATGATGGTTTATAGTTTTAATAAAAGTAGAAGGAAATCTATGACTATGAATTTTTGTCATTTAAGACATTAGATGTTTTTGGGGGCATTTAGAAGACTATGGATTTTCGAGTTGTGGGAACTTTGGGAAGGCTACTATGTAGGTAGGCTCACGTTGTTGAGAGAATATCATGCTAGATTTTACTATCTTTTTAATTAATTATTAAATGTTTTTTAAAAATCAGTTTTCACTTTCAGTACTTTCTGATTTTTTTTTTCCTCCAAAAAATCAGACCAACAGTTGTTGGTTTACTGCACAGTGAACAGTTTTAGGGAACAATCCTAAAATAGACTCCTACAGAGCTAAAAAACATATAATGCTTATAATGGAAACATCAAGTAGTTTAAAAAAATTGAATGAAAAACTATAATGCTACAATACCACCAAAAAAAAGACATATATAGTTATGGCATAATATTGCAACCGTTATAGATTATAAGCAATTGTGAATCGTTTATAAACAAATCTTTTGTTGTAAAAATTTACACAATGAGAAATTGAATACTCACCAAGATAAGAAGATACAATAAGTTTAAATATGTGGGTCACTTGGATATAGCATTCAACATTTAAAGCACACAATCAAATGCCTGTATAATATATATGATAGAGCAAATGCCATAAGATTAGAGGGCAATTTAGAGCCACAATAGTGAAATACACCGAAAAATGAAAACCACTCAAAGATCACCATTAGAGTTTAAGTCACTAGAGGTTGAACCTTCAATCTCAAATTCCTCTCTTTAATCTACCTCTATATCCAAGAACTCCTTTACCTTTGGATTATATTGAAGCTTTCGTCGATTCACTATTGGAGATGGAGCATCAATATATGCTTGAGCAATCTTCTCTGCATAAACTAGGAGAATGAAACTGAAAGGTGGACTCTACTCATTTGCATCTTGTACTTGCTCTACTACAGTGTCTCTGCAAGTCAAGAAAAAAAAGGTTAGTAAAATACAATGTAATTCAAATATTTTCATAAAATGAAAAATGGTGACATAACAAATGAATCACAACTTACGCACAAGAGATGAATCGATTCCTCTTTGGCTTCTTTGTAGGTGGTTGATCAAGCGGTGGGGTAGTGGCTTTGTTCTTGGTTGTAGGAATAGAGGCTGTAATAGGGGCAAACGGGGCAGTCATGGCCTTAAAAATGAGAGGATCATCTTCTAAAGCTAAGATGTGCCACCCAGTCTCCAAACCAGCCTTGATGGATGAATCTGTTGAAAAACAAAAGATACATGAATAAATTATGAAAAATCAACTCCAAAGAATGATAAATAGAACTTAAAATTGTAGAAGGAAAAATACCTGTTGCAGCTTTGCAATCAAGGACAATATCTCCGGGCTTGCAAAATTGTAGGATGAGATCTTGCATAAAGGATAAGTTCTTCTCATGTGGCCCTCTCCATGGAACTTTCTCGTTCATAGAAAGGTTTTCAATGTCCGTAAGATTGAAGAGAGCATCATTTTTCTCTAAAGGCTCACCATCATAAGAAGAGTCACGGTTTTCTTGGAATGAAAATCGTGAAGGAATCTCCCGCCGAATGAACAATTAAATCCAAAATTGAACAGACTGGAAACATCAAAAAGTTGAATGTTAAAAAGAATTGTATCTCAGAAATTACAATGTCAAGGGAACTACAGAAATTTCAGAAATTGCAATGTCAAGGGAACTATAGGAATTTCAGAAATCATAATGTCAAGGGAACAACAGAAAATTCAAAAATCACAATGTTAAGGGAACTACAAAAATTTCAGAAATTACAATGTCAAAGAAATCACAAAAATGAAGGACTTTAATGTTTATTTTAGAGTAGACTTTAACAAACTTCCTAAAAACTACCCACAAACTAAAACTTACAATGTCAAAGGAAATTTCAGAAATTACAATGTGAAAGACATCATTGAAATTACAATATCAGGAGAATTACAAAAATTTCAGAGATCACAATGTCAAAGAAATCACAAAAATGAAGGACTTCAAAATTTGTTTTAGGATAGATTTTCTATAACTTCCTACAAACTTCTCACAAACTAAAACTTACAATTTCAAAGGAAATTTCAAGAATTACAATGTCCAAGAAATCACAGATATTACAATATTAAGGGAATTAGAAAAATTTCAGAAATCACAATGTTAAAGAAATCACAAAAATGAAGGACTTCAAAATTTGTTTTAGGTAGACTTTTTGTAACTTCCTACAAACTAAAATGTACAATGTCAAAGGAAATTTCAGAAATCACAATGTCAAAGAAATCACAGAAATTATGATGTCAAGGGAATTGCAAAAATTTCAGAAATCACAATGTCAAAGAAATCACAGAAATTATGATGTTAAGGGAATTACAGAAATTTCAGAAATCACAATGTCAAAGGAACCACAGAAACTTTTTCATTTACCGTTAGTGATGGGTCCCGTGCAGATGCAAGATGTAGCTCATCGATTCCCCACCAATCTTTGGCCAACTTCATGTCATATTGGTCAGCCAACTCATCAACTTCTTTTAGCAATCTTCGATCATCACAATGTATGAGTAGGAGGGCACCGTCATCATGCAAATACATATCTGCCATCTCGAAAAGAGTCTCAACGTAGTTCTCTTTGCGCTTGTTCCACTGTGGAATTGAAGTTGAAATACTTGGAACAGGTAGATTCTCTGGAATATTTGCAATGATCAAATCAAGCCCTGTATGCCTGTATTCCTTGCAAAAGTTGGATGTGACAGTACGATTGCGAGTAGCACTAATATGCACATTTCATACATGTAAAGTTGGAATTAAAACCTTTAAATTAATGGCATAAAAGAAGAAATGTTGGAATTAAGTTGAGAATACAATACCTTAGCTATAGTATCATGCAACCTTATCCATTGAGGATCAGGGCCAGTGGGCTCTTGTAAACTATTCAAAAGAGTGCTGAGAAAAGTGCACTCTACAAAGACATGAAGGGAGTCCTTAGGCTCTATCATTGAAGAGCTGGCTGAAGGAAACATGAATCCTTTCTTCTTTCGAATTCGGTTACCAATAGCATAAACAACATTCGATAAAGAGGAATCTGAAGCAGCAGGTGCAAGGCCATCATCATGGCCTTGGTCTGACATGGTGGTAGTCTCATGACTATGTGAAGGCACGGCTACAAGCTCATTTGCTTGAGACTTCTCTCTTTCGGCTTCTTCTTTCTCCGCCTTTTCTTTAGCCACCCTCTCCATCTCTTCCTTCTTTTTCTTCGTAAGCCGCTTTTTCTTTGGTGCCTTCTCTTGTGGTTGATTGACTTCTTCTGCATCGTCAGGGTCAAGAAGAGCAAGTTGTCCACCATCAAGAGTTGTCCTCTCTGCAACCTTTGAGTCAGAGGTGTAATTTCGATGACAATCAAGGTACCACCTTCCCGCTTCCAAATGTGTAGCATTGAACTTCTTCAATTGCTCAAATGTGAACATGTAAAGATCATAGTCTTTTTGCAACCAAGAAAGGAAAAAGGGTGGTATGGTTTCTACTGAAATTGTATTTTTGGCAAGTAGAACCCGCATGAAGTACTTGAAGTCAAGGAGACAAATGTCATAATCGGCAAGTAATTCATGAAATAAAAAACAATAAGAACAAACAAAGCATCATCAACTTCTAGAAGTAAAGGTAACAAATAGGAACCCAAAAAATAAGAAATAATAAAAACTACATAATAAAAGATTAAAGCAAGTAGATAAGTGCAATAGTATGGTAGTACCTGTATACAATACGTCTCACTGCGCTCTCAGTTCCAGGGAACTCTTTAAATATAGACTTCTTTGTATAGAGTTTCAAATCTTTGTTTCCAAAGAACGGGATAAATGCTTTGTCCCAAAGCAAAATGCGCCAACTCTCAATATAATTAGAGGGCTTTCGAACTCCTTGTATGGTCCAATCTACGACAATGTTTTCATCTTTGCAAATATTTGTAACCATCTTAACAACCGCCTCCTCCATCTATTAAAATGAAATGAAGAATGTTAAAAATACAATAAAATGAATTCATAATAAATGCAAAGAAAAAAATGATTTTTGGTCACAATACAATACCTCAGCCCCCAAAGATGCTTTGTTGATCCAAAAATCTCAAAAGAGGTCCTCATCCTTGGATCTTGGAAAGCGATAAGATTGTCGAATTGTCAACGATGCATTCCACCATCTTAACCACCGTGCCTTGTGTTTTGCTTCAATGTTAGCGGTGGCAATTTTTTGAAGCTTTTCAATTGTCATTTCAGGATTTGGATTTTTACTGAAGTGTCGATCAATTTGAGCACACAAAAACATTTACGTTAGATTGAAATGAAGCAATATATATAGATAAATTTAGATATTACAAGTTCAAATGGAGTAGAAATGAACTCATACCTCTTTGAGAAATTCATTTCCGTTCTTTGGATTTGCCACCGCTAGGTATTTGTCATAGTCTTTGGCATGAACGGCCTTGACAAACTTGTCTGAGGCATTCTTCATTGCTTCCCAAATGCCTGGAGCAATCCTCTCTTGGAGTGGTGTCCGCATCGTGTACTTTCGAGCTGCTTCATCGGCGGCCACTACAATCTCCCACTGCAATTGAAAATCACAGAAATTACAATGTCAAAGGAAATTTCAGAAATTACAATATGAAAAGAAATCACAGAAATGACAATGTTCAGGGAATAAGAAAAATTTAAGAAATTACAATGTCAAAAACACAACAGAAATTACAATGTCACGGGAATTACCAAAATTCCAGAAATCACAATGTCAAAGAAATCACATAAATAGAGGACTTCAAAGTTTATGGTAGAGTAGACTTTCTATAACTTCCTATAAACTAAAACTTAGAATGTCAAAGAAAATTTCAGGAATTACAATGTCAAGGGAACTACAGAAATTTCAGAAATCACAATATGAAGGGAACTACACTAATTTCAGAAATCACAATGTCAAAGAAATCACAGAAATGACAATGTTGAGAAAATTACAAAAATTACAATATCAAACATCATAGAAATGACAATGTCGAGGGAATTACAAAAATTTCAGAAATCACAATGTCAAAGAAATCACAAAAATGAAGGACTTTAATGTTTATTTTAGAGTAGACTTTAACAAACTTCCTAAAAACTACCCACAAATTGAAACTTACAATGTCAAAGGAAATTTCAGAAATTACAATGTGAAAGACATCACAGAAATTACAATGTTCAAAACATCACAAAAATTACAATGTCCAAAACATCACAAAAATTACAATGTCCGAAAAATCACAGAAATTACAATGTCAAAAAAATCACAGAAATTACAATGCCAAAGGATTGTCAAAGGAATTACAGAATTGACATATAAATGTTGCAAGAAAAATAAATTGGAAAGATGGTTGTACCTTATACAAGAAGGAGATGAAGACATTGACCGTCAAAGAAAACCAACTTAGTCTCATTGTCTTCACCTTCTCACAATATTGGTATTCTTCAAGAGAGATAAGGTCCTTGAAATCAGCAAGAGGTAGAACTCCAAAATTTCTAATTCGCCGCAATCGAGCTGGAATTGTACTCTTCACATGATCATGCTCAGTAGACCTACACATTACACAATGCATTTGCATGAGAATGAAATCAAATTTCATGGCAATGAATTCATATTTTGATCCAATGTAAATAGAACAAGAAACATACTAGTTAACATCACTCATTGCATTTAGCAAGTTTGCCACTTGACCTCTTGGATCAAGTATGATGCAATGGACTCATTTGTGCCAATCAAGTTCTGTAGGATGATAGTTGGTGATGTGTCGCATCCATGCCGAGACACGATGATTTCCATCCCAAACATAAAACATCTTGCCTCTGAATTGGGCAAGGTCTTTATTTGCCCTCAACTCTTTTTCAAACTCCTCATTTACATGTTGCCAATGAAGACTCCACCTTGCAATTTCTTTTTTAGTCATGTCCATAGTTTTTTCGAAATTGTTGTATGGTGATATGTATAGAACCTGATCACCATCTCGATAGCCATTCATGAACTCACTCTCCAATCTTTGAACATCCATTTCACCAATTGGTCAAACCTCGTCCATAACAATCATTCGACAAAGAGGTATATGCAGGCGTGATTTAGAAATTGGTTGGATACGCAATGTGTTGATGAGTCCTGTAGTGTCCACTTTTAGCTATTTGCGGTGGAGTTGCTCGCTCTCCAATACACTGTTACATCAGGTGGACATTCACGTCTTAGTTCATCATTTTCAGATTGAAGATCCATAGATGCAACCTTCAAAAGAATGATAGATAAAATAGCATTAGAGAAGTTTAAGGTAAGATTGTAAAGAGAGTGATTTACATTTAAAACTCCTTCCTTTGAATAATTGTACATACACAAAGTAATGGAAAAGACATAAAGTTGAGAACGTGTAGAAATTTCATTTACCTCAACAATCGGAGGTACAACTCTTCCTGTTTCTCTTATAACAACCCTTTCACCATCATTGTTGTTCTCACCTTCTTCCTCCTTGACATATATGATTTCAGTTTCTCCTTCTTCATTCATCTGATTGGTTCAAATCATTGAAGAAAACTTGACATAAGTGTTCTATTATATGTGAATGAAGATGAAAGGAAAATGAACTCATTCTTAATCCTTGTTTACACCACCGTAGTATACAAGTAAGACAACACAAATATAACAATTTTGACAACTGAATTCCTAAATCATCTCAAAGCTCTAAAAAATTTGCACAATGCATATTGAGTTTCGTTTGAATTGAAGTAAACAACTAAAATTAGCTAAAAACTCATTCTCTTAGAAAACTAGAGAAGCTACAAGGAAATCATAAAATGGCATCTTTTCTCAAAGTTCAGCCTAAAGTAGTATAAGTTATGGACAACCTCGTCAACGAGGACTAAATGAGGTGAGTACAATTCAAACCAAAATATTGGCATTGGTACAAAAAAGGTGTAGATATTGTCCTTCAAAATAATTATGTTAAAAACAACCGAAGAATCTTAGCATTTAAAATTAGATTAGAAGTTGTTTTGGGTGTCCTCGTCAACGAGGACTCCCCGAAATGGTTGTGTCTAATTCAACCTAACGATTTGAGTAGAGAATGTGCAATTTTATGTTTCCTCGTCAACGAGGATTCCCGAAATGGTTGTAAACAAACCTACAATTATAGAATTCTTGATTAAAGTAGGCGCAGTTTTGGATATCCTCGTCAACAAGGATTCCTGAAATGGTTGTAAACTAAACAACGATCGTCACACTATTGATTCGAGCGGGCGCAGTTTGGGGTATCCTCATCAACGAGGACTCCTCGAAACTACAAGTCCTGAAATTGTTGCCCCCCAAAAAATGCACAAAACTCCTAACAAAAAATGATAGAACCCAAAAATTGAAGAATGAACCTCAATGTTTGGCTGAATGTCTTCTTGCGTTCCACGCAAAGCCATCGCCGAATGCACTACAAACTCTCCCTCCTCCATCTACAGCATGCAATTAGTACCAACGATAACGCCTCGTCAACGAGCACTCACCCTTTTGCGCCAAACCCTAAGCAACTTCGACTCGCAGTTGGATTGGTTTGCAATGTTGGCTTGAAAAAAAAAAAAAAAATATAAAATTGGTAGACTTTGGCCAGCGCTTTATCTTGAATAGCATATATGATTTTGAGTAATTTCGTTCAAATTTTTTTTCATACATAGATTATAACCTTACAGTTGTTTCCAATTTTTTTTCAGAATTTTTAGACTCACCAGACACCACTAATTTTATAGAAATCCTCAAAGTTCACAAAAAAGTCCGCGGGCAAGATTTGCCTAAAAATCTTCCGATTTTGAAGATTTCAGACCAGGCTCCAATATGCTGAAAACGTTTTTAGGCCATAAAACATTTAATAACTATCCGTTTTTTATGTGCCATATACCATTGGAATCGTCTTTTGTAAATACACAAGAAGGTCTATGCAGCTCTACCAAAAAAAATTCATACTAATTCAACGAACCACCTAATCATTTTGGTGTCTACTCTTCTACACTTTCAAGCATCTACTAGCTTCGTTATGTAATTAACCAGTAAATAGGTATTTAACAAGTGTTCTTCTAAACAAATTCTCACTACATCTTATTTAAAACATCAAATAATATGATATACTTACCAAATCTTGTCTATTTTGGGCAAGTTCTTCGCTATCATCATCACTCTCGTCCTCGCTTTTGCCCTTGCTCTGGTCATCTTCTTCGCCATCTATGGTGTCCTCATCTCTTTCAACCATAGGTAGTGGTTCTTCAATAATCTTATCAAGACATGAATAACCGTCACCAACAATGTCGGTCACTTCTTTGTCATCAAAATGAAGTACTTTACACGTCTCACCATAGTTATGCTCTCTTCTACCTAAAATTTTGGCCCTTCTCATCTTAGCTCTTGATCTTTCCTTCGGAGTTGTGTAATATAGTTTACGTCTTTTTCTCTTCTTTTTTATCAACCTACTTGCAATCTAAGACTTAAGGATGTTGATTTCTTCAAGCATCTGATCTACCACACATCCATCCCGAAACAACAAGCATCACATTACTACTGTCTCTATCACCTCCAAACTATCTATTATTCAACCTTACTAACTATAGAAACTGTTCAAACAAACATTGAGTCTAATTTCAATACCTTTTTTAGCTATTCAAAGCCTTCAGAAATTGACAAAGGTGCATTATTCTCATCTCTCACAAATCTACAATCTTCTTTCACAACAAGAATAAAAAACATCTATTTCATGCATAGCTACTGTAATACAAACTCAAACCTCTTTCAAGACCAAAGAAGTATTACAATGATGTCCTACAACTCTAATAAAGATGGTAAGCAAGAGGTATTGACAAGAAGAACTTAAACTCTTGGGCAACAGTAAATGACAATTGTACAAGTCTGAAGCTTATTCAAATTATGAAATCTGACGGATCTATTATTGTAAATGCCATCTATTGTATAAATACTTTAGCAATCTTCTACTATAACGTAAACTTGCAAGTGGATTTGGCGCTCCCACTACTAAAGAATAAATGTTTGTATTTCCTTTGATTCTTTGTTCCTATTTCATACAAATGACGGCTACTTCTAATGTGGGCCACTTCAAACCAAAATCTTGACAAATACTGTATTTCATTTATTTTTTAATTCATATTCATTATTAAATTAATTAACATTAGACATGTTTATTTTCATAATTGGATCATTACTAATCTAACTAACTTATTTAACTTTATACTATTCTTAATCAATTTGGTATTATACTTTATTGTCTACTATGTCACCATTAGGTGTTTTTAGTGTGGTTCTCTTCTCTAATGAGGTTCTTTAAAGGGATCATAATTAATGTCACTTCTTCTACTCTTGTCAGAGTTCATCATTGATAATTTTTCAAACAATTTCCTAACTATCGCTAAAGCCGTTGTAAACTACTTCATCATCATACTAGCTAACTACATATTTGTTTCCAATACAATCTCTTTCTTTTCAATTCATTTCTTCTGAATGCATTATGGACGAAAATTAGAATGGTATCTTCATGAGACTTCAATCTTTAAGCAATGGTAGACTTTATAGAGATGGCTATTGTGAGGGCAAATGGTGAAGGGATTCTAATAACGTTTCTAGTAAGCAAAGAGGGATTTGCTGTGGTTTCTGCATTTCGATTAAGTCTTAGGTTCCAATTGAACGAGAAGTCACTTTACATTGATGTAGAGGTGTTTGATGACCATAGTGGAGACCTTACTCACACAATTGGTCAAGTCCTTGCTTCAAATGGTGTTGGTAGATTGTGGCATCTGAAATCTGGTCAATTTAGGGTATATGGATTGCGTGAATCCATCATGGTAACTTCTACGAGCGTTTTTACACCTCGTCAGTCCTCTACGTCCTCTCTTGAAACAATTCCGACAACACGAGTCAAATTAAAGTCTGATTTGAATGATGTCACCATTCTAAGTGATGATTCTGATGACAATTCTTCCAAGCAACTGCAAAGCTCTAAGATTCGATGTTCTGAGTTAACTTTGCCGAGCTCTAGTATTTTGCCAACCTCAAGTAATTTGCCAAACTAAAGTACTTTGCCAACCTCAAGTACTTTGTCAAACTCAAGTACTTTGCCCAACTCTAGAACTTTGCCCAGCTCTAGTACTTTGCCCAGCTTTAGTACTTTGCCCAGCTCTAGTACCTTGCTAAGTTCTTATGAATAATTATTTGTCAATCCCTTTAGTAGCAACGAATCCATTACATCTGTTATTGATTATTTAAGAGAATTGCGTACATTGAAGGGATGTAAAAATGTCTTGAAAAAAATTGATTATGACACTATTACTATTCATAGAGTAAGTATATTACCTCCAACTTTCAATGGGGATGTCATTTTTGAGTTTCCACCACCTACTACCTCCACTGCTCTATCTCAAACTAAACAAATGACTCGGATGGATAAGCGGTATGATGGCCATGTTTGGTCTAAAACTATTACAACAAATATAACAAATACCATGGGGTTAGCATTCCGTACATCTTCATGTGTAGGACATCTTCAATGCATCAATCCGGGCTATGAGTTCTTTAGTCGTATTCATCGAACCAAGCTTGTCAATGAACTAGAATGGGAAGGGTTCACGCCATCACTATTTGAAGTAGGAAGTGCACATCCTCAAGGATCAACACTTGTTTGTAAATTATGCAAGCAACCTCCATCCTATATTGTTAGGTGTTCCGCAAGGGTATATTATGTATTTAGAAAACAAAACTTCTCTCGTACATTTGTACATCTTGGCATTTATCAACATCCTGTCAAAGATGGTGAACTCAAAGACATCAAAGAGCGAACCCTTTTTCTTATTGGTGAATAGGTGGAGAGAACACCAGTTGCAACAAACTCTTCAATTGTGTTGGAGGCTACAAAAGAGCTTGTGGGAGAACTATTGCTATGTCCGAATGGAGTTCTAGTGAAGACCCTCAACATTGATGAGCTTCTTCCAGCTCTTGACAAGTACAAATACTTCAGCTACCCAAGTATTCAAAATGAGGTAACTTCATTCAAATACCTAAGGAGGTTTGGATTATGGATAGCATTACAAAATTGAAGGGGACAAGCACTTGGGCATTTGTTTAGGAGAGTAAATTTCTAGGGCAAGGATCGGATATGGATAAAGTTTTTGTCTTCAAAATGTCGGAAATTGGACCCGGTAGTGGATTAGACTTGGTCAAGCGAATGCAACCTAGCGGTGACCTTCAAGATACTTGGTTAATGTTTGATTATGTTAAACGTGTTAAGGGTTGGACTACCATGGCATGTCATGTCTACGACTCCATGTATTGTCGCATTTTAACTATTGTTGTTTGTAATATGCAATCTAAAGACTGCGCTGTTCAAATTGTATTATGGAAAAATTTAAATTCAGTTCTTACAATACATGGTATATCTCACCCTAAATTCAAGGAATTTATGGATGATAGTACCCAAACAAATTGGAATGCTATGAGGACAATTTATGGGTCAGGCGACATTCATGTTCCAATGGAAAATCAAGAAAGGACTTGCCTTTGCCATTGGACTCAATTAATGGAAAAGCATACAAAAGCTGATATTCGATTAGACTTACAAGATCAACATCGTTTGCTATGCAAACAATACAAGAATGCTATTTCCTTTGAAGAATCTGAAACTCGATATGTTGCCATCAAAGCTTGGTGGTTGTCATCTGGTGCTACGACAGAAGAAGGACTTCATCGATTGGAACTTTGGCTATCGTTCTAGCATTTCCGTTACCACCAATGGGGAAGATTTGAACAACTTATAAGTATCTATTTTTCATCAATTCTATTTTAAATATCTATTTGTTTAAATCTATTTATAGCAAAAAATTCAAATTTAGTTTTATAACCATTATTAATCAGTTAGACAATGTATGTATTGTATCCATGATTTCACTACAACTCTTATAAGTATTATAAATAGATCATCAAAAATAATATGAATTATTATTTATTGCATTATTTATCAAACATTTTATATTAAATTAGAGACCAAGAATCCTTGTCAATGACAATAATGAGATTTGAATCTTCAATCACTTTATTTTTGTAACATTAAAAGTAGACATAATTTAGCATGTCTTGCCACTTCATCAACGACAATGACACGGCTTAACCTCCTCTCCTAGTTCTTTGATTAATAAATGACATGAACTAAAGAAGAGGTCTGTTTTCTTTGTCTTTGATGATAGAAAGTTTATTGTCTTTTTTTGATTCATATTATAATTTTCTTCTTACTTTGATTATTAGTTATACTATGAACATTAATAGTAATAATGTAATACTTACAATACATTTATATTTTTTCCTAACAAAATTTTCATTTTTGCTTTCATTGTCATTTCAGAATCTTAGTAAATCTGAGCTCGCAAAAATGCCTTCTTGCAATTTAGCTGAAACTGTCCATAACAAGTGGCTTCAACAATCTGGAAATCGAAGAAATGATTTATATATTGCCACTGTTGATGACTATGTAAGAAACTTCATGCAAATGGTCAAGTATTATCAATATCTTAAAGGCAATCAAGTTGGAACATGACCTGGAAAGGAAGAATTGTTACTCCGAGTTGCCCAATGATCAGCGCAACGATTAGGGAATCCAAAGGTGCTCACTGAAGCTATGTCCAACATTCCAGAAGTGAAGGAGTTTCTCAATACACTACAAGAGATGTGGGTATATTAAAGTTGACATTTCAGTATCGAATTGTTGAAATTTTTTTTTGCGTGCTGGAAGGTCACATTGAACAGTGCAAAAGATGGAAGAGAGGTCCAAAGTGTTGTTCAGTCACTAAAATTATGGAAAAGACGGAATTTCTAGTCCTACTGCAGAAAAGTCCTTTCGCGGTAGTTTCTAGGCAGTTGAAGTGGAATACAATTGGAGTATAGTTGTGCCGCCTTTTATTTCCATTTAGCTTTGAAAAAAATAAAAAAATAAAAAAGAATCGGAGAGTGCTAGTCCTTTCTAATTGGTAGCTGTGGTCACAACTATACTGCGTATGACTTGTCAGTAGGTAGAAGGAACAGTGGAAGTACATGGAAACTGTAGTGGAAAAACGAAAATGTATTTTTCATCTCTTTTCACCGCATACATACAGACACAAAACCCCCGAAAAGTTCAGGTTCCTTATTTACTACAAAGTGTATACTAAATAGTGAAATTAGGTTGCCTGAACAATTAGGTTGCTTTACTCAGGAAAGTTACCTCATGACTCACCACTCGTCCAAATGGAGGTACAAGCAATTCTCTAAACTGAGTCATGAACCAGTGCACCAACCCATGCAACACATATGGTTCCTACATTACTGCATCCATTTACACTAACTATACATATTTATATAGTGTGGAATGTTGAGAATTTAGTGTGGGGCAACCTAATTTCACTATTTAGTGTAGTTTCAAGCTTCTGCAAAGCTTAATGAAGCCACATCATCCTTCACCTGATATTAGCCTTTGCTAAAAGGCAATTGCTCTACTTCCTCTATTATACCATTGGTAATTAACTATCATATCATGGGACAATTACTTCCTCGATTATGGAAGGACTCTATTGTCACTTGTCAAATCCTGAAACTTTTATAAATGCATCACTTTATATGTAGTCAAAGATTAAGGAAATGGTACCTCATCATTCTCAATGAAATGACTTTTAATACAATTTAAGAAAATACTGCAAAATCAGATTCAATCTATGGAAACTTTAGTTAATCATGATCACTTCTGAGTTTTTGTGAAGCTTCACAATTACTTGCCATTTATAACACTCTTCCTATTCTATAGAGGCCGACACCTTTTTTTTCTCTCCTTCAGCACTCTGAGATCTCCTTCTACACATTCTTTGGCTTTCCCTTACAATGCAGTAGAGGAAAAAAAAAGCGAGTAATGAATGATGCTAACATACACCTTCAAAATCATTTGAAAATACCATGCGTTTTATATCGCCCAAGCGCAAGCTCTGCTGGTGTTGATTCCATCTTCATTTCCTGAATTCTACTTCAACTTGGAGTAGCTCTTGGCTCTTGAAGTTCGATGTTGGTGCGTGGACATCCACATTAACAAATGGTTGCTCCTATTCCCTTTTATCTTCACTTATACTTGATGCATGCTATGAGTAGCCGTTTTCTACCTTCAACTGCAACTGTTCTTGACACAAAACAAAGAAATGACTTTGCATTAATTTAGAATTCAAAACATCCATCCATCAATGAAGAGCTCTATTTCAATTCAAAAATAGATTTTCACCTCATCACACTTGTTCCAGGCACCATCCTTCTCAAATGCTTTCAACAGACAAAGAAAAGACGTAGCAAGTTCTCATTATCTCTGTGACGCAACTTCGTTTCCCAAGTGTTCCTCCTTACTGACATCGTTGTGCTTTCTTTCTTCCTGTCCAAAAACGTGTCTCCCAAGTCAAGTGCAAAGAATGGTTTTGAAACATTGGAATTCCATTTACGACGGCGTCAAAGTACTGGACAATGCATTAGACACTTCTTATATTCATTTTAAACTAATGTATGTGAACCTCTTGGTAGTCCTCTATGACCGTCATATGAAGTTGAAGTCAATAGAGGAAAAAATTAACAACACCGTCTCACACAGATTATTGCTAGCTTTCACAAATTAACGATGCTCCTAGAATCCCTTGTTATGCTCCTTACTTACTTCCTCTTCTTGAATGTGCAGACACTCTAGAGTAGTAGATAGGTACTCATCATTATGTTGTACATGTGCTTTAGTGTTTTCATTCATTTTCTTACACATCTAATTAACAAACTCTTGTCTACATCATATTCTTTGGAATAACGAAAATGACTGCATCTGTACTTCTGAAAATGTTGTTCCAAAATATTCCACTTCTGAATTAAATTTTATATGGTAATGACATATTGAGTACATAATGCTTCTTCTTCACGGCTTTAAGAAAAAACACATTCATAAACAATTGATAAACTACCTATTCAAAATACCATGTTAGTCAATCTACTTGAGATTGATAGCAATGAATTACTACACACAATCATCTTTGATGCTTACAATGGCACAAAATTCAGTTGCTTCTTATTCATGAAATCAATACAATAACTACCAATCACGTAACCAAGTCCGCACTTAAAATAGTTCTCACTTACACTTCATAACATGATGTTCCAACTAACTTGAGAATTAGAAGATCCTTCATAATGGATCCGCTACATTGAAAAAATATTTTCAACCGCTGTTTTTGCTTTCTTTGTTCGAAAAAAAAATTAATTGAATGGTTTGTGAAACATTGTGAATGTGAAATTCTTCTTCATCAAAATGCACGTACTAAAACAATAGGACACATGCACGTCTAACATACCTGCTTGTCTACAATATACATAATGTTGAATACAGAAGGTTCTGTAAGGGTTACTCCTGCATAAGTTTGTCGTCCTCGACACCAAATTCCATGAGTGATTCTTCGTCTGATCCATTCTCATGAATCTCATTTGCTTCTCGGTGAATAGCAGCCTCTGCCGCTATGAAATCATCTTCTGTGACGTATTGACCCAAAGTATCATTGCATCCTTCGACATCGTCTTTGAATGGTCCTTCGCTCTCATGATTGATTAAGAAATTTTCATGCACGTTGTCAAACATGGAAGGAGGATAAGGGAGGTCAACATCCTCCAATATACGAGTCGACCGTGGATCTGTGTGCAAAACTACTGACCAATTCGGTTCCTCTATGCAATCTGAGAAGAAAATTTGCGAAGCCTGGATAGGGAAAATAAAAGAATTTGCCGACCTACGCATCAGTCTGTTCAACTTTATGTAAGTCAATCCATATTTATCTATTTTCACACATGCATTTGGCCCTCTCAAAATTGGCTGCACCCAGTCGTACAACAACAAGATTGGCTTCAGCCTTCCGTAGTCAAGCTCCAGTATTTCAATAATCTTTCCAAAATAAGTTAGATCTCTAGCTACATAATTTTGATCCGAGAGTCCACTTCGTTGTAGAGTTTCGCAGGTGGATGTAACGCTAGAGTCCATTGTAAGTAAATTCCTTTCTATGGTTGAAACACGAAACTGCTTCCCGTAGGCTTTCATCGACTTGAAGGAACGAGCCTTCAATCTAGGTGGCAGTGACAAGTCTACTATGTCATCTTCAAATTCAGCATTACCCGCTTGTACAGTGCTTTGTAACCACTCAGGGAAATTCGGAAAAGTTTTTAAATGTGGGGGGTATTCCATCTTTTTTCGTTGTCGTGGATGCACACCACATCTATAAGACGCTCTTGCATTGCAGACATCTAGGGATAGTCGTCTATGCATCCTGTTTTGCAAAAAATGCATTATAAGAAAACTTAATAATCTTCACAACGGTAGCACCAATAGTGTGAACATGTTGAAGATTACAGTGTTGAAAAACTTAAATGACTTTTCCAATTACTATAAGTTTCCTAGTAGGAATGTAACGTATTTTAGCAGTCACAATGGAAAATCAATATGTTCACGTAGAGACGCACTCCATGAGGTCATGCAGACATGTTGAATTATTAAGGACGCATAGGTGTGCCCACTCACACTCTTCAATTGAAAGAGTTCTCATCTTATAAGCACTACTAACAACCTCTCCGCTATCTCCCAGTTCCTCTTCCGCATCCCATACGCGCTTCCGGGTAGAATTGCACTCCAGTATATATTCTGTTGAAAGACCGAGACCTACTTCCATAGCTATGCCACTAGCCATGCACCCTTCTGGTCGTGCTTTGTTGCAAATGTAAGACTTCATATATTTCATGTATCTTTCTAGAGGATACATCCACCTATTGTGAACAGGACCACACAATTGCAACTCTTCCACCAAGTGCACCGGTGAGTGAGTCATGGAATCAAAAAAAGGAGGGAATTCTCTTTCTAACAAACACATTGCTATAGCGACTTCTTCTTTTAGACGGTCCATCACCATCGGATCTACCACCTTCACACAGATGCTTTTGAAAACATTACTCAACTGGATAATAGCTTTCATGACACGGTTTGACAACAAACCTCGAAGGCACACAGGCAAGAGTTGCTGAATAAGCATATGGTAATCATGGCTTTTTAAGCCATGAATACTTCCATCCGCATATATTCGGGACTTGAAGTTAGACATATATCCAGTAGGAGTTTTGATACTTTTGAGCCTGTCCAAGAGTTTTTTTTTATTGTCTAGTGACAATACATAAGGAGCTTGGAGAACGTGAAACCTAGTTTCTGGTGGTATGGATTGTCGAATATGAAGGGCTCGTTTGCAGCCCACTTCTTTCATGTCATTTCGAACCGCGAGACCATCCTTCATTCCAAGCAATGTATTGAAAAGGTTATCCGCAATGTTCTTCTTGCAGTGCATTACGTCAAGTACATGCCGAATCAAAAGTTTCTACAAAAAAATAGAAGTGATAGTCACTGTGAAAATAATGAAGCTGTAGTCCACGTAATTTATTTGAAATGAAGTTAGCCTAATAAATTCTATATGACGAGCACTACATGGAAGGTTTCAGAGAAGTAGTGAGTTCATAGTGGGCTCAAGAAACTAATTTAATTTAAGAAGTAGTGCATAACCATATCTCTTTGAACTAGTTCAGGAATGCACTTTCCAACAACATAGTAACTCACATACAACGGAAATAATAAGTTACAAATGAACACATTATGAAATGAGTAATGAATGATGCAAAAACTTACATCCCAGTAAGGCAATGTGAATAGAATAGAGTGCCGCTTCACACCATACCGTTTCACTGGATCAATTTCTGTACCTGCCACTCCACCAGCTAGTAACCACCTCTCCCGTACTTCACCCCTTTTTCGATGTTCAAGTCCTGAAACTCTTGATGGCTGTTGTCGGTGCTCTTCTTGTCCATTGAAAGATTCTTTCATGAATCTGAAAGGGTGGTTTGCCGGCAAATAACGACGATGTCCTTGGAAGATATTTTTTCGTAAACTTCTAGAGAACCTTGAGTCCACAGCAGGTCCACAAACGGGACAGCCTTGATAATCCTTTGTTGCACATCCAGAAATCAAACCATATGCAGGGTAGTCGTGAATGGTCCATAGTAGCATTGCTCGTAGATTGAACGTAGTTTGTCGTGGGCTTTTTGACA
The DNA here is from genome assembly GCA_950106755.1 of Climacium dendroides. Classification (NCBI taxonomy): domain Eukaryota; kingdom Viridiplantae; phylum Streptophyta; class Bryopsida; order Hypnales; family Climaciaceae; genus Climacium; species Climacium dendroides. Next base: position 37,209,468 of record OX467084.1, read on the forward strand.
TGTCGACTGCTGGTACTCCATCCCAAAGCACAAGCAATTCATCCACTAGAGGTTCCAAATATACATCAATGTTTATAGACTTCACCGATTCTTTGCCAGGTATGAGAAGTGATAGCATAACGAAAAATCTCTTTGTCACCATCCAACCAGGCAAGTTGTAATTGAGGAGGAATACAGGCCATGTAGAATGTCGGGTTGACTTATCAGCAAAGGGGTTCATTCCATCCAGACCTAAACCAAGCTTAATATTCCTGTTGTTTTTGAAGAATTCGTAGTCAATATTTCTAACATGTTTCCATGCTTGACTATCAAGTACTGATCGCACTTTTCCATCAGTGGAGGCATTTTTTCCATGCCACTTCATTAGGATAGCAATATCACGGCAACGGTACATTTTAAGAAGTCTGGAAATTAAAGGAAAATGTCTAAGGACCTTTATTGGAATGGATTTGCTTCCAACTACATACCTGGAAGATTTGCATTTGGGACATTCAGACAGATGAGCTCTTTCTTTCCAGAAAAGAACACATCCATTGCGACAAGCGTGAATTGTATTGAATGATAAACCCAATCGATCAATCAATCTTCATGCTTCATGTCGATTTTTGGGTAGTCCGTTGGATGGGGGCAATATATCCAATCTCAAAAATGAAAATAGTTCGTCCATGAAGGAATTGCTGACATTGTGAAGGTGAGCTAAATTCATGAGGACAAGCACGCAAGCCAGCACTGAAATTTTTGAGTGTTGATATAGAGGTACCTGGCTTTCCTTTAGCCATTCGTCCATATCTAGATCGTTTGTGTCTACTTCATGCTGCATTTCATCTTCATTACCATGTATTTCCGCTTCCGTAGCAAATCCCTCCCTCCTTCCATCAACTCGTTTAAACCATTCTGATGTGAGTCTCTGGAAGTCAAAGCCTTCATCGAAATCCTCTTCAGGTGGATCATTGACAGGAGCATCTGCTGTTGGTTGTTGCGTTTCCTCATTTTCGTCATATATGTCGAAGGTGTCAGTGTTCTCCGGCTGCAAGAAGATGCACAAGTCAGGCGGTTTTATAATCAAATTTGCAGTGATCAATAATATGTAGTTATGATTTCTTATGAAGGAAGAGAATTAAAAAAATTTGAAGGTGTTTCTCTATAACATAAGTAGTCTGAGAGTTCATGAACTTTGTACGGCACAACATTATTTTGACAACACATATGGGCGGATGCTTTTCTAAGAAAAAGAATTGCTTTTATTTGGATTATGATTTCCTAACATAAGAAATACAGAGTTCATCGTTTCTCAGTGCTATGTGTGAATGGCTATACTATCATACAAGTATGCAGTTTTGGTGTATTCTAAGTGAAGATACTGGACAAATAGAATGCAATCTCCAGTGGATCTTCATAACCTCACTCATTGACTGCTAGTGCATCCCATCACGAGCAAGAGTCGTATGAAAAGAATTGAATTAGGATTTTGTTCAGTCTAGTTTAGCTGTACTTTAACTAGAAGAAGAGAAGGACTTTTCAGGACTTAATTGTAAGAGAAATTATATAGAGATTACTTACTAGCATGGAATGTGTGAGGGCGGGGTCTCTTCCGTGTTTACGCAAGTGCGTTTCAATAGTTCTCCTCAGAACAGGTCGACCTCCACCCTTGCAAAAAGCGCAGGGGCACTTGTAACTCTCCAAAAATCTTTCATTAGCACGGGAGCGCTCCAATGCATTCAGAGTTATAGAAAGAGTTGAAAATCTAGTGTCAGGGATGTCCGATGAATTGACCATCATATATGTTTAGCAGAGAACGTGCTAGAGGAAACCCTACTTAGTTATTGCAATGTTGCGGTCGGATGTTACAACTGCTACTCCTTTCTTGTAGTTTGTTTGAATCAATAATGAATGAAGTGAAAGTCTTCGCATGCGAGAGATGAAGTTGCGAGTGCTAGATGTCTTGAAGTCACAAAATAACTTCTGAAACTTATTCAAGCACCCTAAATGTCAGTGGCTTACAATAGACTTGATTTCCCTAATTCTAGTGTCATTGCACAAAAGAGGCCTAGCTTATCTATGCAAACTAAAGAAAGGAATTAAGTAGAAAGGAAGGGCACATATACTATAATAGGGGCAAGAAAATAATCACAATGAAATGCATTTTATGTCTGCTCTGTCTACGTCCTATGTGTTTTTGGGCTCCAGCATTTTAAGTCCTCCAACAACCAGAGCCTGAATTTACTGAAGTCACTGTTTAAAAGGCATGATTACGTAGCATTAATGTAGGTTGGTGTTTAGAAAAAGGAAGGTAGGATGGAAAGTGGACTTTGAAGTAAATTAAAAAATGCAACAAGAATGCATAGAATCGTTGTAAAGTATGTTTGGAAATTTGTAATAGGAAAGCTGAATTAAACAATAGTATTGTGTGTTGCCTGAGCTTTAGTTTGCTTTGGTGATCCTTCTTGTTCATATACACATGAGGTTTTTCAAATACAATTACAAGTGTTGTCATGTAGTAGGTGTGCTTTATGTGAAGTAGATGTTATGCACTAAGTTCAGAAAATAGTGATCCATTCTCCACCTACGAAGGTTTTTAGATTACGTAGACGTGGAATTCAGCATGTCCATGGCGGTTTATTTTTAATTAAATATGGATAAGTTTTCTACGTCTGAGAATATAGTGTCAATTACTACGTGGGAGTTATGTACTAGGAAGACGAAGCAATGGAAGCAGAATATGGGCCAAGTGACATAGGAAGAAGGCACGTAGGTAGTACGAAAGTCCAGGTCATTGGTATGCTAATTTTGTAGAAGGAATATTTTTTTCCCTCAAATTGTAGCAGCATGGCCGTCATCGGCATTGCATGGCCATGTGAGAATTGAATGCACTTAGAATAATTTAGAAAGGCTAGGTCACACTTTGAGATAATGTATGTGCGTAATAGGAGTAGTGTCAGTACTCAGATAAGTTTCACATTGCCACGTTGGAGAAGAAGGCGTAGTGACGCGTTCAGGATTATGTGTTGTAATATGCAATAAATCACTATGTGCTGAAGGAAAATACAAGACAGTGGCTTCGACTTTAACTTATCCTTATTTTACTTGTACCTCATGTTAATTTTGAGAGAATCATGCATTTGCTAAATGTGTCGTTCATTCTTGTCCAAATGCAACTACTCCACTTCAAGGGAAGATTCCAAACCCCTTCAAAATCTTACAAGCGTGTAGAAGGCTGGTGGAGTGGGTAGTCAGAGAAGTGAAGTCGCACACTTCTTGGAAAGGTGGTCTGTTTCAGGAAGGAACTTGGAGTCCACAAGTCGCATTGAAGTATAGTCAACGACTGAAACTCAAAGACAAGAGGACGTCCAATCCCCAAGAAAGTAGTGCAGAAGGTAAGTTGTCATGTGTTGTAGAAGACGTAAATTAATGCAATGTTTTTAAACTGCAATTTCAGGCACTTAAAGAAAGTAGTCATTCTGCTTGAATTATACTCATAGTCAGCAAAACAAATTGATTTTTGTACCAGGTTCCACAAATCTAGCAAGTAATGGATGATAACCATAGTGCCAGCCATGATTACTCCAGTGACGATTCGGTGGACAGTTTCTACGACATGCATGGCAAATTGGACATGGGAGGGAAGAAGTTGAAGAAGGAAAATGAAGCGGGACTGTACATGCCTGTCGTCAATCAAGCTTTTCCTACCACTGCAATGAATACGGGTTTAGGGAGCACACAGTTAGTGACAGCAATTGAAACACAAGTCCAGGAGTTTGTCATGCGAGCCCTCATGCACTCTACAACAGTTCTCATGGGATCTTCTTCTAGTGTATTTACAATTCCAGAGGGCAGTTCAAGTAGGAGTCCGCTTATTTGTACGCAGGGGCTGCCTATTGGCAGTATGTGGAGAGAATCTGCTTTCAATAAAGAGGAAGTCCGACGCAATAAGAGACCACACATGTTGAGGACTTCAGCAGGAGAGAACACCGACTCCCAAGAAGACTTTCCCATTCCTGAAAACGAAAGTCCCCAACAGAAATCTTTGCGGACACGAAGGCTGAACAGGTCTCGAGCAAGAAAGGCGAAGGAATTGACCAATAATCGGAAAGCAGTGAAGAAGCTTCCATACGTCATCCATGTTGATGGGATGGGAAAAGCAAGGGGCATTCACAAGCACCAGTGGCGCGCTGCTGTTCGAGGACAATGCGGACGATTGGATCCCACTATGGATAATATAAATCACCATCCCAAGCATGTTGTGGACAGTATATGGCATGCTTTGGAGAAGGAGTGGGAGTTTGAGGGCTTCGTACATAGGGCAAGAGAGATGTTTGAGAAGTCAGCCACTAAATTCATGAGGAACAGAAAAATGCAACTCAAGTACAAGTGCCAAAAGAGTGTGGATGGCAAGAAACCAGATGACGTTAGTGATATTCATTGGAGGAAGATAGTCGACATAGCAAAAACAACAACGAAGGAAGCCATGTCCATTGCCTCAAGGCAGAGCACACAGAAAGAGAAAGGGACGGTGGTTGAAGACAGAAAGCCACTGCTACAATTACAGGTATTTTTATTTTAATCTTCCTACTATATTTATTTTGTGGCCATTTGAAGAAAAAAATAGTCCTTTACAACCTTGTATATGGTTTTTGAGTATGTTCTTAAATTTTTTATTTAAGTTTCAGTAGGGGCATTGGTATCAGATAGGTCTTCGTTCATAAATTTCCAGAGGAAGTGGATTGACCTTGCCAGAATATTGAGGACATGATTCATGCGGGTAATGGCAAGAGAAGCAGAAGCTTTAGCATGAATGAGTTTGAAAACTTATTAAATTTAGTCTGAAAATTATTTGAGTACTCAAGTGTTGTGTTTCTTGGTCTGGTTGTTGGAGTAAGACAAGTGTGTATATGTCTTGTGGCAGGGAATGGAAAATGAAATTAACTATCGACGTCCTGATTTCAAAGGTCAAAGTGAGTCTATGTTACTAGAAGAGGACGATGTGGATGCGAGAATTCAAAGTCTACAAAGGGAATTGCAAAGACTAGAGAAGTCTAGGAAGGTGAAGAGGTTTTGAAAACTTGTCATATATATACAAATGTTGCATTCAATTGCAGACAAGGTTGACCTCAGAGGAAGTCATTCTATTTTGAATTCAAACAATTCCTTTCCGAACAATTCCTTACCTTGGCTGCAGTCTTCATGTTCAGTGATTTATAATCTCTAGCATGTCAATCATGTGGACTAGTTTTTCAAAAATGAAATTGAAATCATTGTACATGCATGGGAAGGTATACGGTCCTTGTGAACAAATATGTTCATCTTATAGTGGAGAAGGGCTGTTAACTTCAGTTTGGCTACTGAGTTTGTGCAGGCTGAATTTCGTGTGGAAGAGGAGGTGGCCAAGAATAGGCCTTATACATTTGGGGAAGGAATATTTTCCAGTGCATCAATAGGAGGTTAGTTTCATCGGTCGTGTTGAAACCAAAAACTTATAAGTTCTTCATTAATTGAGTACAAAATTATTGACGGTCTATTCCCGTTTTAGTTTAAATCACTGTCGATTATATAGAGTTGGGGAGGCATTACTAGTATGGGGAAGACAAATCTATTTATGTGAAGTTGTAACTAAGTTGGTGCAAACTCATAGAGTAGAAAACAACATGACGTTCACATATTGCCGACGATGGTAGTGTTGCTTATATGAATGTCAGATTTATGAAGGCATTTTGTAATTTTTAGAATGTTAAAGAATCACTTTTTTGGAAAGGCCGCAACAATTGAAGTATCAAAATGGATTCATGATTCATGCAATGAAAAATAATGCGTTTTTAATGCATGGCATAGGAAGATGTTGTATTGGTCCGTTAGGTGGACAAGATCTCATAAAAAGACTTGCAGGAGTCCATTGTTATTGTGGAAGAACTTGTTGTATGTGAACTACTATTACCGTGAAGGTTAAAAGATCAAAGATTGCAAGGGAAGGAGCCTAGTACTTTATCTTGCCGCTTTTCTTTTGTATTCAGTAATTAGTGCGAAACTTCTAAACCGCAATACATGAAGATTTTTGTAAGATGAACGCATATTCTAAGAGTTCACTTCTGTTTTGATGTATGTTGTCAGTGGTTGAAGGCAAGAAAGAAAACATGATGCCATTTATTGAGGATGCAGAGGACTCACTTGAAGCGCCATTAGCGTCGCTGTCAAAGGAAATGAAGGAAGATGTTTGAGGCAAGTCACCTTCAAATTGTGGAGAGAAGATGACACATGATGTATGGAAAGCAATATCAAATTCTGTTGAGGACGATTCGACAGGCCACAGTAGCGAAACGTAGGTGAGATTCATGCAACGGAGATCCACGTACTTGTGTCTAGTGCACATGCTGTCAATGTATTTTTTGGTCTCAATAGGAAGAAGTTGGAAGGTAAGTGTCGCACCGTCAATGAAGGGTTCCGAGTCATTTCAAAAAGTGAAGACCAGAAAATCACTTTGACTTTACATTAGCAACAAACTAGTGTATATTCTTGTAAATGACTAAGAAGTAATTCTCTGAGTGTCTTTAAATGTCAGTATATCATGCAGTTTGAATCCATTAAAAATGTTGTCACATTGTAGGGCCTCACATGAAAAACATAATTGTCTTTTGAGATTTTGGAAAGGTATGTATGCATGACATTCATGTTCACATCCATGTGCCACAACTAAAGTGTGGAACGTCATCGGCATGTCTTTGTTGCAGATGGACTGTGGTGACATTGTGTGCTTATTTGCAATGATGGGGGGAACCAAAAAAGAGATTGCAAAGGGTATAGTGATGGGTTTGGCAGGTTCAAAGTATGCAAGGAAAACTATACCGAAAGGGTGGCGCAGCGTCAAGGTGACTTCGTACACAAGCAACGCAATCACAGAAACGTGTCCACTGCCAACAGGATGGACAGAGCAAGTGAAGCATCAATCTGTGAAAGAAGCTAGCGATCGAACTATACTATGGCCTGATACGCTTTTGCATGGATTGATGTACGTGTGATGTGAATCGAAGAAGTGAAGAGATTGTCGCAGATGGTTTTGGTGTTCACCAAGTACTTTTTCTTCGGCAATTGGTGGAGCAATTGCAATTGCTGTGCATATAAGGGAATGTGTGGTGACGACCTCATAGGATATAAGTTTTACTGTATTGTAGTTTTGTTTGCTAGCATGATAACTTCTTTGCAGCCTATACACACAATGTGGAGATTTGGACGTAGTTGTAAGCACATGTAGATATAGCAATGTAAAGGAGAAAACATTGTCAATAAAATATAATGTTCCAAATAAAATTGTAGAGTGTGAATGTTGCAGCTTCTGAAGTCGATTCTGAAGAAGACACATGGCTTGAGCTATTGATTCAATTGGCTACACATATCATTGTGAAACTACAGTAAATCACTTAAGAATTGACAAGTGTTTTGAGCACAAAATAAGTAAAAAAAATTTACTAATGGTATGAAGTATAACAAAAAAAATTGGAGAATCTGAATTCACTACATCCAAATATTTTTTTAGTTAGCCCACTCTTCAAAAGACAATTTGTAACCTTTCAAGAAAGTATTTTAAAGCACGTCCTAGACACAAGTTTTTTAGCAATTTGTACTTAAAATACAGGACCTTCCAGTATGCATTTTTTGCCTTAATATTGCACTTAAATAACCCATGTCTCTTGTAGTAATAGGGAGCCTTGTCTTGAAGGTGAAGAAGTATTTGGATCACAAAACGCAAGCCAGATATGCCATTGGGCTATGAATATGATTCACACTGCCCAGATAAAGTGAATTTTCTCATCCACACATTCAAATGAGGTCAAAGAGAGCCTCCACAAGCATTCAAAATTTGAATTCTATTAATGAAGATGTTATTCCAATTTCAGATATAGAGATGGAGGATTTGATGACAACTGAGGACAATTTAAACAAAGGTTTTATTTACAGAGTTCCTCATGTGTCAGCAATTCAAGAGAGCAACTGTGATGAGCTTTAATGGCAAATTGAAAGGCTTCCTAAATCCTCAACAAAGGCTTGCTTTGCCCTCCAAGCTATTTCAAAGAAGAAATGTACAGCAAGGATTGTCCAAAGCAACATTGCCACAGCAGCACCAACGTATACAGGAATGATGACCAATTAAAAAAAAAATCGAAATGAGCAAATGCAATTTTTCTTTTGCAATGATGACATTGAACATTGTGTGAAGGGGACAAGTCGGAAGTGGGTGTTGTCAAGACCTAATGTCCCTGCCATATGGCCTGTCAAAATGGGCACCAATTTGTCAAAGCAAGAGATTTTGGCATTTGAAACTGTTGGCTTCCAACTTCCACAACGTCAAGTTATTTCACCCCGAAGATTGTTTGGCGGAGAAGCATGTTTAGATTTGGTCTCTGCTTATCCTATTCCATGTATACCAGATGAGCATCCAAAAATTCGGTCAGAGAAAACCATTCGTCGGAACCCGAAGGCGCCAACAATAAAACACGCGAACAATTGCGCATCTGCAATTACACTGAAGGCATCCATTCATCGGGTAACAATGGTTCCTCACCCTGGATTTGGCTGCATTGTTTGCCTTGCCTCTAGATTGGAGCCTAAAATCGAGCAATATATGCTTATTATTTCATCATTTCTAGAGTGTTCATGTCCATACTTCAAAGAAATGGCTACAAAGTCATTAGGCAAGCGAGGACAATCACTAGAAGAAAAACGTGTCCGTTGCAACCCACTGAGATGCGACTATGTGTCCTATACAACTGAGATGCGACTGCAGCCCTCTGTATTTGCACCAAATTTCACGTGTATGTAGTTGTAGTCGCAAAGTAGTCGGAAAATGAAGAATAGGGTTACGATATTGTAACAGAAGAACTGACATGAGGTATTCTAAATCCAGTATTCATCGCAGTTGTCCATGTGGACAGCTATCCGCGAAGTAGAGTCCACCGTGGAAAAATGCAATTGCTCTGATTACAAGCTGGAACTAAAAACTAGAAGATTGCAACTTAGAAATGACTCAAATGCAACTAGGAATCAACTATAATGCAACTAGAGCCCGACTACAGTGCAACTAAAAAATGATTCAAATGCAACTAGAGAACAAGTGCAATGCAACTAGAACATGACTGAAAATCGATTCAATTGTCCAATATCGATTGTCAAGAATACCATCAGCTTGAACAGATAAGAATGGTAAGTTATAGTATTCTTGTGTAATGAATTTTGATAGTGAAATTCTAATATTTATATATTTTGTAGATTTTTACACTTTGTAGATTTCTATAATCTACAACTCTATAAATTATAACCAAGTCGCAAACTAGTTGCAAACCAATTGTATGTCAATCGCAAACCAGTTGCATTCTAGTCGCAAACGAGTTGCACATCAATCGCAAACTAATTGCACACTAGTTGTATGTCAATCGCAAACCAGTTGCACATTAGTCGCAAACCAGTTGTACACAAATAAGTGAAATAACTTCCACATCAGCAACCACGTCACAGCAGTTCATCAACGAAGTTCTCCATTGCCTATCGAATGACAAACAACCTTGCGACTGCAGTGCAACTCATGCGACTTGTCCACTGTGACTGCGGACTCCAAAATATCACCAAGTCGCAAACGTCCGATACGACTACAAACCAGTCGCAAATCGCAGTCGCAAAACCCTGCTTTTTCTTCTAGTGAATGGGCAAATTGTAAGCATTTCTATTTTGTTTTTACGATCATTTGCAACCTTGAGTCAGCAATAGATTCCTTCATTCATGCCCCAAGTTTCAGTTTCAATGAAGTCAAGAAGATCCTTCTTAGTGGGATATTAAATCATTTAACTCTAAGTTAGATTTTTTATTGCAAAATAGTATCAACTTTTGTACCTTCTGTACTCATCAATGTATATGTAGTAAGACTAAAAGGGCCACTACTTCCATTTCACTTTCAGCATTGAGATTACTGTGTAATTTTTTTTGTTTTCCTTCTACCTATATTTTGCATTATGGTTTATTATATTCCATCATTGATATCATGTGTTTGTACCTTCATTTTCTTCTAACCATTGTGTTTTGATTTTAATTTTTTAGTTTAGGGTTCAAATTCTCTCATTTCTACTTGAAACAAAGTCTATACAATCATCAATTCTAAAAATGTCCACAGTAATAGGTCTATTTGAGATTTATTATATGGCATAAAAGCAATTCAATTCAACTCTAAACTTCTTTGGTTTTAAGACAATTTACTTCCATGGTCATAGGCACTGCAGTAGTGAAGTTAAAATTTTGAATGGTATGTATTCTAATTTTTACCTTTTTCATCTACTCTTTTCATCCATTGTCTTCTATTTTTGCATCCACCTTCATCCATTTTTTCCATCTACTTTCATCCATTTTTCATCTATTTTCATCCATTTTCATGCAACTTTATCTTTTTTCATCCTAAATTAATGCTCCCCGCTCACAACTTGCTGCTCACCGCTCACCGCTCACGTACTAGCGACGTTGGAAGTCAAACTACTATAGAAAATCTTTCCCTTCCACTCTAATTCCAAGGATGAATAGTTGTACTTTTGTCTTATTGAAAATTATTTTCTTTCATTCATTGACCAAAAAATGGCCTCTCATAGGATGCAACAGGCAAGGTACTCTAAACCCTAAACCCTAAACCCTAAACCCTAGACCCTGAACCTTAAACTGGAACTGGAACTGGCAACCCCGAATTCTGCTGGCTTTGTAAACCCTAAACTAGAACTGGAACTAGTAACTCGTAAACCCTAATCTAGAACTGGAATTGGCAACCCCGAATTTTGCTAACAAGGGCTCAAGTAAACCCTGACATACTGGAAGCAACCTAATGCTTCTAGAAGAAACCTGATGCAACCAGATGCTTCTCGCACTGTCCTACTTGGAAGCAACCTGGAAACTTTAGTTGAGGATTAGGTGCGCGCCAACTTCCCCCTCATTCCGTGGAGGCGCGTTTGCTGCGGAGGGAATTTGGAATCCCGTTCTCTCTTTTTACGGGCTTCTCGTTTTCCGTTCTTCTGTGACTTATGAGGCACGTTCACTGTGGATGGAATTTAGAAGTTCCTGCGAGCCTCCTTCTCCACGCGATCGAAATTGCAACGTGAGAGTCTACTGAGTGGAAGACTGGAGGTGGGATTTGTCTGTCTTTGAAGGAGCTCATGATGGGGGAGCTGTGTTTGAAAGGACGTCACAGTGGGGGAGCTGTGTTTTGAAGGAGCTTAGAGTGAGAGACCTGTATTTTGAAGGAGCACACGGTCGAGAAAATTGGAAGCTGCTGAAGAAGAGGTCGGGGTTCAAATTTGCAAGGTCTTCTAATCGTGGCAAGTGAGTACTTTGCGTTTTCCTTTCTGCTAATTAGGAATGTAGGTTTTATTGTTTCCTTTCTCCAAACTTGCTTTATGAAATTGCAATCATGTCGCTGAGGGGTGGGCTCCTATGAGTTTCTTCATGCTGTCCGTTTTGGCTGCTTAAGAATCGAACTCATATGAAACGTTGGGTTCAGTCTATCCGTCTTCGGTGCTTCAGAATCAAACTCACATGAAATTCGTAGGTATCTCGTTCTCATGATTCTCAATTCTTTTCTGATTGTTATATTTGAGTTGTAGGGGGCATCACTTTCAACAATAGTCTTAGGGTTTAGGGTTTGTTTACCTGCCACAGTTTAGAACAAAATTTTTTAAAAGTAGTTATAAGTTAGTGAAGATTTTTTTGAATGATGGAGGAGGAGGTTCGAGATTAGGGGTCCAATCTCTGGTAGTTGCTGCATACAAAGTCTGAGAAGGAACCATTTTGATGGATTGTGCAATGGTGCAGCTCAACCAAATTCATATCGAAATTCACTATGCAGGTTTCACAGTTTTTCTCTTATTTTTTCTCTCATGTGATGTTGGACTATTTTTGGCTATGGTGTCAGAGCTAAAGGTAGTGGACGTTTGTTGTTCCAAGTTTCATGTTTCATTTCTGTATTTCATTGCTTTTCAAACTTGTTGTGTAAGCTGCTTTGTATAGGGTTTAAGATTCTTGAAATTCATTTGAAAGATGGATTATATTCATTGGAAGAGCATTGAGGTCTCAAGGTCTGTGTTGGTTGTTTTGTTCAAGAATCAATTAATTAGGAGGTGAATTGCAGTTTCAATATTAAGCTAGCTTTGAAATCTGGCCTTTTTGTGTTTTTAGTCCAGATCCAGTTCTTGCCTTTCCTTGATTTCAATCACAAGTATATCCTTGACCAATTCACTTCTTCATTTTTGATCCCACTTGCATTCTCAAACACTGATTACTCACATTGTAATTTCAAAACGTACATTAGCTTTCGTAGTTTATAGATTCCAGAATTTGTAGTTCGCATATCCCAATGAATGTGCTCAATGTTGTTCCAATGCACATTTATTTTTAAGCCAATCGTGTTGATAGGGAACCCTAAAAACATTCACAAATCTCAGGAGAGCAATCTTAGAAGCAAAACGAAACCCTAAATTTATCGAAAACTGATTCAGCTTCAATTGCCTCGTATGGTTAGACGTATACTCTGCATCTATCATTTTAGCGCGACTCGCGCTAAAATGACAAATGTAGAATATACGTTTGACTGACCGACTAGAAAACATGAACCCAATGTTTGTCATTTTAGCGTGACTCACGCTAAAATGACACTATGACAGACATTGGGTTCACGTTTTCTAGTCGTTGAGTCAAATATATACACTGCATCTGTCATTTTAGCACGACTCGCGCTAAAATGACAAATGTAGAGTATACGTTTGATTGACCGACTAGAAATCGAGAACCCAATGTCTGTCATTTTAGCGTGAGTCGCGCTAAAATGACAGACAATTAAATGAACAATTAAATCAATCCTCTAAAAAACATGAAACCACCAATACTAACAACACACACTAAAGAAAACCACAATCTTACTAAAAACCAAATGTGTAGTAAAAGGGCCTCATTGACCACTAGAATCACGAAGAAAATGACGCAGACTGAGGCTTGTATGTCATTTTAGCGCGACTCGCACTAAAATGACATATAGGCTGAAACTCCGCATGAAAGACAAGTAAATCAAATTTACACAATTCCTCCTAAGATCGAAGGAAGAATCCACATAAAACTCATTCTATAAATGTCATTTTAGCGCGAGTCGCGCTAAAATGACATCCACATAAACAAGCTGAACTCTAAAAACCACACAACAACAAGAGATCACTATATACAAAACACAACATCTGAACATCGGTAAATCAACAAGTACTCTGTATATAGGAAGCTGCAATTTAGCGCGCTACGTGCTAAACTGCAATTGAACCAAAACTAAACATACGTGAAAATGCAACCTAAGATAACTTCAAAGCCTGAAACTCATGTCTTCTCCCTGATTTGCAGATGGAGGATGAATTGAGCACGCTTGAAATGTACTTCCAAAAATGTGAAGTCCAGTTCGATGAAGATGACCAAAACGCCGATGACCATCTCGTTGAGGGAGAATACTGGAAGTTCAAAGAGCCACACAGAGTTGAGGCATGGAGTCTTTTCATGATTCCCTTTAGGAATGAAATGACCTTGTCATACAAGTTTAAAAATGCCCAGGTATACCTGCAAATCTCATTTCAAACGAAGATCAAAGATGTGGAAGCAGACATGCACCCCACGATCAAAATAAAATGCATGACGACTATACCCAACATCGATAAGAAGGATCAATATCATTTCGCCATGTGCATGGACTCAGTACTCATACCATTCAATTTGAGTCCGTTACTTGAAAGCCTTGATCCAACACCCTACAGAAGTGAGATTAAGGAGCTTGAAAAGAAGTTGGACAACAATGAGTGGATGAACGCCAGCGGCACCCCACTAATATGGAAGAAGTTGTGCAACAAGATCAGGCACCTCTTCACAGATTTCCACACACTAAAGGGAAAGCTCGCAATGCAGAATGAGATCAACAAACCTCGGTCGTCTCAAAGGGTGGCACAAACCCAAGCAGAAGTCACAGTTCGAGGCCCTCAGTTGCACAAGAGTCTAGAAGTAGTCGGGGATATAGAAATTCACAAAAATAGGCAGAGAGAACCCCGAAGGAAAAAGGGAAGAAAATTGTGGCCCATCCAACGCGGCAGACACCACCAGCAAAGGGCTCAGAGGTTTCAGAGGTTGCTCAAGGAAGTTTCGTGGACGAAATGGAAAATGTTCCACACTCACAAGCGACAGAGAAGAAACCAGACTATGAGTCAAGTCTACAAAAAGTTGAGTCAAGTCAAGTCTACAAAAAGTGAGTCAAGTCTACAAAAAGTTCTGGATGACCTATGAGGATGCATATGTGTTCGGCATTGGAGACAAAAAGGAGATTGACATCTCCCAATTAATTGAGGCTCCATCAACATTCAACATCAAGTCCAAGCAGGCGAATATAGTTGAAGACATGGTGAACTACTTGCTGAACATACCCGACAAGTCCACAAAGCAAACGCTTTTCGTTATGCCCGTCAGCTGTAGCGAAAAGCCTACTGAGTGGGAAGAGATTAAGAGCGGAAACTTCTACATTATAAATGGGCAGCATAGTGTAGAAGCTAGTAAGTTCATGTTCGATAACGCTAACAATGTTGACAAAGACGAGCGGGAGAATTTCCGCAAATGGAATTGCTTCATTGTCTGGTCAGAGGATGCCGAGAAGTTGCGGTGCATCTCGGCATATTATAATCAGACAAATCATTTTGTAGCTGTCCAATCATCATGGGCTACAAATATATGAGGAGCTCACTCAATTTGGGAGGCTATGGGAAGACCTGAGAATCCCACAGCAATAAAGTCTGTGGGGATCACTTCATCAACCAGGAGGACAGTCAAGAATAGAAGAAAGAAAGATAACTTCCAAGTATGCAGTTTAGCGCGAGTCGCGCTAAAGTGCATGAGTGTTTCTATTTGAACTTGTTTCCTACATCTTCTGAAATAGCACTAACTAATTGAAATTTAATTCCGTCGTCATCTCTAATGCCTGGGAACGAACATGTGGCAGGTATTCGAGAGAGCTATGCTTAAGAGATTTTCTCTGATTGAGGTAAACAAGAGCCTGAAAATCTCTAAGACGAAGGCTAAAGAAGAGAAGCTCAAGCTCACAAACGAACTACGGCTTATTACAGCCCCAAACGACGTGTACAAGTTTTGGAGTGAGATGATTTCTACTGCTGCTCATGGGGAGCTTTTCAATCCTGACATGGACAAGAAATTTAACGCTTGGCAGGATTGGAACCCTGAAAATTGCATGCTCAATCGGGAATTTTTTAAACATCTTGGAAATTTGAGCTATGACGAGCTTACAAAGCTCGCAAAGCATCTACTCAATTAAGGTGGTGAGAAGCGCAAGCACTCGTACCCAAAAGTAATCATCAGGAAAATTTCATCTGTACTTGACGATTGCTATACAACACAGGAGTGGGTCGAGAGACGCAAACGAAAAAAACTCGTCATGAAAGAGCTTCATGCTATTGATCCCAGTCTTGGACTTCTCAACCCAAGGAACGAGATAATTAGTGAGAATTGGAAGAAGTTCAAGAAGGAGCGCTTCTTCTCGAGTGCTACCATGGATGTTCTTCTGGATAGGCCAGGAGAGGCTTACTTCGGACAAGCAAAGAGCACGCACGCGAAGAATAAATCATGTTCCGAGCTCTCTCAGGATGCATTCAAATTCTTCAAATCATTTATCAAGTACAAGTCCAAATTCAAAAAGCCGACTGCACATGGACACTATCGTATGTATGAATGGTCTTCGAATGTGCACAACGAGTGGCCGGCTAAGGTTTGGGATGCTGACACCACAAAACGATTGGCGCTTGGAGTAATAGATTTTTGATCTCTGCCAGGCATTGGGAAGAAGGAAAGTTCTACTGTAGACAATCCGTATTTTGTTGAGGTACTTACCTCCATGCAGAAGGCCAAGAAGCCTTCCATTGAAGATGTTCTGTCGTGGCTCTTCATATGTGGAGACGAGAAGGAGCAGGCTCAAGTAGTACATTTCGTTGAGACTAACGACTTCCTGAAGTCCTTCTCTAGTACATTTTCTATTTACTCGGCAGACAAACACGATCGCCTAGGAGATGTCTCGGCTTCGAGAACACCGAAGAAGGTGTTTCTCGTTTTCTTGCAGAACCCCACAAACGAGAGGCAGGTTGTAATCCTGGAGGAGTTCAATTGCCCTGAAATTGCACGGTATATGAAGGTGCGGATGTATAGTGAACTGGAGTATTGAATTCACAATACAGAACTAAGAATGGAGTTCTATCTGTGGATTGTAAGGAAGTTCGTTGCTCCAGGAATGTCAATCTTCTCCGCCTACACAGGAGGAAAGCTTATGTACGCTGCAATGGTAAGCCTCTGAGCTGCAATTTAGCGCGAGTCGCACTAATGTGCAATACTTGTAAATGCTATTAAAGTTCTATTTTGCTCTATTGTTTGTTAGAATTGCATCCTTTTGTCGATTTAGTGTGGACCGCGCTAAAATGTCATAGGGCATTCGATGAGTAATTTTTTACTTTGATTGGTTACTTGCAGATGAGTAATGTTGACATCTTCGCCATTGGACCAGCTGAGCAGTTATTATGGTGGGAGGAAATTTGCTTGAAGGCAATGACGCTAGACATAGCCGATTTCCTTGATAGTAGTTATTCGACTGCCAGGTTTGGAGGTCCAAGGCTCTAGGCTCGACCCCCTCCTCATCGAAGCGAAAGTTCAGGTCCACTCAGAGTTCTCCTCTGAGTCAACAAAAGAAAAGGCCAATTCCTCACTTCCATGACGCGGACTCTGATTCCGAAGAGGAAGACGAAGACGATGAGGACAAGCAAGAAGGAGAAGGAGAAGAGGAGACAAAAGAACTAGGTCCTGAGGGGCTTGATGAAATGGCAACACCAACTAGTCGCCCCTCCGGAGATATCCCCGGTTCGTCAGCGAGCTCGATGTTGCCGCCCTTGTCGCAGACACCAAAGACTCCGTCTACATTTGGGCCACCACAGAAGAGAAGGAAGAAGGACAGCATAACAAGTATCGCAAAGCAACTTGCTGAGATTTCTCAGCAGACTACAGCATCTCTGGCAAGCATCCAAAAGCAAACGGAGTTAGCCAAGCAATAAACTGAGCTTGCTTTGGCGCAAATGAGGGCAAAGAACGCTAATGAAAGAATGACAAATATTTAACTTCACAGGTCGAATCAGGAGTTCATGCGACAGGAGTCAAGAACAAACCGAGAGCTATGTGCGCAGATAGGGAAATGTTGCAAATCTTACTTGTGAAGATTGGGATTGAACCTCTCGCAATGCTGTTGACGACCACATCCCCTCCCGTACTGCAATTACAGGGGCAACCATCTAGCTCGAACATTAGCAATGCTTCGAGTCTGTCAAAGCCCACAGACGGACCACCGCCTCTTCCTGTTCATGAGGCCATGCCTGTCCTTCCCCCTCTTTCTGAGAAGAATGTTGCGGATCCCCTTCCAGCAATAGAGCGTGAAGGAGTTGATGAAGATCAACAGGGACGACATTGCAACCGCGGAGATCCAATTGGGGCAGAACCTGTCCATGGATGCTTCTGAGGTGGAGCCTAGAAGTGATGCCCTACCCACCGGAGATCAACCTGCAGGTTTTTTCCCATGAACGCCTAGTTTTGTGATATGTAGTTTTAGCACAACTCGCGCTAATCTGTTTAATAGAGTGTAGACTAGTTTTTTACTATAGTTGCATCACTCATTTTTAAATTTTTTTTCTTGACGGGTTACCATAGTAGTACCATTTTTGGCTTCATATGATATTGTAAAAATCTTACAGCGAAAATCATATGTAATATAACTCTTATAGCAAAAAATTTCCCATACACTGGACTTGCAGGTCCTATAACTATCGAGAGCATTCCGGATGTTTGTACTTCTCCTCCTTCAAAATTTCAATCGTTGAATCTACCATGCTTGCCGGCTGAAGATAAAACTTCATTGAATCCTGACCAGCTATTGAATGCGGGTGAACACACGTCTTTGCTAGAACTCATGCCAATTGATGCTGGCAATGTTGATCGTCCATTGGATTCCATCATGGAGAAGGTATAGTGATTTCCTCACAGCTTAAGGCCTGGCGTGACATGCATTTTTTTTGGCTCTTTGGTGAAGACTTGTGTCTGAATGAAGCCAGTACCACGATTGTAACTGGCTATGCATTCCTACGTTTGTTAGCAGGAACCCAATCCTATAATAGCTCTTGAGGGAACTTCGAAGGACATCCACCAACCATTGAGGTCCGAGGTTGTAGAGAAGTGGATGAATGTTGTCTTGGACCTTAATGGCATTCTATGTGTCTGCGATGATTGGAAGTCCAAAGGGTCAATCAAGCAATTTAACCACGCCTCAGAACCACACTCCGCCACAATTGCTGCTACAGTCGGGTCGAAAGCTGTTTATGTGCATCCATATTGCTCCGAGTTCTTAAAGGAGTTAGAGAAGATAGCGCATATCTTTGTGTGGAGTTCAATGAAAAAATCAACTGTGGTGGAAATTTGTGGTTATCTTTTTCGGGAGGGGAGCTTGCCCTTTCTCGTTCTTGGGCAAGACTCATGCAAGACAATTAGGTGCAGAGACACAGCTGGAAGGCTTTCCTCTTATAAAGAACCGAGAACAAATAAGGATTTGTTCCTTAAAAACCTGGATGTACTGTTCGGTGGCACTGAAGGGAGTTTTGCATGTGATGATACAATTGTAGTAGATGACAGCCCTCGCAAACACATCATGAACAAATCTAAAAATATAATACTAGCGGATTCATGGAGTAACCGTGGGAATGGTGAGAAGGACATGTTCCTTCTAGCAGTCCTCCTTCCATGGTTCCAACAATTGCACGTCAGCCGGGACGTGGGGCTCAAGTCCTTCAAAGAGAATTAAAAATGGAGAATCAAGAAAAGGATGCTATGTGAGTATGTGAAGAACGGGGTCGTCGAGAGTATGAGAAACTGATGGATGTAATCAGTGGGTCAGCAAGTGTTAGATAGAGTGGCAATTGGAGGTATGTTGTTCAGCTCCGGTCGAGGTTTTTGTAGTTTTCCTATATATGTATGGTTGAGTATTTTAGTATGAACTTATTAATTGCATTTCAGCTCGTGTCGCACTAATGTGTATCGTGGATCAATCTTTGGCCTCATCGTCTCTACGTGTGCTTGTACTTCATACTGGATCTTTTGTGACTTGTATGATGTGGTGCTCATTCGTTTTCTTTCTGTACCAGATGCAAAGAAAGTCGACGTTGTCTATGCCGGATGGGGGCCTACCATATCAAGCGTCTGAGGACTCTATTCTCGACTATGGACAATATGAAATTCTCAGTACGGGAAACTTTCTTTGCTCGGCACCTACCCTCAATTCCACCATGGAATTTGCAAGCAAGCACGTTGAGGACAGAGTTGTGGACAGTCCTCTAGAGAAGAAGCCGCGGTTGCCAGTTTCTTGCTTGTCATCTCCGTTGCGCTCTAGGGAAGCGCATACATTGTCTATATTGCCAACTACCTTGGATAATGGGACGCAAAGAAAGCTTTATGAAGATGCTAATTATACAATACCGGAAGAGAAACCCCAAACGCTAGATGAATCGCGGGCAAATTTTGTTAAGCTTCCTATTGTTCCACTTCCGCGTCCACGTAAATATTATTGGGTATTGAGAGATACTTAAAAAAAAAGCTTGTTGGGCCATTGCATAGTCATTCGTCGAGTTCAACATGGGATTCATGGGAGCGGAGGTCATTGCAAGCGCATTGGTGGAAGCACATTCGTCAATAAGTGTCATATGATAAGGGCTCGTATAATCGAGGACCTGAGATTTTGAAGGCTATGGAGAAACTAAAGAGTATATCATAGAAGTGAGAGTTGTTTATTCTAGAGGATCAGATGATGTATATATGAGGATCATATACTGTATAGACATTGCATAAGTGTAAATGTCATATCATGTCTTCTGATGGTCCTTTTGGATATTACATACATTTTGAGTTTTGTTATATCTAGTGGTTTATAGTGCATCCTAGCCTGTAGATCAAAAATGTATAAAAGCATTCTATGTACATTCGTAGACAATTTTCTATGCTTTTCTATAAAGTGTTATATATTCTACGATTATTGTTGAAGATTGCAAAGTTTTGGATTGATTTATGTGCTTTTTGATACATTGCATTAAGTACTTGATACGTAAGCATATGAAAATCTTGTCACTTTACATCATAGTGGCTCTTCTGAAATATGGTTGTCATAATGGACGGACGTCCGGTTCGCCCGTCCGATACAGTCAACACAAAGTTGATTTTATGAAAATGGAAAAATAGGTCACGTGGATGCCACTGGGATGCCACGTGGATTCTGGAACATGCATCGTCAGGGCGCGGACACCATCGTCAGGGCGCGGACGTGAACGTCAAGGCGCGGATGGGATTTAATAAATATACTAAATTAACATGCTTTTTACATATTTCCATTTCATATTCCATATTCCAAGTCACTACAACAATCCATATTTTTATTTAATGTTAGATCATATCACTGTAACACCCAAATAAATTCCATATCCTAATCAATCCATCATTCCATATTTTTGCGGGGTGTTAAATTACCTCATTATAAGTTTGTAACACCCAAACCACTTCCACATCCAAATCACTCCACCAATCCACCATTCCATAAATTTTTTGGGTGTTACATTATATTACACTAACACCCAAAGCATTTCCATATTCGAAAGCACTCCACCATTCATATTTCTTTTAATGTTAGATTATATAACTCCTTCAAAATAATTGGCCACCCTAAAATAAATTGGTATGCTTTTCAAAAGCTTTGGTCACCCCATCTCCCCTTTTGGACATAGATTTTTAAAGCACACTTCCATTCCAAGTGACTGCCATTATTTTTTGGGCGGAATCATTCTCTTTCCTATTTTTTTGGCATCATTACCATAAGTCTTTTATTTGAATTCAATGCCACTTGTGTAGGGTGGAATGACTTTTTTTTCCTATTTTATTTTCCGTGATTAGCAAAATTGTTCCATCCCAAGCCGAGGCCATTTCTTTTTCGTTGATCATTCCCATTCCTTTCATTTTTTGCTCCATAGCAAAACTCTTTCATCCCAAGTGAATTCCATTTATTTTTTGTGGTATCCCAACTCTATTTGAACTAAATGGTAATTTTTTGGGGTGTTAGTTGAAATCACTTTGACACACTATTTTTTGTGGGCTTCTCTCTCTCACAAAATTGTTCCAACCCAAGCCCAATCCATTTTGTATTTGTTCCATCATTTCCTTTCCTATTTTTTTTCCATTAATGAACAAAGCTCTTCCCATCCCAACTCTATGCCATTCTTTTCGGTTCGGATCATTCTCTTTTTTTTTTTTCTTCATTCCTAAAACTCTCCCATCCCAACTCATAGTTATTCTTTTCTTTTCGAACATTTTTTTTTGAAAGAAATGGACAATTTTCATATTCTAACATTCCAAATTTTCAATTTCTATTTTGTTTTGGTTCATTAATTAGGAAGACTATTTTATTCGAACTCATAGTTCTGCTTTATTTGTTCAATATTTCCCTTCCCTATTTTATTTTTCTCATTCACTAAAGTTATTTCATCTGAACTCAAAGCCATTATTCTTATTTTTTTGTTCCATCATTCTCTGTCCTTTTATTTATTTATTTCATTACTAAAATTATTCCAATCTACTTCAATGTCATTCTTTTTTTTGGTGGATCAATTACTTTCTTTTGGAGGGGGGTCTTCATTAACTTCTAGAACATAGACCTGTTCTTTTAATGCATTGTTTTTTCCATTTATTCAAAACAAAAACAAAAAAAACATAGACCTACTGAAAAAATACAGTGTATGTATTTTTATACCAAACTACTGCATTCACTGTTTTTGTAGAGGTTTTACCATCAACTCATAGAATTCATAAAAAATAAAAATGCAATGAGAAAGAACAATGATATGGCATATTAATATATTATGACATTTTGAGTAGAGAATACATCCGATTTTATATATATTTGAGATGTTTCGCAATTGCCAAGTATGTACACATGGTCCTTGTAAATAACCTATTCGGATTTTTAGTGTCATTTTTTTTTGTGTTTTTATATGGTTTTAGTTATGCTTTGTTTGATTGGTGTTCCAAATGGGTGATTTTTGAATGTTATTAACCAATTTGGAAGTTATTTCTTTGTGTTTATCCGGATGCAGTCAAGCATGAGCCACGGTGATGGGATTGGAGGGGAAGCCAAATCGGAGAGTGAAGGCAGTTTTGAGTTGTCTGAGGGTAATTCCTACTTGTAATGCAAGATGACAATTCCGAGTTGGAATGTTCTGTGTTTTTGTCCAAGTAGGAACTGTCTGTAGCCAACTAGGTCGGAGTTGTTGTGGTTTCCAAGTTGGTTTGCCTATGGTCAGCAGTTAGGGTTGTGCGGGGTGTTGCAGGTGCCAATTTGGGAATTTGTGTGTGTAGTTGAGGGACGGTTATTTTTGAGGTTCCTAATGGGCAGTTTGTGAGTTTTGAGGTGATGCCAAGTTGGTTAAGGAACTGCCTGGCTTGGGGTTTTAAAGTCGAGTTTTCCGATTTGGAAGGCACCCACTATTTGAGAGAGTCCAGTGCGAGTCCCAGTCCAAGTTAGCTGCGTATTTGATGTTTTTGTGCTTGCTTGTGTGTGTGTGTGTTTTTCCAAGTCCGATGCTTGATGAGTGTGTGTTCTAATTGGTGTGCTGTGAGTGTGAGTATATGTCTCTGGAGTGGTTCGATCCAATTTGGAGAAGTGTGCAGATAATGAAGTTTGAAGCGGAAACAATTTGGTGATGTGGAGTTAAGCGGTGAAGTGAATGACTGAGGATGAAATGAGGAGCAGATTAGGAAGTGTGTCCTAGTCGGAAATGTTATGCAGAGTGGTGAGAGTCACTGTAAAGAGCGGATTTCCAATTTGGAGAAGTACAGTGATGTCGCAGCACAGAGTAAGCAATTTCCCTATTATACTCACAAAAATCACTCTAGAGCATAACAAAATGACCCTAAAGATCAAACCCACGAGATCCTATGAAGTAGCTAACTCTAACAAGGAGATAATCTCAATTAAACCCCATAATTCTACTTTTCCGGTTCTACCTCGGACGATCGGAACATCCAAAACCAACCGGAAAGCTTCGACCGGACTGTAGTCTACTTCCGGTTTTACTAGTTCCCCGGTTTCTGGACTAACTTCTCAATTCTGGACCCTGCAACTTCTGGTCCTATGTACCCTCCTGGGCGGATCTGATCCGGTCCACCCTTCCGTACCTGGTTTAGTTTTACCTCTGTTTTACCATCAGAGGGTTCGCCGCTTGCTTTTGAAAGTGGTAGGCCCACCACTCCTTCCGTGAATTATAGTGGCTGAAGACCCACTTACCTATCCGCTGATCCTCTAACTAACACGGATCCGGTTTGGTCCTTCACAGTAATCCAGATAGTAATCCGAATCACAGGTCACACAAAGACCCCCCGTACGATCCTCTCATACTACAACGACCTTGACACTGATCTGTTCCGTACGAAGTTGGGTGGCTACAAGTGCATCCGTCCGTTCCAACACCCACGAAAGTTCTTCCGTTCACCCCCAACGGTGGCAAGACCTCACAGGAGTCAGGATACTCGACCGGATTTCCCACCCAGGAGTTCTAGCGCAGCTAAGGAATCCCTCTCTATCCGCCTAGCCTGATCAACGGATCTCTTACCCGGAATGCTAAACTTCTGTAGCTGTTGAGGCACTGGAATTCACTCCTAAGTCTTCATAACCTACTCACATGTACCTAGAACCGGAAACATACATCAAGGGGAGAAACTCTCCCAACACCTCCGTACTCACCTTCCTATTCTGACTCCGTGCACTCTTGCCAACACTCGGGAAAAATACACAAAAGTTAGTTTAAAGGAAAGTACACAAGGAAATGCCAAAAGAACTCTCTCCTCGTCTCCAGCTTAGAAACTGTTTTATATACAAAAAGCAAAAAGCAAAAAGTGAATACATGATTTCCGCCTTTGAAGGCGCTAACAATCCGGTCCTACCTTATCCTAACCGGATTCTATTCCGGTTCCTATCTATAAGTCCTATTTTTACAATCCTTCCTATTCCGTCTCATACACTCGGGATCCAATGGTAGGGCTCTCGTCAGGTCTCTCCAACTGCTCGAAGACCTCATTTAGATTCCGGTTCCGTTCCCCCTCCGTAGGTAGAACCGGATGTTCTTCCTCAACTTCCGGGGAGTCCAAATCTATTGGCTGATGTCTGGTCGAGGGCGTCTCCTTCTTTGCCCTACTTGACTGGGGCATCTTGTCCTTTCCCGGCTCCTGAGCTACGTCTTTCGAAAACAAGTCCGGAAGAGAAATTTTTGAGAGCCGGACCGGAACTTCTGTCAACTTCTGGCTGCTCTCCACGATCCAGTCTATTGACTCCCGTGCCTTGGATAGGAGCTTCTCCATCTGCTCCTCAAAATCGGTGAGGATGTGCACCACCCTGGTTCCGGATATCTTCTTGTCCTTGTGCACCTCCTCTTCGAACAGGCGCGCCTTGGTGACCGCGGCTCCGGGTCCTCCAAGCACGTCCTTCACTTCTGCGGCCAACTTCTTCATTTCCTCCGCCATCTCCTTTGTCGCGGTGGCGTTCTCAAGCAACGTGAAAAGTTCGGCCTTAAGGGTGTCCACCTCATCGTGTTGCCGCTTGCTGTCCTCCTTCATCTTTCGGAGCTCTTCCGGATTGATAATACTCTCAGCCACCTTCCGCGGCAACTGACTGTCCGGTTCCGCTCCGATTAATTCCACGATCTCCCCGAGCGTCCACTTCTTAACTTCCCAATCCGCCCGGATTCCGCAGAGGATCCCAACCAACTCGTCGAACGGATCTACGGTTCCCGATCCGGATGCCACATCCGATCCGGTTGGAGTCTCACTTCTACGCGGCCGCGGATGTCTCAGGGGCGTTCCTCGATTCCGAGCCAGTGTGGTCTTCTGTCTCTTGGCGGAAACATACGGTTCTTCCTCTTCCTCTTCTTCTTCTTCTTCTTCCTCCTCCTCAGTTTCGTTTCCAGAATCCGCTTCTTGGTCGGACTCGGATTCTCCGTACTTCATGGTCCGCTCCTGGGCCTTCCACACCTTCAGCTCCACCTCCGTCAGTAGTTCCTATTGCTGGTAGAGGTGGTACACATAAGGGCACAGTGGGGTAGCCCTACTTCTCCCCACTCTTGTAGTAAGCTGGGACACCAGATCAAAGAAGATCCGGCCCCAGTCTACTTTCCGGGTTTTGCTCAGCGCTCCGAAAATCGTGTTAGCCAAGGTGATAGTCACCCTGGTGGGCTTTTCTGGATGCAGAACCGGAACCAGGAACTGGAGTAGGCGTCGCTCCCGGTCATCGAGGCAGTCTTCGACCGCGTAGCCGTCCTTCGGGTTTACTACGCTTCCGAACTTGCCCTAGACGAAATCATCCTTCCGGTTGGCAAG
Source organism: Climacium dendroides (assembly GCA_950106755.1). Classification (NCBI taxonomy): domain Eukaryota; kingdom Viridiplantae; phylum Streptophyta; class Bryopsida; order Hypnales; family Climaciaceae; genus Climacium; species Climacium dendroides. The sequence goes on from OX467084.1 coordinate 37,234,989, forward strand.
CCCGAGTCCTCTTGGCCGGAATCCGTATACATCCCGCCACAAAGCCTCGGTCCATTGGACCGGATTCCCTCTCAGGGTGTTATCGAACTGATTCGATACGCCACTCAGGATTTCTCTAACCATCCTCTCATCTTTGAAACCCCAAGGTTTCAAAGCTAACCCCTGACAACCCATCAACGACAAATCCTCTCTGAGCTCTCCCTGTTCCGGTTCCTTGGTCGGCATGACCGGAACCACTTTTCTAAGCTTTACTTCATTCGGAGGCGGGGTGTTAGAACCTCTCTTCCGGTTCAACCGCGGCATGAGGGTAGCTCTACCCGGTTTTCACTCTTCTACAATCCTAACAAGGGAGCGCCGACACTTAGATGTTCCGCTTCGCTTGTAAACTAACCTACTGGCGTGCTCACACTCTTAGTCTCTCATGTATCCGCTCGCACTCAAGGTCTCACCCACTTATATCCGGAGGAGATCTCTCCGTCTCACACCCCTCACTCACTTCCGGACCCTCTTGTACTTCCTCTTCCTTGCCGTGGTCAACGATAAAAACGTCAAGCGCTAAATCAGGACACGACAACACGTGGAAATCCAGAGACCTGAAAATGGACAGGGCCAGGTTTTATATAGTCCTGACGCCCTGGACTATCTTTATGACCGGTCGGATATCCGGTCCGGTTCTTGACATCCGGTTATCTCCAATCCGGTCAACAAGATTCCGGTTGGAAATACTATCTGGTTGTACATCTAATCCGTTCCACTTCTACCTAAAACCGGATTAGTTCCGTAAGGTCCTTTTGTGACTATTTTTGGATTTATCTTTCTCTCTAGATGAATCCGGATACCTATTTCCGGTTCGCTCAAAAAGGTAAACAAATAAAAATAAAAAATATGAGTTGTCACAAGTGATAGTTTATTAAGCATTAAGTGATGGAAATAGGACCCAATTCGAAGCTGAAAAGTATATGGGTGATGTGAGCCTGAATAGATCATAGTTGTGAGATCAATTTGGGTAATGGAATGAAGTCTCTGATTTGGATGGATCAGTCAGAGAGTTAATTGCTGGGATAGCAAATAGGAGATCCAAATCGGAAAGTTGCAGTGGAGTGAAGTAAGAGCAGTATGATTAACTGCTAAAGAAAACATTATTTTAACGGTGATATGCTCACCAATTCGGCTTAATGAAAAGTGTAATTCAAGCAAATTGGTGTTGGTTGTGCTGAATGGGAATGTATACTTAATTAGAAATCGTTGAGTGGTTGTATGTGTGATTCCAATTTGGAAATTGGAATAAGTGCCGAATTGGTCAAGTGAAGAATTGGCACTTGTGGTTAAAATTCAAATTAGACTAAGATTTGATTGAAGTTATGGATATGAGCAAATTGAGAAGGCTCTATATGTGGAATGCATGGTGTCATGAGTGCTTATCCAAGTTGGTTTTATAAAGTTTGAATGTTGTCTAAGTTAGGATCCCGAGTTGGTCTGTTAAGCCGAAGCAACAGGTCTCAAATTTGAGAGTTTCCGAATGGGTGTGAGAAATTAATTTATCCAATTAGGAAATCAGCATAGTATGAAAGAGAGAAGACTGTGATAAATAAAATATATAAAATAAAATAAAATTCCAAGTTAGTAAAAGGAGAGGCTAAATTCTGCAAGTGCAAGAGTCACATCAAAGTTTAAGAAGGAGATAAAAGAATCCAAATCGGAGATCATGGTTGTAGCCAAAGCCGGAGACAAGGACCAGCTGAAGTGTGACATATCCGATTTGGAGAAAGACAGGAAGTTGAGCCTAACCAAGTTGGAAGATCATTACTAAGCCTGTACCAGCAGCAGCACCAATTCCGATTTGGTGGAAAGACGAAAGAATCCAACTTGAAGATTGAAGATCAATTCCAATTGGGTGATATTTAACCTTGGTGGTTTTAAGAGTGGAGTGAATAATTAAATTATTAATTATTACAGAAATGGTGAGGAATTAAATTAATACTAGTTGGAAGTATGCATTCCTTGTGTGTTTTAGCCCTTTATTAGTACGTTCTAATGTCGTTGTAGAAGTAGTCCTATTAGAATTGCCTCCCTAGGAACGAATTAAACTATTTGTTTAGATATTCTGATTAGGATCTAAACTTAACTACAGTCCTCTACGAGGATGGTTTACCTTCTATGCCTGAACTATATGGTAAACTACAAAAATTAAAAAAACTAAATACTATGTACGATAACAACAATCTGGCATAGTCCAACAGTGGGGGGCCTTCTTCAATGTGTCCAGAACATCTTGCACTGTCGCCCTTTCACTCACATCATCTTTCATGAGGCTTCTCAATTTGATCCTGAGGTTCACATATTGCTCTGGATTCTTCATTGTAAAGTATTTGGGGTCCCACTCCTCTTGCCAAATTGCAGCTGCTATCCATCCCGCCGCATATGCATCAACTGCCATGGAGTAGAAATGTGTTTTCTGCATGGCCTCAATTGAATTAGCTAAACCTTGCTCTCCATATACATAAAACAACTCAGGGGCTGCAAACTTTCGCTTTTTCTTTTCCTTCGCTAGAGTCTCCATGTTGGGAAAGCCATACCTTGATGGCTCCTTCTCTACAATTCGGCTAGAAAGTCCCCAATCACCAGGGTTGCACGGACGCTGGGACGCCCGAATGTCCGGACGGACGTCCAACGTCCGCGTCCGCGGGTTTTCAAGCGTCCGGGGACATAGAAATTTCGGACTCGCGTCCGTCCAATGGACGGGTGGTCGGCCGGTTCAGTGAGCCGACCGAGCGGTCGAACAGCGAGGACAGGGCAGACGGGGCCGACCGAGCGGACGGACGCGGAGCACGGGGCGGACGGGGCAGACGGGGCCGACCGACCGGACGAACGCGGACCACGGGGCGGTCGGGGCCGATCGCACGGACGGGTCGGACGGGGCTGACTGAGCGGACGGACGAGGCGGACGGGACCGACTGATCGGTCGGCTGATCGGGTGGCCCGTTCGATCGGTCGGTAGTTCGATTGGACGGCCAATCGGACAGACCCGACGGGGCGCCCGATCGGCCGTCCACCAGGGCGGACGGCTGAGATTGGGCGAACGGGATGGCCGTCCGCCTCATACAAAAGAGGCAGTCGGGCCGTCCGCCTCTCACTTTTACCTTCCCCCTTGCTTGCAAGAGAGAACGGAGAATCTTAGTGCCTTTGGGCCCTATTGCCTTCTCTCCTCGGGAGGATAAAGGTGAAATCTTGGGGGAACCCTTGCCATTTTTTTTCTCGAATCATGCGACATTCATCAAGATGCCAAGGGCGAAGAAGAAAACGAAGTTTGTGGAGGAATCTACTGAGGCCGACATCATGGACAACCCCTCGCACACTTGTACCGCATTTTTGAGAAAATGCATTGTTGAATTCTATGAGAGAGAAACTACCATGTCTCTTGACTCTAAGTATGTTCGTTATCAAGAGGAGGGCATTGAGAAGTTCAAAGGCGATATAAAGGACATAATGCATGAAGCGTTGCGGGTGGGAGGGTGGTATCAAGAAATGGAAAAGAAGAATTTCACTAGTTGGTTGGACAAACGGGCGCATGATGCACTATGGAATGCGAAAGGGACCGTCGAAAAATTTGGTAAGGTTCATCGCATTGATGATGAAGCCTTCATGCACGTGATTACAAAAGTGGACATGTTCGTAAGTCGGATGAGACCATTTGCTTCAAGACGAAATAGAGGTGGATTTATGAGTTGGTAGACAACTCACGAAGGGAGATTAAACATGCGAGTTGTATTTCGCCATTTAATAGCGCTCCCGGGAACCGCAAGGGTGATTCCACAAGATAATATTGTCCTACGCGGAGGCTATGCCACAATTCGTAGGGTGCGAATCGAAGGGTGCCCTGAACTTCAACCACATTGGGAATTTGCAGCAAAGATGTCTCTCCAAGAGGGTCGACGACCTGAGCTTGCAAAGATGGAACACCAAATTGAATCGATGGCGGTGCGGATTCCGCACGATGGAGTCATACGCTTTGTTGCAGTCCACACAAATCGGAACGAAGGCTATTCATTGTGGTGGAATGTTGGTACTTTGCGTGAAATGTTGAGAATGGATAACGATTATCCAAACAATATCGCCATACGCATTATGTGTGACTCCAAAATTAGCGACGAGGAGGTCATTCGTGCTCATCGTCTAAAGCGATGGAGAGCAAAGCATACGGAGCTTGCTTGGACACTACTGCATATTATGAATGCGGTACATGGTGCCGGACATCTTCACAATGACATTTCTCCAGACAACATCATGTTCCATTTCTCGGAAGACGAGTCGCAGGTTTTCATTGGAATTTGCGATTGGGGGATGACCACGACTAGTACAGAGCCCATGAAGTCATTGTATACATTCACATCAACAAGTGATGGGGACGAAGTTCTGAGGAGGAGGTGGTGGATCGATCCAAAGATTACATACGTACATTGAAGAGATGCAGATGTGGAGAACATACCCATACTTACCATTAAGTCCGAAGAATTTGCTGTTGGTCAAATAGCAAAGAGAATCAACAGTACATGTATGTCAGAGACATACTACGGTTTGCAAGGTCGTGGAAGCAAAAAACATGTGTTGTACTCGCATCACGACTTAGCACAAGTCTTTCAAGTGTATTTGGGGAGACTTTGCGAAGATGGTCCCGATGGCCATAGTAGTTTGGCGCAAGTGATTTCGCGATTTACTTCTTCGTTTCATTGGCCTATACCGGATGAACACTTCCGCCACTTTGGAGCTGTAGTTTAAGTCTTTAATGATATTAATATATTATATATAAGTAATTAATTATAGCCTATAGGTGTTTATAGTATGCACTATTCATAGAGGCAAAGACATATACTAAGTTACATGTCAATTACATAGTAGTACAGTATATACGGATGATATACCTCAGTTTCATCACCAATGATTGGATTGATTGTGAATGCTGTTTTACAGCAAGGTGCATCTCAGCATTTGTAATCAATGAGCATGTTTTAATTCACAATGATTTTGGAGAACTTGGAAGTCTTTATACCATTTGTCATCGTATGTTTGGATGGAAAATTGGAAATCTCGAAATCATTATATGAAATAATTTACAATTCTTTATTCATTCAATTTTTAATTGATGATTGATGATTCAATGATTCATTGATTGTTAGGTTGACAAGTCCTTGTCTTCATTTGTGTGGTATAGTAAATGTGATTGAAGATGTTCAGTATAATAATGTCAATGACAATATAAAAAATGGTAAGCGTTTACTTACCTCTATGTCTCTATAATTGATATGATGATGGAGGGCAACTAAAGGACCGAAGGAAACATCGTGTATGAATGTATGATTGTATGTGAGTGCCTAATTGTGAGTTGAAGGTTCACTTCTAAGGGGCTTAGGGTCCCTTCGAGGGTTTAGGGGTTATTAGGTAGGTACTTACAACTTGAAATTTTGTCGTGAGTTTTTGAAACTTTTTCTGAAGATGGAAAAATTGATAAGCTTATTAAGCTATATGGGATAATGGAGACCTCATTTTTTCCACAATCAGTGACCGGGAATAGAAGTTATGACCTAAATTGCTCAAAACAAAGGACGGGGGGGGGGGAAGGCACTACTGCACTAGGTAGTAGCCTAGTAGGTCATAGTAGGTAGGAAAATAATTGCAACTTGTTTTAATTTTTAATTTTTAACTTTTTACTTGTACATTATATTCTTGCCTATCCAATATCCAGAGAGCTCGAATTCATTTCATCAATGAATTTCAACAACAAGACATCTTGTTGTTTTTACTCTTCTAGTGTTAAATACCTAAAGAAGAATAAGTCTTGAATTGTTGTCGTGAAGGTCCAATACTTAAAATAGCATTTGGGAAGTACAACATCAAAGCTAATTACATAATGAAATTTCTTTTGGTGCATACCAAAAGGTGTTGAGTTATTCGACAAAGGTTTTATAAAAATGATTTGGTCACACCATTTTGTCTCAAAAAACAACCGCACATTTGCAATTCTATATACAAGCACGTAACTTTCATGGTTTTCAGTACGCATTCATTACAAATGACCAAAATACGTAACTTCCGATGTTCAAATACATTACACCACATCATTCACATACTCAACACTTGCAACAATTAACCATTCATATTGGAGTGATAGTATGGAACTCTACTTACTCTACAAGGTAAAAAACAAATAATTTTATTATATTATAAAATAGTCTTATAGCCTGTACCACTTTCGTTTTGGGGGCTAAAACAAGTTCTTCATACATCTCACTTGTTCGAATATACTTGCATTCCTACAACTATTGCATTGTTTCCAAATGGCAAATGACAAATTGACAATGCATTACACTTGAAACCACATTTAAAAACAAAGCCCATAACTACATAATGGCACCTTGTATTTTTCTACAAAATAACACTATACTTCATTCAGAATCAGAACTACTATCATGATTTTGACTTTGAGGCGTAGAACCGGAGTCACCATATGGCCCATATCCGCTTGATTGTCGCCCTTGTCCATAATTTTTGTAATAAGGACCTCCAAAAGTTGGAGGTGGAACTAAAGCATATTCATGTGAGCCTCTAGTCCCTCCATGACTTGAACCAGTGTAGTAAGAACTTCCATGAGGCCCATACAAATCATGTCCTCCTGTTCCCGGATAATTTCGCGAGCCGCCTTGTTCCGAACCACCATAGTCTGTATAACTGGTGTTTCCATGAGGTCCCTTTGTTCCTGGGTAATATTGAGGGCCGCCATGTAAAAGACCATCGTAGTCCGTATAGATCGTAGTTCTATAGCCTCCTTCTACGTTTGGACCACCATCTCGAGGGTTGTTGCTATAGTGTGAACTACTTCCTCCATGTCGCGAGCCATGTACATCACGTTCACGACGAGGTGAAGTGTGATATCCACGAGGTCGGCCTTGATCCTCGACACTCCTCCTCAATGCTTCCCGCATTTGATTCTCGTATTCTATGTCTTCGCGTTCTTCTCGGCGTTCGTGCCTCTTCGGAGGTGGAGGTGGAGGTGGCAACTATTCAGCTGGTTCTTCATCATCGTCAGCATCACTGTCCTCTGCATCCCGCATAGGCCAACTTGGGCACCCAAATTGACCTCGGTTCGACCAAATCGGCATGCAATCACTTTCGCCACGCCAGTTAGTGAACACCACAGCTGAGTGACACGTCATCTTCGTCTCTTTATTCATCCCTATAACTGTACGCCAGTCAACGTCTTTCTGGAGTACAATCTCCGCCCAAACCATTGCCATGGTAGAATAGTTCATGATGGTAGGCTTCGAGGGACCTAGATTTGAAGCTGCCCAAATTTCTTCGTATCTCTCTACAAAGTGTCTACTCGTACACGTCTTCATAGGGCCTTCCCACCGTCTCACTTGCTTCTCCAAACTGTCATTTGCTGGCCATAGTTTGGCTATGTGTGACATGGTCACATATTTCTTGCACATTGTACAAGTCCACACTTTGTCAGACTCGTACTCCCACCCCTCCTTTGCCACATTGAATTCATCGAAGTAAACATCCCAATCTAGTTCTTGTGGTTTCCCCTTCGAACTTTTCTTCGAAGAACCGGAAAGAAACGGAATTCCTTTGCGAGGCATAGTACCCTTCTCTATAAATGACCTCAACGTTAGAATGATTAATGTGTAGTGGTTTCAGATTATAATAATTAGTGAATACCACTCATTCATTCACAATTGTTCACACACCAAGGCGGAAGGGGCACACAGAGACCAATAGCCGCTGGATCACCCACTCCGCAAGGGAAACAATTGTGCGGAATGAGTCGTCCGCTCCGCTTTTTATACTGACCGACGAGGCGGACGTCGCTGTCGGCTTGAGGGTCGGACGGCAAGATCGGACGGACAGCGTGAATCCGCATCTCCATTGCAAAGAATATGAAAAGAGTGGCCACATTAACCCAAAGTTAGACCTCCTTCAAGCCCAAAACGATATTGGCAAAGAGAACACTTTTCCTTCATCAAAGGAACATTGGGATCACTTCCAGGTATAAGCTGCTTCTCATGTTGAACAATATGAGCAGACAATGTGTTGTGAGGAACCCATCCTTCTTCTGCTTCCAACGCCCAATTGATGTTGTCTGATTCATAGGTTCTCCCGTGATTCAACCGCTCGAACATTCTATCCATGTTTCCCCAAACTGTAATGCACACTTCGGGATCCTTTAATTCTGCGTCCAACTTCTCTTTCAAACGCAGGTGAGAAGACTGCACGTTGCTCAACGATTCGTCTGACTGCATTGCATACTTCAAGAGCCCTTTCATGAATTGAGAGCATAAACCGGATTGTTGTTGTAGGTGCCTTGCCCACAACACCCACCGTAGATCCCCGGTCTTCATTGGAAGAATATCGTATTGTATTTGTACGTGTTCCATTCTCTGCAGTGAAGACTCCGCGTCATTCTTTGCTTGAATTGCGAAGTCCAATTGTTGCCTTAATTTTTGGACTTCATGATTCACCGTTTGCGTGCAAGCAACTTCTAATGAGAGTGGAGGCACAACTTTAGGGCTCTCAATGGCCATAACAACTTCTACAGTCTCGTCCACAGCTTTGCCCTTGTCAAGAGGAAGCGAAAGTTGATCGCTTTCTTGAGTTGGTTGACTTGCCTCCAAGAGGCTTGCTCCGTCCCTGCAATGTTCAGATGACTTGTCGTTTTGTAATGTCTTCAACATCTCCCAATGCCATTGTAAATTGTCCTCAGATGTCTTCAATTGCAAAACCAACTTCTGGTTTTGGGACTCCAACGTCCCATTCGAGAGCTTTAAAGTCTCAATTTCTTTTTGAAGACTAAAACACATATCTCTCAAGGCTTTATGGTCTTTATTCCAGAACACCATAGAGCAATGCTTATCCAATTTGTCGAACTTGACCTTCAGGCGATCATGATCTTCTTTGTCATAATTGACCTTCATGAGCTCCTCGTTTTGTGTTTGAAGCCTTGAGATTTTCCACAGCCTTGAGATTTTCCACCTTCTCTTCTTGGAGTTTATCTGCAAATTCAATGAATTTTCTGAAGGCTACGGCACCCTCCAATATCTCTGATGTCATGCTCATAAATTCTTCAACTATTTGTGTGAAGGCAGGTGTCATAACAGCTACAAGTTTAGCTGTACATGATAGAGAGTAGGCAGTCTTGAACAGTTCGCCGAACTTCCATACTCGGTTGCACGGAGTTGAGGTTTGCCCTTCATCTATCGTACCTCCTTCATTTGTTGTACCCTCTTCATTTGCAGAAGGATGAACTTCTTCTTGAACTTCAAAAGTCTTCCATTTAAGAGAACATTGTAGTAAGTGCTCTATTTCTTGTAGCGGAGGCATCATCGATAAAGTCTTTAGATCCTCTGGACCCAAGAACGCTAGGATTGGATTCTCCTCCATCTTTGGGATCTCTTCGCCATTGTTAAGAACGCCCGGTTCCCGAGAGTCCATTTCTGCCTTCTGTAGGTTCTCATCATTCATGTTTTGGGAAGGTGGCACTTCATGCATTGGACTCCGAACTAGACTTGGACTTCTGTTAATTTCTTCATCTGTAGTCCTGGTACTGATGTCCATAAGGGCATCACTGTCTAGAAGACGAGTGATTCTAGCAGTTGCCCTGTCCATCTCTTCTGAGGGAACCTCTTCTTTGCACTCCAATGTCTTCAACGTCGATCCTTGTTTTGATGGATGAGATGGCACCTTGAAAATACCAGGTTCTCCCTTCGCGCTTGATGCAATTGGTAAAGGGCTTAGAAACATTGGTAGAGTGTCAAGCACGACTTGTTCCGCACCCTTCGAAGAAGACGCTAAAGCTTTTGTAGTATTACATACGGTATCTGGTTCTAGCGTCATACTTCCTCCTCCATTACCTTCTGTATTTTCCACTTCGGGTTGAAGTGAAATGTCATCTTGATTCGTAAGATCCGTTGATGTGGCATTCATTTTGCTACTTTCAAGGGGGCGCTCCTCCTTGTTTTCCCCTTTGTCTTTCATGTTCTGCACTTCGTTTTGAATAGAAACACGTTTTTCTTCCGTATTGTGCTGTAGAGTAGCATTGCCTTTAACCATTTGAAGAAGTTGTTCCTTTGAAACAAACGTATCGGGAATATCTTTCTGGCTATCAGGAAGCACAAGCGGTGTTTCTACTGTCCCGGGGTACGTACTCCAATCCACCTTGCGAGCCAACTTCAATTCTGTATACACCATGCTTGCTATAGTGTAGTTAATTCTACCCTTGCTCATCGATTTGTCCCCGAAGAGAGCCCGCCACACCTCTATGGAACGATGGACAAAATGAGGGCTGAGACAACTTGCGGGTTTAAAAGAAAACTCCCGAGTGTGACCAGCATGTAATTCTTCAGGCCACAACTTCCCAATGTGATACATCTTCACATATTTCTTGCACAACTTGGAAGTCCAGTATTCATCGACCACCTTCTCCCACTCAGGCTCTGCTAAAATGTTCTCATCCTTTAAAATGTCAAGACGGAGCTCGTGACGAGCTCCTTTTTGTTTCGATCTCTTGCTGCTTTCACCTTTAATGCCGCCCTTTTCTTCCATAGCTACTTGATGCCTTGATTCTTCTCTTCAACCGTGTGTAAATGACCGATTCAAAACCCCTCCGGTGTAATCAAAGATGTATGACCCCAACTCTCTACCACATAGGAGCAACTGGCGCGATGAGGCAACGGTAGCACATCTGATGTGGTGTTGTTTCCCAAGGAGGAGAGTTGAAGTGAGGAAAAATGCCTTGGCCGTCCCCTCATATAGCCGTCCGCGCCCAAACACGCGAACCTACCCCGAACCTGCGGACGGCGTTCGATCGGACGGTCCGTCCGCTCCCGAACCTGCGGACTGGCGGTCCGCCCGACCGCTCCGTCGGTCGCCCTCCCGACCGCTGCGACGTCATGCCCGACCGCTCCGTCGGCCGCCCAATCGCTCCCACGACCGTCCGACCAACCGCTGGACGCCGACCGACCACAGTCCGGCCGCGTCCATGACGCCTGGACGACGGACGTCCGGACGTCTGGATTTTGGACGTGATTTCGTGATGGACGTACGTCCGAGACAACCCTGCCAATCACATATCCCTATGTACACCCTGTGCTCTTTCCAATCATCAAAATGGAGTAAAACATTGGATGGAGTTATGTCGTTGTGCATGTACTGCGCATCATGGCATTTCCCCACAATGACAAACAAGGAGAGTGCCAAGTTCACTTGGTTCCTTCGGTAAGTTGCAACCCATGCAAGCTCTTCTTTTGTCAGCAGCGTACCTTGTTCACGCTCAATGTCATCGACATCCATTGATTCGTTCACTTTTGAATTGTACTTGGATAAAAAAGAAATTAGAGATCCTCCATTCCACCATAGGGTATAGCCTTCCATCGTTTTAGGGTGGATGTACACAATTCGAATGATGCCAAGATATATCACTGGACACCCTCCCGCCTCATTGATGATTCCTTGGCGCTTCTCCTTTTCATTTGTGGTTTTCAAGCTCTTCCCAGCAAAAAATATCCAACTAGGAATGCTCTCAAGTTTTGTAAGCATCACCTTCTTCACGGTCCCATATGAACCAACCGCACTATTGTCCGGCATGGGGATGACTTTCACTGTACTTTCAAGCCACTTGAATGTTCCACTCACACAATGAGCCGTTATGGCGTCTTCTATTGTCGCTTTCCATGGTGCTTGTTTTTTCTTACACGATGAAGAAAATTGTTGAGCGAAGTTTTGAATGATTTTCAACTTTGCAACCACCTCTTTATTCTGCGTGTCCCAATCGCTACCATCTTCTTTCTTCCCCGTGTGGTAACACCAATTTGACACTATATTGGTTGTAAAGGCAACCACCTGTTTATCCAGCCAGTCTTGGTGCAACCAATAATCAGAGAAATTGTTGAATTTCTCTGATGATTCAAATTTGGACTCCAGCTCCCTTCGCAGGTCCCTTGTTAGTTTGTGGTATCCTTCTTCGTTGTGCGCCACATACTCTCTGGTCAATATAGTTGTACTTCGACGAGTGTAGAACACCACAACTATTGCTCTCCCTTCAACTATGAATTCGTGTGGAGGCATATGGGGATTGGGTGCTTTCTTGTGCTTCTTTTGGTCCGATGAGGAAGGATTCAATGAACTTGAGGCCACCAATGTATTCGTGGATGGAATTATCATCTCACCGACGTCATCCAAATCTATGAACACGGGACGTATCTCCGCCGATCCACTCCCTTCCCCTGTCATAATGAAGAATATTTTATACGATGGGCCTCCGTATCTCTCCCCAAGCACGGAAGTTCAAAAAAAATTTAAAAAAACCGGGTCACATATGCGGGCTAAGCCCACCACCCACCAAACTCACTCGCATAGGCCGTTAGAACTAGCGTGTGAAACATAGGGCGCGGACTTGGCAAAAAAATGAGGGCGGGGACCCGCTTTATATAGTCCCCCCCTCACGTCCACGCCCCATCTTCTCGCGTTCCCGCCCCATCTCTTCACATCTCCGCCCCATCTTCTCACGTTCCCGCCCAATCTCTTCACGTCCCCGCCCCGTTCCCACACGTCCGCGCCCCAACCGCGATGACGTCCGCGCCCTCACTTCACGTCCACGCCCCCACATCAATGGCGTCCACGCCCTGGTTTGACGTCTGCGCCCCGGCTTGATGGCGTCCGCGCCCTCGCTCAATGGCGTCCACGCCCCGCTCGATGGCGTCCGCGCCCCCGCTCGATGGTGTCCACGCCCTGCCTTCACGTCCGCGCCCCTACATCGATGGCGTTCGCGCCCTGGCGTACTCCACCTCCCGCTATATAAAGCCATCCCCGCCCCATTCGTCCCCGCCCTGCATACTCTCAGCCTTCCACCTCTTCATTGAGTTGGTTGTGAGCGTTGTGCGGGGTCCTCTTGATTGCCACGTGGGAGGTTTTCGATTTTTTCTGCAAAAATGGCTACACCACCAAGAATGACCAAGGAGAAACGAGACAAGACCCGACTTCGACCAGGAAATAAACATCGTAAGCGACTACATGTTCTACATAACCCAGCCAAGCTTGCATTCAAGGGGTGGGAGGACGTGCCTGATCCATGGACCTTTGATGACTGCGCCAATTACATCGAGTGGTGCCACATTGACAAGGTCTTCCCAGAAGAGTGCCACAACTTCCACAGACGCTTCCACAAGGCAAATTTGAAACATTGCCTTGACGAGGAGTTCACGACCCGATGCATTGAGGTGGTCCAAGTGTTGTATGATGTCGTGACCATCCCGCGCAATAAAGTGCATCCTTTCATTGCACGAGGGGTCCATGCAAAGGTGAAGTTGAACAAGAGAGTGGATTGGTCAACTTTGAAGACAATGGGAAAAGATGTCAATATTCCTACCCCAACAAATGGATTCATTCCAAGGGGGGTAAAAAGATACTCGGAAGGTGGTCTAGGGAAAACAACTACACAAGTTCAACCACCACCAACATATGAGACTCCAGACTCATCTACGGACAGCAACTCTGATGAATCTCGTGTGGTAGTTCCAGTCAGCCATAGAACACAACAACAATATGCTAAAAGGAGAAGGGCTGCACGTGCAACTGCTGAGGTTTTACCTGAAAATGTTGTGGAGGAACATGTGCCACCTACGGACGAACCAGTAGTAGGAGTTGTCGATGTTACAGCTACTGCAAACCGAATTCAGAGTTTGCTGACCGAAGTGAATGACAAGAATGCGGAATTGCGTTCTTTGTATAATGATGTTAACAAATTGAGGGAAAAAATCCAAGAGAATGACAACATCATCAATCAACAATGTGACATGGAGGCACTTCGACACGCTCTCTAGGCAGTAACAATGGCCAATGCTGGTCAAGATCCACGAGGGGAAGCACAAGGGCCTTTGAATACTTCTCAAATTCCATTGGAACATGCAGAAGTTGGTGCAACAATGAATGCTCAAGATGATTCATTGTCCTTCGGAGAATTACCCACGAATGAAGTTGCAGCAATGCCTGTTGACCAAAGCACCCAACTAACGGACGCGCTTGCAAAGAATTTGAGATTGAAAAATCAATTGCATGCGTTGATGGAGCAGTATTATCAATGGAAGATGGCATGTGTCTTCAGTGTTGACAGGACTAGGCAAATGGTGGAAGAATTCAAAAAAATTGACCACAATTACGGCGTACACAATCAGGAGAGGATTTTTGGATTGACATCGTGGGCCCTGGTTGATGATCATTTCAATATGGATGAAATGGCGACCATCGACAATACTGGTCAACCAACAACCATCAATTGGTCCAAACATGGTTGGGATTTCAAGAATCAAGTTGGCACTGCCGTCGACCATCAGGGCAATCCATTACTACTGTGGCCAAACCCTTCAATCTTCGTGCATGATGGAACTACATGTCCCATTTGCCTTAATCCATTTGGCCCGGAAGGTGGAATGCACCTAGGCACATGCGAACATTTGTACCATCCATTCTGCCTAATTAGCTTGATGATTGTTTGCCGACGTTGTTCATTGTGCAAGGCTCCTTTCCATGAGCGTTTGTATGAGTTGTTTGGATTAGTTCCCTACATGCCACCGCATTGGGAATACAATGAAGAAAATGCGCCTGATCATTCGTCGAAGTGGGGAACAAACTTGGTAAGGAGCTGGAAACTGAACATCCATTCGTTGGGCAAACAACACCTTTGTACCGAATGGAGTTGGGAAACAGATCCATCTAAAATTGTCGAGGTGTGCCACCACTTGGTTCCACTAAAGGACAACTTCAGCCAAGGACGACAGAATTTCTTTTTCCAATGCTTCAATGGGCATTGGAATGAGGCTGGACAATACTTCCAATTTGGCCCTCATCCTCGTGGATGGTTGTGGGGCGTTGATGGACGTCGCATTACTGATGACCAAGGCATGCGTATCGGGGGAGACATTGACATGCCAAATCCAACTGAACTTGCAATACTATCAGAGTCAGAGTGGAGAGAAACCTTTTGAGACGAAGGGATGGACTATTTGATGGAACAGCATAGCCCAGGAACTCTGCAATGTCTTGAGAGCCTCAAACAATCACAAATATTGAGGGCTATATTAGAGGAAGACGGACCAGCAAGGAGAACCCGATCCACAGTTCATAGACTTCGTTTGGGCTCAGATGAAGACCTTCCAGTCCGCGCCGGGACACATGACAATGAGGCTGGACCAAGTGGCAATGCAAGCAGTCCAATGAATATGGACTGAGTACAGTTTAGAGTGTTTTAGCTAGTGAGCTTAGGTTTTCTTAGAAGACTTACTTTCCTAGCATTATATAGGCTTATATACTTTCCTACTTTGTATTACATTATGCATATGAAATATATATGATTTTGTTTTGAATGGTTTTGCCCAAAGTGACTTCGTTCATTTTTTGCACGTACTCATTTGGAACGACTTGTCCACTTCATACATATTAAAATTATTTATACCATGAAATTAAATGTCATTGAATTGGAGTACAATTCATTCCCAAACACAAATCAATGAATAAAATTAGAAAACAACCACAAATGTCATTTACTAGGAAAAAACGCTTTTGAAATGTTGTTAATGGAAATATATATATATATATATATATATATATATATATATATTTATATATGCAAAGGAAATAAAGAATGATGGAACCCAAAAAAAAATGGGATGAAAATAGTCAAATAGATACGTATTTAATTGCAAAATAGGCAAAGGAATGATGGATAAAAGCTAAAAATTTGGAAGGAATAGTATACAAGAAAATGAATGGCATTCGGTTGGGATAGAATAATCTTGCAAATCAAGGCCCAAAAATAAAGAATGGGTTTAGGGAATACAAAAATTAAATGGCCTTGGGTTGAGATGGATCTATTTCGCTAATCAATGATTTACAAAAAAAAATGAATGATTTACAAAAAAAATTAATGGCATTGAAGTGAGATGAAAGAGTTTTAGGAATGAAGCAAAAACAAAAAAAGGAAAGAGAATGATGGAACAAAAAAATAATGGCTTTGAGTTGGGGTGGAAGAACTTTGGGATGGGAGAAATGGGATGGGAGAGTTTTAGGAACAAAATAGAAAAAAGAATTATTCAACCAAAAGAAAAAAAATTAGTATAAGTTGCCATGGGAGAGTTTTAGGAATGAAGCATCTATAGAAAAAGGAGAATGAATGATCCACCCCAAAAAGAATGGCATAGAGTTGGGATGGGAGAGCTTTCCTAATTCATGGAAAAAATAGGAAAGGGAATGATGGAACAAATAAAAAATGGCATTGACTTAGGATGGAAGAGTTTTAGGAGTATAGCCAACAAAAATAGGACAGGGAATGATTCACCAAAAAAAAGAATGACAATGAGTTGGAATAAAAGAATTTTAGGATTGGAGTAAAATAATAGAAAAATTTCTCTAATTAATGAAGCAAAAAAATAGGAAAATAATGATTTTATCGAGTACAATACATTTTCAAAATATTGCCTAAACATTTCCAAAACATTTCCAAAATATTTCCTCAAAGTGTTCTAACCATTTCCTAAATCAAAGAATTTAGAGTCTTTGTTTTACACCCTAAAGTATATGTTGGTTCAAAGTAGTTTGAAGTGTTAGAAGAAGTAAGGAGAAACATTTTCCACCACAACAATGGGACATGCTTTTCCATGAAGTTTCTTCCAAATCTTAGTCCATAGAGCTCTTAATTTGGTCACTTGCTTTCATTGACTTGTCGAAATCCAAAACAAGTTGTTGAGGTTGAAATTAATGGTTCACCCGCTCCAAGAATAGGACGGATTGAAGGATGTCAAGCCCAAGCGCATTTCAAAGTCATGCCTCCTGTGCTGGACGACCACGTCCACGCCCTAGAGTCCGCGCCCTGACTTCAAGTCCACGCCCTGGAGTCCGCGCCCTGACTTCAAGTCCACGTCCTAGAGTCCGCGCCTTGACTTCAAGTGCACGCCCTAACTTGAACTCCAAGCCATGGAGTCTGTGATTCAGCTGCGCTCTCTCAAGTTCCGCCTCTGTGAATTGTTCGCTTAGGAGTCCACGCCCTACGTCCGCGCCCTGACACAGCCCATTCAGCGAAAACGTATATTTAACTTTGCCAACTTCTCTCCCCACAAATACAAGGAATCCAAAACAAGGTGTGTCAGCATTTAATGTTTCCCTTTCTCCATGAAAAGGAGGGACACCATCTTCCAAGACCATTAAATAGGAAGAAGGAGGAATCCCATGCCGGAGGTCAATCTACTTTTCAGTGCATCCCCATGTGCGCACCCCCATTTCTTTTATGGTGTCACGCCCTAGAGTCCGCGCCCTATGATGACATCCACGCCTTGAAGTCCACGCCCTACCTTCCTGTTTTCACCTTGATGCTAAGAATTCAGGTGTGCGTTGTGAACGTCCTTCACAAATTCTCAGATTGTGCGTCCGCGCCCTATTGGCACGCACAACGATGAAGTCCACATCCCTGCATTCCCTATGTATATATAGAAAAGGAAGACCAAGCATTCCCCACATTTGTCACCTAGCCTCTATCTCTTGGACTTCAATTCATTTTGAGCTCCTTATGAGTGTACTTGGGTGGCAGATGGCCCTAGTTTGTTGTTGAGGTGATGTCAAAATCAGTTCAAGCAGTGGATTAGCGCTAACTGTTGTTACTGATACTTTGTTCGGTATATCTTTGGTCTTTTTAACTTCAATACAAAGGAGGAGGAAGACATTTGGAATTATTTGTGAACGGCTGAATGTAATGGCAAGTCAAAGGAAGCAGACCAAGGAATGGGAACCGTGGCTAAACTTTGCGGAGAATGGGACAAGGGTGACTTGTGTTTTTTGTGCTGGGACCTTCAGTTACAAACGTGAGCGTGCTTTTGCACATTTCGGATATGGCTCAAAATCGGAGAGGTCAATTTGTCGAAGTATGCCTCGTGCAGTGCGCCATAGATTTGCCAATTGTGCAGGTTTTGTCCCGCTATGAATGGATCCTGAGGACATGTATAAAGGAGAACCAATTCAAAGTGTGCCATCTAGAACAACTCCACTTGCAAGTTCAAGTGAAGCCACAGAAAATGAGGTGACGGGTGGGGTCAATGGTGGGAGAGCAGAAGAAGGGGCAAACGTTTCAGAAGGAAACACTACAAGAGAAAGGGGTGTTTTAAGTAGTGTCCTAGACATCACGTCTTTTAAGTAATGTCTTTTAAGTAAGTTTTTAAGTAAAATTTTACTAAAAAGACTGTCTTTTTAGTAAAATTTTACTTAAAAACTTACTTAAAAGACATTACTTAAAAGACGTGATGTCTAGGACACTACTTAAAACACCCCTTTCTCTTGTAGTGAAATGAAACCCTACAAACGTCCAATAGTCTTGCTGCATCAAATTCTACGAGATCTAGATCATTACGTCAGCAACGCATGGTGGACGCGTTCAACATTGCAAAGAGAAAGGAGTTGGATAAGAAGTGGGCAAGTTTTTTGTATGAAGCGAATGTGCCATTTAATATGGCAAGGCATCCAGCCTTCTTCGAGGCTGTGAGGGCAACTTCATTGGCGAGGTTTGAATATAGTCCACCTTCTTACCATCAGTTCAGGAATAATTTAATTGAACCGAGGAGGTTGCAAATTGAGAAGCAGATTGAGGAGAAGGTTGGTTTTGCTGTGAAGCACTACGGGGTGACGATATGCAGCGATGGTTGGGATGATGTCAATCGGAGGCCTCTCATGAATGTGATGATGTCATGCCCCGCAGGTGATGTATTTTTGGGGTCGATTGATACTACCTCATAAAAGAAAACCATGCGCTACATAGCGGACCAAATGAAAGTGTACATTGAGAAGGTGGGTTCCAAATATGTGACACAAATGTGCACAGATAATGCAGCAAACATGCTTGGGGCATTGCAAGACATCACTCGTACATACCCGCACATTTTTGCGCAAGGCTGCATGGCACATGCATTGGATTTCATGTTGGAAGATTGGGCCAAAATCCAGGAATTTGCCGATTTGATTGTTAGGGCAAAAAGATTGTGCCAATACATTCGAAACCATCATGCGACCATGTCGGTTTTCCGTGAGTTGAGTCCGAATCTGCAACTCGTAGTGCCTACTGAAACCCGCTTTGCTTGTAATTTCCTCATGTTGCAACGCCTGGTGAGACTCAGAGCAGTCTTGGAGCGGTTGAATAACCCCCCCGGTGTTCTAAATTACTTTGATACCTTACGGAACGAACAAAATGGCCCGCAGTCAGCTACCGCTGCACGTAATGTCAGAAACACCATTCAAGATCACTATAAGAAAACGGTGTCCGCCTGGACATCCAGCCAAAAACGACGCATATCCGCGTAGATACGATACGTTGCACGAGACGTCAGGGTGTCAGGTCGAGAAAGTGGAGATTTTGCGATGATGTCTGTGTTAGCATTGCTAGATTGCAGTCACAGCATACTGATGCTACAAAAAACGTGCATGCAATGTAAGGCATCCAGGTGGACATCAGATGTTTCCCAGGATGTCCACAATAACATGTTTAGCCACGTCATCATCTTTGGTCAAACATACCTCACAAGTTTAGATAGAATTTTGGTGCGGTCAGAGGTAAAGTGACTGCCCAAGGCTAAAAAGAGGACAACGGGCAGGTGGTGACTCCTAAAAGCTTATGTGGCATTTGATGTGGCGAGATGAGGTGGTTATTGTGTGACGTGGACCGATGAGGTGGCGAGATGACATGGCTATTGTGTGATGTGGCATGATGACGTGGCTATTGTGTGACGTGGATAGGGATGATGATGTGGCATGCCACGTCAACAGCCGCGACCAGTCCAGGTTCCGACCTGGGATGTCTCCGTGGACATCACACCTGACGTGCTGACGTCCACATTGACATCACTTCTAGCGTTAACATTTTGTACTTCCTGTGACTATAACTTCAAACCACATGCTATCCATGGTGCGTTTCATTACGTCTGACTAGACGTGTGGGCGTTGTGAAAGCAACTGTAGGCGTCCACTTTGATGTCAAAAATGACTCCAAATATTCATTTGAATGTTTACAATGACGTCAAAGAAAATATAACTAAGACATATAGATGTTCTTTTGAATGTTTACAATGACGTCCAAAAAAACATAATTAAGACATGCAGATGTTTTTTAAGACATCATTTCAGACATTATTGTATTCATATTCCTACTCATATTCTAGTTCTGTATATCCCATATGATTTGTCATTCTGTCTACACCCCACTAGTATAAAAGGCTTGTCTTCTCATCGATTAACAAGTGGATTTTTAAGCCATGTAATATACTTAATAAATATAATGTATTGTGTACATGTGTATGGCATATTGTATATACTATATTTTGTATGATATATTGTATATATTGTAATTTGTATGACATATTGTATATATTATATTTTAAATGACATATTTTGTATGCTGTATTATTATATTGCATATAATATACCATATATTGCATATTTTATATTGTGTACAACATATTGCTATAGTCTTTTATAACATATCACATGATATAATAAAATATATCTCATGTCATTGTTGATGTCAGACGAGACATCATGAGAAGCATACAGTTGTTTCACCTGATGTTATTCAAGATACTCAGATGTCCACATTGATGTCTCAAATAACATTATTACATTTTAAAAAGACAGTTTAGGAATCTCTAAGAAATGCCACGTCAGCATCCGCGGATGCCACGTCAGCCAATTTTGTCATCACTGACGTGACATGCCACGTCACGTCACTGCCACATCACTGCCACGTCGTTGCCACGTCATAGACGGGCAATGGATGAAAAAAATGACACTCTGGCTTTCCCGCGCCTATGTGGCAGCCACATGTCAACTTCCTAAGCCCCCCGTTGACCGAAGTTTTTTTGGACATCACGATGTCCAGCCTAAAAATCTGCGTGGACGTAGCATGCAAAATGCATGTCCATGGCAGCATGGTCTAATTGGACGTCCACCCTAACGTAGACACGTCAAGCGCGATGTCCGGATGTCAAAATTGCGATGTCTCGGCGGAGACAGTTTTCTTATAGTGGATGTAGCCTTCTGGCAACGATGTGTGAATTACGTGTACATGACTGAAGACGTATTGAAGGCTTTGCGTGTATTTGATGGACGAGAACCAGCCATGGATCGGGCGTGGCTCGTAATGCACAATTTGCGAGGGCACTTGTATTCTTTAAGAGAACCACCTTTCAGCTTACGTGATGACATAGCGGTCACTTTGGAAGAATCTTTCAATGAAAGGTGGGAGATGGCTTTTGAAGATACACACTACACTGCGGCCCTTCTGAATCCATACCTCTTGGATAATGTGGCGCTCAAGGTGGATGGAATTGCCCTACGTGCATTGTACAAAGTCATCCGTAAGATGGCAGATTCAGTGGGTGTGGATTTCGATGATGTGCTGGCGAAATTAACACAATTTGAGGAGGGTACTGGACCGTACAGTGCAGCCGAAACACCCAACATCTGTGTGACACAAATGCTTCCCCACCAATGGTGGCACAGGGTTGGAGATCAGGCTCTTTCTAAAATTGTCGTGCGTCTTTTATCCCTCACATGTTCCGCAAGCTCTTGTGAAAGGAATTGGAGTAACTATTCATTTGTTCACAATAAGGTCCGAAATCGATTAGCCCCCGAAAAGGTAGAGTCATTGGTATATATTTATACCAATAGCCGTGTACTTCAGTAGCGACAAGAGCCGATCCAGTTCGTTGGTATGATGCAAATATATACTCGGAGGATTCCGATCCAGATGCCCTTAGTCCAATCCCGGTGAATGAACACAATCGGGAATTCGACGCAATGCAAGCAGAGGAAGAAGAAGAGGTTGATGGAGAAGCCAATCTAAACCCTCAAGAGTATCCGGCAAACCCAGATCTTTGGAGGCGAGGAGCCGATTACCTCGAGGAAGCGAGGAACTACTATAGAGATGATGACGATGGAGAGGAGGAACTCCTTCATGGTCCTTGGGGTCCTTGAGGGCCACCCAATCCACGTCGCCATCTTTCACCTCCACTTCCTCAAAATGAAGGGAATGCTGAAGTTCAAGCTTTGTCGTCTTCTTTAGAGACTGACAATCCAAATGACAATAACGTCGATGATGGTATTTCCCATAACAACAACGACGATGATGACAACCTCCCTCCAAGAAATGGCGGTGGAAATGGAAATGGTGGTGGAAATGAAGATGGCGACGGAAACAGGGGGAGGAATGCAAATCCAAATCGTGGAGGATCTTCTCACAATCGAGATGGCAATACAGGGCTTACGGGAGTGAGGCCATCAACTCGTAACATTAGAACTATTCAAGGACACCATGACAGAAACATTAGAAATGCAAGAGTGGCACGCCCTATTGCAAGAAATCAACCGGATGGTAATGTGAGAAGGCCTTTTGATCCAGAGCGTGTGGACCCTGATGATATTTTTGCATTTGTGGATCCTGCAGAAGACCTTGCCCGTGTATCTGCTCCAATTGCGGGCCATCCTGCTATTTCAGAGCAAGGTACACAAACGCCACATTCCGTAGACCCATCTTCAATAACAACTTCCAATGCCATCTAAAGACCTTCTCAAGAAGGGTTAGGCTCAGTGGGGAATGTTCATTTGACTCCTCAAAGCGTTTCACGTGGTACTACTGGGGATAGACCACCTATAGCTCCTCGGCCCCCCGTTCGTCATGAAGTAGGGCAATATCAACAAGGCCATGGAAGGGCTGGAGGCCGTGGGGGGACTGGAGGGACTCGAGGCCATGGAGGGACTGAAGGCCGTGGACAAACAGAAGGTCAACAAATTGGAGAAGCATCATCATCAAGGCCTACTAATCGTTCACTTCTCGGAATTGGGGCAAGAGATCCAAATAGGGTGGTAGAACCGTTCCTAAGTACATACGTACCAGGACCTAGTGGGTCAACCCCGGCATTTGTTGTTCCAACAATTACAATTCCAGGTAGGCCCACTATAAATTCAGATGCAAAAGATCCCCACGCACAACGGCATAAGAGGTTGAAGCGCAAACGTAGTCAAGGTCAAACTACTGTAGAACTTCGAAATGAAAACTCGGAAGTTGAAGGACATTGGACCATAGACAGTGGTGAAGCAGAAGATGAATATAATAGCAACGAAGATGCCCATGACGAGGCACCTGAGGATGATGATGTTGTCATTCGAGATGCTAATGCAACGGATCCAAATGCCCAAGAAGTTCGTAGGTCAAGTCGTTTGAATAATTGAGGTTATAGAGTTGCATCGATGGTAGATCTCGGGTCTTTAAGAGTTGAAGAGAATTGTAGCAATTGGAAGAAAGATGGACGAGAAGCCAAAGGATTGTCTTAGATAACCTATGAGAAAGTGGGCATATTTTGGAAGTATAGATTCATTGTATTGTTATTGTACTTTGCAATGCATGAATTTTATAAACAGTTTTGGTTATCACAAACATTGCAGCCTACTATTATTTTTTTGCATTTTGTATTTGACGTGCATGTTGGAAACATTGGTGAGTGCAATCATGTAAAATATATTGTAGTTACTGGTTCTTTTAAATGCAGTGGGGTCATTACCTTGTTAAAAAAAAATATGTATATATATTACATATATTGTAGAACACATAAATAAAATCCACCATTACCTGATTACCTGTCCGCGCCCTGTCTGTGACGTTGAGGTCCGCGCCCTCACACTCACGATGAAGTCCGCGCCTTAAGTGTACGAGTCCGCGCCCTGACGCTGAAGTCCACGCCCTGACGCTAACGCTGAAGTCCGCGCCCTGACTTCACGAGTCCACGCCCTGACGGTAGCACGGTGACGTCCGCGCCCACACATGACGTCCGCACCCTGGATTCGCTGTTTGAGGTGACGTGTCATTCAAAAAAATTCCACAACTTTGAAAAATTAAAGCCGTCCAATTGGTCCGGACCGTCTGTTCGTCTAGTCCGGTTTGCCCGTCCGTCTAGTCCGGTTTGCCCGTCCGTCCGGGACGTCTGACGACCCTAACTTGCCCGTTATGACAACCCTGTTCTGAAACTCCCAATTTCCTAGAAAATTCCTATTTTAATGAATATAATGTTTCATAGTATGTGTTGGAATTGGGAAATAAGGTCCAATTGGGGTCGTTTTAAGCCTCTAAAGGCACTTTTGGATGGAATTCTAGCATAGAAACTTATCCTACATCTTTAGAATGCTTGAGTAGACATGTGGAAAATATTAGGGAGTAATTGAGAGTGGTTTGGAAGGCTGTCCCTTTCACTTAAGCTTAGTTTACTAAAAATTTACTAAAAGAATTGGAAAATCCATTGCTTGGAGGCATTTAGATTATAGTTCCATACACTCCTCCTCGGCCAACTTTGTGGATGGGTTTTGCCTTACGGTGAAAAACACTCACATGTATAATAGTAGCAATGTCTTCCTATGTTGTTTTGTATATACAAGTAGTCTCATTGTTGATTTCCAACACTAACTCTAAGTTCTACCTTCTTGAAAGTTCTTCTCCAACATGACCTTGTGCAAAGCGAAGGGATTTGTGGATGATGATTGACTTGATTGATAGATACTTTCTTTCCTTTTGTCATTCTAGATTTCTTAAGTGCCTTAGAAGATAAAAAGAAAAGGAACTTCGCTTCTTACACTTCGTTATCTTTTTAGGAATGGTAAATAGAATGCTATTGTTCAATGACAGTATGAGGTCATAGAGGAGCTCACCTAACTTAATAACTTCTCACTCTCAAGAGCGAGTGTTGTGGAACAAGGAATACATTGGAAAGACTCTTGTTGCAGGAAGTAGCAAGTACTTATGCGTAGATTGAAGGACATTAGACATGAAAGCTATAAATCAACATTGTAGAATAGGTAATTAACAATGGCCGCCAAAGTATTTCATAGTACCAAACTGTGACAACTTGTTTACATAGCTATCAATATTTATGAATGAGCACTTGCATTCCTGAATATTACTCTGATAGAGGACTTTTCCCAAGTGCCACATTGATGTTGTAAAATCTTGTAATATGTAAAAGCATTGTCACCGTCACATTCTTTGAGACAACATGGTATATTCTCTAAATGTAGATGAAAAGTACTACAAGCCCTTTACAATATTCTCTTGAAATTAAATCCTAGTGTATAAGAAAAAGGGCCTTCAAAGTAGTATTCATTCTTATTTTATTTTATTTTTCTTTATTCAACTAGATGAGATTTCACTAGACTATATACAGGATATGATTTTTTAGTTACAGTCAGTGACAAGGAATTCTAGGGTCCTTCAGAATGAGATTAGAAGTCTCAACGTAAAAAGTTAGACACTTTATAGTAGTCATAGTCCTTGAACTTTATTTGTATACAATTAATAAGTCCCTAACACACAGCCACCTCTTTGCATTGAATGTTTTAATTGAAGGTACACTAGAAGACCATTGATGGTAGCTTGGTGTGAGCGCTTATTTACCCACCCTTGATAAATCAGTAAACACAAACAGGTTCTTTTAATCGGTCTTATCCTATGGGTGTTTTAACGTTGGTCCATTGTGCCTTCCAAGCAATGGATCTTTTCCAATTCCTAAGTATGTTTCAAGTATGCGAAAACCCAATCAAAACAAGTTTTATACTATTAATTGTTTGGTAATTCCTAATTCTAATGAATTGTTGTAGTTATTCCATGAAAGATGAGTCAGACATCAACTAAGCATTCCATCTTGTAAAGGGATAATTCCCCTTTCCAAAACTATAAAAATTTCTAGAATCGGTCAGTCCTATCAAAAGATACGGGTGGATGAAGTTTGACCACTAAATAGTCTTCCAAAACTTCATCCACAATTTTTGGTTGGGTTCCTAATTCAAAAGACTTCGAAATTTTTAGTATGTACTTAAAGTACTTTTCTCTACTTACATCTAAAGTTTGGTCTAATTTTGGCAATTCTATCTAATTTTCATCCAAATTGGGCCTTAAACTTCATCCTTCCCTAACTTCCTTGTTTTAAGTCGGAATTCCAAGTGTGAGATGTTTTTGGAAACCTCTAAGCAAGATCTAATATATAATCTGATTATCCTTGAAGAAAAACTTTGTCTTGACACTCTGAATCCTATTTGTAGTTCGGCCCTATGGTATTTTATCCTATTTTCAATAATTCAAAAGGAAGGGAAGAAATTCATGTTTTACCTCAAAGCCAGGTTCAATGTTGAGGTAATTTTAGGCATCTTGGAAAGCTCCATAATCCACCATCTTCAAAACTCGTTTGATAATTTTTCCCACGGCTTAAAAAGAGGTGCTAAATACAAGATTAAACTCTAATTCCCTCAACTTCCTCTTTCCTTTTTTTTAACTCTTCTTATTTCTTTTCCACACTATTCTCCTTCCATTATTTGGATTTTCAAGAGTTGACTTAGGCTTCTAAATAATTGCTCCAAACTTCTGAACAATAATTGACTTTTGAAATCCTTCAAGTCAATTATTATTCTATCCAACTTCTAATGATCTAAATTGCTTCCCTAAGATTTTCAACTAATCCTTTCAACTCCCCATCTTCTAATTGCTACTTCGAACCTTCATTCTAAACTATAAACTACAATTCCTCGCTTCTTCTTCTATGAGTTTTGTGCAACTTGAACTAGTTTGAGTGATTTGAAAGGTGACAAAATCCTAAGCCTATTCTATCTTTTGTTTGTGTTTCCTTCTTCTATTGCGTTCCTAAAAGTGAGAAGTTGTGAGCAAGCTTCTAATGTCCTAGACTTCCCTATTCTATTGTTTTCTAGCCTACTTCTCTTCTATCATTCTAGATTTACTTTGATTTTTATTTTATTTTTTCATAAGGCCATATGGCCTGTTCAATCCAAACCAACCTATCAAGCCCTGTCGCAGCCAGACCGGATCGATTAAGGCCACAAACAGTCCTTACTAGAGGTTCTCGACTGCTTTGTACTCGGAGGTTCCCGACTGCACGTTCCTGGAGGTTCTCGATTGCTTGTACCCGGGGGTTCCCGACTGCACGTTCCCGGGGGTTCTCGACTGCTTGTACCCGAGGGTTTTCGACTACACGTTCCCGGGGGTTTCCTGACTGCTTGTTCCCGGGGATTCCCGACTGTTCATTCTCGGGCTCGCTGGTATACTAGTTGGGTATCCGACTGCTCGTTTTGGACTGGCTGATATACTGGCTGGATTCTTTCCTTTCTGGCTACCACTTGGTGTCTTAAAGGATACAATTTATCCCAATATGAAGCACGATTTTGAAATCTAAATACGGATGTTTTCTAGAATGATGTAATTTACTAAGGGAGACACAATTCCTATTGTAAATCTATGTTCACATTCAAAGGAAGAATGTGATATATTGAGACTAACTTGGTGGGAATGGCAAGATAACTAGTTTGAAAATTTTAAGGACTATCTAGGTTTAAAGCTTCGCCGTCAATTCTAAGTATGGAGAATTTCTAAGGAAATTTTGCAATTGCTTCCACTATGGTTTGGAATACTTTCTAATCTCTATGATTTGGCTAATTTTTCCCCAAGCCAAAGCTTTGCCGTGATTTTGTCAAATTACCAAAACAACTACTATAACCTCTAGACGAGCAAAGTCAAGGCTTCGCCGTCCCAAATGGGACAAGAATTTTAAAACAAAAGAACTTCTACTCCCCACTAGAAATTAGTACGTGTGTTAGTACAACCTTTTAAGACAATGGGTTAATACAACACAAATTTGAACAAAGAACAAGATCTTTTGCAACAAGGATGGTTAGTACAACACAAATTGACTCTAGAACCCCCCACAAAGCGGCATCGCCAAGGTACAGAGTGGGGTTTCTCTCTAGGATTAGTACAAGCCAAGAAATCCAACAATAACAACCAAAATCCAAGTTTTAATGACAAAAACAACTTAAGATGAAGCCAAGATTTGAAGGGACCCCTCAAGTCCTTCAAAGCTTGAAAAATAACAACAAAAGTGCCCGGAAACACACATGTATACAATTTGGAAACAAAAATTGGCCCAACAGTCCAACAAAATGGACTAACGTATATTTGGTGCCAAAATGGTCACCAATTAGTAACAAAGGGGTGGTTTGAGAGAGAAATGAGAGTCCTTATATACTTTTCCAAGGGCCTCACTCTCCCCCCCCAAAGTTCCTATAAGGTAATTCTATTTACTAAGTCTTTTATCTAAATTCTTCAATTTTAACTTTCTACGTTGGTCCAAACTCCTAACTTTTGGAGAAAGACTCCAAATCGCAAACGGATTGCACCATTGGCTTCAGAAGGTCATTTTTAGTCTTAAGGAACCTCCCTCCCCTTTTTCCTATATCAAAATCACAAAGATTTCTAGTGCTAATTGAATAACCAAAAATGAATAACCAAAAATGGATAAAAACCCAACTTTTGGAGACCAACTTTTCTAGGAAAAGTAACTAGTCTAGACTCTTTAGTAAGTGTAAGGGAGTAAGAAAAGACCCCGCTTTGACCATGTAAGAAATGACCCCGCTTTAGTACATGCATGTTTTTTTATTGTCTTTGAATGCATTTTTGTCATGTGCAATATATGTATATTGATTTGTTTCAATCCACAAATGTTGCAATGTTTGATGTATGAAATTTAATGTAGAAAGTAATATTTTTGGTGGATGGATTTGTAGGATTTGACTTTGGATGAAATGGCAGACATGCCTTTACATAATTTGTTTGAAACAATTCATAATAAATGACTTCTAATATTCACAAACCGAGGAAACTATTTATTTAATGCTACTTACAATGATAGTATCCATGCATGGATGCAAATGATAGACTATCGTGCTTATTTGAAAGGACATACATGTAGATCTGGTCCATCAAAGGAGGAGTTGAAATTAAGAGTTGCACACCGAAGTGAAGACCCTAAAAAATGGCAAAGGCATTGAATATGTCATCTGGATCTCAAGACTCAAGGTGTAGGAATTCACATACCGCATTTGGAAGGAGAAGAGATCTTTGACACAAAGAGGAAGTTGAACGTTCCCATCGGTGATGCAAGGGATTCACATAGACTAGATAAGGTGAACTTCTCTCAACTTTGAGTCCAAACGAGGTCCACCACAACTTTTACAAAGTGTTTGCTAAACAAGAGAAAGCAACCTAAGGTGAACCCATCTCACTATGTTACGATTGCGCGATTGTGACACGTTGAAGTGACATTACAAGGATTAACCACAAATCAAATTCAAGATGTCAAGCTCAACAACAAAGGTCAAATATCAAGTGCACTACCAAAATTGCAAGAAAAGGGAAGAGAACCCCATCTCCCACCTATCATGGTAAAAGGAAGATTATAAGAGTAATTGAGAGGTGGTGGCAGACTTTTGGTTCTATTGGGATGACATTGAACGATGTGTGAAGGCACCAAGCAAAAGTGGGTTATAGATTGGCTTGAGGTGCCAAAAGTTTGGCCAATTTTGAATCAAACAAACCTCAGTCGAGAAGAAACATTGTTGCTACAACATGTGGTTTTTGTCTCCAAGAGCGCTCTACGTTGTTGCCACGTTGACTTTTCAACATGTCAAAGATATTTAAAAGCATGTTATATGATCAACCAACACTAGAGAATGCAGATGCGTATCTGACGGTTAGAAACAACTGAACTATACGGCAAAATTACAAATGCACCAACTACAAAACAATAGAACAAGTAGGAGAATGCTAGCAACATTAAAAGACAAATTATAGGAGTGACATTGTTTCCTTTTTTGAGGCTAAGTGCTATTGTGTCACTAGAAATTGGACCAAACCATGACAAAAATGTGTATTGAATTACATTGGATATATTTTCCACATGCACATGCCCGATTTTGTGAATATGGCTATTTCTGCTATTGGTGGCCATCAGCAATATGTCAATTGCAAGCACTATACTACATATACCAATACTTCTACAAGATGGACATCCATGATGACATATTCATTCATGCACCCAGTTATAGCTTCAACGAGTTGAAGCTTCTTCTAATTTGAGCAGGGATCATCACTGTACTAGAATAGGCATAACCTCATTCTTCTATGTACTTCATTGGTATTATATTAATTTACAATTGTTACAATTGAAATGATTTGAAGTATATGGAAAGAAAAATGTTTATGCAATCATAAAGTATGGAGTACGGATCATTAGTCATATGTTTAAACATAAGAAGGTATGAATGGCCAAGATTTGCATCATTGACCTCTAATATAATAACAAACATATAAATACAATATCATTATTTTGTATTTGGTCTTTCTTTATTTTCCTATTATTTCCTATGTTTTTTTTGTTACTTCTAGTTCTTCCATTCTAATTCTAGTTTTTCTCCATTTTTTTTCCTTTTTTCCCTCATTTTTTTCTTTTAGTTTCCATTATTTTTATGAATGCTTCTTTATTTTTTTTCAAATATTTTTTCATTTCAATTTATGTTTTTTGTAAGGCGTATTCCACATTTTATATTTTTTTTCCAAAGCAATAGTCACTCTTTTAGGTTGGAATAAATCCACAAGAGAGGTTCATGATACTTTGTAATGAATGAAGAAAGTACTAAAGTACATATTGACATTGAAAGGTCTTTTCCAATTGGCAATGGAAAATGGCAATTAAAATTTTTTCAAATAAAATCCATGGTCATAGGGATAGTAGTCATAGATTCTAAAACTTACTATAAATAGTAAGTTTTTCACTTTTTTGGAAAAAAATTTGTAACTAATTTTTTTTTCAAATTTCTACAAAATAAGAAACTTTAGGGGCTCTAGACTCACAAGCTCCAAGCTTGCTACTCTAAGCTTACACGGTAGCATCTTTGTGTCGGACAATTGCAAGAAACACTTGCCAATTTGGTTGCATTTTCACAATACTTGTTTTTTTTCCATGGAGCACTTTAATATAGAGATAGAGATAGAACCAATGTAAAGACCTTTAAGAAGTTTTTATTCTAAGAAGATAGAGCATAGAATAATTTTCTAAGTAGGAGAACTGAAAAGGACACTAAAAAATAGGCACTTAGATGTTTTAATTTGTAAAAATTAATTCAATAAATTTTTAAAATAAAATAAAATTTTCATTGTAATAACTCAATAGAGATGTACATTAACCAAAAGAATCACCAAATAATTATTTCTATGTTTCAAAATGTATGTAAAAAAACCTCAATTTGTTAGCTTCTTTACAACATAGAACTCATTATTTTTAGAATTCCTTCATATAATAGGTGTTAATCTACTAGAAAACTATTTCTTCTAAATTCTAGCTCCAAGATTGTTTGAGGGGGCTAAAAATAGTACTACCCCTTAAATTGGCAAGGGTGACAATTAATTTGGGGCTATTGTTAGATAATAAAACATTCTTGAAAAATGAAGGAAAATTAGTGTATAATAGTCATGAGCACCTTGCCTTTGGACTTTGAATCATTTGGAGCCATAATACAATAGTTATGGCCAATATTAATAAATCAATTAGAAATGGGTAATAGAATATAATACAAGCATTTCTTGCAATTGCTCTATCATGCTTGTAGATTGAGGGTTTGGTAGTACTATTGAGTATCCATTCTAAAGAATTTAAAGCTTAAACATTAGAAGACATTTTAGGTCTCTATAGGGCCGTTTCAAGCCTGTTCCCTCATTGCTCCCTACTATTAGGGAATTTTTTTAAAAATTAATTCTTAGAATGCCAAAAAAATTGAATTTTTTTTTCCAAAAATGACGTGGCAAGGTCTCGACCACATCATCCTGTTGCGTTGTCATTGCTACAATGTACTATGGAAAGTTCCCTGCCATGATAACTCGTGGCCCTATAGAGGCCTGAAATGTCTTCTAATGTTTAAAAGAGATGTTCTTCTTGCACTCTTGAAGCTATTGGCACAAGGATTTTTTAATACATTAATTAAATGTCATTTAGAAGTTAGTAATATTAGTTGTCCTTCAACATACATTTTAAGCATGGAAAATTTTATTTGGTTACTTCTTTTTAGGTGCATCACAATCTCCATGGAATTGTCATTCAAAGAGATTACTCTTTATAGTTTAAGATATACACCTTAGTTAAGAGAATATTTGTTTTTGGAACTATTTACCTTAATTATTTTATTTAATATTACCATATTTTTACATAAAAAGTTATGAAGAACAAATTTCCAATATCCTATGGTTTTTGTAAATTCATTCATGTTTTTTCAAATGGGGTTATCTTATATATAAAATTTAGGTATTCAATATTTTCCCGCCTCCACCCTTGTCCACAAATTTTTCCTTCTCTCTACTACATATATGTATAGTGTACACACCATATATGAAACCAACAACAATCTATTAAATTCAAGTGCCATTGACCAAGTGGCAATTTTTAATAATAAGTGTCCCATTGAATACTTCAAAAACCCCATTGAAACTCTTTGGTGAGCATTCCATGCAATATGAGTGTATTTAACACATATGGCTTCAAAGATTGAAGTTAAATGGACTATAAATTCTATTTTTGTATTGTACAATTTATAGTTCATCGAACTCACTAAGATAAACCTCCATATCATGTAATGTGACAATTTTTACCACTTATGGTCAATGTCTTATACTTACACTTAATTTTTTGATATACATACTACTAATACCATGGCACAATTTCAATCAACTACCCTTCACCATAGATTTTTTTGTGGACTATGTTCATTTTATCATCTATATGAAGTCATTTATTCACATCTATAATCATTGTACTATGATAAATTTGCACAAATCCTATTTGATAAGGTTAACTTATTAATAAAAATTCCGACCATATGATGTTTTTATAAAGCCTAAGTTATATATATTAGAGTGTATAACAATCATAGATCTTATAGTAGCCCTATATGATATATAAAAAATTTCCTTTTGAATTAAATGAACCCTATGAACTCACATAGTTTAAAAAAAACAACTACATTGACCTCTACGGGAATTGTCACAAGTGTCTAATTTAATTTATAATAGATTTTAGTATTTTAAAAATTGACATGTTTAAATACCTATTTTCTTATGATCTTACATTTTAAAAATTGACTTACTAAGACAATTATTTCACACTTAATTTTTCTAGGATACAATTGTCTTAAAGATTATTGCAAGATACATTCCAAGTTTAAAGTAAAATTAATGCAATTAAAAAAAATTCCAATCAAAAAGTGTTTTTGGCTTCGCAACTAGGTTCATTAAATTTTTTTCCATTGATGAAGGGGATTTCTTAGATGAGTGTGGTTTGGAATTCAAACTTCAACTTGTATCCCAGTTTTGTGGACATGGTTCAAATTTTGTGCATTGGTTTATCCCCCAAGGATCAATATTCCCAGGGTGCACAAAATAATAAAATTCCAGCAAATGTTATGATCTCTAGTTTTGGCCTCATATTTTAAATTTTTTTTCAAAATAATTTTTTATTTCAAAATAAGAGATAGTGTTTTAGGGAATATAATTTCTATATCAATGGGTGTTTGGAAGCAAAAGGTGTCCCATAGTAAACACAATTTTGTGAGTGCAGGTAAAAAATATAATCAGTAAATTTGAAATAAAATTTTAAAAAATAATTTCTTATAGAATTTATTTATGTTTGTATGAAAGTTTTGGTCATTCCACTAGGATCAATGATGTGAGAGTTATGAAGAATTTTATTTTGCAAAGCAATCATTCCTAAAAAAAATAACGTGTAGAATCAATGTTTAACTCAATTTTCACAATTTTTCAAAATAACAATTCTATAGAAGTTTTATAATGCATGCTAGGGAAATCTTAGTGTTAGGAGAAATGTATTTCAATTCCATTTTAGAGATATTAATGACTTGATTTTTGCTTCTATCTTTTGCCAACTTCTACTCAATAATTTTTAAAGGATGAAAATCAAGTGTATGTGACTATTTTGAATTTTTTGTACATTTTCAATTCAATTCTCTAATAATGTAGATTTTGATTTTTAAATCTATAGTGCAAAATTTTTTATTGAAGAGGATTCAAAGTCATATAGTCTAGTCAAAAGTCATGCATAACATTCAATAGTAGTCAAAAAGGCTACCATCCTCCAAATGGAATGATGTGGAATATTTGGCCAAGCTTCCACAGTCATAACTATATCGCCATATATCACAAAGTGTTAGAACACTAAATACATTTTAGTTGAGTTACATGGATCACAATTACACATTGATTGCAGTGATAGAAAAATTAACTTCTAGACTTTTACATTAAATTTATAAAAAAAAAAATCAATTTATTGAGAAGAATAAATCCAAAAATTGAATTACTTCATTTTGCTTCCATAGTCATTCATAGTTAATGTTTTATATTGAGAAATCAAGCTCCTTATATACATATGGGGTGGGAGGAGGTGAAGCCCCCCATGTAGAATATATAAATTAGAATTAGTAAGAGCTCTTGAACCGTTCATAGTTAACCCTTGAAAGGCACTTGGTGTTTCCATCTATACGATCCATATTTAGCCTTATAACTCTTCAATTGTGGTTAAATATATGAATTGTGATACATTGTTATTTATGTACTATCATGATCATTAATTTAATTTGTACTGAAAAATACTGAATCAATATATTTCTGATCAAATACCACCAAATTCATAATATATAATACGGCCGCAAAGGGCTTTCACCTTCAAGGGTTAAATTAAAGCAGGAATTGTATTTGAAGTAGATTTTCATACCTCATTTAGTCATAGTAAAATATTTTTTTTCAAAAAAAGTTGAACTAAAAAAATTGATAAATTAAGTTGAATTTCATATTCAGAAATTCGTTTGAGATTTGGAGCCTTTAATCAAAAGTTATGGACAAATTTTAGAGAGGGTTTGGAACTTGGAAGGGGCATTTTCTTTCACATTTTCAAACAACCTCTCTAATTTTCGTTTATAACTTTTGATTGGATGATTGAAATCTCAAAAGAATTTTTGGAGATGAAAGTTAGCTTGATTTCCCAACTTTTCTTATTTCAAAGTTGTTTTAAAAAATTTATTCTATTATGCCTAAATGAGGTCTAAAATTCTACTTCATACATAATGTTTACATTTTGGCAATGAGCGGTCAAGCTCCATCTTCAAATTATCCCATATCCTTTGAGGGTTCATGATGGACAATAAATTTCTGTATATATGATGTCTCCACTCTCCATTTCCACAAATGTCAAAGAAATATCTCCTTCATTAAACCATCAAAATGTATTTTTGATGGTAGATGATAAAGTGACATTTTCCTTTTACCCAATGGATACTTGGGATTTTTGGCAAACGATCTTTCTTACCAATTATTTGTTGATATATTTGTTTGATCCTAAAATTAGCAAAAAATAATGGAGCACACTATAAATTGACTTCCACTATCTTGGTACTGAAGCTTGCATTAAAGATCGGTGGGTGGAGATTCTAAAAAGGAAAAGGCAGCCTCTTTGATTGCTACTGAATGTTATGTATAGCATTCAGTAGCAACACTCCCACTATCTTGGTATTGAAGCTTGCATTAATGATAGGTCGATGGATTTTGTGGATGGAGACTCCAGAGAGAAAAAACAAATCTTAGTGCTCACAATATCGTTGTTTTTAGCACAATTAGTAAACAAAAACCAAATCTAACTCACAAAGTGCATAAAGTAGGGTGCAATAAAGAGACAAATATATGTTTCTTTTTGAGATTCTATTAATGTTTAAGTAGTAGGATGAAAGGGAGGCAAATGAGGTTTCTTTTTGAAATTCTATCAATTGTTAAACAATAGGGAGAGAGAGAGAAGCAAACATAGGATTTTTTTTTAGACAAATGTGAAGTTGATACACAGGTTTCTTTTTGAGACAGAGGGAGTATGTAATAAATAACTTGTTCCTTCTCACCAGTTATCTATTCCAAAATTCCACCTAATTTAGCACAACTTCTTGTAATAAGGATATTTATTTTTAGTCAAAATCATAGTCAAAATCCCCAAAGAGCACTAGGGGCAAACTTATCTTTTGGATGGTCAAACATTTTTATTTGATTTTAACCCCTAAAGTTTCTTAACTATGTTTTCACCAAAAACACTCCAAAGATGCCATTTCTAGTACAAGTACCAAATTTTAAAAAAAATATATTTTTGAATAATGTAACCATAGGATCTTGTAGGTTTCAGAAGATGTAAAAGAAATTCAAAAATTTCTACAATGTAGATTGCAAGATATTAGATTTGAAGTGACAAAAATTCTTTCTTTAACCTTGTAAAAATTGGATAGTTGTACTTCACAAGATCACATTCATATGAAAAAATATCCAAAATTACGGTGCTTTTTTAAAATTTGATATTCAAGGCAAGTATGTTACATGCTAGAAATTTTTTAGATCATTTGGAATTGTACAACATATAAGAAAGAAATAGTAAGTAGAAAGAAGTCAAGAATGATTCGAAATACTAAATTGTTAAGAACTTAGTTATAGAATTGAAAAATGCTAATCCCGATGGTTAAAATGTTGTAATAAACAATTTTATCCTATGGTTTGTTTGTTTTTTCAAAAATATTGAAGATTGAGTTAAATAAAGGACTTCAAAGTTTACTTTAGAGTAGAGAATCCACAAACTACCCACAAACTAAAAACCCTTATAAATTTCATTTAATTAATCAAAATGAAATAATTCAAAGCTTTTGACTGACATATAAATCTAGAAAACCAATTTCAAATTTTATTTTTTGAAAAAAGTGATTATTTTTTATATGCTTGGATGAGAAAAAAACCTACATATCATACAATAACTTTTTAACCATGTAGTTAAAAGTTATGAAAATTATTGGGCCTTAAATAAAAAACTCATCACCATATTGTGTGGAAATTTTTTTAAATAAAAATAAAAACTCCATTTGTAGTGAGTTGCCCAAAATCACTATTAATATTGCCAAAAAATGTAGCTTGGTCCTCTAAGGATTAAAGAACAAATGATTTTCATGCATTTTTACGCAAAACTTTGAAAATGTGATATTCATATTAATGAGTTAAATTCAAGTCATATTATTTGGTTTTAAAATTTTATACAAGGTAGTTTATCAAAAAATTAGTATCCTATTCAATGTATTTTCTTTAAAACTTGATTTTGACACTCAAAATGTTTTTTTCATCTTTTGAGAAAAACTAACAAAGTGTAGTTTAAATAATATTTGTTTTTTTTTAACTCCTAAAAATCAACATTTCATTGAAGTTTGATGTTGAAAACTTGTGTTTTAAAATGTAGAGTGGCACAAATATTTTCTTTATATTATAATTTTCTATACTATAATGTGCTTTTATTATAAATTTTTCAGATTATTTGAGCTTGATTTGTATTTGGTATGAATTTTCTTCACTTTTCCTTCAAAAATTCATTATAATTTGATATTTTTTTAAAAAATCTGAAAATTGTGACACATTTTAGACATGTGATCTCATCTCTAAAAATTAATCTTTAATTGCATTGGTGTCCACTTTCTTGAGGATGTACAAATTGATGTTCTTATTTCTTTCTCATTATTGCTTGGATGAAAGTCATCCTAATTTGTAGAGATACTTTATCAAGATGTTGTCCTATCTAATGTTTGGATTTGGTGTTACCAAAATACATTTTTATCTAAAATTACAAACGTGGAAGTATGTTAAGCAGTTGACTAAGCCAAAACAACATTGATTCTAGTTCAAAATTGGATTTTCAAAATCAAGGTCATAGATTTAAAGCATACAAAAATTTCAAAATACCATTGTATCAAGAGAACTTTGTTCAAATCCATTCCAACAAATTTTACTCAAAAAATGATAATATTTTACTTGTAATTGAATTTAGAAGGAATTTTGAAATTTTCCTTTCCAAATTTATAAAAATATATTGGTAATAGCATTGGTGAATACAACCATACAGATCGAATCTAAAACTCAAAATCTACAACTTTTATTTGCATACCAATTCCAAAATATTCTTCCAAAAAGTACTTTATGATGGGTTTTTTCAAATCATTAAATTTGGAGAAGACTCTACATGTTTAGGGGTTGAACAAAGAGAATCCACTCATAAATAACAACAAAATAGAGTTTATATAGTGGACAATTTTAAGGGTTGACTATACGATCACGAACTTAATTTTTTTTAGGGTTAAGTCATCTTTGAGGTGTGGTTTGACTACCAATATGGAGAATTTGCATCCACATATGAGGGATATAATGGCAAAAATTCCAATTGAGCCCATCAACTTTGAAAAAGTTTGATAAACTTGTGTTTTGTGAAAGGTAATTGCTATTAGGATTGATATATATATAGATTGACTTTTGCTTCTCAAGTTGAACACAAATGTACATTCTCATATAGATCTTTATATTGTGATTCTAAAAACAAATAAGTATTTCAAGGTTGTCATTTTAGACAACCATAAATGTAACCCTTAAAGGACAAATGTTCAATGAACGAACAAAAGAATGTTTGGATAGGTTCCTAAGAAGTCAATTCAATTTTGAATGAATGTTTTTGAAAAATTTGCACAAGGTGCATACACTAACTACCTTTGTAGAAAAGAAAAAATAATTGCAAATGAAAACCCAAGTAAAAAGACATGTTGCCTAAAAAAATTTGAGCAATTTGGGCAATTTTAAGATCTTTGGAACATCCTTATCTAAAATTCTCACATTGACTTTTGAAATTTTTTATGTATTTAACTAATATGATATAGCATGAAATCATAATTTTTTTAATAAATTTTAGTCCTATAATCGCATTCCAAGAACAACCTAACTTTATTATCTATGTTGGGTTAGTTTCAAAAAACAACATTTTCTTCTAACTTCAAAAGCTATAATCTTGCAATATTTGAAGTTAAAGTTTTTTGGATTTTTTCCACATATTGCTTGGATTGAAGAAAAACAAATTTAATAGTGCACTTAGCAAAAAAAGGTTAATGTATTGTTGGATTATTTGACCTCTTTATATTATAGGATGATTTAGAATCAAGTAAACTTGTTATTTGCTTTTGAAATTTTGCAAGAATATAACTAACAAGGTATACTAATGAGTGGTATAAATCCTTGTTTTTGGTGCAGAGAATTTTTTTTAATTCAAGAAGGCTCAAAGCATATTATCCCTATCCATTAGGGCTAAATAATACTTGCGAGAATACTTGTTTTCCAAACATCAAATGTTATAACCTTGCAATCCATAAGGTCAAATGTATTGAAAATTTTCCACACATTGACATAATAGTCCACTACAATTTTGTATAGTTGGAATTAAAAAAAAAATTAATTATTTTTTGCCAAAGGTGACCTCATGCTGTAATATTTTCCAAACATTTCAAGAAGGTGTTGAGTTTACATACACATGTTTCCTACATTGCTAAAAGCAACAACATAAAAACTATGGTCAAGGAGAATTGACTCCCTTATTGCCCCATGTTGCACCTATGGAGAATATGCTGAAATTTTTTATTTGCCACCCACGATCAAATTTGCAAATTTTGATCTCATATTTGCAATTAGAGGCCCCAATTTTGTTGTGGGAGGTGAAGAAATACAAATTTTACACTAGACAAAATAGGTGACAATTTTTACATTTATCTTTGGATGGACAATAAGGGGTCAATCCTCCTTGACAAAAAACTATGGATCCAGGTTAGATTTTTTGCACCTTCTATCATATATTAACCCTCAAAAGACGAGTTGGTCACCGTGGAAATCCTTTGTTCTAGTACTCTGTGAATTTTTGGCTTATAAAAATTGCAAAAGCACTCATTAGAAGTCAAACTACTATAGACAACCTCCCCTTTTCACACAAAATTTGGAAGTTGGATAGTTGCACTTCAATCCTAAATCTTTGACATTCATCAATCGGAAAACGTCCTTAGCATCGTTTACAGGTTAAGATCAGTTTTGACAAAGAAGTGCAGAAATTGAATGTCCATGTGATTTTTTTTCCACTCTAAACCAATCACAAGATGACATATAGCACTTCTCACCCACACCAAATGGTGCAATTAGGTTGCCCCACACTAATTGCTCAACATTTCACACTATATAAATATTTACTTTTATTGTGGTGATTTTCATCAAATTTTGTATTTACTTCCTTAGGTGGCGTTGCTGAAAACTAATTAGCAATACAACACGAGCGCTAAACCAACAAAATTCTAATATAAAGATCTATTGAGAGAGACGCAGTTGCCTCCACGTGGACACAGTGAGCCACTCATGAGTCATGGGGTAACTCGACAGGATAAGACAACCTAATTGTTAAGGCAACCTAGTTGCACCATTTGGTGCAAGTAGCTGTGCTGCATAGAATCTGACCCCTCACGTCGAGTTCTTTTCTTTCTTTTCTTTTGTTTTCTAGACAAAACAACATTGAAGTTTTTAAATCAACTTATCAACGTACCAAAAAAGGAACTGTAACCGCCAGGCCTCACGAAGAGATTCGCCTGCCTCCCAACTTCATTGAGCTTCGTCTGTTTATAGACCGCTTTGACATCACTCACCTCCTAAAAAACTGTCAACACAATTTGTATGGGACTCTCAACTGAAAAAGTTCTCAAGCTTGGTGACTCCATCATGTTCGGACGAGCCAGTGCATTCACCACAGATGTCCGGATGAATCAATACCCGCGTGTTGACAGACCCAGGGAAAGCTGGAAGGGAAAATTTTAAGTTTTTAAACAATGAAATTTAATAATCTCCACGTTCATCTGTAAGTTGGTTTGAGAAAAAACAAACAAAAACAATAACAAACAGGTGTTCAAACCGCCTGACTCCCAGAATTCATGCTGATTTTTCCATTCTCCACACCCGGAAAAGATCTGTCCACAACGCCGCAGGCAGAGGGACCGCCATGCAGCAACAACTGCACTGATCGGCGGGAGTTTAGACGGAAGGGTTGTTGCGGAACCTTCAAGCGGCTTCAACTTTCTGTCAAGTTTTCCTTCAAAGACCAATGAGGTATGTGCACTTATAATCATCATAAATTATCACGGATCATAGTTTCTATTCTAAAAGGTAAGTTAGTTTCATATTGAATCTTATTGGCAATGGACTGGATGAGGATTTCTAAGCATTTTAGCATGCATTGTTTGGACACCGTATGAATAAGTTACGAATTTTCAAATGGGAGTCTTTAGGTATACATAACTTCCAAAAACCAATATTAGGCTCTCATCTTTGGTAGACTCATGTTTTAGTCAGTGTTTTTTTTGGAACAGTAGAGACTTGCATGCCCTCACACTAGTGGTGCATTTATGGAGGGATTAGTTCAGATAGGCTAAAATCGTCTGACAGTAGCGACAAATCGCCAGAAAAAAATAACCTGGTTTTAGTTGTGTACATCTTGTGTAATCAATATTAAGTTTTTTGAGACACTTTGTGGTTCAAATGAAGGGTTGTATTTTGGGGAGTGTTGATTATGGGTGAATATACCTTAGAAGTTGTATCTAATTTGGCTTGAGTTCTTACTGTATGAGCTATGAATTTTCAAGTTGAAATTGAGGTGATCTATTGTTAGACTTGTTGGACAAAATTCAAATCCTTCTCCATAGAAATTTAAAGTCTTGCATGTTTTGAAATTTGGTGTAATTATTAAATATCATGTTAAGAATCACCTCTAAAAAACAAAATGCAAAAAGATTTTTTCCTATAAATTTTATTGCAATTTGAAGGCGATGCACTTGAAATCTAATTAAGAATTCCTTGCAACCCTTCACCGCACAATGTGTGGTCATTAAGGTAGGTACACCCACAATTGCCTTGTGCTTAAAAGCGCAGTTTAGAAAATGCTCCAAAATGGTCTCAATATGTAGTAGAAATTGAAAGTGATTGAGTATGGCAGGTTTTGAAAACTGTGATTGTCATTAAGAGTAGGTGTAAATTGTATTAAAGAGTTGCAGAGGATGCATTCTAGTGGCGCTTGAAGAATTCCAAACTATAGACAAATTCCAATGATGCTTTCAATCATTGACAAATTTTTTATTTACTTCTTTATTTTCAATTTTACAGGATTTTCACATTTATAATTGCGCAATTAGAGGAGTTTTTCTATTCCTCCTGACACCTAGGAAGGGGGATCTTCTAAATGTGACTGAGCGCTTGTAGGGCTACCTATGAGCTCTTTCCAATACTCTAGTGTCAAAACTTCTGACCCCTACAATGTTCTTACAATTGCACAACTTCAAAAAATTAATTGTGTTTTTCTTCATTTTGCACTAACTTCCTAAACTTCTTGAACCCAGTTCTTGCAAATTAGCCTTCACATTCACTGCAATCCAATTTGTGGCGCTTTTGGGTGTATCCACCTTAAATGGTGATACAAATTTTTGTTCTCATCACAATTGAATTGGTAGTTGAACTATGCAATTATTGTGCAATAATTGGCAAATGGCAATGGTTGTTGTGCAGTTCTTAGATATGTGCAATAAATTGATGGTTTAATGTAGAAGTGTTCCTAATTCTTACTTCTAAATGTCTGATATTCAATCATTGAAAATTCTAGTAGGTATCCTTATGGATATTTCAGATATTTCTACCTTACTTCAACAAATTTGTTTAAAATAGTGCTACGAGCCTTCTAAGGAGAATTTTTATTTTTTCCCTACAACATAGCTTGTCAAGAACATTAAATCTGCCCCCCTATTTTGGACTATTAGTTTTGTAATTTGAGACATGTACTACCACCCAAATTTGGTGTTTAGGATTACAAATATTAATTCAAAAATTTCAAATTTTATCATCCATAATGAATAATTTGTTATTGCATTTTCCCTAGGTTAACCCTTAAGCACTTTGACGTCCAATTTTTGGACAATGAACATATTCATATTCTTGTTTCTTTCTCATCATTACTTAAATGAAAGTCATCCTAATTTGTGGAGATACTTTATCAAGTTCTTGTCCTATCTAATGGTTGGATTTGGTGTTAGTAGAATACACATTTTTCTAAAATACAAATGTGGGAAGTATGTCAAGTGGTTGACCAAGCCAAAATTGCATTGACTCTAGTTTGAAACTAAATTTGCAAAAATAAGGTCATAGATTTAAAGAATACAAAAATTTCATAAAATCACCATGTCAAGAGAACCTCATTTCAAATTCATTCCAATAAGTTTTTTCTTCAAAAATGATAATATTTTGTTTGTAATCAAATTTAAAAGGAATTTTAAAATTTTCCTTTTAAAATTAAAAGAATATTGGTGATAGCATTGGTAGATCTAACTGTATGGATTGAAATCTAAAACTCAAAATCTACAACTTTTATTCATAAATCAATTCCAAAATAAGGTAGAAACATCCAATTCCGTCCCTGTACCTAATCTTTGTTCCATAGAGTGCCCTTAAAGTATCCCTAGAGTTCCATTAATGTGTTTTACACATGTTTAACTTTATTTTGCTAACACACTTGAAGGACACATACTGAACTCTGATTCATTGATAGCTACTTTTTGCGCAGTTTAGTTTTGGATGCACCTATGGGATAGTTCTAGTGGTCTAGGCAACCAACACTTTGAAAAATCATAAAAATTACATACAATGTTTGAAAAATCTAATTTTTTTTTTTAATATTCAAGATTTCCACTTGCATATACTCCAAAAATATTACTTTTAGAAAAATATGCCTCTAACTTCTCCGGACGTTGAGGAGTTAAAAGTTGGAGTGACTTTGAAGCTCCAA
This sequence comes from Climacium dendroides, assembly GCA_950106755.1. Lineage (NCBI taxonomy): Eukaryota > Viridiplantae > Streptophyta > Bryopsida > Hypnales > Climaciaceae > Climacium > Climacium dendroides. The sequence continues at coordinate 37,278,686 of OX467084.1, forward strand.
GTTTCTCTCATTCCTAAGAAGGTTCCGTCGTAGTCGTACTGTACCGTATAGTGGAGTCCTACTTGAGCCGCCCCGGCAAGGTCTCCCGGAGACTGGATCTCAGTTGCGGAGAACTCTCTGGGAGCTTTCCGCAGGAAGACGACGACGAAGTCGCGGTTCCGCAGCTCCGTCACCGCTCTTTGGCGGCCAAGGATATGCCTGCCTTTCAAACTTTCGGCTTGGTACTGGGAGACAATTCTTCTCCCTGAGCTTCTCCTTTGAAGTTTGAACTTCCAGTTTTGCCAAGCTAGCTAACAACTGACTCGCTTGCCTGGTGATTAAGTTTCTTCTCCAGCTTTCTGCTAGCTTAATTTGTGGTTCCATATGCATGTTATCAAAGATGAATACTCTCAGAGATTCCAAAGGGTCACTAAGATAGGAGCATTCTAGTTCTGTGGCAGGAGTAGCTAGCACAGGGAGAGAATCCTTGTTTCAGTTAATGGAAAATCAGAAGTTTGGGGAGCATTAGGAACTTGGGGATCAAGAAAAAGCGGCAATTTAAACAGGAAAAGAAAGTGGCCAAAGTTTTCTCTGTTGGCAAACTAGGAACCAGAGATATAACCAGCGATTAGATACCAAAAATTATTAGCCATTAATTCATCAATGTGGTTTTTGATGGAGCAGGTTCCAGGCCGGGGTTTAAGAATGAAAACCACAGAGAGGTGTCATGATTTCTAGCTTTGTTGGGCATTGCATAGAGCGACAGGTTAACTTCGCAAAAGTCGTGTTGAAATCAATGGCGTGAATCTGACCAGTCCTGATCGAGTTTCTATATCATAGAAATACGTAACGCCTGGTGTCAGTGGCTGGAGGTTGAAGGTGAAGGTTGTTCTTCAAGGGCTTTGCAGGTTGGAACTTTAATCAGCATTTGCGAGAACCGGATATTCGAGTTCAGATTTGTTCCTCTTCTTTTACACTTCTGATACATTTGTCCGTAAGGTATGTTAAAGCCTACTAGGATTTAACATTAAAGCCCACGCAGATTCAATTGCATTGGGAGGCTTTCTCCACCTGGACCTGGCTGAACAGCTTTGAGATTTCATCAAATATTTTTCACCATGAACTTACTAATGAGTGACGACTTAAATGAAGAACTGCTGCAAGAAAGGCTGCAAATTTTGTTGCATCGTCTGAGGTGGTCTTATGTCAATTTATGGACGCTCAACCCTCGAACAAGGTATGTTTCATCACTCAAACATTCTCCTTCAATCTCTATTGTTTACTGTTTTAATTATATTGCTCAGATCTAGCTACACCACCATGCTTTAGAGGCTTTTAATTAATTTGGAGCTCACAAACCTAAACACATGAACATGAGGTCATTATCCATGATACTGATTTCATGTACTTACACACATTACTCTTCGTTAATCAGTTGATAAACCATCGTCAATCTCTGCAAGTATAGCGTTGTCGCGTTGAGCCTGAGAGCTGTGGTTCTAGTTGAAACTGCGGCAGGTTCACTTAAATCCACAATTGTAGACATGAGGTTTATTTAATGATCGTCGTGATTTGAAATGAAGCCTTGTGACTTTAGTTACATATAATTAACGCCTTACGTATTTATACGCAATTACAATTACAATAATTTACATATACTGTACATGTTCATATTCATATACACTTGGCGTTTTGGGACCACGAATTAATCATGTAATTCAGTCCATTCGTGGCTAGCTGGCTGCTATAGCCCACGTGAATACATTCTTCAGATCTAGATCGCAAAACTAGAGAAACTTTGCATCAGAATGGCACGTGTATCTAATGAACAGTACGTGTTCCGAGTCTTCTCTCGTGAAGCAGTCCTCATGAGACGACTGGACCCTGTTTGAGAGCACTGCTTCCCAATCTGCAGCAGCTTTGAATTCTCTTTCATAATATTGGTTTCATTTGTACTGACGATGTCAAGCTCCTGATCATCTCTATTCCCTCAACATGACTTTTGTGGCTGTGGCGCAAAAGCACCGAACTAACTAATTGGAATGGTAACTTTCGATCGATAAAAAGTAAAATCCAGCCATAATTGAAACATCCAGCTAGGTGCGCAGAGCTTCAAAAACTAGAACTTCTGTGGATTTCAGATTGAGGAAAATCCTCGATTACATGCTTAGAATTGAGAGTGATTGAGTTAAATAATCATCGATCAAGTCTGTTGATTAGCTGATTCAGATATGATTGATTAATCAAATTGGATGATGTCAATGTGCTAGGCTGCTAGAATGGAAGAGAGGGCACTTTGAAGTGGTAAATGCCAAGGCAGGGGCTAGGGAATATGCGCAGCTCTTCTACACAGCATACGAACCTTGCTGTTTCACTCCTGGAGTTGGGTAAGCAACTCTTGGCATTCGTATTAATTCGAATCTTCATACACGTCAATTTCGTTAAATGGGCGGTGTTCCGGAGCTTGAAAGCTGAAACGTTTAATCTAAACTTGACACAAATTTTTTCTAAGCTTTGTGTAGATGAAAGTCACAAATTCTGGCGCTTGGAATAGCGCAAATTTAACGAAATTGACGCCATATATGTCCAGACATATTTCACTCTCTGCAGACTACAATCTTATGCATTGAATTTTACCTCTGAGTAAGCTCACACATATATGTATCCTGACCATATCTTGATTCGGATAATCATGAATTGTTCTGCAGAGCTATTGGAAGGGCTAATCTAGAAGGGAAACACATCTGGTTAACTGGTGATGCTGTCTGCCAACATGCTGGCTCAGTAGAGCAATCGCAGTTTCTACAATGTGCCGAAATCAAGGTCAGTGCTAGCTGAAACTTAAAGTTCGATAAATCCTTGTGCACCAACTGTGCAAATTACTCAAGGTAGAATGATTTTGAAGTTTAAGTTATACAAGTTTCTTACATGTAATGTAGGTCAAAAAGCTGATTTGAGGCCGGTGTAACAGTCTAACTTCTTTGCAATGAAATCTCTGATCTTCATCGACCTGCGTTCCGGCCAAAAATACATGAAATCTCTTCATTGTCCAGACCGTGGCTTGGTTGTCTTGTATGGTTCCGTTTTTTTAATGCAATGGTGCTTTCCATTTGTTCAAACAAACAAAAAAAAAAGTGAAAAAAAGTTCCTCAAATGTGTGAAACCTGCTTAAATATATTAACTTAAATGTATGTGTTGAAATAAATTACTGACAGTGGTGATTCCCATACTTGTGGTCAGACAACAATGTGCATTCCTTGGCTCGACAGTGTCCTCGAAATCGGCACCATCAATTTCGTAAGTAACTGAACTTGTGACTGTCCTGAGTGTGGTTCATTAAGTACAATTCCGGACCGTTTTTGTATCGAAATTACATATACGCCCTGAACTACAGTATTAAAATACATGTTGAGCCGTACACACACGGTTCGTTCTTTCAGTGCAGTGGCTCCCTTCCATCGGCCACGGAATAACCTTAATTCTCAACCAACGAATTGCTGCTAATTTTGGGAGCCACTATTGATACAGTGACCATCTAAATTTGAAACAAAATCAGCGGGAACTGCCTGAAAGCCTTCTTTTTTTCCAACATTCCTCTTTTTAGTTGAAGAACGTGTTGGATTGGAGAGAAAGTATAACATGTGTGTTGTACGTGATTAGAAAGTAATTATTTTAATCTGATGGCAATAAGTAAAAGTTGATTCTTTATTCTCATATAAAAGATTGAAGAATCACTTATTTTCACAAAACCTGACAAATACCACATGTGCTTGCTTTGCTGTGCGTTGCATGATGTCATGGTTGCAAGGGCTAAATTACGGTGGTAAAACGTCAAAAAATTACAAGAAAATGCCAATTACAGTACTGTAATCGTTTCAAATCCTGGTATTATTGAGTTACCGTATTTACTCACAGCCACTCACTCATATTAAGATAATACTGGCCAGTGGACCGACCCACATTAACCGACAGTGTTCCTTCGTGGCTTCTTCATGTCCATATATACTATTATACTTATCTTCAACTTCTTTTCAGCAGATTCCCTTGTTGTTGAGTGGACCACTTGATGCTCTTTCTATTATAATACTCCTTCTAAATTTTCCTTGACCTGGGTGACTGGTCAGCTAAAATGTGCCCGTGATTTGTTCCCTGGCACGTGCTTGTCTTTCTCGTTGCATTTTTCTTCCTTTCTTTTTCTTTCTTTGTCTTTGTATTGATCACTGCAAATGACTCGGACTTCTTTTTTTTTGAAACATGGACAATTTCAATTGATAATGGGAAAAAGTACAGAAACCAGAGGGCAAGCCCTCGGCGGAGTCAGACTTATTATTGCTTTTTAGAGCCTATTCTTTGCATTTGGAGCAGTCTAGGGATTCTCGTTTCTTGAGTTCCAAAATATGAATGCTCGTTCTCAGTAGTGGTTACGGAAACGTGACTTAACTTAGTGCAAAGTTTAGGGTTTGGGCTACCATTGATCACTTGTGAAGCTTGAAAATGAAGATATGAGCCCCTAGCCAAAATGTGATCACCAGTACTAGATTTTGAATGCTGATCTATTTGCCACTAAAGTCTGGTAAGAATACTAGTTCTGTGAGTCTGCGAACAAGCTCCTTTGCCTCTGATAGATGACTTGCGAGGTTTTAGATGTAGATTTAAGGTAATGATCATGTTAACTAAAGCCGCAAAGACTGACTTTTAAGGATATTGATACCTAATGTAGTTGAAATGATGAATGAAGTATTTTTGAAGAGATTCCTTGTGGCTATCTCTTAAGTCCTAATAGGCTGTGGATTTAAAATAACGTTTTTTTGACTAGAATGCGTCGATTTCCGGTGGTGTCACAAAGCAGCTGTCGCTACACTAGTTCTGTTAGTTCTTTGCAACACGTCAGACTAGCTTCAAGTTTTGCTAACCTAATATTTTTTGCTTACAGTACAACTCTTGTTAGCCAATACAACTCTTGAATATTCACAGGGAGATTATCTCTAGTCCAGTCCCGGTGAACTTCGCGTTGCCCAAAGGAAAACCTTTGTGTCACTGATTCCCTTGTTAGCCGCTTTTCCGTGATCCCCCCGTTTCTGGTGCAAGTCTTCTCCTAAACTTCTGATATTCCCTTGAGGAAAACAAGGAATGAATTCTTCGCTTTGAACTTTTAGAGCAAATGAGGTAGAGCTGTCGGTTCCCGATGGTTTCATAACTGTTCTTCACACAGCAGAATTCAGTTCCAAAATGCAAGTTGAACAAATCGGTCCTTTTGTGACCAAATTCCATTCCTAGCGTCTCCTTGTGTCTCCTATTCTTGACAATGGAATTCTTCAGAAGTGGACATTTTGGATTTCTTTTTGTGTCATAACCGGTACCGATAGTTTCTAGTACTGCCAGTTTCTGGGATCATACTTTGGGGGGGGGGTAGTCGATACAAATCGTGAAAACTTGAATTTGAGGCTATGATTTTCATTTGATTCCACTAGGTGCCGGAGAATTTGGAGCTGACAGATCGAATCCAGCAAGTGTTAGCCAACGACCTTCTGTCTGTACCGCCGGCCGAATTTGAGCATGCGTCGACGCAAACTGGGCCTGCAGCTGCTACCATGTTTCCCGGTTTCCACCACCAGGACGCCGCACCTCGTGTAGACCACCCCACGAACTTGGCCTTGCAACAAGTGTGGAGGTATATGTCTAAACAGTCTTCCCAGTGAGACTAGATTCAATGGAAACACTAATCCAGGGACACTTCTTCTGTTTTGAGTTTGTTTCTTGTTGAGAAATGATTGGTAAAGGGATCCAATTTGCATCTCAAAATGCGGCGTCTGGGTACTGGATGTCAAATTAGAATTCCACCCAAGTCATGTACCTACTGTAGACATTTTCGTTTTGAAATGTAGTCCATGGGTACATAAGCTCGAAATTGCAATGATGGTGGTAATAGGTTGGTTCACCTTATTGTTGAGGTGATGGACGTCTCTTCATTGTTAATTGATATATACATATTTTGTTAGATTTTAGGAAAGTTCTTTAGGATTATTAGCAATTTTAGATGTGCGTATTCAAATTTTGTAGTACAAAGGAAAAACAATCTTGTTTTATTTTTAAACAATCTTTGATATATATGAAAAATCTGATTAGTTGTTAGAAAAACATAATTATTGTTGATTTCATGGAAATTCATGACATTGACACTTTTTGAATTGGATGCCCTCAAATGTAAATCTACACCATTCATAGTATTTAGAGCTTTGTGCAGTTGAATGTCAATTTGGCTCTCTGAAGCACAACAATATAACAAAATGTACCTTATTTACGTTTTATGTTAGGAATCCTAGGCTGCCAGTTAGTGAATGTAGCAACTGAACCGCTACACTGAATCCATTGGGTGTCCCTTGTTCATGTCTAACTGGCGTAACACGCATTAGCTTCATCGTTCAAGCGTGACATTCATAGCCAGACCCATATCACAAATGTAGCTAACAATTTAGCAATGCTTCTACCAAAAAAGTATGGCTACAAAAATTGTGATTGCCACAGTGCTAAGTTTGAAAATTCAGCACATTTAACATTTTGGCTTTTCAGCAATTTGGGCTAACTAAGAAAATCACATTAGAGACCATTGATTTTCCACTAGAGTATAACTAACCAGTTCTTGAAGATCAGGCAACTTGGATCAGGTCCAGTGTTTACAAATGTGGCTAAACTTCTACCGCAAAAGACCTATAAGTAACTGAAAAGAATAGAAATATCAGAGTTGAAATTTTTAGCACATTTTGCTATGACCGTTTTTAGCAATTGGAGCTCACTTCTGAAACTGATTGCATTTGGGACTACGTACTGATCAGGTCAGCAGACAACCTCAGTTTAAGCCTGAACTCGGACATTTCAGAACTGCAACCGAATGCGTGTCACACTGACACTGACATGGTGGAGGAGAATCTGGCCTTCGGATTTGGACAAGAAGCAGGTGGAGCTGCTGTGAGGCCACAGATTGTTATAAACCAGGCTGTGAATCAGAGCCGTGGACTAATGACTGATCAGTACAGGTCTCCAGTCTCTCATTTTATGTTTTTCACCAGGATGGATCCTCCAAAAATCTAGTTCCGTCAGGCTATCAATTCTGGCGAATTTCGCAAAATATTTCTGTTACTTCTGTAACTTCAATAGAATGTCTAACAATTTACGAACACATTTCAACGAAAACACTATGGCTGGCTAAATAATCACATTTTCTACTTGAATTTCCAATAGGCTTATAGTTAGATCCAAAAATTTATAAAAATCTGGGGATTCTTAAGTTAGTCTAAAATGGAACTGTTGCAGGTCCTTATGGTCCGGTGGCGGAGAGGGCGAGGGTTCGTCTGCAAGGACTTACAGTGTCTCTCCAGAACTGCAGCAGCAGATTCATACTAATCCAGGATTCTTACCAGATGACAGGTACTGCTGTAAAACTGCCCTGGTTTCTTGCAATTTTTTGGATTGGTTTTGAATGTTGTGAGGAGAATTTTGAAAGGGGGCAGTAACGTAACTTAGGGGTTAAACTTTGCGCTAAAGTTCTGTGAAGTAGTCCCGTTCCTTCCCGTTGTAATGAGTGCTTTGTAAGTGAAATCTAGTTGGCTTTTCATTCTATGTTCAATTTTTACATTAGCTCTGACCCCCTAATGTCGGATGGAATTCATCAGGCGGTAGAATGTCTGATCAAGTACTGTCCCCGGCAGTCTTTGTCATTCACGAGAGTTCTCATTTGAAACTGCTCAGTGCATGTCCTTCCACTTCTGAAGTAACGCCAATTGAGCGACTGAAGGTTAAACGGTTAACTTCGAATCTGAGAGAATTTGGTGATAAAAATCCGCCGTTTCCAGAGTCCATAATATTCTAGAGAATCCTGATTGAAAACCCCCTGAATTGGCATGAAAAGGGATCTCTAAACCCTAAACCCTTGAGTAAACCCATCAGCCATTGTTTTCACATGTGAAACATGTCAAAGCTTTGATTTTAGTTCTTTTGCTCTGATCTGCCATGATTTTGCTTCAAACAACTCTTATTAGGCACTATCCCTAGTACGTTACGCAAGAATGTTATGGCTGATTTATACAGTAGGGTACAAGTTGGTGAGATGCTCCAATGTACAGTACAGTACAAAGTCTTGTTATTGGCATTGTTACTAAGTCTTATTATTGGCTGTGACATGCACTCTCAGAACGTCAACCTCAGGCACACTCCACAGCCAGTTCCCAGGCCCCCGAAACATCAACCAAATAAGACGAACGAATTCCTGCGGCGATCAATACGATATCCAAAAATACCACACCTTATATGAAGCTCAGGAGATGCACCACCAGTGGCGACAACAACTGAACTCTACATCCGAGCTGGCTGCCAATACGGGCGCCACAGACGCCACCCATCTGCCGGCTGGACAGAATTTGCCATTTCAGGGATCATGGCAACGTGATACCGGTATTATTACTTCGCCCAATTGGCAGATACCAAACCCAACTGACCATACAAAGACACCAACTGGTACCCGCAGCAATGTGAAACTGGTGAACCAGGTGTCTAAATTTGCTGGGCCGTTGCTGAGAGGACAGTCAATGTCTGCACTGGAGTTGCTGAAAGACGTGGATAAGTACCAAAAAGAGGCTGTGGAGGTTTTCAATGTGCCGAACGACTTGAAGCCTGGTCATGTTATGCGGGAGCCTCAAAGGCCAACTCACGTGCAGGTACTGCAATTCTCCTGTGGGTTTTAGAGGTTGTCGTCTCTTGGATTTAGTCAGTATTTGCCGTTGAAATATTTGGTTAGGAGACCACCGTTGTATTCTGTAATTGACAGAGATCTGATTCTAATGCACGAAAGAATCCATTACTTGGGTAGGGTATGGAAAAGCTGTGAAGATTCAAAGATTGCTGGTAGATAGCCTAAACCAACGCAAATTTTAGTGTTGCGTTGATGTACATTTTCAACTTAAGCTATTTGTCTTCATTGCGTAGATTTTGGGGTGTCGCATGTAGGTGTATCTGAACTAGTATTTTTATAGTCAGTTTTGTTGTTTTGTGTGATTTCGAGCACCAGAATTGTGACATTCAAGTGCATAAAGCTCTAGAAACTCAGAAACTCAGAAATTTAGATCTAAGTTTCTCCACATGCGTCTAGAAATGTGCTAATGTCGTGACTGTCTCGCACTAACGAAATAGCGAAATCGACATTTTCTACCGTGATTCATCTCCTTCAGTCCTCACATATTTGAGACTTGACATGGAGATTTGGACATTCTTCTTTACACTGGCAACTTTTTGACATGCCAGTTTGATATAGTTTACACGGTTACCGATTCTTCACTTCAGTAGAGAACATAGTCAGGAGCCTTGTTGAAAATGTTAAAATTTTCATTGACTGCAGATCACCAGACCCAGCCCCAAGGGTCATCGAAGGAGCTTGGGAGTGGAGCTGGCCAGCTCCAGTGGAGCTGTTCATGCTGGGCATGAAGAAGCCGCTGCCAACCATATGTTGGCGGAACGGCGCCGCAGAACAAAGCAGAAGGAGAATTTCACTACCTTGAGAAAATTGGTCCCCATCATCTCCAAGGTAAGGGAAATCCGAAACCCTAAAACCCTAGCCCCTAACCTTGAAGTGCTCAAATTAAAGATAGCAACATCACTTCTGAGAAATCATAACAAATTCCATAACATAGATTGCCTGTAGAGGTCCCTTTCCCATCCTTGAAAGCTTCTTCAACAAATTTTAGTTGGATGTAGTGCTAGAGCTTTTCAAAATATTGAACACATTCAGCACCCATGGGGTGGATGGTTGAGGATTTAGGGCTTAATTGTTTTGCAACTACCTAGGTTTCTGATGTCTCAAATTGTTGTTGGTTCTTTTGATCAATTGTTGGAAATGATTGGAAATTTTTGAGCAATTGGTTGTAATGAATTTTATTTGATAAAAAAATCAGAAGTGATGCTTTTATGTTACTAGGTGATTAGCTATTACTTGCATAAACAATCAATTCAATTTTATCTAAGGTAGAGGTACCTAATTCTAACACGTACTTAGATGCTACACCCTAACTTGCACGCTGAGTACTTACTGATTTTTGAAAATGCACACCGTAGCAACATTCAAACGCATGTAAATTTGAGGTTTTGTACAAACTTGAATCCCTGTAACTTTGGATATGACATCCAAATTATACATCCTCAGGTGTGTTGGAACCCTCTTTGTTAATAAAAATTTGATTGTTCTAATAATGTTCAGAACAGTGAACTGTCGGCCCTGAATGCTGGGTATGACTTCCTCAATGTAAGGAACATTAATTTAATCGCCAATTTCGTTAAATTGAAAGAAATTCACCCCTTTGCACACTTTTCAAGGCAGGTGTCTTAAACACAAATCTCAAAAGACTTTGCTCAGTCTCAACTTTGAAGATTTGTCATCAACTTTGTAAACACAAATCTCAAAACACTTTGCTCTCGTCTTTGAAGATTTATCATCAACATTGTTAATTGGACACAACAATTATGAGCCCCCCAAAATTGTGGCACTCAAAGCTCAAAGCTTAACAAAATTGTTGTTGTTCTGAATGAAGGCAATTGAGCGTCACAATTTTGACGCTCTGAATCACGCCTATTGAACAAAATTGACATTGATTTCTTTTGTTGTTGGTTGGTTGCAGGCGGACAAGGCTTCCACCTTGATCGACGCAATAACATACCTCAAATTACTGCAAACCCAAATCCTAGAATTGGAGGCCAGCAAGGAGGACATTGACCAACGGTGTGCAATTCTGGAGGACAGGTGCAAGGGACTGCGAGAACGGAACGAGGAGCTTGTCGAAATGCTTGCCAAGGACCAGCCACCAGGCAGCGCAATCCAACTGAACCTCGTCCATTTGAACCTCAAAGCTGTGAATTCCAGTAAGGATCTAGAGTTTTGATCGATCTGTGCTCTCACTACCCAACTTTGATTTGTTGCAGTTTTAGGGTCTAGGGTTTAGGGTGCGAGCATGTATCTGCACTTCATGTACCTGATGTGAGTGATGTGAGGGTCAAATTTGGCATACATTAGGATTAGGTTTTGGTTTTGTTTTTTTTGGTCAAAAGTGTCACACATCATCTTGTGATTGGTTTAGCGTGACACGGACCTTTCACAATATGATGTGGACGACTCTCTTTGACAAAAGTTCAATTTAGGTATCTTAGAATTTAAGTATCTTAGAACACTTAGGGATTGAAATTGCACACATCTTGGTCACGAATTTAAGGGACATTTTATTTTTATTTTATTTATATTGATGTGCACATTTGCATGTAAGCTTTGTTTTTTCTAGTGGTGAATGCTAGCTTGAAACAATGGATTAGTGGGACCCTTAATAAAGAGACTCTCCAAGTACGCCCAACTACTTGGAATGGTTAGAATTATTTCTTTATTTTTCTTTCCCATGAAATTGCATGTGTTTCATGTGGGAGTGACAACTTTTAAATGTGAGACTCACCAACATGAGTGTTGTGGTCAAGTGCTATTTTAGCATTAAAAATTTTATACTCCCATTGTCTCTAAATAATTCCGTGATTTCTATTAGGAAACTGGATGATTATCACATTTATTTTGATACAAAAGGAGTACTTCAGTGCCATTGTGAGCTAAAAAGGATGAAACTATGTGTAAACTTGAGAGCTAGTCAAATTTCTATGGGGCAAGGTTGAGGAGCTTATTTTGGTTACTTTCAGGTGGAGTGCTGTAAAACTGCTACATGTGCATTTTAAAAGGACATACTGAGTATGTGTATTGACCATGTGAAATCCCATGAAATCCCCATTTTGTTCTGAAATTTGACTTTGTATTCATGTTGTTATTGTTTACTATGGTATGAAATTGTAAATAAATAGTAGTGTAGTCAAATGCAATAAGGATGCAAAAAAGACTCTTGCCTCATCGATAAACAATGTCTTGCAATGGAGGTAGCTACAACTAGGGGTTTTTTTTTCATTTTTTAATAAGTGCGAAAGTGGCGATGTAAAATGTTATAGTGGTGCTCCAAAATTCAACATTCATCTACATATATACCACATTAGCACATATTACATGTCTATAATTTGGTTTTCATTCACAATTTGGCGATTTCATCCCATATTTTTTTTTAATTTGAAGTTTTTTGGCAATTTCATCCAAGATTTTAGCATTCTTTTACCTAGGTTATTTTTTTCCGGTGCAATCTTGCACCAAAAAGCCCCCCCCAAAAGCCATGGTCACAATACCAATCTTGTGAACATTTCTTGATTGGATAACAATACTAAGACATTGTAGAGTATGATTCCTAGCAATGTTTGGGGAGAACCACTCGTTAGTTCATTGTTAGCAAGTGCCTTTGGAAAAAAAACTATTTAGAGTGTGAAAAGAGAAGATCCAAAACCAAACAAAAATCGAGAGCACTAGCAACCACTCAATGTGCAAAAATAAAAGGTGGTTATATAGCCACTTTTTTGACACTCACTACAAGAGCCACTTCACATTACAATTTGGCAAGAAGTTGGAAAGGCAATCAGTCTTCCAGCCTTTCAACATTCAAAAAGCAATCCACATCTACATTTTAATGTGAAAGCTAAAGTAATAGGAAGTTGCACAAAGTAGTGGTCCTCCTCATAATATTACCGTACATGTAGGTCAATTTTGGGACCTTATTGCTGAAATAGTTTAGTTTCTGTATTTAGACAATTCATCAACTTGATTTGGATTTCTTGACTTTCAGCACTTTTACTTTTTCTAACTCTTAGACATTTCTAATTCTAAATTGATTTTTTCTATTTATGTATAAATGTGTTCCTTTTCTCTAAATTTTCTGACGAATAATTTTCGGATATCTAGAATGAGCAACAATGAATTTTTTTTTCAGATTTTCAGAAATAGTTGTACAATTTTTAAAATTCTAGACACGATCCACATTTTCCCTACACCTGACCTGCACATGCTCTTGTACGGTTGCAGAGAGGGTAACAGTAGCCATTCCGTCACTTCCGTCAGCCGTTCCGTCACTTCCGTGAGAGAGACAAGCAGAGGCGAGTCAGGCTGACACCATCATGTTGTCCAACTATTTTGTAAACCATGCTGCCCACTCTGCCAGATTCTACACCAAATGGTGCAATTGGTTTGCCTTAACAATTAGGTTGTCTTACCCTGCTGAGTTACCCCATGACTCATGAGTGACTCACTGCGTCCACCTGGAGGCAACTGCGTCTCTCTCAACACATCTTTATATTAGGGTTTCGTTGGTTTAGCTCCTGTCTACATTAAATATTGATGAAAATCACCATAGTAAAAATAAATATTTATTTAGTGTGAAATGTTGAGCAATTAGTGTGGGGCAACCTAATTGCACCATTTGGTGTACCAGCTGCAGAAAAATTTCGGCAGTGAGGCCTCCAGGAGAAGTGCCGTGGTGCAAGGACCTTCCTTCCAAACCCCTCCGGAAGAGTTTTGGTGCCAGGCAGTGGTGGCAGGGACACACACATTAGCTACTTTGTTCCTTCCTCCTTCTCTAGTATGAAATCCAACTTGCATGTGCGACCAATCACAGCAAAAAAATGTACATTGTCTCTCATGTGAAGCAGTTCTAAGAGCACCACCACCCGTCCTCCAAAACGGATGGCCTCTTAAGAGGCGCCTCTTGGAAATGAACTTTGGCCTTCATATGAGGGTGGTTTTGGAGGCCTCAATTCGGCCTGCAAAACAAGAAAAAACAAGTCGCACATTGCTCTCCACAATTCTAGCAAGTGGTTCACGCCGAGTTGTTGTACTCTGGTTGTAAGTCATATGGCCTCTTAAGAGGCCATGGGTGGGACAAGCCTAGTAGCTGGATGCCAAACCTGACCAAGCCCGAGGTCAAGACCGCCTACATTTTGCAGGATGGATGACCTTGCTCTAAGAAACCAGAGATTTTTGATGTGTAAGTTGAAGGATTTGAGGTGATGTCGAATTTAACAATCCTTGTTTTGAAGTTAACAATGACATCCAATGTAAAGTCATTGTTGACATAAAAACAAGGGTTGTTAAATTCGACATCACCTAAAATCCGTCAACTTAAACATCAATTGTTATATTAAATGTCACCTAAAACAAATTTTTTTATAGCAACTCTTAGATTTTAGCCACTTGCCATTTTGAATCTAAGGTTGATATTTGGGATACTTGAGTTAGGTATGTTCTTGGATAAGGTGGATACTACTTTAGAGTTGGCTATTGAAAGGCTTGAAGTACTTAGATAAGAGGGGAGATATTGCTTTAGGGTTTAAGGTTGATATTTGGGATACTTGAGTTAGGTATGTTTTTGGATAAGGTGGATATTGCTTTAGAGTTGGCTATTGAAAGGCTTGAAGTACTTAGATAAGAGGGGAGATATTGCTTTAGGGTTGGTCGTGGTAGTCAACTCCTACTTCTTCATTTGTGTTTGTCCAAAGAAGGCTGCCATTATGTGAACCCAAGAGCATGAGTACATGAACCTAGAAGACTATATACCTATTTTATAGGTGTCTTTGATTATAGAAACCTTTCATGATTATAGTGTAATTATGATATAGGTACCTATATTACATGTGTTTATATTATAAACACCTTCAATGGTTGTAAATTTGTAGTATATATATATATATATATATATATATATATATATATAAACTAGGAGATTGTAATAAGGAGAGGATGCAACCAATGCCCTTTGAAAAATTCTAAAGACAAATTATCAGGGTAATCCCAACAATTCCCAAACATTGATTCCTAGCATTAATCCTTTAAATGAGGTTATTTGTTTTACTTCTTCATTTGTTTTTCTTGTTACAATGAGATCTCTTAGATTGTGTGTCCCCCAATTGCATTCATGGTACCGTCAGAAAGTTCTCTTCAAGGAGGGGTGCACAAACTTTGTTTTATGGTGTTCTGACTCGTGGTAGAAGAAATGTTGAATTTCGAAGTCTTTATTTATGAATTTATGAATTAAAAAATTAGAAAATTCCTTTAACTTTAACTTTTATTTAATTAAATTGTGGCAATGGCTCAGGGATACACTTGTACCATTGAGAACTGTAGCTTTGCAGCCTCCTTTGATTGGAGGCGCCCGTGGGGCCCCACGAAAGCGCTCGTTCCCATCACGCTCGTCAGTTGTCTCCGCGCCTCTCCTTTCAGTGTGTCTCTGTTTCCTCAGGCGTTGTTGCCGGTGCGCCATTGCGACCCATTCGCGCGCTTCACGACTCATCCTTCTCTTCGCAATGGCCACCGCGACTCTAGCAGCTTGTACTTGTGCCAAGATCACCAGCACCAGCGGCACCTCCTCCACACCCCCCAAAACTGTATTGCAACAACACGTTCGCATTCGCGATGGCAGCCCCCCGTCATGGAACCAGAGAACGGGGCCATTGCGCGTGGCGCAGCAACGGACGGAACCCGAGCTGTACGACGGCATCGCCCACTTCTACGATGAATCGTCTGGTGTGTGGGAAGACATTTGGGGCGAACACATGCACCACGGATACTACGAGGTCGACACAATCGAAACGACCACGACCACCACAGGGACTGGTGATGGAGGACCCGATCATCTTCGTGCGCAACTGAACATGATTGAGAAGTCGCTCGCGTACGCTGGGGTCCCGGGTAGAGTTCATATTCCAAGCAACCCAGTTTTTCTTTTCTGTTTTTCGAGTTCTGATTTCCAGCTATGGTTGCAATTATTGAAATGGAGACGGTTGGGTTTGGGAATTGGGGTCGCATTCGAATCTCGCCGGTGGACTGAATTTTTTGGATTCTTCTTCGCATTCTCTGTTTCCCCTGTTTTTCTTCCCAGCTATGGTTGCAATTTTTGAAATGGAGACGGTTGGGTTTGGGAATTGGGGTCGCATTCGATTCTCGCCGGTGGACTGAATTTTTTGGATTCTTCTTTGCATTCTCTGTTTCCCCTGTTTTTCTTCCCAGCTATGGCATGCAACTTTTGAAAAGTTGGCGATTGGGTGTTGGTTTGGGCAATTGTGGATACATTCGATTCTCACTGAATTCGTGGTTTGTGATTTGAATCTTTTTGTATATCTCGCGCGCTGGGGAATTCGCCTCGTTCGTGTATGTGCGTGATCGCCACCTTGAGGGTGCCAATTGAAGTGCGACGGTTGCCGTTGCTTGCTTCTTGAATCACATCTTTTCAATGCCGTTTGTCGTAGTTCTTGGGATCGCTTCGTCGTGGTGACTGTTAGATACGGCAATTTCTTGAACGTCTTTTATGTGATTTTGAAGGGTTTTCCTCACGTTGTCGGACCCTATGCGTTGGAGAGCACTTCTAACTACGTCAGGATTGTTAGTAGTTTAGTTTTCTAGTTTGGTGTGGTGTGTCCATGTCGAGAAAATTGGGCAATTGGTGGCTCATGGACGAATTTGGAGATTTGGAGGTTTAGAGGATTGGTGAAATTTGGAAACAGCCAGGCTAATGGTGGGTTTTGTGTTATGCGCAGATAGCAAGGAGGCCAGGCCAAAGTCGATAGTGGACGTGGGGTGCGGCATTGGAGGCAGCTCCCGCTACTTGGCTCGCAAGTACCAGGCGAAGGTGAGCTCCATCACGCTCAGCCCCGTGCAAGTGGAGAGGGCCGTGGACATCACTGCCAAGCAGGGCTTGTCGGAGCTTGTCAACTTCCAAGTGGCCAATGCGCTGAAGCAGCCCTTTCAAGATAACTCCTTTGATCTGGTGTGGTCCATGGAGAGCGGCGAGCATATGCCGGACAAGAAACAGGTGGCTCCTTGTTCTCCTCCTTGCTCATTGATTTTCTCCGTTCTTTTCTAGTTCTTGGTTGAGTTAATCTAATCTTTTAGCAGTTTGCATTCATAGTAACATTCTTTAGTAGTTGTGAGGGTTCAACCTTCTCTGTTGTTGATGGCAACCATAATCTTTTTGCAGTTTGCATGCATGGTAACGTTCTCAAGTGGTTGTGAGAGTTTACTCGTCTCTGTTGTCGATGGGAACCATAATCATTTTGCAGTTTACGTGCATAACATTCTTCAGTATTTGCGAGAATTCAAACTCCTCTGTTGTTAATGGCAACCAAACATTTGACAAGCATTGTAAAGAGCGTGCATGAAAGGTTAAACACTTATTTTCTTCCTGTGACTTTTGGTAAGTGATATTAGTTTCAAAGAGCCTGCATGAATGCCTAACACTTGAATGTCTTCTTCCTGTGACTTTTGGTACGTCCCACCGAGAATGAGCTCGAGATTGTGCACAAAAAGAACGTGGATTTCTTTTCCAAGGGTGTTGAGGGAGACTTTGAAAAATTTCATGTGATCTGGATGTGTTTTGCTAAGTCTTGTGGTATTTTGCATTGCTTTGGGGTTGAAGTTTATGGGGGAGCTTGCACGAGTGGCAGCGCCAGGCGGTCGCATCATTTTGGTGACGTGGTGTCACCGTGATTTGAAGCCCGGTGAAAAGTCTCTGAAACCAGATGAGCAGGTACAATTTTTAATAATTGTATAATGCAAGCAATTGCAATTTCTGATGCATTAGAAGAAATTCCATAGTCATTTGTCCCCAAGGCACTTATTAGTTCCCTGTATTCGCTAAGTTATTGCTCAAGATTTTGTTTTCAGTTGATGACAGATGTGCCTCTTGACAAAAAAAACTTGTTGGCACAGACTTCGACCTTGATAGGTGTATGACTTCTGATGCATGGATGGGCAGGTATTTGGAGTGACAAAATCTGCTAAGTTTTCTCTTAATGTTTTTTTTTTCTGTTGTAGCACTCATTCATTTTTGGGTGATGAAATTTCAGGAGCTTTTGAACAAGATCTGTGATGCATACTACTTACCAGCCTGGTGCTCACCTTCTGATTACGTCAGCTTAGCCAAGGATTTGGGTCTCCAGGTCAGTATAGTTTTCTACTTCAATGTGCATTTCCATTTGCATCTATCTTTTTAACCTAATTTGCTTCACTTACTTTTAGAATTAGTAGATTGTTGGCAAAATGTGGTGACATGTATACTATGACAATAGAATTAGAGGAAATGCACTGTCGTAGCCATGATATTGTGAGCATGAGAACTAAGAACAAATGCATTGGATTTATCAATATTGAGGTAAAATTGTGGTTACAGGACATCAAAAATGAGGATTGGTCCAAGTATGTGACCCCCTTCTGGCCAGCAGTGGTGAAATCTGCCTTGAGCGTGCAAGGCCTGATGGGATTGGCCAAGTCAGGTTGGACTACGGTGAAGGGAGCTTTTGCTATGACACTAATGATCCAAGGATACCAGAAAGGGCTCATCAAATTTGTTGCCATCACTGCAAGGAAGCCTGAGTGATAAACACCATCGAAAAATTAGTGAACATGACTGCAATTAATTTGTCAAGAACTTATGCCAGTGAAGAAAAGTGTTATCTTTTCTGTTGGTGTTGTGGTCTTCCATAAAACTGATTAATTGTACATGACTGATTATCTCTATTTAATCACATGTAATATAAACCATTGTTGGATTCTCTGGGATTTTTTTGGTTATTCCTGAAGGGATGCTTCATTTGGTGAATTGTGAAACTGAGTTTATGCTGGAGAAGATTGTGGTGTTGACTGGTGTTGAGGCATCTATTGAGGGAATGATACTGATTTGACCCAAAGAGCATTTGATTGACTTTGCTGCAACCAGTCTCCCTTTGCAGGAAGGATAATGCCTCCCCAGATGCCTTGGATGGAATTCAGTTATAATCTCGATGAGGACATTGGATGGTCGGATGTAACTTTTGGGTGGGTTGTAATGTTGTTGGACGGGTTTGGGAATTGAGAGTGAGTTGGTGGCTTGGGTGCATAAAGTCAACAAAGTCTCGGGCCTCATATCATGTTCGTGCCAAATGGAGGCCTAGCCATGCATTGGAGTTTACGGAGCAAGTGGGGGTGGAATTGCCAGGTGGTTTTAGGAAGTTGTAGTGGGCTAGGAGGGTTCTATTTTTTAGAGAAGCAAAAGGGACCTTGTTAGTGTTGGTTAACATTGTTATGTGTCCCAATACCAAAATACTCAACAAGATGAGATTCTTTACACCCTCCTTCTAATTTGATGATAACATGTGGCTAGTGGTTAGGGAGATTTTAAAGGGATGGTGGTGATTATCTTTCAATTTTCATGTGGAAAGAGGTTATTTTATCTAGTTGCTATTTTGTAGGGTTTGTTTTTTAATTAGAATTGGAATTTTTTAGATGGCAGGTATTGTGGTAGTTAAAATCTAAACAAATTATTTAGATGGTTGGCACTATAATGTCCAACCCCAATTTTTTTTTAAATTTGTATAGTTTTGCTCGATGTAATAGTACGTCATTTATTTCAATATTATCAAATTGGTCAAAGAACAAGATCTTTTTTTAGATGCAATCAATAGTTTGAATGAATGAAAAGGTATCCAAATGAAACATCATTGACAATGAACAATCCATTCACATCTGTGACACAAATGTTAAAGCGATTTTGAAGTGTTAACCATTTGATCTAGAAGGAGCTAAAAGTGATCATTCTAAGCATATACTTTTAAATAATGTGAAATTAATTCATATCCAATATTTTTAAAACCTATTTTTTAAAACCACTTAACTATACAGATTATAACTATAGAAGTTAGCAGAAAACAAATTTTGGGCCTTATCCAACAAGGTTATCACAATTTGAGTCAATTTTGTAGAGGAAGGACTATCCAACTTTAAGAATTTGGGCCATTGAATAGGTAGTTGTGTTAGTTACTTGCATGCCAATTGCTAAAGATAATGGAGGTATTTACCATACTCCAAAACATCTTGTACTAAGTGAATGTCTAAAAAGAAGCAAACTACATGGGTAAGATTTCAATTTTTTTCTAAAGAACTCATTTTTTTGAAAAATCAAATCTTAATTGTCAACACAAATAATTCTTTTTAATCAAATCATATCAAAATCAAAATCATAAAAAATAAACCTCATAAATTTACATTAGAATTTGTACTAAAGGCATGTTTCTATTTGATCTCATAAGGTGGTGTTAGGTGAGTATTTGATGGTGAAGTTTAATGGACATTCCCACTTGAGCCAATAATTAAGTATTAAGCCTAATTGGCAGAATTAGTGCACTAATAGAAAAGGAGTGTTTTAAGTGAGTTTTTTAGTATAGTCCTAGATATAAGATTATAAGTAATGACCTTTTAGGAGATTTTCAAGTAAAATTTTCCACATGTATTTCTAGTAAATTTTCACTAAAAATCTTCTTAAAAGGTTATTACTTATAATCTTGTGTTTAGGACTATACTTAAAAACTCACTTAAGACACCCCTTTATCTTCTAGTGGTAGTAGAAAATAGCATTGATTTTAGCAGGTAAAAGCTATAATCAACTTTAAAAACATATATGATCCCTTGTTAAAAATTTTGAAGTCCAAAATCAAAAAAATACTTTAACAACATATATGATTCTTTGCCGAAAATTTTGAAGTCCAAAATCAAAGAAAATATACATTTGACATTACTAAGAATGGTATTATATAATGTTGGCTATCAAGTAGTTATAACTAAAACCAATTGACTACTATAGTGCCAAAACTATACAAATGTGGAAGTACATGTATTGAAATCTAGATTACAACTAAACACAAATGTGAAAAGCAAGTATATGAATCTAAAATTCAAGAATACAAACTTGGAATACAAAGACACAAATTCTAACTACAAGAACACAAACCTAGAAATGCAACAACACAAACTTGGAAGTAGGACAACAAAATTAGATTTGAACTCTATATCCACTATGCAATACAATGACAAATCAACTCTAAGGATAAAGCTTGCAATAGCTACTACCTTTCATGTAAAACCAAACTAAGTAAATTCATTGAGACAAGCACATAGCCCATCTTGGATCAAACTTTCATTTCTCCTTTAGCATGCCAATTCATAGAAATGATTGACTTGCAAGTTTAGTGTGCTCTACTCAACCAAATATATTCATGTTGGATTGCATTTTCTATATCAAATTCCAATGGAAGTAAATAAACATTGTAGATTCAATAGCGCTTACGTTGCAAATTAAATAACCCAAACCACAAATACAAAACAAAAAAATAACATGGTGGTCAACATTGCCACCACTTCAATTAAGTGGATGTAGAAAATTGCCATCGTTGCTTTTTAAAACTTAGGGACTACGCTTGTTTTATATCTATTCAATTGCTATAAAGGCCAAGATCTATTTATGCTCCAACCTCACTTTTCCTTGGCAACATGCATACAAAATGTTAATTTGTCAAAGGTCTTCAAAATTGTATTAGAAATATTGCAATCCAATCTATTAAAGGTTTTTTACTTTCAGATCTATTATATAAAAAATTTGCTTTGATCTCTGTATGGCTGTGAATATGAAAAGTAATGCATGAGCATTCCAACCACATGCCTAACAAGATTGTTGACTAAACCATTAGATGAAAAAAATTAAGTAACATAATACCACCAATTGTACTTCCATTTTATATAGTTGGAATCTCTCTGTATATAAATTTCCATCTATCTATAAAGAAGAGTGTTCTTTTTACAAATAATAAATCTCTTTCAAATAATATTATTATAATATAACTTATTGTGAATATAGGTGTAACGTGCATGGCAACAAATCATTGGAAAATCAAAAAATCCAATCCTAAACTTCTAAAGCAACAATCAAAAATGGAGAAAAGAAATGAATGATAGAGATAACTTGATGTTGGTCATCCCTAAGGAGGTTTGTATTTGTAGGAACGCTTTGTATGGGTGTAAAAATCATTATTATTAGGAAAATCTAGGCTTGAAAGAGGCTGCCAAATCTTCTTGCACCCCCTACGATGCAATTATAGAATTTTATTTTTTATTTTTTTATTTTTCAAACTAACATGGCAATGAATCTTACTCTTTAAAAAGCTAAAAAGATGGGCTCAAAGTTTATAGGATTTTTAGACACTTCAAAGCTTGTGAAATCTATACATATATACACCTCACAAAGATGCTTCATGGAGATACTTGTAAACATTACTTTAAGGTAAAATCTAGTTGTTGTGAAATTGATTTTCATTCAAATAAACTTGCATTCATCACAAAGTCGAGTAGTGGTGGACAATGAACAACTTGCTTGTTGGTTTTTACATCAGAGAAGGTTGGTACATCGAGCCTCCCATGATAATAGCACCCTCTTAATAGGGCCTTCTATTATAGGAGACCCTCTACTATATCTATCAACATGCCAACTTGAATCTCCATTTGTTATCATGTTGCATAGTGACCTACACCAATGTAGCATACCTATTATCATACTCCAAAATGGATCAAGGCAACATAAGGGATTCATATGCAATATCAATTAAAAATGTCTCTTTTGAGCAATTCAATACATGAGGAACCTATTGATCATGAGGGGGGGAGAAGAATTAGGATGATGTGGCCTATTGGCCTTGCAATCCCATTTTCTATGTTTTTCCTCATACATATGTCGAGATATTTGTCCAATACTTAAGATTTTAAATATTGGACATTTGAAGAAAAATGATACAATTAGGTAACAAATAAAAACAAATATGTAGAACTTGCACTACTAATTTAATTTAATATGCAAGCCATAATCTTTACAAGTAGTTTTATTTGTTGCAATTTTGTAATTAGTAATAATTTTAGAAAAAAAACTAGAATATTTTGAAAAATATTTTCAACTTCAAATGGATGAAATGGCCAAATACTTTCTGCAAAATTCAAATTAGAAAAATCATCACTACACTTGAATGAAATGTGCATAAAATTGGATGAATAAATGATATTTAATCCATATTCATCTTCTAAACTTGAATGTAAGGTCTTGAACAAACAAACTTTTCATTCACATTGGACTAATTAGATTAGAGTTTTCTTCTATTGATTCCTTTAGATAGTAGTAGAGGAAGAAGCTACCCCACAAAAGTTCTAGTAGTTATCTATAGAATTGTTTTTAGAAAATAGTAATCCCTTTTCTACCTTGGCTCATATCCTTCAAAAATTAGTTTGGAGGAATGTCATAATAGACATTGCTTTTTGTGCAATTTGATAAAATTTCGCTAGAAGAAAAAATATTGGCTACTTTACTTGAAAACCAATAAATTCTTCATAAACAAATCCTCACATATATTTTTCCATATTTTTAAGAAGAAAACCTCACATAGTATACATGTACTCTATATTTTTATAAGAGAAAAGCTTCACGGAAATAGCGTCATCACGACCAATCAAAGATCGCTCCCCACCAAAAGGATCCACAGGTGGAGTAAAAGCTTCTTTAAAATAACACCTTTCCCACTTTAAAGTAAAAGCTTATCGTCGCCAAGCCCCCGGAAGCCCCCTCCTTCCTTCCTCAGCCCCTTCACTCGTCGTGGAGTCATCCCCACGATTCCTCACCCATCGCCACAACCGACAATCATTACAATCCATCGCACCGTCACAGGTAGCATCCCCATAGCTCTTCTTCATCGCCAATTGCTCATCACACCAGTTCCAGATTTTTCACAGATGGGTTCCGTCTCTTAGGGTTTCAAGGTCGAGATTTCCCCGTCAGGTTGAGTTTGGTGCTTCTGGGTTCCGTTTTCGAGTCTCTTTCTAGCCTTTTTTTTGAGTCTGGGGATTTGCGGATTCGGGAAAGATAGGAGGGGGCGAGTACCTGATGCTGGTAGACAAGATGGACTATCAGAAGCAGCAAGGAGGAGGCGGAGGAGGGTTGCAGGACGACGCGTTCTACGATTTGCTGTCCAGCACGGCTATGGCGAATGCCAATAAACACCAACCGCAGCAGCAGTCTCAGGAGCAGCAGCAGCAGCAGCACCCGCAGTTTGAGCAGCAGGCGTTTGATTCCAGGAACGAGGAGCCGCTGCTTCCAAGTTACGACTTTCAGCAGAGTAATTCGAGCTCCTATGGTGGGAGCGTCGTGAGCAATGGCGAGGAGAAGACGCCAGGGATGGCGCCCGTGGTGTCGTCGTATTCCTCTGGGTCTCCATTCCAGGTAATTGACGGTTCTTCAATTCTTTGTGGGGTTTCGAATTGTCGGTGTAACCCTAATTTGGTTGGGGTTTGAGTGGACTCCGAATTCTGGTAGATCGCGAGAGATTTCTTGCGTAGAACCCTAGAAATTGAACATGTATATGGGTGTCGTTTGGATTGTATTCTTTCCGTCGATCTTTGTGGTGTCGGGGGGATTGTTTGATGAAGATTTGTCATGATCTGTTGTCGTTGATGATGTAACGCAGGGCTCACGGCAACATATGCCGATTCCGTCTTTTGTGGAGAACCCTCCTGCCCGACAGGAACGTGGGAATAACAGTAGTGCCGAAGCTGCGACTGTCGCCGCAGTGGAGCAGACCATGAAGAAGTATATGGAGTCGATGATGATTATGATGGAGTCTGTGACTGGGCGCATCGGTCAGTTGGAGTCGTCGACTCGTCGGTTGGAGAAAATGGTGACGGACTTCAGGGGCGGAGCGGAGAAGAATCAAGGGGCGGCAGGGGGGAAGCTCTTGCTCATTGAGACCATGATCTCCGAGGTATGTAGTATGCAATAATGTGGTGTTTCTGTGAATCTGATGTTTTTGTGTAATCTTATACTCCTGTGAATCCTATTTTCCGATGTAATCTGATGTTTCTCTGTAATTTGTGCTTCTGAAAATCTTTTGTTCCCATGAATCTTATATTGCTTGTGTTATCTGATGTTTCTTATGAATCTAATGCCTTTTTCTATGAATTCTGTGTTAAAAGCTGAATATCTGAGAAACTTGAAAGAGCATTTGGAGTGTTAGAACTTAAAAGTTTGAGTATTGTTGTATTTTTTGGCAGGTTCAACGTGGTATACAGGACTTGCGAACGAAGCAAGAGGTTGTGGAAACACAGGCGAACATGAGGAAGCTTCGCCTAAGTGAGGAGAGCAATTCGGCATCTGCAGGCCATAACCAACCATCTCTGGAGCCACCACCACCACCGTCGCCACGCGCACCTCAACTGCCAGAGACTCCATCTTATCCTCCTCACCATCCCCACCACCCTCACCACCCTCCTCCACCTCCTTACATGGTGCCTCCCCAGTTGGTAGGACTTGCTCCACCACCCCCACCCCCTGCTGGCCATCCAGAGTCGCATTATCCGCCTCAGCAACAAGTTGGCCCACCTCCTCCTCAACAAGGAGTCCCACCTCCTCCCCCTCCTCCCCAGCAGTTCTATGGCCAGCAACAACAGCAGCAACAACAACAGCAGGGTCCACCTCCTCCTCCACCCCTGCCTCCACATTCTCATGCCTTCGCTCACTCAAATGAGCTTGCACTCTACGGAGGAACTCCGCAAGGACCATATAAGGGACAATCTGGTCAATTTGGTCAAGAGGTCCCGCCACCTTATGGAAGTCGACCACAACAGGGGCCTCCACCTACAGGGCCGCCAATGTATGACCAGTCCGCGTTGCTGCCTTCTTATCAATCTCAAGGTCGATCTCAAGCGCCTGTTTATGAGCAGCGGCAGGAGCAGCAGATGGGAGGGCCACCACCTGGCTACTCAAACCCAGGGTACCGAACTGGGCAGCAAGCTCCATCAGCTCCAAGCAGTGGAGCAGGAGGCTACCCGCGGTTACCGTCCTCCCAACCTGTACAGCACGCCTTGCCAACTGGAAGGGAGCGTGAAGGACAAGCTGCTCCCTCCGGTGGTACCCCTCTGTCAACCAACCGTCTCTCTGTTGATGAAGTGATTGACAAAGTGGCCGTGATGGGATTCTCCAAGGACCAAGTCAGGGCAGTGGTGCGGAGACTCACCGAGAACGGTCAGTCTGTGGATCTGAACATTGTGCTGGACAAGTTGATGAACGGGGAAGCGGGACCGAATCAGCCCAAAAGCTGGTTCCAAAGGGGTTGAGCCTCTTCCTGTTTGCAGTACAGGTTTGTCTGCTTGGGGACTCGCTCGTAGCAGTAGATTCCTTCGATTTTCTGTTGCCTTCGGAAGTTTATATTTGTTTATGTGTATATAAGAGGTGTGCCTGCTGGATGCTCTGGCGTGCCGGGACTCCTGGGTTATGCCATCACTTGGTTGGATGTTTAACCGCCTGTAACACTTGCTGCTAGAAGAGAGGTGCTGGTTCTCTGTAAACAATAACCAGGTTTCTCCACACCAAAGGAACGTTGCAGATTCGCTGAGTTTTATGCTTATGTAGGTAGTAGTAGCAGCAGCAGCAGATGCTGAAGGCAACCATCATGTGATTTGCATTCTGACTACTAAGTGAATCAGTGATTTTTCACGGTTATTTGTACTTGCTCGTTGGATTCTTTTTTCTGTAATCATGTATTGGGTCGATGACTGGATTATTCCTCTTTAGGGACTTGTGCATGGGGGAGGATGAATTGAAGATTATCATGGCATTTTCCCAAACAAGATTTCTTGCAATTTTGATGCTACCCGGTGTAGAATTAGTTTCGGCAATACTTTTAAGGTGGACATACTTCAGTAGGCACCTATTTGTTGGACCTAAGCTGAGCATGGATCATTGTGCCCAAAACGAGAAGTTGAAAGTTTGAGACTGTTGCTGTTGTACTTGCCACGAGAGTGGTATTAGAGCGAAAGTTACTTCAGTAGCTAAATATTGATCGCATTTCATCTCTGAAGGTATGTTCATGCTTGGTGTTTGAGAGTGTTGTTACTGAGGGTCTTAGGATTGAATTTAGACCTACTTTTAGACTAGACTCACATTGCAAACATCACCCCTAACACCAAGTGCAAACATATCTGAAGTTGTAATAATTTTGAAGTTTGCCACATCATTGCCAAAATTAATTGAAGCATGGAAATCATTCATTTTGATACCGTGGGAATTATTGGTCTAATAAAATCTAAGAACACTTAGTAGAAGTCAAAGTATTACAGAAGACCTCCCCTTTTCACACAAAATTTTGATGATGAATAGTTGCACTTTTGTCCTATACTAAAAGATTCTTTGTCATCCATTAGACATCAAACATTTGCCTTGATGTTTAAGAATTAATGGTATAGTCTTCATCTATTCTATTATATATACCATCTTCTATATTGTGAACATCTCCCATTGTAAATCAATAATGGATATCTAGTTTGCATTGAAGATATGAACCTTGTGATATAAGGTAGAAGCACCCATTTAAGTCTATATAGGGGAGATTTCCCATCCTGACCACTTAAGCATTTTCACATATCTGCAAGGTGGATTTCTTTAGTGGAGAAATTTTCCATTGCAAAGAAATAGAGTTCAGAATGTTTCTATAGTTTTCCTAATTTTTGTTTCTCAAAACACAATTACTATGAATTTTTGAATAGAAGATTCTATTCCTCCCACTTTGGTCATATAGACCTTCCTATTCCAATCAAGGGTTGGTTGCAAAATCCATCTAAGGGTTGGCTGCAATATTAAGAGTCTTGTTGAACAATCATAATATGCTACAATTGCACCAAGAACTCTGCCATAATAAATCATTGTTCCTCTCTTCCTATGTGGAAAGAAAGCAGCCTACAATGCTAGAATGGGGTGGGTGGGGTGATTAGGAACAAAAAATCTCCCCTACCCATTGATTTACTATAAAGTTCCTATAAAGTGTATCCAAAAATACCTTGAAACCATCCCCATATATATTTGGTGTTTGGTAGGTGCTGATTTTTTTAGATTTCCTTATTAAAATCAAGGCAACTTTTACTAAAGTCCTAAGAAGCTTTCCTTTGGAAATTTATAGAAAACTGGTTGGCGCTTGCTATGCTACACATTCACCATTAGAATTTCATTAGAATTTTTATGTATTAAATAGAATGCCGAGCAAGAATTTCAATAAATTTTTAGATAAAAATTACTAAAATCTTCATATATATTTTTTTATAAATGAACATATACTGAAATAAACAATAAAAATTTAATGAATGATGAATGATATATGGTAAAAGATACACATACATTAGAATGCATTAGAAATTTAACCAATGGCAAACCAAATAAAAGAATTTAAAGGAAAAAATTGTAAATTTCAAAAGCTTCATGAACAATTTAATTGTTGTAAAATTCAAAATCGGTTCAATCTAATAAATTTCTCAAATCATTTGGTAGTAGCAATAGAAAATTGAAATCAAAAGCTCAAAGCTCACAAAAGCACAAAATAATAGAAATGCAAAAGAAGTATGAAGTCAAGAAAACCAATGGAATTGCTACCTTTATAATATCACCATATTGATCCTCTTTAATATCACCTCAATTGCAACGACTATATTATTTTTATAATATCACCCTTTGTAGAAAGTGATATTACAAATGAATTGCTACTCTATTTTAATAATATCACATTGTGTGAAAATATGATTTCTATGTATGCATGATTGGAAATATTTTTATAAAATTATTAAAATAATTATTTTAAAGACTTATCAAAATCATTATCATGCGTTCTATTCAAATATATCAAATTTTTACTAATATGTGATCAAATGAATGCGTAGCATAGCAAGCACAAGCCTCTAGTATTATTAGTAGCATTTGTGATATTATAGAGGGACTTATGATTTTAGTAGTATGATGACTAGCAGTTGGTGCTTGCTATGCTACGCATTCATCATTAGAATTTTATAAGGATTTTTATGTATTAGATAGAATGTAGAACAAAAATTTCAATAAATCTTCAAATAAAAATGACTAAAATCTTTGTATAATTTTTTTTTATAAATAAGCATATATTGAAATGTACAATAGAATTTTTAATGAATGATGAATGAAACATATGCAATGGTAAATACTATAAAAGATACACATACATTAGAATGCAATAGAAATTTAACTCCATTACTACAAAAAATGGCAACCCAAATTGAAGAATTGTAAAGAAAACTTATAAATCTCAAATACTTTGTGAACAATTTAATTGTTGTGGAATCCAAAATCACTTCAATTGAATAAATTTTTCAAAATTATTTGGTAGTAGAAATAGAAAATTGAAATTATGAAAGCTCAAAGCTCACAAAAGCACAAAATCATAGAAGTGCAAAGAGTAAAGTCAAGAGAAGCAATGGATTTGCTACTTCTATAATATCATCCTATGAATCCTCTTTAATATCACCTTAATTGCAACAACTATATCATTTCTATAATATCACCCTTTGTAAAAAGTGATATTACAAAAGTGATTGCAAACTGCTATTTTATTTTTGAAATATCACATTGTGTGAAAATATGATTTCTATGTATGCATAATTGAAAATATTTTTACAAAATATTTAAAATAATTATTTTAAAGACTTATTGAAATCATTATCATGCATTCTATTCAAATATATCAAAATTTTACTAATATGTGATACAATGAATGCGTAGCATAGCAAGCATGAGCCCCTAGTATTAATGGTAGCATTTGTGATATTTAAAAAAGAGTTAATTAATTAATTTTTAAATTCATAATTTTTGATTGTCAAAAGTACAAAAGTTTTTTTTCTAGCAAAAGGTGCTTCCAACTATGGTGAATTGCTTTAAAAAAAAACAGGAATGGGTGCTTCTACTTTATGTAAAAGAAATTCAGATTCTTTTGGCAAAATTTGAAATTATGAAGAATTTTTTAAGTGAAAAAAAAATTCATATCAAGTACAAAATAAACTTAAGAAATCTCTAAATTTCACCATAGATTTGTATTATGTTGTAGAACATCTAGATGAATCAAATTTTCATGTCATTCTATAATTCTATATAGCCAAACTTCAAATCACAATAAAATGTTCAGCTTGGGGAATTTTCCAAAATTTCAAATTAGAGTAGAAACTAGAGTTGATGACCTTCATTTCAGTAGTTGAAAACCAAATTTCCATGCCATTGTATAATTGGAAGATCGATAGACCATGGTTATAATACCAAAGTTCAAATCATAATAAAGTGTTCAATTTGGAAAATTATTCAAAATTTCAAATTGGAGTAGAAACTAGAGTTGAAGACATTCATTCTGGTATAGTTGTACTCAAATTCAAAAATGTCATTTCATGGGTAAATTTCAGATCAAGAGCAAAGAACAACAAGTTGCCAAAGTAGTGTTACAAGGTTAATAGCACAACCTCACTCAAATCTTGCATTTCGTATTTGAGACTGCACATCAACAATTGTTTAAAGTCTAGAGAATTTTTTTTTCTCTCCTTCAATTGATTGATGTATATCCCTTGATTCCCTTCCAATTGAAGCTCAATGGCAACAAAGGTTACAACCCAAGATTTACAAGAAGAGTAAAAAAATTCACAAGAAGGAAAGTGATGCATCATCATACCGAACATGAAGGTTTGATTTGGCACTTAAGTGCCAAAATTTTGAATTTCCATTTCAAATTCTTAGAGGTCCACATCATTCACAAGATGACATGTAGCACTTTTATACAAAAATAGCTTAATTTATGTCTAATCTGACCTTTATGTAGGGTGTCTTTAAAATGCCTTAGCAAAAGATGGCAATTTCATCCTCTAAAAGTTCCACAATTACTATCTTTTGTAAAGTTCTATACATAGATCTTATCATTTAATTTAAATGATTATAGTATGACATACAGATATGGAATATGGGATACAATTGTTAATCCCATATTGATTGTAACCTAACATGTTTAGAAAAAATATACATATTGGGAGTAATGAAAAATTCATTTATTATAATTTTAGTCACTTATTTTGAAGGGTTGAATGGAGTATATTCTCTCACTATTCCCTCAAAAGGGACACCTCTACAATGACAAGTTATATTCAAAATCATGTGTGAACAAGTAGTAGTTTGAGTCTCGTATGAAAAACAATTGTCATTGTGATTTGTCAATGTCATATGAAAAGGGTCTATAGTTATTTAACCCCCCAAAATTCAAAATCATGGAATGGATATTTTAGGATTTTGGATAGGATCCTAAGATGTCAAATTTTACTACAATTTTTTGGAACTTATATTGGAGATTGGAGAATTTACTATTTTTACAAGAACATAATTTTTATTTGTTTGAAAAGACTTTATTCATTTGATTTGGATAAATAATTTGAAAGTTATAAAGTACTTGTAGTGCAGGCAATTAGGGGATCTTCTTGAAAAAATAGTGCATAGGATTCAAAGTTTAAAAAACTAGTTATGTGAGATCAAAAAAATCTTTTTTTCACTTTGAATACTAATATCTTACAATCTATACTAGCAGTTGGCGCTTGGTATGCTACGCATTCATCATTAGAATTTTATAAGAATTTTTATGTATTAGATAGAATGCAGAACAAAAATTTCAAATAAAAATGACTAAAATCTTTGTATAATTTTTTTTATAAGTAAGCATATATTGAGATGTACGATAGAAATTTATTGAATGATGAATGAAATATATGCAATGATGAATATAATAAAAGATACACATACATTAGAATGCATTAGAAATTTGACTCCATTGTTACAAAAAATGGCAACCCAAATTGAAGAATTGAAAAGAAAAACTTATAAATCTCAAAAACTTTGTGAACAACTTAATTGTTGTGAAATCCAAAATCACTTCAATTGAATAAATTTCTCAAAATCATTTGGTAGTAGCAATAGAAAATTGAAATCATGAAAGCTCAAAGCTCACAAAAACACAAAATCATAGAAGTACAAAGAAGTGTAAAGCCAACAGAAGCAATGGATTTGCTACTTCTATAATATCATCCTATGGATCCTCTTTAATATCACCTTAATTGCAACAACTATATTATTTCTATAATATCATCCTTTGTAAAAAGTGATATTACAAAAGTGATTGCAAACTGCTACTCTATTTTTGTAATATCACATTGTGTGAAAATACGATTTCCATGTATGCATGATTGAAAATATTTTTATAAAATATTTAAAATAATTATTTTAAAGATTTATTGATATCATTACCATGCATTCTATTCAAATATATCAAAATTTTACTAATATGTGATACAATGAATACGTAGCATAGCAAGCACAAGCCCCTAGTATTAATGGTAGCATTTGTGATATTACAAAGGGAGTTATGATTTTAGTAGTATGATGGTTAAAAAATATGAAATTTTTTTCATACATTTTCATACATGTCTTGTGCAAGATTTTGTGGTTGAGTATACAAAAAAAAAAAATACTTTTTCATTATATTTCTTTGCACTATAAATGCAAATAGTTTTGAAGTTTTTTTTTGGGTGAAACATAGTCATGAACCTTTAGGAGGCTCCATTACCAATACCTTGTGTGGCAACTTTAATTTACTAGGACACCATTCAAAAGTGCAAAGTGAGATTGTCACCCCTCTTCATAGTAATCTTTGTAGAATTTGGTAGTCCCTTGGTCCTATGGATCACTAACACATCCACGACACACTTTTGCTTTGAAAAGGTACCTCGTTCCATACTTTAGCCTCAAAATCAAACTCTAAAGGACTTTTGATCTTCCCATCGTGAGAACTTTTAGCTCTAGGCTCCCAACCCAAAAAAGAAGCCCATTTTTGTGATCTATTTTTTGCTTAAATCACTATGGATTACTCATTTTTTTCACATGCAATAGTTATTGAGCAAGTTATGACCCTCTAAGATTTGAGTCTTCTAGAAGATGTAGTTCTCCAAGACTCTAGTCCCTTTTATTTGCCTATAATTTCTAAATCATAGCTAATCTCTTCATGAACCTTAGCATTCTAGAATCCTGTCTTCTTAGCTTTCCAACGATATACAACATACCCTATTTTGACAAGGGATTCCTCCTTGAACACTTACTTCTACATTCTATACTTAGGATTCATGATCAAGACATTGCCAACTTTAACCCTAAAGGACCAAGGCCTTATTTCTGCCAAAAAACACTAAAAACTGCCATTTCTGTAGCAAAGAGTAAAAAAATTTGAAATTTTTTTTTCTGCACATCTAACCACGGGATCTTATACCTTACTAGTATGAAAATGTGTGGAAAAAATTTCAGAAATTTTGACCAAATAGATTAAAAGATATTTGCGTTTAAAGTGAAAAAGACAATTTTTTCAGCACCTGGATTATTTGACTTTAAACTTTTTTAACTTAACTTTTTTGCACTACAAAGTTTTGAGCTTTAAATCCTTATTGTGTGAAATTGAGTTGAGAGTCTAGGGGAAAAAACTTTCAAATAAACCCTTAATTTTCATGCTTAAAAAAATTATTAAGTAGAAGTAGGTATGAGAAAGAAGGAAAATCTAAATTATTAATATCTTTAAGATGGAATTAAAATGCACTAATCCCAATGGTGAGATTGTTCTAGCAGCAAATAAAATCATGTAAAATTTTTTCTTTAGAAAATTTGTAAAAATTGCATTCAGAAATGAATTCTATAAGTTATTTTTTTAGGAAGATACTCTAACTACCCGAAAAACAAGATTGTCCATAACTTTCTCATAAAAAATTCAAAATTTTACAAATGTTTTTTTGCTTCCCGGATTGCCCCCCGTCCCCTATTTTGAGCTTATTTGGTCATAACTTTTGTTTCCGGGCACCAAATGTGAAAGAAATTATATTCCCACAAAGCTCATCAGTTTTTCTATCTTCAAAAAAAGTTTCAAAAAATCATAACAAAATTTCAGCCCGTACGTACCTGCCCAAAATCCAATTTGTCCCCAGAAGGGACAATGGTCCTTTAGGGGTTAAGGAGTCATATCTTTTAGCTCACAACTTAAATCCTCGTGTTCTTTAGATCCAAAGGTATATCCTTTCACTAGCCTTGTAGTGAGGGTTGTGACTAGGTAATAATTTATAGCCTACCTTTTCATCACCTTTGCTTGGTGTAAATGTACCCTCTAGTACATTTTGAAATGAAACCATGGCCCTTATACAATACCGTAACTTTGTTCTAAAGAAATTTATCATAGAATATATTGTAAGGCTACATATTAATTACAATGAACTTCCCCCAAACCATTTAAGGTTATATATACTCCACCTTTTCATCTTTTCACATTTTAACCATGTAAGGACGTTGAGGCCCAAAAGTGTCCTATGGATGACTTTCAAAATTACCGGGGACATGAAAAATGCATCCATTGGTTCAAAAATGAAATTGTTTTTAGCAAAGTACCTTAGTGATAGATCTCATCCTTTCAAGAGTAAAACAAAAATGTTGCTCTTCAAAACATATTCTACCTTTTATATTAAGTATGAAATAAATTATCATAAAATGTCCTATTAGGCTACATTCTAACAACACCTAATCTACCTTAACCCCTAACTATGTTTTCACCAAAAATGCTCCAACATTGCCATATCTAGTACAAGTATCAAATTTTTTTTAAACATTTTTGGACACATGTAATCATACTAGGATCTTGTAGTTAGTTGGTTTGAAAGATGCAGGAAAAATTTCAGAAAATTCCATCGTGTAGATTGCAAGATATTAGCATCTAAAGTGACAGATATATTTTTTGGGGCCTTACAAAAATCTTGGGCAACTACAAATCAGAAGGTCACATTTGTATGAAAAAATGTCTGAAATGGTGGATACTCTTTGGATTCATTCTTCAAGGCAAATTGGCTATATGTTTAAAAAAATTCAAATCATTTGAAATTGTACAACATATAAGAAAAATATAGTAAGTAGAAAAAAGTAGTAAATGATTCAAAACACTAAATTGTTAACCATTTATTTATGGAATTGAAAAATGCCAATCCAAATGGTTGTAATGTTGTAATGAACAATCTACACCTAATGTTTTTGTTTTTTTTCAAAAATATCAAAAATTAAGTTAAATAAAGGGCTTCAAAGTTTATCGTAGAATAGAGATTCCGTAACTATCCACGAACTACCTATAAACTAAAACTCCTCATAACTTTCATCTCATTAATCAGAATGAAATGGTTCAAAGCATTCCATGTATAAATAAATCTAGAAAACCAATTTCAATTTTTTTAATTTTTTAAAGTGATTATTAAAGAAGTTTTTTTGCTTGCCCAAGCTGCCCGCTGATCATTGAAAACTACACATCATACAATAACTTTTTAATCATGTAGTCAAAAGTTATGAAGATTGTTGGGCCTTAACCCCTAAATGCAATGCTTGAGGCACCAAATTTTGATGTTGACAATACTTTGAAGTTCAATAAAATCTAACCAATTTATTATGTTTAGTAGTTTATATTTTCAATTTTTTTGAAGTCTAATTTTAACATCCAGTATCCAATTTTGAAAATGATTGATTATAATTTTCTATTCAAGATTTTGTTCAAGGGTGTCCATTGCAGTCTTGACTTTTTGTAGTGTTGAGGGCTATTGGAAATGAGCCTCAAATGGCTACACTAGATTTTGGAGAAAAAATCACACTAGAAATTCATTTAAAAAATTGTAGAGTAGATTTTGAGAAGCCATAAATTGATTGGGGTCATGCATTTTAGGCCCTTTATCCTCATATTTTTTTGGTGACCAACTTTTTAGATTTAACATGTGAAAAGATAACTAAAAGACTTCAAATCACTTTTACAGTTTTAACACCCTCATGCTCAAACATTATAATCTTTCAGTCCATAAGTGATATTGTTGGGTTTTCTTTTCCTATGTAATCTCTAATATGTCTAGTTTGAATTTGTATGGTTATACTTAAAAAAAATTAATACAACGTATCAAAATTTTGGCTTTTTGTTCAATTTAGAGCAAATTCCAAGAAGCTCAAAAAAGGCCTTGGGCATTTAGGGGTTGAAGCTTCTCCTTGGGCACATGTTGTGTGAAAATTTCAAATAAAAAAAATAAAAATTCCATTCATAGTGAACTACCTCAAATTGCTATGTTACCAAAAAATGCAATTTAGAGCTTTAGGGGTTAGAGTAGGAGATTCATAAAGTACTTGGATTCTAAAAGTGTCCTTTAACATAAAGGTATATTTTTCTTTTTCATTGCAATATAGGTAAATCAACCTATGACGGTTAAATGATCTATGATGGTCATCCCAGGGAATGACCCATTATGGTTTTCTTCCAGTTTGTAAGATTTGGGCCACCATTAATGTCTTACATGACAATGATGGAGCAATTAGTAACCTCTTTAGGAGCTTGTAAATTTTTAGTGTAAATTTTTTGTAAGATTTGATTTTTTAAGTTTTACATGTTAGAAAATATTATGAGTGCTTTAGGTGAGTAAGATAAGCATTATGGATTTAGATGTTGTTGGTTTTGAGGTAGTCTACAGATTCTTTTGGTCTGAACACTTCAAAAATTGATAGCAAATTCATAGTTTGTTGAAAAATTATAATTTCAATTGCTCTTGTTGTTTCTCATACTTGTAACACCATGAGACCAAACTCCTAATTCTAATTATCATAGGTTGTTTTACCTTATATAGTATACATTTTAAGAAGTAAACACTTTTAGTGAACACTGAACACTACATTTCAACTTAAAAAATTCATAACTAATTTCACAAAGCTCCAACAAAATGAAAGGACTTGATTTCAGGTATACTTTTTTTGTTCGATGAATGACAAGGAATTTTCCTATGTAGGACAGAAATGCAATTATTCATCCTTAGAATTAGGGGTGGAAAGGGAAAATCTTCTACAATAGTTTGACTCCTAATGAATATTTTTTTTTTTTCAAACTAGGTGATGTCACACGGTTCCAAAAGGGCTGATTTCCAAGGTCACCAGCCCGGCGTTTAAGGGTTAAATGGGTTTAGGGTTTATGGAACTCCTCCTACCTTATCCATTCTTTGCCTGCGCCATGTGGAAAAACCAGACACATGGCAAACCTTCATGCTTCCTCCCTGGAAAAGCCTTGGCATTCGTCATCTCCATGCGGGCCTCTCGACCTTCAGAACTCCTTGTAGATCCCATCAATAACCCCAGAATTTCAGAATCTTTGTAGGAACAAGATGAATCTGATTTTGCAGCACCGTCGTTAGCTCATTCAAATCTGGTCATTCAGGAAATAGAAAAACAAACTACAGTGTACGGTGGTGTGTCCAGTCCGTGCCCCCATAACTCCAGTCTCTCCCACTCTTGAGAATTCGAGCTCCAAGGGATTGAAATCAGTTTGATTTATTCAGAAGCTCGTTCCAGATAAACCATAGCTCGAATTCTCCTTTGAAATTGACTGTGAATTAGGTCGATTTGGATTGACTGGTTAGATTGGTAGCTAGGTTGGGGTTCTATGTCTTTGCAAGCTGTTGCGATCGCAGGGTCTGCTGGGATTCCGAGTGTTGTGTTAGCCAGGAAGGTTTCCTCATTGAGGAGGTTGAGGGACCACTGCAGTGGTGGTCAATCCCTAAGGCGTGCTGTCGTTTTAGGTTGTCCTAGCCATTCGCATTCGTTCCGTTGTTGTGCACAAGCGCCGCACGTTACGAGTGAAAGAAACGAATCCGACGTCACTGGGAGTCGAATTTCAGGTGAGTGTGGACGCTTTGATTGATTGATTGATTGTTTCGGAATTGATTGATTTGCATGGTGAGGATTTCTGACCATTTGTGGAAACAGAGGAAGGAAGATCCGCGATGGGAAGTCTTCCGGATGTGAGACGGCGGGATTGGGAAGATCCGATGACGGTGGAGTGGAACAAACGAAACGCTCATGTGCCCTTGCATTGCCACAAATCCATCGAAGGTGAGAGCTTCTTCTGCGAAGATGCATTCAGGGTAGATTTGCATGTTCAAGATTATTTTCCCATATTTGCCAATCCATGTCAGATTTGCATTTAGGGCCATTGTCTATAGGACTCTACCCGGAACCATGAAACGTCTTCAATTGGGAAGTTGTTCCCTCAGATTTTGAGGTTAGGTTGAGTATTGCAGTGCAAGCATTCTTAGCCAGCTTGATTCTGCTGCGTGGTCAGAAACCGTGTGAATGCCGAGATTTAGGATTTGGGATTTGGGTGCAGGGGCTTTGAGGTTTTGGCAGGTTAGATTTTGGGTTTAGGTAGGACTTGGAGCAGAGATGAGGTTGAGTATTCGATTGTTAGCATTCGTAGCAAGCTTCATTCTGCTGCGCGGTCAGAAACTATGTGAATGCTGAGGTTTAGATTTTGGGGTTTTC
This sequence comes from Climacium dendroides, assembly GCA_950106755.1. NCBI lineage: Eukaryota > Viridiplantae > Streptophyta > Bryopsida > Hypnales > Climaciaceae > Climacium > Climacium dendroides. The sequence goes on from OX467084.1 coordinate 37,316,659, forward strand.
GTGCAGGGGCTTTGAGGTTTTGGCAGGAACGCAGTAAGGCTGACTTTCGAGCGGCCGAGGAGGCTGTGTGGGGGGACGAGGCGGTGGATGCGGCAAGGCAAAGTGCCGATGCGTGGGTGCAGGGATTGCCGTTTGTGAGCTCCTTGGCGGGGCTGTGGAAGTTTCATCTTGCAAGCTGCCCGGAGCAAGTGCCGGACCAGTTCTTCTCGCTAGGATTTGATGATGGCAGCTGGGGCTCTTTACCAGGTGCGAATTAAGGGATTGCAGAGTTTTTTGTTGCTTGTCAACCTTACTCGTAGTAACATTCTCGAGCTTCTTGAACACCCTGATATGAATGAACAATGGGCCAGGAAAGAGAGTCAGGTTCCTTTTGTACACAATCTTGAGCTCATGTCTTTCGGAAGGCTTTTCAGAGGGTTTTGTTTCTCGTAATTCTTTGTTCTTCAAAACATTAGCTGTCTGAACACAGCTGAAATCAATGTAGTAGGTTACTCAAATGTAGAGCCAGTTGAGGAAAATATTACATGCTAGTACTGCGCAAGTGGCCAAGGGTGTACTTTCTCCACATCTGGGCTGTAGGCCTGAGTTACCCAGCATAATCTCAATGAGGACGGTATGATCTTGGATGATGCAATGGGCGAGAAATGAGCGAGAAATACATCCAGACTCCTTGTGTGCACAATCTTGAGCTCATGTTATTTTTGCAAAAGCGAGTGTGGTTTAAAATAGAATTGTTTTTTTCCTTTCATCCAGTCCTTACTCGGCAATGTGGACTTATCAGATAGTAATTGCATGCCTGACAATGGAATGAATTGCAACGGAATCAAATGTTCGCCAGTTTCTTCAAGATTTTGTGCCCCCAATTTTTTGGTGCTACAGTTTAAGAGGTGCAATACCGCTCTAGAATGTTTTGAGCTGAGCATTTTGTTGTGTGAATCTCATTCATATATTTTATTTATTGTTTTTTTCCGTGCAGTGCCATCAAACTGGCAGATGCACGGTCACGACCGCCCTATTTACACCAACGTTGTGTATCCTTTTCCCATAAACCCGCCCTTTGTGCCTTCGGAGAATCCCACTGGCTGCTACCGGACATCTTTCACGGTTCCCCCGGAATGGACTGGTAAGGAACATGGTTTACATTGAAATGGGTAACGCCTTGCTCTGAAGTCTGTTGCATATTAATTCTCTGTAACTACCACATATTTTTACAAGTGTATTCGCCTTCGTATGAATGGTCTTCAAAGACTTCAGAATGTGTCTTTCATAATATTCTTTACTAAGTATGAAATGTCCCTTATGAATATGACTGTACATATGCCTAGATTTGCAACTTTACCTCAATTTTACATTGGCAGACTTTTGAAAGTGAAGGGATCTTGGAAAAAAACTTGGCATTTTGCTAAATTTTCACATTTATTTCTCTATGGGCATCAGATTTCAAAACGGACCCCAGTTGTGTTGGTAAAGATTGTTATGTTCCTTGTAGGCCGCAGGCTGTTTCTAAACTTCGAAGCTGTGGACTCTGCGTTCTATGTCTGGATTAACGGAGTTCGAATGGGTTACAGGTATGGTATGAACTGACTTATTAGCCTACTTTGGCCTCTCAATTCGTGGTTTTTAATTCAGATGTATATGAACTAGACCTCGAAGCATGGATTCTAATGCATTGTGATTTGCTACACCTCTAGACCTTTGATGACGCATGTTTCGCGCCCCGCCTGAACTTTTGTGGTGACTTGCAGTCAGGACAGTCGACTGCCATCGGAGTTTGACATCACCGACCAATGCCACCCTGGTTTGGAGAACGTGCTCGCAGTGCAGGTGATGAGGTGGAGTGACGGGTCATACTTGGAGGATCAAGACCACTGGTGGCTCTCTGGAATCCACCGGAATGTGTCGATTTGTTCTAAGCCGCAGGTTTGTGTGTTTGTATTGAGTGACTTCCAGAACAGCGAAGTTGGGGATGCTACCACGATGCTCATACAGTCGGGGATGCTTGGTCATGCATGCAGGTTATGATAGCAGATTATTTTGTGAAGACGGCTGTTGAAAGTGACTTTCAGTCTGCAACTGTGAAGGTTAGTACAAATTGTCATTCTTCTGTCAAGTGTCCCATTCTGCTGGTGTTATTATTGATGTGTTTCATGTTCTCTGTCGCGGAGATGTACTGAGAACCTGGCTTTAAACTGTCAATCTACTGCTGCAGGTTGAGGTTGCTGTGGAAGGACCTAGAGAGTTGATAGCAAACAATAAGTTATCCCGGTATACAACAGAGGCTATTCTCTATGAAACATTTGACACTGATGGAGACTTCAAAATGCCGTCCGAGGCAGCTTACCTGAAGCCTCAGGGACTAGATTCAGCGATGATTGGCTGCCGTGCGCACACAACTGTCACAGCTCAACTAGAACGCCCAAAGCTTTGGTCTGCTGAGCACGTAATAGTCGCCCTCATATTTATAACGGCATACTTTGTTACCATTTTCTGTGTACAATATCCACATCTGGGACAGCAAACTAGAACTTTGTAATTGATTGTTTTGGGTAGGATTGTTAGTACTCAGTGCCGTGCATAGCTAATCTGTTTTATTCTTTCCGGATTAGTCGATAGTCCAGTTTTGGAAAGTCTGCTGGCTTTTAGGTAACTGCCTTGCTTTTTACTTCCGTGGATGAACATGAAGTTCTTGCAGATTTTTTTTATCTTTCTCCAAGCTGAGATTGAGGCCTTCCAGCTCTGATGCTTTCGATGGAATTATTAATTAGGTTACAAAGTGGGATTTTGCGGTGAGATGATAACGATTCTAACGATTCTAACTTCTGTATTGTTCGTTCTTTGCAGCCAACCCTGTACACAGTGGTTGTACTGCTTAAGGATCCATCTGGAGCAATCGTGGACTGTGAAGCGTGCAGAGTGGGTGTCCGTCAGATTTCAACGCGTCCCAAGGAGCTCCTTGTCAACGGGGAGCCAGTGGTGATCCGTGGTGTCAATCGCCATGAGCACCATCCTCGCCTTGGCAAAACCAATATTGAAGCGTGTATGATTAAGGTATTTGACTTAGCAAGCAAATTGTTGATATGTAAACATGACTTATCACACTCTTGACTGAGTGACCTTGCGAGGTTCTAATACAAACCTTTAAACTGTGCATTCAGGATGTCACATTAATGAAGCAGTACAATATTAACGCAGTGCGCAATAGTCATTATCCCATGCACCCTCGCTGGTACGAGTTGTGTGATCTCTTCGGACTGTATATGGTGGATGAAGCCAATTTGGAAACCCATGGCTTTGATCCCGAGCCTTGGACATGGCCAGAACGCCAATTGACTTTTGACCCGAAGTGGGCGAACGCTTATCTTCAGCGGATGATCAATATGGTTGAAAGGGACAAGAACCATGCCAGTATCATCCTCTGGTCGCTTGGAAATGAAGCTGGTTACGGGCCCAACCACCAGGCCATGGCAGGTAATAACGCTAATTTCAGTCTGAACGCGCCTAGCCTGTTTGATGATTACTTCTTTTACTCAGAAATGTGTGCAAAAATGTAAATGGTTGCAAAAGTAGGGTGATTAACGCTTTACATATGAACACGTTGCTTGCTTATGTTCTATCATTTTGCAAGGGGCATGTGGATAGCTCGATCTCATGAATTTTTCTTTTTGCAACAATAAACGCCGCTTTTGTGTTAATTAATTGAAGAGTGCAACTTGTTCATCAGGATGGACGAGAGCCAGAGATCCAACTCGGTTTTTGCATTACGAGGGTGGCGGGGCTCGTTCAGTTTCTACAGATGTGGTCTGCCCCATGTACACCAGAGTTTGGGATATTGTGAAAATTGCTCAAGATCCTAGTGAAACACGCCCGGTTATACTCTGCGAGTAAGCTCTTACCTTTTTCTTTTTCCCAAATCTCCCTTGCACTGCAGTGAAGATTTTCCTCTTGGAATATGCACTGACTTAGTATTGTGAGATTAAAAGATTGAAACCAATTCAGTCTCTTTTAAATTTGGTGTCTGTCCTTTCACTGCTAAGAAATGAGTGCTATTGATAACTCGACAGAGTGACTCCTATCTCCTAGACCACTTGCACAAGTTTATCCCTTTAAGGACGAAGGAGACCACTTCTGGCCTAATGTTTTTTTAGCAGTTTTGAAGCGTTAATATGGGGATTTCTATCTATTCAAATAATTAATTTTTGAGTCAGCACTCAACCTACTGTTATGAAGGTTTTTTACATGAAATATATACTTTTCACAATATGACCAATTAAAAATAAGCAATTTAAAATCATGAATCTGTCGTCCTTGAAGGGTTGAACTCAAATCTTCAATCAAAATAAGCATAGGAGTTACGAATGTTGAAAGTTGTACAAAACTCAAATTTGGTCTTCCGCTTATTGCGTAACTCCTGTAATTGATTTGATTATTGTATAACTCCAATAATTGATTTGCTTGAAGATTTGAGTTTGTAGGGGTTTAATTAATCGTAGTGATAGAAATATTTCATTAAATATTGAAATGTGCACACTTTTTGGATGTTAAAGTGACAACACAAGATGAAAAATTAGGAATGACTTTTAGGACAAGCCTATTGTCTATTTATGTTCGTTCCGGGCTAGTTAAGTATTTTCAAGTTGAACTGTAAGAGGTGCTGAGAGCATAGTTTGGGCAAAGCTATTGCCTTGTGCCAATTATTATAAATTGGGACTGGTCATCATCGTGGCTGGCGCTTGCAGGTATTCTCATGCTATGGGCAACAGCAATGGAAATATTCAAGCATATTGGAACGCAATTGATGGGATTCATGGGTTACAGGGAGGTTTCGTCTGGGACTGGGCTGACCAGGTTCGTGTTTGACAAGAACTTTTCTGCCTTATACATTTTAGAAAAACATCTGGAGCTTTGTTACTTGAGTTCCTAAAGGTCTTACTTGCCTATTAGTATGCTATGCCTATTTTATGTTAGATCTTTGTGATTTCTTTCTGACGATTTAGACTTCGCGTACTCAGGGTCTTTTAAAAGAAGGTAAAGATGGAGTGAAACACTGGGCATATGGTGGCGACTTTGGCGACGTTCCTCATGACTTAAATTTTTGTTTGAATGGACTAATTTGGCCTGACCGCAATCCTCATCCGGCTCTCCAAGGTATCTAATAGCATCCCACTCACAGAACAGGTTTTAGGCTTTTTCTTTGTATGAGAATTAGGATTTGTATATGAGACGTATTCCAGGTTTATCTAATTCATTGTTATATTCTTTCTTAATCCGTCTTTGTTGCTATTTGGTTGTTTCGATAACGTCTTTCTCCCTTTGCAGAGGTCAAACATGCTTATCAACCAATCGGAATCTTCTTGGAAGATGACGCTATTGAGGTAATCTTGATTCACGTCCTCTTTTAAAAATCTATGCACTTTCTATACTCAAAAAAAGCACATTGGTTACCACTCTTGTTTTCTATGAAGGACCAAGGATTCATGGTTTTCTATTGATCACATTGTGAAAAATATAATTCAGATGGAGTCAAATTTTCTATTCCCAGAACCAGTGAAGAACATTGCATGTGTTGCTAAAAAATTAAATAAAGTTGGACTAAAAGAAGTCTCCATACGTCATACCCAAAACTTTCTAATAAGAATATGAGGCCCAAGTTGGTCCTCTTGGTCCTTTGGGGTTTTGAGCCTTGCTAACTGATTTCTCTGTTTTTATCCTTTCTTTTCTGTATTGCAAACCTTTATGGATTGCCTCTTCACATTTTGGAAGCAAGAAAGGCGTTGTGTTTCCAGATTGCTAAACTGTCAGATTCTTTTGTTTTGCGGCGAACTGCTGTCTGCTCTAATCGATCATTTGACTCAACCTTGGTGCAGATATGGAACAAAAACTTCTTTACATCACTTGACTACGTAAAGTTCACGTGGTCCCTCTCTGCCGATGGTGCTTTGCTTGAAACTGGGACCTTGGATTTGCCGGCAATTGATCCAAGCAAGAAGCACAGCATAAAGCTGAAATCTGGACCATGGGCTTCAAGGTGGCAAGAAATAGAGGCCAGCGAAGTGTTTCTGGACATTGAAGCCAGCCTCTCTGCCCCTACAAGATGGGCAGAGGCAGGGCATTTACTAGCATCTGAACAGATGGAGTTACCAGTTTGCAAGCCTATGCAACGACAGGTACCTACTCTAGTTTCTATATTCTTAATGTAGGTGCATGCCTGTTCACCGCCTTTTGGAGTGTTATGCTTCATGTGATCGACATGTCCACGAATATCTGAACTGCTAAACTCGGTCATACTACTCTTTGGTCGCTTCTTGGAGTTTGCAATTGAAGACCTTTGTTGTTTGGTGCGTGCCAACAGGTTCTCAGCTCATCAAGAATGCCTGCTTTATCTTTGGAGGAATCAGCAGGGCTGCTCAAGGTAAAGCCAGCAGGAAATGAAGGCTGGGAAATACAGTTTGATAAGAAGAGAGGTCTTCTGAGCTCGTGGCAGGTAAATCATTCACCTCTTTCGAAGTAACGTTTTCTTTCTGTATTGCAGTGAGGATAGAGATTTACTGGTATCTTTTGAAGCTTGACGTATTTAGGCTGTACTTCTGAGGTACAGGTGAACGGAACTTGTGTTCTCGCGACTGGTCCACTTCCTTGCTTTTGGAGGGCACCAACGGACAATGACAAGGGAGGCTCGGTACTGAGCTATCTATCACAATGGAAGGCCTGTGGGCTGGACACGCTCACACTCACAGACTGTGAAGGTTTTGAGGTAGAGAAAATCTCCGAGAATGTCATTCTGGTGAATGCAATTCTTTCTATCGAATCCAAGGGAGAGGAACCTCCTCCTCCAGAAGTCTCTGAGAGCCAAACTGGCGACATTGAAAAAGACACCAAAGAGTCTATCAAGGCTCAAGTTGCTGAGATGAAGGAAGAAAGGGCTCAAAAGGATACGCTGACTGGTTTCAAGATTAAGGTGCAATACAAAGTCTTTGGCGATGGCAACGTTATCACAAACTACGATGTTGAACCTCGTTTCAGGCTTTCAACTCTGCCAAGGGTAGGAGTCCAGTTCAACGTTGATAAAAAGTTCAGTGAAGTGGAATGGTATGGTCGAGGCCCATTTGAGTGCTACCCGGACAGAAACTCGGCTGCACGGGTTGGCACGTACAGCAAGGATGTAAAGGATCTACATGTGCCATACATTGTACCAGGGGAGAATGGAGGTCGTGCAGATGTGCGCTGGGTAGCCTTCAAGAGCAAGACCGAAGGCGTTGGAATTCTCGCAATGAGCGGCGAAAACAGTCCACCGATGCAGATAAGTGCCAGCTTTTACACAAGCCAAGAGCTTGACCGGGCCACGCATGAGGAGAAACTCCAACCAGGAGAGAATATTGAGGTACGTCTCCACTGTTGCGTAATAGCTTGTGATAAGGTAAGCATTCCTAATTGCAACCCCTACCTAATCACATCATAATGTATAGCCCATCTTCATTTCAGAGCCTAATTCTGTAACTCTCTTTCGTCTCTTATTCATGTGACACAAATCTCACAAGTATAACTATCTCAGGTTTAGGTTCTGAAATAAAGATGAGGTATACATTGTGACGTAATTAGGTGGGGATCGCAGTTAGGTCTAGTTACCCTACATCATTGCATTTCAATCCAGATTCATTTGCTTGGAACTGCACCACGCATTGTGGTTAAATTTATCCCTGAAGGTCCCACGGTATTTTGACATGGTCAATTATCATTTCCAATTGCAACTTGGCTTTTTAAATTTAGTAGTATTTTAGATTTCACAGTTTTACTACTAGGGGGGGGGGGGGAGAGGCAGATGTGTTCTGGCTGTCTAGATTTTCAAACCAATTTGTGAAAAAATGTACTTATTACAATTGTCATAGTCAATTATGAAGAAAACTTTATATATATATATATATATATATATAACCGAAAAAACATCAATTAACTTGTTATTTTGCATCAGATGCAATTAAAAGCATTCCCAAAACATCTAAAGTTCCCTTCGTTATAATGTTCAAGTCAAATTTGACCTAGAGCAGTTTGTGGCTTTGACACGTAGAGCTTGAAATTTATTTAGTCACCCAATGTTAAAAATAAATAAAAATTGAATGTATAAAATGGAGATATAAGTGACTTGATAAGCTTTTATACAAAAAAACTCGAATTAGTGGATTTGTACTTTAGATAAGAAAGTGATGATTCGTCAAAGTTGGACTTTCAACCTTTTAAATTTTGCAGTTTTTGTACTTTTGTGTGGCTAGTATCAGCAACTCTGTTGTTAGCTTTTCATTTGCAGCTAAAGCATGTCAAGATGAAATATGTACGAATGGGGTACTTGTCTGACTCGTACAGTTTCTTAAGGATCAGCAACTCTGTTAGCTTTTCATTTGCAGCTTAAGCATGTATGTGGAGATGAAACGTGTATGAACGGGGTACTTGTCTGACTCCTACAGTTTCTTAAGGAATCTGGTTATCTTCTTCCCTTGTTCAGGTTCATTTGGATCACAAGCACATGGGGATTGGAGGAGACGATAGCTGGACACCCTGTGTCCATCCCCAGTACCTTGTGCCTCCGCAGCCTTACCAATTCTCTATACGGTTCTGCCCTCTCACGCCACATTGCTCTCCACTTAAAATATTTCAAACTCAGCGTGAGAATGATTCATAAATGCCATGTCTCTGCTCCTCACTAGATTCTTGTCTCTGTAATGTACCCGATGTGAGAGAAGGCTAATTCGTTGATGTTGCTTCACATTACCTTCAGCCAAGGTCTATGAGTCTTTTCCATATCTGAGTGCATGCTTGTTTCTGTCTGATGCTCCTCTCGTACATGCTAAATTTTTTCATGCAATTGCGGTACTTTTTCAAGTTATTTGGATGCACTTCAAAACTGATTAGTGACCATAAACTCAAGATGAAATGGACATTTACCCTATACGGACGCTGCGGACCAGAGTGGTACAATGCAGGATAGAGAATCCAGAATCCTTCTATGTAAGACAAAAGTGCATATGTTCATCCTTGGAATTTTGTGTGAAAAGGGGAGGTCTTGCACAGTAGTTTGACCCTCAATGAGTGCTTTTGGTTTTTTTAAGTAGATGATTCACATTGTACCAAAAAGAATGATTCTCACAGTGACCATTCCATCCTTAGAAGGTTGGGTGACCATGGAAATCATCCATTTTGATATTGTGGGAATCATTGGTCTAAAAGAATCCAAAAGCACTTATTAGAAGTCAAAGTATTGTAGAAGATCTTTCTTTTTCACACAAAATTCCAAAGATGAATAGTTGTACTTTTGTCCTATACTAAAAGATTCTTTATCATCCATTGAACACCAAACATCCACCTTGATGTTCAAGGATTAACTCTTGAAGGATGTTGAAGCTAAAAAGTGGTCCATAGATGACTTTGTTGTTCACTATAGAAACAAAAAATGCACCTATTGATCCAATAATTATAGTAGTTTTGGTGATCACCTTGTTCATGGGGTTGTGTCTTTAAGGGTTAAAGGAATATTGCTAAATGTAGCCCCCTTCCTTATTGAATTACAATGTACATCACTTCATCTAGGGTTGGTGTTCTTCCTTTATTCATGTATCAAAAAACTTCATAATACAATTGTGATTTATTATTAATTTCAATTTTGGAATAAAGAGGAAGAGTGTATATTGTAATGCAAGTAGGTGTACTTACCTTATATAGTTCCTATATTCATATGTACAATCTATGTATTTTTGTGTGTGTCACACCTTACATCCTAAATGCTTGGAATAAATGGATTTTGAAGAAAATGCTTATCTTCAATAAAGGATTATAGTTCTTATTTTGATCAAACATTTGATATGTCAATGAGTCTTACAATCTAAAACTACCTGACCTAATCAATACATTGTCTTCAACCTTTTTATTATTTCTACCTATAGAAAAAGATGTAGAAAGAGATATAACAATGGTGTGCAATGGTTTGAAAGTTAAAACTATGTATGCAAATGAAAGTGAAACATGTGTTAGAAGCAATAGTAGCATATTGGGCCCCATCACTTTCAAGAATTCAATTCTTAATGTACAATAAAATTGTGACATGTGGATATTTAAAAGTAATAGCATTCTTCAATTGCCATATAGAAGTTTTTAAATAGTAATCAAATAGAAGATTGTAATAAAGAAAGAGATGCACAAAAGTAACACATTTATTTAGATAGAGATACTTACATTAGTTGTTTACATTAGCCTTTTGATTGAAAATATTCCTTTAAAATAATTCTTATTCTTTTGTGATTCTTTTGAAAGACCAACCACATCACATTCTATATGCCATAGTTGTAGGGTAGGTTCGGCGATAAAAGTAAGTGCTAGAATTTTAGGAGAATTATTTTTTCAAATTTTAAAAAAAAATTGTATGGTAAAAAATAAGAATAGTTGCAAAATATTCATTTTTTAGTATTTGTCTAACCTTATTTTTTGGAAAAACTAAATATTTAGCAAAGAGGTGCCAACCCTACCCTACACTTATGGTATTAGTAGTTATAAGCACTAAAAACTCATCCAAATTTATACAAAAAAAAGACCGAAAGATTAGAGGAACAATTGAAGACTCTTTTATGTTAGAAAAGATATTGCCCAACATGTTATTCATGAAGAATATAAAATCCCAATTAAATGTTCAAGGAAAACTACTAGTTAGTTCATAGTTAGTTAGTGGAATCAAGAAAAAAAAATGGTTGCAATTTGAAAACATTGGGAAAAAAATGGTGAAAAAATCAATAAAAAAATTTTAGTAGAAGAAAAAATAGAAAAAAAAACAAGACTCAATGCTTGGAAAAACAATCCAAAATGGGAATAAAAAAAATAACTAGTAAAAATTGTAAAAAATCCCAAACAATGATCCCAATTTCTTTGAAATCTATGGTTTGATTAATTTTCAAACATTTTGCATTAGTACATTCAACAAGTCAAACATGGCCATGCATGCATGCTATGGATCTTTTGAATGCTTAAGAAAAGTATAAAATTATTTGAACCATTGCCCGGGGTGGAGAACCTACAATTAATTCATTGTTAGCTAGTAGAATTGGAAAAAAAATCATTTGCAATTTGTAAACATGAGAAAAAAAAACTATGAAAAAATATAATTTTTTTATATTATATTTTTTCTTCATAATTCTTTAAGAGCAACACTTTTTAGCCATCACTATCATATTGTAAGTCCAAATGATACAAGATTCATTAATAAAGTATTCTTCCTACACTTACTTGAGTTGTATTTTTATATATAAGAAGAAAAATGCAATTTTTTCCAAATATCTTACTTCTATGGCAATTTTGTAAATAATTAAGGAAAATTTGAAGCATGTCCAAAATTTTATGAATTTGTAGACCAATATCATATATATATATTATTTTTATTTTTATTTTTATTTTTATTTTTTACAGTCTTTAGTTCATTTTCACGTCTAAAATAGTATTACTAGAAATTATATGAAGAATTTGAAATTTTAAAATTAAAATTAAAAAAGAAATTAAAAAAGACATTTCATGCTATTTGAATTCTAAAATTAAACCATTTCAACAAACAAGTGTTAAAAACTAACATGGGGGTACAACAACCTCTAGTTGGATTTCACATTACCAATTTCATAGTTTTTTGAGAATTTTTTAGAGCCCCCATCCCCCCCCCCCCCCCCGCCAAAAAAAAATAGGATCTAAGGTCATCTTTAAGGATTACATTTAGTGACAAATGATTTTCCAAAAGTAGAAAAATCTTTGTCTTATTCATGTGTTTAGGGAGCGTTTATTTTGTATCAAAGATGGGATCATATAAATTATAGACTATGGACTAAAAGGAAAGAAGCTTTGCTCGACAAACACTCACTTGAGAAAAGCTAAGTAGTTAAAGCTATTGACTATTTTGTATCTTTCAATCTCTTACCTACTTCTGTTTAATAATTTTTATACTAATCTTGCACAAGATCCTATGGTTAAATATGCAAAATAGAAATTTATAAAGTTTTTGTGTTTGCAATAGAAATGGCAATTTTGAGTGTTTTTTGATGAAAAAGGCCTTTGGACTTATGAGGTAAAACCTATTTGGTTTATTGTTTTGCAACACGCTCTACTCTAGTTATGTGTCAGTTTAGACATTCTAGTGCATTTGCAATCTTGTACACTAATATCAGTGACATTATATCTTTTTATTTCTATATTGAATTTTTCTTTTTTTTTCCTTGTTTTTTTAGAGTAGAAAAGGAAACAAACTTTTTAAGAATCTAATTTTTGTAAAGATTCAACAATTTTTTAAAAAAAAATTATTTAACCTCAAAAGAACCGCAAGGTGAGTATAACTCTTGTTTTCTTGACAAGCTCTTGTAACAAGCATAATTTCTCATTTATGTAGAATAATTTTGATGATAATCACTATTGAAAAGAAAGAAGACTTATGTAGGTTTCCTATAAAATAAAATAAATTTCAATGAAATTACACAATTTTTGAGAAAATGCCACCAATGATAAGATTGATTGAAGATGTTCTATTACACAATACATGTGCTTTGCACATATGCTAGAGTTGGATGTTGAATCAAAATGCTAAAAAATGCTCCAAAAATTTTGATTTTTATCTACAAGTACATATCATCATGATATTGATGTGCAATATTTTTCAAATCATTTTGAAGTGTAGGAATAAACTATGAGGATGTGAAGTGACAACCCAAAGTGTCTTCTCCATTTTTTTTAAAATCACAAAAAATCACACATTTGATCATTTCTTGATTGTATTTCACAAGTAAATTTAGTGGAAAAAAAATCATGTAGGTTCTCTTTGTTATTCATGAACTATTAGTGAGGTTTACATTTTGAATTTTCTACAAATGTAGTTGCAGAAGCTATGTGGTGACCTTATGGTCCTTTAGGGGTTAAGGTCCCAACTTAGGTGAGTGGAGTGCAACAAGATTTTGCTTTAGAAATTTGTATATTTATTCCTAACATGAGTCTCTAATCAAATATGAAACCCCTAAATCTTCCTTGCATACAAAATTTGAGTTATGTGGCTCATAATCTTGACAAAGTCACATTGTCTATAGCCCAAGCAATCTTGGAAAAACATTTTGCTTCACTTTGCAAGCTTTGTTCTCACATAAAAAATAATCTTCAAATCCTACATTTTTGTACATAAATTTTGTAATAGACAAGAATAAAATCCTATGGTTATAAATTCTAAAAAATGAATAAATTTGATTAATTTCCATTTTTTAAGATGTAAATGACTTTTGCAAATTTGTAATTATTTGAATCAATTTCTACTCCATTGAATCTTTTGAGGTTAATATAGAAGGATATAGACCTTAGAAATTTGTAGGGGCCAGTACCACTTTTTAGCCAATTTGATCTTGTGTCAATGCTTTCTAATGCAAAGTGTGAATGTTTGCATATTTATATCCAAAAGACTGTAGTCCCTTCGTGGTACAAATGGAATTTCAAGTAGGTACCTATAGGCTGAATTTTTGTCATGATTTTTGAAACTTTTTTTGAAGATAGAAAAACTTATTAGCTTTATGGGAATATCATTTTTTTCCAATCGGTGCCCGGGAACAAAAATTATGCCCAAATAAGCTTAAAACAAGGGAGAAGGGGAAATAAAAGAAAATTCAAAATTTGAATTAAATTTTTTCTCTCTCATAGATTATATTTTTTTCTACATGGAAAGCTTTTATTCATTCCATTTGGATTTGTTATGAGAAAGTTATGGACAATCTTGTTTTTTGGGCAATTAGAGCATCTTCTTGAAAAATAACTTGTAGGATTCATTTTTGAATGCAATTCTTACAATTTAAAAAAAAAAGTTCCACATGGTTTAGGTTGATTCCTAGAAAAATCTCACCATTGGGATTAGTGTACTTTAATTCCATTTTGAAGATATTTAGAATTTAGAATTTCCTTCTATCTCATACCTACTTTTATTCAATATTTTTTTAAAGAATGAAAATTAAGTTTTTTTGAAATTCTTTTTTTCCCTAGACTCTCAACTCAATTCCCCATCATAAAGATTTAAACCTTAAAACTTTGTAGTGCAAAAAATTTATGTTAAGAAAGTTCAAAGTCAAAAAATCTAGTCCAATATAGTGCTGGAAAAGTTGTTTTCTTTACTTTAAACGCAAATATCTTGCAATCTTTGTGGTGAAAAATTTTTGAATTTTTTTTCACACATTCTTTTACTAGTTAGATGTAATATCCTATAGTTAGACATGCAATAAAAAAATAATTTTCAAATTCTTTTACTCTTTGTTATAGAAATGATAGCTTTGAGTGTTTTTTGGCAGAAAATAGGCCTTGGGCCTTTGGGGGTTAATAGAAACTTCACCATTTGGCCATTTTTGTGAAAACCTAAAGAACTAATGCGCATTTATAAGTGGACCAAGGCAATAAAGTAAGTGAACTCATTGCAAACACAAATGGGAGCAAGCCCATTGTGAACAAAATTGTATTAGTGGTGTACATTTGAGAACAAAATTACATTAGGGTTGTACATTTTAGATCTTGCTCCCATTTGTGTCCTCAAGGTTACATGTTGTGGAATTAGAACTTACAAAAATACCAATGCCATCCAGCTAGGGCAAAACTAAAGCCCTCATCACCCCAACTTCAAATAAATATAAAAATCTTGCCTATATTTTTCAGTGAATAATTTTAGAATTCTTAATCCCTAAGCGCCTAACGCAAATTCCAAAAACAAGCTATAAATTGCCACTCAAGTAGACCCCACTGGTTAAAAAATAAGATCCAAGAGACATGACCGTTTAGATTGCAGGAGAGGTAGGGAGGGCATCTTTGGAGAAATTTGTGGAAGTTCTCTCCATACAACTAGGATATTATAATGGTCAAATGTCTCATAGTAGAAGGCCACATTTGAGGCAATGGGGCACTCAGGGGTTAACCTTCAAAACTAATTTGGGATCTCAATTTTTTTTTTCAAATTTGATCATTTATGGTATATATTAATTAAATTCTTATATTTCCCCTCGGTGAAAAAAGCGCAATGAGGAATGCAGTAATGCAGTTCTCTTTGTCCATGCCACCCATGCATAGCATAAACGATGACTATCATATGAAAAGAAAATGAATTCTGAATATTTTTCAACCCCAATGAACTCTAGCCGACATTTACTTCGGCATAAATTGTCAAAATTGCCATTTTTTACGCCAATGAGGAAAAAAATTTAATAAAGAATTTCTCTTGAAGTTTAACCATACAAATTTGTACCAGACTACCATGAGAATAAGTGGGAAAAACTTCATAAACTTTGACCACACCGATTGAAAGATTATAGGGTTCGAAGAATTTATTGTTTTCCAACCCTCCCCAGCAAGGTCAACAAAATTCCAACTCCTTTGAGAGTGAGATTTTTGCACTACACATGGGTTGTTCTTTCTCACAATTGCATCCTACATTATATTAGATATCCACCACACTTCAAAGGCAAATGCAAAGTTTATCAAAAGATTTCCTAACTAACCTTAACGACCAAGACTCTTCAAGTAGCATAACTTTCAATCCAAGCAACCAATGAGAGAAAATTAAAAAAATTCTATATAATTGTCGCTTAGGGGAGGTACTATACATATCCACTCCCTTGATTGTCAAAATTTCAAAAAGATCCATTGAAAATTGACACTACCCACCTTATAGAAACTTGCTCGAATTTTTCAATCACTCATTCAACAACCACTTGTTGTTCCTTGAGGGGTTTCAATTGAATGAGCAAAAATGACCTGATTTTTGAGGAAAATGTGCTCCTCGTCACTCGGCAACTGTTTTTGGTTTTTTGGATTTGGATTGCTGACTTAGAAGACGCGTTAATTTTTTAAAGTTTCTTTAGTTTCTTTTTTTCTGTAGGAGAGGTACGCAAATAATTAGGTAAAATTTCCACAGTACATGATTGCACAGAAAGCCGCGTCTTCTTCAAAAATAAGACAAGGCAAGCACTGTCATTCCACAACTTGAAGGATAGGGAATGACCTCGTCTTGCGCACCCCTGCTAGAACTTCAAAACCACTACTCACTGTAACTGTTACAGTAAGCTCTTTAGGAACAAGGCTTTTTGTTTGTACAGCGAGATTTAAGTTACGTGGTGTTGACGCAGATCTGTGGAACTGACTTCGTTCAGAGCTGAATCCGTAATTATCAGTTTAAAAAAACAATGTTCAGAGGGTCCGGATCACTCCTCACAACCGAGATCGTAACCAATCCTTTTAGGAGTTGTAGAGGTTTTTGTTTGGACATATTATTTATGTATGGACGAGGTGGTGTGAAAGCAAAGCAAAGCCTTCTTGTGAGAAATAACATGGTGACGTTCAGTAGTATGCACTGTCATTGCCTTGGCTCTATAGTAGATGTTCCACACCCAATAGTACTTCATCAATAGCTGAACGGATCATGATGTTCACGGGGTGCTTACCTTTAGTCCACCCAACCATGGGGGGGCTCACATGATCTTGTCCTCATATGAGGGTTTGAGAAATTCTGTAGGGGAAGGAACATGTAGATTCTTTGTAGGGCCTAAGGTAGGTGGCTCTTAAACCGACCTGGTTCTAAAACTGATCTGGTACATTTTACTTCTGAAATGTATTAACTGCATACATTTCAGAAGGGGGTCGGTTTTAGAAACCACTGCGTTTCAACTTCAAAAATTTGTATCTAATTCCACAAAGGTCCAAAAAATATGAAACGACTTGGATTAGATGCCTATTCCTTTTTTCTTCCTACCGAAATTCACTGAAAATTGTTTTGAGATGTTTAGCTGTCCCAAAAATGCAATCAGCTCTTAAAGGGTCAGTTTAAGAGCCACCTACCTTACCTCCTAACGTTCGTCGTCTAAGTCCATGGACCTTGGTTGGTCCATTTCCAACACATTAGGAAAAATTCACGCATCGAAAAGGATGCAAGTTTTGCACCCCTACACTACAATTATAGATTTTTTTTTTTAACCTGATGTGCCACTTCAGATTGGCTACTTTTTAATTTATTTTTAAATTTAAATTTTTAAATTTTTAAATTTTTAAATTTTTTTGTATTTGCATGGTGGGGGGCTGAAAATCAGAAACTTGCAGCCCATTGCAAGGTCAGTTTTTTTTCTAAGGAATGATTCATTCATGGTGGTATTGTGGATTAGAGTTAACCTTCCTTATTTCTTCTTGTGATGAACCACATGGGAGTAATAAGGGATGTTATTTCTCATGATGATTTTGTCATCACAAAATGGAATTAGCCATCTAAGTTTATAAGGCTTAAGGTAAACTATACCATTCTAGACCAAATGGGAATAAGCCCATTGTGGGCTAAATTAAATTAATATATATTTTAGAATTTGAATGTATACCACCAATATGATTTAGCCCACAATGGGTTGGCTTCCATTTCATCTTGAATGGGATAGTTTACCTTAGTTGTTGTATTCCCAACAATTGCTTCATTCATGGTAGTCTTTCAAACCAAAGTTAACCTTCTTTGTTTCTACTTTTGATGGACAATCGGAGTACCAAGGGATGTCATATCTTACAATGAGGCTTAGATTTCATATCACCCAACATCCTATAATTTTTTTTTTTTCAAAAAATGTTGAAAATTGAATTAAAATAAGGAATTTCAAAGTTTATTTTAGAATAGAGAATTTCAAAGTTTATTTTAAAATAGAGAATCCATAATTGCCCACAAACTAGAACTCCTCATAACTTTCATCTCATTAATAAAAATGAAATGATTCAAAGTTTTCCACATATGTATAAATCTAGAAAAACAAATTCATATTTTTGTTTTTGAAGAAAGTGATTTTTTCTAATATGTTCAAATTGCTCAATTTAGAAAAGATACTACATATTATACAATAAGTTTTTAACCATGTAGTCAAAATTTATGAAAATTGTTGGACTTTAAAAAGAAAAACTGTGTCCACATGTTGTATGAAAATTTCAAAGAAAAAAAATTAAAAATTCCATTTGTAGTGAGCTACCCAGAATCACTATGTTGCAAAAAAAAACGTAGTTTGGTCCAGAAAGCATGAAATCTAAAATAACTCTAATTTGAAATACCACCATGAACGAAGCATTCATTAGAAAAATCTGACCCTGCAATGGGCTGTGAGTTTTTTAATTTTTGGCACCCCCATAGTGCAAATATAGAAAAATAAAATAGTCAATTTAAAATGGCACTAATGTGGCACCAATAGTGACGCGCAAAATCCAAAAAAGAAAATTTATAATTGCACCGTAGGGGTGCAAAACTTGTAGCCTTTTGGAGGCCTAAATTTTTTCTAATGTGTTGGAAATGGACCAACTAAGCTTCATGGACTTAGATGACAACCGTTAGGAGGTAGGCCCTATGAAAAAATCTACATATTACCTTCTTTACACAAACAAACATTCCTTACAAATTCCAATCAATTTAGCATTATTGCAAAAAGTGATTATTATGTTTGTGTATTCTATGTTTATGTATTCAATGTTTATGCAATCAAGAAACATAATAATCACTTATTGAAAAATAGTGGGGTTGGGGATAAAAAGATACTAATGCTAGTTGCATTGAGGCATGATTTTTTTTCCACTTGTCCCTTCATTATGTTTCTTGATTGCATTGGGGCTTTCTAGTTGCCCCATCATTTTGCCATTGGTGGGGTGGTTTCTAGTTGGATTGAAACTACTCTTATGCAATTGTCCATAGGGCTTATTGAGATTCCTTGTATTGTAGATGACCCATTTCTAACCACCACCTATTTTCAATCTATAGGTTGTTCTCTTTTTGTGAAGTTGTAGTGTAGTTCAAGAAGAAATTGTGGCACATTATGATTGGTTGCAAGGCTATCAATATTGCAACCAGCCCTTGATTAATTTTGCAATCAACCTATGGTCAAAAATAGGTAGGTCTATCTCCCCATTATAGGCCGAATAAAATCTTCTACTAAAAAATTTGTAGCAATTACATTTTGTATAATAAAATTTTGAAAAAATATGCAATCCTTCCAAACTCTATTTCTATACATGAAAAAATTTGCACTCAATAATCCTACACTCCAAATATGTGTAATTGCTCAAGTGGTTGGAAATGGGTCGGCTACCTTAACCCTTAAATGATGGGTTGGTCACTGCGGCCAAAGACAAAGCTACTGTAGACATGGACAATGCCCATTACAAAGCTTCAACAATGTGTCCACGTAATAAAATATGCTTGTCTATTGTTTGCATAAGTAACCATTCCATACTGCCTTCTTTTGAATTTGTAGAGAGGGCAATTTTGAACCTAATACCATGAACATGAATGTGTGAGACCGCTTCTCACTAAGTAGAGTGTCTAATTTGTTTTTTTAAAAGTCAACATTGCTATTTTCTGCCTTGTACGATGCAACACGCCTCTACAATTGCTTTGGGAAAAAAAATGAAAAACAACCTTTTAACATCCAATAGATGATTTTTTTGGTCATCCATTAGAAAAAAAATATTCGCCACGGCATTTGAGGGTTAACTTAGTGCCATCGGGTGTTTATCATAAAGTAGGTACACCCAAATGTGCCACTGACCTTAAACCGCCATCTATACTATACGTACATCTCCAAAATCAGTTCTGTACCCATGTGGAAGAAACACTTTTAGAACCCAACTTTGTTCCTTCATAACTTTTGCATACAGTATCCAAATGCCACGTTCTCTGGTGCATTGGAACCTCCTTTCACTTGCCAACAGAAACATATGAAAATTTAACCAGTCTAATAATAGAAAATAAGCTCAGTAGCTAAAAGTGGCAGTTTTGGGTGTACCTACCTTAATGATTAAGAACAAACATGTTTGTTGTTGTTGTGTTTTTTTTTTGTGTGTTTTTTGGACTTCAATGAAACAGAATTTTGTCTGAGGACATGTGTTCAAACGTCTGCCATCAGGTGTTATCCTACTGACACAACAATATGCCAAAGCGCAGTCATTCAGGATGAAATGATGCCAATGGGGCTTGTAAATGTACTGTCACTGAAGCTCAGTTATCATATGAAGGAGAAAAATCCCCACAACCTTAGTCAGACTCTAGATATTATTTAATGAACGCCAAGGGTTGGGGAGTGAGGGGGCAAAAAAAAAAAAAAAAAAATCTCTTGAGAGATGGCCCCAAGGCTGTATAATGCACTGTCACAAATGGGGTACAGTTTGTGACGCGTGAAAGTTTTCCAATCATTCACATTTGTTTTCTCAATGGAGTATCTTCAAGTTTCCACTTGCTTGTTTACAAAGGAACCAGAAAAAAAAGAGAAAAAAAAAGAAAAAAAAGAGAAAAAAAAGAAGAAAAAAGAAAAAAATTGTCACACGAACTATACGGTCTATGTGTTAGGTATACCAACCTATTATCCTTCTTATCTCTAGGTTGTCTTTTATGTATTCAAAGGGTATATTTTAAAACAAAAATAAATATAGTGAAAGAAAAATTTAAATTTGGATAGGAATAGGCACATGGTACAGAGGGTTGCTATTATGTGAGCCTAGAAGCATCCGCCTATGAGCCTAGAAGACTATACACGTTATGTAGATACTTATTTTATAAGTAATTATATTATAGATACCTTCAATGATTGTAGTATATCTACATATATATATGCTCACATGCTCACATGCTCACATGTTCACATACTAGCACTGTTGCTTTATAATATTAACTTAGATTTGTACAAAGTATAACAACCTATTAAATATCCCTTTCATCTTTAATCTATATCTTATGTATTGAAGGGATACATTTCAAAACAAAAATAAACATGGTGAAAGTGAAATTTGAATTTAGATGGAAATAGTTATAGTGGTTTACCTTATAATATGATAGATTCATAGGATATATATACAAAACAAGGAATTATAGAATGTCATTAGCTAGTGAGCAATTTATAATATAAACTTAGATTTATACAATAGTATAACAACCTATTATTCCTCTCATTTCTAGCCTACCCCTTTGTGTTAAAGGGGTATGTTTCAAAACAAAAATAAATACAGTGAGGGTGGAATTAGAATATGGATGGAAATAGGATGGTTTACCTTATAATATGATAGATTCATAAGATATAGAGTATATGGAACAAGGAATTATAAAATATCATTGTTTAGGATATAATTTATAATATCAATTTAGATATATCCTTGAAGTGAGTTTCTAAGTAGATTCATGACTAGATCATGTTTGAGAGTGTGGAAACAATGAGTACAGTATCTATGCATGTGCCATATGGCCCATGTAGATGTATGATATGAACTAAAGTAAATGAGGCTCATTCAATACAAATATTCTACAATATTCTTTGATAATGATCTTCATTTTTCAATAATTAATTATAGAATGGAAAATTTGAAATGAAGCAAAAATTCACAAAATCTTCATTAAGGTAGAACTACCCATTACCACAGAAATTTGCTATCTAGGTACTTTGGAGAAGCTATTTGTCAGCTCTCATATTTTTCAGAGGTTGAATTGTTTGAGAGAAGACAATTGTAAAAAGAATGAAGACATTCCAACAAGAATTGAATTTTTTGTGATTTTTCAAAGCAAAAATGTTAAACTATGAGTAAACCCTTGTTGAAGCATGACTAGACCATTGTTAAAGTGTGGGTTGATGTGTTCTCTCCCCAAGTGCATTGCCATCATGGTAAAGGATTAATAAGATTGTGGTAATAGATGGACTAGTGACAGAAATGAGAGGAACATGTAGGTGGCAGAATTGAATAGATGGTGGTATTGGGCAATTCCACCTAAATTAAAAAAAAAATCAAGACTATAAACTTAGGCCATGAAACTACATGTATTGCCATTATATTTTCAAAAACTTTTACATGAAGCTACATATATCTCCTAAAGACCAGAGGCATATTTGGGTCAAAAATTGTGAAAAAAATACCATTTTTTAGAGCAATGAGATAAAAATAAAAATATAATTTTTTTTCAAAATTCAAATGTTCAAGACTACTATAGAAATGCGTGGAAAAACTTTGACCGCATAAATTGAATGATTATAATGTTTGAAGTTAGAAGAAAATGTTTTTTTAGCTTGCTAGATAGGGCCATCAAACTTTAATTCCTAGAGTGAGATTTTATACTACACATAATTATTTTTGGCATTTGCATTTTGTCTTATGTAAATTATTATGTAAATTATACACTTGCCAAATTTTAAAAGTAAAGTAGGAGTTTTACACATGTTGCTTGATTAGAAAAAAGGTTTAAGGCAACATAACTCTTAATATGGGTACCTGATCAAAATAAGAATTCCTACGAAAGGGTACATATTCACACCTTGTGTCAAACTTTCATAAACATCCAACCAAAATTGACTTCATAGGAACCTATCCAGATTTTCAATTGTACATTCAATATACAATTGACCTTTACGGAGTATTTAATATTTTTCAACAAGTAATGAAATTCTTCAAAGTTATTAGATAAGCTTGATGCATTGTTTTCATCCAAATAAATAAATACCTTGTCATAAAAGTCATGAATCACATTCTTTGCTAAAGTCAAATAGTTAGTCATATGTTAAGCTTCAATTAGCTAATTTGAAGCCAAATGCCTTTGGCTAATTTTTTTATTTTATTTTTCAAAGTCTAAAAATTCCAATACTATTTTCAACTCAAGTTGATACTAAAAGATATGGGATAATTTGCACTTGTATCAACAACTATATCCACATTTGTATTCATATGTATGCATGTATATATGTGTGTATCCCAATGTACACGCACCCATACATGTGTACATATTTGCATTTGTACCTACATACAACAAACTTGCCTAAATGGACTCCTCATTTTAATTTATTTCTCTCCCAATTGGCCTCCAAGCTTATGAGCAACTTGTGGATGGTGTTTTTGAGAGGATAGTACGTTCCTATAGTATACGAGATTGTAGTGTCAAAGATGTGAAACTCCAAAGTTTTAGCAATTTTAACTCATTTTTAATTATCAAGTAGCCTCTTTAATGATGGAAAATGACATCAATCTAAATACACAATGTTTAGTCTTAACAATGTTGAAGGCAAACACCTCACTATTTCATTGGCTAGTCAAAAGGAAATTATAACCTTGGATTCAACCTTACAAGATTTAAATCAACTAGTATTCCAAACATGATAGTTTTCTATCGAATAAAGAAGGAGGTCCATAAAGTGGTCATTAAAAAGTTGATAATCAATTTGGAAAGGTTAAACTTCTAAAAATATATTTCTCCATGCATATTCCTTGAAAGACAAATGTAATTGGCATATAATCTCCAAGCCATTGCATATTTTTTTGGAGCTCTATAGAATTAGTTATGAATTTTTGAAGTTGAAATGCATTGGTTACTAAAAAAAAGCATCACCAATGTCTCTTGCAATGTACGCTACATTTTATATATTGCTTTGGTGCAATGAGAAAAGCAAAATGTACCTTTGCATTAGAAGACGCTTAACCCCTAAAGGACCAAATAGTGTTTTTTGGCAACATAGCAATTTGAAGTAGCTCACTATGAATGGAATTTTTATTTTTTTCATTGAAATTTTCACACAACATGTGCCCAAGGAATAGTTTCAAGGTCCGAAAATTTTCATAACTTTTGACTACATGGTTAAAAAGTTATTGTATGATATGTAGTTTTCTTTTTTCGACAGGCAATCCAAGTAGCAAAAAAAACTTCTTTAAAATCACTTTTAAGAAAAATAAAAATTTGAAATTGATTCTCTAGACTTATATATAGGTGGAAATCTTTGAATCATTCCATTTTGATAAATGAGATGAAAGTTATGAGGAGTTTTAGTTGTAGGTAGTTTGCGGGTAGTTACGGAATTTACACTCTAAAATGAACTTTGAAGTCCTTTATTTAACTCAATTTTCAATAGTTTTGGAAATAAAATAAAAACATTAGACATAGATGGTTTATTACAACATTACAACCATTAGGATTGGAATTTTTCAATTCCATAAATAAATTGTTAACAATTTAGTATTCTGAATTATTTTCTACTTCTTTCTACTTTCTATTTTTTCCTATATGTTGTACAATTCCAAATAATTTGAAAATTTTCAAGCATGTAGACAACTTGCCTTGAAGAATGAATCCAAAAAGTAACCACCATTTTGGACATTTTTTCATAATGATCCAACCTTGTGAAGTGCAGCTGTCTAGTTTTTTGCAGGGACAAAAAAAAGATTTTTGTTACTTCAAACACTAATATCTTGCAATCTACACGGTGAAAATTTATGATTTTTTTTCACATCTTCTCAAACCAAAGCAATATAAGATCCTATGGTTAGATGTGTCTAAAAATGTATTTTTCCCAAATATTTGGTACTTGTACTAAAGATGGCAATTTTGGAGCAATTTTGGTGAAAACATGATAGTCAAAATCTTTTAGAGCATGCCCACCCGTCTTGCAAAAAAGTGTCTAGCTAAATGCCAACCCTTCCATTTTGTAGGCTAGAGAGAGCAAGGCGCCTCACTAATTGCAGGTCGGGAAGCCAACCAATGAAGTAAATGTAAGGGAGCCAATTTATCCCGACTCCTCTTTGTTTAGTTATATTATTATTACTACTACTACTACTATTACTATTATTACTCAGTCGCCACAAGTGAAAGGTAAGTCGGCGAAGGTGAAAAGCAAAGCTCATAGAGTTTGCACTGTGCTTGTCGTTTGTTGTTTTGCAGGCCGGTGAGTGGCTTGTAAAATGGCCCCAATATGCAAGCCCCTTCCCTAACTGGCTTGCAAGCCCTCCCTCTTATGATTTTACGAAGTCACCCATCCGTTTTGCAAGACGGGTGGGGATGCTCTTAGGGATTAATATTGAGTTCCGAGGTTGTGGCTTTATAGACCTCCTATAGATCCCGCCGTACCTTGGTACGATTCGACATCCTTTTTTGAGTTCCCCATCTCGGAAGCAAGAAGAAGAACTCCAGTCCTTTTGAAGAGTCCTTTGCATGTGAACTGAAATGATCAAAAGAGCACTGGAAAGCACACATGCAAAGACACGCAAAGGCACACATGGATGCGTCACCGCATTCGAAGCTCAGCTTATCTCCGTGGGTGCCGAGCTCCGTACCCACATCCTCCCGTGTTTTAAAAAAAATTAAATTAAATTTATAATTTTTTTTTAAAAAAATTTATAAAAAAAAATTCTTAAACAAACAAAACAAAATTCCTCCTCCATTGTTTTCAACTTAAGGTAGGTACACCCAAATATGCCACTGACCTTAAACCGCCATCTATACTATGTGTACATCTCTAAAATCAGTTCTGTACCTATATGGAAGAAGCGCTTTTAGAACCAAACTTTGTTCCTTAATAACTTTTGCATACAATATCCAAATGCCACATTCTCTGGTGCGTTAGAACCTCCTTTCACTTGCCAACAAGAACATATGAAAATTTCATCAATCTAATATTAGAAAATAGGCTCAGTAGCAAAAAGTGGCGGTTTTAGGTGTACCTACCTTAATACTCTGTCTATGTGGTCAGTTTTTTTTTTGCCTTCTAAATTAACTTATACTCTGTCAATGTGGGTCCTTCCCCAGATCCAAGCTGGCTACCTGTCGTCAACAGAGTTCATTTTTGAGGGGTCCAGCCAAATTACTCATGTGTACAACATTAATATAACCTTGAAACACATGAGAGGGCAAGTACAGCATTATCCCTGTAAGGATGTGGTCCCCATGAATAAGGGTAGTCAATAAAATACTCCAATTATGGGACCAACAGGGAGTGCATTCTTTGTTTCTACAAGTACTAGTGAAGGCATCCATTGGACCTTCTACAAACTGCAATGTCCTAAAAGGGTTAACCATGTAAAGATGTGGCCCCCTAATGACTGAGGTAGTCACCAAAATACTCCAATTATGGGACCAACAGGGAGTGCATTCTTTGTTTCTACAAGTACTAGTGAAGGCATCCATTGGACCTTCTACAAACTGCAATGTCCTAAAAGGGTTAACCATGTAAAGATGTAGCCCCCTAATGACTGAGGTAGTCACCAAAATACTCCAATTATGGGACCAACAGGGAGTGCATTCTTTGTTTCTACAAGTACTGGTGAAGGCATCCATTGGACCTTCTACAAATTGCAATGTCCTAAAAGGGTTAACCATGTAAAGATGTCGCCTCCCAATGATTGAGGTAGTTGCTAAAATACTCCAATTATGGGACCAATAGGGTGTGCATTCTTTGTTTCTACAAGTACTAGTGAAGCCATCCATTGGACCTTCTACAAATTGCAATGTCCTAAAAAGGTTAACCATGTAAAGATGTCGCCTCCCAATGACTGAGGTAGTTGCTAAAATACTCCAATTATGGGACCAATAGGGTGTGCATTCTTTGTTTCTACAAGTACTGGTGAAGCCATCCGTTGGACCTTCTACAACGGCAATGTCCTAAAAGGGTTAACCATATGAAGATGTAGCCCCCCAATGACTGAGGTAGTTGCTAAAATACTCCAATTATGGGACCAATAGGGAGTGCATTCTTTGTTTCTACAAGTACTGGTGAAGGCATCCATTGGACCTTCTACAACCGCAATGTCCTAAAAGGGTTAACCATATAAAGATGTAGCCCCTCAATGACTAAGGTAGTTGCTAAAATACTCCAATTATGGGACCAATAGGGAGTGCATTCTTTGTTTCTACAAGTACTAGTGAAGCCATTCATTGGACCTTCTACAACTGCAATGTCCTAAAAGGGTTAACCATGTAAAGATGTGGCCCCCTAATGACTGAGGTAGTCACCAAAATACTCCAATTATGGGACCAATAGGGAGTTCATTTTTTGGTTTCCACAAGTACTAGTGAAGCCATCCATTGGACCTCTTACAACCGTAATGTCCTAAAAAGGTTAACCATGTAAAGATGTAGCCTCCCAATGACTGAGGTAGTTGCTAAAATACTCCAATTATGGGACCAATAGAAAGTGCATCCTTTGTTTCTACAAGTACTAGTAAAGTCATCCATTAGAACTTCTACAACTACAATGTCCTAAAAGGGTTAACCATATAAAGACGTAGCCCCCACTATAAGAAAACCTTGTTTTAGGTGACGGATTGACATCAAAAGGAACGGATTTTAGGTGACATCAAAGGTGACATCAAAAAAACAAACCCATGTTTTTATGTCAACAATGATGTCCATTGATGTTATATTGGACATCATTGTTGACATAAAAACATGGGTTTTTTTTTTTCAATGTCACCTAAAATCCGTTCCTTTTGACATCAATAAATTTTGGTTTCTTATAGTGCCCCCCAATGACCAAGGTAATCATTGAAAGACTCTAATTATGGAACCAATAGGAAGTAAAGTCTTTGTTTCTACAAGTACTAGTGAAGCCGTCCATTGGATCTTCTACAACTGCAATGTCCTAAAAGGATTAACCATGTAAAGATGTGGCTCCTCAATGATCAAGGTAGTCACTAAAATACTCCAATTATAGGACCAATAGAGAGTGTATTCTTTGTTTTTGTAGGTACTAGTGAAATCACCCATTGAATCTTCTATAATTGCAACGTCCAGAAAGGATGAATCATATAAAGATATGGCCCCTAATGACTGAAGTAGTTGCTACAATATTCCAATTATGGGACCAATAGGAAGTGCAATCTTTGTTTCTACAAGTACTAGCAAAGCCATCCATTGGACCTCTTACAACCGCAATGTCCTAAAAGGGTTAACCATGTAAAAACGTGACCCCCCAATGACCAAGGTAGTCACCAAAATTCTTCGTTTTTTGTATCAAAGAGGTACTTTTTCTTTTTCTACATTGAACAATGAAGTTAGAGAGGGGACACATCCTTTACCCCTATATCGCCCCAGGGGACCAAAAGTATCCTCACATACTTTCAAATCCAATTCAAAGTGTTGTAACTTTTGCATATGATGTCCAAATTCAATAAAAACTTGTTGGAGAATTTGTACTCTCTTCTAATTTGTGTGGTAAATTTTAAGATCAATCCAAGGTGAACTAATTATTTGTAAGCCAATTGAAGTTCATAGATTCAATTTGAATTTACCAAACTACATTTGATGGATGCAACTTTAGGGACTAGAGTTAACTTTGGTGTCTTGTTTCTTCTTTATATAGTGTCTAGTTTATGTGGTTAAAATTTCATATCAATCTAAGAAATTATGAGTATCATTTTAGTAGGAGGTTTAGCATGAGATGTATTTTTTGCAACTTTTCTTGCTATTTTTTGACATTCCAAAGTCATTTTGTAGATACAATGAGTCATTTGAATTATATTTTCTTTCACCAATGTGTTTGCATGTTGGTTTTGAATCACTTTATAGTTTAAAGTTTTTTCATTTGAGTAAATTAGAAATCAAATTTCACCTCTAAATGTGTTGCTAAGAAGATTTTAGCTTCCTTTTTCAACACTAAAACATAATAGTCTTGCAATCTATGTGGCTAATGACTCCAAATTTGATCCATGTCATCTACAACACATATGTACACTACAAGATATTGTGGTTGAGATTTCTATACCTTGGTGACATTTAGATTTTTAACACTTAAAAATCAATGATGTTTTTGAACCCAAAAAGGCTTTGGGTTAACCTTGGAAGGATGCAACCTTTTGTATATAACCAAAGCAGTCACCAAAACACTTTGATTATTGAACCGATAGGGGCATTCTTTAAAAAAAAATGAACAATGAAACTTCTCATTTGCATCATCTTTACAATCCTTGAAACACATGATTGAAATGACATCTTATATCCTTTGGATGATTTTAGGGAAGCCTCATGAATGGAAAAAGTGATTATTCATCTAGATTTCGGGGGGGGGGGGTATTGCTTGAACTCAATTTTAACCTCAATTCTTCTAAAGCATTTTTTAAGAACCACTAAAAACTACTATTTCTATTGCAAAGTGCAAAAAAAATTGGAATTTTTTTCACACATCTAATTGTAGGATCTTACACTAGACTAGTATAAGAATGCATGGAAGAGATTTCAAAAACTTTGACAATGTGGATTGCAAGATATTTACACCTTACATAACTAGATTTTAAGGCTTTGTATCTTCTTAGCTTTAAAATATCTATTCAATTATATTTTGATTTTTAATTCTTTATGTTGAAGAATTGAGCTGAAATCTATAAAAGAAAATTCAAAAAATACACACTTGATTTTTATTCTTTAAAAAATTATTAAATAGTGAGATTGAAGGAAAAATTAAATTGTTAATAGCTCTAAGATGGAATTGAAAATCTCTTATCCAATTGTTAGATTGTTTTAGAAAATTAACTAAAAACTATTGAACTTCTTCTATTTAATTGTGAAAATTGTGTTAAAAAATGAACCCTGCAAGTTATTTTTTCAAGAAACACTTTGATTGTCCAAAAGACAAGTTTGTCCATAAATTTGTCATCACTAATACAAATAGAATGAATCAAAACTTTCCTTGTAGACAAAAATATTTTCTATGAGAAGCAAAATTTTGAAAACTTTATTTTGACTTTTTATAATTTTTTTTGTGCTATCTAATGAACTCCATTTGGGGGCTTAAAGTGGCATAACTTTTGTTCCCATGTACAGATTGAATAAAAACTATATTCTTAGAAAATTGATGTGTTTCTCTATCTTCAAAAAAAATTCAAAAAATCACAATAAATATTTAGATCATAGGAGCCTACTCCATTTTGTCTCCTAAGGGGACAATGGGAGTTTAGGGATTAATGAAAGATTTTCTATTTTCTCTTCTTATCATATGCTTTTTACTTTCCTACATAAAAAATACCCTATACAACTTATAGATAATATTTTTGAAAAATAAACACAAAATTTCATTGATACATAGTAACAAAATGGGAGTATACAAAGAGAGGAACTTCAAGGTTTGAAAAAGTATTCATAAAGATGTCCTTCCAAGGTTAACCCCTAAAATGCCCGTGGTATCAAATTTTAGTGTTAGCAATACTTTGAAGTTAATTAAAACCTTATCAAGTTATTTTATTTTTTAATAGTTAATATTTTTAAAATAATCATTTTAAATTCTAATTTTAGCAATACTTTGAAGTTAAATAAAAACCTTATCAAGTATCTTATTTTTAGTAGTTAATATTTCTATAAAGAATCTTTTTGAAGTTTAATTTTAGCAATGTAGTTTGAAATTATATTTAAAATTTATTAAATTATCTTATTTTTATTAGTTAATATATCTAAAAGAATCTTTTTGAAGTCCAATTTTAGCATCGAAAAACTAATTTTGAAAATGAATGATTATGACTTTTTATTCAAGATTTTGTGCAAAGGTGTACATTATAACTCTTGATTTTTCAATGTTGAGGGCTCTTGAAAATGAGCCTTAAAAATATTAAATCTTGGAGAAAAAATTGCATTAGAAATTCATTCCAAAAAATTGTGGAGTAGATTTTGAAAAGTCATAAAGTGATTTGAATTATGTATCTTATGTCCTTTAATTTCATAGGTTTTGGTGACCTCAATTCTAAATTTGACATGTGAAAAGAAGATTGAAATACTTCAAATCACTTTCATAGTTTTAAAATTCTCATGATCAAACATTATAATTTTTCAATCCATAAGAGATATTGTTGTGCTTTCTTTTACCTTTCACTACTAGAAAATTTCGTATTTCTGTTGTTTTGGTCGTGTTGATCTGGTCAAAATCTGACAGAAATCTGTTGAAACCAACAGATTTCTGTCAGATTTTGACCAGATCAACACGACCAAAACAACAGAAATACGAAATTTTCTAGTAGTGTTTATAGGATTACAATTTAAATAAGAATTAATAAAATTTATCAAGATGTTGGCATTTCGTTCAATTTAGACTAAACTCCAAAAAGCTTGAAAAAAGCCTTGGACATTTAAGGGTTACTCCTAAAGTCCCAAGGACTTTATTTCATCAAAAAATACTCAAAAGAATCATTTCTATTGCAAAGAAAAAAAAACTTGAATTTTTTTTTTCTAAATCTAACCATAGGATCCTACATTAGACTTTTATAAAAATGTATCAAAGAGATTTCAAAAACTTTGACTACGTAGATTGTTAGATATTTGCATTTAAAGTGAGGAAAACAAATTTTTTTGCACTTAGCTTAACTAAATTTTGGTCTTTGAATCTTCTTAACTTAAAATTTTTGCACTATTGATTATGATTATATAATTTTTATGTTGAAGAATTGAGTTGAAAAGGGGAGGGATAAGAAGAAAAAAATTGATTTTCATTCTTAAAGTTTTTTTTAAGTAGAAATAGGTAGAGGATAGAAGTAAATAGTAAATCATTAATTGTTCTAAAATGGAATTGAAATATATTAATTCCAATAGTGAAATTGTTCTAGCAAGTAAACTCAACTATGCAAATTTTATTTTTAAATTGTGAAAATTGAGTTCAAATCAAGGCTATGAGTTGTTGTTTTGAGAATGATGCAATGATTGCTTGGAAAACAGAAAGTTCCATATTTTTCACATCACTAATCCAAATGGAATGAGCTAAAGCTTCACATGTAGAAAATATAATTTTTGAGGGAAAAAATTAAAAATCTAAAAAATTTAATTAAAAGAATTTAATTTAGTGCTTTCTAATGAACAACTTTTTGGACTTAAGGTGGCATAACTTTTGTTCTTAGTTATCAATTGAAATAAAACTTGTATTCCTAGAAAGCTAAATAATTTGATTTTCTATCTTAAAAAAAAATTCAGAAAATTATGTCAAAAATTGAAGTCATATAAGTCTGCCTGAAACCCGAAAGAGTTCCCTAAGGAGACTATAGGACTTTAAGGGTTAATTCAAACTTTAAGATTTAGTTGATAAGATGTTTGAATAGCATAAGGGTCTAGCAAGAGCGAATGAAAATGTGACACACTTTGCATTAGAAGAGATAGCCACCACTAAGGTAGGAGGTCCATAAAGGGTTCATTTAACCCCTCACCGCCCAAGGCCTAACCATGCCAAAAAACAACTTTGCTTTTCGAGTGTTATAAGTCTAAATGTGAGTAAGTTATGAAAATCTCAACCATAAAATCTTGTACTGTGCATGTTGTATATGGTGTAAATCAAATTTGGGGTCATTTGACCGTATAGATTGAAAGATTATAATGTTTTAGTGTTAACAGAAGATGCTGAAATTTTCCAAAAAACACATTTGGAGGTGAAATTCGATTTCTAAACCTACTCAAATGAAAAAAAATTTAAACTACAAAGTGATTTCAAATCAAAAGACAAACACTTTGGTGGAAAAAAAATCATTCAATTGACTCATTGCGTTTGCAACATTGTTTTGAAATGTCAAAAAACAATGAAAAAAGTAGCACATCTGTGGGTGAACCTACCTCTACTAAAAAGCTTCTAAGTCAATCATAACTTCTTGGATTGATATGAACTTTTTACTACAAGAACTAGACTAGTATGCGCAACTTTTCCAACAAAAATTACTGAAATCAAACCTTGTCTAAAGAAGTTATAAGCTGTCGAAGTTCACTGTAATGCAAAAATGTCTGGATTTTGAACTTCGAATTGCTCCCAAGCATTCAAAACAACTTGGATTGACATGAAAATTTTATCACAATAAGTATACTTTATGGGGGACAAAACCCAGCAAATTTGATTGAAAACTAACATTTGATGAAAAAGATACAAGCCCCCAAAGTTGCAGCCATCTCATTGCAATGTGCTGAACTCAAATTGAACCTGCGAACTTTGAATGTCTTTCAAAAACTCATTACATCTTGGATAGATCTGAAAATTTAACCACAAAAATAGACTATTATGCGCAGCTTTTCCAATAAGTTTTATTTAATTTGGACATTGGATGCAAAAGTTAGAGCACTTTGAAGTTGATTGCTAGACTGTGTGAGGACACTTTTGGTCCCCTTGGGCGGTGAAGGGTTAAGAGATGAAGATTCATTTGAGGGAGGTTCTACTTCTTGAAAAAAAAATCAAGAAAATCTTCTTGAAAGGCAAATGGAATTGGCATTGAATCCAAGTCATTACATATTTTTGTAGCTCCAAAGAACCAATTATGAATTTTTGAAATTGAAATGCAAGGATCACTAAAATTATTCATCCTAGAATGTATACTACTTGTATATTGTTGGCTCAATAAAAAAGAAAAATGTACAAATAGTTAGAGCCATTTAGTAGGAGCCACTTAGTAAAATGTACAAATAGTTAGAGTCATTTATAAACATCCTACTAACTATTTAGGACGCCAATGTTTTTAGAGCCCAAGCATTTTATGAACCTCCTACTTTAGTCAATAAAGCCCCTAAGAGCATCCTCAATGCTACACTCACGAAAAGACACTGTAACGGTATATGCAGTTTCTATTTCCGTCTCCTTTTTTTCACTGTAGCTTTTCCCGTCTTAAGCTCCTCAATGCTACAATGGTATTTGGAACCCTACAACACTGCGATGGTGGAAGTTGCTTGACGTGGTGGCTGAAGGCGAAGTATGATGGAGCGATGGTGGAACGAAGCGCCATGATTTCGTTGACCAAGGGGTGCAGAGGAACTTGGAGGGCACAGCAAAGGAACAATTCTTGCCGTGCGAGAGTCAGAAAGTGCCGCGCGTGGGAAGGTAACGTGAGAAGTGCCGTTGGCATTGGGGTGGGTTTTCGTTGCCATTTTGGGAACCATGCAAAAGTTACCATTGCCGTGGCTTCTTACAGAGTGGATTGAGGATGCTCTAAGCATTGCTTCATCAATCAATACAAACCATCACTTAGAGAGGCCCAGATGAATCATCCCCTCATTCGTCTCTCCAAAGTCATTCTTGGGGTGCATATAAAATTAAAAAAAATCCCTACTTCATATTTTTTTTAATTTATTTTCTACTCCCTTCGTAGCAAATTTAGGGCCTCCCATTGCATATATGAATTCAAATTTTGCAAATTTTACCGTGGGTGGCAAATTAAAAATTTCAGCGTTTTCCCTCAAAGACAAGTGAGAAGATCAATTCGCCCGAGAATTTACCCCAGCCCACTTTTCTCCCCTCATCTAAGTTACCCATAGCCATAAGTAGTTGGTATATTCATTACCATCACTGAATGGAACATATAATTTGAAAAGCTATTCAAACTTTTTGAGTGGCTTTTATCCGGTATACGTAAGCTTACCTCACCAGCCGCCCCCAACCCCTCCAACAAAAGAATAAAATAACCCCCCTCACCCAGACTATTTTCTCCACAGACTATTTTCCACAAACACCAAGTTCGATCACCAACTCGTCGACTGTACATAGTACAACCCGAGCAAACGTGGCCCGCTGACTCACCAAATATCTTCTTGGCCCACCCCGGCCCACCTCGATAACCGCCTGCCCGCGTCCCCCCGCGTCCCTCCGCGTCGGCGTCCGTCCCCTCACGAACGGTAGCGGCAGAACGATGCCGGTCTCTGACACCTCCAGCTAGCCAAAGGCTTGTAGTTCCGTCCTCCCCTACAACCAGCCAGCCAGATCCCCCTCGCGGCTGCATGAATCGCTCAAATCGCACCAATCTCTCGCTCTTGGGAGCCTTCGCCGCACGGATGCATGGAATGGACGCCCCGTATTGACAACGCGCGGCTGGCGAATTCGTCCTTCTTCCCGTGAAGAAGACGAAGCAGAAGAAGCACAAGCACACGAAGAAGAAGACGAAGTAGAAGAAGCACAAGCACACGAAGAAGAAGACGAGAGAGCTTGGGGTTGGGATTGCGACGGACCCGAGATATGGCGTCCGCTTTGGAAAAAGGATGGTTGGTGAGTGCTGGGTTGTGAAGTGCATTGGCGATCCCGCACTCGGGATATCGGGTTACATGAGTCTCGCTGTGTGTGTGTGTGTGCGTGTGTGTGTGTGAGTGAGTGAGTGAGTGTTTGGGGTATTGATGATTGCTTGTGTGGTTGCGCTTCTTTTGGGGTTTGAGGTTTTGATTATTGAGTTTGGGTGATGGATGCTGAAGAGTGTGGTGTGAGGTGGAGTGTGTGGAGAGTTTTGTATTGGGGAGCGTTGTGGTTTCTAATCTTGGTGAGATTCTTGTTTCTTGGTGGGTTGGAAAAAGATTGGTATCGTTCTTGGGTGCGATGCGCATTTTGCGTTCGAATTGTGTCCCTTTGGGTTTGGGCCGCGTTTGGCGTGAGATCTTGGCGGGGGGCGGCATTGGCTGGAGCGATTAGATCAGAGGTTTGGTGTTGCTGTTGGTTCGTGTGATTCGTTTGGATAGGGATTTTCGGGTTTCATGGGTTTTGTTGTGCATTGTTTGGACGCTGTTGGTATGTCGGTGTTTTTTCAAGATTGTCTTGAAGTAGGTCGTACACATCGCTCATGTGACGTTTTAAACCGTTGGAGATTGGAGAAGTGCACTGCGCTTCTGTTCTTGCGAAAACTTGAGAGTCAGTTTTAGCCCTAATCCTGAGTTTGGGAGTTTCGTTATGTTGGGAGGGGGGGGGGGCTTCTTGGTTATGTAGGGTATGTATATGATGATTGGGTGTTATAGGCATTGGTAATGTCAAGCAAATTGTGAATAGTAGTATGGTATAGAGCGTGGCCTTATCCTTAGGAACAAAGATAGAGGATAGTGTTTTAACATCTGTGGGAGTATGGTTTTGGGGAGATCACTGTAGAGTTGTGCAGATATGGCTTCGTCTAAAGAGCCAAACTCTCTTTAGATCGACTTTTTTGTGACTGTGTGAAATTTTTCCGCAATTTCACAGTGGAAGGTTGTAGGCCATCATAATCCCGTTTCTATTAAATATTAAATATTAGTGGCTGTAGACATTAAGCTTACACGCAAAGTATTGCTTACACGCAAAGTAGATATCAGGGGTCAGTACATCAGATGACATCAGGTTCCTAACGGTTTTAGTAACCTTTCCTTGGTCCTTTTGTGCGTGGAGAATGTGAGATAGTACCAGTGATCATTAAGGATTTGTACATTCCGAAAGGTTTGGCATGAAGATGTACTACGGGGAAGCTACACTGTGACCTAACTACTTTTCTCCACTTATGGACTGTTTGCTGTAGCTTTGAGGACTTACTGATAATAGCCTTAGAGCTGCACGTTCTGCAGTGTTGTAAATTTGGTGAGGATTGTCTAACTCGTTGGTGGTGGTCTGGATGCTTTGGTCCTGGTTAATTTGCATTACTGATTGTTTGCGTAGTCCATAATTTGTGTTTCTGTGGTCACTGCAGGATTATTCTAACGTTGTAAGTTTGTTTTTGGACGCAGTACCTGATCAACAATTTCACTGACTTCCAGCTGGCGTCCATTGGAAGCTTCATCATTCATGAGAGCGTTTTCTTTCTTTCCGGGCTTCCTTTCATTGTTATGGAGAGGTTGGGTTACCAGCGGAAGTACAAGATACAGGTACAATGGGCACATTGGCTACAACATTGTATTTGTGGATGATGCTGGTTTTCTGTTATCCCTTTACAACCTTCCTTTTATATTTGCTCTGGACCATATCAACTACAGGGAAAGGTAAACTCTGTAGAAGCACAGGAGAAGTGTGTTCTGAAGCTTCTGCTGTACCACATCTGCGTGAATCTGCCCCTCATGGTCGGATCATATCCGGTTTTCAAGTACATGGGCTTCACCAGTGCGCTGCCTCTACCTTCTTGGTAAGCATTGCAAAGTGGAAACCGCTTTAAACCACACGTCATTGGAAGCTGGAATTTGTTTCTTCTGTGTGAGTTTTATTCATGTTTGCAGGATGTTCTATTTCTGTGGTGTCTATATGTGCAGTATTACTGACATGAGTAAAGATGTTGGTTTGTAGGAATGTGGTTTGCTTTCAGATCTTGTCCTACTTCATCTTAGAGGATTTCATCTTCTACTGGGGCCACCGTATTCTGCACACCAAGTGGCTCTACAAGCACGTGCACAGCGTTCATCATGAGTGTGTGCTCTCTACTCTGAACTTGAATATTTAACCGACATTCTATGTTTTTCAATGCTTTGGAATGCTTGACTAGTGGAATTTGGGTAGAGGGATCTCTCATATATTGTAATATGTTTTGTCTCACATACACGTAGAAATTCAGTTGTTGTGATGGATAAAATAATGCATGCACGGATTGAGTAATCACCTGGTTTTATTTCGTGTGTATTTGATGCAGATATGCCACTCCTTTTGGATTGACATCTGAGTACGCCCATCCTGCAGAGATTCTATTTCTTGGCTTTGCTACCATCTTTGGACCTGCCATCACTGGTCCTCACCTTTTGACACTCTGGCTGTGGATGAGCTTGCGAGTCATTGAAACCGTGGAAGCCCATTGCGGTTATGATTTTCCATGGAGTCTTTCTAGATACTTGCCAATCTATGGAGGGTACGTTCTGCTTGGCATTAGCGTGACTGTATGTTTTTTCCTCGACTGTTCTGGGGATCTCATGCATCTTGTCATTCGAGTCCGCCTCTGTAAACAGTGCTAACTCATCATTCTACACGTGGTTGTGAAACAGTGCGGACTTCCACGATTATCACCATCGGCTTCTGTACACGAAGTCCGGAAACTACTCATCGACATTCACTTACATGGACTGGTGAGTACCGTAATCTTTTTTTTAATCCTATCTCCTATTTCACACGATTTTTAATTTCGTAAGTCAAGTATGTGCTTTTTGGAGTCGAGCGGTATAGTTTGGTTGTTTAAGACGATATGGTCCATATTCTACACAAATGTTTGTGCATTATTTTTTTTTTTTTTCTTTTCTCTTCCAATAATTTTTCTAATATGTTATATGAAACCGTGATGGTGATCTTCAGATTGTCCTTGGTATTATAGTCATGTTGGAAGAACCCTTTGGGAATATGTTTCCCTGTTCATTATTTGGTATTCGTTGGTAGCTATGTTTAATAGGGCAGCCAAGGATTTTCTTATGGGTTCTAATTGATTGGTATATTTTTTTCAGGATTTTCGGAACAGACAAGGGATACAGAAAGCTAAAGGCTTTGAAGGCTGCTGAACATCAATACGAGTATGTGGAGGAGAAGGTGCCAAAGATAGACTAAAAGGAAGTGTGGATGTAGTTAGTGAATCTGTCCCTGTAACTCTTTGAATTAGTAGTGGAGATATGGTGAGACCTAGGTGGAATTTCCAGAGCCTGGTTTTCTGCTGCCTGTGCTTGGTCATCTGTGTCTTGCCGTTTGTTGCGGTCATGGGTCATCTGTATATGGGAGTGTAGAAGGAGCAGCAGCAGCGATTTATGGTGCAAATGTTCGACCTATTGAGTGGCTGTTGGTGTTACGAAGACCATTGTAGAGTAGAAGAGATGGGAAATACATTACAAGTCATTTTTTGAAATCGAATATCACTGCTAGTCATGGAAAGATTAACAGGAACCCAAAATTTCCCGTTTCACATGTTTGTATCGATAACTAGGACTTGCTCAAAGGAATAGGAATAAACACATGTTAATTAATTTGTTGTGCATCTATGTTAGGTCATTTTGTCTTTAATGTGGCTTTTGGATGACAAAACAAGTTCATTTTGTCTTTGATGTGGCTTTTGGATGACAAAACAAGTTCATTTTGTCTTTGATGTGGCTTTTGGATGACAAAATAAGTTCATTTTGTCTTTGATGTGGCTTTTGGATGACAAAATAAGTTCATTTTGTCTTTGATGTAGCTTTTGGATGACAAAACAAGCTCTGTGGAGGTAGAGAAGATTCTCCTAGTCACAATATACAAGAATTTGATATGTTGAAAACAATGTCAATTATTCTATATTCAATTTGATGTTAAATTTCTTTCCCCCATATCATGTGTTTATAAGTATTTGGTTTAGATATTAGATTTATTTGAGAATCTTCATTGTCAATTGATCAATTGATTATGATCCCATGCATAATGTTTTGCATTGGTGAAATATTTAATTGTAGAAAGATGTGGCCCCTATGACGAAGGTAGTGACTTAAATACAGTGATTATTGGTCTAGTAGTTGTATCATTTGTTTCTATGAGGACATAGCCTATGGTTGTATAGTTAAACTTGAAAGTCCTTCATTTTGTATCCTCCATTTTTTTGCTATTTATGAATGAATTCTTTTAGTTTTATTTTGCAAAGATGAAATCACATGTCCAATATGTCATAAAATTTTCAAACTTTTTTGAGAAAACTTCAAATTACCATGAATTTTTGAAGAAAAATGAAAGAAAATCATATCAAATACAATTCAAGTTCAAAAAATCTAATTTTTTTAGAATAAAAGTACATTATAGTGTAGAACATTGTGGTATAAAGAAAATTTTCACACCACTCCATACTTTGAAACATGGTTATAAATATTCAACTATAAACTTCACTAAAATGTTTATTTTAAAGAATTTTTCAAAATTTCCAAGTGGAGCAAAAACTTCACTTTAGAAACTTCAATATGTTAGTTTTGCTCAAAAACTAGTTTCAAGGAAAAAAAAGCTCAAAGTATTGAAATATGCTAAATAAAGAACCATTTTTTGATAAACTACCTCATATAAATTTTAAAAAGAACTAATATGTCTTGAACATAATTCAATGATGTAGTTATAGTATCAATAAAGTTGTATACAAAAAATTGGATGAAAATCATCCATTCTTCAATATGCACAAAATGTAATTAACCATCTGAAGGACACAAAACATCCTTAGTGTCCTTCCAAGGTTAACAATGAGTAACTTTGGAGGATATATGACCCAGACCATAAGTAAAATGTTTGTTGAGGAAAATCAAAATCACTAATTACTAAGTAACTTGTGCATTAGAATGAGATCTTTTACCTTTAGTAAAAGAAAACCTTATAAAATTATACAACATCCAAAGAAACTGAAGTACTCTTTTTGAATTTCTATGCATTTTGTATTTCTCTCTTATAGATGCCTAGCGAAATGGTGCAAGTTTAAGCCTTTACAAATAAAAACTGTAGTACTTTTAAAAAAAAATCTTCTATGAAATTACTTTAAAAAATTCTATTATTTGGCAATTTTAAGAGTAGTTTCTAAATTTTAACCTAAAGAACTTTAGGGATTAAATTGATTCACTTACATTTTGATTTTTCATCAATTAGCAAGGTATGTAGTGGAATTTGTATTAGCTAGTTTGATTTAGATTTTTAAAATATCATTTATAATTATTTAGTATCTTCCAAAAGATGTAAACAACATTTTAAGTAATGGGCAAATGTATATGTATTAAACAATTAGAATTTTGTATTTCAATAAAGACAACTTTAGTACCTTACATTCTTGCATTGAACAATTAAATAATATTTAAAAATTGATTTCTAGTCATTCAAATCAATAGTTTAAGTATATTAGATTTTCTTTTGAATAATCATTATAAATCATTTTAGAATAGGTTTTGGTATAGAAACCTCATAAGATTTAATTAATCATTTTAGAATTGGCTATGGTGTATGAATTATGAGGTAAAAACAATCATTGTAGAATAACTATTGTATATGAACTTTATGTTTTAAATAATCATTGCAGAACCACTAGCATGTGAACCATAAGATTTAAACAATCAGGTAAATAGTGAAGTACACTTCATTTCAAGTTTCACAAATGTTGAAGAATTTCATATCCAAAATGGGGCTAGATTTTTCACTCCTCAATTTTTAATAATTGTCAAATGAGTAAGTTTGGCCTTATGGTTTTGAACATTAATATATTTTTAAAAAATTCTTAGGTGTGAGAATCTTAATGGATTGTTGAAGTTTATGAAACATATTATTTCTAACAAATGGTGTGGCCCTATTTATCTATAAATCACTTGTTTGATATCACTGTGAATTTGCTATACATGCATTCGTTTAGTGATCCATAGTTTTGTTGAGCAATCATACTTTCCATACCACCTTTTTCTAATGCAAGGTCCTTTAGATCTAAGTCTGCGACACCATAATA
The DNA here is from genome assembly GCA_950106755.1 of Climacium dendroides. Classification (NCBI taxonomy): domain Eukaryota; kingdom Viridiplantae; phylum Streptophyta; class Bryopsida; order Hypnales; family Climaciaceae; genus Climacium; species Climacium dendroides. The sequence goes on from OX467084.1 coordinate 37,357,522, forward strand.
GCCACTTTTTTATAACATGGCATTTTGTGGATTAAAGCCCAAATTATCAATGATATGGGTCTCTAATTGATGACAATGTGGTGCAAATTGAGCTATATTTTTCTAGCTTGGAACCAATGTAGTGTCTACAATTAACTGTCTAGCATTCCATGCCAATTAATTTTCAACATAAAAACTTGGAAAATCAAAATCAGCAGTGCAAAAAGTTTTAGTTAAAAAGATTCAAAGCCTAAAAATCTAGTCAAGTAAGTTGCAAAAAAACTTGTTTTCTTCACTTTGGATGCAAATATTTTGCAATCTATGCAGTCAAATTTGATGAAATTTTTACCACATGTTCTCAAACAAGTTAAGTACAAGATACTACATTTGGATTTTGAAAAAACATATTTTTTTGGATTTCTTAGGTGAACACAATAGAAGTGGTAGTTCTAAGTGGTTTTTGACAAAAAACATTCTCGAGGCTTTAGGGTTTAATCTTTAAGGAACAAAGGCCTTTTTTCATCACAAAACTCAAAATTGTCATTTCTATTGCAAAGAGTAAAAATTTTGACACATATCTAACCACGTGATCTTGCATTAGACTAGTATAAAAGTATAGAAGAAATTTCAAAATTCTACTTGCATATATTGCAAGATATTTGCATTTAAAGTGAAGGAAACAAATTCTTTTGCATTGTATTTAATTGTATTTTTTTGGCTTTGAATCTTCGTAACTTAAATTTTTTGTATTACAAATTTTGAATCTCTATTTTTTTTATGTTGAAGAATTGAGTTGAAAGTCCAAGATTTTTTTAAGAAAAAGGTGATTTTCATTCCTTAAAAAAATGGTATGTAGAAATAAATACAAGATAGAGGGAAAAAAATAAACTATTAATATCTTTACAATGGAATTGAAAGACACTAATTCCAATGGTGAGATTGTTCTAACTAACAATCAAATTTAACCTTGAGAAACTTCTTATTTTTTGAAAAATGTGAAAGTTGAGACCAAAATGAATTCCACTATTTCAGTATTTCCACAGTTTTTTTTTTCAAGAAGATACTCTACTTGCCCACAAAACAAGATGCTCCACAACTTTCTCATCCTTTATCCAAATGAAAAGAAACTAACCTTTCCGCATAGACAAAAATATTATCTTTTAAAAACAAAAAAAATTTAAATTTTTGTTTCAAGTTTTTGTGGTTTCCTGCTGCTACCTGGAAAACTAAAAAAAAAAGAACTTATTTTAGTGCAAGCCACATAACTCTTGTTACCATGCACCGATTGAAATAAAAATTAAAAAATTCCTAGAAAGCCAATCTGTTTTCTTCCATCTTCGTAAAAAAAAGTTTTAAAAAATCAAGCCAGAAATTGAGATCATAAGAACGAACTTCTGTTTGTCCTCTGAAGTGATCCTTCAGGGTTTAAACATGAGTCTGCAAGTTCATGTGGATCATACTTTTCATCATGAAATGATAAAAAGTATGATCCACATATCCAAGAAACAATCTTGTTCGTTTCGATCTGCTAGTTGGGCTTTCAGGCATTTGATCCTCAGTTTCTGCTGAAGGATCCCTTGCAAGTAGTTGGGCAGCCAAATTAAATGTTGAATTCAATGTGCGGATTGAATTCTTCCTCAATTAAATCTTTGTCATGCAATTGAACATGTCTCTTGTAGATCTTGCAACTTCATCATTCTGCAGTCATCCAACACTTTCAATCCGCCTTTTCTTCAGATATCTATCTATCTATCTTTGACGCAATCCGATAGGGAAATCTGAAATAATCTCTGTTTGAGCATGGATAGGAACCGTGAAGAATTATGATGCATTACGGATGATCGATGAAGTATCCTCAGAAGTTGGGCATTTAATTTTGCTGGATCTTTGTATTGGATCACATCCTCCAACGGCCGGAGTCTTCATTACTTATTTACACTCTGTAACCAACAAGCCGATGAATATTTCGGTTAGCAATGATCGAGTATGTTACATAAAAACGCGCATTGTGACGTTTCCAAGTATCAGAAGAAGTCTGGAATCAACAATTTCTATCACGTAAAAAGACCTCTAGCTTCTTTCGCGTACAGGTGACGCCTCATGCATCGTGAGGATGACTATGGCAACGTACTCTTCCTTGCTCCTAACTGTGCAGTTGATCGACTCGACTTTCTTGTCCCCCCAAACTCGATCACGACCAATTTCCTGCAACACGTTAAGCGATCCCATAAAATTCAAAAATGCAGTTAAGAGGCAACTCGGACTAACACTACTACAGAAAGCAGTCATTGCAACACTGTCGGAGCACATTAGGAATGGTTTTGCAATGGATTGATTTGAAATGGAACTTAGTTTGGATCTTAAAAAAGAAATAATCCATTGCAAAAGCATTGCAAATTTGTAATCAATGAATTAATTGTAAAAGTCTTGGACAAAGAATCCATGCTATAGTATTCTGAAAGTGTTGTAAATTGAAAATGCAAAATCATGTAAGAAACTATTGCAAAAGTGTTGCAAATATCATTGCAAAGAAATATGTAATTACATATAATCAATACGATTCTTAGATTTGGAAGTCTCAAATCTAACTGAAATGTAGATTTCGAGTTTCAATCTCAATAATTTGTACATTTTAGGATTTTGATATAGACAATTTCTAGATTTCAAGAGTTCAAAATATTAATAATATGTACATTTCATTTATTTAAAAAAATCATAAATTCACATACTATGAAATTTTATAGATTCTAAACTACACCAAATCTTGAAATGGATGGAATTTACTGTTCTAGATTTTGACAACTTACAACTCTTACGTGTTCAACCTCATAGTACCCTTGACTATCAATATGGGACATTGCAAACGCTAGTGTAGATGTACCATTGTAGTGCCAATGCAAATACACTGCAAAACCATTGCAAAGTCATTCCAAAAAAAATTGCGGGCATTGCAAAACCATTGCAGAAACTGTTGCAAACTGTACACTCTCTTGTAGTGTAACAATCTCAACCTTCAAACCAAAGGAGATATATAGCTGGCATACTGAGAAATAATGAGAGAGAGAGACATCCAGTCACATTGATCTCAACCTACTGTCATACAGAAACTATTAGAAAGATTCTACGAAGAGGCACGTCGATGAAAGATTTGAACAGCAAGTATAATTAACATCTTATCTTCACGTCCCCCAATTCTACGTGATGATAAGAAATCAGCATGATCTTTTGCCAAAGACAGACACACGTGCACTCTCTCTCTCTCACCTAGCTTTTCCTTGCACTTCTGCTAATAATATATACAAGCTGCAGCTAGAGCTCGTGTGACACACAAATTGTGCACGTACGGCACAGCAACTTAATTCGGTGAACAAATACCTAGATGCTAACCAACAGCTAGGATCGGAGAAGCTCAAAGTACTGTAATGGGGAATTTCATTAAAATGGCAATATTCCGCATGTCATTTACGTAAGTCAAGAGCACATATGACAACGCTTCTTGGCATGTCAACCTCACAGATGTGCCAATTCTATCCCCAACAAGTCCAAATTGTAACGCAACTCCCATGTTTCTTCACCCCATGCCATCTTTCTATGAATTTCTTTCATTTTGCAATCCTCCTTTGTGCCATTTTCACCATTTTAATAAAATTCTCCATTGTACCAACTTGGAAAAGTTCCTACTTTGGGGGGCTTCGAACGAAATATTTAGACACAGGGAGAACGGCATGGTGTCACCCCCGGGGGTATTATATCCCAACATGAAACTGTAATAACCCCGGGGGTGACACGCTGCCGGTCTTCCTATGAGACACGCGATCGAGCTAGAATCACAGCAGATTAATGAACATTCAACCTGGAAAACCTCAGAATTGGTATTCGTGGCATCTCACTGGTGTCGATCATCTCGATCATTTTCCAAATCCTCACGTACAGAGCAGTCAGTGTTAACTTGCAGAACATACATTGACGTAGCTCTCTCCGACTGAAACTACTGTAAACATCTCGTAAACCTAATTCATGTAAGAGCAAAGCCTGCCTGATCGATCGAGACAGAGTTTGGTTCACACAAATGGAGAAATAGTAGAGGTCTACACTAGCTCTGCAGTAGCACCCATGCTCTAGAAAATTCTCAAAGCGGACATGGCCTCAAAATTCTCAAAGCGGATCGCTCGTTGAGCTTCAACTGATCGAGCGGACGATCTTCGTATGCATGTCCGCTAGAGAATTTAGAGAATTTGGACCCAGAAGCGCCGTGGGGAACCTCATACTGTCAATGCAGGAGAGTTTCGGCATCGTGGCATGTTAAGGAGAGGCAGATTTAACATGAAGACTGATAATGCTCAGTGCTTGCCTTGTGCAAATTTTCAACAGGTAGGTATGAAGTAGATGGTGTGGCAGTGAGAGAAATGTAAGAGAAATCTCTACTACTACCAACCATTATTAACTTAGTGAGTGCAGATTCATCTAACATAGTGAGAGGCAGATTTTAAGATGAAGACTGATAATGCTCAGTGCTTGCCTTGTGCAAATTTTCAACAGATAGGTATGAAGTAGATGTTGTGGCAGTGAGAGAAATGTAAGAGAAACCTCTACTACTACCAACCAGTATTAACTTAGTGAGTGCAGATCCATCTAACATAATCTAACTGATGCACTAGACTTTCACTGTTGCAGCATGTTTTGATTGGTTAAGCAATCAAAGAAGTCAAAACAGCTGAACTCTCCTACAATGACATTAAGTCCGCCAATTGACTTGCCTTGCAATTACCTTGTCCATAAGTGTCGGCGAAGTTGACTTGCTTTGCAATTACCTTATCCATAAATGTCAGCCAAGTTGACTTGCTATTGTCCATAATTGTAGGCCAAGTCATCAAGAATAATTGCAGGGTAGTATCAACCTTACTACTTGGAGCTCAGTAGGTTCTAACTAGCAATTTTTTTTTATAACTTGACTTGCTTTGCAATTACCTTGTCTCGGGTATAATCTTGGAAGTTGCAAATTACAATGTCTTCAAATCAAATTTAACCCCTAACTGCCTGATCGACCATATATGGTTGATCTGAAATTTTAGGCTTAGTTTGGGATGGGCAGTTAAATTCATATGACCGTTATAAAAATTTGGGGGGGCAGTTTTTAGGGTTAACTATTGAAAATTTTCATTTTTCACTAAAAAAGTTGAACATTTGATTTTTGAGAGGTCCTTAAAGCCATGTTTGTCCATTAGTGGTAGAGTAAAGCTTGCTAATTTTACTTCATTATCCCAACTTTGCCAATTTCACTTGACTTGAGATCTAAAAAATTGTACTTATCCATTTGATTTGAAAATGGTCCCAACGGAAAGAGCTTAGTGTTTTCATGATTTTCACCATTGAAAATTTAAACATGCAAGTGTTGATTTGAAGTTATTTGCAATTCATACTTATAAAAAAAATTACATTTCAACAATTGCAAGGTGGATTGTGTAGTGAATTTGATAGGTTTTCATGTGAAATTAAGTTTTTTGAAAGTGCATTTTAGTGTGCTAACACAATTTGTAGTTGTTCATGTCACCTCCAATTCCAAAATAAATTTATGTGCAAATTTCTGAAACATTGTGGGGAGGGACAGCATACTAACACTAGAAGAAACCCGCGTTTAACTTGACAGATTTTTTTGCGCATCATGTTACAATTTCACGTTTTTATGTCAAAAATTATGTTCAATGTAACATCTTGAACATGAAATTGAAACATGATGCGCAAAAAAATCCATCAAGTTAAACGCGGGTTTCTTCTAGTGTAAAATTAAAAAATGAACATTTCTCTTGTTATAATCTCACAACTCCTATGCAATTTTTCACTCAAAATTGGTAAACATACTAATAAGCAAGCTCTTTAAACATCTATACAGTTAGATTTTGAAAAAAACACAATTTGCTTCATTGGGGTTAACTATAAACCCATGCTCTTTTTTCATAATCAAAACACACTTGAAAAGGCTTGGGCATTTAGGGGTTAAAGCATATTGATATTTATTGTGTAGTTGGGTACAATCATCTTACAAATTGCCTATTGTGTCATTCTAAGAATTTTGCATAATATTGAATTCAATTGGTATTTTTTTGTCTTGTAAAACTATCATTCCATTTTTATGCAATTCTGATCAAGCATATTGAATTTCAGGATTTAAAAAAAAATCTATTTTGGGTGATTGTTTCATTTAATATTCATGATTTTACATGATAATTGATTGAAAAATATTGGTAATGAATTATTATTTTTAATTTAATTACATAGATATGTAGAAAAACACCCACATGAGAATTGATATGTTTCAAAATTAAAAATTGGTATGCTTGATTGAAACTCCATAAGAATTAAATATTAATTACTCAAGATTAAAAAATGTCAATCATAATCAATATTATGCAAAACTCTTTGAGTAACATAATAGACAATTTGTAAGATTATTAGACCTAACTATACATTATAATTAGATTTGTATATAAAATCATATATACCTTGTACAATCTAGAGAATATAAAAAATAAAATTTATCTTGAATTTATTTGTTTTCACAAGTAACATAAAAGCATTTACAATTCTCCATCCTAATTAGCATCTCAAAACTAAAGTTATAATAGTATTGGATTCTTTGATAAAAACAAATTTGAAAATGGGTAAGAAATATCAAACCACGAAGGTTTAGTTTTCAAAAATCAAAATAGACTTTGAAGAGATCATTTGAACCTTGAGTCTCTAAAAATTGCTTGGAAAATGGTTAGTATGAAGTTAAAAATTTAATAATTAGAAAGATACAAAACAAAGTTGGATATGTCCATAAATAAAAAATTTCATTATTGTGTTGGATTTTTTATTTCATAACAATAGCAACATCACATTGCAAACATGATTTTATATTTTGGCAATACAAAGTCATTCTTGTAGTCATTGTATGATGCTAGATTTTGGAGGGATAGTCGAATTGTAACGACATTTATATTTGTGTATAAAATTCTATTTATTCTTTTAAAATTCTAAAATTCTATTTATTCTATAAAATTCTATTTATTCTTTTAAAGCAAATAATTGCTCTTAACATACTAAACTTGTCCTTATAATTTTAGTTTTTAAAATCATTTTTGGGAGATTTTTCAAATATATAAATTGTGTTTATGAATTTTTTGGCGAGACTAAAGTTGAAAATATATGTGTTTAATGTAGAGTTGGAAATTTTTACATGCAAAAACATATAAAATCACAAAATATTTTTCAAAAACTAAAGATGTCTTCACAAGATTTATATTTTTGTCTTCATTGGCTCTTGTGTTTACAACAAAATTCAAAAAGATAATTTCTAGATTGAACTCTAGATTGACCAATCAACTCATTACTTCCCCTAGTAAGTTTATTTTTTAACACTTGGAGAATATTGAATAATTTGTGTGCTTTTCACTAAGTTATAAACAATTATTGGACATTATAATCTTAATAATTTATAATATGCATTTATATAGGTGACTCCTAAAACAAAAATGCATATAATACAATTTAAAGAAATCATTAAAAATGTTGTCCTAAATTGGTTGGTGATAAGAAAATGGTTAGTTGAGTCCTTACATGTTAACCCCTCAAGGTCCAAACAACCATTAATTATATGTTTGTTGCTAAACTTCAAGAAACATTTTTGAGTGGAATTTTTTAAAAAAAAATTCTATACAAAATAAATTGGATTGTTTTTCTAATTTTATATTCAAAACTGATATTGTTACATCCAAAAAATTATTATAGGAAAATAATACAAAGTGATAAGTATGTATCTAGTGTTGTAAAGTTTTCAATTTGGAGAAAGTATTGATATTTTCATTGTGATATTTTATGCTTTTTTCACAAATCAATTGAAACTATAATTTTGACCAATCATAAAAATATTCAAATGCTAAATATAGAAATGGCAATTTTGGTGAAATTTTGAAGTTAAATCTTCAAAATTCATTCGAAATAAATCTATAAATATTTTTGACATTTTGACCTTCCTAATATTTTCTACTTATGATTATGATGCCTAACATTATCTCCTTTAATCGATGCAAACTTCAAAAAGGTTATGAAATTTTTATTTTATAACACATTTGTCAATTCTCTAAAATCTTTAAGCCTTTAGAAGTAAAAAGGATAGGTTATTTAAGAAGTTGTTATAAACTTAACAAAGAAAGTAGTTCATTTTCAAGTTCTCCCTTCTATTGAGTCTAAGGTAAGTGCACCTAAAATCATCCCAATAAACATTTTGCATAGGTCCTATTATTGTCCAAATTGTTTAAATTTCTTTTGAACTTACTAGTGGTTGACGCTTGCTATGCTATGCATTTACCATTAGAATTTCATAAGAACTTTTATGTATTAGATAGAATGTAGAACAAAAATTTCAATAAATCTTCAAATAAAAATGACTAAAATCTTTGTATAATTTTTTTTATAAGTAAGCATATATTGAAATGTACAATAGAAATTTATTGAATGATGAATGAAACATATGCAATGGTAAATACTCTAAAAGATATACATACATTAGAATGCATTAGAAATTTGACTCCATTGTTACAAAAAATGGCAACCCAAATTGAAGAATTGAAAAGAAAAACTTATAAATCTGAAAAACTTTGTGAACAACTTAATTGTTGTGAAATCCAAAATCGCTTCAATTGAATAAATTTCTCAAAATCATTTGGTAGTAGCAATAGAAAATTGAAATCATAAAAGCTCAAAGCTCACAAAAGCACAAAGATCACAAAAGCACAAAATCATAGAAATGCAAAGAAGTGTAAAGTCAAGAAAAGCAATGGATTTGCTACCTCTATAATATCATACTATGGATCCTCTTTAATATCACCTTAATTGCAACAACTATATTATTTCTATAATATCACCCTTTGTAAAAAGTGATATTACAAAAGTGATTGCAAACTGCTACTCTATTTCTGTAATATCACATTGTGTGAAAATACAATTTCTATGTATGCATGATTGGAAATAATTTTATAAAATATTTAAAATAATTATTTTAAAGACTTATTGAAGTCATTATCATACATTCTATTCAAATATATCAAATTTTTACTAATATGTGATACAACGAATGCGTAGCATAGCAAGCATGAGCCCCTAGTATTAATGATAGCATTTGTGATATTACAGAGGGACTTATGATTTTAGTAGTATGACTAGCGGTTGGTGCTTGCTATGCTACACATTCATCATTAGAATTTTCTAAGAATTTTTATATATTAGATAGAATGCAAAACAAATATTTCAATAAATCTTCAATTAAAAACGACTAAAATCTTTGTATAATTTTTTTTATAAATAAACATATATTGAAATGTACAATAGAAATTTATTGAATGATGAATAAAACATATGCAATGGTAAATACTATAAAAGATACGTATAAATTAGAATGCATTAGAAATTTGACTCCATTGTTACAAAAATGACAACCCAAATTGAAGAATTGAAAAGAAAAACTTATAAATCTCAAAAGTGATTGCAAAGTGCTACTCTATTTCTGTAATATCACATTATGTAAAAATACGATTTCTATGTATGCATGATTGAAAATATTTTTATAAAATATTTTAAATAATTATTTTAAAGACTTATTGAAATCATTTTCATGCATTCTATTCTAATATACCAAAATTTTACTAATATGTGATACAATAAATGCGTAGCCTAGTAAGCACGAGCCCCTAGTATTAATGGTAGCATTTGTGATATTACAGAGGGACTTATGATTTTAGTAGTATAATGATAGCAATTGGTGCTTGCTATGCTACGCATTCACCATTAGAATTTCATTAAAAGTTTTTTGTATTAGATAGAATGCAGAGCAAGAATTTCAATAAAACTTCAGATAAAAATTACTAAGATCTTCATATAATTTTTTTATTAAATAAGCATATATTGAAATAAACAATAAAAATTTAATGAATGATGAATGAAATACATGCAATGATGAATACGGTAAAAGATACAGATACATTAGAATGCATTAGAAATTTGACTCAATTGTTACAAACAATGGCAACCCAAATAGAAGAACTGAAAGGAAAAACTTGTAAATCTCAACAATTTTGGGAACAATTTAATTCAAAGCTCACAAAAGCACAAAATCATAGAATTGTAAAAAAAGTATAAAGCCAAGAAAAGCAATGGAATTGCTACCTTTATAACATCACCATATTGATCCTCTTTATATCACCTCAATTGCAACAACTATATTATTTCTATAATATCACCCTTTGTAAAAAGTGATATTACAGAGGTGATTGTGAACTGCTACTCTATTTCAATAATATCACGTTGTGTGAAAATATGATTTCTATGTACGCATGATTGAAAATATTTTTATAAAATAATTAAAATAATTATTTTAAAGACTTATCAAAATCATTCTCATGCATTCTATTCAAATATATCAAATTTTTACTAATATGTGATACAATGAATGCATAGCATAGCAAGCACAAGCCCCTAGTATTAATGGTAGCATTTGTGATATTATAGAGGGACTTATGATTTTAGTAGTATGATAATTAGAAGTCCAAAAGGGATTTCTGTCATTGCATGTATTTTGGATACTATGATACATAAAAGAACTCAATTTCAAAGTGTTGTTCATGAAAACCTAATTCTCAAAGTGTTGAGAAAAAAATTTAAAAGTGATCGTAGGTTTTCATGAACAAAGGTTGTACATTTTAGACAAGAGTATATAGGGACTAGTTTTATAATCAAATCACATTAGTTGTAGTTACCTTATTTGCTTCACAATAATTTTCTTCTCAAATAGCTTTCATAATTTCTATTTTTTGCCTCTCATTTTATCTTTTTCAAACTTCATGGCTAGGGAGAATTCAAACCTCTAAAACTTCTCAAGAATCACCTCTTGCTCTCTTCATCTAAGGTAAAACAACCCATTGTATGCAAAATTGCTAGATAGTCAAGTTGTAGTAGCCCCAAAATACATGGGATTTTTTAATAACAAGATAAAATATATTAAAACTATAAGTAAGTGAAATTGCAAGCTTGTAGTAAGCAACACCAAATTTTTGTTAAAATTTGGAAAGGTCTCAACAAGGTACCCCCATTATGAATAGTAGGTATGCCCATCATACTACTAAAATCACAAGGTCTTTTGTAATATCACATTTTTACACTGTATGATATTACAAAGATTCAATCCCTCTATAATATCACAATTTCACACAATGTGATATTATAGAATTCCAACGGTCATTTCTCCTCTGTAATATCACACAGTGTTAAAATGTGATATTATAGAGGTATTGTGATATTATGGAGGTTTCATATTTCTTGGCTTCACACTTTATTTTACTTCCACAATTCTATGATTTGAATGTTGAAGCTTTGAATGTTCTCAATTCTAATGTTCTTTTCTTACTACCAAATGATTTGAAGCTTTGTTAGGTCGAAGAAATTTTGAATTCTACAACAAAGTATTTACAAAGTCTTTATACTTTGACAAATTTGCATTTCAATTCTTCAATTTTGATCACCATTGTTTGTGAGTGAAGAAATTTATCAAATGATGGTGTTTTTGAGCTTAACAATACCTTTAAGGTAATTTCTTTACATTTGTTTTGAATAAACTTGAATTCATGTATAGAATGGTGATTTGAACATTGAGTTTCATTTGAACAATTTGAGTGTAATTTGAGCTTCAATTTAATCTAATTTCAAGAGATTGATGTAATTAAAGCCAAATTGGAGCCAAATTGATGAAATTAATATAGTTAATGCATACCAAAGCAAGCGCCAACTGCTAATAAACACCCTAAATACCTTTACTAAAGTTATTGTAGCTATCTACTGCCAAGTACATTTTATGTTTAGAAAATTCAGACGCACCTACTACCATGCTATATCCATTTATTTTAGCCTAGTATGTAGTACAATTCCATTACAATGTTATCCCTAGACACCTACATGGCTTGTGCTTAATGACATTGTTTATCTCCAAAAGGATTCAACCCTAGTTGAATATTGATTTAAGGGTTTGGAACCAATGTTTGACAAAATAATGACTCTCATGCCACATGGCAACCTAAATTCCTCTACATGCCCTTGATACAAGTGGGACATAGCTTTCGGAGGAAGAACATATTCAAGTGGATGCTCCTACCTTGACACCTCATGCCCTTAGTGCCTAGCCTTTTTACCTCCTTGTCCACATTATGGAAGCTAAAACATCTCAACAAATCTCAATTTGCTTCTTGCCTTGCCATTTTGCAAATCTTTCTTTATTGGTGTTGTTCAATACTACCTCTTTATGATGTCTTCATACTTCATTGACTCTATTGCGAGCTCTATTGCCCAATTTGTTCTTGTATTGCTTATGTATATATCCCATTCCTACCTCACTTTCTTCATGATGTCTAGTTGTGTCCACCATGGCTTTTGTGCAACTATTGCTAGCTCACTATTGATATATTAGGCACTTCACGGAGGTGGTCCACACTTTGTCACTTCATTGCTCTCAAATATCATTGTCTTATAAGTGGCATATGGCATGGGCTTGCATAGCAAGTTATTCCTTTATCTGTATTTTGGCAAGAAGGTTCCTAAGTAACTCCATCCTTCCATTAAAATCACATTGTAGTTGGAAGTCCTTGGTTGTGACATGATCGTTATTGTGTTGTTGGTCCTTGGTTGTGCCTCCATCGTGACCTTGCATCTAACTCATAGCTATGCCCTCATTGGGGACTTTATGTAGGCCCTTGATGACACTTTCCCAACCGCCTTGGCGGTTATTGAAAGCTAATAAGTAGGCACCGCTCTCTCCAACCTCATGCCACAAGAGACTCAATGCCATCACTCCGACTTCAATGTAAAGTGTTCTTGTTGCAGTCTTCATCCTATTCAAGGTAACATCCTAGAATGGCCAATTGAACCTCTTCTTTGGTATGGTCCCCCTTGACTCATACCACTTCCATGTGCCATATATCCAAGGCAATTCCTTAATAGGAAAAAGATTGAAATAGGAATTCCATACTCTTGTCTTCTTTGTTTTGCCTTACTTTGTGAATTGCAATTTTTATTTGACTTACATAGTGGTGGTTGATATCCATAATAGGAAGTTGATGGAATATTTGTATGTTTGTTTTCTTTGATTGCTCCATGTGAACTTTCACCTACCTCTTTTACAAGCTTTGTTTGACCAAAACTCTTTGAATCTTTTGGCTACAACCCTTTTTCCTTATTTGATCAACTTTGAGGCCTTCAACTAAATCTTCTTTTTTTATTCTTGAGTTTGGTGAGTTCCCTCACTCTTCTCCCATTTTTTGGACTTCTTCTAATGCTTTGGCTTTATGTTCTTGCTATTGCTAGGTCACATTCTCCACATATTAGGTACTTCTTAAATTATGTGATTAGGAATAGTCCATCCTAAGGTCAGATCTATTTCTTGTAGATTTAAACACTTGTTGAGGCAATCTTAAGAATCTTAAAAAGTGACTTTGATTTGTATTTGGAGGTACTTGCACATCACATACATTTTGTTCTTCAAAAAGAGCTTTCCCTTCTAAGTCCACATAATAATGAACAACTTCTTCAATGCAAGGGACATCTTCTTGTAAGATTTCTTAGATTTGTACATCCAAAAGCTAACTCATAAATCCTTCACTTGGTTCTATCTTTGTGTTTATTCTTTTAGAATCAAGAAGCCATATGCTTGTGGCTACAAATCTAGCTTTGATGTTTGATGTTGCCATTAACTTCTCTAAACCAAGACTAACCCATTGGGCTAGATTTTTGTTATTATTATTATTTTTTTATCTATCTTGCATTTTTCAAATGTCCCATTATGCTTTGAAGGTTGTCTTAAAGGATTTGAAAAGGCTACATCAAGAAGCTAAGTTAGATTTATTGAACAAAGCTGATGTTTGGCAAGTGTATATAATATTCTTTTTACCTTTGATAATGTGAAAGTAGACCCTTGTTTGGAAATAACATTTGTCACTATTCCCATGTCTCAATATATTATTTTTTACTCACACATTACCTAGTCTATTATTAAACGTAATTCTTGAATTGAAGAACTTTTATGCATCTAAATGAGACTTTCTTTTAGCACTCCACATATGCCACTACTTTCTGCCTTAATATTGTTATTTTTTGATAGCATGAGAGTTCTTTGCATTATTTGTCTTTTATTAAAAGAACAATATCTAAAAGCTTTGAAAAGTCCTTATAATTTCAAACCTTATCATAATATACTTACATCCAACATATCCATCTATTATTGCATTGCACAATTTTTAGTAAGAAGACAATTGGAGTTGTTAACCCCTAAAGAACCAAGCTAGTGACCATTCAATGTACACAAGAAATCTTGGGTAGTTACGTAAGAAGTCAAATTTATTTGGATGTTCACAAAACATTTGACGCAAGGTGTGAACATGTACCCCCTTAATAGAAGTATAATTTTTTTTCTAATTAGGTGCCTTAATTTAAGCTTATATTTCCCTAAACATTTTAGGCCTCATGGATAGCATGTACAAATTTCCTCTTATAATTCTAAAATTTGGTAGGTTTGTAACTTACATGATATAAGAAGCAAATATTTTTTTTATAAAAGTATGTTAGTAGAATATAAAAATCTCACTCTAAGAGAATCTAAAGTCTGTTGGCCTTGTTGGGCAAGGTGAAGAGAAATTTCTTTTTTCTAATTTTGAATGTTACAATCTTTCAATTCCTATGGTCAAAACTTTTGGAAAAAAAAAATTTATAGTTAAATTAGTACAAATTTGTACAATTAAATTTGAATCTTTTTTTCTTCTCATTGCCCTAAAAAGTGTCAATTTTCACAATTTCTGCCCCAAATGGACCCCGGTTGTTTTGAGGCTAAGGTCTACAAAAGTAAATCAATTCTTTAGAACAAAAAAAGCATGGCTTGCCTATCCATAGCTAAATGTACTACCCAGTAGGCAACTATATTATTAGGAAAGGAATAGATTATTGATCAATTTACAATTCCATACTTTCAACAAGTTTGTCATTTTACATGAGTTTTCATATTAAAAGCTCACCTAATTTGACACATGATTGAACTGGTGAAAGTTGGTCCACCACTGCCAAAATGCAGCTCTCCATATTAAGCTTATGTACCCTACTGGAGAAGAATCACTTGCTGTTTTTTAAATTTTATTTTTAAATTGAATAGAGTTTTTTTTTAAAAGTTTTACACAAAGTAAAAAATGCAAGTATGGTACCCTGACTGCAAGGGGCCAGTCAGTCCACATTTGTAAGAAACACATTTGCAAAAATCCATCATAAAGTACTATTTGGAAGAATATTTTCGAATTCCGCATATACAAATAAAAGTTGCAGATTTTGAGTTTTAGATTTCATCTGTACAGTTAGATTCACCAATGCTATCACCAATATTTTTTTTATAAATTTTGAAATGAAAATTTCAAAATTCCTTCTACATTAGATTATAAACAAAATATTATCATTTTTTAGTGCTCTCTTCATACAATGATTTTTTGAAATTTTTGCATCTATGACCTCAATTTTGCAAATCCAATTTTAAACTAAAGTCAATGCAATTTGGGCTTGGTCAACTACTTGATATACTTCCACATTTGTAATTTTAGAAAAACAATGTACTTTAGTAACACCAAATCCAACCATTAGATAGGACAACAACTTTACAAAGTATCTTCACAAATTAGGATGACTTTCATCCAAGTAGTAATGAGGATGAAACTTGAGTTTCAATTTATTAGTCATCCATAAATTGGATGTTGGAGTGCATAAGGATTAATATGACTTTGGTTCTGTTTCTCTTGTAAGTTATTCTTACAAATGTGGACTGATTGGCCCCTCCTAGGTTGTGTGTGGTTGTGTAGCATACTCATATTTTTTTTTCCTTTGTGTCAAAAAATAAATCAAAATACTCCTTTCAATTTAAAAAAAATGAAAGAATACCAAGTGATCCTTTTACTTTGCTACATAAGCTTAACCCTAAACCACTTTTTTGAATAGAATCATGTACATTTTAGGCAAGAACCTTTAGGAGGTGGTTCTACATAGGGATAAAAATTAGGTGCTCTAAGTAACTTGTATTATCATTTATTATGTTCTTAAAAGCATTTATACCCTTTGGCTTGCAAAAGGTATGATGTTCTTCAAATGCAAATGATAAGTGCTCTAAGCCCCTCACAATATTCTCTTGATAAAATCCTAGTGAGTCAAGCAATGTCTCTTCAAATCACTATTTATTTTTTAAGTTTATTTGCTTTATCCTTTTTTCTACTCGACAATTGATCACTTGGTTATTTTATGAATCACACTTCGTGAGCAAGGATAGGAGACAAGTAATTTGAGGGCTCTTCAAAAATAGATGTATTATTTTGAACATGCCCAATTTGGCAAGTAAAGGTGTATATACTCTAAGGTGGGTCCCCCCAAATGTACCACTAAATAATCCTAAACCACCATCTTCACTTTATGTACATCTCCAAAATCATCTACGTACCTACACGGAAAAAACTTTGTTCCTTCATAACTTTTGCACACAATATCTAAATGTCATAACATTTGATGCGTTGGAACCTCCTTTCAAGTGCCAATAATAACATATAAAAATTTGACTAGTCAAATAATAACAACTAAAAAAAAGAAGCAAAAAGTGACGATTCTGGGAAGTACCCACCTTAAAAAATAAGTTTATGGGTTCATTGCCGCTAATTTCATTATGGGGAACCAACAATCCATCCCCAAACTTGACTTCTCCTCAAGCCCCCTGCTCATTCCTTCCAAGTGCTTGCGTTTGAGGGGACCGAATTGCGAGGCGGCTTGCAATAAATTCTCTTCTTCTTTTTCCTCCCACAACAACTTTCACCTCCTCACTACGGTTATAGCACAACCTTTTAAAAATGGTGTCTGTCTGTGCTCACTCCAATGATGCTTTTTTTTCTATTTTTTTTCCTTCCATTCTGAAAATTTGACAAGCTTGCATTACCTTAATCCGATGAAATCATGCAGACATTGTAAGACGCTCGTTTCGTTTCGTTCATCATGAACACACGTGCAAATATGTGTTAAGGATAACAATAGGACGAAGTGCGCATAAACTATATTATCACTGTGTTGCATAAGTTTTGACTCCTGGTTGGAAGTGTGCGCATCTTATAATTCATAAATGCATTGTTGACACCGAGGTTTGGGGTTGGAATGTGGTGGCGGTTTTGACTTGAATAGTTCACATGAAAAAGCCTTGCTTTGACTCCTGCACGAGGACCTACTAGTGAGCCTCTCATACACTACACATGATTAACTAGTAATAATTTGCTTTGGACTTTGGACGCTGAGGTAAACCAGCCCATTGTGGTGGTCAGAATGAGGAGTTTGACATCATCTTGTTGCTGAAATTTTTCAACTTTTTTTCCCACGTCAGTACAAGTGTGAGAAACAGCAAGTGCAATTGAAGTTATAAATTTTTTTTTTGACAATGTATGAATTTGTTAGGAATTTCTGAAGTGTTGAGCCCAAAAGAGTCTGTAGACTACTTTAAGACCAATAAAATCTGGATCTGTAATGCTCATCTCACTGCCTAATGCAGTCAACATGTTTTTCTATTACAGAAGGCCCCAAAACGTCGATTTTTACAATGGACTTCAAACTGAAAACTCAGAAGTTCCTGAGGAGGTCAATGTTCACTCCATTGCTGTCATGTAAGACATGCACTATTGCCCACATCCCACATCCTGAAAAAAAAACAAAAAAACCACAATGGGTCATTTCTTAGGCCGACTGCAATGGGCTGTCTTACCTTACAAGTGGGTTTTGAGCTCATTTCCATTGACGCACTGGAGGTCCTGGAATTGTATGTACGAGCTTGCGCTTTATATTGTTGGAAGTCCCACCTTCTTCAGCAAGCAAACTTTGCAGCAGAATGAGAAGTTGGTGAGAGTTCTGGGTGAAGATGTGATACTCCATTTTGGTGTGTTGATAGTGGAGAATGCAAAACTGCAGGACAGAAACTACTGAAATTGCGGTAACAAGACTGCGGTAAACAAGATTGGACCCAACCAGATTGCGACAACAATGGTGAAATTGGCAATGGAAGGTGAAAGTTTTGCTTATGAAAGCTTGACTGTGTGCATCCATTCTTTTGCTATAGAGGAGAATAATCAACGTGTAGGAGATATTGTGAACTAAAAAGATTCTCTTGAGGAGAGCCAATGTGAAGTCAATAGGGAGCCACCACTTCCTGATTCTTTAGAGAATGGGAATGTAGTGAAGAAGGTGTGACTACTTCCAATTGTGGCTAGAGCTCCGGCCACATTTCTAGTACCCCCCTCCAACCTTGAGTAGTTGTTTTTTTGCCTTTGCAAAGCTAGAGGGCCTAGATGGATGGTTGGAGGGACTTAAATTTCAGGAAGCATACAAAAAACTTATTGTAATTCCACCCAATTTGCCACTATGTTACTTAAATTTAGAAACTGCACTAGAAATCCAAAAGTTGTTCTTCTCCCAAGCTTGTCCAATGGAAACAAACTAGGGTACTTGGAATGTCCAACCACCCTCCAATCCAAAGAGCTCCAAATCACTAATGGAAATTGGCTCTTATATGTAGAGTTACAGGCCAATGGACCTCACCAATGATGAGTGGCATTGGTAGTATACTCCATAAGAACCGTTTGATCTTGTATCCCATAGATCATTGGTGAAGTCTACCAATCCTCAACTCCACATGTAAGCCAACGACTCAAAGTATCCGATGAATGACAAAGCAAATCCTTCTATGGAATCCTATAGTTATATGACAAACATGCATGAGGGATTTAGTTTAGGGTCAAACTTTAATTTCACATAGTTCTGACTTGATTTTAATTGTCTTGAAGTTTCACTCCAAAATAATGTAATTCTAATAATCTACTTCATGTTAATTTTTTTTTCCAAAATTATTAAAATTCTTATTTTTGTGTCACTCTAAAGCTTGAGAGCTTAAAATATGTCATTTTTTTTAAACTTCTATCAAATTCCTCTTAAAGTATGAGATTAAATAATACACCAATTACACCATTATGTTTATTTATTAATCTACAATCATGCTAAAGTTTTCATTCTAGTTTAAGCATTCTTGTAATTACTATGATTTTTACAAAGAAATTACTTTAAAAAATATAAATTTTATTTTAATGTTTTCAATTATTAAAAAATGAAGTTAAATTACACACACATACATACATACACACACATAATTATTTATTTGGTTTGTTTTAGAGGTAGTTACTTTAAAGTTCTTTCATGTTTAGAGACCCAAAACAACTTCAAAATACTTGCATCTTAAGCAAGGCTACATCTTCATCTATATTTGTTTTTTAATAAATTCAACAACAAGATCTTTTGGCTAACTTGTTTAAGTACGTCTTTTTAAATTTTAGGGTGAATATCCATTTTAAATCAATCTAAACTTCAAAATGAAAGCTTTCCTAATCCTTCCAAATGGTAAAGTTTTGTCTGTCAACATTTTTAGAAAAAAAACAATTGTCTTATAACTAGTGTATTTTAGTCAATATGTTGATAAATGGTTTGAAAATATGTGCAAAAAAAATTTAATAATTTTTTTTTATATGCATTTAAATAAATATAGAATGGAAGGTGGTATAGAATGAAAAAAAAAACTAAATTTCTAATAACTTTATAAAAATTTGAGGATTGTTAATCCCAATAGTGACAATGACAATGATTTAGTAAACAATCGATAGATCTTTTATTTTTGAATCTTTTTTAATTTTTTTGAAACTCAGTTCAAAAAATGATTTGGTATATTAACTTTCTATTTTTATTGTGAATAAAATTAAACTCTTCATAACTTCCACCTTATTATTTAGAATTGAATGGTTCAAATGTTTTTGAACAGGCATCAATTACATGAAAAATCCAACAAAACTAATTAATAATTTTTTAGAATATATACCAAGTTTGACATTGAAATTGATACAATCTTTTTAGTTTTTGCAATATTTTTCATAATGACATGAAATAAAGCTTCACACATAGATTCAAATGATTAGCACCCATTCCCAAAAATCGAAATTATGAAGTCAACAAAACTTGTCCAAATTCTTGAAATACTTGAAGTGGGCTCTTTGGCCCCTCAGGGTTAACCTTGAAAAGATAGGCTTATGACCACTTTCTCAAACTTCATGTCTTTGTATGAAATCTCTAAACGCCATACCTACCCACAAACTAAATCTCCTCATAACTTTCATCTCACTAATTGAAATGGAATGATTAAAAGCTTTCTACAAATATGTAAGTCTAGAGAACCCATTTCAAATTCTTATTTCTTAAAAAAGTGATTTTTAAGGAAACTTTTTGGGTTGCCCTAATTGCCCACTGAATGTTGAAAATTACATATTCTGCAAAAACTTTTTAATCATGTAGTCAAAAGTTATGAAAATTGTTGTGCCTTAAAGCTACTCCTCGGGCACATGTTGTGTGAAATTTTCAAAAAAAAGAAATAAAAATCCCATTTGTAGTAAGTTGTCCAAAATTACTATGATGCCAAAAAAACAATGTTTGGACCTTCGGGGATTAAAAATGGTATAAATGAGTATTGTAGTTTAGCATTTTAGGTTTTGGGGTTCTTAATCCTTAAAATTTTACACTGTTTTGAGGTTCAAAATCACTTTATAATATTCATTTGTAAGCAAGGCTATCTCTTTATTTGATTCTATTTTTGGTGAATCCATTTGTAGGATATTTTTAGTGACTTCCTTGATGAAGTAGTCTTCCAAAGTTTATGATTGATCTGCACACAGATTGCAAAATTCCTATGCCTGAACTTTAAAAAAAACAAGCTTTTTTAAGTCTTCCTAATTGAAGTTGAAATTTCGTTTTTCCAAAATTTGTAGGAAGTTTTTTTTGTGCATTTGGACATCACATTGGGAAAGAAATGAACATCACATCAAAATTTATAAGAAGGAGATTTTGTACTCATTAGAGAGGGGAAGGAGAAAGAAGGTAAGAAAAACTAAATTGCTACTAACCTTGACATGAAACTTTAAAAAATCAATCACAATGGTAGAAACATTCTAGCCAACAAAAAAACACCTTTTCCAAAAAAGTAGATTTTTAAATTTTAATTCTAGGAAATTATCATTTCGTGATTTCTGCCTTCATTGACAATATATTTTTTTTATAAATTTCATTTTATTGATCATATTAGAATGATTCAAATCTTTTTGTATAGATATGAATCTATCATACCAAGATTTATTTTGAACTACTAGTATCAAACTATGAAAATTGTAGCCTACTTTTATATTGAAATCAAAGAAAACGTATAACATTTGCAATTTTTACAATGATGTACATGAATCAATCCTTTGGGTGTAGAGCATGATGAAGAAAAGCTACTTCAAAATGTTCATACAAAAATTTGAAAAGTGATTCAATAATGTTTTTCCATGACTAAAGTATGCACACCTATCATTCTTCATTAACTACAATTGCATAGAGTTTCTTCATTATTAACCCCTAAAGATTTTTAAGTATATTTTTACCAAGAATGCTCCAAAATTGTCATTTCTAGTACAAGTACCAAATTTTAGGAAAAATATATTTTTGGACATATATAACTACAAGATTTTGTAGTATGTTGGTTTGAAAAGATGTGGAAAAAATTTCAGAAATTTTCACCATGTAGGTAGCAAGATATGAGTGTGACAAAAATCTTTCTTTTGGGCCTTGTGAAAAAAATGGGCAGGTGCACTTCACAAGGTCACATTTGTATGGAAAAATGTCCAAAATGGTAGTGCTTCTTTGGATTCATTCTTCAAGGCAAGTTGACTCCATGCTTGAAAAATTTCAGACCATTTGGAATTGTACAACATACTAGAAACAAACTGTAAGTAGAAAGAAATAGAGAATGATTGAAAATACTAAATCAATTGTTACGAATTTGTTTATGGAATTGGAAAATGCCAATCCAAATGGTTGTAATGTTTTAATAAATAATCTACATCCTATGATTTTATTTTTTTTCAAAATATTAAAAATTGAGTTAAATAAAGGACTTCAAAGTTTATTTTAGAGTAGGAAATCCTTAATTGCATGCAAACTAAAACTCCTCATAATTTTCATCTCATTAATAAAAATGAAATGATTCAAAGCTTTCCACATATGTATAAATCTTAAAGACCAAATTCAAATTTTTGTTTTTAAAAAAAGTGATTTTATAGGAATTTTTTTGAGCTACCCAAGTTGCTCGCTAAACATTGAAAATTACATACCATACAATAACTTTTAAGCCATATAGTCAAAAGGTATGAAAATTGTTTAGCCTTAAAAGCTACTCCTTAGATACATGTTGTATAAAAATTTCAAAGAAAAAAATAAATAGTGAGCTATCTAAAATCATTATTCATTTGTAGGAAAAACACATATTATCTTATGAGGTTTTTAAATGTAGTGTGCACAATGTACTCTCATGATAGAGCATTTTATCAATGTAAATTTATTAATTTTGAGAACTTGAAGGTTTTAGAAGGTAGTCTAGTAGCCTAGGATGGCCCTTCTTCCCTCAAAGTTTTCCTACACCTCAAGTTCAATTTGAATTTATTGTTGACATTTTTCAAGTTTATTAAAAGACATTACCTTAGTGCAGTGCAACAAAAAAACCTTGTGTATTGTAGTATGCAAACATCCACCTCAAATATTTGCAACTATTGATAGTGAAGTGGAAGTCTTTAGCCTTCCTAGTGAACATGTTTTGGACCAAAGGAGAATGGTCAAGAATGTTGAAGTCCTTGTTAAACCTATTCCACAAAAAATTATGCCAAATGTGCAAATCCTCTTATACAATAGCTTCTAGGATAGTTGATTTTCTCCTAAAGTGGACACCATAATCTCTCTGCCAATTAACTAAACAACTCTTCCACTCACAATGCATAAGTTCAAAAAGGTAAATATATTAAGGAATCCTTAGTCAACGTTAATTGCCAATTGTTTGTCAAAATCCTCCGAGATAGATTGCTTGAAGTACTACACCTCAAATTCTACTCTAACCAACAAACAAAATCTCTTCAAGGACTTCATAGATGTGCTTTCATTGTACTATGAGCGTTTTATCTCCACCTTTAGGATAAATTAAGCTAAAACAATCAAGTTTTTAAAAGTTTTTGCTTATAAATAAAATAAAATCTAATTTGAATGTGATTGGGTGTTCAATTGGCCTTTCAAGAAATGATCAAGTTTTTTAAAAATCTAATTCTAATAATACAAGATATCATAATCAAACCTCCTAAACTCCAAAGGTTTCATTTTTAAAGGTTGAAGTTCAATTTAGGCCAAAACTTTGAACCTCAAAAATCAAATTATTAGATTTTTAATTTTGTCTACCCTAGATTGTAGAAGATTACATGCACATTTCAAAATGATATGGCAAACCTAAATCAAACTTTTTTATCAAAAGTTATGGTTGGATGAAGTTCTACCTATTTTTCATTATATTTAACTTCATCCGTCATTTTCTACTAACTTGATATGTTCAAATCAACTTCTACTTTTTGTTTTAATTTATGGTTAGATTGCAAGGTTCCATTTTGTCATTATTGAATGAACTTTTGGATTTTTCATCCAAGACTTCATCCATCTATAACTTCTATAGTTTTTATCCAATTCTAAAGTTTTTTAAATGGAGAATTTCATTAAAATGGTAATTATTCCATGAAAATGGCACAAAAGGGGATTGCAAAATGGAAGAAATTCATAGAAAGATGGCACGGGGGTGAAAAAAATGAAAGTTGTGTTGCAATTTGGACTTGTTGGGGACAAAATTGGCACATCTATGAGGTTAACATGCCAAGAAGCATTGTTGTATGTGCTCTTGACTCTCATAAATGACATGCAAAATATCGCCATTTTAATGAAATTATCCATTTAAGGATTTTAAAATCAATCTTTTAGGTCTATATGAGTCTCAAACTAAGTATGAACTCTATTGTATTTGTTGATTTATCATCCAATTCTCAATCTTGGTCTATCAACATTTCAAAATATTAACAAAACTTCACCCCCCAGTTCTTGAATAAAAAATAAAATAAAATAATTTTTTTAACCCCTAAAGTCCCATTGTCCCTACAGGGAACAAAATGGATTTCAGACAGGCTCCTATGATCTCAATTTTTACTAAAACTTTTTGAAACTTTCTCATAAGATAGAAAAACTTAAGAGCTTTCTTGGAGTATAATTTTTATTTCAATCGGTGCTCGGGAGCAAAAGTTATGCTACAATAACCTCAAAATGGGGGAGACCGGGCAGCAAAAAAAATTCACAAAAAATTGAAATAAAATTTTTAATATTTTTTTTCTTGTATATTATATATTTTGTAAATGGGAAGCTTTGATTCATTCCATTTGGATTAAAGATGTGAAAGTTATGGAGCTTCTTGTTTTGCGGGCAATCAAAGCGATTTCTTGAAAGAAATTTTTAAAGCTAATATCTTTCAATCTATATGGTCAAAAATCACAAAAAAATTATCACATGAACAAGATCCTACAATTAGATTCTAAAAATATCTTTTTTTAATTTATTTTGTAGGTGATTGTAGAAGTGGTAGTATTAAGTGGTTTTAGCAGAAAAATGACCATGGGACTTTAGGGGTTAATGCAATTCTAAAGTAGTTCCAAAGTAGTAGCATAATCTTTGATGGAATATACTAACATAATTAAATTTATGTATGTATAGTACTTAACAGAATAAAACAAACATGTTACAGGTGCAATTATTAAAGCCAAGGTTTCGAGGGATTTTCATGATGAAAAAATAATGTTCAAAGGTAGCAGGCAATGTCTTAATCCGTAAAGGTTTTTTTTTTACTATGTTTCACCCAAAAAGCTCCAAAATTACCATTTCTAATACGAGTATCAATTTTTTTTTTTAAATTGGGGACATTTATAACTATAGGATCTTGTAATACGTTGGTTTGAGAAAATGTAGAAAAAATTTCAGAAATTTTCATTGTATAGATTGCAAGATATTAGCATTTGAAGTGACAAACCCCCTTTTCTTGACCCTACAAAAAACCAAGTAGCTACACTTTAGAAGGTCACATTTAGATGAAAAAATGTCCAAAATGGTTGTAACTCTTTGGATTCATTCTTCAAGGCAAATTGGCTACATGCTTGAAAAAATTTAGATCACTTGGAATTGTACAACACATAGAAAAATATGTAAGTAGAAAAAAATAAAGAATGATTCAAAATACTAAATTGTTAAGAATTTAGTTATGGAATTGAAAAATGCCCATCCTAATGGTTGTAATGTTGTAATAAACAATGTACACCTAATGTTTTCATTTTTTTCAAAAATATTGAAAATTGAGTTAAATAAAAGAATTCAAAGTTTATTTTAGTATAGAGATTTCATAAATACCCATAAACTACCCACAACTAAAACTCCTCATAACTTTCATTTCATTAATCAAAATGGAATGATTCAAAGCTTTCTATGTATATATAAATTTAGAGAACCAATTTCAAATTTTTATTTTTTTTAAAAGTGATTTTTAAAGAACTTTTTTTGTTGCTTAGGGTATCCGCAAACGTTGAAAATTACATGTCATACAATAACTTTTTGACAATGTAGTCAAAAGTTATGAAATTTGTTGTGCCTTAAAGCTACTTTTGGGAACATGTGTAAAAGTTTTAAAGAAAAATAAATAAAAAATTCCATTTGTAGTGAGTTGCCCAAAATCATTATTTTATTTTGCCATACTGGAAGTCGAACTTTGGGAACTCCAAAATTTAACAAAACTAGTTCCCATGGAAGTTCTATTGAGGGGACTTAGAAGACTATGACATATACTAAAGATGAGAATGTATTGAGACTCTCTTAGAATTTTCTTATATATTACTAATTAAAAAAGTTTCAAGAGGCTTCCAACACTAGTCTTCATTTCCAAGCAACTTCAAAAAAAATTTAGAAAGCAAGAAAAATAAAAAGCCAATGCTTATGTGTAAGCCCTAGAATTGTTACCTATGTCTCATAATTTTTTTTTCTTTCTTTTGCTCAATTTTAAATAGAATTTATAGTTAAAAAGACATAAAAAAATTATTTACATTGTATTTGGTAGAAGTCCCTACTAATACAATGATTTATTCCTAGAAGTTTGGAAGTGCCTTAAACACTTCCATTATCTACTTCTAGTGCTTAAGTGTGCAGGATTTTCCATTCTCTTGGAGAAATCCCCCCAGAGCCTTGACATACAAAATGTATGGTCCAAGTTGTGGTATTTGGGTTGTTATTTGGGTTGTACATTTAGTAGAGGTGAAGCTTTGATTTTGCACTAACTTGCTTAATTTCCTTGGCTAACAATTTCTATTGTATGGCAAAACTTTGGCTTTGTTAAATTGTTTAAGTTATTTTCAAGACACTAACTTGTTCTTTTCGTCTTAGTGTTTGTGGCTAACCATTCCATACAATGAAGCTATCACCCCATACATATTTGTCAAGTCCTTCAGAAATCCAATTCTAATCTTTTTATTTTCTCTAACGGTAAAGCTTTAAGCTTGACCTACATATTTTTTACTATTGCCCAAATAATTCTTGGTTTGTCCTTGCTTTTATTTTATTTTGTGTTGTTTGATCATATGCCAAAAATAAAAAAGGGACCAATTAAGGTTTGAAATTTGGCCTAGTGCAAGCAAGACTAGTTGGAAACCAAAGGTTGATAGTAAGGTAAAAGTTAGCTAGCTAGTAGGTTGTTATACAAGGGGAGGTAGCTAGATTGGCCCTATACCATATATACAATTGCAAAACCACATGTTGAGAGTCCAAACTAGGGGGGTGGAGGTGTTTCAGAAATACTTTGGAAAGCCTAACAAGGGAGTTGAAGTGTTTTAAAATAATTTGGAAAGCCTAACTAGGTCCGAGATGTTTTAAAAATACTTTGCAAGGTCTAACTAGGGTTTAGAGTGTTTCAAAATTACTTTGGAAGGTCTTACTAGGGTCTAGAATGTTTTAAAAACACTTTGGAAGGCCTAACTAGAATCTAGGATGTTTCAAAAATACATTGGGACTCGTGACAGGGTTTTGAGTGTTTAGGAAAGCTTGGCTAAGATATGAATTGGTTCTAAACACATACTGAGTAATTGAGTCATACTTAATTGATTCCAATACATATTGAGTGACTGAACAAGATTTGAATTGGTTCGAAACACATACTAATAACTAAGTAGATAAATTGGGCCTAACTGAATCAAACTTGGAAGATTGAAGTGGGAAATTGCAGCTTACTACCAAATTGTAAAAGTTGAGACGAGGGGAGGTCACTATATGCATTTACACAACCTATGTGAGGCAAAGATTTTGGACCCCCTTATTTACTTCATAAAATTTAATTTTTAAAAAACTAAAAAAAATTGAATAGGTTTTTTACTTTAAATGTTTGTATTTTGAATTATTGATATATTTTAAATTGATAATAATTAGTTATAAATTTTTGAAGAAAAAAGATACACTGTAGAGCTGAAAAAAACTTTGGACCCCTTACTTACTTCATAAAAAAAAAATTTAAATGAACCCAAAAATCTTAAAAATAACTCTCTATTGAAAGTTTATTTTTCTTGAATATTGATGCAATGGTCATCCAAATGTATTCTTTATAAATGTTTGAGTTGAAAAACATGTCATTTCAGTTCATTTTTCAAACCTATTATAATAATCATTTTAAATGTCATTTGAGTTGGGAATTTTTGGCAATAGAAATCTATAGTCATTATTAATCAAAGTTCAAAATTATAGGTTGAAATTATAGTATATTCCAAAGTAAATAGGGGGTCAAAAAATCACTTTGCCACATGTGGTACACAAAATCCCCATAGAGTGACCTCCACTCAAGTTGAGAAGTATTGAATTCTTGGTTATAGGAATGTTCACCATGAGTCAAGTTCCATGAGCCTCTCAATTAAGAATATTTGACTCCCCTAAACAAGGTTTGACTTGAATTAACCCCTAAAACTCCTTCACTATGTTTTCACCAAAAATGCTCTAAATTGCCATTTCTAGTACAAGTATCAAATTTTTGAAAAAAAACTTTTTTTGACACATGTTACTATAGGATCTTGTAGTATGATGACTTGAAAACAAGTAGTAAAAATTTCAGAGATTTTCACTATGTGGATTGCAAGATATAAGCATTCAAATTCACTGAAATCAATTTTTTGGTCTTGCAAAAAACAAGGAAGCTACACTTCACAAGCTCACTTTCCTATGAAAAATGTCCAAAATAGTGGTTGAAATGTTGTTGTAAACAATGTTATAATAAACAATCTACAACCTATGATTTCATTGTTTTTCAAAAAATATTGAAAATTGAGTAAAATAAAGGACTTCAAAGTTTATTTTAGAGTAGAGAATCCATAACTACCGGCAAACAAAAATTGCTCATAACTTTCATCTCATTGATCAAAATGGAATGATTCAAAGCTTTCCATGTACTTATAATTCAAAAAAAAAATTCAAATTAAAAAAAAAAAAGACTTTTTTCTGATTTGTCCATACTACCCAATTGGTAAAAAAAGTAACATATTTGGCCATAACTTTTGATTTGTATTTCCAAATGTCATGGAATTTGGTGTGTATGAAAGATATTCCTTGTCCCCACCTTTCATTAAAATTTCAACCTAAAATATGCAAATCTTTAGTCACATGTACCTGCCCAAAATTTATATACTATGAAAAAATGCATGCTGGTCTTCTAGGGGGTAAGGAGAAGGGGAAGAATTGAGGATTGAGAATATTTGACTTTAGAGATGCTAAAGACTTAAATATATTTTTAAAAATTTAAACAATCTTTGTCTTCAATGTTTATTTCATTCACTACACAAAATAGTGAAATTAGGTTGTCTTAACAATTAGGTTGCCTTACTCAAAAAAATTACCTCATGACTCACCATTTGTCTAGATGGAGGCACAAGCAATTTTCTATACCCGAGCCATGAATTAGTGCAACAACCCTTACAACACATGGTTCCTATATTATTGCATCCTTTTATAGTAACTGTACATATTTATATAATTTGGAATGTCGAGAAATTAGTGAGGGACAACCTAATTTTACTATTTTGTCTAGACAATTTATAAGTAATTAGGGAGTTAAATTTTGATAGAATCGATTTTGAAAATATCTCAAAAAAAAGAGAAAATTAGAAAAAAAAGTATTAGAAAAAAAAAGGAGTTGTAAAGGAAGGAAGAAAGAATTGTATCTAGATTCTTTTATTTCATTATACTATCCCATTAAACATTATGCTAAAATATGAAGAAATACAAGATGGATGCCCATAGCTACCATAATGAGATTACAGTCACAATCCATGAAGATAGGACTATTGCATTAGTAAAGTGAGAGATGTGTGTTTGATTTTCCTTTTCCCCATTCATTCTACTTCATATAAACACCTATTTAGAAATTGAATTATTAATATAAAAGTTAGAAGGTCAATTAAGACCATTAGAAATGAGTACAAACTCAAATTTGAATTTAGAATTTATTAGTTAATTTTCAAATATTTTTGAAAATATGTTAAATTTCAAAAATAGACAAAATTAAAAAATTATAATTGGATGAAGATTAGAAATAAGAATGGATGAAAAATTAGGAAAATCATCAAAATGAATCTAAAAGAAAATATTAAAATATAAAATTGGTTCAAAAGTCAAAACCAAAAGAAAAAAAGTTAGTTTGAAAGTTTGAGTAAGTAAAAATTAGTGAATGAAGTTTCAAGGACTTATTAGCAATCAAACTTCATCCGTCCATAACTTTCTCTAGGAAAGTCAAAAGTTTAAGTGCCTTATCTTTTTAAAAATTTAATTTTAGTATATACAAAATAAAAATAAAAATAAAAATAAAAACAATAAAATAATAAATCTAAATTAGTAAATTAAAATGGAGGCCTAAAGTAGTAAATAACAAGTAGAAAGTTGAATTGAGTCTTTTGAAGACAAAGTAAGGAACAAGTTAAAAGTAAAATCATATAGAAGATATTTCAAGGTTTCAAAGATTAATTTGCACTCAAAAAATAAATTAATATTGAAGGAAAAAAATAAGATGGAATTTTGGCTTAGTTAGAGTAGATTTGGATGAAAATCATCAATATTTGAGCAAATTAGGTAAAACTCAAAATTTAGAAATTAGTATTATTCTTAAGCTCAATTCTAAAAATCCAAAGCTAGTTTGCATTTTTAGATTGATAGAAATTGTCAAATGAAGTTTTATAGTTTAGATTAGAAGCTAAACTTCATCCGCAAATAAATCATAGGAAAAAAGTTCAATTAAAAAATAATTATCATTTTGGAAAGGATAAATAAAGCTCTACAATTTAAGCTAGTTGGAGTTTAGACTTGATTAACCTTTATTGGTTCTTAGTTTCGACTTACCTTAATTCAAACCAACCAATATTACTAATTTTCCATTGTATTGTTTAGGAATTACACTTAGAACTTCTAAGAGGTGGCAAAACACAACATGTATCCATTGCTTGAAAGGTATAATTGGACATCACATTAAACACCCATTTATGAATCAAATGACAACAATAACAAAAAATTAGTTGTGCATGCTTTATTCTAAGGTTGAGGATAAAACACTCATAAGTCCCTTTTAGGAAAACTGAAAAGCCTAAAGATATATAAACTAATTTATAGCCTTACACAAAAATCATGAAGGAACTATTGACCATCATTGAAGAATAGACAAAAAATTATTTTTCCAATATATATAGATTTACTTCATCTATTTCCCATAGCTCCTACAAACCCTCTTGAAACCATTCATAATCTACTTGGTGGACACCATCTTCATTCTAAGAAATTAAATTGAAAAGCTCATAAAAAATATGTGTGAAATTTGAGTTTGTAAGATGCAACGTGCAAGTATGGTAATGCTTTGAGGGCAAACTTCTATGCATTTAGAATTAGCCAAAATTTACATAAAAAGAGATAAGATAATTTTTGGAATTCTACATAGAAGTATGCAATAGTTGCAAGAAGGTCAATTAAAATTGTTAGCCGACAAATTTAGTTTGGGGGAAGCAACTTTATGACTTCCAATAAATTATTTTTAACACTGAACTTGAACTTTTTGGTTGCTTTCATGTTGAAAAAAATCAGCCAAGTGACATCATTAAATTACCATCTTAATTTCAATGTTTTCAATTTGTATAATCAAACTAGAAACTAGAGGTATAGGAAATGAACTATTTATAAAAAACAAATGATAGTTTTTCATCCTTTTCCCATTAAAATTAAGTAGATACTAACTTCTCTACACAAGCTCCTACCAATTCCTAACTAATAATCCAAAGGTATAGCTTGCATTGACTTCAAGGAATTCATAAATATTTAGTAATTGTCTCTTTAAGCTTTAAAAGCCAATGACTACAAGTGGGATGGGAGGAAGTAAAACAATCCCATTTGGGATATGTAAACTAGGACTAGTAGGATCTCAATTGCTCATAGTTAAGTCAAAAGTAGGATTTGTGTTCAAAATAGAATTTCAAACCTCATTTAGGCATAGTAAAATAACTTTTTTCAAAAACATTAAACTAGATTTATGTAGAAAATCAAACTAATTTTAATTTTCAAAAGTCTTTTTGAGATTTCAAGATTCCAATCAAAAGTAATGCACAAAGTTTAGAGAGGGGTTGGAACACCTACCATCATTGAAAAACAAGGTTTAGAAAGGGGGTACTCTTTGACATTTTCAAACATCCTATTTGAATTTTGTTCATAAATTTTATTTGGAGGCTCAAAATCACAAATGTATTTTTGTAGATGAAACTTAACTTGATTTTGTAACTTTTATTAGTTCAAAGGTTTTGGAAATGGTTATTCTATTATCCCCAAATTAAATGAGGTCTTAAGTACTACTTTGAACACAATTCCTGAGTTTTTGACAATGAGTGATCAAGCTCTCTTCTTCAACTTGTCATACCCTTTGAGGATTCATAGGATTCATGATAGAGAATGGATTTCATTATAAAAATGGCCTCTTTACTGTACCCATAGGGTAGGATCCATAAATAATAATAATTTTTTAGAATACTGAAAAAAATGAAACTAAGAAATTGTAGAATTCAACAAGATTTGACCCCTAAATGTCCAAAGTCTTCTCCAAAACTCATGTTTTGAGAAAAATCATCATGAAGTACTATTTTGAAGAATATTTTGGAGTTCATATACAAATAAAAGTTTCAAATTTTGAGTTTTAAATTCTATCTGTATAATAAGATTCACCAATGGTATCACCAATATTTTGTTATAATTTTTGGAATGGAAATTTTAAAATTCCTTTTAAATTCAATTATAAGCAAAATATTACCATTTTTGAGTGCAATTTGTTGGAGTAGATTTGAAATGAGGTTTTCTTCACATGGTGGTTTTTTGAAATTTTAGTGTTCTTTAAATCTATGACCTCATTTTTGCAAATCTAGTTTTGAACTAGAATCAATGCATTTGGGCTTGGTCAACTACTTGACATACTTCCACATTTGTAATTTTAGAAAAATATGTACTCTAGTAAAACCAAATTGAACCATTAGACAGGACAACGACTTGATAAAGTATCTCCACAAATTAGGATGACTTTCATCCAAGCAATAATGAGGATGAAACTTGAGTTTCAATCTGTTAGCCATTTAGAAAATGGACGTCTAAGCGCTTTAGGATTAAATGACCAAGTTGTTTTAAAAAAAATTCCAATATAAGTCAGAATGTTCAAAGACCATCTACCAACAACTTGGTCATTCAATTCTTGCTAAATTCGGCATTTTTTCATGTTTTTCATTTTTGGGCATTCTAAAAAATAATTAGTTTCTACCAATCCTACTCCATAGGTATGATAAAGAGGTCACTTTTATAATGAAATCTATTATCCATCAAGAAATCCTATAAATCCTCACAAGGCATGACAATTTGAATATGAAAGCTTGGCGATGCATTGTCAAATATACAATTGTTTTTACAATGAAATCCATAGTCCATTATGAGCCCTCAAAGGATATCAAATAATTTGAAGATTGAGCTCCTCCTGATCCTAACCATTTACATATCCCACATGGACTATTTACCTCCTACCATCCAATTTATATAAAGAGCTTGTCTTCCTCAATTTCAAGCACATTTGAATAAGTGACTTTTGGAGTTTAGTGCCAAACATATTGGATTTTTTTCAATATTATGTCGAATTTCAAAAAGTTAAATTTTAAAGTGCTGAAGCTACTTTGGGAACTTTAATTAAATATTTGGCAATAATGTACTGACCCTACCCTATGGATATGTTACTCTTCATTCTCACTATATGTCAATCAAGTAATTCCTTCATTTTGCTATCAAAAAATTTCTTGATGGTAGATGTTCAAATGATATATTTGTATTTGATTCAATGGATTGTTATTGAATTCTTTGGATTTTTGACAAACCACCTTTACATTTATTTGTAGATTTGGCTATTTGGTCCCAAAATTAGTAGAAAAATTCAACATTAATTTTTTTATTTAAGCCAAACCTTCTATCTAAATATATTAGTATGCAAATAAATTGTTTTGAATTGATGAATTGTCTACAACTTAGTATTTGATCTAAGTTGTATTTTATTTGTTGATTTTTAACCACTTGCTTTTGTAAACTTAAGGAAAATGGCCAAAATGCCAATTTTTTTTTTATTGAATTAAATGACTAAGCTTAAGCAACAACCAAATGACCAAGGAGACTCATCAAATGACATGTAAAAAAACAACATAAAAATGAATCACCCCCTAACATTAGAAGACATTTCAAGCCTTCATAGGGCCGCGAGTTATCATGGCAGGAAACTTCTCGCAGTGCACTACAGCAGGTTGATGTGGTTGAGACCCTGCCACATCATTTTTGAAAAAAATAAATAAATTTCTTTTTCAACTTTTTTTGGCATTCTAAGAACTAAATTAATTTTTTTTCCCCTGATAGCTGGTCGTTCCGTCGCTGCGGGGGGAACAGCGAGGGAATAGGACTGAAACGGCCCTATAGAGGCTTGAAATGTCTTCTAATGACTCAACCGGGGTGAATTGACCCCCTCGCCCGGACCCTCGAGAAAACGCTGAAATTTTTAATTTTCCATGCATGATAAAAATTGCTAATTTTGAATTCATAATTGCAATCAGAGGCCCCAAATTAGTTAGGAGAAGTACAAAAGATAAATGAATCAAGCTCAAAATAGGGGATCTTTTTTTTACATGCACCCCTGGAATGACTTGGATGGGCAAAACGAGGACCCAATTCACCTACTCCCAAACCCGAAAATTCCTGTTAAAAAAAACCAACGACCCCCCCCCCCCAAAAAAAAAAAAAATTCATTTCCTATTCCAACACAGCATAAAAATTAAATCGCTCCTAATTACCGGTCCTGAGAAGCGGCCGTGGATCGGGGACGGGACGGGTCCTCGATCCACGGCCTCGAAGAAACCCACGCCTTTTCCTAAAAGTAGTTGGTCCCTACGAAAGTGGCTTTCGTGCGTTTTGCCTTCGCAAGCAACGAGTTTTACAAATGCGGGAAGGCCGAACGAAGAGAGCTCCGTTGCTATGGCGAGCAAGCCCAACCGCCTCTTAAACCTTTTGCGCCTCCTCTCCCAGCCGCCTTCTCCCCCAACACGGACAAAGGTAATAAACCGTTGCCTGCTGCTTTTCATTACATTTCTCATCGCGGCTCCACGACCCACAATTTCGTTTTCTCGCCTCTCAGTCAGTCCTGATCCTCCTCTAGATTCCTTGCTTTTTGCCTCTTTCAGTCAAGGTCTGAGGTTTCTTATTATTGTTAGTGATGCTTGTTGCAAGCCGGTTGATTGTTTGGGCAGGACGTGAAGAAAGAGCTTTCCGTGTGAATGGTTCGGTGTAGAATGGGCGGAATGGCTTCCATCTCCCCCGGCAAGGAAAACGAGCTCCACTCGCGACAAGGATTCGGGATCGTCCACCAGAACATGGACGTCGACCTGCTGGAAGAATCGTTCGCACCTTCTGGTTGTGTGAACACACAGGGATTCAAAATATTGCGATACTAGTGAGGGTGACAATGGTGCCCAGACTGGTGTGAGGAATCTGGGAGTGAAGGGGAGGTCATGGCGGGGAGGGACAGCTGAGGTTTTTTTTCGGGGATTGAGTTCGACTGGGAGTGGTTTGGTGGACGGACGTTGTGTGGGAGGAATTGATGGCAGACGGTGATTTGTCCTCGATTTTTCGGCATCACCAGCAATACCAGACCCCAGTGGTGGATCAATGGGGTTCGGCTATGGCGATGCCGATGCCGATGCCGATGCCGCAGCAGCAGCAGCACGGGGCTCCGCCGCATTCGACAGCGCTGTCACAAGACTCCGACGTGCGCTGGGATTACCCGAATTCGTTGTCGCCGCAGTCGCCGTTCGAGTACGTGGATCACCAGTACCAGCGCACGATGCAGCAATCCAAGTCGTATTCGTCGCTGCGTCCGCCGACGCTCTCGGGGGGGCCTGGGAGCCATGGGGTTCCGTTTCTGACGTCGATTCAGGACGCAACCATGAGTCGCAAGCGTGACTACCAGGGCTCGAATTTTCAGTTGCAGGGGAAGCTGGCGCCGTCGGGGAGCAGCTACAGTAGCGTGGTGGGGGGAGTGATGCCGGGGAGTGAGAATTTAGAGAGCAATTTTGCAGTGGCGGCGGGGAATGGGGGGAGCCATGGCGGGGCGATGGCCGGAGTGAGCTCTTCCTGGACGAGCGCGACAGATTGCAAGGTGAATGAGCTCGCCATCGAGCTCGAAAGCGAGATTTTGGGCGATTTGAGGCCTGGCCCTGGGTACTTGGCGGATCATTACCCGGGGCGGTTGCTGGATCCCGCCATGGCAGGGGGCGCGGCTATGGCGATGCAAGGGCAGCCAACGGGGAATTTGGCGGCGGGAAGCGACGACGGGACGATGATCAAGGTTTTGAATACGACGGCGAGTAGCGTCAAGGGGGGTTTGCACGAGCCGACGAAAAACTCGGCAACGGGTTTGCAATTGGTGCATTTGTTACTGGCTTGCGCGGAGGCCGTGGCGAATGAGCAGATGGATCTAGCGCAGGTGGTGTTGGCGCGGCTCAGTGCGATGCTAGTCCCTCGTACGACCACAATGCAGCGCCTCGGGGCGGTGTTTGTCGACGCGCTCCACGCGCGGATCACCAGGACCGCCACCTCGGGGCGTTACAAGGGCCTGGAGAACAACAGCGACGTAGCGATTCTCGACATGCTGCAATCGTTCAGCGTGATCTACGAGTTCACTCCCTTCATCAAGCTTCCTCACTTGACTCTGAACCAGATCATCCTCGACGCGGTGGAAGGGGAGGCGCATGTGCACGTGATCGACCTCAACACGGCCTGGCGTGGGATGCAGTGGCCGGCGTTCATTCAAGCGCTTGCACTTCGTCCTGGGGGACCACCGAAGTTGCGCATTACGTCCATCGGGCGAACTGAAGATCTGGAACACTCACGCGAGAAGTTACAGGACTACGCGCGAAATTTGAATGTGCCGTTTGAGTATTGCCCCATCGTGGTGGAGCTTCATTCGTTCGACGTGCGCATGCTGGATATTCGAGACTGGGAGGTCGTGTGCGTCAACGCCGTGAACCAGTTCCACACGCTTCTCGGCTGGGGCTCGGATTTCTTCCACCGGTTTTTGTGCGGGTTGCGATCCTTGCGACCACGCATCCTCGCGTTCACGGAGAACGACGCGGACCACAACAGCCCCACGTTTCTGCACCGATTTTTCGAGTGCTTGCGTTACTACTCCGCCGTGTTCGACGCGTTGGACGCTTCGCTGCCGCCGGGCTCCCCTGCGCTGCAGCAAGTGGAGCATCTCTTCACTGGCCAGAAAATTCGCAACATTGTGGCGTGCGAGGGTGAGGATCGCATCACCCGCCATGAGAATCTTTCGAATTGGTCTCGTAGGATGGAGATGGCGGGGTTTAGGGCCACTCCCATCAGCACCCGCGCCATCAGTCAAGCGCGCTTGCTGCTCCATCTCTACTTTTCCCAGAGTGGCTACACCCTCCGAACAGAAAATGGCGCCGTTGTGCTGGGATGGGACAACATGTCACTTCTTGGCGCCACTGCATGGCGTTCCTAAACCCTAATTTTCTGTACATACCAATCGAATGTCCCCAGTCCCCATCGTTGGTGTCGCCACCGCCAGTTCCAGATTTCAAATTGCTGGAAACGCAGAGTTCCCGCCATCATCGCTACGACACGACCGCCCTTTCAACAAATTCAATCTGTACAGTGTACATTGCTGCAACTGTGCGTACTGGGAAGACCTTTGATGCCTTCCTTGCTCTCCTTCATTGCTTCCCAGCAATCGACGAGGACACCATCAACGCGGGTCCATGTGTAGTAGCTAGAGACGACCTCCGCTGTTGTGAGGATCATCAAAGCTCTTCTTAGTTGGTTCAGAGTTTTCTGTTGCAGATATCACACGTTGTATTAGTCCACTTGTTAGATCAGTCGACATGATGTTCCGTTTTCCAAAGTGGTGATGATTGATGAATAAATGTTCAACATTACCAGACTTGACCTGACCTGACCTGGCCTGACCATCACCTGACCGCCGTTTGTTTTCATGTCTGAACGGGATGTCCGTTTTCCTCTGACATGCCTACCTGTCCTCTCATGTTGGCCGATGTCGTTTTCTACAATATACCTGCTGCGCTCCAGATTTTCGTGCCAAGCTGCGAACCAGGGTATCGTCCTGAGCAGATCCATGGTTCTCCGGGATTGCCAACAGTGCAGTGCCCGAGCATTCAGGGCTTTCCCCCGGAAAATGATGGATCTCGAGCAAATCTGACACAAACGGCCATGCACAGGCAGGGCCGTGAGGTCACCCCCGACGCGCGGCTCATCATGGCAACCATATCCTCAAATGCCTGAAGCGCTCGCTCCGAGGTAGGCCCACTCCATGGCCATGGAAGACATAGCCAGTCATCATTGCCATCAAGAAGATCTCCGTCATGCTCTGGGCGGGCTAGCTGGCTGGCGTCCCTCCTCCCTCATGATGATCATCTGGTCAGTGTTTCCGTGCCCTTTCCTTAGGTCGTCGATCTTCTCCTTCCTTTGGCTCCGTGCCTCCGTCCTTGGGCCTGGAACAGTGGCCTTCACGTGCACAGGGACGGAAGAACCGCCGATCAGACTGAAGGGCGTACAGTACAGCTGTAATGCACCTCCCCTGTTTTTTATTTATTTCCGCAGATACCTACTACAGTAGCACCCAGAGTTCGGCGTTTTGTCTCCCAAGTTGTCACTGAGATTGCCATTATATTTCTATTCGTTGCCTGTTACCTGGTAAGGCTTGTAAGCGGGCCCCTCCAGCGTACTCGAACTACTGCTTCTGTCACTCCTCTGCATCCCATCAACAGAAAGAGGGAAAGGAAAAAGAAATCAAGGCAATCAACAGTGGAGTGCTGTTTGCAAGTGGAGTGATCAAAATCCAACCAGATTCCAGAGATTCCCCCACCACATTCCTGTTTTCCGCTGCACTTGTAATAAGTCTACAGGTTACAGACTACGAGACAAACAGGAGGCTGGCCTTCCATTATCGCCAACGCTTTCAAGGACACTTGAAGGCGCTTGGTTGGATAGGTGAATTTGGAGCGGCCCTTGTTGACATTTCGACTATCTTTGGCGAAAACAGGTGTTCATCACCGAGCCCAGATCCCAGAAATGCTGTAATAAGCTTACGGAAGGGGTTTTGGTTGCTGGAGTGGGGCCAATAGCACGGTCGTGGGATACTGGGATGGGGTTGTGGTGGCTTATTGCTGGCGATTGACCGTTATTTTACAACCGTCAGGACCGGGGAGCATACTAGGTATGCCAAATCTCCACACACATGTCCGAAAATTTTGTTAGTTGAAGAAAACGATCAGAATAAAGCAGAATACTATTCTGTTGACTGCGGGTGTGGAAGAGATGCTATAGGAAATTGATATGTAATGAATGTTTGTGGGGTCAAGCTTCGTGAGAGACTGATGACATGACGGCCTCTGCATTGGTAGATTTGTTCGTGGGGCTGATTTTTAAACTTTTCTGATTGACTGTGTTTAGGGTGTTGGGACTGTTGGTTCGTGAGGCTGCACTTAGTCATGTAAATAACTAGGTGGGTTTATTCGAGTCCCGAAGATTCGGAGGGATGTGGTCAGGAGTTTTAGTACGATTTGAAGCTCTTGGCATACAATTTGAAGGGATTTTCCAATATGGTTTAGTTATCTTCCATTCCCGTTTGTCCTGACGTTATTCTCAAACCCTGATTCGCCGTCTTCAGAGTTCTTGATTTTCATGTAAATCCCGGAGCCGCAATTTGTTCAGTGAGTTGCTGACGGACGCGTATGTTTGCACTCGTTGACATTGCAGACCTGGATTGTTGGCGAATGATTCTGAGATCTGATGCTATAATTTAAGTGGCGTTCACCTTGATGGATCAGCATCGCCCGTATTGTAGAAAAATCATCTTTTCAAATCTGCAAAGAGGGATTCATTTACAGTTTATCAACCCTAAATAATGAGCTAGGTCGGGAAGAAGTTACAGTTTCCCTGATTTTCTTTGTTGATTTTTCTTTTTTGTTTAAGAGCAGTTTCTAGGGTTAGTGAGTGGCATGCTTGTACTGGTGTACTCGACTCTCAGAACCACTGGATGAGGTCTGGAAACATGCGGTGGTACAAGAGATGTCTGCATTTCGACAGGGGAGGGCCAGGGTGAGGCCGAGGGGATGGGGGCCATGGCCTCTGAAGCAACCTCTGAGTTGTTAACGAACATTGCACCATGGTTGGGAGATGCAAGCCGGCGTGGCAGAGAAACCCGTATCTTCGGTCACATGTCGTGATGTGGCACGAGGTGAATGTGCTGAATGATGTTTCTTTCGAAGAGGCTACTAAAGAGGTTCGTAATTTTGCAAACTCAACACGATTTTCTTCTTCTCAAAAGCAGGCAGGTGGTTATGCAGGGATTAAAATTGACTGGCTTGTGTATATATGCCATTTGCTTTCTTGCAGCATCGAAGAGATGCAGGTACAAGTAAGGAGGAGATCGAGAGGCTTACTGTGAATGAGGATTTGGGTGATCTTGAAAGAGCATGTCTCTTCCTCGCTTCAAGTGCACATCCAGTAAGTAAGACTTACGGTCTTGAGAGTCTGAAATGTGAAGGTTTTCCCCAAAGCAACAATGCTTTGGTTCGAAATTCCCGATTCTGAATCGACCTTTGAATTTGAGACTGCTGTTTACAATCGACTTTTCCGCGTATCTTGACTTTCCAGAGGATAATTCTGGAAACATTCCGGGACATCAGTCTATTCTTAACCGAGACATTGGTTTTTTCTGCAGCTTCAACAGAGCTGTGCAATTGGAAAGTTGCATTCTCTTCTGAAGGAATATGGAGCGAAGGCACATGAAACCGTATTTCCAATTTTCATAGCATCTCTTGATGGATATAGTGAATCTTGTCAGATTCAGGCAGCAGAGGCCCTTACTTCAATGTTGCAAGATACGTCCTTGTCAAAAGAGGTGAGCACCAACTCTGCTGCTGCTGTGCTGTGGTATAATTTTGCACGATGATGTGCAGTAGATGTATTTTGATCAGTAGTTTTCCATATGATTCATTGACACTAGTGGTTGACAAGAGTAGTGATTGTAAAAGTAGTTAAATCAATATAAAGATGGACTGACTTGGTGGGAGTGGCGCATGGAGGAATCGGGAGCATAGGCGCCAGAGTGGATATTTCCCACAGTTTGTCATATGATAAAGAGCCCTCGCAGCCCTGATGTCATGCATTCCTGGCTAGGAACCATGCGCGCTCTGGTGCCACTCGTACCACAGCAGGTACATTATTTCATTTCTCAGGAAATAATTTTTTTTTCCTCATTTTTTTCACATATTCACAAACGGAACTCTGTTTGATGCACTTCGTATAGATGCTCACTGAAGACCTGCTGCAACTAGCCTTGGCAAAAGCTCAGGGAGAAGAGACTGCGCAGGCACACTCCGTCAGCTGCAACATATTTGGAGCTATTGCACCCCTGCTTGACGGAAAACTTATCATGCAAACGTATTTGCACAAAGCGATGGCTCTTTGTCAGGTTCGAACTGAACTGTGTTTACCTTATAATTGTTGCATTCTACATCTGCAAGAGGTCTGCACCTTCAAAGCAGTGTGTTTTACTATTTCCCAGACAGCGTGATTTTTAAACTTTTACTCAAATATGGTCACAGGACACAGATGCTGAAGTACGGATGTGCATGTGTGAGCAGCTGGATCCTATTTCTCGATCTGTTGGTTTGAACACCTTCATGGTAATACTGGCCACCAACTAAAGTCGATTACAAGAAGCAACTTTTATAAACTAGAACCGGTCTCCTGCTTGTGCACTTTCATGATCCCCATTGAAAAAATAATAATAAAACTTGGTGTAGTCGACAGTGGGAATAAAACCTCTAAATGATACGATTTCTTTGTGATTTTTAAATGGCTCTTGGATAGATATTTGTGTTTCCGGAGCTCAAGGAGTTGCTGAAAGACGAAGAATTGGTGGTACAATCTGCAGCTGTCGAAGGCTTAGTTCAACTGCTGGATTTCTTGCCGCCTGACATTCGCCAAGCTCAAGTTTTTCCCTTCCTCCGTTCGTGCGCCCCTCAACTCCCCTTGCTCAGTATATAGCCTCCCTCAAGCTGGTCAGACTTGTGAATGCCACATGCTAAATTCACCAAAATTTTGGTTGTGTTAGCATGATTATTATCTTGAGACATTAAAGGCTTCATGTTGGCTTTAGAGGGGACCCTTGTGGGCTGCCTTGAGTTATTAGACATGTGAAATTTAGGATTTTATGTCTTCCAGACTTTTGCTTACTATTGTTTTCGTCCTATCAACAGCAAATTATGTAAGGAAATAATTTGTACCCTGTGGAATATGCTGTCAAAGTGTTGACAATTGCTCATAAAAAGCTTGCGCCAAAACATGTTCTTCCTAGGGTGCTCTGCTTCTGCCCAGTGACCAATATAAAACTAAAATATGGTTTGTTCGTGGATGGTTTCATTACATTGCAGATTATGTGATGAAGGAAGCGCAGCTATGCATGTCTGCCTTGCTCGGTTACTTGGGGACATCTTTGTGAAGGTCAGCAGCATACTAAGAATATTTCTCATCTTTGGGTTTTTATGAATGCTCCCATTAAATTATGAGAGGAAAGTGCTGTATTGGAATAAGAAGAGACTGGCACAAGTGGGGTTTTGTTGCAAGTAGGAGTAATTTCTGACAATGAGTCTTACAAGCTCTTGTTTTAGGGTAGTTTTAGTTTGATTGATTATGCTTTGACTTGGAGAACCTAAGTTAGGACATGTGTGCAGATGGTACCAGAATTATTAGAAGATGAAGCGATACTTCTGCTGGATGCTTATAAAGGACTATCTCTGGAAGCCGATGAGGATGTGCGACAGGTACATGTTTTCTGGAACTAACACCAGACTTATTCTTGAATGCTTAAGATATAGCAGGCCGTAGGTTTGTTTTATCCTAGTAGGATTCCCCAGCACAACGGGCTCCATGCGATGATTCAACTGTCATGACCACCTTGTGATTGAGTGATTGCGAGTACACTACTCAGCTGACCAGTCTCTTTTTATTGCATTGCAGCAATGTGCTTACAACTTTCCTGCCGTTCTAAAGACTATTGGTGCGCGCAAATACTCAACATTATTGCATGCCACCTACGTCCAATACGTTCAAGATACATCTCCAACTGTCCGCTGCACCGCCGCTGCCTGCTTTCATGAGGTAGTCCACCTGCATGTTTTGAACTCTTACCCTCAATCATTGAAACGGTGTTCTATGTGAAGACATTCTTTTGTGTACAAGTGGATGCCCTTTTCTAAACAATTCTTATGCAATTTTGGGAAATGCAGGTGGCAAAAATCCTTGGAAAAGAGCGCACAGCTTCTTATTTGAAAGAAAGCTTAAACAGCCTGCTCAAGGACCCGGCTTTGATTGTGCAGTCGAAGCTTTTCGCCATCCTTCCAACAGTCATAGGTTTTGTACTCCCCTTTCTGGTGCAATCACTGAAGTTTGATACATGGACTAATATTCTGTAGTATTTTGAACACAAATCGGATTTTGAGAAATTTGGTGTGTTGGATTCCACAGGGCACTTCAGTGTCTCCAATGCACAGACAAAAGCCGCAAACTATGCAGCCATGATTCCTGCATTGGTGCAAGCTGATAAGAGCGTCAGTGGCACCAATCAATGGCGGATGCAGTGCTCTCTCCTTCAAGCCTTTCCACTTCTCCCAGTATTTCCTCCACTCTCTTACGTTTGAAAACCACCTCCAACATGTGCATTCATCAATGGCGAAGTAGATGGTGGGAGCAAAACGCTGATAAACCGTGTGCTGCTTTCAGGAATTCCTGACTAGTGACCAGATTTATGACAATTTTGTACCCATCTGTTTTCGATACATGGGCGATGGTGTACTGCCTGTCAAGATTTCAGCGGCTTTAGCGCTTGCTGTGTTCCTTCGGTACAGGCATACTAGCCTTTGGTTCACATCTCTTGAGACTATTGCACATGAAAGTTCTGATTTTTCTGTCAATGCCCTGTTCCGAGGTTTTTTGAGGAACTTTCTAAGGGCGGCCCTACGTACCTTGTGCAGCTCTCACCTCGGCTTCTGATAATGTTTTCTCTGATCTTCAGGAATAATGGCAAGATTCAGCAACGTCATGACATGTCACAGAAAGTGGTGAAAGAGTATGGTCAAGGGCAGAGCTACTGGTCACGTCTGCTCTACATTGACTTCTGCGAGAGTTTGCTCAGGTAAACTAGCTCAGAAAGCATACCTCAGTAATAGGAATCTTTCGCTTAGGATAGTCTCGGAGGTTCTCTCAAGATTTGGGATTGTTGATTGAAAGCCATTATACATTTTTGTCGACATCTTTCTTATGATGTCATTCTCATGCTAACTCAGCTTTTCATTGTAGAGCTGCAGAGTTGCGAGTTCTCGCATGTTCAAAGAATGCTTCGTAGAGTCAGCAATCAATGCCTTACAGGTTTATCTTGCATCGCCAGAATAATCCGTGAAATCAAGTTCACGTGGAATTTGGGCTTTCTGTTTTTATCTCAAAATTAAATACTTCCAGTGTTGACATGTCATTACTGTGGTTGTTCGCGTGAGGGTACCAGGATCCAGTGCCGAGCATTCGAATGAGAGCTTGTCAAATTATAAACCCTCTTAGGACAATAATAAAGCTGCCTGATGATGTGGCTCTGCTTGAGAGAATCAATCACCTGGCCACTCAGAGGTTGAATGACACCGACCGGGAAGTAGTAGCTGCTGCTCGCCTTGCTTCCGACAGCCAGAAACGAGTTTTCATTCTCGACAGAGATCCATCACACGAACACCCCTCCGCTCAGGTAATGTATTATCCAAATAGCGGTAACCAAGTAGCGACTTGAGCTAATTGAAATTTGTTGGGTGCCCAAATTGCCAAAGCAGTTTCAGTCAGCGAATTTATGTGAATTCCCGCTGAGTCCCTGGCGCTAGATTTACATACATTTCCATCAGTTAACTGAACTCCTCGATTTTGGACAAGTAAAAAACTAATTGTGCCCACAACAATGGGTTGAAGACTTGAAGTGCTAACCACGTCTTTACCAACCTGAAAACACAAATTCCCAATTAGTTACCTTACGATTGTGGGCACTTACGAGGTTAGTTAACTTCGGCTACTCAGCAGGCAATCTCTAATTCGTGCTATTTGGCGGCCTGGGTTTCATCACACCTA
This sequence comes from Climacium dendroides, assembly GCA_950106755.1. Lineage (NCBI taxonomy): Eukaryota > Viridiplantae > Streptophyta > Bryopsida > Hypnales > Climaciaceae > Climacium > Climacium dendroides. The sequence continues at coordinate 37,402,369 of OX467084.1, forward strand.
CGTAATTTCATGGTAAAAACTTAGGAAGACATCTTATAGTCTAAGGACTAAATTACTGTTAAATGATCCGCATGAGGATCATCACATATCAATCCAGCACCCCTGCAAGGGTGGAAAAGGTACCATTCATCACCAACATAGGTGTGATGAAGCAACAGACGCTACTTGCTTGGCCTTAATTACAAACAATGCATTCCTGTGCTACAGGAGATTGATTCTAAGAACTTCATTGGTTGCCGATTTCTGCAGGATGAATATGAGAAAATGGACAAACAACGAGAGGATGAGGAGTGGAACATGCTCAGCAAAGAGGAGCAGGTACAGTTACTGGAGAGGGCTCTGCAACTTGTACGTGTATCATTCAAATGCAGTGTCAAGGTGACCTTAATGCATCTAACCATTTCCATCTAAGATCATGAGATGTGCTGCAAGCAGTCAGCATCACGGCTGAATTGCAATGATCTTTACTCCATCCTCCAGTCACTCGGAACATATTTAAACCGAGTAATTTTAAATTCAAATATGCACCGTCTACAGGCTGCATGGAGGGCCAGTCTTGAGTTTAATTTATTGACTGTTGCCGAACCGGTTTTAACCCACTCTTCCTCACGATTGTCTCTGGCAGGAAGAGAAGCGAAAGATGGACGAGAATTTACAACGACTCAAGATTGAAATGTTGCGAAAGTCGAGTGCAGACATCTCAGGTCGAGGCTTTGTCGGCCCAACAGTCACATCTGATTTAGGCTCCTCCAAAAAGGGGTCAACAAGTAGAGGCTCTACAAACGGTGGCCGGCAGAGCACCGATTCGGGGAGAACGGCGAGGTCGAAGACTCTAATCTCCACCAAAGCCACTCAAGGTACTGGTGCGCCATTCTCCTCCATTTCTCCAGCGGCAGCGGCAGCGGCTGCAGCATCTGGTGCAATGCCTTCCTCAGGTAGTAATTCCGTTTCTGCCAAGCGAGGCAGTCTGCCTCTCGGCCTGAAGCCCAGGCCCCCCTCGCCTGGTAGCTCGAGGAAACCCCCAAGCGTGCCTTCTTCCTCACCCAGCCCCGTCGCCGACGCAGTTGCACCCAGCAAGCCTGATCAGGTTCCCAGAAGGAACAGTGCGTCCAAACGCTTGTGACGAATTATTGGCAGCTGATTCTTTGACTGTGACTCAATCCAGTACAGATATTTCACTTTGTCTCAATTGCACTTAGTTCTTTTCTCTTTTGATGATCACCAATTCTGACGTTGCGATGCCCCAAATCAGCCATGTCAGAGTAGCACTTTTTGCTCCTTGCATTCAGTAAGCCTGGTTTGATCGATCCTTGCACTCACAATATCACACAGGTAAATGTTCACAGAGATTGAGGTGACATTGATGTAGTGGGAAGTAGTGGCGAAGTGAGTGCCCTCTAACTGATCCGAGTCTTCACCTGACCTGTCTTTAGATCAGGAATGCGATTGAATATCATCATTAACGGTGTCAATTCCACTTTTCCAGGCAAGCTATGATCTCTTCACTACAGCCTCACATTCTACAAATGTTTACTCCTTTCGTTTTTCAGATTCGTTAGCAGGTTAGCTGAAATTCATTATTTGGAAGGAAACTAGATTTACTTCAGCTAACATGGTCATCGAGTTCACGTATATCCAGAAAACAATTGAGAGTCCCTCTTGCTACACACCATAATGGGTAGCATATGAATCTTACTATCAGAAACGACCCACCTTATGCAATCATTTTGTTGGTCTCGATGTTTACAAGTGCTTGTCTATTGCTGTCGTTGGATATGTATCTGTTGCTATTGTTACACGTCTTTTGCTGTTGTTGCACGACAGCGACTGTAGTTTGTATGGCATTCAGAACAAGATCAAGCTGGAAAGCATCCATGATGAGAGAGAACCATAATGTGAAATAGCGAGAGAAGAGAGGAACGCCAAGATGGTGTCCACCAGTCCAGATTCTCTGGCACTCAGTTTATGGTTTCAACAGCAGGCTATATACATCGTGAGACACCCGGTTCTACGTTGCTGCTTTTCTAAAAAGGATGGAAAGATCGTCATCGGCCCAAAACTCGACCTCAGAGCTTCCACAAGCTAAATCAGTCAGTCTCCCTCAAACCCTAAATGTTTCTCCTACCAAGGCCGCCGATCATCCACAAGGGGGACTCAGGTCATCACATATACTGGTACAATTATGCACAATTCCTAAACTAGATCCCATCCCATGCCCTCCCCTTGTGTGATTAGCAGGAGCTCCAGGCGGACACGCCCATGACCGGCGTGTCTTGCCATCCCAAAATGAGCGCGTTCGATTCTTCCGAAAGCTTGTAAGGCATCGAGGCCGAGATCGGCTTGGTCAGAAACTCTAGCAACATCTGTGCTTGCTGGACAGTGTACGAACTGAACGGGGAAGCTCGAAATCCCGCTTTGAGGAAGAGCGCGCGCCAAGTCTCCGAGCGGACGTGACGAGCGCGCCGTGAGGAGCCCTGCAACGCCACAATGTCTTTAATCTCCGCTGCAAACGCCGTGTTCTCGATGTGGAAACGATCCTGATTTTCGCGCGTCAAGGCGCCCTCGAGAGAATCGAAGAGCGCGCAGTAGTAATGGAGCGCTTCCACAAATCGAGCATGGAAGGAAGCCCCGTTGTGATTCGCCTCGACTTCAAGCAGAGTCACCACATTAGGGTTTAGGTTTCGGAACAGAGCGAGGAGATTCTCCAGAAGGGCGCCTTCCCCGGTGAGTGTGTGCAGCACTTGACTGCAATTGATGGCGAGCTCCTCCTTGGGTCGAATTTGGAAAGAGCTCATGGAGAGAGACGGTAGGGTTGAGATCACGGGCGTGAACTCGAACGGCACCTTGAGAGCTTCAGCAAATTCGGTTAACCGTCGCTGCGTGGTTTGAAGCGCGCTCGCATTCGTCCCCACAGCAGAGATTCTGAGATGAGGCGCGCCACCGGGACGCATCGCCAAAGATTGAATGAAACATGGCCATTGAAGCCCCTGCTGGATGTCCAAGTCGATGACATGAACGTGAGAGCTTTGCACCACCGCCTCATAGATCGTCTGGTTCGCCGTGATGTGAGAGAATTTCGCGAACGGGAGAACTTTGTAAAAAGCTTGGTAAGCAAGCTTGGAATCCACAAGTGGAAGTGGACCCACGTTGTTAGCCAAACGGTCGCTGAGAGCCTCCCCGAAGTAGAGTGCAATGCGCTGCATGGGGTCGCCGCGCGGGTTGGAAACCCGCTGTAGTTGCGTGAGAATCGGCTTCGCGGTCGCGTAGTCCGATTTATCAATCGCCTCCGCGCACGCCAGCAGCAGGTGTACGAGCTGTAAACCGCTTTCTTCAGGCGCCGTCGCCGTCGTCGCGACTTCGCCAGTGGAGCCCCAGCTCTCAGACCGGCTGTGATGACTACTACTCCCCTGTTGTTGCTTCCCTCGCCTGGAGTCTTCACACGATTCCACAAGCTTCACAAGCTCCGCCGTCGTGGGCACGCCCGTCGGCTTCACGTCGCAGCTCAGCATTGACGACAACGACTCGTCAAGCTCCTGCAGACGCTGCGCGTCGTGAAAGCTCTCGGGTATCAAAAGAGGCTCCTCCAGAAACTCTGAAAGAAGAGACGGGAAACAGGGGAAGCATGTTTGATCCGTGACTTGGTCTGCGTCGTCCAAGCTCGTGAGCTCGAAGTCGAAATCGAAGTCGCTCTTCAGGACCTCCTCCAAATTGCGCCCACATTCCTCGAATTCGGGTAACGCGTCCATCCAGTTCCCCATCCCTGTGGCATCCGTTGTTTGTTGGACAAAACTTGCAGCAGATGAGTTGTTGGAGATCGCGCTGTGAGGGGAGTCGTCGCCAGAGCTTGTCACGCTTGCAGAAGACGTTGAGCATGAGCGTCCAGGACTGGTTTGCAAGTCTAGAACCGACGTCGGCTCGGGCTGCTGCAACATCTTCAAGGAAGTTTTCACTCGCAGGTCGAAATCGGAAACTGGCGGAGGCTCCATGGATTTCCATCGCTTGGAGGCTGCTGTCAAGTCGGGCAAGAGAGTGTTGCTGCTCAAGGGCCGCTTGGTGGTGACGGGAGGGGCAGCCATTGCTCAAACTGAGAAAGGGGAAGTGGGACTAAGTATTAAATGGCGAAGTTGCGAGTCTCCCAGATGCAAATTTTCACGAACCCAGACATATAGGCACGGTCACAGGAGTAGCCCTTCCCTTGCACCATGTGCAAATTGGCAACCGATTGCTTCGTTCACTACACCTGGAGCAATAGACTGGCCATGGATCCGCTGCAATGGAGAAAGGAAAACTCAGAGTTGGAGGGGAGCTTGAAAACACTGTCTTGTTACAGGATTACAACTGCAGGAGAAAGAGGAAGATGGAAGAGGAGGACGAGTCTAAGAATTTGGTGATGAGAAAGATGGACCACCCAGGTGCACGTCTGGGTAAAATGGCTCTTTCGTTACGTTGTTATCAACGTTTTGAACGACCCACTGTCAACAAATTTCCAGAAGGTGCTGCAGGTTCAAGTCACAACTCGTCGTCGTGGTCGCTGTAGTTACACAAGAGCGAAATAGAAATGCACAAACTTAGTGAGTCTGCGTGTGTCTGTTAGTACTCATAAAAGCGTAGTGCCAACTTTTCGAAACTGGACACACTCTACGAAGTTTAGAGAATGTGGTCTGGAGAAGAGGTGTTATAAAAAGACTCGAGACGAGAGGAGAGAAATTATGCAACAAACGCTCTAGATCAGCCACTTGGGGGACTACTTGTGCCAATGGCAGGACGGTGACCCGGGAAAGACAAGCGCAGCTTCTGCAACAAAGTATCTATGGAGGCCGCTGCTGTTGTGAAGAAACACCATCACCGCCTGAGAGCGCCCTCCACGCCCAACCTATACATGCCAGCACCTCGACGATCTTCTTCCGCTTCTCCTTCTACAGTGCGACCCATCTCTACAGTGTGATGATGAGGATGATGCCCGGACTCTGGAGGAGGTACATACCCGAAATCTAGTGAGCCGATATTGATTAGCAAGGGCCCGAATTTGGGATGGCTATGAAGTGCCAAAGAGAGAAGAAGACGGACCCACAGAGGAGAGAGTCGGAGGCAGCGGTGCCACCGTGCCGCTAAGGCGAAGGGAAGCTTAGCAAAAGGACTGGTAAGTTTCAATCCCTTTCAATCAACACAGTCTCTCTTCAAGGGGGAAAAAAGGACTAGTAAGTAATTAAAATGGCTGTATGTTACAGGACAAGATGGGACTGTGCCTGCCTGCCCTCCCGGCCTTGGTCCCGCCATAGCCACTGGTGCAAGGAAGCTCTCACTGGTGCAGTGGTCCCGCTCCACCATCAATCTGACCAGAACTCCTGCAGCAGAAGGATTAATTGTTCATTCTCCTGGTACCGGTTTTACTTCCTTTTTACTTGTGCACAATTCTTACCGACCTGATGGGCTGCAGGGCTTGACGGACGGACGGCCATCAATCTGATCGCCTGCACCTGCTGGCTTCAGGCGGTCTGCATGGATTAATTCATTATGCCAGGTACCTATTTTAACTTTTACCTCAGAGAACTTTTTTTTTTTTCCCTATCTTTTTCTTTTCTTTTCCTATCTTTTCTTTTCTTTTCTGGATTCGAAACAATTCTCTCTGAACCGGAGGTTGAATGAGCGAGCGAGTCTCTATTGTTTTTTTAGTTTAATTTTTTTCAATTTCAAAAATAATTACCAATAGTTTCTGATTCTTTTAACTTTTCGTTGGAAACAGTGGCCGTGTGTATCCAAAAGGAAGTCTAAAGGGGGAAATTAATCGGGGTTTTCTGCTTTGGGGGCTGATGAAGTTGAGGTTTAGTCACACCTGCAGGATTAATTGTAATATATTTAAATTTTTTTAAATTTTTTTTCTGAACAAATGGAAGAACCATTGCATTAAAAGAAGTTACCAACACAAAAAAAACAGCCAAGCCAAAGAAGGAAAAAACAAAAAGAACTACAGAACGTGCTAGAAGGGGGGAGGACTCTTGGTCCAACTAACATGGTTCCCATTCCTACAAGCCAAGGCTGTAGAGAGGGTCCGTAATATTAATTTTGAATCGAAAGAAAGAAAAAAGAACGACTGACATATTAACAAGCGGCTAATCGTAGGTATCGCTATCTTATAAAATATGTCACAATTCTACTATTCATATAACATTAATTAAATTGTCCCGTTTTTGAAATAAAAAAATTAAATAAAAACATTAATCAAAAGTATTGATGGACTCCAGCATGCTAGTATGGATTGTTCACACCTTTGTATCGATCGGAAGAGACAGCCTCTCAGTTTAGAACAAAGAAATCATCGTTTACCCACCAAGAAAACTCTTGTCTATTTACCTCTTTGCTCTTCACACAACACTTGAGTGGGGGGTTACGTTCTCGAGATGCAAGTGTGCACATTTTCTGCTGATCATCGATCAATAATTTGTGCAGGGCTGGAGAATATACAGTAGGAGTATTAAAGTAGTTAAAATACTGTAAAGAATTAAGGAAGAACGAGTGGGTTGTCAGAGAGAGTATCTGACAAAAAGAAGTGAGTTTTTATTTAAGGTAGGGAGAAGTCCAAAGAAAGTTAGCTTGGCAGGGGTTGACATTTGGACCTATTTTTTGACTCGATGCCAATATATTTCGCAAATGACCTGTACTGCTGGCAGGGTAAATATAGTTGGAGCCCTCATGGCCAAACCCAGAAAGCTGATCTTACTGATGAAAAGATACACTTGTCATATCTCGGCAACGGTTATATTTATACGAGCGATCGATCAGCAGGTGTACACTCTTTGCCCCCCCCTATTTACGGTCCACCAGTGCTATTCAACAGCTCAGTAACCACTACAGTATCTTTTTCCTGTTCTCCTGCTGCAGCAAACAGTTTTAATAAGGAAAATCCCAGCTAATTGCGTACAAGCTTGGAACACTTCTTTTATAGGTACCGGATCCTACTCTCAACTCTGCAGCTAAGCTCCTTAGTTCACGATTTCGTAGAATTGGTTTCCTCTACAGTAAGTTAAGGTAAGCTCAGGCTAGGACTAATGTTTGGAACCAACCCGGCGTGGCTTTCCTGGGAAGACAAACTGAAAGCCAGAATGGATTATTCTTTTTCATGGAGTTTCGGTAAAAACGTAAAATATCTCGTATGTCAGAGCTTCCACAGTTGATGATAAGTTATCACAGAAGTGGGGGAGAGTTTATAAATACACCCCGAAAACTAACCCCACACGCTAAACTGCAGTGGAAATGCCATCTGCAGCCTACTTGCGGCGAATGATTCCTTTTGCAGATTCAAGAAATCATTGAGCGGTATTATAATCCTCCTGATATTCTGGCAAGGCAAAGCCATTGCTGGAGGGCAAGAGGTAAGTCAAGACTAGGGGTAAGTTGGAAAGCAAGGAATTGATTGGACTCTTGGGCAGATCGTGCAGCCAGTCAGGGAGGAGGGGAGACTGAGGACAAAGGTTCAGCTGGGATTGCGGAGCAGGCTTGGGCCCCATTTCAGGGGAGGAGCCCCCTTCACCGTGGGAGGAAGGCCCTGTGCTCGTGGAGTTGGAGACCCCTCCAGGAGTTGCCAATGGAGGAGGCCGAGAAAAAGCCTCCTATTGATGAAGACGACTCATGTCCCTGCGAAGATCACTGGCTGGAGCAGAATACTTTGGGAGGCTATTTCTTTGGGAGGCTATTCTTAGGCTTTGGTATAAGGCTAAATTTATTTGTCCAGGTAGGACTTTTTTTCTGTTTTTTTTTCCCCTTTTTTCTGCCCCTCCGTAGGCCCTCATCATTACACTGCACTTTGCCATTGTACAACCTTTTTTTATTCAGGGTGGGTTGAAAGGTTGTGCTTTACACAATCTTCTTTTGGAGATACCCCGAATGTCATATAGTTACCTGTATCTCAAAGTTTTGATCATATCTTTTCCAGCAATTGGACGGTGTTCAATTCTGTGTAAAACATGGAAATACTATGAATGTTTCCATGCGACCATGTATGTATCAAAGTCAAGTAGATTTTGTATATCAGTATATCATATTTTAGTATGGTTACAAAAATATTTGAATAATGGTGTTTTTATATCATGTTTAGAATGACAAGTAAGGTTGTAAACTATTTGAATAGTGGTATAGGCTAATACTAGTAATAAGAATGTGGAATTTGTTTGGTGGAACTATTGCCATTTACTCCAATGCAACTTTGCAATCAATGAGAGCCATTTGAGACTATAGTAGGGTTCCAACTTCATATTATTCAATGTAACTTTGGATTGTAGTCAATGAGAGCCATTTGAGACTATAGTAAGGTTCCAACTTCATACTATTCAATGTAACTTTGGATTGATTGATACTTAGTTCAAATTTTTTACATTGATCTTTGAAAGTTCGTACAATGCATAGCTAGAAATGAACTAATGGAATCATTGAGTGCAATGCATAGTTAGAAATGAACTAATGGAATCATTGAGTGCAATGCATAGTTAGAAATGAACTAATGGAATCATTGAGTTTATAAACCTTCGTACATTACTCAAAAGTTAAAACCTATTATTCAAGCAAAATCCGGTCATTTTTATATAATTCAAATATGCTTTAGAGTTTCTAAATAAATTAGCTTGCAAGTATCTTTTTAATCATAATATAGGTTTAGGATGTAGGAAAAAAAAGAATAACACGTATTTTTTAACCAAATGGCAATGATGCAATTAATGCAACCTTTTAGATTTAAGTAGATTCTTCTTAAATTCCATTTGTATTTTCTCTTTTATCATATGTAATTATTATGAAATGTAATTTAAAGTTAAGTTACTAAAATTTTAGAAGATTCATATTCAACAATAATTATACATACATGTGATTTATTTTGAATTTATTTATATGATTGTATATGTCAAAATTTAAAGAATTTTTTATAAATTATGTCTCAAAATGGATTTGAAGAGGAAAAAATCATAAAAAATTTTATTACCATGCATCATTGATGTGAAAATATTAAAATATCCTTTCAAAACTCTATCATTGAACTCTTATTACTATAAATGAAAGATAAGGCAAGCACATTCATAGTAAATATTGGAGTTTTTTAAAAATTAAGGTTTAATAAATGATGAAATATGAATATTCTAAAATATTAATTCTTCTATATATGAAGAATATAAAAATAAATATATGTGCCAATGCTCCAATCATTATTAAGGTAAGTGAAACTCCATAAAACTAATACACGAAAACTTCCCCCAAACTTGGCATTTTTTTGAAGAATTTTTTGACCAAAACTTCCAACAACAATCATCATTCTAAGGGTATAATGAAATCATTATTGAATTTAAAGTCCTTAAAGATTATCTTTAATTCCAATGAGACTTCAAAAGGTTATTTGAAATGTCATTTCTTTTTGCAATTGTGTAATAAGGATCAACAATCTATAAAATTTTATTAGACATCTAATTACATTCAACCTATGTAAAAATATTCTCCAAAAAATTATTATAGATTCATGGCTTCCAACTATAGGCATTCCACTAGGGCTATCAAAAAATCAAAAAACAAATCTACATCTATTGTAGCTTCTACTTGGTTTAAGAAAGTTCAAAAGAATTTTTAAGATGTCAATTCTTCACATATTTTGTACTCAAAGTGATAGAAAATCAAATCCAAATTCAAATCTATTGTAGATTTTACTTATATTCAATAATTAAATATAATCAAAAGTATCACTACTCTAACTACACTTATACTCAAGTAAAATAGGATGTCTTTTGATCATTTGTTTTCTTGTGGATTATGGCTTTGAACTACATTTCTTGTACTATGCATATGAAAAAATCAAAATCAAAACTAAAAACATTGTAATTTTTCTTTAATTGTAAAAACCTTCAAATGATTTTGAAGTGGCACATCTTCGTACAATTATACTAGAAGTGATATGCATTTAGAAAGATATGCAAACCTAATACAAATTATTATTTTAATCTAAAAATATGCTAACCAATATCTATAAATTCACAACATTCTAAATAAGAAGTTAAATCCCATTCAATTTATATCCAAGCATTGTTTTTAATGCTGAATTACACAAATTTGAGATATTCTTTCAATGGAAAAATCAATTCATAATTTATTGAATATTAAGAATAATTTATGCATTAAATTTAATTACAGAAATTTTAAAATTCAAATGTTGAGATTTTAGAAAGTTTAATATAGAAATGCAAATTTTTGTAACTATACAATTATGTTTGTTAGTGGCATATATATATATATATGTATATATATAATTCCATCTCAAGAATTTTACCAAAAAAAAATTACATTCCAAAAGAATTACATACCTAAATAAAGTTCTCAATTGTATTTGAAAATCACATGGATTTTAAAATTTTGTTATTAATCACAAAATTAAATATTAATCGTATCCAAATGCAAAGCAATTGTTTAATAATTTCTTCAATGATTCAATTGTATTGGTGGCATCATAAACCTAAATTCCTATTAAAATTTTAAAACACTTTTAAAGATTAGTAATGTCCACAATAAACTGTATCAATTGAATTTTTTTATTTTCAACTAGTTTAGACTTTTTTTTAATTTCTTCTTACAACTAGTGTATAACTTTTTTTCTATTTTTTTTCCTAACAACCAATGTATACCTTTTACAAAGACATCCAAACATTAGTTATTGTTTTGGGGGAATTGAAAATATTGTTTTGCAACTTGAAATTTGTATTGGTTTATATGAAATTACTTGAAGCAAATAGTAAACGAGTTATACATAATTTATTGGCTTTGTCCTTTAGATATAGACTATGTCATCAACTCTAGCTTCTAAATCCCAATTAGTAAACCTTATCTACAATCACATTAACCCGTAAAGCCCCAAAGTCCCTACAGAGGACTTCTTGGGATTTCGGGTAGGCTCGTATGACCTCAATTTTTGACATAATATTTTGAAACTTTTTTTGAAGATAGGAAATTAGATTAGTTTTTTGAAAAATACAATTTTTATTTCAATCAGTGTCCGGAAACAAAATTTATACCACCATGAGTCCAAAAAACAACTTGAGGAGCAATCCAAAAAAATCACAAAATGTTAAATTTTTCTAATTTTTATTTTTATTTTCTCAAAGATTATACTTTTGTCTACATCTGAAGCTTTGATTCATTCCATTCAGATTAGTGATTAGAAAGGTATGGACAATCTTAGATTTCAAGCAATCTAAGCATTTCCTTAAAAAAAATCTTGAATTTGTCACTTTAAATGCAAAATTCCTAAAGCTTTTTGCTCTTTGCAACAGAAATGATAGTTTTGAGTGAATTTTGATGGAAAAAAAAGGCTTTGGGACTTTAGGGGTTATTATTGCAAAACTCGGTCAACGTTTGGTTAGAGTGGGGATGTGGAGTCCGACTAATCAATAAATTAATATTATTATTTACCTAGGACAAGCTTCCCGGTTACACCATTCTTGTTATTTTATTTTATTTTATTTAATGAATTCTATGCTTTTATAATTAAATAAAATTATATATAGAAATACTAAAACAACTTTAATTAGATATATTTTAAATTTTTTTTAAAAGAAACTAGATTTCTGACGTGGCAAATGAGTTTCCTATGTACGAACATTCCCCATGAAAAGAATGTGTCCAATCATGTTTAATTGGGGCCAGCATTGGTCGGAGGCCGCACTAAAAAGCATTTAGTATGAGTTGTGTAAGAAACTCTATCACGGAGGGGGTTACGTGTGGAATTGAGCTTTGTACTGGTAGTCCCCAGTTTAGGTAAGTTGTAGCACTTTACGTTACCTGGGTCAACTCTCCATGGCTTTGGTCCTACCCACACTATTTATTTAATAAGTTATTATAGTTGCGGCAAGGTTTCTACCCACACTATTTATTTAATAAGTTATTGTAGTTGCGGCAAGGTTTCTACCCACACTATTTATTTAATAAGTTATTATACTGTAGTTGCGGCAAGGTTTCTACCCACACTGTTTAATACCTACAGTAAATGGGTGCACAAGGGTTTACCCACTGACTGTTTAACCCTTAAACGTCGGCCAGGGTGAATTGACCCCCTCATTGCCCCTCCAGGGCAAGCCCTGGAATTTTTTATTTGCAAGGCTTAATTTTTTTTTGAAATTCTGAATTCATATTTGCAATCAGAGGCTCCAAATTACTCTCGGGAGATGCAAGAATTGCCAAAAAATTGGCACAACATAGGGGGCTTTTTTGTCAAACCACAGTTGACCGGGGCAATGAGGGGGCCAATTCTCCATGCGCCTTAAACGTCGAGGTGGACATTTTGCATCCAATGGATGACAGAGGATCTCTCTATGTAAGACAGAAGTGCAACTATTTATCCTCAAAATTTTGCAAGAAAAAGGGAAGTCTTCTATAGTAGTTTGTTTTGCAATGAGTGTTTTTACAATTTTTTAAGCCAATGTTTCACACGGTCGTAAAAACTGATGATTTTCAAAGTCACCCCCTTGCCTTTTAAGGGTTAATACCTACAGTAAATGGGTGCAAGGGTGTACCCACAATTGTTCCAAATTCCACTTGGAAGGGCTTATTGAATAAGGTAGACATACCCAAAAGTAACAATTAAAAAAAATTTGGCATAAAAAAAATGACCTAAATCCAAGCGAAGTTGGACCACAACAGACATGTGGGGTTTACAAGAAGTTGTGACAGTCATGAAGGTGGGTTTTGTGTTGGCCAATCTCTTTTGGGGTGTTTCTATAACCAATGGACTTTTTCTTTGGCTTTCTCGTGCCAAATTGCACTAAGAAAAAAAATAATCTGACTAAAAAAAGGCAAAAAATTGCGATTTTTTTTGCTATAAATCTTTGAATTAAAAAAAATCTTGGATGAAATCGCTAAATTGTGGATGATAATAGAACCATAGACTGTAATACGTGCTAATGTGATATTTCCTATTCATTATGTAGATGAATGAAAAAAATTGGAGCACTACTAAAATTTTTTATATCGCCACTTTGGCACTTCATAAAAAATGAAAAAAAAAAAGTCATGGTGACCACTTGTGTATTGGTCTATGGTTCATAATAGGTGCATCTAGGTAGTTGTTTTCACAAATTCGTATTATATTCATACAAGCTTGAAAAAATATGAAACCAATTTTGTTGGTTTCCTAAAGCATTTCTTAACAAATGCACATCATTTTATTATGTAGCTACTCTCATTGTTTGGAAATAGTGTATCCATTCTCAATAATGTCATTGAGAATGGATCATACTATTTTCAAACAAAAGTAGTAACAAATAGAGGCTCATGCACTATTGAATTCTCAACTTTAGTAGATTGAAATTACAATATGTGATTTGAAAAGTAAGGTGGGTACATCCAAAATTGCACCCTGCCTAATACCACCACCATCATTCTTTGTACTGTACATCTCTAAAACCAATATTAATGTATAAATGTTGAAGAAAAGTTTTAGAACATCTACCAAATAACCTATGGCTATTAGAACTAAATTTTTATTTATTTTTAAATGGATCATTCAACCTACACAATCTTAGTTGTTTTCATATTTTCAAACACTAATATGTCCAACACGTATTGCCAATTTTATTCATCTATTTTTTCTTAAATTATTGTGTTTGTTTCTTAACATCTAACATAACATTGGTATAGTATGGGTTTTCATTTTTTTTGGTTTGCAAATGCAAACATTCTATAGTTCAAATAATGCAAATTTTATGTCCAAAACTGAGTTTGGTAATTCATAACAAGTAATTATTTATAAATCTTGTCTAAAAGTCATTAAATATATCCTCCTCTAAATTACACTCCATAACACATCTATGCATTTTTTGAAATTTGGACTACATCATACATCATAGTCATTTAGGGGCTAATTTCCACTTATCAAATTCAAATTGTAGGACTAAAATTATAAATTTATGATATATTAGTGCTTCAAATTCTTTACTACAATGAAGATTGGCCTTCTATATTAAAACAAATAAACCATATTGATATTTTAAAAGAAATATTATTAAATTAATAAATAGATACCAAGATTATTCTTTGAAAAAAACAAACTTGGTTTATACTATACTAATATTGATATGTAGTGCTACCTACCTTAATTGATTTTGAAATGTTATAAATTTTAACTTCCAATGAATATTTTTACCAAATATGTTTGTAGATATCTATTTCTTTGAAAACTTATAAAATCAAATCAAATAGATAATATTAAATATCATTATTATTGTAAGCTCTACCTAATATTTTGCCATTCACGATAAGGTAGAACAACTAATTAAGGTCATTAGACCCATAAGACAACTAGGAAATGCCTCTATCATGAATTTTTGCTCAATAAATAAGAGTTAGGTCACAATCAATGTTTTAGGTGATAAGAATGGAGTGATTAGTGACCTCAATAGGAACTTCCAACTTTTTCAATGTAAATTCATTGTAGGAAGTGACTCTTTTTTAGGCTTCCTTGGTAGGAATTATTTTAACTATTGTAGGTGAGTTAGATGTCCACTGTGAGTACATTTTTTTTTATTGGTTTTGGGTCATCTAGAGACTCTTTAGGGCCATGATGGGTAGCACACTTCAAAAATTCATAACAAATTAAAATTTTGCCCCAAAAAATACAACTTCAATTTCTCTCATTATTTCTCACATTTGTTATGGGAATTTTTATAAAATCAACAATGGCATGAGAACAAATTGTGAACTCCTAATTCTGACCACAATGGATTGTTTTACCTTATAGGAAGCAACAACCCATTTTGGCATTGTAGAGGGGTGTAGTTCTATGCAAGAGGTGATTAACATTGATTAATTATGGCACAGTTTATGACACAATTGTGACACACTATGATTGGCTACAAGACTCTCAATATTGCAACCAACCCTTGTTGGATTTTGCAACCAGCCCTTGGTTGAAAATAGGAAGGCCTACATGACAAGTATGGGTGGAACAAAATCTGCAATTAAAAAATTCATAGTAATTATGTTTTGAGAAATAAAAATCTGAAAAATTATGAAAACCTTATGAACTCTATTTCTGCACATGGAAAGATTTCCCCACTATTGAAACTTGCCTTGCAGATATGTGTATATGCTTAAGTGGTAAAAAATGGACTACTTCCCTTATAACAACATTTTTTGAATTCTACCTCCATATCACGTACTCATAGATGAATCAATTATGAAGAGGGAAGTGTTATATCAAATACAAATATTTTTTGGCACACTCAATCATTGTACTAATATTAAAACCCACTAAGGTAGTGTGCTATAAAAGCAACCATGTTCTAAATGCGACTTCTATTTAGGAAAGAGTGAAAAGTTGCTTGAAATATCTATTACTATCAATGATGAGTTAGGTAGGCTTAAATGGTCACTTTAAAAGCAAACTACCTTACCTAAGTAAACTAGTTTTGGGCGAGCCCCCAATGATGGAATCCCAAATCCACGTGCTCGTATATTCACTTATGCTTTTGTATTGTGGGGGCATTTTTTTTGCTTGGGATATGCCTAAGGGAGCCGACCCATTCCCAACGAGGGACCCATTCCTATCATATAGACTACACTCTTTCCAATCAACAAGAGAAAGCAAGACATTAATTATGGCACAATCTCCAATGCAGTGTCGTGGCGCATTATGATTGGTTGCAGTCTTGGTTGATTTTGCAACCAACTCGTGGTTGGAAATAGGAGGACCTATATGATAAGAATATGTCAAACATAATCTTCAACTAAAAAAATTTGTAGTAATTATATTTTGAGAAATAAAATGCTGAAAAAAATATGGAATCCTTCTAAAAACTCTATTTCTATACATGGGAAGATTTCTCTAGTCAAAAAAACAACACTCCAAATATACAAAATTGCTTAACCCTTGAACGCCCCAGTGCCTCAAATATGGCTTGTCAAAACTCAAAGATCTCCTTGTTTGACCATTATAATCTTTTTAACAGTACAGTAAAAGGACATGTCCTTTTCCCTACAGCTCCGGCCCTATCTCTACTATCAATCGATACAGTCAATTTATGTGAATCTCATTTTACATGATAGTTTGATTGGAATGAATTGAGAAGGGTCTGAATTTTGGCAAATACAGTCTGGGCACTCAGGGGTTAAGTGGCCGGAAATGGGTCAGCTCCCTTAAGTGAAGCTCAATGCCTCCTTTTGTGTCCGCAAACCGAGCTCCTACAATAAATGTTTGACAAACTCAATCCCTTTTGTGTCAAGATGCCATGGCATTGGATCAGACTCCAATAACTTAACAGCCAAATTCCGTTTCATTTGCTTTAAAATCTTTTTTTTTAAAAACATCAAACCTAGCGCCCTTGGAGTTTGTGGTTGTGGACGGAGTTGTTGAGCAGATGCCCACCTTCACCGAATTTCTGAAATTCCACTGAAATCTACATTCCCCGTTGGATTGATGGTATAAAAAAAAAACGCACTCATGCCAGAATACGAGCAGGATTGTGAAACCGAGGTAGAAGGACGGGTAGCTCCTCCGGTGGTTAAATGCAAGCCTTGGGACACGGTCAATGGTACTCGTTTTCAAAATCAATTCGGTATGCAATTCTCAATCCACAAGTGAATGAAGAAGAAGAAGAAGGAATGGAAGTGTACTTGGAATGGGGAAAAAAATAAGAAATTAAGGTGAAGACTTGTTTTCAAAATCAATTCGGTATGCAATTCTCAATCCACAAGCGAATGAAGAAGAAGGAATGGAAGTGTACTTGGAATGGGGAAAAAAAATAAGAAACTAAGGTGAAGGCACACATAACCGATCAAATAAGCAATTCTAGACATGATCTGGAGTAAGGTAAAACAATCCCATCACGGTCAGAATTAGGAGTTTGTCCTCACGCCATGGCTAAAATTTTAAAATTTTTTTTCCAACATATAGACAAGTGTGAGAAATAGACAGAGCAGTTGAAACTATATTTTTTTTGACAAAGTACGAATTAGCTATGAATTTTTGAAGATTTAGCCCTAAAACAATATGTAGACTACTCTATAACCAACAAAAATTATATCCATAGTGCTCACCTTAATCAACTAAAATAGTCACAATATTTTTCTAATGTGGAAGGCTTTTAAAAAGTCACTTTCTACAATGATTTACATTGAAAAAGTTGGGTGATCCTAATGAGGTTGCTAATCACTCTATTAGTGTTAGGTTAGACATTGATTGTGGCCCAAAATCTCAAAAATTGAAAATAACTGTCATGGGATCATTCCCTAGGTGTTTGTCATGGGTCATTTAACATCTACTAGGAAAAAAAATACTTTGACCCTTCATAACTTTTTGCATGCAATATCCAAGTGTTGCATTCTTTTTGTACATTCAAACCTCCTTTCATTTCATTACCAACAAGAAAAAAAATGAAAATTTGACCAATCTAGTAATATCTACTATGCATTAGAATTTTTTTTAAATGGTGCTACATTTTGGGTGTCTTCCATACAAAGCCTCCATTCTCCCCCCTTCCCCATCTAGAGGGCCAGCCCCCTCACTCATCCTCACAAAGTCATTCTAGGGGTGTATGTAAAAAAAACAAAAAACTATTTCATGCTTGATTAATTAATCTTTTACACCACTCCTAGCTAATTTGGGGCCTCTTATTGCAGGTATAAATTCAAAATTTGTAAATTTTATCATGCATGTCAAATAAAAAAATTCAGCGTTTTTCCTTAGGGACAAGCGAGGGGGTCAATTCTCCTCAGCCCTCATCCAAGAAGGATGCTAAATCCATCCCACACAGTAGGATGAGCAAGGTGAAAAAAGCAAATTCTTGGAGATAAAAGTAAAATTTTGCCCCCATCTTGTGCCATATTTAGGGTATGTTCATATTCTCTCCTAGCTAATCTAGATTCACTCATTCCAAATATGGATTCAAAATTTGCAAATTTTTTGCATGTGTGAATTTTTTTTTCTTCAAAAAATCCTGCATTTTCTCCCAGGGTGAAATTCCTACGTTTTCACCCTGTCGGGCCCCACTCCGTCCATGGGACACGTTAATCATTGGCCTCTTCGGCCAGGGAGGATTGACCCCCTTATTGCCCCGTGTTTAACCCGTGGAGAAAACATTGAAATTTTTTATTTGCCGCCCATCACATAATTTGGGAAATTTTGCATTCATAATTCCAACCAGAGGCCCTGAATTAGTTGAGGTATGCAAAGAAATACAAAATTGATGCGGCACAAAATAGGTGGCAATTTTTACATTGACCCTTGAATGGGGCAATAAGGGTGAGTGGCCGTTTTTCTCATCCCTGCCTGATCCAGAGCTTAAAAACCCAAACCAGAGTTTTTTCATAAAAAAGAAAAGCATAAACCGACATGCAAACCGTCGACCATGCAACTGACATTCAAACCATGAAAAAGTTAAGTTTTTATGGTTACTAGAACCAACTGACGTGACTCCTAGCTTTCCGTTGTTTTCGTCGTCTGTCCGTGATTTTTTTTTCCCCGTTTTTTTCCTCCCCCAACCCAAAATCCCGGACTGGGACCGGGGGACCGGGCCTGGGGGTTCTTTTATTTTTAATTTTAAAAAAAAGGTGCTCCCCCGTTTTCTCAGCAGCCAGTCAGTGGGACAGGAAATCATGAGGGCCATCGTGACCGCTCGTGCAGCCCAATGCCACGATTAGCAGCTGCAGCCCATGTGACAGCAGGAGCCCACCAGGACTGGACGCTGGCAATGGCTGCCGAGAGAGAGGGGGCCCCCACCTGCGCTGAGGCCCCCGGGAGGGGGTGGGGGGCTCGCTGGTTGTTGGGTTTTTTTCAAAAAAGAAAGAGAGAGGGAGAGAGGGAGAGAGGGGGCCTGTCGTCCAGCCAAGGGTCCGTCGTTCGTTCGCCTTGGGTGCAGCTCCCCCCCGCCATTGGGGTAGGGTCCCCTGAGTTTACCAAGTTTTTTAAATTTTTTTTTTGGGTATAGAATAGGAAAGTGGCGTACTTTATTTGGAGGGGGTGGGGTTTCCATGCTCCTTCATGGCATGAGGGAATTGTGTGTTTGGGCCCTTTTTTTATTCCCCTTTAATATGCCAATTGTTGCTTGCTTACCTTGTCTGACTTGGAGGTCTTTTTTTGGAAGAGCTAAGTGTAGTGTAGCTGAGCTAGAGCCCGCTGTTTCAGGGAATGAAACGGGGATAATTTTTATTATTACTGTTACTATTATTTATTTTTATCATTTTATTATGATTTATTAATTATTATTATTGATATTATTGATTACAGCAAGTCTTCCTTACTAACTCATTTGCGGAGCGTGATAATCCGCTCTGAAGGCACAAGTTGCAATGTTAAATTATTTATAAGGAGTTGAATTCAACGTCCAGGGAAGGGGAGGAGGGTGGTTTCTGCGACACTCAACCTCTCTCTTCAATGGCAATGGTGGACAAATGGGGCTTCTCATGATTGAATGAACATGGTTGTAATGGAATAAGGTGGGCGCACATAAAATTGCACCCCCTACATAAAACGATCGTCGTCACACGCGCGGTACATCTTTGAAATCAACATGTGTATGTATGTTGAAAAAATTGAAAAAATGATTTTAGAATGTCTACCAAAATAACATTCATCGTCTCACACACGGTACATCTTTGAAATCTAACATGTGTATGTATATTGAAAAAATGATTTTAGAACGTCTACCAAAATAACGTTGAATGTGGTATTTGAATGTGATGCTCTTTGATGCGTTGGAATCCCCTTTCACTTGCTAGTAAGAAAATATGAAAATTTTATTCAAATATAATAATAGTAACTAGGCACAGTAGCAAAAAGGGGCAGTTTAGGGGTATCCATCTTAAACCACCCCTCATGTCAAAGTAAAACATTCATGGAAAACGGTTTGGGAAATGTGATCCACCTAGATTGTTTTTACAAATTGAGTTGGTTAGTAAAGAGATTCGTTGTCAATGGCATTGAGATACGATAATATTACTTGTTTTCAGCTTGCCAAATTATTTTTTTTGTAGTGGGTTTTGGAATAGTGCATAAAATAGAGAGGATTAATTGAATTAGTTGTAAGTTTACCCCCTAAAGAACCAAGGCCTTTTCATCAAAAGAAAAAGATACTCAACATTGTCATTTCTATTGTGAATTAAAAAGAATTTAAAAACTTTGTTTTTTTGGAGCCTCTAACTGTTGGATCTTGCACTAAACAATTATAAATTCAGTGGAAGAAATTTCATAAACTTTGGCTATGTAGATTATTCGATTAAAGCGAAATTTTTTTAATTCTTTTTCCATCTTGCATGACTAAGTTATAAGGCTTTGACTCTTCTTAACTTAAATATTTTGTAATATTGATTTTGAATTTAATTTTCCATATGTTGAAGAATTGAGTTGAAAGTCTTACGATCATTTGAAAAAATTAAAAACAAAACAAAAATACAACTTGATTTGCATTCTTAAAAAATTGTAATAGAAGTAGGTATGAGATAGAAGGAAAAACTGAATTGTTCATAGTTCTAAGATTGAACCCCCTTTTGCTCCTTAATTTGCACTCTAATTGGAAGTTATTCATCTTTCAAAACAAAACAACATGTATAGACATCAATGATACTACAAGTATGATTAGTATTTAGAAAGATTTTGTACATGGGTGTTGCATAAAGTGCATTTTCAATGCAATCTTCTTAGGTAGAATGACCCATTGTTGTCCCTTCGATTGTTGAACATATTTAGACCAATTAAGATTTTCAATTTTTTTCTTGTAATAGAATAGAAAATTAGACCATTTTCATGTGCATTTTGATCAAGTCATATTTGAGAAAATAAAGGCCCATTATAGGTGGTAAAAACAAAACCATATTGCTTCCCATTGTTTTCTCTAGGGAGACTATTCTCATCAATTTGGATTTTAATGTAGTTATTTTAACCCCTAAAGTACTGAGTGTCCATTCAAGGAACAATTGGAATCTAGAAAGTTGATAATGAGGTAAAAATGAACGGATGCTTTTGAAAATTTGACACAAAATAGATACATAGCCCGTCCCCCCTTCACAGGAATATAAAAAACAATGTTGATCAAATGCTCGGATCAAAAGTTATATTGTTTCAAAAACTCAAGTAGTTTGGACATCTTTTGCAAAAAAATTCATTTATTTTTTAAATTTGAAATATAGTTGACTAATATAGTTTTATATGCTTTTGAAAAAAAACTACTTTCAATGGAAAAAATCTCCTTCCAAAAGTCAAAATTCTACTATATCTAGGAAACAAATTTTTAAAATATTTTTTTGTAATTGCAAACCATATTATTTAGGAAATTGCATCCTCAAAATTCTTGAAATTTTTAAGTTTTCATTATTTGAAAGACAAAGAAAAAATGCCTTTCCACACAAGACATCATCAAAATATGACTAATGTATCGCTAGATTACTTGACGTCTTTGTATTGGAAGATGATCTAGAATAAGGTAGCTTTTGAATTTTAGCTTTTGAATTTTTATATAAGAATAAAAAAATTTACCATTTGATGGTGTAGAGGATCAATTTTGTATATAACAAAAATATTACTTCAAGAGGACTTAAAGTTTGTTGAACACTTTTTGCAAGAATGAAAAGAATTTTTTTTCTCCTTCAAGCGTTATACTCTTTCAATCCATGTGATTAGATGGGCTGAAATTTTTCATACAATTTTTCAAAATAGTTTAATATACTTTTGTATGGTTGAAAATTTAAAAACATTTTTACTTTCGAATTTTGTCAATACACTAATAAAAGGTAGTTTTGACAACCTTTCTTGATAAACTTGTCTGGTACTTAAGGGGCTAACTCCTTACATAGTTGCAATGGTAATTCAAATGCACCCCTTTCAATAGTAGAATAATGAATGAACCTTGTGATATGTATAGAGACTATATCAATGGTTGTACTCATTAGAGTTGCTAATCACAGTTTTTCAACCTCAATTCAACATTGAAGTGAGACGGAGTAATTATGTTCACAAGTAGGGATCATGATTGATTTGCGTGTGGTATTGGGTCTTGATACTTGATATTTAACCTCAAATACAAATAATGAGGGACATACTTTCCAACTTCTTATGAGAGTTTCCATAACCCCTAAAGTCCCAAGGTCCCTTTTCCATAAGAAAAACATTCAAAATTGTCATTTCTATAGCAAAGAGCAAAAATAAATTTTAAATGTTTTTTTTGTATATCTAACCATAAGATTTTGTATTAATTGCAATGGGTGAGATTGTTCTAGCAAGAGACCTTGACCTTGTGAAACTTTTTTATTTTTAAAATTGTGAAAATTAAGGTCATAAATGAATTCTACAAGTTATTTTTTCAAGAAAATACTCTAATTGCGCCCCAAACAAGATTGTCCATAACTTTCACATAACAAATCCAAATGGAATGAATCAAAGCTTTACAAATACATAAAAATATAATTTATTTTTAAAAAAAATTTAAAAAGTTTACTTTAAGTTTTTTTGAAAGTTCTTTTTGCCTACCGAACTAAAAAAAGGGCTTTTGTGTCATAACTTTTGCTCCCAAGTTCTAATTGAAATAAAACATTTATTTTTGGAAAGCTAATGTGTTTTTCTATTTACACAAAAAATTCAAAACATCACAACAAATATTGATTCCATAGGAGCCTACCCAAAATCCATTTTGTCCCTTGAGGACTTTAGGGATTACCCCTTTGAGGACAATTTGGTCTTTCAATACCATTTGGGAGTTTAGGTAGGTTTTTATATATGACTTTTGAATGGATATTTCTAAATTTTTGACACAAAGTGTGGATATGTATCACCTTATCGTGGAATATATATTTTTTTCAATCAAAAGTTATAGTGCCTCCAAAAGTCTAAGCAATTCAAACAATCAAGAAATCTTTTGCTAAACTCCACATTTACTTTTAAAATTTGGTGGGTATGTAACTCAATATGCCATTGGTGTCTAGTAGGTATGATACTAATCAATTGAATAATTATTAAAAATAGAAAACATAGGTTCAACATCAATTTTCAAATTCGTAATATTGTTGATTTCTGAAAATTCTATATTTTAAAAATGTGGCTCTTTCCCTTAAGCATGAGTCTCTCACCTATCTTCAAAAGTCACTTACCCTTAAAACATCATACTACTATACCTTGGGGGCAATGTTGCTACTATTCAAGCAAATAAGTAATTAATTTAAAAATTTAAGGTTCCCCAACTAGAAAACAAATTATTTGAAATTCTGATTTTTGGATAAATAAATAACTATAGTTTCACCTTTCATCCAACCTTAAACATAGATCATCTACTCCAAAACAACTACTCACTTCAAGCATAAGTCTCTTTTGTAGTTTCAAAAGTCACAAAAGTGTTTGAAAAAATGTAAAAACAAGATATTTATACAAATGGGGTGGTAGGAGGTAAGACAAACCATGTGGGATAGGTATGTAAATTAGGATTAGTAAGAGCTCAACTGCTTATAGTCAAGTTAAAAGTAGAATTTTTATTCAAAGTAAAATTTCAGGCTTCATTTAGGCATAGTAGAATAATTTTTTTCAAAAAAATTTGAATTAAGTTTATATGGAAAATCAAGATAGATTTCATCTCCAAAAATCCTTCTGAAATTTTGATTTTTAAATCAAAAGTTATGGACAAAATTTTGACAATGAGCAGTCAAATTTTCATCTTCAAATTATCCCATATCCTTTGAGGATTCATGATGAACAATGGATTTCATTATAAAAATTCAATAAAGTCATTCTCACACTTGATCATCAAAAAAATTTAGATGGTAGATGGTCAAATAATGAATTGGGACTTGCACATTGATTTTTTATTTTGACCTTGAAGTCTTCAGTTATTTGATTTTTTCCTCATATATTGTAATTTCTAAATATTTCACACTTTTTTTTGTGTTTTTTCATGTTTTTCTACCTAAAGTTTGGCATAATTTGCCAACAAATTTTTATAAATTAGTTTTTGGCAAAGCTGCACTAAAGATACGATACCAATAGACACCATGCAAATCATCGTTTCTGGTACTATGTGAATCATTTGCTTAAAAGAATCTGTAAACACTGATTAAGCTAGAAGTCAAACAAATGCACAAGATCTCCCTTTCCCAATCAAAATTCTAAAGATGTACATATCCACTAACCTCCTATTGTACATGAAAGGATTCTCATTTAACCAACTGACACTTTTAGGCCACCACATGATTGCAAGGTGAATGATTGTGGAAAGTTAAGAAGATAAGCTCTTTATACAAGTGGGGTGGTTGGAGGTAAAACAAACCATGTGGTATATGTAAATTAGGATTTGTAGAAGTTCAATCATTCATAGTCAAATCAAAAGAAGGATTTTGTGTTCAAAGTAAAATTTCAAAAGTCATTTAGGTATAGTAGAATATTTTTTTTAAAAACTATGAACTAAGTAAATATAGAAAATCATTTGATATTACAAGTCTTTAATCTAAAGTTATGAATAAAGTTGAGAAAGAAATAGGAAGGGACAAGTTCTTTGACATTTTCAAATATTATTTTTGAATTTCGTCCATAACTTCTTTTTGAAGGCTCAAAATTAAAAAAAAGATTTTTGGAGATGAAATTTAGCTTGAATTTCCAAATTTTTTAATTCAATTTTTAAAAAATTAATTAATTCTATTATGCCAAAATCATGTATGAAATTCTATTTTGAACACAATTCTTGAGTTTTGACAATGAGCATAAACTCTCATCTTCAAATTATCCCATACCTTTTGAGGATTCATAATGGATCATGGATTTGATTATAAAGAAACCTCTCCACCCTTCAATATTACTAAAAGCTAATGAACTAATTCCTTTGTATTGTCATAGAAAATCTATTGATGGTAGTTAGATGGTGAAATGATAGATTTGTATATGATTCAAAAATATTAAATTTTCAACATTACTTGATTTTAAATTCGTTGACTTTGGTTCCTACAATAGTTAATTTTAAAAAAAAGTTGACTTTATTTTTTGTATTATTTTCTCTTAGACATGTTATTAGTCTACGATAATATAGGATACAACTATCAAACAAAATAGCCATGTGTAGTGCAAAAATCTCATTCTAGGAGATGTTAAAGCCTTCTAACCTTATTAGGAAGGGTTGGGAAAATCTCTCTTTTAACTCCAAAGTCCATAATTTTTCAATCCACACAATCAAAGTTCCTGAATTTTTTTCCACACATTCCCAATGTAGTCTAGTACAAACTTATACGATTGAACTTCAAAAAAACATTCTTTTGACCTAAAAAATGTGGTAGTTTTTGATAATATAATATAAAAATGTGCTCTTTTTCTTTAGGGATTAATTTGCTTCATAGGTGATTTGAATATAGTTGTAGTAAAGATGTTTTTATATTACTAACATAGGAACTTAATCTTTTCTTAATTAGAGTTGCTAAATTATGGTTGTTGGGTAGAAACATGGTACAGTGAACATTCTAATTTCACTTGAGGTGAAAATTCAAAATAGAATCAAGTAAAATGAAATGGTCTTGTAAAATTAGCAATGATCCAAATATAATGCCTAAACATTGAAGATAGGATTTTAGAGACTAAATGAACAATGTATTGACAATGTAGTCCACCCAAAGTAGAAGATTCTTTTAAATATTTAAGTAGCACAAATTACAAAAAATACATATCTTGTTAAGGAAAATGCAAATATTATTTTTGACTCCCTTCTTTGCAAATCTAGGGTTCCAACATACTAAATATCACAAAATTTTAATAAATATAAGTTGTATACCAATATGTACTAAGGTATGGGCACCTATTATCAACTTTATGTACATATCCATACCTAAAAAATGAATTTCAATGGCACAAAATACCATCAATACAAGTAGCCATTGGAAGAATTCATTGAGCAAGTGTCAAGTATGAGGATCCACCACTTGGATGCAAATTGTATTCTTTTGAGCATGTATTTTTCTTGTGAAAATTTGATATTACGTTGAATTGTTGAAGAAAAAGTGAAGAAAATTCATAAAAAGTAAGTACAAAATATATGCTTTTAAGGTATGAAATTTTCTCTATAGATGTACAAAATAGCATAGAACGTCATGGTGTTAACCCAATTTCCATGTCATTCTATCTAGCATTATAAAAAAACAATAGACCATGGTTAAGAGACCAAATATTAGTCAAATTTCATTAAAATATTCAATTTCAGGATTTTTTTGAAATTTTCAATTTGAAGTAGAAACTTAGTATAAACCCAAATTTTGGATAAAAAGACTGTCTGCCAACCAATCAAAATTTGAAGAATCACAAAGATAATTTCATTGTAAACCGCCTCAACAAGACCAAAGCCCAAAAAATCAAAATCAGAGATACCAACAGTTTCCATGGATTGGGGCTGGATCAAGGACATGGATGACACCTGGTTGGATGAAATGGAGGATGAAAAGGTGGAGCTTTGGGCTGATGAAAACTGCCCGGGAGCTTCCTGCAGTTTGGTATTTTGGCATTTCATCCGTCACTTTTTTTTATCTCTTCCACATTTGAATAAGCTGTCCAACTGTTTCTAAAAATCATCTCGTATTTTCAGTACAAAAAGTATCACAATTTCATCCACAATTTTTTTCATTCATTCTTTCTCAATTATATTGAGATTCAAACATTTTCTCAATGAAACCTTTTTCATGTTGTGCTTTCTCGTATAGGATCATGAAAAAAATGATTCTTTATTAACCCATTAAGGATTGGTTGACCACTTTATGGTTGAAATTGATACTTTTTCATTGGTAGCTAGAATTTTAAAATGAATTTGGATACGAACAAAGGAAGACGAGTGTGGGGAATTGGGAACTGAATGCATTGGGACAAGGATCAAGACAATTTGTGCTAGCGTGTGGTTTTGGGGTTAAAAAAACAAACGAATTACTAGTTGAATGTACAAAAATCAATATGGAAACCAATGAAGAATTTGTCATGCATTAGTATTGCAAAGCCCCAACCATTCATTCCAATTCCATCGGTATGGTTAGATTTCCAAAATGCATCATGGTTTGGTATTTTATTCTATGTTTAGCCTAAAGCCAAAACTCATTTTGCTTGCCTCTAGAATCAACCACAGTCCTTAATGGGTTAAGGTGGGCACCCCAAATGCACCATTGATCCAAATCCATTGTCATTGTCATTCTATGCACATTTCCAAAATCGATATGTACCTAAGTATGTGGAAGAAACAATTTTAGAACCTCTACCAATTTATTTGACCCATCATAATTTTTGCATACCATATCCAAATGTGGTGTTCTTTGATGCTTTGGAACCTCTTTTTGCTTGCCAACGACAAAATATGAAAATTTTTAGTAGTCTAATAATATCCCCTTTGCCTCAAAATAAATATGTAGTACTCCCATTATTTCCTAGTAGAAACCACAAATTTATTTTGAGATGGAGGAATAGTAACAAAGGTGAGTACATCCCAAATCACACCTTGCCTAAACCGCCATCATCATCACTTTATGTAAATCTCCAAAATCAACATGTACTTATATGAAAGAAACAATTTCAGAAGTTCTATCAAAATAAAATTTGACCCATCCTAACTATTGCATATAACTGTATCCAAATGTCATGTTAATTGGTGCATTGGAACCTCCTTTCACTTGCCAACAAGAAAATTAATGGAAATTTGACTAGTCTAATACTAGTAACCAAGCATGGCCAAAACAGTGGCAGTTTTGGGGATGCCCACCTTACCTTATATTCACTCAATTGAAATCCTTATTCCATTTCTTTAAATCTTGGAGTCTCCAATAAAACTAGCTTTCAATTCATATCTGCCAAAGGCTTCTTTTGAAAAGAGTCTATAGTAGCTTTATAAAATAGTGAAATTAGGCTGCTCCACACCAATTTCTTAACATTTGATACTATATAAATATTTTCAGTTATTGTACTGAAGAATGCACTACTTTTGAATTAGGCACTAGAAAAAAACTACGTTGCCCACGCATTTAAACTGCACTGCAACGCAAAATTTCAACATTCGAAACTATGATCTCAACAAAATAATGCCATATTCGTTATATTGAGACTTTTGATAGTCTCATTTTTATCCTCGACTCGAAGATAAATCATAATAACTATTCAATTCTAAGACTATTTGGTAAGTTGAGATTTCAATGTATTAATATATATAAAAACCTTTGATTTCCCAAAGGTTGTAGGCTCATCTTATCCTCGACTCGAGGATAAATCACTATAACTGTTTTAGAGTTGTAGTCTCAAAATGTGTAGATTGTCTCATTTTAACAAATAAGGCCATAAATCCATATGACATAGTTTGGTCGTTCCCAACGTAGTTTAAACGCGTGGGCAACATAGTTTTCTTCTAGTGAGGTATTGTTGTAATTTAGACTCATGAACCTCCAAGTGTACAAATGGAAATATTTTTAAATATATTTGATGGCTTGTAAAGTGACTTTCTTGGTGTAAGGCAACCTAATTGTTAACCCCTAAAAAACTAGGGCCTTTTTTTTTACCAAAATACATTTAAAATTACCATTTCTATTGTAAACAATAAAAAAGTTGAAAATAGATTCTTTTGCAAATCTAACCATAAGATCTTGTACTAAAATAGTATGAGAATGTGTGGAATAAATTTCAAATTTTGATCACATATTGCAAGATATTTGCATTTAAAGTGAAGAAAACAAATGTTTTTTGGCACATTATGGGACTAGATTTTTTGACTTTGAACCTTCTTAACGTAAATTTTTTGCACTACAAAGTTTTGAGGTTTAAATCCTCATATCAGGGAATTGAGTTGAGAGTCTAGAAAAAAAATTTATTTCAAAAAAACTCAATTTTCAATCCTAAGAAAATTGTTAAGTAGAAACAAGTGTGAAAGAGAAGAAAAATCTAAATTATTAATATCTCTAAGATAGAATTAGAATGCACTAATTCCAATGGTGAGATTGTTCTAGTAAGCAAACCAAACCATGTGGAGCCTTTTTCTGAAAAACCGTAAAAATTGCATTCACAAATGAATCCTACAAATTATTTTTTTGAAAAGATGCTTAGATTGCCCAGCTTATTCAAATGAAATGAATAAAAGCTTTCCACATAGACAAAAATGTAATCTATTACCAAATTTATTTTTTTTAAATTAAAAAATTAAAATTTTTGGAATTTCTTCTTGTTGCTTGGTCTCCCCTTGTCTTGAACTCATCTAGATACAACTTTTCTTCTTGGGCACCAATTGAAAAAAATAATAATATTCCCCACAAAGACAATCAATTATTCTATCTTCAAAAAAAAAGTCTCAAAACATCATGACAAAAATTCACACCATAGGCACGTTTGCCCAAAATCCAATTTGTCCCCCCTAAATTTAAGACTATAGGTATGTGCCCGAAATCCAATTTGTCCCAAAAAATTGAGTCCGACCATAGGTACATGCCCAAAATCCAATATGTCCCCCCAAAGGGACAACGGTCCTTGAATCATCAACACAACCTAATTTCACACTATTTTTGTGTAGGTTCTCCCTCCCCAACTCTATCCAAATGCAATCGTCGATACTCACTAGTAACCAAGATTGCTAGCCCCTAGCCTTGTCGCACACCAAATCAACAAGTCCCCACTTTCCACCTCCCCCCCCAAATCTACCCCGCCTCTAGATTCCTCCAGACGTGCTCCTCATCATCATGGAGCACTCGAGAGATGGTTGCATGGGGGAAGAAAAAAATTTCGCCTTTTCAAGCTCCCCTCCATCCCTCCGTCCGTCCGTCCTCGGTCGGGTACACTGATTCAGGCCGAGCCCAGGTCGACAGTCTGTGAGCATACAGACTCTCCCTCTCTCTCTCGTACGTACACCCTCCTGCCTGCCTGCCTGCCTGCGGCTCTTTTCTCCCTGATGTGAAGCCTGCACAAATAGGGTCTCGGACTGTGCGCTTGCTCGCTCACTCGTTCGCTCGCTCGCTTGCGCCCCGGCCTTGGAGTTTGGGTCCCTCTCGTTCAGAAGGCAGGCCTGGCCCTGCTGCTGCTGCTGCTCCTGCTGCTCCCGAGCGGCAGAACAGCCATGTATCATGTGGAGGAGCTGCTCTGCTGCCTGCGTTAACTGCAATCACTTGGCAGTGGGTGCACCGTACACAAGGCCAACGGGGGACGGGAGGGGGGGCTGACACTTTTGTAATCATGGGGACTTGACCTGCCAGAGTGCGGACATGGAAATAGGTTGACCGACCAACCAACCAACCAACCGTCTCGCGAGCGCTTTCTTTTCTTTCAACAAGGCGTAGGGAGAAGTTTTGAAGGGGAGAGGGGGGTGGGGGTGGTACTTGTGGGGAGCGTGGTACCCGAAAAATATTATTAAGGTGGGGAGCCCCATAAAACTGCCGCTTTTTCAGGTACTGCGCCTCGTTATGGGTTGAGTTTTTTTACGTACTACCCTTTGTGTTGGCAAGTGGAAGGGGGTTCCAACGCACCGAAGAATGTGGCGTTTGGATGCCGTATGCAAAAGTTACGATGGGTCAAAGTTTGGGTTTTATTTTTTGGGTGGGGGTGGAATGAAGTTGTGAGATCATTTTGTTTTTCCCCATGTAGGTACTTGCGTGGTGATGTTGGAGGTGTGCACATGGTGGTGGTGGTGGTGGTGGTGATGATGCGGGCATTTTTGGGTTCGAGTGGTGAACTTTGAATTCATTATGAACTTTTGAAATGTGTAGCCCAACTAGGACAAATAAGTTTTCCTTCCAAATTATTGGATTAGAATGCAATGGCCACCATTTAATTTGGTCAATCCACGATACTGACATGTAACCTAGGTGGATACAGTAGAACCTCTTTGAAATAATTGCGTCGGGATTGGATTGACTATCAATTGCAGAGGCTATTACATTAGGGAGGGCCATTTCATTAATGACCCTTTGTTTGTATGCAGCCCATGGCGGGATTGGGCAATCAATATGATTACCTTAGAGAGAATACAAAGTATTACTTTCGAAAGGTTCTACTATATATGCTAGTACAGGGCATTAAACCCGTCCTCCAAAGTGGGCCCCGCGAGGTGGGATTTTCTTTGTTCTATCGGGTAACTGTGAAAAAAAAAAGCCCCCCTATATTAAGCCATGCTAATTCTGTGCTCTTCACCTCTCCCAACTAATTTGGGGCTTCTAGTTGCAAATATGAATACAAATTTTCCAAATTTTATCACGTGCGGCAAATAAAAAATTCCTATATTTCTCCCGAAGAAAAATTCACCTTACAAGGCCTACTTTATCAAACAACTTTTATTAGCGTCCTATGTAAAGGACCTTCATACATGTACAACCCTAACCATTGAGACCAACCAACCAACCGACCTACAAATGAATGTACAAATCCATTCCCCCTCCATCATCTCGGATCCTTAAAAAAAAGAAAACCTACAACTTATTCATTATCATTCCAAATCCCGTGCTTCAACTTGCGTTGCTTTCCTACAAAGTTTTCACTTACCGTCAATCACCCCGCGTCACCCTCCATTGAAGCCTACCCACACTTCAAACGTTCATTTCGGTGCGTCCCCTCCATCGACTGCGACCGCGACCGTGACCGCACCGTACCCACCCCAATCAATGGAGTGCTCTCCCTGCAAGTTTAAAAACTGTTCATCAGCTTTTAGTATGAAAATACTTTGTATGCTGCACTGCTTTCCATGCCCCCCCTCCCTTTCCCTTTCCCTCTGTCCATCCCTCCGTCCGCACATCAGAAAATCAGTAAGTTACTAGTAACTTACTACCTTACTGATTTTCTGTTTTTCCGACGCTCCCCCTGTCCGTCCGTCGTCCCGCCTTGTGGAGGTAAAGGACTGTACGCGGTACCACCACCACCGGGGCTGCCATGGCCCTCTCATCAGTAATCACCAATAGATGGGGCACGAGCGCACTAACAAAAATTTGTCAGAATCTAGGAAGGCAGGACATGCAGAGTGTCAGAAAAAAATAATTTAAAAAAAATAAAAAATATATACATGTAGGTAGGTTACGTAGGGGTGCAATTGAAGGCAGGAGTTCTTTTGTTTGTTTATTTAATTAGTGTGGTGGCCTCTCCTCTCGGCAGTTTTTTTTTTCCTGGCGATTTGTTGCTGTTGTCAGATGATTTTTAGCCTATCTGAACTAATCCCTCCATAAATGCACCACTAGTGTGAGGGCATGCAAGCCTCTACTGTTCCAACAAAAAAAACAAAAAAATTGCCTCTCAGTGAGTCCGTCCAAGGGAGGGGAGGGAAGGGAGTTAAGTTGAGTTATCCAGTGGGTGCCATTAGATTTTACTCCATGTTCTAGACGGAAGTCGGTCGGTTATTTATTGAATGTGGAGCGAGGGTCAATGCCTGAGTGGCGTGATTTGGAGCACGGTGATTTTATGGAGTTACTGTATGTGGATGTTCATTTACCCGTGCAGGACTGATGAGGCATGTTTTGGGTAGAAATTGTGAAAAACTGGCACTGTTTAGGTCAATGAGAGAAAAAAAATGAAGGAACAAAAAGTTGCTTTTTTTTACTCCTTTTCATAATTCAACCGTACAATTTTGTACTGGAATACTATGGGAATGTGTAGAACAAATTTCAAAAACTTTGACTGCACGGATTGAAAGATTGTAACGTTTGCAGTTAGAAAAAAAAAGTTTTTTTCTTCCCTGACATTGCTTGATAGGGCTAGTAGCCTTTAACTTCTTCTAGAGTGAGATTTTTACACTACACATGGTTTTTGTTTTTGACATTTGTATCTTGTATTATATAAGTTGCATACCTGCCAAATTTTAGAAGTGAAGGAGGAGTTTTGTAAAAGCTGTTTGAAGCTGCCCTGAGTTGCCATAAAAGTTTAGGGCAACATAACTTTTGATCTGGGCACCTGATTGGAAAATAAATTATATTCCCACTAAGGAGGTACCTTGGGAGGTACATGCTCACACCTTGTGTCAAGATTTCATGAACATCCAACCAAAATTAACTTCATAGAAATTTACACGGATTTGTCAAACAATTGTCTTTTGGGGGTTGAATTACTACTAGTGTGCCTTGTGCCGTTGCTACAAACCTATAGTCAAAATAAAAGTAAGAGTAATTTTTTGTTTTTAAAATTCAATATCTTTCATGCCACATCATGAACAAACAAAGTTTGTTCACCTTCACCTCGTTGATAGCTTTCCAATAGTACCAAGAATGCGATTAGGGGACGTATGGTCCAAGAGATCTTACCGTAGTAAACAAAACAAACAATCTCATATAAGGTATTGAGATATGAAAGGATATCTTCAATCTTTGAAGATATTTTAAATCATAATATAATTGGACACCATGTATTTATACTACTACCTTTGTTCCACTAAAAACCTTTAGAAATTTTCCCCACAAGGGATTAAATGTATTTTTAGTCTCTGTATGGGTGATACATACATTCAAAAACCAATAATCCTATCCCTCAAATATATATGCAAAATCTCTAGTCTAATTGCCGTCGTTTAGGCATCCAAAATCAATACAAAAAGTATCATATTTGAGAAGAGTTTGTGAATGTTGCTAGCTTGTCATTCTTGATGACTTCAAGGTTGGTGGCAACAATGAGATTTTAGAAATATCTACCCCAATCTAAATACCTGCAACAAGGAAACATGACTGACTTTATGAACAAATCTTCATAGCGCCCAAGTGGTCACCGAATCCATAGTCAATACTATTGTTTGAGAAAGAAGCAAGTGCAAGGTGCCTCATATGTCCAAGCTTGTTAGATGAGGAATGTTCCTTGATTGCTTGACTTGCCTCCATGAGGTTGTTCAACATGGCCTATGCTTACTCAATGGTTGAAATTAGTAAACAAAGCTTTTTAGTGGGATAAGAATTGTACCTGATTTGGAGGTTTTAAATGGGACAAAGGGAATATATATGGTAATTGCATGGGAAAAGTGTATAGGAGTGAGGATTTTTAAAACCTAGAATTCCACATACTCTTTTAAGAATACCAATAATCAAATAATAAATACCAACAAAGGGGATTGGTTTTTAGAAAATCTGCAATGAAGACATTCTTAGTCCACTAAGGTAGGAGGTCCATAAAGCACCTAGTTAAGAGTTGAAAGTTAATTTGGGGAGGTTCAACTTGTTCAAATATTTTTTTTTGAAAGACAAATGGAATTGGCATCTAACTCATGTCAATTCATATTTTTTGGAGCTTTGTGGAATTATTTATGAATTTTTAAAGTTGAAAATCAGTGGGGCACTAAAAGCATCCACCTCTTGAAAATGTACACTATAGTTTGTACATTATTAGTGCGATGAGAAAGCAAAATATACTTCCATATTGGAGGATGTTGTTAGAGCTTAAAGTGTTTTATGGACCTCCTACTCTAGTATGGTGATTTTAAGTGTGAGAGGTGAGGAGTTTTTCTTTGACCTTGAACTAAAAACCGACTCAAGCTTCAATGTGTGCTAGAATACAAATTGTGTATTAAAATACGACAAAAGAAATACACCACTAGTGATAGTTCTACAATGAACATCTTTCATTTGGATGTCATTTTATTATCAAAACCTTATCATGATCTAATATGATACCATATACAAACAATACATGACTATTTTGTAGCTTTTAAGACATGTAATAAGTGCAATAACATTCAGATTGGGAGTCTCATATGTTAGTGGATTCAACTCCTCAAACATGAATACAAATTCTTGTTAATATCATAGACCTCACTTCATCCACCTTTGATGTCAAATACACAACAAAAAACCCATATTGTTTTTAAAAGTTTGAACACGTAGAACGACCTAAGAGCATCTCCACCACTCCATGTCAAATGGACGTGCCATACCATGAATGTTGTATATCAAGGGAGAAGAAGGCCCCCCTTGTAATTGGGCCCTTTGATTGGAAGACTATAGTATTGTGGATTCCAATGCAAAATTCCAAACCATTTGATGGGGGGAATATGGTGTGCCCCAATAGAGATGCTCTAAGAGAAATTGCAATGGACTTCCAATTTCAAAGGTGGTTCTTTAGGTTGGTTTGTAGAAAGGTAGAAGGTTCTAAAGGCGCTTAGGCTCTAGAGTCACCCACCTCCTCAAATGTATGCTATTTGTATATGTTTTTTTTCCTTAGCCTTCAACAATGTACATTTGAGGAGGGGGTTAATTCTAAAGCCCTATGCCATTTCAACTTCAAAACCTCATAACTAATTCTACAAGGCTCCAAAAAATATGAAACAACTTGGATTAACTAAGGTAGGAGGTGCTAAAAGCGCATAGGTTCTAAAACCGACCACCTCCTAAAATGTACACTATTTGCACATGTTTCTTTTTCATAGCCTCTAGCAATGTACAAACAATGCACATTTTAGGAGGTGGTCGGTTTTAGAGCCCTATGCCATTTCAACTTCAAAACCTCATAACTAATTCCGCAAAGCTCCAAAAAATACAAAACGACTTGGGTTAGATGCCAATTCCTCTTTTCTTTCAAGGAAAATTTACCGAAAAAATATTTAAAGAAGTTCCACATCCCAAAATTCAGTTTCAGCTCTTAAGTATGTGATTTTATGAACTCCCTTTTTGACAACTTACTATGATTGGACTTGTTCTGCTTACAGATATCAACACGTTCAGAATGAAAATGACGGGCAATGATGCGCAGAATGACAGATGGGCCTAAAGCGGACGCGCGCAAGTTCACATCACCGGCTCGCTCGCTTTGGGCTCATCACCAAGCATGCCAAGTTGATCGAGAACGGCCAGCTGCAATTCATCATGCTACTCATCTCGGACACCGATGGGCGACCAATCACTTATTTTGTTATCCGGCCTTACGTCCTTTAACAGTGTACACTCTTTTGTTTGCCCTTCCCTCTTTAGGTAGTCGTAGGTATAACGTAGTGCCGTACGTAGGGAAACACAATTAGAATTAATTTTTTTGGGGTTATCTATATCATATGAACATAAGAAATGATTCTAAGGGTATGTTCACACTTGGTGTTAGGGGTGATGTTTGTGATGTGAATCAGGTCCAAAAGTAGGTCTAAATTCATTCCTAAGACCCTCAGTAACAACACTCTTAACACCAAGTGAGAACATCCCTTAAGTTGCCTTGAGTTATCGATCTTTGTAATACAAGAGATGAGTTAGATTCATTTGAAATATGGGAAAGTTATATGGAGCAACCTAAAGAGTCTAACCCTTGAAGTCATAAGGCCTTTTTTTCCATCAAAACCTACTCAAAACTGTCATTTCTATTGCAATGAGAATTTTTTTTTCATAATTAAATGTAGGATCTTGTACTACACTAATATAAAAATGCGTGGAAAAAATTTCAGAAACTTTGACTACATAGATTACAAGATATTTGTATTTAAAGCGAAGAAAACAAGTTTATTTAATACCTTGATTGGCTAGATTTTTTGGCTTTGAATCTTCCTGACTTAAATTTTTTTGCATTATTGATTTTGATTTTATAAATTTTTATGTTGAAGAATTGAGTTGAGAATCTAGGGGGGGGGGGGGAAAATTCAACAAAAAAACACTTAATTTTCACTCATTAAAAAATTATTAAGTAGAAGTAGGTTTTGAAAGGATAACTAAACCATTAATAGCTCTAAGATGGAATTGAAACATAATAATTTCAATGGTGAGATTGTTCTAGCAAGAAAATTGAACCTTGCTTAACAAGTTTTTTTGAAAAATTGTAAAAATTGCATTCAAAAATGGATTCTGTAAGTTATCTTTCAAGAAGATGCTTAGATTGCCCAAAAATATGATTGTCCGTAACTTTCTCATCAATAGTACAAATAAAATGAATCAAAGCTTCAAATATAGACAAAAATATAATCTTTGAGAAAAATATTAAAAATTTAATAAATTCAACTTTTTGTGATTTTTTTTGTGATGCCCCTCGAGTTGCTTTTTGGACTTATGGTGGTATAACTTTTGTTTCCATGCACCAATTGAAATAAAGATTATATTCCTAGAAAGCTAATCTAATTTCCTATCTTCAAAAAAAGTTTCAAAAAATTGTGCCCAAAATTGAGATCACACAAGCCTACCCGAAATTCCAAGAGTCCCTTATAGGGACTTTGGGACTTTAGGGGCTAAGGGCCATTTCATACTATGGTTGTCCAAGTCGAGAGGCTATGGGATTGAGTGGCTAAATTTTGTTGAGAGTCCAAAGAAATGAACAATAAGTAGGCAATGGATAATAGGAATTTGAGCCTTCAGTTGGCCATAGTGTGAAGTGACTCTAAAGAGTATACATAACATTTATAACATCCTAGAACTCTGTATGTGAGTCTCTAAAATAATGTTAATGTTCACCTTTAAACAACAATTAATAATCAATTATATGTATACTTCCTCGCTACCCTATTCTTTGTTTTCAAAAGATGCATCTATTACCTTAAGTCTTAGGCTTTTGAATCACAATTTGAACTTGTAGTTTTTGAATTGGAAAGTTTGATGATTTTTTTTTTAATAATGGCTTTAGGTGGCCCATGACTTTAAGGATGGTGGAAGCTAATCATTCATTGGTCATTTGAATAAGTTGCATGATGTTCATTTAAGAAATATTTTGAAATTTAAGTTTGGACATTTTAGAGCCTCAATTGTTCACTAAGGATTATATATTCAAGAAAATAGGTTCAAAGCAAGGAACCATTCTTTGTGTTAGCTATGGACTTACGCCACTCCCTTAGGAAGAACATTAATATATAGTTTTCTTTCAAGTTAAAGGAATCTTCTATATACAATTGATGATATATAGTCATGGAGGTGTTTATAAAACACTTTCTAAGTATGTTTCATTGAATCAATTTTATAAAATTTTGAAAGTTGAATGCTATAGGACCCAAATTGACATGTTTGTTTGAAACTTTTTACTAAACTCTATAATTCTTTTAGATATTTTGACAAAATTTTGCAATCTTTATCATAGTTGTAGAAATGTTTTTATTGAAATCCCAAAATTAGAAAATTAGAAAAATGATTATGGAATCTAAACATGATACCAAAATTAGAAAAATGATTGTGGGATCTATATTAAAAATTAATCCAAATATGAATTTTCAGATAAACTCTATGCATATGGTCCAAAAAAAAAATTCAAGCTTTGAAAGATGCTAGATGTAAAAAAAAAGAAAATGGGTAAACTCTAAATCCAAATCAAGCCACATTGTTTAAGCCCCTATGTTGTTATATAGTTAACCCTAGAAAAGATGCCATAGACACCAAATGTTCGATGAATGAAAAAAATCCTTCTATAAAAAACAAAAGTGCAAATGTTTCATCCTTAAAATTTTGTGAGAAAAGGCATAAGGAAGAACTTGAATCCAGAAAGAGGCTTTTGGAGTTTTCTTACTAATTTTAATATTAATTAAATGAGGATGAGGGTGGTCGCATCCTCATTAGAACTACCACATAGGATTGCTTGTGGGCACTTGTGTGTAGATTTTTTGTGGGAGGCGTATGCTCCATCCTCCATGATAGAATCATCATGAAATTTGTGAGATCATGGAGATGGATTGGGTAATGATGACAAATTTTTGAGTTCATCATGTAATTTTTGGCCCAACCAATGAGTTGAGAAAGTTCTTCCATCCAATTTTTGCATTACAAAGCGACCGCTTTTGAGATTCAATTTTCTCTTAATGGAAGGTCTTACACAATAGTTTGACCTCCAATGAATACTCTTGTTCTTTTTAAAACAAATGATTCAAATAGTACCCAAAATGATGATTTGCACGGTGACTACCTTGGCATTTCAAGGTTAACCCTTAAAGAACCCCCTTTTGATTGAGGTAGTTACTAAAATTGATCTAATTATTAGACCAATAGGTGCATTATTTGTTTCTATAGTGAATAATGAAGTCATCCATCAACTTCTTTTTGATTTTAGCATCCTTCAAGGGTTAAAGATTAATGCTCCAATCCATACCTTAAGTTAAAACTAGTGTATTATGTACCGTTGCCACAACCAAAATAAAACTAAAAGTAATTTTCTATAATTTTTTACTTCATAAAAACTTCAAAAATCCAAAAGTTTTATACTATAGGTTCAAATGCCATAAAACAAAGCCTATACATCCCTCCTTACAAAGAGCTTTATGATGATACTAAGAGTGTGATTGGAGGATGTATGATCTAGGAGATTCACTGTAGCAAACAAAACAAAATAAACAATTTATTTTAATGTATGGACTAGTAGTATGTTTTTGTTGTTGCCACAATAATTTTCTAAAAGTAAAAAAAAAATATAATTTTTTAATTCATAAAAGCTTTGAAATTCAATAACTTCCACATCATAAAACAAAACACCATAAAACAAAGCCTATGCACCCCTTTTCATAGAGAGCTTTTTAGCAATACTAAAGTACAACCAAGGGATGCATGGGCCCAAAGATCTTGCCATAACAAACAAAACAGAACAAATAACCTAATTTAATATATGAATTTGTTTGTTTGTTTTGTTTGTTACAATGAGATTTCTAGAACAATGCATCCCCATGTTCTATTCTTGGTACCATTGAAAAGTTATTTGTGAAGAAGGGGTGTATAGACTTTGCTTTGTAGTGTTCCGACTCATGGAAGAAAAAATATTGGATTCCAATTTTTTTATGATTTAAAAAATTAAAAAATTATTTTTATTTTTATTTTGGTTGTGGCAACAACACAAGTCACACTAGTCCACACCTTAAGTTGGGTTGTCTGTTTTGTTTGTTTACTTGTTAGTTACTACGAAATCTCTTAGACCATGCATCCCCCAATCATGTTCTTGGTTCTATCAAAAAGGTCTTTGCAAAGAACCATGCATGAGCTTTGATTTGTGACATTTGGACCACCAATGTAAAAATTATTGAATTCAAAGTTTTTTATGAAATTAAAAAATCACTTCTACTTTTGACCGTGGCAACACCACAAAGCACACTTGTTCAATTCAAATTGACACGCTAAATAACTCTACGATGAGACCATCGCCGCATTTCTCAACCACCTTGAGGCTTGAGGTCAAAACCAAAATAATGTCATGCCAATCCACAGAGTCCTAATGAACTTGACCAACAGGTCTCCACACCAGTTGTGATGAACTTACAAGTGTTTTTTTTCCTCTTTTTTTAAAAGAATGGAAGCCGCTCCCTCCCCTGCCATGCATGATCTGTGCAATATCATACCTCCAGGGGCATAAACATCTTGTTGAGTGGTTGGGATTAAAAACATGGGAAAAGAACAGGGAGAGCGACTGACTGAAGAAGTTGATATGACAAACAACAGGTACGGCCAAAAGGGAAATAATATCAGGCCAATCTCTCCCCCATCCCCATTCTGGAATCCCCACAGCTTCTTTGCCTTTGAGAGTATTTTAAAATTACTTCTACTCCTAATCGACGGACGAATATTTAAATTTTAAAAAAAGAAAGAGTTTATGATAAGGTCAAGGAAAGCACATGCTGGAAACTCAAAAAGCACCCCTTCTTTTGGTAGGAAATGAACAAGTGGCAAGTCAGACAAATAGCCTTCTAGAGACTAAAGTGCACCTCTTTAGGGCTACTGTGCGCAAAAGCATACTGCGCAAGATCTTCCAGAAGGGACAAGTTGGACTCCTCGTGTCCTCCACTTGGGGCCCAACAGGAAACACTCCTTCTCCCGTTCCTCCCTCAGTCTGCAGATCAAATTAAATATTAGATTGGATACATCATTTCATTTCAAATGGTGAAAAAAAAAAAAAAAAAAAAAAAAACAACTTGTAAATATCAACCGTCAAACAGATACTCACAACCGCTTTTACAACAACAGTCAAATATACATCAGGTTTGGATAACCATTCCAATGAAGGCCATAACAAAAAAATTCACCATCAATACTTACAGAAATACCTACTACAAGTAGAACCTCTCTTACTACATACTCCTTTAGTGAATAATATGCAATAAGAGAGTTTGGAGACAATAAGTGGGCCTGTGCCTCATCCAAGATGGAAAGACACATGGTCTGTGGCTTCTCTAAATGCATAAAACCTCTCTCTTAGTGCATAGTCCTGGCACCATGCACTAAGGGAGGTTCTGCCTGTACCACTCATAGTAGGGGAAGGTAAGTACATTCCCCAAAGCAACAAACTAAGAAAACTAACGCTATGTACTTGAATCCTGCATTTAGGCACATCAAATTAAACAAGAAGGATACATAAAGTAGTTTGCTCTTAAAGCAATCATTGAAGCCTACCTAACTCATCAATTACTGTAATAGATAGTTCAAGGAACATCAAATTGATATTTGATTGAATACACCATTTGAATGGAAAAAACTCGTAAATATCAACAATCAACATATACAACCACTATAGAACAATAAGAAATATATTGAATTGGATAAACCATTCCAATGGAATCCATAAAAAATCACCATCAATCCATATTCATAGAAATACCTACTACTCATAGAAGAGTAACGTAAGTATACACCCAAAACCAACAAACTAAGAAAGCTAATACTATGTATTTAAATCTTGCATTTAGACCCATCAAATTAAATAAGGATACAAAAGGTAGTTTGCTCTTGAGGCGACCATTTAAACCTACCTAACTCAGCAATTACTATAATAGATATTTCAAGGAACACATCAATTAGTCCTAGATAGGAGGTGCATTTAGAACACAGTTACATTAAGAGTGATATTGGTTTTGGGTGCACCAGTAGTTTTGGATATACATACCTTAA
Source organism: Climacium dendroides (assembly GCA_950106755.1). NCBI lineage: Eukaryota > Viridiplantae > Streptophyta > Bryopsida > Hypnales > Climaciaceae > Climacium > Climacium dendroides. Next base: position 37,444,048 of record OX467084.1, read on the forward strand.
GACAAGTGGAAGATATGACCTACATGCATGTGCCATGAATTAAATTTGAACTTAATTGGTTGTAGCTAAGACATAACGTTGTTACTAACTAATTTGTGTGAATGGGGTGTCTTTGGCAAATGGTGTATTTGACAGACGAGTAACTTTTAGTCTTTGTTTGTTTAACCCTGACACGTCACAGCTAGACCCTGGGGCTAGCTTTTCAGTATATTTTCAAAAACTGTGAGGCTTAAGAGTTAAGATTTAGTCTAACAACTACAAAATATTTCCACTATTTACTAGCATTTACTTGGAAGAGCTTCTAGACTTTCAAAATTTGCTTGAAAATGTCACGGAGGAGCAAACAAAACTTAACCCAACTTGTTTCATGACTTTGGAGCAGTACTGAATTAGTTAAGATTTTTTGAATTTCGTAATGCAAATTTCCTAAAACCACCGACACATGCTGTTTTTTTAAATGTATGTATGCAGAGGGCTTAGTTTAAGGAGCCATTCGGAATTGTGAAACTTACCTTGGTAGCATAGTAAAAAACAAAAGGATTTATGGCACCAAATTCCAGTACAATTTTGGCAAGAATCTGATAAAAACTGCTGGTGATGTTACACCTTTATTTGAAAAAGAATTGGCTTCATCGAGTGCTCTCTTCGAGTGTCAATGGCAACTCCTTGACCTTATCGTTCCTCTGCACCTTGAGCAAAATTTGATCTCCTACTTGGAAGCTGTCCAATGCTTTTGCAAGCTCTTGTGCATTTTTGACCTGTGATGCAAAGAAGGCAATCTAAGATGCAAAAATGAAATCATCTCATGTCGAAGTAGATACGTAAATTGGCCATGAAATGACGGTTGGACAAAATTGAAGTTGAATACTTACAGTGGTTTCGCCAACTGCAACAATTACATCGCCAAGTAGGATGTTTCCTGCTAATCCTCTCCTAGTTGCTACCAGCCCTGCCTTCGCAGCCGCACTTCTGTCAGGAACCTGCAAATTTGAAAGAAGAAAATCGCCATTAATGTAATATTCTGGAGAACCCTAGTTGAGCACCCTCTAAAATGGCATGGAAAGGAATGAAAAGCAACCCTTGACACCGTGCTTTGCAAAGTTGAGCTCAATTCAAGCAAGAGCTCCTCAAGCCAATAAGCCATTGTCTTCACATGCTTTACATGAGTTTAACATCACTGTGCTCACATTAAATAATTCCGAGTTTGGCATGGCAGTATTCTCAAAAGGTGCCATGCCGCTACTAAAGACTGTTGAGGAAATAGTGAACATGGTAGTACCGTGCTGTCCTTGGCGAATATTAACGCATTTGCAGACGTTAGAATTTTCAGATTTTTCCAAACCTCACTTCAAAGGGAACTTTCAAAATTTTGAATCTAAAACACTGAAGAGAAATATATTGATTGCAACTTTGGAAGATCAAATTCAGGAGCTTACCGATAATACTAATGCACCACTGCGAATATTGAGTTGCTGGGCTACTGATTCAGGAGCAAGCTGCACATTCAGTCCTGGTCGCATAACCTGCAACATCACGTTTGTGTGTATGTGATGTATCGTTTTAGTGTGACCTACGAGTTGAAGCTACGAGCTCTAGAAATCGATTACCAACCTTGCCATATGCGATAAGCTGAGGGACGAGTTTGGCAACTGTGTCGACAGGTATTGCAAATCCAACTCCTGCTGATGTGCCTACACCATTACAATGAAAGAAAACAAAAAATATACTCCAGTTAGCATTTCATTCCCTCAATATATCGATAGCCAAAGAAATTTCCAACAAAACCATGTTCTACAGGAAGAGATTATCACACCTGTGCGAGTGAAGATTGCAGTGTTGATACCAATGAGATTACCTCGCGAGTCCAAGAGTACACCTCCACTGGATACACAATGTTGCAGATTCAGTAAATGCAAATTGCATCGAGAATTTTAATGAAATCTTCCCTTTACCGTTTACCGTACCCTGTGGTCGATTTCAGCACAGAGTTGATGAAACGAATTATTGTAAAGGCAGCCTATGTTTCGACACCTCAATTTCATTTTTTCGGAATTTCAAAACTTTCATCCAAACGAAAAGTTCCATCCATTCAAACAAATTTCATCCATTCAAACAATTTTTCATTAATTTTGATAAGTACATCACTTTTGTACTTTCAAACAACCATAATTTACAATTTCTCCAGACATTCAACATTCTCATTTCTAATAAATTTATGTCAACCAACCTCGACGTAAGGTAATGTTTTTGTGAGGTGCAAGCTGTTACGATAATAACCCGTAAAGACTGGAACTAAAACAGAATATCTGATTATAGCTTTGAAACATATGTCAATTGTTCAAAAATGTAATGTATGATCTCTTCTTTTTATCATCGTAGTGTTGGGAGCCTTGCTACATTGCTCATGTGGCGATCAAGTACAACATTAAAACTTCTATTTATGCATAAATAGAAGTTTCAAATATATTCATCCATTTGGATTACATGATTAGCTTTAATAAAAAAAGATTAGGTGAATACATCCATACATTCCATTTCACTTTGGAGAATCACAGTGATTCTGTCCACTGAAAACATGGAATTTGTTATCTCACAACTTACGAGGACGATTTTTTTGCAAATTTTTGCCAGAAAAAATTACGGTGCTTCCTATAGGTATATATAGATATGTTGAAGCCACCAAAATGATACATTATAAACCCTGTAGAAATGGAAGCAGCCACATTGGCCATTAGGGAAGTTAAGACTACGTTTCCCACAAAATAAATAGATTGTTGCACCATGTTTACCATACGAATGGAATCCTCTTCTATTCGTGTTTATAAGAAAATTAAAAGTTAGGATTTTGTGAGGTGATAATGTTTACCTGTTGCCAGGATTGATAGCAGCGTCAGTCTGAATGCCGCCTCCAATAACCACACCAGTCTGGCTGAAAATGTCACGGTTCAGTCCGCTGACAACTCCGACGGTTAGAGTGTGGTCAAAGCCAAATGGATTACCAATTGCTAAACACCTCTGCCCAACTCTTAGCTTGGAAGACTCGCCCACGTTAACAGGACGCAGAAGCTCAACAGGAGCATCCACCTGTATTACACAATTACAATTTAGAAATATGTCAATAGCAGACACTGTAATAGTTAAAGAAGCTTTTAAGTAACTAAAGGTAAGTGACATTTCACAAAATTCTGGAAATTTACATCAAACCAAAACCAAAACTAAACGAACTATTCGTTACCATAGTTTCCATAAGCATGTTCTGTCCTTTCCAAATAGTTCCCAAATGTTTGAAAGACAATTCAATAACTTCTGCACTAAGTAGGATTAGTTCTAAATTTCCAAAACGATCAAATTCATCATTTCGGTCACAAGAACTATCTTCTTCATAATTCTTCAAACATTAGCATTGCGTGGGAAAGCAAAGCCCTGATTTTGACTATTCTCTTCCCATATGGTACTTGGCTGCATTAAAAGAGGTTTTCATTGCAATCAAGAACATGTTCGGTGGAATTTTTAGTTGTTCCTATAGGGAAAGTATTGATTTTAGGTCAGCTTCCTTAAATCCTAAACTGTTTTGCATGAATCTCTGATGCAACAACAGTGGGAGATAACGTACGTCCAGAACTGCAAGGTCTTTGTTCTTGTCAGCACCAACTAGTTTTGCCTCAAAATTCTTCTGAAATCTACCCTGCCCAAAAATCACCACCAAAGAAAGCCACTGAGCCTCAAGATCATCAACAGCAGCAACTTCTAGAGGAAAAGAAAGAAAAAGAATGCCAGATACCACAAACAACCATCATCTCAAAGCAGTATACTTGTTCAGAACTGCACTTGCCATGTCAAAGGCTTAGGATGATGAGATGCCCGCGCCAATTAACTTTAAATCCACTCAAATTGGTCAAAAAAAAAAAGGATTGTCAATGAAAAGGTTCTTACCCGTCAGCACCCAGCAGTGTAACACGCGCTACAACTTGTCCCAGAGGTGGGTTTCGTGCTAATGAGTTCCCAATTACTGCAGAGACAAAAATATACAAGACCTATTTACTTCAGGATCGGTACATCAAGAAAAAACTGTCAATCTGAGGAGATTTACATTCACATTATTCTATTACATCATAGGTATAGAAGAAACTAGCTAACCGTGATAATTCGTGACAATGTGGCCTTGCTCGTCCCAGATAAAGCCCGATCCATTCCCTTCTGGAACCTGCACAGAATGCCAAGTATTAACTCAGGTTCGAAAAAGCAAACAAAAGACATTGATAAATACAAGTAGACTGAAGATAATGGATATACAAATATATAATATAATAATGGTATATATATATATATAATATTTTAATGATATATTATACGGAGGAATAATATATATAATGATATACAAAGAATACAAAGATAATGAAAAATACAAGTAGGCTGAAGCACTGAATGACTGCAATCACCAAATATTGTATGGGAGGCTCAAAATTTACGACAAATTCACAATAAGCTTCTAATAATCATGCGAATTGCCAATTAAGCTATACTTCTAAAAGTGCCTAAGAAAATCCCTAACTGAACAGATAAATGTGAGTAAATATGGAACCAGCACCTCAATAGAGCCAGTCATGTTGACTTGTGGTCGCAATGTGACATCGAAGATGTTTACAACAGAGTAGGTGTTGCGTTCAAAGAGCTCCACGGTGCGTTCCTGATTGGCACGATCCATCTTTTATATTAACGCCAGAAGTGGATCAAGCTGATAGAAAATTAAATCAAGCAGTGCAAAGCTATACGTTTCTTATCAATTTCTACTGAAAAATATTATGGTTAAGAATTAACTAACCTCAGCTGGGGGGAGGGTACCCGCAGGGGTGACGGCCGGGGTTACTTCGTCAATGGTCACAGTAGGGTCACCGAGAGCCTTTGCTGCATAGTCCATTCCAAATCAATGACAATATTCCAGGTCAGGTTATGCAAGGAAAAGAAAAAAATTCAAAAAATCACAAATGTCTGAAGATCACAAAAGCGGCATAGGAGTTCAAGCCAGCTACGTACAGAAGATTTGTCCGAACTAGATCCCCCTCAGAAAATGGATTTTCTGGTGTTTTAGAAACGATAAATCTTCACTCTCTAATAGAAAACTTAGACACATTACACCTTGCCAACAGTGACGAGATTTAAGGCAGTTTCTAACACAAATCTGCCAATTGTAACTAGGCGAGAATTTCTAAAATACCTCTACGGGTAGCTTTTCTACTGGTGTAGTGAATCCAAACAAATTTGATAGACTTTAAGTGCAACTTACCCTGGAGTCCCACAAGAGATGGCAAGGTCAATGCACCACCTACAACACTGGCTCCAAATGTTCGCCGCCGCATTTGACCCCCCTCCACAAGCCCCTCTCGTTTGTTCATTTCAGATACACTGGACCTGCCAATTCCAAATCACGTCAACTTGTCAGAATGCTTACAAGCAGAGACACACGCCAGAGAATCTGCACGCGAGTGGCAGCAATGACCTGAACCCTAAATCAAGTAACAAGTTTCTGAAATAGGGATTTAACCTGAAATAAGAAAAAATCATCCTTAAAACAGACTCAGTGAAAACATCCTACAGCTAGTTTGGACATGCTGTACTCCCCGGAGTAACAAACTCAACATACTATACGATTTGCTCTTCGAAGACCCTCACAATCACAATCACAACCACTACATAGCAGAGCAAAGGTTTGCGACAAGTCCAGAATGGTTGCTAGGCCCTGCAAAACTTATGAAGAGGGGATACCCTAGGGGTAAGATCTCGTTACTATTTAGATTTTAAGAATGCACTCGCAGCCTCTACACTTCAACCTTGTAAGATGTCCCTTCCGACACTATTTCAATGATATTTCGCAATGCAGGATGAAGCCAGAAGGCTTTCCACACCATGCAAAATTTATGAACAAGGGGTACCCCAGGGGCAGATCGCGTTAACACTAGTTTTTTATGACTACACTAGGGTCCTCTATACTTCAACCTTGTAAGATATCCCTTAAGCCACAATTTCAACGATTTTTCGCAATGCACGTTAAGCTCTCATCCTCTCAAAGTTTTCCACCTATTCTAACATTGCATTACATCCTCTGCTCCAGGAATAATGCCTTTCTAGGGTTACCGATTCCCGCTCAATTAATTCCACAAATTCAATCGCAACAGTGGCCAAGCCATAAAATAAAATTATTGACCGATATTCTGAACCCCGTCCCTCACTTCAAATTCAAATTTCAAGACGTACCTGGAGCTTTGCGGGTCTTCCCCTTCACATTGACACCCCACCACCTTCCTCACATTCCTGCACCTCGTGGTGCTGCATGCTCCACAAAACTTGAGAAACCCGCGCCTGGATTTGACACTCACCAATTTGGGCGGCGGAGAAGAAGCAGAGCTCAGCATCTCCTTCCCAGCTGAGGCGACCACCTTCGGCACCGCCAGAAGCATTGACAAGGCGGACAACGTCTGGGAGTTCATAGCTAAGCCTTGCGACAAGGGAGGCATCCTCAATCACCCAAACACAAAGAAGAAGAAAGCAGAATGGACTGATTCTTCACTTGATTCTTCAACTCAATGGATCTACAGAACGAATTTATCCTGTTGCAAGGGTGACCTCGGTTGCAATTTCAGAAAAATCGTTCCACTCCGTTGTTGTCAAGTCTGTTTTCAATGCACAGGACTGCTGGGAGAAAGCTCGAAGGAACGAAAGAATGCTAATAAGCTTAAGGGGAGTGTGGAGATGGACATGGTGATGCGGGGATTACCACAATGCGAGGCTTGTTGTGCAACTTTGGAGAATGACATTTGGAAAGCAAAAGAGAAGCAGATAGAAAAGGGCAATGAAGGCAGGCTGCGGCACGGAAGACGGTATACGGATACGGATACGGATAACGTGGATATCGTATACCTACGTATTTTCCTCGACATATACGCATAACTTAACCCGTAAATGCCCGAGGCACCAAATTTTAGTGTGGGAAATATTGTGAAGTTAAAACCTAACCAAGCTATTATTTTTAGTAGTCCACATTTAAAAAAAATTCTTTTTAAGTCTAGTTGCAGTATCAAAAATTCGTTTTTGAAAATGAATGATTATGATTTTTCTATTCAAGATTTTGTATAAGGGTGTCTATTGCAAATCTTGATTTTTTTTAGTGTTGAGGACTCTTGGAAATGAGCCTCAAATACATTAGATTTTGAAGAAAAAATCACATAGAAATTCATTTAAAAAATTGTAGAGTAGATTTTGAGAAGCTATAAATTGCTTCCAAGGGTTATTAAAAGACTTCCAATCACTTTCAAAGTTTTAATACCCTTGTGATCAAATATTATAATCTTTCAATTCATCATTGATATCGCTATGTTTTTTTTCCCTATGTTTGAATTTGTACAATCACAATTCAAAAAATATTCATACAACTTATCATACTTTTGGCTTTTTATTCAATTTCGAAAAAATTCTAACAAGCTCTAAAAAAGCATTCAGTATTATTGCTAATGCAGACCAAATGAAAAAGCTAATTTTGGTCAAAGTTTTGATGGTTTCTTACTTATTTCGGGTATTGGTAATTGCAAAATATTAGAAAAATGTCAATGAGAATGCCAAAAATGTCTCATACAAATATACATTTCACCCAAATTTGGATGAAGTTTATTAATTATAATAAATGCAATGATAAAAGAGATAGATGGATGTAATAAATGAATTTACAAAGTAGATGGTTGCTTTGACATGATTGCTTTTGGGAGTAAACGTTGTGCCTACCAACCAAAAGAATTAAGAAATTACTAGCAAGTCCACTCAAAGTACAACGAGGTTCATGTCAACCATTCAATTTCAAGTGATCCAATCACAACTTCTATATTGTGCCTCTAGGTGCTCAACAAATAGTTGGTGGATTAATCATCATATATCTATTTAGAATATAAGACAAGATTCTATTATTAATGTCATCAAGTATAAGATATTCATCTCAAGTTAATACTGGAGATGGAGGTGTTTGAAGGAATGGGCATGATGAAAGTGATGCAAGTTGGCTAGCCACTTTTGGTTGGCTGGTTTGTGTCACTGTCGGCCAATTACTTTTGGTTGGTTGGTTTGTATCAAAGTCAGCCAGCTATTTTTGGTTGGCTAGTTTGTATCAAAGTTAGCTGGCTACTTTTGGTTGGTTGGTTTCCGTCAAAGCAATCAAATTGGAAAAGGAAAATAGACTAGTGGAAGCTATGATTATTAAGATGCCATGCAAGTTGATCGGTTACTTTGGGTTGGTTGGTTTCTGTCAAAGTAGTCAAACTGGGAAAGGAAAATAGATTAGTAGAAGTTGTGATTATTAGGACGCCATGTAAATTGGCTAGCTACTTTGGGTTGATTGGTTTCTGTCAAAGTAGTCAAACTGGAAAAGGAAAATAGACTAGTGGAAGCTATAATTATTAGGATGCCATGCAAGTCGACTAGCTATTTTTGGTTGACTAGTTTGTATCAAAGTCGGCCGGCTACTTTTGGTTAGTTAGTTTGTGTCAAAGTAATCAAACTGGAAAAGGAAAATAGACTACTAAAAGTTGTAATTATTAGGACATACAAGATTGAAGACTGCAAAAGCACCAACTAATATAGCATGTGAACTTGAGCAAATTGACCACAAAGGTTGTTTTCATTCATTTTGGTGTGCGTTGAATGCTTACATAGATTGCATTGGAATTGCTCTTCAAAATATGTAGGAAATCATATATATGGTACCATATTTGATTTTTAAAATACAATGTGTATACTAGAATATGATAAGACATATTGCATTGAATTGATAGTTCAACAACTATCATCTTTCATTTGGATGTTATATCATAATACAAACCTTCTAATGTTCAAATACAACATAAAACCATAAAAGTAGAATACCTAACCATTTTCAAACTTCCCACACATATGGGAGCTTTGTCATTTAAAGCAATTGCTTGAGTTATGGTCCAAGCATTGTGTATGTATATATTGCCATTATCACCTTGTACAATTTGCACTAGCTCTCAAGCACAAAGAAACAAAGTATTTCTTTCTCCATTGTTGCCCTTGCATATAGCATACTCATCAATAGATTCTTCATGAGACAACCTTTTAAAACCCAGTCCAAATTCTCCCAAATGGTGAAGAGCAAAGAGCTAGTTCCTTTGTCTTTGTCTTTCTCATCAAGTTTTTGAAACACTAGGTATGAAGAATGCCACTAAACGGCGAAGCTAGCATGCAGCCATGTGGGAAGACGACGATCAATGCAGCAAAGATTCCTTGAAGTCCGATGACGAGCTTGTGCTTACGAATGCCAACATGCATGAGGTCCATCTTCGATCCCGTTATGAACCAGACCTTGCTTCTCATTTCGGAGCTGCTAGTGCCGGACGTGAAGCTAGGCGCGCCATACTTAGTGCTGGGGTTGGGGGATTCTCGGCATCGCCATGCATGATGAGGCGCAACGTACCGAGAATCGAGTAGTGTCGGAGTGGTGACCATACCGAGTCCACGAAGTCCAGGCGGTGCTGTTTGCAGTGGAGCCGTGGCCATGGGAATCCACGATGACACTGTTGTTTCGAGAATTTCAAAGAAAACGGTCGGCATCGATCGGGAAAGCGATACCATTCATTTCGAGTGTTCATCCTCTGAGTTCACGGCTAGAATCGCGTTCGGGACGGGTTTATTGCGAGAACGGATTCTCCGTTTCTGTTCGAGGAGGAGATGAGATTCGGTGCAATGACTGTCTGACCAAAAGCTTTTTGCCGATGTCGGGATTTCAAAGCACTTGAGTTTATGGTAGACTTGGACTCCTCTACTAGCAAGGATGGCAAGGGCGTGCAGTGGAATAGGTGCATTTGCAAATGAATGCAGTTTTCCAGTCAATTAGAACTCGGATTCGAACCGGAAGTGGAAGCGTTCATGATGCTCTTTGGCCGCAGCAGATGCAAGTGACCACCATGGGGCTCAACTTCGATCGACATTCAGAAGCAACAGATACGTCCCGCCCAGTTCGAGAGGCATTCGACCTAACTATGATGTTAAATACAAAATTGCATTGTAGACTGATGATTGTTATTATAAGCTGATATATTGTTTGGCTAAGGTCGAGGATTTTGTCGTGGCCTACATCATTTCGGAAAGAATAATTTTTGTTCAAAAACATTCGTGAACATTCAATTGTTCAAATTTGAAGCCTGTTTTATAATGCGAGCAAATACGGATGCACAACAAGCTACAACGTGCTCAAGAGATCGAACTGACGTACGGTGGCTTCAATCCGACTAGCAAGAATTAAGTAATCAATTTTGCGTTACGATCAGAACCAGATAGGCGAAATTACTGAATTGAAGCTGTCATGATTCGAGGTTACGCACTCACACTTGGCAAACATCTGAATGAGCGCAGTCCATCTATCAACACTCACATCGAATGCACAGCCAAGCATGTCTTCCATACGAGTGAAGTTTTTGGGACCCATTGTTTTCATGGACTGGCGCGGGCTTTCAAGCAAAAATGTCAATGGAAATGAAACATGAAAAATGTCAACGAAAATGCAAAAAACATCTCACAGAAATATATATTTCAGCAAAATTTGGATGAAGTTTACTAATTATAATAAACGCAATGATGAAAGAGATAGATGGATGTGATAAATGAAGTTATAAAATGGATGATTGCTTTTGGGGATACATGTTGTGTCTATCAACCCCCAACAAGGAAATAACTAGCAAGTCTACTTCAAAGTACAACAAGGTTCAAGCCAACTTTAATTTCAAGTGATCCAATCACACCTTCTATATTGTGCCTCTAGGTGCTTGACAAATAGTTGGTGGACTAATCATCATACATCTATTTAGAATGTCAGATAAGATCCCATCATTAATGTCATCAAATATAAGATATTCATCTCAAGTTAGTTATGGAGATCAAGGTGTTTGAAGCAATGGACATGATGAAAGTGATGCAAGTTCACTAGCTACTTTTGGTTGGTTGGTTGGTGTCAGAGTAGTCAAACTGGGAAAAGAAAATAGACTATTGGAAGCCATGATTATTAGGACACCATGCAAATCAACCCACTACTTTGGGTTGGTTGATTTGTGTCAAAGTAGTCAAACTAAAAAAGGAAAATAAACTACTAGAAGCCTTGATTATTAGGACGTACAACACTAAGTAGCGCAAAAGCACCAAGTGATATGGCGTGTGAACTTGAGCAGATTGACCACAAAGGTTGTTTTCATTCATTTTGGTGTGTGTTGAATGCTTATAGAAATTGCATTGGAAATACTCTTAAAGGTATGAAGGAAATCATACATACAATATCATATTTGACTCATAGAATACAATGTATCATAATACAAACCTTCTAATGTTCAAATACAACATAAAACCATAATAGTAGAATACCTAACCATTTTCAAGCTTCCCATACATGTGGGAGATCCATGGTTTGAAGCAATTGCTTGAGTTATGGTCCAAGCATTGTGTGTATGTATATATTGCCATTATCACCTTCTACAATTTGCACTAGCACTAGCTCTCAAGCACAAAGAAACAAAGTATTTCTTTTACGATGTTGGAATCTCAGACCACTTGAGTTTATAGTAGACTTGTACTCCTCTACGTACAAGCAAGGATGTCAGATATACTGTATTACACACAAGGGCGTGCAGTGCGATAGGCGCATTTGCAATGCAGTTTCCCGGTCAATTAGAACTCCGATTCGCACCGGAAGTGGAAGTGTCCGTGATGCTCTTTGGCCGCAGCAGATACAAGTGGTCACCATGGGGCTCAACTTCGATCGACAGTCAGAAGCAACAGATACGTCCCGCCCAGTTTGAGAGGAATTGGACCTGACTACGATGTAGACTGATGAATGTCATTGTAAGCTCGTATATTGTTTGGGTAAGGTCGAAGATTTAGTCGTGACCATCATTTCGGAGAGATTAATTTTTGTTCAAGAACATTCGTGTACATTGATATTGTTCAAATTTGAAGCCTGTTTTATAATGCGACCAAATACGGATGCACAACAAGCTACAACGTGCTCAAGAGATCGAACTCACGTGCGGCGGCTTCAATCCGACTAGCTATCAAGAAGTAATCAATCATGCGTTACGATCAGAGCCAGATAGGCGAAATTCCTGAGTTGAAGCTATCATGATTCGAGGTGACGCACGCAAACATCTGAATGAGCGCAGTCCATCTATCAACACTCACATCGAATGCACAGCCAAGCAGGTCTTCCATACGAGTGAAGTTTTTCCGACCCATTATTTTCATGGACTGACGCGGGATTTAATTCAAGCAACCTCAGTCAGCGCAAGCTTTTGAGGAAGTGAGCAATCATAATGTCATTTCCTGGACAGCAATGACTGGCTTGTATAGAAAGAAACTAGTTTTGATGTTGAAGCATAATTATAAATTCAAACACCAGATTAGCTAATCACTTCTATCAGCATCCGATGTATATGCGTTGGGAAGTTTTTTGAACTTAAAAAACGGTGTTTAATTATTCCCCATACTCAACGCACTTACTTTGGTTATTAATTGCCACTATGAATACTAATGGGATTATTATTAGAGAATTTCTTGAAACTTCAATCAGTTTCTATCCTGTAGTTTCAAGATTCAATTGAGATTGTTTCTTCGTTTTCACGAATTCACAGTACAGTACAGTAACTGTCGCCATTTCTCTCCTCAATTCTTGATGCAAAGAGTGGTGCTACTTGTGATATTACTGGCAATGCAGGACTAATATTTTACAATGCAGGAATGAATCGAAGCATATGGTTTTAACTCTTATTCCAAATGCAATGAGAGAACTGTGCACCCAATGCAACCATTATGAATTTAGGAGTTGCGCATGGGATTGAGCAGATTTTGCTTGCACCAATGAGAACTCAAGAGCATGCAACATGTGTGACTAGGGGATTGTAAATTAGGACAAGAACCTTGAGTTTAGAGCTTAACCACCAATGAAGTGGTGGACCACAATGCATTTATTGTTGGAGACCGTAGATTAAATTTAGCTTGGAACTCCATACCAAGTCCAAATTACTTTAGGATGAATTCTACCATATACATAAGTTATGAATTTTCAAAGTATTGTCTATGGGACTACCAAAATCCAAAACTAAGCTCTCCATACTCATGTTTTATTTGTGTACATCTTGTGTAATCTATATCTAGATTTTCATAATCAATATCTAGTTTTTGGTCCAAGTGTAAAGCTTAGATGTTGCATTTGGGGGTAGTGTTGATTATGGGGGTATATACCTTTGTGAAAACTGTTTGTGGAAGAATGCACATACCTCCGAGTGAACCAATTCAAGTGTTCACAAATCGTTGTGTGTGCTATCATTGCTACACAATAACCAAGTTAATCTCTATAGTGTCTGGATGACATTGCAGCTTGGGGATGCTTTTCACTCTCACCACTTCAAAGATCATTTGTATGATTGCACCAATATTTTTTTTGAGCAAGACTTCCTCTTGGATTGGAAGAGCATCGTGTGACCCTCACTCAATGTAAGGAATCCTACCTGATTTTCTATAAACAATGTCTTGAAGTCCATTGTTGTTGCCAAAATCTAAAACCTCCTTGTGCCATGCCTTGATTTCTATGAAGGATTGTAACCTTGATCTAAATGTAATTTCAAAAAAAATTGCATCTTACCTTTTGCATCATAATGTTTGTTAAAAAATGGAAGATGCAAAATACATTGAAAGTACATACAACATACTAACATCATGCAGCCTAGGAGCATGTTAGATACACATCTAATATACATTGATGAAAGTGATATATGGATGTGATAAATGAAGTTTCAAAATGGATGATTGCTTTGACATGATTGCTTTTGAAGGTACATGTTGTGCCTACCAACCCCCCCAAAAAGGAAATCACTAGCAAGTCCACTTCGAAGTACAACAAGGTTCATTCCAACCATTTAAATTCAAGTGATCCAATTACATCCTCTATATTGTGCCTCTAGGTGTTTGACAATTAGTAGGTGGATTAATTAGCATATATCTATTCATAATGTAAAACAAGATCCCATCATTAATGTCATCAAGTATAAGATATTCATCTCAAGCTAGTCATGGAGATTGATGTATTTGAAGGAGTGGGCACAATGACAGTGATGCAAGCCAGCCGACTACTTTTGGTTGGTTGGTTGGTGTCAAAGTAGTCAAACTGGAAAAGGAAAATAGCCTACTAGAAGCTATAATTATAAGGATGTACAAGATTGAATAGCAAAGTAAGTACCAATTGATATGGCTAGTGAACTTGAGTACATTGACTACGAAGTTTGTTTCTCATTCATTTTGGTGTGTGTTGAATGCTTAAATAGATTGCATTGGAAATGCTCTGAAAGGTATATAGGAAATCGTACATTTAGTATCATATGTGACTCATAGAATATAATGTTTGTACTAGAATATGATAAGACATATTGCATTAGATTGAAAATTCAACGAATTATCATTTTTCATGTGGATGTTGTATCATAATCCAAACACCCTAATGCTCAAATAAACCACCATCAAAATAGAATACCTGACCATGAACTTCTCAAACATGTAGGAGGTGCATCATTTGAAGCAATTGGTTGAGTTATAGTCCAAGCACTATGTATTGCCCTTATCACCTTGTACAATTTGCACTAGCTCACAAGCACAAAGAAACAAAGTATTTCATCAATACATTCTTCATTAGAACAACCTTTTAAAATCTTGTCCAAATTCTCCCAAATGGTAAAGAGCAAAGAGCAACAGTAGTTCCTTTGTCTTTCTCATCAAGGTTTTGAAACACTAGGTATCAAGAATCGTGGCACTAAACGGCGAAGCTAGCTTGCAGCCATGTCGGAAAACGACGATCAATGCAGCAAAGATTCCTCAGTGAAGTCCGATGACGAGCTTGTGCTTACGAATGCTAACATGCGTGATGTCCATCTTGCGACAATGTTGTGAACCAGATCTTACTTCTTATTTCGGAGCTGCTGGTGCCGGACGTGAAGCTAGGCGCGCCATACTTAGTGCTGGGGTTGGGGGATTCTCGGCATCGCCATGCTTGATGAGGCGCAACGTACCGAGAATCGAGTAGTGTCCGAGTGGTGACCATAACGAGTGCACCATGTCCAGGCAGTGCTGTTTGCAGTGGAGCGGTGACTATGGGAATCCACGCTGACACTGTTGTTTCGAGAATTTCAAAGAAAACGTACGGAATCAGGAAAGCGACACCTTTCATTTCGGGTGTTCATCCTGCGAGATCACGGTTTGAATCGCGTTCGGGACAGGGTTTATTCACTTTATTGCGAGGACGGATTCTCCATTTTGTTCGGGAAGGAGATGAGGTTCGGTGGAATGACTGTGTGACTAAAAGCTTTATCCCGATGTCGGAATCTCAGGCCACTTGAGTTTATAGTAGACTTGTACTCCTCTATTAGCAAGGATGTCAAATAAGTTACAAACAAGGGCATGCAGTGGAATATGAATAGGTGCATTTGCAATGCAGTTTCCCAGTCAATTAGAACTCGGATTCGAACCGGAAGTGGAAGTGTCCGTGATGCTCTTTGGCCGCAGCAGATGCAAGTGACCACCATGGGGCTCAACTTGGATCGACAGTCAGAAGCAACAGATGCGTCCCGCCCAGTTTGAGAGGCATTCGACCTGACTACGATGTTAATTACAAAAATTGCATTGTAGACTGATCAATGTTATTGAAAGCTGATATATTGTTTGGATAAGATCGAAGATTTAGTCGCGACCTGCATCGATCATTCTGGAGAGATTATTTTTTGTTCAAGAACATTCGTGAACATTCAATTGTTCAAATCTAAAGCCTGACATGTCTGTTTTATAGTGCGACCAAATATGGATGCACAGCAAGCTACAACGTGCTCAAGTGATCGAACTGACGTAAGGCGGCTTCAATCCGACTAGCTATCAAGAAGTAATCAATCATGCGTTACGATCAGAGCCAGATAGGCGAAATTCCTGAGTTGAAGCCATCATGATTCGAGGTTACGCACTCACACTTGGCAAACATCTGAATGAGCGCAGTCCATCTAACAACACTCACATCGCATGCACAGCCAAGCATGTCTTCCATACGAGTGAAGCTTTTTGGGCCCATTAATTTCATGGACTGACGCGGGATTTAATTCAAGCAACCTCAGTCAACGCAAGCTTTTGAGAAAGTGAGCAATCATAATGTCATTTCCTGGACAGCAATGACTGGCTCGTGTTGAAAGAAACGAGTTTTTGTGGCCACTATGAGTACTAGTGGGATTATTATTAGAGAATTTCTTGAAACTTCAATCAGTTTCTATCCTGTAGTACCAATTCAGGGGTTTTTTTGACATTTTCACGAATTCACAATACACTACAGTAACTGTCGCCAATTCTCTCCTCAATTATTGATGCGAAGAGTGGTGGCTACTTGTGATAGTACTGGCAATGCAGGACTAATATTTTACAATGCAGGAATGAATAGAAGCATATGGTTTTAACTCTTATTCCATATGCAATGAGAGAACTGTGCACCCAATGCAACTATTAACATGAATTTAGGAGTTGCGCTTGGGATTGAGCAGATTGAGTGAAATATCAAGGCCTGTATGTAGAAGGTTACATTCCTGATCTTAGTCTTTCAAAATCTTGATGAGAATGGCAAGGAACTAGGTTAGTTCTTTGCTTCGTAAGGCATGTGCACCTATAATCATCATGAATTACAACTAAGCATAGTTATTATTGATACACATATTGGTTTATTATTTTTAAAAACCTATTAACAAATGAAAAAAGGATTCTAATGCAATTTAGCATGCATTATTTGGACATTGTATGAATAAGTTATGAATTTTTTTTTAAATTTTGCCTCTGAAAGTACCATAATTCAATATTAAGCTCTCTTAGATTCTCATATTTTGATTGTGTACATTTTGTGTAATCAATATCTAGCTTTTTGTAATGTTTTTTTGGATCCAAATTTAGATGTTACATTTGGGACAATGTCAATTATAATCTAGATTCTAGTTAAAAAATTTGGGTCCCAATGTAGATGCTGTCTTTGGGTTAGTGTTGAATATGGGTGTACATGCCTTCATGAGAACTGTTTATGGAAGAGTACACATAAGCGTACCTCCAAGTGAACCGATGAAAGAGTTCCAAAACCATTGTGTGCTCTCATTGCTACTCTAACCAAGCTTATCTCTAAAGTGTATGGATGCTTGGGGATGCTCTTCACTCTCACCACTTCAAAGAGGGTTTGTATGATTGTGCTCTTGAAGAGACTATACAAGGACTAGTCTGCCTTTGTCACAGAGTTCTATGGATAGAAATATTTTTAAATCATTTTTCAGAGAAAGAAAAATAGATGTGGAATTGAATACAAGTGGTTTTGTGTTTTTCAAGTATTTTTGAAGTACTTATAAATTCCCAAAGATTGGAACAAAGACACCTATTTGTGGTTTTAGACCAAACTACCATATTTCTTTGGAGCAATAGCTTACCTCCTCTTGGATTGGAAGAGCATCATGCAACCCTCACTCAATGCAAAAGAAGCCTACTTGATTTTCTATGAACCAATAGGGATAGTCACACCTTCTCCATTCTAGGTCCAAATAATAGAGAAGTTTCGCGTGGCTGTTTCCAATTGGGCGCCTGCGTCTTTCGGAGCAACCATTTCCTGTTAATCTGCCAGTCTTGTTCTTCACCTCCGACCCTAAAGAATTCGGCGTTTGGAAGTTTTCCTGGTTATTTTTTCATCTTCCAACTTCGAAAATTCACCCTCCCGCGCAGATTTTATCGTCATTTCTTACTGCCCCATCATTGTGGCTCCTCAAGCGACCATCGCGTGGCTCAAGCATGTAACTCATTCTCTGGTTTTTTGTTCTCGATCCTTTGCACATCAAAAACAGGTGTCACACCTTCATGCGCAACACCAGCCCATTGGCTCCGTCTTTCTCTCACCAACTTCGCATTCCTAAAGAATTTTTGGTCTTCTGAGAAGGTGTGACTACCTCTAATGTCTTGAAGTCCATTGCTGTTGAAAAAATCTAAAATCTCCTTGTACCATGCCTTGATCCGTATGAAGGTTGTGACCTCGTGAAAACCTAAAAAAATAGGCTCACCTAAATGTATGGCACACTAGTAACCAGTGTCAATTGCTCCATTCAATGCAGATGTGTATTTGACATGCTCCTTCTGGTAAGCAGTAATCTACATTTCTATATTTCAACTATTGGAAGTTCATCAATGAACATATTGTTGAACATTCAAAAAGGCAAAAAATTCTTTTACTTACAAATCAAAAAACAAAGATGCAAAGTATTTTGAAAGTAAATACAATATACTAACATCATGCAGTCTAGGAACATTTCAAATACACATCTAATATACATTGAAGGAGAAGTTGACACTAGTACAAATTGTCTCCTTCACCTACTATCTTATTTCACTAAAGAAGGCATTCATTTCTAACTAACATCCCACCAACAATCAATAGGGGGCAATATTTCCAACCAAGGTTGGAAGAGATTTCCAAACAAAGCTTGGAATGTGCTTTTTTCTTCTTTTCAAGGTTTGGACTATTAAGTTCATGACACATATCCGAAAGTAATGAGCAAGAAAGTAAGAAGCAATAGACAAGAAAGTAGTTCTTAATGATGGGATTCAAAAGAATCTAGACATATGCATCAAAAGCACTTTTTGCCTCCCAAAATTCATAGTAATTTCAGTTCAAGCAATAAAATTATCAAAAACTTTGCAATCCTCGTCATTTCTATCACTGGAACTCTAAAATATTTGCTTTGCCTTGCACTACTCCAGATCATATCCAGAATTGCTTATTTGATCAGTTACAGGCGCCTTCACCTTATTACAATAGCTGTTTCAACTCAATGCGTTACATTTGGATTCCGGAGAAAAACATCAATGCCAACGGCCTAATTCATCATGGCTTGTTGACCTGCATGGAAGGAAGCGATTTGGATAAAGCAAGTCGAATTCATTACGAGGGGCCATGCCACAGCAATTGGAGACGAGATTCGAAATCTCCATTTCCGAATTTGGAATCAAATAATCAGAATTGCACATCTAAAATCGCAAAACTTCTCACAAACCCTATTCTATACCCATCTCCCATCACAATGGCCAGGGTTTGGAATTCACAAGCAGCCAGACGGAAGGAAATGGATCACCGAGCAAACCTAAATGCAGCAATGGATCGAAGAGATTTCACCTGTTCCTGATCATAAAATGGTAGCAATGGAAGCTGCTGCAAGAAGCCACCTTTTTTTTTGCGGGGGGGGAGAGACATATATGAATTACAAAAAAATAGGGCACACCCACGGAAAGGGGTGGGCCACGAAGGCAGGCAACCTCAACGACCAACTAATCCCACTCAGCTATGTACTCAATTGAATCCTGGTAGATACAAAATAAAAAACCTAAACCCTGGATGACCTAATAGTGAACCTCAAGCAAATTGTCTCAGTCGCACGCAATGCAGCAAATTGTAGCAAATTGCAGCAAATTCCAATGCAATGCGCTTACTCGATTTTCGACAATCTATTTACCGTTTCCGTGGCTGCAGGCGATGGCTGCTCCGCTGTCGTCGTGGAATGCGAACTCGATTGCGAGCTGGAGCTTGTGTTGTTGTTGGTGGTGGTGGTGGTGGTGGTTTTCTCATGCTCTCGTGACGTGACTGGGCTTCGCAGCGCCGGGCTTCGTGTATGTGGACTTCGCGTTGCAGGGCTTGCAGTGGAACTTGTCCCGTTAGGATTTGTCGTGCCATTCGCAGTTGCGCCTTTCTGCCCTTCAATGGGTAGGTTCTTCGCCGGCGGACCTTCGATAGCAAGCTTCGGCTCCGGTGCCGGCAACGCGAGCTTGGGCGGTGATGCTGGCGCCGCGAGGACGTAATTGACGCGCGGCTTCACTGGCGGGAGCGCCGGCAACGGCACCTCTTGAATGAACCACTGTCGTATGAAGCTCATGGGCGGTCTCGCTTCGGGATCCGGGTGACAACAGAAGAGCCCCATCTGGAGGAGAGTCGTCATTCTCTCGGGGTCATGCGCGCCGGAAAGCTTGGGATCCGCCATGGACAGAAGGGCACGCTGCTCGTGCGCTCGCCACACCTGGTCCACCAAGTTCGCGCTCGGATTCTCCGACTGCGACTTGTCGAGCGCTTTGCGTCCCGTCGCGACTTCCAGCGCCAGCACGCCGAAGGAAAATACATCCGACTTCGTGGAGGCTTTGCCCACTTGCGAAAGCTCGGGAGCGAGGTAGCCGCGCGTGCCGGCGATGATGGTCGTCTGGACGTTATCAGTTGTGTGGTGAATCAGGCGCGCGAGGCCAAAATCCGCGAGATGTGGGTTGAAATTCTCGTCAAGGAGGACGTTACTCGGCTTCACGTCACGGTGGAGCACACATTGCTGGCATTCCTCATGGAGATAGGATAATGCGCAGGCGACGCCACGGAGCACCGCGTGACGCATGTCCCACCCGGGATTCTTTTCAGTCGCATTGCTGCCCTCCAGAAGCTTGTCGAGGCTGCCATTCGGCATGTAGTCGTAGACGAGAAGCAGGTTTCCCTTCTCGTGGCACCACCCTTGGAGCTGCACCAGGTTGCGGTGACGGATGCGGCTGATGATGCTGACCTCGGCTAGAAACTCGCGCTCGCCTTGATTCGAGTCGTGCGCGATCTGCTTCACGGCGACAATTGATCCATCCGAGAGCGTCCCCTTGAAGACGCTCCCGAAGGCGCCCCGTCCAAGTAACTCATCGGCTGAGAATTGCTTCGTCGCCATCAAAAGCTCCTTGTAGGTGAAGATTCGGGGGCCGTAGAACGTCGTGTCCTGGACGGGCTTCTGCGCGGCGGCTCTTCGCTTCGACTTTGACTTCGACCCCGCGACGGGCTTCTTTTGCGAAGTCGTCGACACCGAGGCGCCCTCCTTCCCCGTCTCTTTTCCCGACTTCCCGAGGCAACATTTCGCCCCACAACACAAATACCGCAACGCCGAAGTCATTCAATCCACAACCCCAAATCACGAAATTCCACGCGCAAATCAAAAACCCACGTCGGCAGCAGTCGAGCGCGGCTCACCCCACCAACTCCCCGCCTGGCTACATACATTCCACCCCTACATCAATCCCCTCCTGCGCCCCACATTCGAATCCATCAAACCCTCATCTCAAGGGTTTAAGCCACCCAACCCCCTCCACCACCTCGAGATCTGCAAACAAACCCACCTCCAACTCCAACTCCAATCCAACCTCCAATCCACACCCAAAACGCAACGCAACCCAACTCCAATCCCAATCCCAATCCAAAATCCAAACCCAGCTCCAATCCAAATCCAAAAATCCAAATCTTGGGTGCGTCGTGTGTCCCGAAGTGAGATCTAGTCCACGCTTGGACGCCGATCTAAGTGAGCTCACTTAGTTGTGGGCGTGTGAGTTGCGATGGCGAGATTGCAGCAACCAAGCTGCGTTAAGTTCAGGTCCAGTCAGGTATAACCGCGTTGCCGCGCTCATTCCACCCCGGCACAGCTCAGCTACCTGAACAGGACGCAGCTCCAGCTGCAATCAGACGAGCAGTGGGTTGTGATGTCGCCCACGGCTACATATGCTTCGGTGGCGCTGCCAGGAAGCCAATTGCTAATCGCGGCGGGGCTTTCTCCGCCATTTCAGGCGCCCCCGCTTGGGATTGCATCTGGACGACGGGAGCTTCCTCGCCGTTCAAGGACGACGGGCGCTCGTCGCGAGCTGCGACAGTGCGACGGGCCGGGGCGACGTAAATAGCAAGTTTGCTTTGCAATCGCTGTCGCTTGTCTGTGAGGTTCGTTTCGGTTCCCTTTTGGTGCTTCGCATTGAATGTTGTAGCCCCAGCGATCGATATGATGTCGCACTCATGGCCGGGCAGCATTTCTGCAAGCGTGGGATCCGTCCCCACTCCAGAATTTCCACCTTTGGGTGAAACGCAGGGGGGCCGGCTTTGAGCGAACTTCCCGGCATGCTCAGGCCTGACCGGTGTGAACCGACCCCCTCGCTCCTCCCCCAAAGTCATTCCAAGGGTGCATGTAAAATAAAAGACTCCCTATTTTGTTCTTCATTAATTTATCTTCTATTAGGATGACGACCTATTTTCAACAGCCTATGTGTGGTATGGGGAAGGTTGAGGGAAGAAAAATTCAGCCTATCTATAGTATAGGGAAGGTTGAGGGGAAAAGAATTCATGTAGACAAATAGATATAAGAAGGGTTCATAATTTTTGACATTTTTTCCTTTAAAAACAAAATTATTATGAATTTTTTTTGTAACGACTATTTGTCCCATTCTCAATTTGTAGGCAAACCAATTTCCAACCATAGGTTGCTTACAAAATCAACATAGGTGACATTGTGGCTTTCAACATACTTGGTGTGATTGTTTCATGCTTTTGATGTATACCTCTTGAACATTTCTACTGCTCTTGTTGGCCATGATATAAATGAGCTGGCACCTATAATAAAATTAATTAGAAATGAAGGAGTCTAAGCTATGAAAATGGGTTGATGATTAGAAATGGGTCGATTCTTTAATACCTCTCCTAGCTAATATAGGGCCTTTGATTGCAAATATGAAAATTTGCAAAATTTATCATGTGCAACAAATTAAAAAAATTGTAATGTTTTCCCTTGGAGACAAGTAAAGGGATCAATTAACACCAACCTTTAAGTCCTATGTTTACTAAATAAACTTATTGTAAATCCAATTATCTAAAGGTGAGGGAGGTAAAATGTTTTGAAGGTTGTGATTGGTTGAAATTAAAAAGTCCTTAGAAATGGGTCAATGCCATGAAATGAGAGGTGACATGTCTCCAAGAAGGTTCAATGATATAGAGTACACTTTTTCCATTTGTAGCAAAAAACCTATGAGACTCTTAGAAGAGAGAGATAGTTCCACCCCTCTAATTGGGTTGGTGAAAATTAGGAGCTTGTTAATATTGTATTCCTTGTGGAGTTTTAGAAGACCTAATATAAATAACTCCAGTACTACATACTTGTGTTAGAAGAGAGACTCTATGAACTTCCGTGAATTATAATGAGACTCACCTATTTGAAGTGGGTTTTGAATAAAATTCTAAAGATCCTTACTAAAAAATGCTATTATTTTGTTTTGTTTTAATTTTGTTATTTCATGCCCTCTTGATGGTTTACACCAATCCAAAGGTTATAATCTCTAGAAGTAAACTTTACAATGGCAAATGAAGGGACTTGGAAATAGGAAGACTTCTCAATTTTTTGGCCCTTTCATTTCTACTATAAAATTGGGCCTTGTTGTGTTGGGATTAGTGATGAGTTTTTTAGAGCTAGACTTGAGTTTGTCTGGTTCTATATATGATGCTTGTAGAACATCACCAAATAAGCCATACTCAATGTTTGGGGGGATGAAATGTACACAATAATGCTTGATCCTACCAAAATATTCTCTTGGACATGACAAAATTTGCAATTGGATCAGGAACAACAACTCTACCAAAACTATTTTTTTTCCACAAATAATTCATTGAATTAATAATGATGGAGATTGGGGCTACATTTATTAGGTTGAATTAGTGGCCACAATTAATGTCTTGGATGATGATGATGATGATAGAGTGATTTCTAACTACAATACAAACTTCCATCTTTCTAGAGTAAATTCATCACATGAAGTGACTTTTTGAAGCCTTCATGTTGTAGCCATGTTCAAAAATATTGTGACTACTTTTTGCGAATAAGATGACTATTGACAATGGATACATTGTTTCTTGGTTTGGAGGTAGTCTACAGACTCTTGCAAGCCAATTAGGTATCACACTTCAAAAACTCATAACAAATTCATACTTTCTCTGAAAAAAATTCCATTTGCTCTCCCCTTTTCTCACGTTTGCCACTTTATGTAGGAAAAAAATTTAAAATTTTCACCAAGGCCAACAGGGCCAACTAGTCATTCTACCTAGTTTGGTTTTGGCTTTTGTCATTTTATTTATTTTTAAACAAATGGACAATTTCCATTGATAAGGGAAACAATACATCAAACCAAGGGACAAAGTCCGAGGTGATTATTTTTTCATTTTATTTTTTCATTTACGAGTGCATAATTTTGCTTTTAACTTTTTTCTAATGTTTTTTTGTCATTTCAAATTTGCCGGATCCTGCTGGCATTTGGTGTCTGCCTTGGGCTTTGGAAACTCCGCCCTGTAGATGATGAGCTGGGGAATGGACTAAAGAAGTTATAACTTACCGGCTGGATGTGGCATTCTGGAGGAGAGAAGTACCGTATGAGTGAAGGACCCGGGAATGGAAAGAGGTTCCAATGGGGGGCGTTGGGAGCAACAACCAATGCAAAGGTCCTTGTACTAGGAATGGTACAAGGTCGTGTGTTCCAAAAGCGCCCCTATTCTAAGTGCGATTTGTATCTAGGAATGAGTGACATGTTGCTTGAAATACCTACCATTGTCAATGACGAGTTAGGTAGGTCTAAATTGTTGCTTTGAGAGTAAACGACTTTGGGATCGTTGTGGGGAACTATAGCAGCCGCCCCATTTTTGATTGCCCCCCCTTGTTTTGGCAATGTAGGCTATTGTCTTTCTTTGCAAGAAGAGTTGAATAGTGATCAATTATGGCGTAGTTGCCGATACAGTTGTGGTGCATTATGATTGGCTAGGAGACTTTCAATGTTGCCACCAACCCTTGGTGGACTTTGCAACCCAACTTGGGTTGGAAATAGAAAGGTCTATGTGGCTAATATGGGTTGAAGAAAATTAATCTTCAACCAAAAAAAATTCACGGTATTTTTGTTTTGAGAAATAAAATTCTGGAAAATTTTGGAATCCTTCCAACTACTATTTCTATATATGGAAAAATTCTTGCACTTAAGAAACCTATTCTCCAAATACATGTAATTGCTTTAAGTAGTTGGAAATGGGTTGGCTACCTTAAGTTATAGTAGGAGCATCTACACCAAGAAAGCTCATTTATCACCAAATTAAATTAACCCCTAAATATACAAGTGACTATTATGTGGTTGGAGCCCCTCTTTTTCAAGTATCTACTTCTTAAATTTTGAATTTTTATCCAATAAAAATGACTTTGAGGAAAGAGACTACATTGTGAATCCAATGGTGGTAGCTTCATCAAATTCCAAATCAAAATATGCCTTGTGGAATTTTTTTAAAGTTGAGTAGTGTAATGTAGTTTATGGCTCATGTTTTTTGCTTTCAAATTTGGAAATGGACAAAAAAGTTAGCCAACCAATGTGATTGTTGCCCACCTCAAAGAGGGTAGATCCAAAGAGCTTAAGGAAAAGATAAGTATGCCCATTTTTGTTTTTCAAGATTACAAACATTATTCTCATTTTAGTGTCATCATGCATTGTTAACTCCACCCAAAATTGCAAAATGATTAAAATATTGTAAAATTTTAGATGACCATTCTCAATTGTCTTGTCTTTCATTGAGCACAATTATCACAATGATATACTCCTTCAAAGTGCCGATTGCCTTGTTTTTCCATGGACTCAAATGTAAACTTCAAATTTAAATATCTATTAAATTGTACGATTGAATAATCTACAATTTGTGAGGTTCTCACCCTCAATGTGAACTACAAGATCATATGGTTACATTCTATCCAATCTCAAGAAAAAATGAAGAAAAAATCATCTAAGTTCTTGGTAGTTTGGATCCATTTTGAAAGTACACCCCTCTTGGATCATTAGGCGTTAAGGGTCAAATTATACCTCCTTGTTTTTTTTGCATTTAGGAAAATACAATTAGAGATGGTTGCAAAAGAAAAATAATAATTTTCAAAGTAACAAGAAAAAGATATAAATTATGAAAGTAAAATTGTAGTAAGTTTCTAATCCCTAAAGGACTAGGTGATCAAATTTTGAACAATGAATGAATGTAAACACACTCCAAACATGAAAAAAAAATGCATTTTTCATCCATCAAATTTTTAGAGGATTTTTGAATTAATTTGTTTACATCTGTACGAAGTAGACATTTTGAAGATTTTGCTTTACAGCTATTCTACATTTCAAATGGTAGTAGTTGGTGTAGCCTCAAAAAGTAATTTCTTTTAGTTCAAAAAAGTGACCTTTTCAAAACCAACTTGAATGAAAAATAAAAATAAAAATAAAAATCTTCAACAATCACTATGAAGAGAGCTTAACATTTTGAACTCAGAGGAAAAAAATTCAGTAAAAATCACAAATATTCAAACTACAATGTAAGACTTTGTGCATAGTATTCTATGTTGTACCATCCATACCTTGAGTTAAGTTGTTTGTTTTGCTTTGTTTAATACAATGAGATCTCCTGGATCTTGTGTCCTTTAGTTGCATTCTTGGTACCATTGAAAAGCCCGCAACAAGGAGGAATGCACATGCTTTGTTTTGTGGTGTTCCCCCTCATGAAAGAAAAAATATTGAATTTAAAAAAAAGTTATGAATTTGAAAAATCATTAGAAAATTACTTTTACCTTTCTTTTGAGTTTTGACGGCCGGCACATGGCACGCTAGATTCGGAAGTAATGTTGTAGCTGGAGCAACTATAAAACTAACTACAGTAAGTACCTGTCAAAAAAGTATTGACTGAGATAGTGTACTGTACAGGAAGCACCTGAGCCCTGTAAATTAGACCTGCATCACATTCTGGTGGGCCGGGGGATCACTCATGTCCCAACTTCCAAGCAGCCCTTCTTTTTTGCACCACTCATGGGGACAGATTGCACCATTTCAAAATAATTTTCTACTTTTTGACCCCAAGAAAGTAATCTTTTTTTGCCAAGTAATTATTGTTTCTATTTAAAATGTGGATGAATTTGTCAAATTTGGATGAAAAGTGCATGAATATGATTGAAAAGTGCATGAATATGATTGAAAAGTGCTTTTGGGTCTAGAAGATGGATGAATGTAGAAATACAATGCTTCACCAAATTTTAAGTGATTACCATCCTGGTACTTTCTCAAAAAGTTAAAAAAAGGGTTGCTTTCAAGGCATGAGAGCATCGCAAACGTTTCTTAGTATAAGAACAACCCAATGTGGTCGAATGACCCCGTAGTGGACACCTAGGTAATGATCCCATTATGGGGAGTTTCAATTTGTGAGATTTGGGCTACAATCAATGTCTTACATGACAATAACAATGTGAATACCAATAGTGACTTCATTAAGAACTTCTAACTTGTGAATGCATATTCATTGTAAGAATTGATTTTTTAGGTCTTTTGTGTTAGATAACATTGTGACTACTTTAAATGAGTAAGATGAGCATTATAGGTTTAGATTTTATTGGTTTTGGGGTAGTCGAGAGTCTCTTAGGGGCCATGATGTGTTGAACACTTCGAAAATTTGCAGCAAATATATACTTTGTTAGAAAAATGTAATTTCAATTGCTCTCTCTAATTCTCACACTTGTCTTTATGTGGGAAAAAATTGAAAAATCCAGCAATGACATGAGGCCAAACTCCTAATTCTAACCGCAATGGTCTGTTTTACCTTACATGGCTGGCCCAGACATAGGCACGGCCAAGAGCATTCCTCTCCCCCACTGCAATTGTTTCAAAGGGAAGAAAAGAGCGGGGCTAACCAAATACCAGATGGAAAGCAATCCTTTTTTTATATAAGAGAAACCATGAAGATGGCAATCCTTTAAAATTTGATGAAGCATTGTATTTCTACATTCATTGATCATTTAGACCAAAAAATACTTTCTAATTGTTATCATATACTTTTTAATCCAAATTTGGTGACTTCATTCACATTTTTAATAGAAACGAAAAATTCATAACAAGAAAAATTACTTTTATTCAACAAAAAAAAGACATTTATTTTGAAGTGGTGCAAATCTAACCCCATGGTGCCAAAAAAAAGGGCTAGTCAGAAGTGAGGCGAGACCAACAGACAAAGTGATGCCCCAAGCCCCAAGAGCCCATTTCCTGAGCCCTATTTGATGGGAATGGGTGGCGACAATGTGTTTTTTTTCTGGTGATTTGGTGCAAAAATTACACCAAATTTTTTGACTTGGCACTCACCAAATTGTGGATGAAAATAGAATTATGGATATGTGATATGTGCTAATGTCATATTTTCTATTCATTATGTGGATGAATGTTGAAATTTGGAGCACCACTATTACATTTAATATTGCCACTATGGCACTTCATAGAAAATATAAATAAATAAAAACTGGGTGGCGATGCTAGGAGCCATGGGCATTCTGTTCCAAGTACATCAATTAGTGTTACCATTTTATAGACTTGTAGATCCTATATGATACCCATCTCCTCTCCTCTACTGTTCTCACTTTACAGGCAACCCACTTGCTGGCAAACAACCTGGGTCTCGAAAATGCCACCTCAGTTTCCAAAATAAAATAAAAGCAAATGCCACCTACAAGAATGAGTCAAACAGACAATTCAAGGCTTGAATTGGTGGTAATTTTGGTCACCGGACACAGGAATATCCACCTGTGATATGCAAAGGGCTCATTCATACTTTTAAATTAATTGGCCAACCGTGGGTTTACTGTACTGTAGAATTTGTGGGGCAAATTATTTATTCAAATGGCATCCTGTAATATTCTTAGTTGCTATGAGAAAATATTCTTTCAAATGGTTCAGTCAAGCCTTGAAAAGCAGTCATAAGAGCACTTGGATTAGTACTGTACATATTGTACAGTAAGGTCTGTTTCATTTACGAATGGCCTCTCTCAATCATTCAAACTCTTTTATGTATGTGGGGTATAAGGTAGAACTACCCATTATCATACAGATTTTGCTATCTAGGTACTTTGGAGAAGCTATTTATGAGCTCTCATGTTTTTCAGAGATGGAATTGTTTGAGAGAAGTCAATTGCAAAAAAAATAAAGACATTCTGACAAGAATTGAATTTTTTGTGATTTTTCAAAGCTGGAATGTAAAACTGTGAGTAGACCCTTGGTAAAGCATGATTAGACCATTGCTGAAGAGTGGGCTGATGTGTCTGCTCCCCAGTGCATTGCCATCATGATCATGGATGAGTAAGATTGTTGGTAATAAGATGGGCCGGTGATGGAAATGGGAGGAACCTGTAGGTGGGGGAATTGGGTAAATGGTGGTAATGGGTAGTTATACCTTAATTGGTATATTTTGGTAAATATAATTATTATGTCATCTTTATGCAATCCCACTCAATCCTATCAAATTTTGGTTTTGGAAAAGCAAAATTCTATTTCTAGTGAATTTTTAAAGCTAATTTTCATGGTTTTATATGATATTTTGTTGCAAGCAATTGGTGGTGAATTTTTTATGTTTGAATGTGGATATATGTAGGGAACATCCATATGCATGTCATTCCCTAGGCAAGCATCTCCAAAAAAAATTTAGAATTTATTCTATAGAGATTTCAATGTTGGATGACAATGCCCAAATGTGGTAAAAATTGATATCTCTTTATTGTAATTGGATTTTTCTATTTGCCCCTTCATGTGGTAACTAATTAAGGACATTTAAGTATGATGGTACAATTATGTTGCCAAAATCTAGTTAAAATATAGAGACATCTATTTCACAAAGTTTAATCATATAATGCCTCATATTGAACTCTTACTAGGAGCTTGTATTTTTGTTACCATCTCAAATAACAAGGCATGTTGAAACAAGTGATTGGTTGCATTTATAGTGTTCATTACTTTCTCAAGGTGAAAAGATTATTGTTTCAATGGTACTTTGTTCCAATATTGAATCAATATCAAACCAATATTGATCAAAGTGAACTTGTCAAAGTACCATTTTTGTATTGATCCAATATATAATTTATTGGTATTGCTTTAATGTTGCTTTTAAATATCATTGGTTCAATACAACTTCAACATTGAAACAATGACTCATTATAAAAACTCTCAAATTGATACGATTGACATTGGTTCAACACTAATTTCAATGTTCATACAAGATTCATACAAGATTCTTGGTTGATTCAAGATGCACGTGATGTATCTCAAACACCTAGAACAACTATGAGTGACATCCGAATGGGGAGAGGATTTGATGTTGTTACTTTATCCAAAAAGGTGCAACATCTTTTTCATCATCAACCAGAGGTTCCAAACTACTTGTCACATGCTCTTCAAAGCTTTGAGTTGGAGAGAGGTATTCAATTGCCTCAGGTGAGTACAACTTAGCACATATGATGAATTTTCAAATCATCTATATATAAATTGTATGAACTTAATTAAACTTAAATTGTATTTGACTTGAACTTCTTTTAAATTGTAGGTGCCTCAGGTGAGTACAACTTTGCACATATGACTAATATTCAAATCATCTAGAGTAACCTTGCCATTTACCGCACAGACAAATTTCAATTTTGTCTCTAAATTAAAATAATGACTTGACTAATGTAAAATTTGGCATGATATTGCATTGTCAAGAGAAGATTCAAGAACAAAAATCAAAACGCAAAAAAGATTTTTAGAATTTTTTTTGCTGTAGTGCAAAGGCAATGAGTTTCAAATTTGATAAAAGAACTCTGGTGGCCAAACACCGGACACTATGCAGTCTTTGCATGTGACACGTTCTAATCCATTCCCCTAATTCCAATGAATTTGTTCCCTAAGTTCCCAAAGTTCTCGCGTGTCCGGTACTTGTACGGATTTTGGAAAGGCTGTCGTTCGGTATTTGGGTTTGTCCGCTCAATGGCAGGCCTACTCTATATATGAATTGTATGAACTTAATTAAACTTAAATTGTATTTGATTTAAACTTCTTTTTACTTGTAGGTGTTTGGAGTTTCAAAGACACTAACAATCCGAGGAGGCTTGGGAGGATGCTATGGCGAGTCACCTCAATATGTACGAGCTTCAGATTCATTCCATGGATGCCCATGGTACAGTAGTGTTGCACTTAAGATGGAAAGTTCAAGTGAGCCAGAAATTACTTGGTATGGTGAGGTGCATCTTCTTATACATTTATCAATTTTAGATTTTGCACTTGTAAAGTGTTATTGTGAATTTGATGAGGATGATTTGGGAAGAATATTGAAGTGTGTAGAGTTATCATGGTCTATTCCACATTATTATACAAGGGCCCAAGTGAAAAGAGCAAAACGACCTGAGTACATAGTAGTAGAAACATCAAAAGTATTGAGAGTAGTGCATGTTGTGCCACATTTTGGACAAAGTGGACACTTTTTTGTAAACAAGTGGAAATTTGAGTTGAAACAATGTTGATGAAAGTAGAAATTGAAACTATGGTGAAACAACATGCATTGCAACAATGACCATTTTCTATCTAGTATTGAAGTAATGTTGATGGAAATAGAAGTTGAAGTATTGTTGACACACTGTACATTGCAACAATAATGCATCAAGCTTAATTTAATATACATTGAGAACAATTATTTTTTCAATATTGATGTAATGCCATTTTAATCTCAATTGAAACAATTGATTAGTTCAAAATCATCAAAGTATTTGTTGTTGCAATATCATATTGAAATAATGTTAGTAGAGCAACAAAACAATACTAGAACAATACTACTTCAATTGGACAACTTTCTTAATATTGTAACAATGTCACAACAATGAGGGGGTAAATTTGTGATGACTTGATGGGGTGTTTTTTAATTTGAAAAATGTGCGTATAGATGTTTCCTACATATCTATGCAATTGAAATAAAAAAATTCATCACAATTTTTTTTCAATAAAATATTATATAAAACCTTAAAAATTGACTTCAAAAATTCACCAGAAATAAAATTTTGATTTTTTAAAACTAAAATTAGATATGCTTGATTGGGATTATGTTAGAATTAATTGTTAATAATGCAAAATGCAAAATTCTAATTTTTTCCCTTACTTTGCAACAAAAATTGGAAGGGCGCAAATGGATAGTTCATAAATGAAACAAACCTTATTGTATAGTACATTGGGTCTAGTTCATTTACAAACTGCCTTTTTGAGGCATTCAAATTTTGTTTTATAATGTAGAGTATAATTGATAGATTTTGGAAGAGATAATTATCATTGCATCCTTACACAAATTGCACTCAAGCCTACAAAATTTTAACTTCAAAAACCAAATCTCCATTTTTGGTGAATTTTTAAAGTTAATTTTCATGATTTTATAATATATTTTATTGCAAGTAATTGGTGGTGAGTTTTTAAAGTTTGATTGTGGATATATGTAGGGAGAATCCATACGCACATCTTACCCTAGGCAAGTTTCTCCAGAAAAGTTTTACAATTCCTTCTATAGAATTTTAAGTGTTAGGATGGCAATAACTGTCTAAATTTTGTAAGAATAGATATTTTTTTGTTATAATTAGATTTTTTATTTACTACTCATGT
Source organism: Climacium dendroides (assembly GCA_950106755.1). Classification (NCBI taxonomy): domain Eukaryota; kingdom Viridiplantae; phylum Streptophyta; class Bryopsida; order Hypnales; family Climaciaceae; genus Climacium; species Climacium dendroides. The sequence continues at coordinate 37,476,421 of OX467084.1, forward strand.
GGTAACTAATTTGGTACATTTGAGCATGATGGTATACTTACTTTGCCAAAATCTAATTCAAAATATAGAGATATCTATTTCACAAAGTTTGGTCATATGATGCCTCAATTGAGCCCTTATTAGGAGCTTATATTTTTCTTATTCAATGGGGTGTTTTTTAAATATTTATGCAATCAAATTTAAAAATTCATCACCAATTATTTTCAATAAAATATTATATAAAATCATGAAATTTGACTTTAAAAATTCACCAAAAATGGAAATTTTCTTTTTTTAGCTGAAATTTAGTAGCCTTGAGTGGGATTGTGTGAAAATTGAGTGTAAATAATGCAAGATGAAAAATTCCAAATCTCTTCCATGCCATGCTAGGAAATATGCATGACCAAAATAGGCAGTTTGTAAATAAACTGGATCCAACTATACAGTGCCCTACAATTCATTGACTAAAACAAGTTGTTCAACAAACTAAAAGTTTGGCAAGTCAAAGCTTTGCCATACTAGGAAAAACAAAGGTTGTAAGGGACAAAGTTTGGCCTAGGGAAAGTTAGTACATCAATGTGTTAGTACAAACACAAGTTAATACAACCACATAAATAAGGCTTGTTAGTTCAACAAAGGCAGAACTTTTAAAATAATTCTCACTTAAGGAATTTCCACCAAGTAGTGTGTAAACTCACAATCATTCACTAGAGGGCCACCTAAACAGCAGCGCCAAGGTACAAAAGGGATCAATCTTTAAGATTAGTACAAATAAATAAAACAACTCCAAATATAATTGGTTAGTAAGATAAACCACAATAACAAGTGCATGAGAATACAAGCTTTGAAGAGATCTCAATGTCCTTTAAAAATTGTTTAAAAAACAAGTACAACAAAACAACAAAGTCTCTAAAAATAATTGTTTGGTAAGTTTGGGTCATATGGCTCAAAATCCACTTAAATAGATCCAACAAAATTAAGGTGTCATCAATGTAACCTAAGGGGTGTTTTGAAGGGAGAAAAGGGTGCCCTTATACACTTTTCCTAAAATCACCCCCTAATGATTCTATCACATAGGATTTTCATCCTAATCTTTGAGATTTTTTATTTAATATATTTAATTTAAAACTTTAACATTTAGAAAATGACTCCAAATTCCAAACGGATTATGCCATTGGCTTTAGAAGGCCATTTTTATTTTAATTGATTCCCCTCCCCCTTTTCCATCTCGAGAAAGTTGTTGAAACTTAATTTCAACTTAATCCCTAAAGGGCCATTGTCTCCTCAAGGGACAAAATGGATTTTAAGTAGGCTCCTACAACCTCAATTTTAAATGAAACTTCTTGAAACTTTCTCACAAGATAGAAAAAACTTCTTGGTTTTGTGGAAATATAATTTTTATTTCAATTAACATCCGGATGCAAAAGTTATGGCATCCTAAACATAATTTTCATGTCACTAGATAGAAAAGAAATCCATAGAAACTTAAAATTAAACTTGAATTTTTTTTCTTATAGATCCTATTTTTGTCTACATGTAAAACTTTGATTCATTCCATTTGAATTAGTGATGTGAAAGTTATGAAATTTTAAGCAAATGGATATAATTTAAGCAAGTTATGCAATTTAAGCATTTTCTTGAATAAATAACTTATAGGATTCATTTTTTTTAATGTCTTCACAATTTAAAAAAAATTAATAGAATTAAATTTTCTTGCTTAGACAATCTCATGGTTGAGATTATTGTGTTTCAATCCCATCTTAGAGCTATTCACAATTTAGTTTTTCTTTCAATCTTGGACATATTTCTACTTAACATTTTTTTAAAGAAAGAAAATTAAGCGGTTTTTGTTCAATTTTTTTTCAAGACTTTCAATTCAATTTTTAAACACAAAATTTATTAAATTTAAATTCCAGAGTGGAGTTTTTTTCACAAATGACAATCAAAGTCATTTGAAATTGTAGGCCATTTTTGTTGCATTTGCTAAAGAAATATTTTTTCTTGAGCAAATGTAGCAAAAATGGCAAATTTGAGTGGTTTTTGACAAAAAGGTTGGCATTAGTCTTTTGGAAGTTAAAATTGAAAAGAGATAAAAGTCCAACTCTGTAAAGTTTACTTTTACTAAGGAAAGAAACTACTCTAGGCACTTTGGAAGAAAAGACCTTGTTTTGGCCTCATTCCAATTTTGTATGCTCCTAAAACATTAGTCAATTCTACAAATCATCTTCAATTTTCTCAATTTGAAAGAATCTGAACAATTCAAGTACTTTTGAATGTCGAAATGTCATGAAATTTGTTAAGTATTTTGTTAACATAAAAGAAGCTACAACAATTTTTTAGTGAGATTTTACTGTAAATTGGATCATTTCTAAGAATTTTTCATTGTAAATTTTGGCATTTGACTGTCTAGAAGAGGATATTTTGAAAGTAAAAAAAATTCAATTTTTTTATGGAACCTCTCATTGAATCCCACAAAAGATGTGTACGCTTATATTTTTACCATGTACATTTTAAGAAGAAAAATGAAATCCCACTGCCTCCTTTAATTACCAAAAATTAAGAAATTTGTCACATGGAGTGGAATTTCGGCAAACTAATTTTGCCATTGAATTCTTAGTGTGGTTTCAATTCTAAACCACTATATTTCCACTGGTCCATCTTGAATTTGTATCACCTTTAAGCTAACTATTGGGATTTCTACCTTTCTTCAAAACAACTAGGAAACTAAAATCTAATTTGAAAATTGACTACTAGGGTGCTTTGGAGCTAGGATGAGTCATACACAATAGGTTTAGGCATTTTGAGCACTATTCACTTAATATTAATAATTCCCACAATTTTTGTCTTTTCAACCTATTCATATGCAAAATTTAGGTTTAGTTTAGGTATAAAACCTTATTTTGAACCAAATATTATATTGGCATTGACATACCTATTTTGGTTTAACCCTTCAAAGGCCTGAGAGCCCTTTGCAGCTATATAGTATATTACGAATGTGGTGGGATTTGATCAGAAAAACATTGACCAAATACTTTTGAGGACAAAGTTATTTAATGATCATGATAGTATGTAAATAACAAGATATCATCATTCATCTATTAAATACGATCAAAGAGGTATAAGGCTAAATATGAGTTGTATAGAAGAACCCAATGATCTTTCAAGGGTTACCACTCCTTTTTTAGCTTTTTGCATAACAAACTTGACTTAACCTATTAAAATTAAAAAGAAAGAAAGAAAAAAATCTATGAATTTCAAATGACGAATTAGGAGCTCACACAGGGCCAGGCAATGTTGTTCGTCCAATTAGAATTTTTTTGTTGGCATAGTAATCCTTGAACTTGCAGTTGGCTTAGGGTTTAGGGTTTTATTTTCTAACTTCCATCATCTGTGCGTCACAAATTGCAAGTGAAGCCATTTCTTTGACTCATGTAGTTGAAGGTTCAATCCCGGATATTGCACTCTACTTTGGGATCACATTATGCGTATCAGATCGTGTGTTAGGGTTTGGATCCTGTGTTTAGAGGCATTATATTTTCGTCATGATCACATTCTGAACGCTGCTACTACAGAAATCATCGAAGGTTGATCTAAATCCAAAGCATCACTCTGCACCCACCCAAAATCCGGGTGTTTTGCTGCGGTGAAAGTTTTTTCTACTGTTGATTCTGCTTCTGTCTTGCTGTTGGTGCAAGTAGGGACGCAGTGTGCCTGGCGTCGCGGGCGATAGGGCGACAGGTGAGCTTTGAATCACATCGACCCCCTTTCTTTTTCGTCTCCGATTGTGGTACTCAGATTTGTCTCATGTCAAGAATCAGGGTTTGAATTAGGGTTTGAGGTTCTGGACTGTGGAAGAGTTGGAGCGTTGGAGTGTGGGAGGTTTTGAATTGGGTTGGGATTTAGTTCTTTTGATGGGAATAGGGTTTAGTGGTTATTGGGTCCACTTGGAGGACGCTTGAGCGCAATGGTCGCCAATGGTGATGCCGCTGGAGCTTACGAGTCCCAACCACTACATGGTATGAACTCTGGTTTTCCTCCACCTTTCTCCTTTTTACTTTTTTGAGTTATGTTTCAAATGAGAGCTTGTCGAGATAGCACCTGTTGCTGTTGCTGTTGCCAGTCTCGTAGGGCCTGACTGGGCAACTGAATCTTTTAGAGAAACAAGTGCGTTAGATTTGTTTTCGTCGTCATCTTTGCAGTGGTGTGTTTGTTGTTTCTACCAGTGTCGTGAGGGTGTGCCCGGCACTTTACTCTCCCTGAGCTTAGTCTATCTGTGTTTGCCACGATTCTGATTTTGAAAAAGTTTGTTGTCATTTGGGGGATTGTCATTTTAGTCACACCGTGTCTCTCGTGACTCTTATTGGTTAGATCTTCCTCCTACCTCTCTTCCTTGGCATCACAAATTTCAAGACCCTGACGATGGCCGACAGCGTTTTCTACTCGAACTTGAATTTGTACAGCTTCTCGCGAATCCTACATATATCCATCGTGAGTCCTATAACCGTCTTTTTTCTTCTCTCATACCTGATTTCGCCACTATTAGCATGTCTCGTTTTCTTATTTTGGACCCACTGCATTCACAGATTTGGCACAGAATCGCTACTTCGATGATGAGGCGTTTGTAGGGTACCTCAAGTACCTCTTGTACTGGAAACAGCCCGAGTATGCCAAGTACGTCATGTGAGTCTTAATTCTAACCTCAGTGCGTGCCTTCTGGGAATCTGTGTTATTCTGTTCAGTGACTTTTCAAAGTTCCTTTGTTTCGGGTCTATGAGGTTTTCAATGTGAGTGACTCCAGATTGCTGTTCCTGACATCAAGACCTTGTTTCGGTTGTAACTGGGAATCACCGTCGTGGAGGTTTCACTTGTTCCTTTTTGAAATTTCTTTCCTTTTTGTTTCAGGTACCCACACGCATTTTTTTTCCTGGATATGCTTCAAAGTGCAAATTTTCGTGCAGCCATGGCCCATCCTGCAAACAAAGTGAGGCTGCGTTTCTGTTATCTTCATAGGTGCAGTTTATTAAGTTGTTCAATCTTGAGTATTTCTGTAACTTCTTATAGCTACTGTACATTTTGATGCTCAGTTTTTTCAAACAAGTGATTTATTTTCAAATAATTGAATTGCATTTAATTGAATTGCATATCAAGTCTTTGGAACCCTCTGCTCATCATCTTGGAAAGTCTACTGAAGGCGCAAGCATTATGTAGAGGAAACACTATGCAACTAACTAGTGTTCTGGAAAGATTATCCGAAGTAATGCACATCACTTCAAGTGAATCCGTCTTGCTCTTTTCCTGTTTACTGCAGAACACTCGTTTGTGAACATCATGTGACGAACACCTCTTAATCCTAAATCGATAAATTTGAACATCCGGCAGAAGCTAGTGAAGAGTACATTGGGATTTGTTGAAATGTTTCTTTTGCTCGAGTCTAATTCTGTTTTGTTAGCCCATATGAACTTCTGGGTCCAATGAGGCTTCCGTGATGATGGGTACAGGTAGACCTTTGAATTTTGTTTCTCTATTTTCGCATACATTGAATAGAGATTTATGCAATCAGATCAAACTCAGTCTCCAAAGTTTGTTTCATGACATTGTTACTATTGCAGGAGATTGCTCATCGCCAGCAGTATTATTTCTGGAAGCACTACAGGAACAATCGGTTGAAGCAAATAGTGCCTCGTCCCTTGCCCGAAGTGCCTGTTCCACCTCCTCCTCCTCCTCCAGCTCCCACACCTGTAGTGGCCGCAGCACCTACGAAGCCCGAAGGATCCACAAGGGCAGGTGCTGGCGAACGGAGAAAACGGAAGCATGCTAATTCGTAGCACCTGAACGGTTCTCCCTTATCGCAGGTTCTAGGGAGATTGTTGAATGTGGACAAACCCTTATCTGCTAAGCATCACGGTGAGCTGATTTGAAGGTCGTTTTCTTTGAGAAGATTACGTTGTGGGAAGTTTGGCTTACCCACACTGGTGTAGGTTAAGATAACAGCAACTATCAAGAGTGGAGCATGGAAATGGTCCACTTGGCGATCTGAGGATCTGTTTCAGAGACTAGAGTTGTTCGTAACAATCACTTCAAGATGATGTGCAGGCGAAGTTCAACAGAACACAAAATGTTGACTTCCATAAAATCTCTTGGATTTGAGAGGTACTGCTGGACTCTTTCAGGCAGGCTTTCGTGATGTGGCAGTTCTGAAGAAAATGAGGTATCGGTATCAAGAGTTGGCAACTAGTGCTGGAGAATGCGTCGATGTAAAGGCTCTATCGGTGTGTATTTTATGTTTGATATTTCCAATCATATCGGTATCCTGTCGTTCCTGTGCACTGTATCAATATTGATTCTCTAAGATTGACCTGATTGATGGGGGTTGTCCACCATGGTGAAGCATGAAATCTTGCTTTTTTTTCATTACCCACCCTAGCAAGACAATTGGTGGAGCCTATCTATCTTATATCTTATTACTTAAATTCATATAAATCATTGGTTTGGGCATTCACATGTAAGGAGGCTTTTGTAGTGCTTGGTAGGAATGCCAAAAAAACTTGGTCACCTTTGATTTCATAAGGGTTCATTGCAAAGTTCAAATTGGAATTCAAAGTTTATAAACTTTATTGTCTATGGTGATCAATAACCATGGTAAAGAAGGTTTGGTCTTGTCTTTGAGGATTGGTAAATTGTTTGAAGCACCCCATCCATCTATAATCACCCACCAACCTATTATTATAAAAAAAAATCATTTGATCCTAAGGCTAAAATAAAGAAAGTGCACTTTGAATAAAGGTGTAGGACAAAGACTTTAATATTATAGAATTTTTTTATAATAGTCAATTTGATTAACATTTTGTAGGATTATTTTAAAATAGAATTATACCTAAATATCAACATCTAATTAAAGACTCTTATAAATAGTTTTTCTTTTTGAAAAATTTGAAACTATTATTTAGGGTACCTTGTCTAAGAATTTTTGATCTTTTGAATGTATAATGCCAAAGTTAACTTAAAAAAACATTGCTTATATGGATCATTGATAGAAAAAATGACACAAATTTTTTTGAAGTCACACTTAGCCCCTAAATGCTCCGATGTCCATTTTTTGGACGACGAACAAAATTGAACTCTCAAAGTGGACAAAGAAATGTGAATTTTCATTTTTTGGGGGGAATTCTATATTGTCTTGTGCATGTTTTGGTGCTCAAAGGGAGAAAATAGAGAGTGACAATGGAAGAGAAAAATACAAGTGTTAGAAAATGTTAAGATTTTTGCAAAATCTTCAAGTGCTTCAATGCTGCAAAGAACTAAAATTGTTTGTTTCAAGTTAGAAATTTTGTTGGTGGAAGTGGGCAGTGGGTAGGAAGGTGTATGTCAGTTTGTAATGAAACAAATTAAATGACTTGTTTTAAAAAAGATTTTATGAGAGGATGAACGTTATTCCCAAGAAGAGCAAAGAACAAATGCCTGCACATAGATAGCTGATATTTCATAGCGAAGTCCTCCATTCAATAAACAAATGCAGATTTGATGAAGAGCAATGAATGTAGAGAAAAGAGAAGCCACTTGAAGCAATTGTAATTAAGAAGCAGGACATTCCAAAGACTATCCTTCCACTTCCATCTCCCAATAACTGCCAATTGTGCTACTAAGTAAGATAGGACGGAACATAGTGACAAAAATCTAGGATGCTAAAGACTTTCCACTATCGAAAAGGTCAATTCCTCAATGAATCAAGGAACGAAGAAAAAAATCTGAGATGAGAAGCTCACTTAGTAAACGAATTAGGGAAGCAAACAAGTTTTTAGATAAATCAAGCTAGCTTTATGAAGAAAGCGCTGAAAAAAATTGAGCAACATACACCTTCCACCAAATTGAGCAAAAAATTGAGCAAAATTTAAGAAGGAAGAAAAAGTAAAACTTAAGAAGGAAGAAAGAGCGAAATCTAAGAAGGAAGAAGAAACAAAAGTTAAGAAAGAAAAAGAAAGAAAAGTTAAAAGGCAAAAAAAAGTAAAACCTAAGAAAGAAGAAGAAGCAAAAACTGAGTAGGAAGAAGACGTAAGAAGAAGGAAGAAGAAGAAAAATCTAAGAAGCAATAAAAACAACAACTTAAAAAGCAACAAAAATAAAGAAAAAGGAACAAAAAAGAAAGGAAAAGAGGCAAAAGCTAAACAAGAAGAAGAAACAAAACCTAAGAAGCAAAAAGAAGTAAGAAGCAAGAAGAAAAGGAACCTAAGAGGCAACAAAAAACAAAACTTAAGAAGCAACAAAAACAAGGAAGAAGGAACAAAAAAAAAAGGGGGCAAAAAGAAGAGTGGCTACAAAAAGTGGTAGCTAGGGTTTCAAAACCCTAAATTAGTGGCAACTACAAAAAAGTGACTTTCAAAAAATATGACTATAAAATACGACTGAGGAAAAATATGACTAGGTACTTTCTAAACATATTCCCTATCCAAATTGTTTTTTGGGCTGCCCTAAAAGAAAAAATCTTACTATCATGGAGATGCAATTGTAAAATATGTCTAAAGAAAAAATATGATTAGAAAATATGACTAGGCGTTCCCTAAATATGCTCTTTACTGTTTTCTATGAAGTATTTTGGTGTTCCCAATGGCCATATACTATACGGCTATAATTATAAGGCTAAAATATGACTCGCAGTCATATTTGCAGTCATATTTTTTTACCTTCAAAAATATGACTACAAGCAGTTGCCAATCATCCTCAGTCATAATTTTGTAGTCATAAAACATTGCTATTGTTGTAGTGATACCATGACATGCATTCTTTTTAGACTCTTTACCCAAGGCAAGTCACATATCCAAATTCAACATGCATTTGATTGTACAAAATGTTTTGTAACAAAGTGCAATGAAAATTGCAATTGTCCAATTACAAATGGGGAAGCATACACAAAACCTTCAATTGACACCTCCTAGTAAAGGCAACCAAACCCTCCTTCAAAGAATTGGTCACCATCTCCACTTCCTTACTCCAAATTGGTTGAGACTTAGCTTTTTGAAAAGATAACTTCACCATCTTCAATCTCTTAAAGTTTCAAATCCATTGGTGATGCCAATTTCTCGCAATCAGGCTCCAAAGTAGTAGCTTTAATTCCTCGCGGTAATAGATCTTGCGCCACCTACTTGACCACCACCATCTCATTCAAGCTCAAAATCCACTAAAACTTGGATCGGTTGGAAGCAAGCTTCAAGATGCTCCTATCCTCTAAAATTCACTCCCATCCACTTTGTCATACTTTCGCAATAGCCTGCCAAAATTGTTCGTCTCAAAATCCTATGGCAACACACCGCTTCTTACAAAATTGGCCACCATTTCTTCGTACCAACTCCAAATTGAGCAAGGCCAAGCTCATTGGAAAGCTTACTTAAAATTGCTTCATTTCTCCAAAATTCAATTCCATGTGACTTCTCTTGCTTTTGCAGTTGCTCGTCAAAGTTGGCGCTCTCAATTGTTGCTACAACCCTCTCTGTCTTCAACATTTTTCCATCTGTCCTAAACAATTTTCATTTTTCACCCATCTCTTTCCTTCCAAGGTGAAAACCTACTCAACAAATTGGCTATAGTCCTAATCTAATTTCTTGCAATCATTTCCTAACATCTTTTACTCGATTCTCATACTATCTTCACACACCTTCCACAAAACATGCACACACAAAAAAAACTAGAGGAAAAAGAAGGAACTCCTAACCCTAATTTGTCTATTACTCCAACTTCCTAACTAACTAACACTCCTAATCATGTTCATCCATTACTAATTCACTAAAAAATCCTTTTAATTACTATTCTTTGCCTAATTGAATGCATTTATGACGAAGTTAGTGTTTTCCTAGTAGTTTTAAATTTATTAACATCTTTTGTGCTTTTCATGTTTAGTATTTTTTTGGTGGTCTTCCATTTATATTTAGACTCATTTTTACTTCTAGTCTTTGTTCTTACTAAATTTTTGTATTTCTTACCTTTTTATATATATATTTTTGTTTGCAATTTTGATTTAGTTTTACTTCTTATACATAAAAGCCTTCTAACTAATGGTTGTAGTTTAATCTAAAGTACTAACACTTTTGAACTAAAAACTCTTGAATGTTTTTTAATCTTTTTCATTATATTAAAAGTGAACCAATATGGTGGTTTGTACAACTCCACCATTATTCTCCAAACATGTCTTTAAGCTAAAACACCTATCCTCAATCCTCGATTGCTTTTTCTTGAATTTTGAAAATTTTCTCCATCAAATGGCAATTTCCACCAATTAGACAATGTCTACCAATTGTAAAATTGAATAGAAACCTTCAACAAAAATGTCTTGGTAGAGATTTCCAGTATCAAGGAAGATGCTTTTAGATTTTATCCTCCAATTCTATTCTTCTGTTGTGGTCGGTTGCTGTAAAATCAAATTATTCCCAATTTTGAGTAATTTGTTATTGAAATGCCAACCGGGCTGATTTCCATTAAACTCTTAATCAGATTCCAATTCACCAACTTAGATTCTAAATCGGAAATTTAGAAGCGTTTTAAGTACTTCCATGTATTTAGGAACTTAATGCCGTATTTGTAGGGGATTCTTCCAAACACAATGCTAACTCTCTTTTTCTATCTTTTTGTTAATAATCAAAGATAAATATAAACAAAAGCGAAAAAAAAATTGAATTTCAAGTGATAATCTCAGGGCTTACAACTACTCATCTTCTTTCCTTGGTAAATGTTTCTATACTTCATTGAAAATATCCCTCTTTCTTCGTACATACTTAAGTTGTGCATTCCTTTGTAGTTTATTTCATTTTACTATTCTCAACACGTTATCAACATGCTGTTGTATTTTGAGCTTTACATTTAGTTTTTCTTTGTCTTCTTTTGTTTTGAGAGATGTTCTAAGTATTCTGTTTTTGAAGGACATCATTCGTATTTCGTTTTGAGGAACATTACTAGTATATTGTTTTGAAGGACAATATTAATATTGATTTTAAGAAAAGCTATTGACACATTTCTTTATAGCGCTTTTTCCTTCTATATTTATTTTTCCTAGGTGTTATGGATTCTGTTGCTATTACTCTCTACTAAATCACTACTCCCCTTTCTATCATAAATACTTCAAATTCTTCCATTGCTACATCTACAGCAACTCCGGTGGCTACTCTTCAAATCGAGCTACCAAAATTTCAATTTTTTAATTTCCACAACTAAAAGCTAAAGGCAATAATTGTTTATTGTGGGTAAAAAAATTACAAAAGCGCATATAATTGCAAAGCAACTATTTCAGTGCATTACTTTTGATAAACTTTCCATTGTAAGTACCTTTGTGTCAACTACTATATCTTATAAAATGTTGCTTTTGCTTCATCGTCATCTAGGTTTTCCTCTACAACATCAATATTTAGAACTTAAAGATTCGAATGAGCTTTGGCATAAGCTCAAATCTTGTTTTGACCATTTGAAAACCATCTTTTTGCCTAGAGCCTTACATGATTGGACTCATTTACGAGTGTTGAATTTTTCAATACTTGTTTTATTTAATAATGAGTTCTATCACGTTATATCACAACTCAAGTCGTTTGGTCAAGTCATTAATGAGGGAAAAATAATTGAAAAAACTCTCTCAACATTTCTGTCAATTTTTGTAATACTTGCACAACAATATAGGAATATAAAATTTGAGAATCATTCAAATCTCATGTCTCTATTACTATTTGCTAAAAAGCAGAGTGAACTCCTTTTGCGCAATACAGAGGCTCGTTCTATTGGAACTATAGTTCCTAAGTTCCATGTTGCCAAGGTTTCCAATGGTAAACCTAAAACACGTAAGCATAGGAAAAATTGTCACAAACATTCTGGTAGCCATAGTCATGATACCAACACCCTCAAAGCAAAAGTAACACTTCCTTTACTAACAACCATAATAAGTGTTCGTTAAAGACGTGTTTTTGTTACAAATGTGGCAATGTAAATCATTTGGCAAATGTTTGCCAAATACTTGAATATTTTGTAAAGTTATTCTAAAAAAATAAGAAGTTGTGAGCTCATCCTCGAGAAGCCCATACCATGGATGTATTCATAGATCCATTTAGAATTGAGGACCTAGAAATGTTTGTTGCAAATGATACTTCTATTGGTGAATTTTCTAATGCGCTCATTGATTTTACAACTTTATATACAATCTTGCGAGATAAGTATTTTTTGGATGGAAATTATTTTTCAACTTGATAAACTAGAAGTCTAATGACTATAGCTGGATCAAATGTGTTTGTTTCTAAGAGGGACCAACTAAGGTGATTTTGCTTAAAGACACCACTATTATATGCATGCGTGCTTTGTATTTTCCTTCTACGTTCTTGAGTCTAATTAGCTACCATGATGTGTGCATAAATGGTTTGCACCTTTTGACCAAAATTTTAGATAGGTGAGAGATTTTGGTTATTGAACAAAATAATAAATTAGTTAAACAGCTTTTGCTACGACAAGTGGCTTGTATTGGATTGCAATTCAACCACTTGTTGTATTTAGTTTTGTTTTTTCTTATAAAGATACAACAATTTCTCTTTGGCATGAAAGATTGGGTTATCCTAAGTTTACTTTAATTTAAAAAATTATTCCATGTGTAGCTGGGCATAATTTGCAACCAACAGATGTTAATTCTATGGCATTATGTCAAGCATGCGTGCAAGGCAAATTCATCGCCAATCTATCGTTACAGAAGCTTCCTGATTAATTACCACCAATACTTTCAAAGTTGCATGGTAATATTTGTGGTCCAATAAATCCTATGTTAAAACCATTTTGATATTTTTTGGTTTTGGTTGATGCATTAGGTAGACAATTACATGTTTGATTATTATCAACGAGAAATATGACTTTTGCCAATTTATTATCAATGCTAATCCATTTCAAGACTCATTTTTTTCATTATTCAATAAAACCATTATGTATGGATAATGCTCAAGAATTTCGATCAAAATCATTTAAGATTATTGTACTAATATGGGGATTGATTTGACATATTCAATCCCATATGAACATGCTCAAAATGAATCGGTAAAGTCTTTTATCAAACAGATTTAGCTTATTATAAGGCCATTGCTTCTTCGTGCAAATTTGTTTGTTTTTATGTGGAGCCATGTAGTTTTACATGCTGCAAATTTATTCTATCATTCATATTTGGAAATTGCTTCTTTACAAAAGCTTCTTTCAAGACGTATTTCCAATGTATTTCACTTGCAAGTGTTTAGTTGCCGTGTATGAGTTCCAATTCCGAAACCTCAATGCCGTACTATTGAAGCTCATCAACAAAATAACATTTATGTTGAATTTGAATCTCCAAGTATTATTCGTTATATTAATACTTCTACTAGTACATTGCTACGTGCTCGTTTTACAAATTGTTAATTTGAAGAAAATATATTTTCATCTTTAAGAGGAGGAACATCTATTCAAAAACATTCTAAAGAGCTTATGTTCAAGGCATTGGAGACTATCTTATTGGACATCACTTTATAAATGATCCATTGCTCTGATGTCTCTTTATCAAATGAGATAAAGATAGATTTATAATCATTGTTGTATATATTAATGACTTGAACCTTGTGGATACTGAATCTGCATGTACTATAGCTATTCAACTATTTGTTTGTAAGTTCAAGATGAAATTGTTTGGTAAAACAACCTTTTATATTGGCTTACAAGTTCTTTATTTGAAAGATGACAATATTTTTCTTTCGCAAATGGCTTATATCAACTGAATCTTGAAAAGATTCAATTTGATGGATGCTTATCAATTATTTATTTCTATGATTGATCGTAGCAGTAAAAGTGATGATCCTTATTGCTCTCATGAGGAGGAGAAAGAGGAACCATTGGGTGAATAATATTCATATCTTATTACGGTCAAAGCACTTTTGTATTTAGTTACATCTACAGAATCAAATATTGCATTTGTAATTAGTGTACTTACAAGGCATAGTGCTTGTCCTATGTTATGACATTGGAATGGCATTAAGCATCTACTTGAAAGGAATTGAAGATTTGAGATTATATTATAGTTAATTAGTAGATCCAAAAGTAGTTGAATATGAAAATGTTGGCTATAAATCTAACTTTATAACAACTAAGTCTCAATCATGTTATGTTTTTTTACGATATAGAGCTGCAATATTACGAAAATCAATGAAGCAAACAATAACTGGAATATCATCCAATCATATAGAAATCATTGCTTTACATGAAACATCTCGAGAATGTATTTGGTTGAGATCAATTGACAAATTTATATAGACAAATTGTGGATTATCATATGATAACTTTTCAATTATCTTATATAAAGACAATAGTGCTTGTACTGTACAAATACAAATGAGTTTTGTTAAGGATGATTGAATTAAATATATTGATTCAAAATATTTTAGTTATACCCATGACTTGATTACAGAGCAAGTACTTGAAATCAAGAAAGTTATAACAATAGATAATCTTGTTGATTTATATATCATGATTCATCTATTATGTGTTCATCATCGATTGATCTATGACATTGGAATGCGGCGACTTAAGATTTTGAAACAAGATATTCAATAGATTATATTATAGAAATCTTTGCTATTCTTTTATGGATTTTTCCCATTGGGTTTTACCATAACAATGGATTGATAGAGGTGTTGTATTATTTTTCCTTCATTATAGTTTGTCCTTGATTATAATTAAGGTTTTAATGAGGCAATAATCATATATCTTATTGGATTACAAATTTTACATATATGATATTGGATAGAGTTTTATATAAATGTTGTGTCGAGTGAGGAGGAATATTAAGATGTAAATTATTTTATGATGTTGTCGTGTTGTACATACGTATATAGTATAAAAATATGTATTTTATGTTATACGAGTAGCTTCAAGGTGACGCTTTCTCGTAGAAATGTAAGTTATTTGTATGAGAAAGAAGATCCACATAAAAGCTGCATCGAATTAAAGTATTGTTGTTTGTTTTTCCACTTTAGATTTAGAATATCGAACTGAAGGGTTTTTTCTAAGCCTCAAGATGAAGATTGTCTTAAAACTTTAGTTTTTTACCTCTAATAGACATTAATTTGATGTTAGCACTTAAATTCATATTTAAAGTATTTTATAAAAATTATTTTGTATGGTTATAGTTGTGAAAGGAAAGAATGGAATTAGTTTGCCTTCTAGGTGAACTTTGAAGCGATTTTCCTTCTAAGTTAAAGATAAAGAAATAGTTGTAAGGTCAAATATGAAGGCCAGTAGTTGTAAATTAGCTTCAGGAGTAAAAAGGTCTGATGTCCACTTGTTTGTGTGGTGGGGAGTTGTTGATAAGGTAAAGAAAAAGGTGGACTAGTCATCTTTTCTCTCGTGGTAGTTTTGGGGGAGAACCGAAATGTTTGGAGATGCATAGTGTGTGGAATTTTGAGAATTTTGGAATGAAAATTGGAGGAGTTGTGCATCATGGTGTCTTATTTTTAGATTGATATCACTTGCTTGATTTGAACTTAGCATTGAAAAGTTGTGCTTATTTAAGTGGAGGGAGGTATGTTGTCTCTCATGAAAAGGGGCTGAAACTTCAACCAACCATAAACGATGAGCATGTTTTTTGTTTGCAATAAAATTTTGAGGGAGTGTAAAAAGTATTGTTAGTTTTTTGTGAAGTTATCATGCATTTAATTTGGAGCATTTATAAATGAGTTGTGAGTGTGGAAGTGAAGGAAGGTCTGCTGCCCTTGAATGTAGAGGCCGAAACTTTGAGTGGCCATGAAAGATGGACAAAGTGTTAGTTTTATTTGAATTTTGGAGAAAATGCAGAAAATTTTGTTATCTATCTAAAAAGCTATCATTTGATGTGATTGGAGCATTTATGAATGAATTGTGAGTGTAGGAGTGAAGAAGGGTCTGCTACCCTTATTTTTAGAGGCCAAAACTTTTGACGACCATAGAAATTGGTTAGAGTATTGAAATGAGTTGAAATTTGGAGGAAGTGTAAAAAATTGTATTAACTTTTCAAAAAACTATCACTCATTCCATTTGGAGTTGTGAAGCAACGGTGGTGTTCATTCAAAATTCAGCTTTAGATTTGAAGTTGGGGTGGAGTTTTGAAGTGAAGATTTGAAGTTCAAGTTGAAGTTTGAAGACATGAAGATTGAAGATTCGTGTGTTGTGTCTTGTTATTCCTAACCGGATTTGAAGGCTTGTTGTCTTTTTATTGTTATTCTTAGACGGTTTTGGAGGCTTGTTGTTTTCTTTTCAGCATCGTAAACCAATTGTGGGCTTTGTGAGTATCCAATATTAGCCATTTTGTGTTTGTGGCGACAAAGTGGAATTGATCACCCACATGGTCGATCTTATTTGTTGTTCTTTTTGGTGAAAGGTGCTTCGTGGTCACCGTGGGTTTGAAGTTTAAGAGCCAATTTTTCGGATGGTCAACTCATGTTTTGGCCTTCTCGTTTTACTCATCCGAAACCGTGGATTCTTATCACTTTATCCTTACCCTTATAAAGCCAACATAGGATAAGCCACCGGGAAAGAGTTTAAAGATTGAAGATTAGAAGATTCGACAACTGTATACAAGATTTGAAGACCAAGTTTAAAGATTCATGAACGAAAATAAATTTTGTTATCCTACGAAATCATTCATTTCTAAACCATATCTAGTTGCAACTAAAATCCTTGTGATTTTGCAAGGCAAACCGCTCTCAACACGACAACGATCTCTACTGTAGCTCACTGTAATTCACTATAGTTATAAAAACAACTAAGGATTAGATTAGAATTCCTTGAACTAATAGTAGAGTAGGACTACTCATCCTTTCTCTTGGGTATATATTTCTGTACTTTATTAAAAATATTGTTATTTCTTCGTGTATACTTTGGTTGTGTATTTTTTTGTAGATTTGTTTCATTTTATTATTTTCAACATAATACAACATACTTTTAGGCATTTACCTTCAAGCTCCTCTAGTAGGCTTTGGATACCTTATTTTCAAAGAGTGGGGCACCTTGTCCTATACGCAAGGTGTCAGCCATTGGATCAAACTGACGATGGACATGGGAACATACATAGGATACTGTGACTCCAAAAACTGACTCTATATATCAAATAAACGATTTCAAATGATAATGCTACAAACATAAGTATTTAAAATTAAAGGTTGTAAGAACAAAAATTGTAGAATATAATTAAGCATGCTAGCATAAAATCTCTTACACTCTTTTAGACTAATAGAGAAGAAAACCTCTTGCACTCACTCCTATAATTAAAGGATACCACTAGGAGAAGTTGAATAAGAATTCAACCACCGTTTGAGTGAAGTTTACATACATTCTATAGGATTTAGGTCAAGAGATTGTGCAAGCCATTCTAAAACACAAAATAGTTACTTTCCAAACTAATCTTGAATAATCTTCGTTGTATGCATGTCAACATTGTCCAATTAGAAAATGACTTCTTCAAGATTGAAATCAAATGCATGCAATGTAATATACAAATCTTACTCTAAAATTGCAATGTAGCCTCTAGTATTCAAATGCCCTTGTATATTATGCAATGCCCCTAATCCTCTACAAGTCAAAGAACTTCAAAGCTTAAAACTACCTCCACCATGTTTAACAATTTGATTTACAATACACACAAAAGTGTTTTTTTTGTCCTCAATCCAACACCACGTCCTCCCAGCTCAGTTCAAATGACTTATTTTGTTTCATCACTAAACACCACCCGCTCTCAATTACTCATTGTCCAATCTTTGTAGGTTTGAACAAAACAAAATCTAGCTTTGATGTTCTTCTAATTCAAAAAGGCTTGTTAATCTTTGTAGAAGAAGACAATCTTTGTTCTCTCAATGCATTCTTCAATGTATTGTCACACATTTCTACACCCGTCTCTCTCTTAAGCATTTTTGCAGCCTCTATTGTAGTTTCTAAACCACCAACACTAACTAAGTGTGAAGTATACTACTTCTCTCACTTTGTAAAGACCTTAGGATGTCTTCCTTTGGACAATTCTAAATTGTGAGAAAGACGCTTTCTCACTCTATTAACTGAAGATTGCGATAACCCTACTCTCTACAATTTCTACTGCTTCCTCCTTTTTCTATCAAGGCTACAATATTTTGTTCTTTATCTCTAGAAATCGGTCTCATCCTTCCTTACAACCTCTATAAATTACAAGAAGTATTCAACATAAATCCTTAAAAAAAATAAACAGGTTTGACAAAGAAATAAGAACATACTAGTCACTGAAAAAGGTAACAAAGAACACCGCAAAAATTGAGTCT
Organism: Climacium dendroides; assembly: GCA_950106755.1. Lineage (NCBI taxonomy): Eukaryota > Viridiplantae > Streptophyta > Bryopsida > Hypnales > Climaciaceae > Climacium > Climacium dendroides. Next base: position 37,494,684 of record OX467084.1, read on the forward strand.
ATATATTCCAAATGTCTTCTTCTCTTTTACGAAGACCCTAGTGAAGATGATGATGTCATCATGACATCATCTCAAAGTCAACTTGTAGTTATTTTAAATCCAAATTTTACATTTAGTAAATATGTCATTATCTCTTTGTTAAGTGGTTGTGAAAGTGTTTGTTTGACGTACAGACTCAGTTTTTGGAGTCACAGTAGGGGAAGAATGGATAGTGGACATACAAACAAATGGACAAATGTTGATCTTCATTCATCCATTCAAGAAATTAGGATTTAAAGTTCAAATTAAAGAATGGGCATTGGTATGACCTAGGTGCAGCTCTATTTTTCTAGTTTGTTAGATCTATAATGTTGTGACTGCATGAGTATATGTGGTTGATGCATAGCAATGGTCTAATTTGGATATAACTTAGTGAGAGGTGAAGCTTGATTTTAATTCTCCCATTTATGATTTAAGGAAGTAATTTGAGGATGGGGCGTTAAATTGGAGTGGTTGGTACCTGCAGGTGTAGCATTATAAAAAAATTGAGCCCTGTAGAAGGTTGTTAAGAACATTTGTTGACCGTCATTAATGTTTTTTAGAAGTGCACTATTCCCCTGTACCCGCTCAATTTGAAAGACAGACAATGTACGATCGAGCTCAAGAATGGACCATCTAGATGAAATCACAAATGTTATTGGCCTCACAAGTCCGGAATTCCTAAATCATATTGACAATAGTTGATTTACTTCTACACATCAAATTCAACAACAATAAGAACTACCGTCCCGTACACAAAATGATGTAGAATATTTCATTTTGTATTACACCATTTCATATTTCAAATTTCAAAATGATTTCAAATGATATGGTGTGAAATATTTTACACTCATTGAAACTAATGCTTTAGTTTCCTCATTGTGATTTGAACAACTTTCATGATTTGTGAATCAAGAGTGAGAAGACAAATCTTTATATACATTTGCGGTGGTAGTAGGCAAAGTAAACAATGTGGGATAAATAAATTAAAGTTAGTAGGATAGGAAAGTCAAATTAAAGCAAAATTTTTATTTAAAGTAAAATTTCAGACTTCATTTACTCATAGTAAAATAGAAAATTTCAAAAAACTTTGGACTAAAAAAAGTTGGAAAATCTATTTAAATTTCATCTCCAAAAATCCGTTTCATATTTCAAGACTTCAACCAAAAGTTATGGACATTTCAAAGAGGGGTTGGAAGGGACATTTTACATCTTGAAACATCCTCTTTAAATTTTGTCCATAACTTTTGATCGAAGGTTTGAAATATGAAATGGATTTTCGGAGATGAAATTTAAATAGAATTCCAAACTTTTTTTAGTCCAAAGTTTTTTGAAAAAAGTTCTTCTATTATGACTAAATGAGGTTTGAAATTCTACAAAAACATCATTTTGACATTTTGACAATAAGTAGTTTAGCACTCATTTTCAAATTATCCCATATCCTTTGAGGATTTATGGTGAAAATTCAATTTCAATATAAAAATGACATCTCCAACCTCCATTTCCTCAAATGCTTCCTACTCAATTCCTTCATAGATCTACCAAAATTATTTTTTGGATGGGTTAAATGACATTGGGATTTTGATTCAAAGAATTCTCATGGTGTTTGGCATATCATCTTAATGTTTCTTTGAATATTTGGTTGGTTGGTTTGAGATTTAGAAGGGAAAAAAAGTGTAAACCATATGTCTATTGCCACTGACAGTCTTGGCACGTGGGGAATTAAAGAACCATAAATTTTTGGTGTTTGACATATCATCTTAATGTTTCTTTGAATATTTGGTTGGTTGGTTTGAGATTTAGAAGGGAAAAAAAAGTGTAAACCATATGTCTATTGTCACTGACAGTCCTGGCACGCGGGGAATTAAAGAACCATAAGTTTTTGGACTTTCCAAAATTGTGCTGGCACTAGTAGTGCCAACTCGGACATTAGATGGGCACTGAGACATTGGATGGGCAGTCAATGGGTTGGCACTCTAAATCATTCCATCCTCCAAACAGCCCCCATGGCCTCATTTTTTTCCTAATGTTTCATGTTTCAAGCAAGGCAAGTGATTGTAGGATTGTTTAAAGTGAAGATTATATCTCTTTATTATTTTTATGAGTGGGCTGACTTAGGTCTCAATGGTAATGGTAATGGTAGGGTGCAAGCCCTCATTTTATCAATTACGCTTGGGAGGTGAATTTGATTTTCGTGCGTAAGCCTTAAACCCTAGCAAAACCCTCATGCAGTAGACTGCGAATGTGACTTCAGTCCTTGAGCTTTAAATCCTAGAGAAACCCTAATGATAACGTGTTGTGGTCTTCATCCCTCGAGCCTTAAACCCTAGGAAAAACCCTAGGAATACAAAGCCTCGCAGAAGCCATAGAACTGCTGCACTGGTACAATGGAGGGAGGCACTAAGGTCGGCACTGCTGCGGCTCCTACTTCAGGCACTGTTAGCGACGATGTTGATGAGCGCACTATCTTTGTTCGCAGTTTGCCTTACACCGTTACCGACGCGCAGGTAAGTTTCTTACTGAACTTTCAGCTTCCAAGGTTCTCGCTTGTATTCTCCGATTGGCTTATTCGGGACTATGTTGGTGTGGTTCTCGGTTCGCTGATAGCGTTCTTTGGTCGACAGCTCGAGGATTACTTCAGTGAAGTTGGTCCCGTTCGGAATTGCTTCACGGTGAAACAGAAAGGTGCGTCTTCATTGCGTTTTGCGACGGGGTTTAGCCTTGCGTTCGTTGTTCAGAGTTTTTGGGCTTTAATAAGCGCACACAAGCATTGTCAGAACGTGGTTAGACCTGGTGCGGATTGAATCTTGAAGATGAATTTGCTTTCCGGACATGCGATTTATTGTGTGGTACTTGAGACCAGTATCTTTTTTTTGATAATGTAGGTGTTGAGCAACATCGAGGATTCGGATTCGTGCATTTGTAAGTTTTTTTAAACTTTCAAGTACTCGTATGATATTTCTATTAGTGCGATTACCTTTAAAGTTCCTTCTTGTTGGATTTGAGTTGAGGTAGCGTAATATGGACGAACTTGTTCTTGTATGTGTTGGTTCTTCGACTGGGGATTTCCTTCGGTGAATTCTTTGTACCTCGATGCATTGATGATGTCTGTTATTTACACTGCTTCTTGGATGTCAATGTCAACCTTGCTTTGTACAGTGCAGTAAAGGAGGATGCAATTCGAGCAGTGGAAATAAAGAATGGTGTCTCTCTGCAAGGTCGCAAGATTAAGGTCGAGCTTGCAAAGCGTCGGGCTCCGCTGGATACGAGGCATCCTAAAGGCAAGCGTAAAGGTATGTTTCTCTATTGGAGCTTGAATTTGTTTTCAATTTTCGTGTAAAGTAACGTATTTCTGTCTTCATTGTGTATTTCTGTCTTTCATCGTTTATTTCTGGACAATGGAAACCCTCAATTGGGCATTTTCTCGACAGATTTAGAGGAAACCGCAGTGGAAGATGGAGCTGTGGAGACGAATGAAGCACTTGTGCCTGAACCCAAGGACAAGGAAGCGAAGAAGCGAAAAGCTGCCGATAGTGAGATCAAGCACCCCACCGCAGAGCATTCGCGGGGAGCAGTTGTTGATCGGAAAATTAAAGATGGTATATCCAGGGCACTTGATTTGTGCAATAGCAGTCTGAATTTTTGCATGACCAGATTGAAGAGGATGATCCTGAAGGATTGGCCTATACTGCAAAATGATCACGAAATAATTGTGCTGGCTTAGTAACTAGGTTTCTGTTTGTTGGACCATAGCTAAAATTCCAGCAGTGAAGGGATTGCCAAAAGATTCTAAGAAGCGTCCGCGTGAAGAGGGCAAAGCTTCCGACCTTCAGAGGTGAGCATGTTGTCTTACAGCCTTTAGTTGATATCGAGTGTAACTCGCAGGTTACAAAATTTTCAAATTTCTGCTTTTTGTTTTTGCATTGTTGCACTTTAAATGAGACCCGGCACTCCCAGGTATATCATTGCATCTTCTTGCTAGGTGTCATGAAGGCATTGAATGTACACTCTGCTTGTCCTCTTAGAACTTGAGAATGGGTACTAGCTCATCAGTGCACAATGCCTTTATTCTTTGCATTCATTGAGAGGTGCGCTGTTTGCTAATGCAGAACTGCACGGACAGTTGTTATAGGCTGTCTGGAAAATCCCAAAATGGTAGAGGCTGCGATTGCGAAGGCCAAGAAACTAGGCACAGTGGAAGATGTGCGTCGTCCTGTTCCGGAGGCTGAACTCATCAGTCGGGGTATTGTTCTACATTTCATGATGTCATTGCGAAGAAAGATTTTGAACCTGCGCTACCGGTAGTGTGACTCTGCGATGGTACCAGTTCCTATGAAAATCTACTCGTAAATCGATCACCGAAACTTACTCTGTGAACTACACCTTAATCAATAGTTGCATGGAGATTGTCAGTACTTGGTTGTCATATTTGGTGCAGGATGCAATTGTGTATTGTAGCTTATTTACTTGTCTGTCATACCGTTGGCAGGTTTGGCGAAGGATGGGTGCAGGGGAGAGGCAGTAGACATCGTTTACTCTTCAGTGAAAGCAGCATGTCAAGCTGTAGCGGCTCTTCACAGGCAGAATGTAGGAGGAGGAGGTGCTATTTGGGCTCGCCAACTTGGCGGAGAGGTAATTCTTTCAGTCAATTTTCATTTGTGGGTACTAAGTTAGGCCTTTTTGCGTATATGCATCTCAGTAATTTGTAACTATCTCGTGAATTAATAATGACGAAATACTCGTTTATTTGACAAAAAGATTAAGGTTGAGATAGATTTCATTTGACCAATCCTGTTGAGGTTTCTGGTAGTCCCTAAGCGTGAAAACGAACAGCAAGCGCTTTCTTCACGAGGTGGTTTCAGGACTTAAATCTGTGCTTTGAATCTTAAGCGTGTTTCTTGGAAGTGTAGATGGAAGTCGGTTTAATAAAATGTTTTACCTTTAGGGTGAAGGTCATGAGAAGTTGTGTGAGTCCAGTCGTGTAATGGTCGAGGACTTTGACCGGGGTGTAAAGGTTCATTTAGAACGAGCCAAGTAGGAGTACAAGGAGGATGAAATGCACTGGGCACCGAGTGGCACAAGCAAAGTTTGTGTTAATGAGAGAGATGCTACGGGCTTAGAAAACCCTTTCTGACTTGTCGTCGTCGTCGTGCTTGTTGTCATGAAGTAGATCGATCGGCTGTCTATTTGGTCTATAGCTCAAGAAGGATGAAATGCACTGGGCACTGATTAGCATGAGCAAAGCTTGTGACTGTGAGCGAGATGCTTTGGACCTAGAAAACCCTTTTCTGACTTGTGCAACTAGGTTATCATGTTGCAGTATAGCTCTTGATCATCATTTATGTTTCTGTGTGTCAAGAATTGTGGTTGCCATTCTCAGACACTCGCTTTTGACCTTGAAAACCTGGACTGGCTAGTGCACAGCTCCTGACTATCCTTTGGACCTCGTGATCCTATGTCACTTGGGTGTTTCGTAATGTTGGGAGGAATTGTCAAGAGCTCTGGAACGGTTTTTGGTATGAGTAGTTCAGAGTGAAATCAGATAAATGTTTTGTGCGTAGTCATCTGTTTTCTATCGCTGGTTTATTTCGATATTTATTGTCGTCTTCTCAGTATCCAGTTTTACTCATGGAGGATGAAACGCACTGGGCACCGAGTGGCACAAGCATGCTTGCGTACATGAGTGAGATGCTACGGGCCTAGAAAACCCTTTTCTGACATGTGTACCTCGATTTTGGTAACTGTCGCCTGTGATTTGTGTATGATGGACTGCATCAGTTGAGATATTGGGTATGGATATTGAGGATGATGAAACGCACTGGGCACCGAGTGGCACAAGCATGCTTGTGTTTATGAGAGAGATGCTGCGGGCCTAGAAAACCCTTTTCTGACTTGGTTCATTCTTTTACTGTTTTCTCACATGTTACTATAGCTGGGACATGTTGTGTCGTTTGTCTCTGTTTTGTACGTACGAGGAGGATGAAATGCACTGGGCACCGAGTGGCTCAAGCAAAGCTTGTGTTCATGAGTGAGATGCTACGGGCCTAGAAAACCCTTTTCTGACTTGTGCTTTTTTTTTTTTTGTGTCAGTATAGCCTAGACAAACTGTGCTTTTTGTCTCTGGGCGTGTACAAGTAGGATGAAATGCACTGGGCACCGAGTTACACAAAACTGTGTTCATGAGAGAGATGCTACGGGCCTAGAAAACCCTTTTCTGACTTGTCCGTACTCCCCGGGTGTCTTCTAGTCGTGTATCCTAGTTGTCTTTTCTTTTCCACGATTAGTAAAGATCCGACGAGATGATGCATTTTAATGCTGTGGGTAACGAGTTTCATGGATGATGACTATTCCAGTTTGTGTTATGCTTCGACTTCTGAAAAATGTCCTTTGAACTCGAAGCGTTTAGCTTGACATCAAAGGTGTCATTTAATTTTGTTGACAGTGTAGAACTAGGTTGGAGTTCAAGAATGATGAAACGCACTGGGCACCGAGTGGCACAAGCTAAGCTTGTGCTCTTGAGCGAGATGCTACGGGCCTAGAAAACCCTTTTCTGACTTGTGTTCATCCTCAACTTAGCGATTGTTTTGTTAGGTTTCTGGAGGATGTCGCCTTGGTCATGAACGTAAGAGTGGAAATGGTATCCCGCTCTATCAGAATAATTATTAACTTAGTAGTTTGCTGTCTTAGCACGTGAATGACTCTTCCGTAGTAGTGGTTCGTGTATTAAACTCTCATGTCTTGTCTGCAGGGTGCGAAGCTGAAAAAATGGCGACTCATTGTTCGAAATCTTCCCTTTATGGTAACTAAATCCTCTCATGATATCAGTTGTGTAGTTGATGTCATGTATGCTTATGTTTCAAATTCTAAGTGACGTAATTTGTGTTTTTACAGCTCAAAGAACAGACCTTGCGTCAGCTATTCTCGTCGTCAGGGTTCGTTTGGGAAATCACCATTCCTAGGAAACCGGATAACTCGTACGTTTCTATTCCTCCTTATTTTTGTACTCTTTAGTTCCTATATGAACTGGGAATCCTGCAAGCGGACAGTAAAACTTCCAAGACCTGACTGTTTAGCACTTTTGTGGAGCCCATCTGTAGTCGAGATTCTGAATTTCAGAAAGCATCCGACATAGATCGGTTCTTATTGGACAGTTGCACACAGAAGTATTTAATTGGCTGTCATTTGTGAACCCATTCAGATCGAAAGGATTTGCATTTGTTGGTTTCACCTGCAAGGCAGACGCTGAGAAGGTAAACTAGCTACTCTTACAGTAGAACTCTTATGTTAATTCTTGCCCTGCTGAATTCTATTTTTTTCTTCCTACCAAGTCTCTTAAGTGTCGTGGAATTAGCTTCGTGTAAATACTTTCATGATCTTCAAGTTGGTGTGTGTCAAGAGACGAGGTGAACAATTTAGCCTTCTAATCAGTTTAAGCAAATTTGCAGGCAATCAAAGCAGTTAACGGGACATTAGTCAGCAAGAGACCTATTGCGGTAGATTGGGCAATGGCAAAACGAGAGTTTGAAGCTGTTGCAGCTAAAGCTTCCCCTCTAGGTTTGCCCCTTTTCTTTTTCCTTCTCTGGCCATTCTGGTGCTTTTGGAGTTACCTGACATTGTGATTATGCAATATCTCGATTCTCATCTGTATACTGCCTTGACAGAAGAAACTCGTGACGACGATGACGACACTGCTAGCGAGGAGGAAAGTGACGAAGGTAGTGAGGAGAGAGAGGAAGGAGACGGAAGTGAATCTGATGAGGATACCGAGTTTGCAGTGAAGGCTACGAAGAAATTGAAAGTTGATGTTCTGAAGCCGGGAAAGCAAATCGCGGATCTGGATATGGCAAGCAGTGATGACGAGGATGATGATGACGAGGATGAAGACGAAGATGGTGAGGACGAGGATTTATCTGAAGAGAAGGTCGTTGATTATTCAAGAGAGAAAGAGTTAGCAAAAAGGGTTTTTGAGAGAGTGGTGGCCTCAAGCAAGGCACAAGAGCTAGATGAAGCACTGTCTGATGATGACGCTGAATTAGAAGTAAAGAAAACAGCCCCCCAAAAGGTTCCTGCCAAGGACACTAAAGTTCCTGTAAAGGAAACCAAAACTTCTGAAACAAAAGCCTCAGTAAAGGAAGTCAAGAAACCAGAATTAGCGGAGCCGTCTAAGAACAGAAAGAGCGAACCTGTCCCAGAAACCTCACAGGAAGATAGTTTGAACAGGACAGTTTTTGTCAGGAACTTGCCGCTGGAGGCAAAAGTACAGGACTTGCGCCGTCAATTTTCAGAGTTTGGCGAAGTGAAATCATTTCGACTGGTGCTCCACCCAATCACAAAGTAAGCTTTGATGGTACTCATGTTTGGGGTTAGTATGTTATACCTTATCTATTGTAAATTAAGTCTGATCACTCTTATTTCGGCATCTTCTGCTGATTCTCACCCAGTATTTTCTTTTTTATTTACAGGAGACCCAAAGGAACTGCTTTTGTGGAATTTGTTACCGCTGGAGGTGCCCAAGAAGCAACATCTGCTGCAAGTCGGTCTGAGGCAGATGGTGGCCTTGTTGTTGGAGGGCGAAAGATAACCATGAATTTGGCGTTGGACCGTGATCAAGCTAAACAAGTTGCGAGGCAAATGTCTAAAGAGCAAGACGATCACGATCGACGGCATTTGAAACTTGCAAAGGTGCAGATTTTACTTTTCATCCACCATCCAAAATATTTGCAAGATAATATTCTTGTCGCTATCTGCGTCGCTTGTGGGTTTCCATTTTTCTCTTCCAACTTCTGAATTGGTGTGAAAGAGTCATTCTGGTGAACTTGGGAGAAGCTGAGCTCTTAGGTAGATAAACTGGACAGTTCAAGCGTTCTGGACAGATATGTCAACTAGTGAACAATCATCCCAATTCTCGTTGACAGTCGAAGAGCAGTTGTAGACTTGAAGTCAATGTGTTGACTTCTGGCATATTGCCAGCTGCTTACTTTGAATTTTCTGCTACTGCAGGAAGGCTTAATAGAGGAAGGGACGCCTGCTGCTCGTGGTTTATCCAAGGGGGACCTTATGAAACGCAAACAGTACGTTAATACACATAGTTTTTGGAATGTGCCGTGGAGAAGCGCCAAATTGCTCTTGAAAGTTTGCTCATCAACGATACTTGGGGTTCGGAGTGCTGCTCTCTCTTTTGACAAATTAGAGAGTTTTTCTGATCCATTTTGGTGCTTTGTCAGGATTGAGCATGAGAAAGCAACTAAATTGCGAAGCCCAAATTTTCATGTTTCCACAACTAGACTTGCTGTACATAATGTTCCAAAAGATATGACTGAAAAGGAACTCAAGCGGCTGTTCATCGAAGCAGTTAAATCCAGAGCATCAAAACAGCAACCTGTGTTGAAGCAGGTTCGTCCTCTTTAGCTGCTGTGAATTTACCTCGGTGATTAAGTGTCATCATTGAGCTGTGTTCTTATATGGGTTATTGAATGTGATGGAACTCCCAGGTTTAGGTGCTATGTGCTGCAGATGTCTTTTGCATCAATCTGTGTCTTTAGGTAACTCTCATTTTATGGTCGGATATGTACTGTATATTTTGAATCTCACATAGAAAGCCCGATTCTTGGCTTGTAGGTGAAAATCTTGCGGGATGAGGTGAAGGGAATGCCAGGTAGCGGTGGAAAGTCTCGAGGGTCTGCTTTTGTAGAATTTACTGAACATCAGCATGCACTTGTGGGTTTGCGGGTTCTCAACAACAATCCAGGTATGTTTTCCCTGTAACATGAAGTTTTTTTTTGCTGAGTGTGGATTTCAGCACTGTGTACTGATTGAGATATTCCTCGTAAACCTTACTTCGTTCATTTTTGGTACTAAGGTGATCTGTCCTGGAATTTCCAATTATGGGAAAATTCTGACTGTTATTTTGGTAACGCTTGTTCAGAGACATTTGGATCAGAGCACCGTCCTATCATTGAATTTGCTATTGAAAACTCCCAGAAACTAAAGTTGAGAGCAACGCGGGAAGCACTAGCTAAGGGTAGGCAAGCTAGGGCTGCAAAGGATGGTGCCGAGGGGCAAAGGGATGGATCCAACAAGAAGGCTAAGAAGTGGGAATCAAAGAATGGTACGGAATCGTCTGTGAAGGACATGGGGAGGTCTGCTAATGACAGCAGTGAAGGCCATGATGTTGATAAACCGGGAAAAAGAAAATGGGAGAAAAAAGGCAAAAATAAAAAGGACACAGACCAGAAAACGGAGGCTGTCATGTCCAGACAGGAAACAGGTACAGAATCCAAGGGCTTTGCCAAAGAAGGGAAGAAGCCTAGTAAGAAACGCCAGAAACTTGTAGAGGGCAATTCTGTGAAGCAGGACAGGACCACAAGTGAGAAAGCCAGCAATGGTCAAACTAAGAGCAGTACAACGACTTCAGATAAGGCTCAAGCAGTTAATATAGCTCGAGTTACCCCTCAGGTATTTGCATATTCTGTGTCACTAATTCTGCTGACGTATCTTGCATGGGCTTGGAGTGGTGAAGTTTTAAGGACGATATGAGTAATCAACTCACCACCATTATGATGAAATTCTCATTTCAAGTTGCTATCCTGACAGTTGTGCCTAATTAACGTGCCATGCAAATTTTGCAGAGTGGAAGGGTGTTGCAATCTAGGAAGCCCTCATCTGGGGTAACCCAAGATAAGGCCTCGGCAGAAAAGTCTAGGCGAGGGAAGAAGCAACCTGAAGTTGTGGACAAGCTGGACAAGCTGGTTGCCGAGTATCGCACGAAGTACTTCAACACCCCTACTGGATCAAAGTCAAACAGTGACGCAGATTTAAAACGGTGGTTTGAGTAAGTGTTTTCCTAACAGTCGATTCAGTGTAGCTTTACAGGCCACTAGGCTCGACTCCCTTTGTATTATTGACCACTCCTTATACAGTCTGAACTACGTGATTGGTAAGGCTGATGATCCGTTTGGTTGACGGTGGCCGATTTTGTATTCCTAATCTTGAATTTTCTGATAGATTTTGCGATCCCAGCCTTAGCTTTATGTTGTAGCTTTCAGTTTTGAATGAGTGTACAGAAGGGGATCCAGTGAGAGCAGTGCGTCGCTGACTGATCAGCTCAGGACCGCAGTGCTCCGTTTGTTAGGTGCCAATATTTTCATTAATCTGAAAGGACTTTTTTACCTTTTTCTCCGATTGAATATCAGGCCTAGTTGCTTGGAAGTTACTGGAGGAAAAATTGGCCTTTCCCAATTGGATCTCCTATCTACAATTATCCATTTGTTTCTTAATTTACACTTGAAAATCTATGATGCGAGCAATTTTGGGTTTGTTTAAAGGTCTATTCTCACTTGATGATAAAGAGTGTTGTTACTAAGGGTCTCCGGAATGAATTTAGACCTACCTGCAGACTAGATTCACATTGCAACATCACCCCTAACATCAAGTGTGAACATACCACAAATTAATGACATAACATTCTTGAATAGCTAAGGTAGGTACTCCCCAAATTGCCACTTTTTGTTACTGAGCCTATTTTTTATTATTAGACTGATCAAATTTTCATATGTTCTTGTTGGCAAGTGAAAGGAGGTTCCAATGCACCAGAGAATGTGGCATTTGGATATTGTGTGCAAAAGTTATTAAGGAACAAAGTTTGGTTCAAAATTGTTTCTTCCACATAGGTACATAATTGATTTTAGAGATGTACATATAGTATAGATGGTGGTTTAAGGTCAGTGGCACATTTGGGTGTACCTACCCTTTTCCTTTTGTATCTTGTTTCTTACAATTTTTAAAAAATTTCTTGAGTTGTAAGTTAGAGGTTACTCTTGTGAAGGAAGTCAACATCAACTTGCTAGACTTGTCAAGACACTTGCTTACCTAGTATGGTTGGATGAGCTAGGTAGATAGGAAGGAAGAAAGAATGGTTTGAATGGATCCAAAGCAAAAATTTTGAATGTAAACTTTCCCTCTAGTCAAGGGACTATAGTTGTGTCATACAAATATATTTGTGTGACAATACTATAGGTAGAACCTCTCTAAAGTGATAGCTTGACCTACTTGCCAATATTATGGCAAGAGAGGTTTAGTGATTTTGAAAAGGTTTGTGTATTCAAGAATTTGTAGTCTTTGTGTAAACAATGTTATCTAGGATGCATATTGTCACTTGTCAATTTCAAAATATACATGGCAAGAATAATATTAACAAAACACCTTTTGTATTGCACATACATACAAACATGACAATGTGCTACCACTTATTATATTCTTCAAGTTGGGACCACTAAACATTATTATTTTAGAGAGGTTTATTGGCTTATAGAGTGTCGATTTAGAGAGGTTTTATGTACACTTTTGAAAAGATACCATGTTCTTTATGTTCAAGAATGCTATGCACACCTAATTTTGACCTTTATAGATCCTTACCTAAAATGCACTCCCACTATACACAAGAGTTTTGGGGTGGTTTTAGGATCACTTATTTTCAACACTTCAAAAGTTCATAGTTATTCATATAGTGTCCAAAAAATGCATTCTAAAAGAACTTTCAATCCCCTTTTGACTACCAACAAGATCCAACAAAATCTTTTTGAGTATATATTATGAGGAACCATGTTGAATTTTTGCCTCATTTAGTCAGTTTTAGGTGTGGTTCCCATTTGGGCCTCTTAGTTCAACAAAATGATATACTTGATGGCCACTTCTCCTTCCTTACTCAAATGAAGTATGTGACTGGACATCAGCTTACACTTCTCATTATCTCATTTCATTATTATTTATATGTAATTGTGGTATAAAACAAGAGTAGAAATCATAGCAATTCATAGAAAGTACATGTTGTACATGAAGGTCTGATTTGGCACTCCAGTGTTGAAATTGAATTTCCACATTAGGGTCCACATCTTGAGATGGCGTGTGGCACTCTTTTACAAAAATGACTTAATTTATGCTAAATCTGACCTTCATGTAGAATGGGTGGGTGAACTAGTCTTGGTTAGTATTGTAGCCATGGTGTGTCTTCCCATGTTCCTGTCCAGTAAGACATGTGAGCCCATTGTGGCTAAATGAGAGCAAGCCCACGGTGGGCAAAATTGTAATGGTGGTTGACATTCAAGTTATGCCGAAATGCATTTTTGTTTGAGGCATGATTCACTGATCGGAGCTACTGGATCGGACGGTTCTAGGGTTTAGGGTTTAGGGTCGGGCTGTGGAAGATGCACTGCGGAAGATGCAATGATGTATTCCCCGGTGCTGATGTATTTGAAGACGCCGCAGGAGGTATAATGGAGGATTAGTTGTTGCAAATGCATTGGCAAGTCTGCGGTATCGCTGTTCTCTTCTCCACATTTTTCCAGGCGTGTCAAACAGGGGATTGATCTGATCACTTTGCGGTGATTGAAGTGAGCTCTGATTCCTTCCGGACTGTTGTTGCGGGGGAGAGATTGGGAAGGATGGTTCAATTGTCAGAGAATGAGGGCATCGAGGGCCGTACGTTTGTGGTCACGGGCGGCGCAGGCCATGTCGGATCGTTGCTTTGCCTGGAGCTCGCACGGCGAGGTGCAGCCGAGGTTCGGTCCTTCGATCTTTGCGATTCGCGGGAGCGCTTAACGATTCTGACATCGCACGGTGTCAAATGCATTAAAGGTGCGGAATGGTAGCTAGAAGGTTCGAATTTCGATTTAGGGTTTCGTTTAGGGTTTCGTTTGTTTCGAGTTCGCTCTGTGTTTTTGCATTTTTACCAGGGAGGATCTTCCCTCAAGATGCGTCACTTCCATCTATTATTGCGGATTCATATGCTCTATCCATGACTCGATTTACTGTTTGAATGACTTAGACTATGTAGCTCTGAAGCCATAGCTAGAATGATATTAGCAATTTCTGAACCATGAGGATTCGGACAACAATTTTGCCGCCAGTTCAGAATATTCTAATATCGCGTCGATGAGATCAAGGAAACTGCAGTCAGATTGTCAACGTAGTCAAGGCTGCAAGCCTAGTGCTATGCTTATGTTTCCATGTCGGAAGTTTTGCTCAGTAGTATGGACAGAGCTGAAAGTGCTGTTAGAGTCCAAACTTGGAATACTAACCTATTTCTTCTGCATCCAGAAGACTTGCCGGTGTCTATCGAGGAGTATTTTTGAACTAACTACAGAGATTTCGTTTGCCTTTGTTCTCGACCGTAGGGTATATGATTTTTCTGGACATCCCGTCTTTTGTATCTAGGGGACTCTTCGTTGTGTACATGATTGTCTGTCTCTCCATCCTGGGAGAGGCTTCCAAATGACCACAAACTGCTTCTAAATTCGTAGATGTGCTTGTTTGCCATAATGAGAGCAGGTGATGTGAGGAGCAAAAAGGATGTGGAGAAGGCTTTCAGAAACGCCGATTGTGTTTTTCACATGGCCTCGTTCGGAATGTCCGGCAAAGAGATGCTTCAATCCCGTCATATTGATGAAGTGAATTTGGATGGCACTTGCCATGTTCTGGACTGCTGCGCAAAGAGCGGTGTGGGAAGGCTGGTGTACACAAGCACTTACAATGTAGTGTACGGCGGGCAAGAAATTCGCAATGGAACAGAAAATCTACCTTATTTTCCAGTTGAGAAGCACGTTGATCCCTACGGTCGAAGCAAGGCCCTTGCAGAGCAACTTGTGATCCGAAGCAACGGGCGGCCTCTTACGTGAGTTCCTTCTTATGACTCGTGGTAGAGTCAAATGTTTGTTACTTTGGTACATCTCTCTTCTTTGGACCACGCAATTCAACAAGGTGTTTGCGAGTTTACTACGAAATTTGTGTCAAGCTTGACCTGAATCATTCACAGTCTCTGTTGCTTTGATTCACATAATTCCTCTAAGCTTGAATATGATGTTTTTTACTTCACATTGTACTTGAATTTTTCTGACTCACAAGGTTGTGATTTTTTCCATATTCGGCGAACTTTTGTAGATCCTTGCGCCATTACTGGAATTCCAGCTGCTTATTTTCCTGGAATCATATGCAGGAATAGGAAAGGGAAAAAATTATACACTTGTGCCATTAGACCAGGTGCCATTTATGGTCCACGAGAGGAACGTCACTTGCCTCGGATCCTAGGGATGGCAAGAATGGGGTTATTGAAGTTCCGAATCGGAGGCCCAAACGTTCTGACTGACTGGGTGTATGCCGACAATCTGGTTCATGCCCATCTGCTGGCGAGCATGGCTCTTATTGATGATTTACCTGGAAGGTCGGGACTTCCCCCCGCTGCTGGCCAAGCGTACTTCATCTCAGATGGTTTGTTCTTGATCCCCGTCCTTGGTGATGAATTTTTCTATACAAGTCAAGAATGTGCTGAAGGCTAAAGGTAGCGTGGGTATACTTAGTTTGATCTCGTGGAGCAATATCAAGTTGGTCATAATTTTATGGTGCGTATTGACTATGGGGCATACTGCTGCTAATATTTATGCAATTTATTCTAACATGAAATGTCATTCACGTGTTTGATAGGAGCACCTGTCAATTTTTTTGAGTTGATAAGACCAATCGTAGAGGGAGTTGGCTACACAATGCCTGAACGTGAAATCTCTGTGAAGTCAGCGATGACTTTGGCGTGGTGCATATATGCATTTTATGGCCTGCTGTACCCCTGGCTTCGAAGATCTTGGATTCCCGAACCACTTCTTCTGCCTGCAGAAGTGTTAAAGGTACGGTCCCGTGAACCACTTCTTCTTTGAGGCCCTCCCTGTTTAAATGTCTCGGCAAGTGTTGCTCCTAGGAGAATGAAGTGTTATAACGTATGCGCACCTATTATTGTCACTAATTGCAACCAAGTATATTTACTATTATTGAACATGAATTGTTCTTATTAAATCTTATTGACAACTGAAAGAGTATTCCAAACGCACTTGAGCATGCATTATTTGGAAACTGTATGAATATGTTATGAATTTTCAAAGTATGTCTCTAGATCCACCAAAAATCAACACTCAGCTCTCATTGACTCTCATGTTTTGATTTTGTACATCTTGTGTAATCAACATGTATTTTTTTGTGACGCTTTTTGAGTCCAAATATAGATGTCGCATTTGGGGCAGTGTTGACTTTGGGTGTTCATACCAAGGCATGGAATTGCAGCCATGACCATCTGATTACTGCCAGCCACATGGTTTTCTCTTTAAGGAAATAGTTTTCTGATTTTCAGTGGAAAGAATGGTAGAGTTCTGACGTAGCCAATGCATGCAATTGCAGGTTGGGGTCACCCATTACTGCTCAACATGGAAAGCCAGGCAGGAAATCGGCTACACTGCGATCGTGGACCACAAGGATGCCTTGGACCGGACTGTTACGTACTGGAAGGAACGGCATGCTCAGGAGCTGGACGGGCCCCCATTGGTGACCTGGATATTGATATTGGGCGGCATCGTCCTCTTGTTTGCAAGCGTGTATGTGCCAGCTCCGTTCATGGGTCCGTTGGAGTGTGTGCGCGGGCTTGGACTCTTGATTTTTCAATCCCGTGAGGTTATGCGCATCGTTCTCTACCTGGCCTTATTCGCGCACCTTGTGGAGGGTGCTTATGCCTGGATGGTAGCCAGGAAGGTGGATCGGAAGAATGCCAGAGGTTGGTTGTGGCAGACTCTGGCAATTGGATATCCGTCGCTGCAGTACTTGTTGAAGAGAGCTGAGAAGAAGAAGCAAAATTAAAAGGAAGTGCATTTGTTTACTACAGCTTCAATTTACTAATAAGAACAATGCTGAATTGCTTCTTTCCGATGCATTTAGATGTCCTTACATTACAAGAATGCAATATTGCCTAATTTTTTGTTGGCTATCGTTGGGAGTCAACAGAGGATTCTAGATCCTTTTCTTATGCATTTTTTGGACACTGAATAGATAAACTATGAATTTTCAAAGTGCTGAAAACAGGTGTTCCCAAATGTGGCTCTAAGCTCTCATCAGTGGAGGATGTACATTTAAGGCAAGAATTTGTAGGGAATTTGTAGGGGTCAGTTTTAGAAAGGGGTCACAATATCGTGACCCATTGGAGTCCATTATCATTACTTTGTATACAAACATGGCTTATTATTTTTTGACTAAAATGATAAGCCATGTAAGGTAGGTGGATGGAATTTTGACCCTCTTCTTCAGACTTCCCCTAGTTGGCTTTAAAATGGACCTTAATCCCTAAAGTCCCATTGTCCCTATGGGGGGACAAAATGGATTTTAGATAGGCTCTTATGATCTTAATTTTTATTGAAACTTTTTGAAACTTTTCCACAAGATAGAAAAACTTATGAGTTTTCTGGGAATATAATTTTTATTTCAATCAGTGTCCGGGAGCAAGAGTAAAGCCACAATAACCTCAAAATGAGGGAAACCAGGCAACAAAAAAAATTCACAAAAAATTGAAATTAAAATTAAATTTTTTTTTTAATTTTGGAGATTATATTTTTTTGTAAATGAAAATCTTTGATTCATTCCATTTGGATTAAAGATGTGAAAGTTATGGAGCTTCTTGTTTTGCAGGCAATCATAGAACTTCTTGAAAATTTTATTTTTTTCACTTTGAATGCTAATATATTTCAATTTGTACGGTCAAAAATCACAAAAAAAATTATCACATGATCTAAGACAAGTGTAGAACAAGATCCCACAATCCGATTTTTTAAAATATTTTTAAAATTTCATTTTGTAAGTAAACATAGTAGAAGTGGTAGTTTAAACTGGTTTTAACACAAAATTGACCTTGAGACTTTAGGGGTTAAGAAGTTGGTATATGGGTAATCAATGTTCCTTTGATGATAAAAAAAACAGTTTATCATTTACCAATTATTTGTTAATACTTTGATACGTGTGCAATGATTAATAGCATAATTAGTTTTAAACCAAACACAAATTTACATGTCAGGATGTCATAGCTATCATACTCAGTATATATGCTATTTTAATACTAATAATATGCCTAATAGGCTGTCTACATTTAGGTTCTAAAATGACGCCCTTCCTAGAAAGGGACGCCATTGGGTGCCTCTCCCTTAAACTATGTTGGGTATATGACAGTGTAGTTAGGTCACAAGGGTATAAACTAATACCGGCTATAAATAACGACAAATGTCATAAAATGGAAATTGTCCTTTCATTGAAATTGAATGAGGAGCAAAATTGCATAGCAGTCATCAACTGATACAATATATTCCAATTGAACTGCATCATAATTTCAGGATTTAGGAGTCGATCATCGAGATAGATTTTATCACAGTATGATGATCTGCGTCCCACCTAATCTCAAGAACTAGAACATGAAATGCTTTGGGTTCACGTTCCTTGCTAACTACGTCAACAGTGTGGTCACAATATGTATGAGTTTCTTGAGCTTTTCGTGTCTCAACTTCTTTTGATTCAAATGGTATCATCTAAACACGCTACATGTAACCAGTCACTGAAATCCTGTCGTCAGTGGTGACAAGTGAAACGGGATCGATCTTAGTTTGAATGAGTTTCCCACATTACGTGCACCAATTGGTTAAATTCCTGCAACCCCACGCCGTTTCATCAGCAATTCAGCACTTTTGGATTAGAGAAAAACACTTGAGAGACGCTTAACAGTAGCCAAGAAGCAGACTGACGATAAGGGAATATTATGTCGTGCATCAATTCTGAGAGTCTCGTTGAATTTAAACCGGTTTTTATGTGCTTTCCTGAACTGCAAAAAACCAAGACTGTCTTTGACATTCAACAAACACGGAGCTGCTATGATGATCGTCACCCTCGCTCTGGCCCTTCCTGAAATTCGAAGTGAACTGCAAAGTAACTAGCACGATCGGTAGCATGGATAGGAAACTCGAAAGAGTGACCAATTTGATTTTAGCAATTTTCATGTATTTTGTTGGATAGAAACATTTGATTCACTTTTCAATGAATTTTTTTTATAGCTACTTCTAGATTTCTACTTTTCGACTAGATTCACATAACAAACATCCCCTAAATCCAAGTGTGAACATACCTTAATTCACTTAGATTTAATTAGAAGTATTTACTAGAAGTTTTAAATTTTCATTCAATTCAAATAACCAATATACTATTTTTGTTGACTTTCACAAATACATCATGTTAAGATCATATCATGCCAATATGAGAGGCATTAGATGGGATTTGAGGCTTGTTCCCTCACTATTCCCCCTGCAACAAGGGAACAACTAGCTATTAGGAAAAAAAATTAAAAAATAGTTCTTTAGAATGCAAAAAAAGTTGAAAAAAAATTTTGATTTTTTTTTCGAAAAATGACATGGCCAACATCAACCGGCTACGCTGTCGCTGTTGCAGTACAATTCAGCGAGTTCCCAATGCATGATGAGTTCCCAACGCATGATAACTCACAGCCTTCTGGAGGCCTCAAATCTCATCTAATGTAGTATGAAAACAACAAACATGCAACAACTCTACCAGTGCCTAAGAGCTCCTACCCATTGGTAGTTATTGAGGCTATAGAAAAAACATCATGTGACTTGTGACGTATGTCACAATCATCGCAAAATTTTACAAGTAATGATAGAAATGCAAAAAATGCCCTATCATTGCAAGCACTAAATATTGGCAACATCCATAGGAGAGAAATATAAATAAAAATCCTATAATACAAAAGTACACCAAGTGTAGTAAGTAGGTTTAGCAAACACCCTTTTAATCAACTTCTTTATTGATGTTGATGCCCCTCACATTGACAAAATCAATGACCTTCTCTACAAACCCAAAGGAATAGTCAAAAAGATGAAGATGCTTGCTCATGCCCCAATACACATTTGAAACAAACCCACTAGATTGTTGAAATTGCTTGCAATGGTGAACTTAAACAATCTTTATGCCACCTAGTGCAAAAAACATTGTATAACACTAGTAGCATTGTATTTGGCATTTCTACACAACATACATTTTAGCCCAACTAAAATTCATAAGTTGCTAGAGTCAATTCATCCATTGATGTATAGCAAGTAATACTGTGCACAATAACACGTGTAATCTTTCTAGATTTTGCCATCACGAACCTCCAAGAGTAACACTTTGGATTGTGAGTCATGAAATTGTCAATCTATTCAATCTACAATCAATTTCAAGACTTTTTAAACTTTTTACTTCAATTTTGATTGAATTTCTTTTTGTGTGTATTAGTTGATTTAAGCGTATGGAAATGATGTATGGATCATATTTTTCAACTATTATTTGAGAGTCACTGTTAAGTTATTCTTATAAGTTGCATTTCATAAATATATTTTCACAATTTTGGAAATTTGGACTACTCCTAGTTCTTAAGGCTTTAAAGGGCTAATGTCCACACATTAGGAAAAATTGAACCCACAAAGAGGCCTTGAGTTTTCTTACTAATTTTTATACTAATTAAACAAATATGAAGGTGGCCACATCCTTATTAGGACCACCACTTGGCGTATGTTTCATTCTTCATGATGAAACTGTCATGAGATTTATAAGATCATGGAGATGGATTGGATAATGATTACAAATTTTTGAATTCATTGGGCAATTCATAGCCCAATTAGTGAGTTGAAAAGGCTCTTCCCACCTAAATTTATGAGATTGTGGAGATAGATTGGATAATGATGATGAATTTTTGAATTCATCATGCAATTCTTGGCCCAATTAGTAAGTTGAAAAGGTTCTTCCCACCCAAGCTTTTGCATTACGAAGTAGCCTCTTTTGGGGTTCAATTTTTTCCTAATGAATCTTTTTACTAATACAATTTTTTCACTTAAATTCATTTTAGAAGAGACGCTAATTTGACATCCTCACTAATAGAACAAATTATTGTGTATCTATTGGCACACTATGTACTAGTAGTATATCTTTAGCGGCAAATTAAAATATGAGCTAGGGTCTAAGCATCTAAAAACAATACTTTTAGCATTTTAAAGAGCCACATAAGCATCTAAAAAGACAAGAACATTTAGTGTTGTAGATTATATAATTGAATGGAAAACTAGGAGTAGGAGTATGGAAAATGAACCAAAAGTAGTTCTAGCCAACTATATCCTTGGACTATTTAGTTAGGGATTGGCAAGAGCTTTGTGTGGGGTAGTTAAAATCCACTTCTTCTTGATGAAAAAAGGATAAAAAGCTTCATACATGGTTCATTTCTCATACTAAGTAGTCCAATATTTTTATTTTTTGAATTTAATGTCCAATTTTGAATTTTTAAAAAATTAGCAATTGTTTCACATAGCTTCAAAAGCAATTTATTGCAAGTGTCTAGAGGGAAGAAGACAAGCTCCTTATACAAGTGGGGTGGTAGAACATCAAACAAACCATGTAGGATATATAAATTAGAATTAGTAGGATTTCAACTACTCATAATTAAATCAAAAGTAGAATTCCAGACCTCATTTGGGCATAGTAGAATAAAAATTTCAAAAAACTCTAAACCAAGTGAATGTGGAAAATCAATATAAATTTCATCTCCAAAAATCTATTTGAGATTTTGAGACTCCAATCAAAAGTTATGAGCAAAGTTTAGAAAGGGTCTGAAAACATTTTCAAACATCCTTTGTAAATTTTGTCCTTAAAATTTTTTGGAGACTCAAAATCACAAAATTGAGTCTTCATAGATGAAATTTAGCTTGATTATACATCTTTTATTAGTTCAAAGTTTTTTGAAAAAAAATATTTTAATATGCCTAAATGAAATCTAAAAGTTTTGCTTTGATTACAATTTTGTGTTTTTGACAATGAGCAGTCAAGCTCTCACCTTCAAATTGTTTCGTATCCTTGGAGGATTCTAATGATGAAAAATGGATTTCATTATAGAAATGACCTCTCTACTCTTCATTCTCACTAATGTCAAGGAAGTAATTCCTTCATTTTGTCACCAAAATTCTTGATGGTAGATGGGCAAATATTATATTAGTATTTGACTAAATGGATTATTATTGAATTCTTTGGTTTTTTGACAAACCATCTTTACATTTATTTGTAGATCTAGTTGTTTAGTCTCAGAATTTGCAGAATAATTTAGTATTTTAAAATATTATTTTAAGCCAAATTTGCTTTCTAAGTACAATAGTGTACAAATTGCTTTGAACTAATTGAATTGGCTTCAACTTATTATTTGAATTGAGTTGTAATTTTATTTGTTGATTTTTTAAGTGATTGCTTTTAGAAAAATGACTAAAAAAATTAGATTTTTTACCAAATTAAATGACCAAGCCTAGGCAACAACCAAGTGGCATGTGAAAAGAAGGGCAAAAAATTAAATTAAACCATAAACTCCTCATTCACTAAAGGGCCAAGGTGAATCAATCCCTTGTTCTTTCTCTTGGGAAAATGCTAAAAAAATTATTATTTGCCACACAAGATAAAATTTGCAAATTGTGAATTCATATTTGCAATCAAAGGCCTCCAAATAAATTAGGAAAGGTGTAAAAGAGAAGTTAAGCAAGCATAGGTCTTTTATTTTTATTTGCACCTGTAGAACAACTTCACGGGACAAGTAAGGGGATTGATTCCAAGGCTTTTTTTAGCTTTCTTGTGCTAGATTGAACTAGAAAAAAATAATTTGGCTAAAAAATGCCAGAAGACTTGGATGAAATCATCAAATTGTGGATGAAAACCAAATTATAGACATGAAAATGTGCTAATGTAATATTTCCTATCTAGTATGTGGATAAATTTTGAAATTTGGAGCACCACTATAACATTTTATATATCACATTCTTAACCCTCAAATGCTTGAGGCACCAAATTTTGGTATTGACAAAACTTTGAAGTTAAATAAAATCTAATCAACTTGCTATATTTAGTAGTTGCATTTAAAAAAAATTCTTTTTGAATTTTATTTTTAGCACAAAAAAATCTGATTTTGAAAATGATTGATTGTGATTTTTATATTCAAGATATTGTGCAAGGATATCCATTGCAATCTTGACTTTCTGTAGTGTTGAGGGCTCTTGAAAATGAGCCTCAATTACAATAAATCTTGGAGAAAAAATCACATTAGAAATTCATTTAAAAAAATTGTAGAATAGATTTTGAGAAGTCAAAAATTGATTGGGTTTATGCATGTTAGGCCTTTTATCCTCATAGTTTTTTTGGTGACTAACTTTCTAGATTTGACATGTAAAAAGAGGATTGAAAGATTTCAAATCACTTTCACAATTTTAACCCCTAAATGCCCAAGTCTTGTTTTGAGCTTCTTGGAATTTGCTCTCAATTGAACAAAAAGTCAACATTTTGATAAGTTGTATCAATTTTTTAATATTTATAACTATACATATTCAAACTAGACATGTTAGAGATCATATAGGAAAAGAAAATCCAATAATATTACTTATGGATTGAAAGAATATAATGTTTGATCATGAAGGTGTTAAAAGTATGAAAATCTTTCAGCTCTCTTTTTGCATGTCAAATCTAAAAAATTGGTCACCAAAAAAATGAGTTTGAAGGGCCTAACATGCATAATCCCAATCAATTTATGCTTCTCAAAATCTATTATACCATTTTTTTAAATGAATTTCTAATACAAATTTTTCTCCAAGATCTAGTGTAATTGAGGCTCATTTTCAAGAGCCTTCAACACTAAAGAAAGTCAAGATTACAATGGACACCAGTGATCCCAAAACTAGCTAAATTTCGCTTGGTTGCTAGTTTGCTACTTAATTTTGTCATGCCCTCAATGTAAATTTTTTAAAAATCTTCCCAAAATGAACATTTTGTTAAAAACCTTGAACCCATTCTAAGATCACTAATGGACACCCTTGCACAAAATCTTGAATTGAAAAATTATAATCATCCATTTTCAAAATCAGATTTTCGATGCTAAAACTAAACTTCAAAAAGAATTTGTCAAAAATATAAACTACTAAAAATAGCAAATGGGTTAGGTTTTATTTAACTTCAAAGTATTATCAACACTAAAATTTGGTGCCTTGGGCATTTAGGGGTTAACACCCTCATGACCAAACATTATAATCTTTCATTCCATAAGTGATATGGTTGTGTTCTCTTTTTCCTCTGTGATCTCTAACATGTTTAGTTTGAATTTGTATGGTTACAATTCAAAAAAATTGATACAACTTATCGAAATGTTAGCTTTTTGTTCAAATTAGAGAAAATTCCAAAAAGACCAAAAAAGGCCTTTTAGGGGTTTAAAAAATGAAAAAAAAAAAGCTCAAAAAAGTCTGGTCGGTTCACCCTGGCCCACTGAGCAAGAGCCAAGAGCTGGAACTCAAGTTACCAGTGAGTGAGTGCCACCACGCACGCGCCAATAGCGCCACGTGTTCATGGCTGACGTGTCTGCCGACAGTTTCCCCGCCCCGAGTGGAGTGATCCGCACGCAGTCAATTTTAATTTTAAATTTAACCCTTAAATGCTGGGCTGGTGTGACATCATCTAGTTTAAAAAATCCAAAAATATTCTTTGGGAGTGAAGAAGATTTTTTCTTTCGACCTCTAATTCCAAGGATGAATAAGATAGTCTCCTCTAAAAGCCAGCGGGCTCTTCAAACCACCCCTATATTTAGGTCTAAAATAGATTGTAGGTGGTCCTTAAATGGACCTCTCAAGTCATTGAGAGAATCGAGAGAAAAGCATTATTTATTGCAAGAGCCAATTGTTGGCTTTCATTTATTGAAATCACTTTAGAAGTTGCAAGTGGTCATATTTTGGAAGACCTAGGGTCACAAATAGGTGCCTACAATAGGGTTTTTTTTAAATTCATAAGTAATTCATAAATGATTCAAAAAATATTAAACCACTTGTGTGACGTTTTGCATCCATTTTTCTTTCTCTTGATAAATGATCCAAAAATATTTACTATTTATGGAAACCTTTGAAAAAGGGGGACCAACCAGTAAATGGGTGCTTTAAGGCCATACTACCTTAGTTGTGTTTATGTCCTACACAAGAGAATTCCTTGTCATTCATTGGACGAAAAACATCTACCACATCATTTATGGGTTAAGTTTTAAGTTTCCTTGGTGGAAGCCTGCCCCTTGAATGCAAGCAAGTTAGACAAATAGTCCTATTTCCATCCTCCACTCATCTACAATGCTAATGCATGTCAATCCTTAAAGGATGAAGGGATAATCTTGAAAATCATCCTATTTCATTACTGTATGAATCATTGACTTAAGAAATAGCAAGAGGGCCTTTCAGAAGTCAAACTACTATTATAGAAGACCTTCCCTTTTCACAACCAAATTGCACGGATGAAGAGTTGCACTTCTGTCCTACTAGATTGCTCCCTTGGCATCCATCAGACATTTGGTGTCCATGTCAATGTTTGAGGGTTAAGGGAGGCAACCCATTTCTAACCACTTGACTGCCCTTGAGCGTCCCACGCATGTTTACAAAAACCCAAACCTTTTTGAACTCATTCCACTTATACTATCATCCAAAATGAGATTCATAGAAACTGACTGTAGCAACTAGTAGGGGAGACAAGGCGTGAAGTTGTAGAAAAATGGACAAATGTTATGACTATATTGTTGAAAAGATTATAATAGGCAAATAAGGCAACCTTTCAATTACAAAAGGTCACATTTGAGGCGTTGGTGCACTCAAGGGTTAAGTGGGGGTTTTCATTGGGAAAATTTTCCCACGTGTAGGAATAGAATTCCGAAGGTTTCCATAATTTTTTAGATTTTTTTTTTCAAAACATAATTACTCCCACACCTAAAAAAAATACTAGACTTCATCCAAATATTGATATTTCTTACAAATGATTTTCATTAGCCCAGCTGCATCCAATTTTTTTTTTTCTCTTTCAGTTTTTTGGCTCGAAAAATCACTGGCCCCATCTCCTCTTTAGCTACCGACCTGCGAGAGAAGCTTCCTTTCTATAGAAAACAATTTCTGTCCGTACTTCTGTTTGTACTTATATTTCCTGCACAGGACGTCTGCAGGCACTTGTCATTGTTACAGCTTCGGTAATTCGCCGACACCATCGCCTTGGACCGATCAGATACGCTGCCATCTGCATCCTCCTGGTCAGTAACTTAAATTCCATTCTTGTGATCGAGTAATTGCTGACGCTAGACCTAATGATGCATCGATCGGGCCATGGAAGGGATGGGCTTTTCGGGTTGCAGGGACAGAGTTTTAGGTGTTGTTACGAGGACAAATTCGAGGAGACCATCGAGCAAGGGGATGGGAATGTGTGTGTGTGTGTGTCGTGTTTGGGTGTTATGTGAGGACTTGATTGAGGGAGCTTGCGTCGATTTTTGGAAAAGCGCGTGTGCGATCGATCTTTTGATTAGGGGAATTCGAATTGGAGGTCATGGTGAGCATCAGGCATAGATATCGTGGCATGGGCACTTGTAGAGGTACTGAATTGGAGAGATGGCTTTTACCTAGGATTGTAAGTGTCGGTTCTGGTTTAGTTATCACCTGAGTGATGGCACTGATTGACACGGGCAAATTCTCGAAGGAGCGAATGTGGAGCTTGAGTCCTATTGCATAACGTTTGGTACGGTGTCGTTGGAGTCCGAGGTCCAAAAGAGCACAAATTGAGAGGATGTGTGTGTGGGTAGGTGGAATTTGGCGCTTCAGGCTTGAGCCTTGGCGATGGAGTGCAACAGAGAGGAAGCAGTTCGGGTAACAGACATTGCGGAGCTGAAGTTCGCAAAGAATGATCTTGCGGGTGCGAAGAGGTTCGTTTTGAAAGCTTTGAAGCTGTATCCTTGTCTGGGTGGTGCGATGCAATTGTCGGCAATCTTGGATGTCCACATCGCAGCTCAGGTGGAAGTCGGGATCAATGAGCCCGAGCCCGATTACTACGGCATTCTCCAGGTACCCTCTGAAGCCTTATGTACTTCTTGACTGTTAGCTTTTTCTTGGTACTAAGCTTAGTTCCATGAGAGCATTGCGGTGGTTTTCTTTTTGTTCGTTGTTTATGGCGGGAAGTAGTTCTTACGGGATGAGAACAGAGAACTCCTTGACCTGGGATGTCATCTATTGTCTTTATCTATTCATTCATTTTTGCTAAGCACTGTAGCTAGCTGATGTAATGGTGGCGTTATTGCAAATGTTGCAGCGTTCATACTCTGGAAGTTATTTTAAATGCAAATTGTGTCACAATTCCATCCGCCACGATTGTTTTCATTCACACAAAAATTTCATTCATTTTTTCTTGCTAAATCCTAATGACATCCTCGACAGCTTCTCAGTGAAACCTCGGGTGTGTTTGTTGCGCAAGTTAGCAATAGATGAACGATGCAAGAGCTGTGTTGAAAGAGGGATGTTGTTGCTAATGTTGCAACGGTTGTACTACTGTTTAACAACATAGTGACAATGACTAAATGTGTCTGTATCGACACTTTCATCGGTAATATCAAATTTGGGTGGGGGTTAATGCAGAGTTAGGGTTGGTCCTCAAACTTTGCACTTTGTCTCAGGTGAAGCCACTGTCGGATGCTAGCACAATCAAGCAGCAGTATCGGAATCTCTCCAAATTGGTGCATCCTGACAAGAACAAAGAGTCAATGAAGGAGAAATCGGAAGCTGCATTCAAGTTGATTGCGAAGGCTTTTGAAGCTCTTTCGGATGAGGAAACGAGGCTTCAGCACGATTCGAAGCGAGGTGAAAAGCCCACGGCGAAGGAGCCACCGAAACCTACGTATCCTACTCATCAACCGCAACAGCGAGATGCGCAGCGGGGTGGTACTCCCAGGGCGAATCCGCAACCGCATCCGGAGCCATGGAAACAAGAGCAACCCAATGCTACGTATTCTGCTAATCAACCGCGACATGCGCGGCCAACCCCAGCTCCAGGTGCTCAAGCCTCTCAAGCACCCAACACATTCTGGACCCAGCCAACCCCAGCTCCAGGTGCTCAAGCCTCTCAAGCACCCAACACATTCTGGACGCAGCCAACCCCAGCTCCAGGTGCTCAAGCCTCTCAAGCACATAACACATTCTGGACCCAGCCAACCCCAGCTCCAGGTGCGCAAGCCTCTCAAGCACCCAACACATTCTGGACGCAGCCAACCCCAGCTCCAGGTGCTCAAGCCTCTCAAGCACATAACACATTCTGGACCCAGGCAACCCCAGCTCCAGGTGCGCAAGCCTCTCAAGCACCCAACACATTCTGGACGCAACCAACCCCAGCTCCAGGTGCTGAAGCCTCTCAAGCACCCAACACATTCTGGACCCAGCCAACTCCAGCTCCAGGTGCTGAAGCCTCTCAAGCACCCTACACATTCGCGGCGCCGGCGAGCCCAACTACAGGTTCTCAAGCCTTTCAAGCACCCTACATATTCTGGACGGCTTGTCCCTTTTGTCGAATGCAGTACCAGTGCATGCGCATCTTCTTGAACTATCAAGTTGTTTGCCAGAATTGCCACTCTTCATTCCCTGCAAATGACATCAATGTCCACCCTGTAAACGGGGCGAGTGCGTTCGTGTGGCCCCAGGCTGGGCTTTCGGGGAACTACAATCCATTTCCGGCTGGCTCATGGGTCAACATGCTAAATCACTATTTAGCACCGGCTTATGGTGCCTCCGCGGACAGCACCCTCCGGAACCATCTTCTTTCCATCCTTCGTGGTGCGAACCCGTACAGAGGCTATGGAAACCATCTACCACCGGCGTTGGTTTGGCTCGGCATTCTGCTATCTGCCATGAACCTTTGATTAGTCTTTCCAAGGTCGGTATCGGACCTCCCCGCCTCCGAGGCTCCGACCTTGGGTGCACCGTCCGCGTTTTATGTGTTGGTACGTCTTGCTCTTGTTGGGAAGCTAGCATTTACTGCCTCTGCTGCTTGTTTTGTTCTTCCAGTACGTGATGTCACGCTTCGGATACAAGATGAAGTGAAGGCTTGGTAGCAACTGAGTCCCTCATTCACTGAAAAGTGAAAACTGGATCTAGTGTCACCAACACTACTGTAGACATATAAAGACTTGGACTCTCTCTGTGATTAGGCCACCATGTTGACTGTCGATTTGGTTTGGTTTGCATCTGCCGTTGAAAGCAACTGAATTGATTGTTTTGGCTTACCCCCAAAGCGACCCAGGGGACTGAAAGTGTCCTCACATAGTTTAACCCCTAAATGCCAAAGGCCTGTTTTGAGCTTCTTGGAATTTACTCTAAACTGAACAAAATGCCAACATTTTGATAAGTTGTACCAATTTTTTTTGAATTGTAACCGTACAAATTCAAACTAGACATGTTGGAGATCTCATAGGAAAAGAAAACACAACATATCACTTACAGAGTGAAAGATTATAGTGTTTGATCATGAAAGGGTTAACCCCTAAGCGCCCAGTGCAAATTCCAAAAACAAGCTACAAATTGCCATTCAAGTAGACCCCACTGATTAAAAAATAAGATCCAAGAAACATGACTGTTTAGATTGGAAGAGAGGTAGGGAGGGCATCTTTGGAGAAATTTGTGGAAATTTTCACCATACAGCCTAGGACATTATGATGGTCAAATGTCTTATAGTAGGAGGTCACATTTGGGTCGTTGGGGCGCTCAGGGGTTAAAATTGCAAATATCACTTATAGACAAGTGTTAACACCTGTTTAATCATGAGGCGGTTCAACCATGAAGGTGTTAAAACTACAAAAGTGATGTGAAGTTTTTCAATCCTCTTTTCACAAGTCAAATCTAAAAAGTTGGTGACCAAAAAAAAACGAGGTTAAAGGGCCTAACATGTATAATCCCATTCAATTTATGGCTTCTTAAAATCTACTCTGTAATTATTTTTTTAAATGAATTTTGAATGTGATTTTTTTTCCAAGATCTAGTGTATTTGAGGTTCATTTCCAAGAGCTCTCAACACTACGGGAAGTCAAGATTGCAATGGGTACCCTTGCACAAAATCTTGAATAGAAAAATCACTATCATTTATTTTCAAGACCGGATTTTTGATGCTAAAATTAAACTTGAAGAAGAACTTTCTAAAAATATAAACTACTAAAAATATCAATTTGGATAGGTTTTATTTAACTTCAAAGTTTTGCAAACACCAAATTTTGGTGCCTCGGGCATTTAGGGGTTAAGTCCAGTTCAAAGTGTTGTAACTTTTGCCTCCAGTGTTTGGATTCAATAAAATTTGTTGGAAAATTTGTGCTTTCTCTTTTAGTTTTTGTGGTAAAATTTTTAGATCAATACAAGATTTACTGATTTTTTATAAGCCAATCAAAGTTCAAAGGTTTAATTTGAGTTCACCAAATTGCATTTGGTGGCTACAACTTTAGGGGCTTGTATATCCTTCATCCAATGTATCCAATGTTTGTTTTCAATCAAATTTGTTGGGATATGTTTCCCTTGAAGTCTTGTTATTGTAATAAATTTTTCATATCAATCAAAGTTGTTGGGAATGTTTGGAAGCTATTTGTAAGTTCAAAATCTCAACAATCTTAGATTACAATGAACTTCAACAGTTTGTTTCATTTTCATATAGTGTTGGCCTTCAATAATTTTGGGAAAAAAGTTGCACATACTAGTCTTCTTTGTGTGGATAAAATTTCATATCAATCCAAGAAGTTATGAATGACTGAAGAGCATTTTAATAGAAGGAGGTTCAACCTCAGATGTGTATTTTCTTGCTATTTTTTGACATTTCAAAAGCCATTTTGTAGACACAATGAGTCAATTGAATCATTAGAAAAACTTTTAGGCCTTGAAAGGGCCATGAATAAAGGGCCCCCAAGCTATCAATAAGCACAGTGCTACCCAGATTATTTAATAATAAAAAATAAAAAACAATTTTTTTAAAAAATATTAAAAACAATATCTATAAATAATAAATAATAATAAAATAATCACAATCTGATGTGGTTGAAGTTCGACTACATGAGATTGTCAAAGTTTTGAAATTTTGGATTTAATTTTTAATTATTTTTAATATTTTAAAAAATTATTTGTTAAACTTGTTCCATATCTTCAAAGCCCTGTTATTCACTAGAAAAAAAAGTTTGAATTTTTTTTCTCTTGTTATTTCAACCTACATTTTTCATTGTTAGGAAACTAACAGCTCTTTAGGGCTCTAATGCGGATATTTTCTTTCACCAAATAATGTGTTTGTATGGTGGTTTTGAAGTACTTTATAGGTTCAAGTTTTTTCATTTGAATAGGTTTAGAAATCAAATTTCACCTCCAAATGTGTTGCTAGGAAAATTTTAGCATGTTTTTTAACACTAAAACATTATAACCTTGCAATCTCTTTGGCCAAATGACTCTAAATTTGAATCACGTCATCTAAAACGCATATACTATAAGATTGTACATTTTTGTAGGAGGAAAAATCAGTTGGAGAAGCTTTAAAAATTTCTCCAACACTCATAACATTATTAACCAACCTAAACTATTCACCCTTGGAAGAAGGATAATGCCTCCTTAAATTGTTTGGGAAAAAATTTAGTTATAATCTATAGAGAATCATTGGATCATGGCTTGGAAGTTGCAACTAGCTAAGGAAGTTCACTCTAAAAGTACCTATATTCTAAAAGCAATCATGACATAGAGGTACATTTTGCTTTCTTTAATGTAACAACGGTATGCATTTTAGGAGGTGGTCACTTTTAGTAACCACTGTAATTCAACTTCAAAAATTTATAACTAATTTTACGACTTGAATTAAATTTCAATTCCATTTTTCTTCCTATGAAAATTTATTGAAAACTGTTTGAAGAAGTTTATCTTCTCACAAAAGACAATCAGATCTTAAATGATTGCTTTAAGAGCAACTACCTTACGGTCAAGTTCCCACTTGGCTGTAGATATCACATGTTGTAGTTACTTAAGCACCCCCATGAAATGTTGCAAATTTCTTTTTACACATGAAAAGAATTGGAAACAAGTTTTAGTGTGAGGTGGGTTAGTTAATAGTGTTGCAAGCATTCTAGTTAAATTATAGAGATATTTATTTTACAAAATTTAATCATACAAGATCTCACAGTGAACTCTTCATAGATCATATCTTTGTTACTTAATGGGGCATTTTTTAATATGAAATATGTGCATATGGATGTTTTTAGGCCTTCATATTGTGGCTATGTTAAAAAATATTGTGATTGCTTTGGGTGAGTAAGATGAGCGTAAAACCATTAATTTTAAGTGAAATAATTCATGAAAAAATTGTGTCAAGGTACTCTACACAACATAAACCAAAGCCTTAAATATGTCGCTATGAGCAAGTGTTGTTTGCTATAAATTAGAATGCTAATAATAAAATGAAAGACTTTGGCCCATTGTATGTATATGAGGTAGTTAGTGCCTCTTTTGAGCTCATTGTAACAAACTATCACAGTGAGTTAAAAAAAACTAAATCAAATTTTTTATACCCCTCAGTAAGCTCAAATTTTTTTTACTTAAATTTAATTTTTTTTGTTACCCCCCATCCCACTCCTTTGTAGTTTTCAGGTACGGTGGAGGTGCATTCAATATGGAATATCCCTCCCATATCTCGTATTTTTATCCATATAGTATCTATATCGTACTAACATCCATATCTATATTGTATCTATACTGTATTTGTATCCATATCATACTTGTATATGTATTCAAAGTTATTTTTCAAGATCAACAGCATGGGGGAGGGGGAGGATTTTTTCTTAAAAACAAATCAATATGGTTCTCAAAATTTTGAAGTGGCAGGGGGTCCGTTTTCACCAACCCAGGCATGGTTGCCTCTTTGGGGTACATTGTATACAAAAAAGAAGAATCTTGGGCCTAATTGTTTTTCACATTTCACAAAAGGGAGAATCTTTGGACATAAAATTTTCTCACTCTTTACAAAAAGGAGAATCTCATCAATCCTTGTTGGATGTATAAATTGAATTTTTCACACCACTTTCTATAAGGAGAAATGGATATTGTAAGAAGCTGGAGCCTCTTGACAAAGTTGAGAGGCTTAGAATCCATAAAATTTAATTATATATAAAAATAATGGTAAGCTAATGAAGTTGGTACTCAGCCAATGATGCTAGCATGTGAGTTTAGAATTGTAAGCCTATGAGTCTTGAACTTAGATGTAAGTAGGTACTCTACAACTACTAAAAGTGCCTATAACATAAGTATCTTATAATCATAGAAGGTGCTTATAACATAAATACCTATAATATAAACATTTATAATATAAATATCCTATAACTATGGAAGGTGTTTATAACATAAGTACTTACAATATAGACACCTATAATATAAATATCCTATAACCATAGAAGGTGCCTATAATATAAATATTTAGGCTCATGGACTCAAGATCCTAAGCTCACATAGTAGCAACTGTGTTGACCTACAACCATTTGAAGGTATTCATAACATATGTGTCTATATTATAAGTACACTATAACATAAGTATCTATAACATATACATCTATAACCTCTAAAAGATATTATAATATAGACTCCTAGACATGGGTTCATAGATTTTATGCTCACATGCTAGCACTTCCCTTCCCAACCATATGTTCTAGCCCACATGTCCTACTATTTTTAGACTTTGGAAGCACTACTCTTACATTGTTAATGGGCCATCTAGAACTCAAATTGATATGAATGCCTAATTTTTTTTCAAATGTTCATTTTCAAATATTTAATTGTTGGAAGGTCCTTGAGGTCCCTTTATATGACCTCTATTTAGCCTTATAATTTTTCAATTGTGGTTTACTATTATATGAGTTGTAATACATTGTTATTTACACACTACTATGATCATTAATTTATTTTATATTAAACAATACTTGATCAATGTTTTTTCCCGTCAAATACCACCGTATTCATAATATACTATAGAACTACAAAAAGCTTTTAGTCCCTTTTAGGGTTAATGAACACTTGTCCACTACACTAAAATTGGTAAATAATGTTGGCAACACTAATTGTCAACAATAATACTAATTGTGATTTGCAAGGTTAGTGTTAGATGGAAATTTACCCATTCTAACACTATTTTAGTTCTATAGTAAAATTTGGTCATTTCAACATTTCTACAAGAGTGCATTTAGTGTTAGATGGGAATAAAATATAGAAGTTGGAATGGTGGGGAAAAAGCAATGTATGAAATGTTGAAATAGACAATGACATGTTGAAATGCCGAAATAGACAATGAAATGTTGAAATGCTAAAATAAACAATGAAATGCTAAAATGTTGAAAATTTTCATAGTGTATGTATAAGTTGTTAAATATAGCAACAACAAAAAACACAACATAATAATCCTAGTTGTAGGTCAAAAATTAAAGAAAAAATATAATAAAATATCAAAAAGAATTTTTAAATTACCCTATTGAAATTGGGCAGTTCTTGCCCTTGAAAGTATTGCAAATGTTTTGCAATTATCTTTTGGAGATGTGGAAATAATTGTTCTACATTCCAAAATCCATCAAGTCCTAATGCCAAGCCACAATGAATCATATCTTTTTTAGCATAGGACATGTTGTCACAATTCACCTCTCGATTCACATCTTCTACACTATCACCAGCCAATTGTAAGAAAAAACGTTTCCCAAGATTTGCCAACTTTCCTAACCACTATCCATCTGCCCGGGGTGCATTTTGCCAAGCATTTTGTTATATCAACTCAATTTTCTTGGCTTCCTACTGTCTTGTTCATGCATCTTTTGATTTTTGAGATGAGAAATGTATCTGCTAGTTGGCAAATGTGAGTAGAACATGAAGGCTAAAATTTGAAAACTGTTTTTTTGACAGTTAGGACAACAATCAATCTAAAGGTTACAGTATGGTCGCTACAATTATCAAGCCATATGATCTTCATACGTTGATGAAGATCGGCTTGATATGCACAAGGTTCCAAAAAGTATTCGAGGAAGATGGTTTGGTCCATCCAACCTTTAGGGCCCGTTCTATAAAAAACCTCCGGAATATTATCAATCAACCCCATATAGGATAACTCCTATTTTCATTTGAGAAAATGAGCATAGAAGCTTCTATTGTAGCATGACAACCTCTTGAAATGCGAACCACCATGGTCAAAGACTCCCCCATTTGAGACAACTTCAGCATATTTGATAGTTGTATCTCTCCTAAATCCTAAAGTTCGGCCATTGTCAAGATTGACAACAAAATGCGCTTCATCTAGGTTTTTATGAGATTTTCATCAAATTTCCTAGATGAAAATCCCTTTTGCAAGACCCCCAAATGGTAAGCTGTTTTCATTTCAATTTGAAGCTCCTTTTCAGGGCTACAAGTCAAACGCCCATGTTAGGATAGAAGGACTATATTGTGGTTATCTATGAATTGATTGATCCAATTTGCTATGATTTTGTTGACCAACAAAACATTGTTTTTGGAATCGACAAAAAAGACTATAAAAATGGATTCAGGAGCTACAAGAATGGAAAGGGTCAATTCATGAAGTAGGTGAGGAAAATTTGACACCATTGGCTCACTTTAATGAGGTTGGCAGAACGTTTAATACGAAAGTGTTTTGAAAATGCTTGAATGACTCGAGTATTGAGGCCCACCAAGCCATGAATGGCAATATCTTCAATCATCCAAGGTTGAAAACTTATTGAAGACGTCGAGGAGAGGCACTGGGAGGAATCGCAGTAAGTGGGAGGTGGTCCATGGTCAACTAAAAAAATAGTAAAAATATGACTTTTAAAAAAAATAGCAACCTATAAAACAATTTTTTAGAGGAAAGAAAGGAAAGAAAGACAAATCCAATGTTCAATTACATACCGCAATTAAAAGATATAGGCATTGCAAATTTTGAATTTGAATTCAAGCAGCAGGAATCCAAGTGGTGGGAAACCACGGAGTATAACACACACACACACGTAGAAAGCTCTCCACTTCTCTTCTCTACACAATGTCTCCAATGCTGCCATTGGGGAGCTCTCCACCTCTCCGCACAAACTTTCCAAGGCAGTCACCAAGCAAGAAAAGAACTAAAGCAAAAAAGAAAGTTCTCCATGGGAGACGAAAATTGGAGTTTCCCAGGGAAGGGCCAGAATGTGACGACGGGAGGCGGAAATTAGAGCATTTCAAGGAAAGACCAGAATTTGATGGCCGGAGTGTAGTGCCACAACACTATTTACATATAAGCTGGAAAATAGTATTGGGGATAAAAAACAGGGAACAACATTAATTATCACCCAACACTATTTACCAATTTTAGTGTACTACCTAACTATTGCTTTTCCAAAAATTAATCCTTAAAGACCTATGACCATGGAAATCATCCCTTTTGGCATTGTGTGAATAGTTGGTTTTATAAAAAATCCTAAAGCACTCATTGGAAGTCAAACTACTATACAAGAGCTCACCTTTTCAAGTAAAATTCCAAGGATGAATAGTTGCATTTTTGTTTTACACACAAAGATTCTCTGTCATTCATCTATCATAAAATGGCCACAGCGTCATTTATGGGTTCATGTACATTCCACGTCACCTGCCATTTAGGTTCAGTGAATAACAAAACCGCAGGTGGGAATGCTCTGAAACATAAGAGCCATAAGAGCGCTGCTGTAAGCCCATGTAGGAACAGACCTTTAGTTTCATTGGATGAGTGGAAAGTTGCAGGAGAGGCACCGGATGTTCACATGCTGAGGCTCCCATAGTCCCACTTCCGGTGGAAGCCAAAAGGGGCCGCCGACTCCGCCAGAGTTGGTCAACAATAAGCGTATGCTGCGTGGGCGACACGGTTTCCCTGCGACCTGCGGGTCCGCCTCCCTCTGCCCAACTCCTTGAAAGCCACACGCCTGGAAAGCTCCTCTCTGCCGACACTTCAGTAGACACTCCTCATCGTTGCGAGTCTTCGCCCGCTCACCATCGCCTGCGGATGCGCTGCCACTCATCTCCTTCATTCTCGTAAGTATGTCGGTAATCTCGAAAATCCCCTTCTTGTGATCGAGTGATTTCTGACGCTAGTCCTAGTGATGCATCGGGCCATGGACGATCGAATGGGCTTTTCGGGTTGCAGGGGCAGACATTTTGCTGTTTGTTACGCTTTGCATTGGTTGATCAGTGTGGTGGCAGACGAGTTAGAAGAAACGATCGAGGGGATGGGAATGACAGGGTTTCGTGCATGTTTGGGTGTTGCAGTAGAGCTTCTATAATAAGCAGTAGGGACATGGGGTGTCGGTAGTGGTAGGATTGTAACGTAAAGTGTCGGATCTGGTGTAGTTATTGCCGGAGTGGTGGCCGTGTTTTGACACGGGCAAATTCTCGAAGGAGCTAGTGTGGAGTTTATGTCCTACTGCATGATGTTTGGTACGATATCGTTGGAGTCCGAGGTCCAGAAGAGCACAAATTGAGAGGATGTGTGTGTGGGTAGGTGGAATTTGGCACTGGCTGAAGGCTTAAGGCTTGGCGATGGAGTGCAACAAAGAGGAAGCAGTGCGGGTAACAAGCAGTGCGGAGCTGAAGTTTGCAAAGAATGATCTTGCGGGTGCGAAGAGGTTCGTTTTGAAAGCTTTGAAGCTGTATCCTTGTCTGGGTGATGCGATTCAGTTGTCGGCAATCTTGGATGTCCACATCGCAGCTCAGGTGGAAGTCGGGATCAATGAGCCCGAGCCCGATTACTACGGCATTCTTCAGGTACCCTCTGAAGTCTTATATTCTTTTTGTTAGCTTTCTCTTTGTACTAGTTCCATGAGAGCATTGCGGTGATTTTCTTTATGTTCGTTGTTTATGGCGGGAAGTACTTCTTATGGGATGAGAACAGAGAACTCCTTGACCTGGGGTGTCATCTATTGTCTTTGTCTATCTATTCATTCATTGTTGCTAAGCACTGTAGCTAGCTGATGCAATGGTGGCGTTATTGCAGATGTTGCAACGTTCTTACTCTAGTATTTATATTGAACGCAGATTGTGTCAGAATTTCATTGTTTTCTTGTTTTCATTCACACCAAAGTTTCATTCATTTTCTCAATGAAACCTTGGGGTTCATAGTTACAATGTCTGTATCGCCACTTTGATCGGTCATATCAGATCTGGGTGGGACGACAGTTAATGCAGAGTTAGGGTTGGTCCTCAAACTTTGCACTTTGTCTCAGGTGAAGCCACTGTCGGATGCTAGCACAATCAAGCAGCAGTATCGGAATCTCTCCAAATTGGTGCATCCTAACAAGAACAAAGAGTCAATGAAGGAGAAATCGGAAGCTGCATTCAAGTTGATTGCGAAGGCTTTTGAAGTTCTTTCGGATGAGGGAACGAGGTTTCAGCACAATTCGAAGCGAGGTGAAAAGCCCACGGCGAAGGAGCCACCGAAACCTACGTATCCTACTCATCAACCGCAACAGCGAGATGCGCAGCGGAGTGGTACTCCCAGGGCGAATCCGCAACCGCATCCGGAGCCATGGAAACAAGAGCAACCCAATGCTACGTATTCTGCTAATCAACCGCGACATGCGCGGCCAACCCCAGCTCCAGGTGCTCAAGCCTATCAAGCACCCAACGCATTCGGGGCGCGGCCAACCCCAGCTCCAGGTGCTCAAGCCTATCAAGCACCCAACGCATTCGGGGCGCGGCCAACCCAAGATCCAGGTGCTCAAGCCTATCAAGCACCCAACGCATTCGGGGCGCGGCCAACCCCACCTCCAGGTGCTCAAGCCTATCAAGCACCCAACGCATTCGGGGCGCGGCCACCCCCACCTCCAGGTGCTCAAGCCTATCAAGCACCCAACGCATTCGGGGCGCAGCCAACCCCAGCTCCAGGTGCTCAAGCCTCTCAAGCACCCTACACATTCTGGACGGCTTGTCCCATATGTCGAATGCAGTACCAATGC
The DNA here is from genome assembly GCA_950106755.1 of Climacium dendroides. Taxonomy (NCBI): domain Eukaryota; kingdom Viridiplantae; phylum Streptophyta; class Bryopsida; order Hypnales; family Climaciaceae; genus Climacium; species Climacium dendroides. The sequence continues at coordinate 37,533,370 of OX467084.1, forward strand.
ATGCGCATCTTCTTGAACTATCAAGTTGTTTGCCAGAATTGCCACTCTTCATTCCCTGCAAATGACATCAATGTCCACCCTGCAAACGGGGCGAGTGCGTTCGTGTGGCCTTCCGGGCCTATGGGGAACAGCAATCCATTCCCGCCTGCAAACGGGGCGAGTGCATTCGTGTGGCCTTCTGGGGCTTCGGGGAACAACAATCCATTCCCGGCTGGTACGAATTGGTATGAAATGTTCCAAAACTATCTAGCACCGCCTTATGGTGCCTCCACAAATGGCACCTCTGGGAACGATTTTCTTGCTTTCCTGAGCGGTGCGAACCCGTATGGAGACTACGGTGCCTTCACAAATGGCACCTCTGGGAACGATCTTCTTGCTTTACTGAGCGGTGCGAACCCGTATGGGGACTATGGTGCCTTCACGAACGGCACCTCTTGGAGCAATCTTCTTTCTATGTTTAGTGGTGGGAACCCGTTTGGAGACTCTGGAAACAGTTCATCAGCAACGCAATTTTGTCTCAGCATGCTGTTATCTGCCATGAACCTTTCATGAGTCTCTCCACGGTAGGGATCGGACCTTCCCTTGGATGGACCGTCCGCGTTTTATGTGTTGGTACGCCTTGGGAAGCATTTACTGTCTTGTTCTTCTAATACGTGATGTTATACTTCATGTATTTGTACATACGATGAGGACTTCATTACACTGGAAACGGAGTCCTCATTACACTGAAAAATGGATCTAGTGTCACCAACACTACTCGTATCTATTAACATCATAAAGACTTGGTCGCCAACATGTTGACTGTTGATTTTGTTTGGTTTGCATCTGCCGTTGAAAGCAACTGAATTGATTGAATGTTTAGACTCAAGGCAACCAATGCCATGAGTAATGGGGTTGAAGCGTGTCGAAATTCTATGAAGACATGTCCAATTTAGGCGCTCTCTCTGGTCGAAGGAGACAGCATGACTTATCTTCAATGACGATGCACTTTGTCATGGCAGGATTCACTTCTGTTTGCATCAGAGATTTTGCAGTCACAAATTTTAAAGCCCTGCTCGAGAGTTGATAGGAATTATAGCTATGGTATAAGTTTAACGATATGCTGTTGACCACGGCTTTCATAATTTTGCACCAGACTCTGCATTTGTTGCTGGATCACAAAACACTGATCACAAACCAGGACACAGCAACTGTTAGTTTCAAAATCCTTTGCCTGGATGGATGGAGACTTAGACCTCAACCAAACGGGGATCCCTCTAACTAAAGGTAGTCTGCTCTAAAACTGCCCCTATTATTATTAATAGCTGGAGAATGGAGATGAGGTGACCCTTAACCCCGTTAAGGCCTCAATCTTTTTTGAATTTTTGCACATTTTTCTCATATCTTTGTATAGAAATATCATTTACCACAATTTCATGAAATTAGTCATTAAGGAAGGTTGTTTTTTCAAGATTCAAGTGTTACATTGGATGAATGAGAAGTTAGTTGAACAAACCAGCACTTGCAAGTCCTCTATTCATCGTTTAAAATATGAACGTCAAAGCACTTAAAGGTATCACTCGACTAGCCATTGAATGAATCAAGGAAAAATTGTTTTTCTATTGCAAGAGCCAATCTTTGTTTTTGATTTTTGCACATTTCTTTACAAATTGCAAGTGGATTGATTTTGGAAGACCTATGGTTACAAATAGGTGCCTATGCTTAAAATCTTTGAAAATTTATAAGTAATTCAAAAGTGCTTGAAAAAAATACAAAACCACATGTGTTAGGTTCCATATCTATTTTTCTTTCTCTGAAAAATGATTTAAGAATATTTTGTCCACAGAAACCTATGAAAAGGGTGGACCAGCCCTTGAATGGTTGCTTTTAGAGCATACTACCTTAGAAGAATTCCTTCATGGAGAAAAAATTTGAAGCTTTGCTCCAAAGTTCAATCTTGAGGCATTTATTTTTAAGCACAAATGGACAAATTTGGGAGATTTTAATTTGGTTTTGAATTAGATCACGAATTAGATAGTAGGAGGGCCAAGAAATTTAAAAAATTAGACACTCTAAAGTACCAATACTCCAATAGATAGGTTTTATAATTGTCCCAATGTGTTGGATTAAAAAAAAATTCCCATGCCATGAAGTGCTTGACATAGCACTACTTTAGACAACTCCCAACCAAAGTGAAGGCATGACAAACAAGGCATTCTCACAAGAAGCTTGTAAACTAGTAATTTTTGGAAACTTTTCACCCTCTCCCTCTAGTTATATTTTCCTTACACTTAGGACATCTTCAAACCCATTATGTCAACTAAGTCATAATTGAGCTTTGGTATGAAAAGAATTCTTTCTTTCTCTCTTTCTCATTGGTTGGCTTAGTCCTTTGTTTGTCACATTCAGAAAATACACTTTTCATTGACCCACCCAGCTTTAAGGGCCAACTTTTATGTAATTCCATAATCACATAATTCCATAGTCAATGGGAGTTACCATTATTCAAGCACAGCACAATAATTGAATTAACTTGTGTCATGGTTCTTTTAGAAATGTACTTGTAAATTTTATAGTACTAGTTATTTTTAGTACAACCTTTCCAAGGTTTGCAACAACTCCCCTATTGCATCATTCAACTATTGGTAGAGTGTGCATCAAGCTTCAAGGTTTCATTGAAAAGTTGTGGAGATTCATTAATTCGGTTTTAGTAAGAACAAATGATTGAAAGAACTTGCAAATGAAAATGTGACATTTGTGACAAAAATGAAAATAAATGTGATAGGAATGTTGGCGCAATGGTTATTTAATATAATAGATTGGTAGAGTGGTGGACCTATATGCGACAGGAAATTCTCTTGTTAAAGAGTTAAAGAGTGTTGTTACTAAGAGTCTTTGGAACCTACTTCTGGACTTGATTCACATTCCAAACAGCACCCCTAACATCAAGTGTTAAGAGTGGAACTTGAGTCCTCATTGCATCATCTGTTGCATGGATTGTTCATGGATTGTTGGAGCTTGTTTAGGCAGTGTGCATACTTCCAGATTGGGGATTCAAACTACATATGATTATCTTTTCTCTGCTACACAGGTACATGTCGAGCAGGCACTTGATGAAGAGCGACGTTTATGGCTTTGATGTGTTATTGGAGCTGGTATCAGGACAAGAAGTAATCAATGAACAAGTGTCTGATAGAAATCCTAACTTGATAGAATGGGTATGTGCTCCGACTCTCTTCAGTCCATATGATGGCTTTAGCACCAAATTGTTGATGCCGTTCCTGATTCTTCTCCTTGCAGATGAAGCCCTTGCTGGCCGAAGGGGACCTGAAAGCTGCGGTGGACCTATCGCTAGGAGACAAGTACAACACAGAATGCATGTGGAAAATAGCGGAGCTGGGAATGGTGTCTATGCAGCCGAAGGCTTTCAACAGACCAACCAGTGCGAGAAATTCCAATTTCAATTGCCATTGAAAAGACGATTCAAGCTCACTCGTCCCCTTTCTCGGTCAACTCCTGTGAACCTCGATTGAACAGCTGCAGTCCAGTGCACACGTTCAAAGCCATCACCACATCATGCTAAGCTAAGTTCAAATTGAGGAGATCTCATAGGAAGCGCATCTGTACGATTAGCTCGTCGCCAGATTAGATAGGTCTCATTCAAGACCTACACTTGTATTCTACGAGAATGCATGGAGGAAACGACAACACGTCTCTTTGCACCTTTTTTCTGCGAAACCTCCACATTGTGCAACCTTAAGGAACTTGCAGCAGCAGCAGCAATACTACAACTGGGATACTCGTCAGGCTGTAATGCTCCAATTGTGTTGAGCAAATACAAACAGTCGCCGTGGTCCCTAGCTTGTTTCAAGTAGCCCCCTACCATTTTTCTTCTACGATTTCATCCATGTATGATACTCTTGAATCTTCTCTGCTGCTTGGGACAGTGTCAACAGATTGCCAGAACACGGAATCCATCGAATCTTAAGACATTACAAGCACAAAGAATCAGTACAACCCAAGAGAGTATCATTCGAACACACTGACTTCCCGGCTATCACCAGGTCTGGATTCCATGGTAATTGGTATTTTGCAATCTAGATTTTTTCATCATCTACAATGAACTTTCGGTATTCAACTCCCCGATTCTTCAATCATTGAAGGGATTTTCACCTACGGAAGTCGGGGTTGTGCTTCAGAACTGGTGAACTGGATCACTGTTTCCATCTAAGACGAATTGGTCTTCATTCGGTTTGTGCCCTGGCCTGATCCTACCCGATTCTCTTACCACATTGCTACTATGCAATATCCCGACATCTTGAAAGGGAGCGTGCAGATTAGGGTTTTGCTCCGGCGTGGCTTCAGTAATAGCGCTGTCGCGGCTCATGAGAGTGGATCCTATAGGCACCGTTTCGTACGTCGCGGCTCCCGACTCCACTTCCACCTCAGGGTGATGCTTGATCCCGCCGAGGAGAGGGGCTAACGTCGCCTTCACCTCCTCCGACATGCCCGTCAAGCTCTTCCGGTCCTTCGCAAGCTCTTTCTTCTCCGGCTCTCGGTTCTCGTCGCCGACACTGCTGGGGATTCTTTCCTCGGCCATCGTGACACCGATCAATCCAGAGGGCTCCGCGTGTATCTTCAAATCTGAGAACAACAAAATCATGAGAATGATGAAGTCTGGCATTGACTGCAAACATCACACTCACTGCATATCTTCCCACCATGCAATGCCAAATGCACATATCCTGCACCTAACCCAAATAACTCCTAACACGAAATCCTGAAAAAAATTACTAACGAAACCGATCCTTGTTCCAGACACCAGCATCACACTCGAAATGGAAGCAAATCCCGAATTGCATTGCCTAAACTGGACCTCTACATTGGTTGCGAACATCAAACCCGAATGCATGTCACTACATCTCCGTCCACCACGCAATGCCACATGCACACATTCTGCACATAACCCTAATAACTCCAAATATGATAATCCCTAATAAAAATCACTAACAAAACCAATCCCAGTTCCAGAGACCAACATCACACTTGAATAGGAAGTGGATTCCGAACTGCATAAACTCGAACTCTCATATTGGCAGCGAACATCACACCCAAATGTATGTCACTACATCTCATCCCACCATGCGATGCCAAATTCATATATCCGTCCCACAACCCTAATAACTCCTAACACGACAAATCCCTGATAAACTCAATGCCTATTCCAGAGACCAGCATCACACTTGAATAGGAAGCGGATCGCGGATCTCGAATTGCGTAAATTCTAACTCTCACATTGGCTACAAGCATTGCATCCGAATGCATGTCACTACATCTCCTCCCATCATGCAATGCCAATGCCAAATGCACATGTCCAGCACCCAACCCTAATAACTTCTAAAACGAAAAGCACTGAAAACGAAACTCGGTGCCTATTTCAGAAACCAGCATCACACTCAAACTGGAAGCGGATCCTGAATCGCATAAACTCGAATTCTCACATTGACTGCGAGCATCACACTCGAATACAAATCCTTCCACCATGCAATGCCAAGCTCGCATAATCCTCTACACAACCCTCATAATTCTTATAACAAAAAACCCCTAATAAAATTAGTAATGAAGTAATGCCTACTCCAGAAAGCGAAATCACTCTCGACTTGGAAATGGATCCCGACTGACGCAACCCGTGAGCGAAGTGATCGGTTCTCGAGACGCCAACTGCATGCATGGAAGTGGGCATGAAATGAATCAAGGATCGCTATCTACCTGATGCAAATGGGATTGAAATTGCAAGGCAACGGATGGATCTGCGCAGTGGAGGAAGCCATTGCAACTAAGCCTAAACCTCAACTAAGCCTAAACCTCGCTGCCAAGTGTCACAAACCCTCGGTAGCCACTTGTTCTGTACCGGGGGGTCAGGGTATCTCCGGTTCTCATCCGGAGACCTGTTTATTAATTATTTAGTGTAGGAAACTATTTAGTATAGGAACGAAGACTGTTTCATCCTGAGGTGCGGAATTCGTGAGGAAACTATTTTCATCCAACGTAAAGACCTTCTGTCAAAATCCATCCAAACCTTGGATGGACTATGAAAATTTCCCTCCATGGTGGGTTTTTTTTCCAGAATTTGTACCTTGTGGGAGGGAATTTTGATGATGCTTAATCATGGTTGAATAGTTGGTTAACCCCTAAAGGTTTTTGACTATGCTTTCACCAAAATTGCTTCAAAACTTGCCATCTCTAGTACAAGTACCAAATTTTTGACAAAAATACAATTTTTGACACATCTAACCATAGGATCTTATAGTAATCTAGTTTGAAAAGACGTGGAAAAAATTTCAGAAATTTTCATCATGTAGATTGCAAGATATTAGTGTTTGAAGTGACAAATATCCTTTTTTAGTCCCTACAAAAAACCGGGCAACTACACTTCACATGGTCAGATCATTATGAATAAATGTCCAAAATGATGGTTACTCTTTGGATTTGTTCTTCAAGGCAAGTTGGATACATGCTTGAAAAATTTCAAATCATTTGGAATTGTATAACATATATAATAAAAAAAAAGTAGTAAATAGGAAGAAGTAGACAATGATTCAAAATACTAAATTGTTAACAATTTTTTGGTGGAATCGAAAAATGTCAATCCCAATGGTTGCAATGTTGTAATAAACAATTTACACATAATGTTTTTATTTTTTTCAAAAATATCAAAAATTGAGTTAAAGAGAGGACTTTGAAGTTTATTTTAGAGTAGAGATTCCATAACTCCCTTAAACTACCCACAACTAAAACTCCTCATAACTTTCATCTCATTAATCAAAATGGAATGATTCAAAGATATCCATGTATAAATAAATCTAGAAAACCAATTTCAAATTTTTATTTTTTTAAAATGAGATTTTTTAAAAAAATTGTTTTTGCTTGGCTTGCTTGCCAAACATGTAGTCAAAAGTTATGAAGTCAAAAGTTATATGATATGTAGTTTTCTTTGTTTGGCAAGCAGGCCAAGCAAAAAATCATGTAGTCAAGCCAAGCCTGAACAAAGAAAACCATGTAGTCAAAACCATATAGTCAAAAGTTATGAAAATTGTTGGGCCTTAAAGCTACTCCTTGGGCAGATGTTGTGTGAAAATTTCAAAGAAAAAAAAATTAAAATTCCATTCATAGTGAGCTGCCCAAAATCACTATGTTGCCCAAAAATGCCATTTGGTCCTTTAGGGGTTAAGATGAAAATTTCTATGACCAATCTAACAACATCACATGCACGCACTACAAATGCTACAACAACTCTACAACCAATGTTGAATAGAAGATCTTTGTAATGAATAGTTTAGACCATATTAAATAAATATATTAAATAAAAAATTTGGTGTAGACAAAATGTTTTCAATTATCCTCATGTGGTTTACTTAGGAGCTCCATAAAAATTTTACTCTTTCTATTAGTTAAATGACATTTAATATTTATAACTACTTTGTTACAATATTGTGCAAAAATAATTTGAAAGTATATAAAATTGTGAAGTTATTTTATAAGTAATGAAATGTTGTCTTTTATTTAACCTTATTTTTAATCTTTTTTATTAAATTGCATTTGATTATTGATCAAACTTGCAAATTGGAATGACAACAAGGCATAATTGCTTGCAATCTAATGACTTCAATTGAGTCTTATTTTCCATATTGAAGCTTAAAAATGCAAGTCAACTCCCTAAGATTAGATTGCAATCCATTTATACTTTGTTGTCAATCCCTCCAAAACATAATTTAAATAGAAATTCAAATGCAATTTAAAACCAAAGGGAATTCAACACTTTATTACTAAACTAAATGTTGGTAGCAACACATTCAATTCAACACATTCAAAAGATTTTGAGCCAAAACACCAATGTCTAGTAGTACTAGCACCCTAAATTCTCTATCGTTAATTTATTTTTCTTTGCTATGTAAAATTTGTAAGGTATATGGTATCCAAATAGTCAACCAAAAATTATCACATTTCAAGATGCAGAATAGGTGCGTTCATGTAATTTAAAAGTCACTTGTATTGACTTCGAGAAGTCAACCATGGGATCTTAGATGAATAGACACTTAGCCCTAAAATATCGGAGCTTATGAATGTGTGGTCAAATATCAAAGCCTTATATTGTAGATGCTTCACCTGCCATTAAAATTAATGGAATTATTATTTTTTATTTTTTAAAAATTAATTCAAATGTCATCTACAAGTCTTAAAATTTTCAAAAAAATTTGTGAAAATTTGAAATTATTATGATTTTTTCTTAAAAGAGAAAAGAAAATTCATATCAAATACTACACAAGCTCAAAAAATCTGAAAATTTCTCCATAGGTGCATATTATAGTGTAAAATTTTTTATTGTAAGCCAAATTTTGGTGTCATTCTATAATTAGAAACATAATAGAACATGATAATAAGCCCAAAGTTCAAATGGCTATAAAATTCACAATAATTTCAGGGATTTTATAAAATTTCAAATTGGAATTGGAATTAGATTTAATAAGATCTATTTCATTAGTTGAGCTTAAATTCAAAAAAGATTATTTTAAGGGATAATATTTAGATCAAGAGCAAAGGAAGCATTGCCAAATACTTTAAAACAACATCTTCTGTAATCTGTGGATTTAGCATCTTCTTCTTTAGAAAATTTTGTAGTTCTTCAATAGGGGGCTTTCCACCACCATATAATACATATGCATGCAAAGAACTCTCCAAAATAATTTAAATGAAAGTCATCCATTTTTCAATTAGATAAAAGCCCATTTGACCATGCATCAACCACTTTATAGCTTCATCAGCATTCCATTTGACATACATGAAATTTGGAAGGACACAATCCCCATGACCAAAGTAATCACCAATAGGTGACTTTATTGGATTGATTATTAGACCAATAGGTGCATTTATTGTTTCTAAAGTCATTCACTAGACCTTTTAGAATGATAGGTCTTCCACATCCTTGTTGGATTAATCATGGAATGTTGGGTTGATTACCATGGAAATCATCTTTTTTTTATAACCATGTGAATCATTTGCTTGAAAAAAATCCAAAAGCACTCATGGAAGATCAAAGTTGTGTGCACAACCTCTCCTTTTCACACAAAATTTGAAAGATGAATATTTGCACTTATGTCTTTCAAAGAAGGATTTATTTTCATCCATTGTACACATGGTGTCCACAACAATGTTAGAGGGTTAAACAAGATACTCCCTTTATCCCAAAATTAATCCATGGATTTCTAGAAAAAGTTAAATTAATGCAGAAGGTGCTCCTATTTGCACAAGAATGCATAGTTCTTATAGCATCTTGTCGATCCCAGTAGGAGTGAAAGTTTTGAAGTTAAAAGTCAAGTGGAATATGTTGAAAGTAGATGACAAAATTATCAATTTTATCTTATTTTACAATTAGCTCCAAAGCAATGAATTCAGATCAATCAGATCTTGTGCATTTAACTTTAAAGGTTTTTTGTGATTCAATTTAGAGGATCTAGTGTTAGTCAACTTCAATTAGTTGCTTTCAATGAACTTCAATGAGCTCTTGTTATGAATTGCTATAAGAATTTGCGATTCAATTGCAATCTAGTCCGGTGATTCAACTTTGATCAACCTTAGTGATCCAAGTTCGATCATGTACACCATCAACCTGGCCCAAAGTTTCATTTCCATGAACCATTGAACCATTGAATTTAATCTGGGATAAGGAATATTTGAAACCACAAATTTAATTTTGGACAAAGGAAGTATCTTCTACTCCCTCCATTTGAAATTAGTGTATCCATTCTGAATGTTGATTGTTTTGTGAAATGGATACACTATTTCCTAATGGAGGGAGTAGTAAGGGTCGGTTTATACATGGGACCGGATTGAAGGCCAACCGGAATTCTTCAAGTTTGAACCAATAGGATTGCTCTATTTTTCCAAATCCAGCCCAAGGGCTTTATACTAAAGTAGGATTGAAACCACCACTCTTCCTACATATTGCCTTAGGCGGTATGGTTTTGGCGCCAAACCATCCAACCCCAAGGGAACAATCAAGACAAGGTTTAGGGTGGCTCCTTTGTTGAATCGTACAAATCTCCACCATTTATTCTTGCTGATGTTTTTTGTTAAATCTAATACAATGGTGTTGGATATAACATAGGTTTAGCATTATTCTAGTCACAATTCTATGAAGGTGCGCTATTTTCAATACAGTTGTGTTCGAAATAACAAAAAACATCAACTAGAATAATGCAAATTTCTTCTAGTGAATATTACAAGGTCTTTTTGTTTTCTTTTTGGGTGCATGCTTAATTGTGAGCTCAAGAAATTTCCTCCTAGTTGCATTATTGAATTTTTGGAACACTAGTATATATTTTAGTTTGGAAGCTTTGGAACACTAGTATATATTTCAATTTGGGAGCAATACGATTGAATTTGGGAACATTGGGGTGGAAGAATATACAATAAAATAAACATTCTTGATTAGATGTTCTATAAATTTGTTTTAATCGAATATTATTGATGTTTATTTGGTACAATTGTTCTCATCTGATTGAATATGAATATGAGATGTTTATTTTTATTTGGTATTTGGTACATGTTTATTTGGTAAAAATGTTTTCAACTGAACATGAAATGTTGATTTTTGGTGCAAATATAAATCACAGGTCCTGGTACTAATACAAGTTTTGATAAATTACATACTTGATAATTAAATTTTTTGTGAAGACACAAATCTAAAAATGGAAGTTATTGTTGAAGTTATGCTAAACTCTAACATTTGTAAGATGATGTGTATTTTTACCAATTCTAATGGCAAATACTTGAAAAATGAATATGATAAGGAAATATTATGATATTAGAAACAATATTTATAATAAAATTTGATTTACATTTATCATTAAATTCAGTCAAGTTCTCTTAATAAAAATTCTATATATTTTTTAAAAACAAAACTAAAAATATATATTTTTTAAAAATAGAAAAAGATGTTTTCTCAAATTGTATGATTATTTTCAAACCCCTATAGTGGCAAGACCAAAATCATTTTATTGCTTGGAATTTTTTAAATTCTCATGAAAATAAATGACAACTATATGGGGCTACAACTCTAGTTTCAACATCAACACTAATTTCAATGTGAAAAGAAAGGAAAAGGTTGAAAAGAAGTGAAAAAATCCCATCTTTTTTTCTTCCAAATTCATTAAAAAGGAAGAAAAAGGAAGAGGTTCAAAAAAGTAAAAAAAAACTCTCTCTCCTATATTTGAAATAGAATAAGTAAGAAGAAAAGGAGAAAAAAATTCTTTTATTTTTTTGAATTAGAAAAAAAAGAGAAATAAAAAGATATATGTTTTACATTTATAAATTGAACCTTAATAAAATCCGAAAACACATTAATAAATAATCTAGCCCCAAAATTGTGCCTCACTACTTTACCTTATCTAAGACCAAAGTGGTGAATTGAGGCCAAATTGAAGGCAAATTGGGGTCACCTTCCATCCATTGTATAAACCCACCTTTAAAAAATTTAAGTACTTATCTTCGAATTTCTACAAACGGATGAATGTCATCCATATCTATCCACACGACCCTATAAAGACGAGTTCCAGACAGTTGGACCACATAATCTTCACGGTAAAACGACCCCGAACCTCCAAGCCAGAAGCTCATTCACAGCTTGCTCTCTCGTTCACCGCTCGCTCTCTCATTCACCGCTCCCTCAAATCCAAAAGCTGGTACTGCTGCGATTTTTCATCACCGAAGTGTGCTAGAATCGGTGAAACCTCGCATCCCTGCTTTGGGAGCTTTCTGTCAAAAAAAATCCAGTGGAAATCCGTTCCAGCATTGTGTTTCTGTCGCTTTTTTTCGAGATTCTCTGTGTTGACGGAATTCTTCTGTTAGATTTTCATACTGATGCACCTTTCGTGTATTCGGAATCAAGGAGACGTTTGAGTGTTGATTGCTGTGACGTTTGAATTATGGATGTCTGACTTTTTCAAGTGGATGAGAATTTTCTTCAACAAATTATGGATATGGATTCAGAGTGAACGAGGTGTAGGAAATATTTTAGGTCTCTGAGGAGATTCTCTTATTGCATCGGGAATTGGTGTGCATCAATTATCTTGACAAATGTGCAAAATTCGTGTTCTGGTTGCGAAACAGAGTTAAAACCCTAATTGAGGGTTTATCGGGTTTCATGCAGGGGTTGAGAGAGAGTTTGTGCGCATTGGGTGATGAAAGGATCGGAGAACGAGGCTGGAGCATGAGGTGAAGGCAAGGTTTAGGAATTGGAGGAGATTCTTCGAGACTTGAAAGGGTATCGAGGCTTTTTTATTTAGGCAATTAGGTATGGCTCCCAAGAAGACTGGAAAAGGGTCGAAATTTGTTGATGATGCACCCTGGAGGGCACACAAGGGAGAGAAACCTGTGCCTCGAATTAGCAAGGGGGGCATTGTCGCTGTTCGGCAAGGACCTAATTTCCAGTATGCCCTTAGCATTATGAAGGTACGGCCTGGCATTTCTATTATATTTCACTTTCGTTTGTAATCTTGGGGACTCTTTACCGGAAGAAGTTTAGGGGACGATTGCGGCAGAATTTCCAGGTGCCTAAAAGCTACCACTTAAAAAAGTTAAATTGCGTACTTATCGAGCTCATTCCTGAAGGGAGGAGCTCTGAGTTGTAGTTGCTGCATTTCCCTGTCTGATCAAATTTGCTCTATTCGAATATGGCAGCGTTGGTGGCTGATTGAATCTTTCATATTGCTTTGGGATGGGATGGTTATTGTATAATGTTGCTAACGGTTGACTTGAATTTCTGAGTTGTTTCGGATACTTGTGGATCAGACAAACTATTTGGAATTTTTTAAGTGACAGAAGCTCTTATTGCGATTGGAGTTTTTAAAAGATACGCTAATGATGGTCTTATGTTTATGAATACAGCATCCAGATCCAATTGGTTATGGTCTTGCTCGTGAGGCTTATGTGGAGCCAGCTGGACCTGATTGCATTATTCCTGGTTTACAAAAGCCTGTTAGGGTTCTTGGGCTTCAAGTGAGATCCTCCTCCTTGATTGTTACTTTTGAAATGAGAGTTGCTTGTTTTCTGGTCCCTGTTAATTGTTTATGTGAAACTATACCAGATGAACCAAGTTACAATGGTAGTCATGAACATGCATATCACTACTCAACAACTGATACTAAACTTGATGAGGTTGTTTTGTAGGTCTGGCCGGTCCCGTTTAAATGTCAGGTCAACTTAAAAGCTCTAGATCCAATTGGTCGTGAGTTGAAAACAGTGGGGAAGGTAATTTTTCTATCTCTTCGCATTCACAGCATTTCTGTTTGCCAAGGACCGATTTCAAGTAAACTTTTGTCCGTCAGAATGATTGATTTTACAAGCAGTTTTTGGTCTTATATTGAGCGTATGTGTGATCTATAAGCACCTATAGTCTAGTCTTTTACGTGAAATAACTGAGTGTCTGAGACATGTTGCACAACTCACATGTCTCACTTGATGAACGCTTCGTCAGTGAAGAAGTTTTGGGGTGTGCCTAACGATTGTATTTGACTGCTTAAAACAGCTGCTGGACAAGGCTTTTGACTTGATGCAAGCTCCTTTCAGCGAGCGGTAAATGTAGACGTTGAAGCGGAGATTCTCATATGCTATGAGCTTGATTCCGAAATATATTGCTGTCCTTGAAGAAGAGCAGGTGTCATGATTTTGCAAGACTTCAATGGATTCAATACTTTTGCAGAGAAAGATTAGGCATAGCTAGATGATCAGCAATACACGAATTTTAATTTGGAATTGGGTTGCATATTTCCAGGTGTTAATTTGAGGCTCATAGGCATGCGTCATGTGCTGAAGAACTGCATTGATTTGACACTAGGTTTTATAGCAACAAATCGACAAATAGACTCTATGAATTGTACTAATTTTAATAGCCACGATTGTGCTATTGCTATCTGATTGTTCCCAGTTTGGTTTTCTCAGAATTCTAAATGCGGTTCTGGCAGGAAATGAATGTACTATTTCTACATAGTAGGATGTCTCTAACTTATGCGCACTGCAACATTGCACACATGAAAACGTATGTCTGTCCCCCCATTTACCTTCCTGTGTCCCAAAATGATCTTCCTATTGGACAAAATGACAATGTTCCAGATTAAGGCTAAAAATAACATTTTTAAAACCCATTTCATGTTGTGAGTAGAGTTCACCACACTCCTAGCATCCTAGAAACTTTGAGTTTTGGAACTCTTTTCAAAGTGCACTCTTGGAATATTGAAAAGTGGAATTTGGGGGGCATTTTCAAGGAGCACCAATGGACACTCAATTGTTGATTGTGAGGTGTATGGGCCTAAGACCATGTGTGAACCTTTGTACCACCTCCCAAAGCTTCATCTTCTTCAATTGGGCTGTGTTGATTGACCCCTTCAATCATTTCATTTGTCTTTCAATTGATGATTGCATGGATGGAGAATTATTGTTGAAAGTTGTTTTGTTAATCCTAATTAGCAATTGAAAGCCGAATTTGACCAATTTTCAACATCACAAATTTTCAACATCACAAAGTGCAACAAGATGATCTTCACAAAATGATCTTCATGATGGAACAAGAAATTGAAGCCAACATGATCATTTTGTGAAGATCATTTTGGGACGGAGGGAGTATATTTGATTTTCACTATCTCAAATGAAACAATTTTAAATTTTTGTCAATTTAATTAATTCAAATAGTACAAGACACACTAATTGTTTTCTACTATATTTTTCAACAATAAATCATTATATTTTTATTTGTTCAGTGACTATATATGAGAAGGAAATATCTTCTTTGTTTAAAAATCATTGAAATTTTGTTTAAGTAAAAAAATGTAATATAAAACAATAAAAACATCTTGTACTAATTGAATTGGCCACTTAAAAAAGTAGCATTCGAGTTTTGAACAACAGATGAACAAAAACATATCTTAAGCAAACCAAACATATTTTGTTTTATTCATCCACTTACTTGTTTGTAGATTGTAAGTTCTTTAACCCCTAAAGTCCCTATGGGGGACTCTTGGGATTTTTGGTAGGCTTTTGTGATCTATATTTTTGACATAATTTTTTGAAACTTTTCTTGAATATAGAAAATCAAATTAGCATTTTGGAAATATAATAATAATTTCATTCAATGCCTTGGAAGCAAAAGTTATGCCACCATGAGTCTAAAAAGCAACTCAAGAGGTAGCCCAAAAAATCACAAAAAACTGAGTTTTTTATTTCTCAAAGATTATATTTTGTCTACATGTGAAGCTTTGATTCATTCTATTTAAACTAATGATGAGAAAGCTATGGACAATCTTATTTTTTGGACAATTTAAGCAACTTCTTGAAAAAATAACTTATATAATTCATTTTTTAATGTAATTTTTAAAATTTTCAAAACAAAATTCCAAACAAGGTTAGATTTGTTTACTAAAACAATCTCACCATTGGAATTCTTGTGTTTCAATTCCAACTTAGAGCTATTATCGATTCTCTAAAAAAAAAATTCAAAATTATTCTTTTTCTTTTACTTTTTAAAAAAACACTATAATAAGATAAGCTAAAATAAGGCAACCAATCAACAAAGGAAGGATAAACACACAAAGTCAAACCCAGAAGGTACATCTCAAGTAGTTGACCTTAGAGCAATAAGGTACCAACATGGTTTTAGACAAAGGCCCCCAACTTCAAAAGATTTGATTTCTAGATCATCTAAAGATTGGATTTCTCTCACTCCAAAAAATCCTTTTGAAGCCAAATATTAGATTTGTAAGATATTGATTTGGAAATATTCTTTAGTTATATATATATATATATATATATATATATATATATATATATATATATATATATATATATATATATATATATATATATATATATATATATATATATTGAAGTATGTAGTTGCAATATATACTTTCTCTAGTATAAGCATAATATACCTAAAAAAGAAACTTTGTTAGTTTACAAAACAACCCTTCAAAACTGACTTCGATAAATAAGTAAAGTACAAAAAACATTTTAAAAAAATCACTACACTTACAACCTAACATTCTAAATCTAAAAGGAAAAATATTCTTATTCAATCTACAATAAAATTAAAAATAAATTTCTAGTTTCTAGTTTTAAATTATATTAATAAATATAGGTACATGAAATAGTAAATCCAAGTGTAAATCCAATCCAAGATATTATTTGTAAATTGTGATTTACAAGTTTTGTTTGAAATTTATCATTAAATTATTATTCTAAGAATAATTGATCTTCACAATTCTGGAAACTTAGATTGCCTTAGAAGGAATTAAACCCTAAATGTCTGAAGCACCAAATTTTGTTGTCAACAATACTTTGAAGTTAAATAAGACTTATGCAAGTTACTATTTTTAATAATTTATATCTTGAATTTTTTTTTTCAAAGTCTAGTTTTAGGATAAAAAATTTGATTTAAAAAAATTATTGGTTGCGATTTTTCAAGAAGTCATAAATTGATTGGGATTATGCATGTTACACCCTTTATCCTCATATTCGTTTGATAACCAACTTTCAAGATTTGACATATAAAAAGCTGATTGAAAAACTTCAAATCACTTTTATAGTTTTAACCCCATCTTGATCAAACATTATAATCTTTGAATCCATAAGTGATATTGTTGTGTTTTCTTTTCCTATGTGGTCTCAAACATATCTAGTTTGAATTTGTAGAATTACAAATCAAAAAAATTGATGCAACTCATCAAAACAGTCACTTTTTGTTTGATTCAAAGCAAATTCCAAGAAGCTCAAAAAAGCTGAAGTTGCAGCCCTAAATGCAGTTTGGTGAACTCAATTTAAAGTTATTGTGGTAAATTTTTCATGTCAATCCAAGTTGTTCTGAATGTTTGGGAGCGATTTGAAGTTCAACATCCTGGCATTTTGAGAGTAGAGTGAACTTCGGCGGCCTATTTCTTCTTCATACAAAGTATATTTTCAATAAAAAATTTTGAAAAAGTTGCGCATAGCAGTCAAGTTTGTGAGGCAAAAATCTCATATCAATTCAAGAAGTAATGAGTGAGAAGCATTCTAGTAGGAAGAGGTTCAGCCTTAGATGTATTTTTTGCAATTTTTCTTACTGTTTTTTGACATATCAAAGCTGTTTTTTTGGACACAATGAGTCAATTGAATGAAAAAAAAAATTCACCAATGTATTTGTATATTAGTTTTGAATCATTTTGTAGTGTAAAGTTTTTTCATTTGAGTAAGTTTAGAAAACAAATTTCAACTCCAAATGTGTTTTTGGGAAAATTTCAGCATTTATTTTTTACACTAAAACATTATGATCTTGCAATCTATATGGCCAAATGACTTCAAATTTTGTACATATCATCTAAAACATATACACTACAAGATTGTACAGTTGAGATTTGTATAACTTGAAGATATCTATACCTATAGAGCTTCAAATGCAATGATGTTCTTGAACCCTGGATATTGAATGTCACTTTGGGGTTAAGATCATCACCATAAAAACCAGCCTTCTAGTACCATGTGAACGATTTGCTTCAAAAAACTCAAGCTCTCATTGGAGATCAAACTATTGAACAAGACCTCTATTTTCTCTTACAATCTCTTAAGGATGAACATCTGGCAACTCTGGCAACCATCAGACACCTAGAGTCCCCTGCGTCCTTCTAGGACTGGACACCTACCGTCACCTGCGTCCTTTGATTTAAAATGTTTCATTTCTGATTGAGGTCCTACCGTCCTAGTCTCTCATATAGCATAAATGCTTCTTACAATTAAAGAACCGATGAGGGCATTTTGAGTACACAGTGACATGTATTCATCGAACCGAGTCCATGAGTGAAACGGACAGTTTCCTTATTACGAGTAAATAATGCCTGAGCTCGGTAAAAAACGTTCCTACACTTTGAGAATAGAACAAGATATAAAGTAATATGTAAATAGACGACTTAAGTAATTGACAATTGAAAATGTGTAACAGAAAAATTGAAATTAATCAGTAAGAACAGTTGTAAAACCCGTTGGTCTCTGCGGCTTGATGCAGGGGAATCCAACCAAGGGAGAAGCAATTTATTATATGTATATACAAAACAAAAAGCAGCCAAATAGCAGCACTGTTGACTATTGACAATGTGTACCAACAATCACCAAACTCTGGCATTCAGTGGTAATGGGAAAAATGCTCTAGAGAAGAGAATGTTCAATTCCTCGACAAGCTTGATTGTCCCCGAGGTAACCTCTTGGCAATCTCCTGTCAAAATAACGATAACACAACCATTTCAGGCCCGGCATGCGGGGTGTATTCTGCGAGACTGATGAACCTTGGACACAGATGAATTTCTCGACCCGTTGTATAGACTTGGATGCTTGGGCTTCCTGGCAATGTCGCCCTCAGTGCATTGCTGCCAGGGAGCAGTGTCAGAATGTGGGCTCAGATTCAAGTTTACTGATTCAAGCTCATTATAAAGACCATCATCAATTTCAGCATAACGATATGTGAGGACCGAGACTAGTCGATGAAAAGCTCCAACCAGAACACAGTATTTAAGACATCAATTAAGAGAGACAGGGACGATTCGATGTCACCCGAGCAGCACTCTACCCCAGAACTGAATCAATGATGAGTGACCCAACGACACTAATAGACGCCATGCTCGCAGAATGAATGAAATAATTACCTCAAATAATTCGTTAACATTATCAGAAGTCTTTGCTGACGTTTCGATAAAAAACATGCCATTGCTTTCCGCATATTCCTGTGCTTCCTGCAGATTCAACCACAGGCACTCTTTACATTAATTCATGACCACCGTCCATAATAGCGCACCGTATCTCTAGAGAAACGAGGTCTCCATGCACTGTAAGAAAAAGAATAGACCAAACAATAAACCACACTGTAAGCAACAGTGCAATGCTTACTTCGCGAGAAACTTGACGTTGACTTTCAAGGTCGGCCTTGTTTCCAACCAAAGCCATTACGATGACAGGACTACCGTGCTTCTGCAACTCCTGTTGTTATCCATCAAAAAAATCAATCAGTGCTACATTTCAAAATAGATCGCTGCAAGAGAACTCTGTGAAGAGGTTTAAGTCATAGAAGAGAAAATATCCCTGACGGACTTCAAAGACTTCCATGTAGTCTCCCGATCACAAAATTATACACAAGGAACTGACCTTAACCCAAAACTGAGCTTTCAGAAAAGTCTCCGGGTTAGTGATGTCGTAAACTACAACCGCCGCTGACGCACCCCTGTAGTATAGGGGCGCTAATGAGGCATATCTGTCAAATTTCAATAACGCAGGTCGGAAACAGTGAGAATCAGCAACATTCCTTCCTCGATCGCGCTAAACGATACAATTCATCCCCTAGTCAATCAGCACAGCAAGTTTTATGAAGTTCTGTCAGAAAATATGGCGTACCGTTCCTGGCCTGCCGTGTCCCATATTTCAAATTTTACACTGGTAGAGTCTTTCAGGGATATAGTTTGGGAGAGAAATGACGCGCCCACCGTAACCTGAACAAACAGGGCATAAATACAGTCAAACCAATCAATACCTTTTCATGTGAAAATGCACAATAATAAATCGGCTTCTCCCCTAGTCCTTGCCAAAGCCTTCAAAACTAATCAACCAAGTGCTAGCAAGACCAATATCCAGTTCAGATGCAAGCGAACCTTAGACGAAGCGTCGAATTGGCCGCGCACAAACCGCAACACAATGCAACTCTTGCCGACTCCAGAATCGCCTAACAGAACAAGCTGCAAAACGAAGTCAACAATCACTCAGCATCCACCTCAAGGAAGCCATTGAATTCCCACACTAATCCAAACAACAGCAAAAGCCACACGGGAAATCGGTAGTTCATACAAATCCGCACCACACTCACAAACCAAAAACCATTGGTTTCTAAACCAACACTCAACATCGCCTAACAACTACCATCCCGTAGAAATCTAATTCCATTATACCTTAATACGCAGATTCTTAGAATCCAAAACCTCAGACTGCGAGTGCGTCTGAATGCGCCCCGAGCCTTGAACAGCAGCTATCAACACACAACCAAAATCCACATTAAACAGATACACACACACGCGCACACACACACACACACACAATGCCGCACATCAAACTTCACCACATTACCACTTGAAAACAACCTTCAACTACCTACTATCTCACAACCTCCGAGATCTAAACTCGAATACTCGCAATACAAGTACGAAACCAAAAAGAAAACGAAGGCGCATACCAGGTGAAGACGATGTGCAGCCCATGGCAAGAGCAACCCCGAAACCTACACCCCTACGGAACTAATTTCTTCACGCCCTCATCCGCAACAAACGAGGCTCCACTACCGCCATTGCCATCACAAACACAAAAACTCGATCATCATGAACAACGAGATGTATATATCTCTCCCACACACTCAAAGTCCGATTTCTCAACAATAACAAAACCCTACAAGAAAATGGCGAACTCTCGGTCGCTTTCGCTGCTTCAAAAAGGCGTCTACCGCATTCTCCACGGCTTTCTCAGATTCGAAGCTCCCAGTAAACACTGAACTCCAGCAAAAAGGGCGTGAGATTCGTTCAAGACTAAGAATGTGGAAGGAGAGATGAGGGGATCGGGAGGAGAGTGACGAAGTGACTGAGGATTCGTGTAAGTGAAGTGTAAGCAGACGTCGTCATATGGGGAAGGCTACTGGAGCGCAGGACGCGGGGAAGGAGGACAAGGGCGGGGATTCCGGGGGGAGGGAGGAAGGTGCTCCCTTGAATGAAACACATCCGTTGTGAGGCTGCTTTTCTCATCCAAATTTTTCATTCGTTGAGATCAGGGTTTCGTTTTGAATGGGTGGTGGGTATCTGGGTCAGTGTTGGTGGGTACCAGGGTTTTTTATTTCATTTTTGGATCTTCATGAAGCATGCACTTCTATGCATATGATGCAACGTGGATGATAACTAGTTATTCATTAAAACTCACATACATTCATCCAAAATGGATCATAACTTTTCAAATATTTTGGAGCATTTCATTTTTCAGATTCATATCATATTTTTGAGACTTCATCTATGGTGAAGGCACCCAAAAGCATCAATATGAGCAATTCACCATAATTGGACGCACCTTTTCCTAAAAATGATATTTTGTAGTATTAGCAAGTGAAAATCATGAATATTAAAAAATTAATTAATGTGGTATGTCATTTTTATGATTTTTCAAAGTGTCAACTCCCTATACTACTAAAATTGTCACATGGGTGAAACCTAAATCAAAATCTGCAAAAAATCAACAATCAACAAATCAAAGTTAAGTTTGTGTCCTTCAAATGCATCAACAAATTAGAGTTAAGCATTTTGAGGACACATTAACAAAAATCTAGGATCACATTTAGTGACAATCTAGGATACAAGAATGGGAACAAGGATACTTTCAGGGGGGGCCTTCACCTTACACATAGAATAATGTTAGTGTCTACTATTCCACAACCGATCGTTGACTTTTCAACGCTAGCGTGGCACCATCCCATTGGCAATCTGTCACCATTACCATTCCAAGTTGCAACTCGTGACTTTCTTTCCTTTCAACTTACTTCCTACACCCTTGAATCATACAAATCAAAGGTTGTGATTGAAAAATGTACAACCAGTTATGTATTAGATAACCTATTTGCCACTAGCACGACTCATTGGTTATCTATTCCACAACCTCATAACTTTGAATTTTTTTTTTGTGTTAGGAAGATTTTGGGTAAAGACGAACACTTTTTGCAAAGTTGATTAGCACATGTAGGTTGCTTGGGACGAACTTAAAGGCGCCACATTTCCGCATGTCCATTTGCATGGTGTGGGTTTGATTGGGACTCGACTTAACCCCAAACACGTTTTCCACATTGATTTGCATGCGTGGGTTGATTGAGGCCAGCGGGGGTCCCTTCCGCCCAGCTCTTTTTTCCCTCGGTTTCCACGTCCATCGGTATCCTCAAACATAAGTACGGTACTTTTGAACTCGGCTGGAATGAGTTGATAGAGGGGTGGGCAGCCAGCGGGTACACTGATGAATTTGCAGAACGGAGTCAGTCATGAGTTTACAAAATTTGAAGTTGTTGGAAAAACCCGCGCTCTGCTTCCCATGTCTTCAAATAGTTTTTTGGTTTTTGTTTTTTCCCCTGAAACACATGGACAATTTCCATTGATATGGGGGAAAAGTACATAAGGTAGGAGCACCCAATGGCGTCACTTTTTCTACATGTGATAGTCATTTCAAAACTTAAATGTGGATAAATTGTAGATAGCTTATTTTTATCGACCAAAATAATAAGTTATCTATAGCTGACCTACGTTTATATTTTAGAATCATTACCTTACCTAGAAAGTGACACCATTGGGCACATTGATGCCATTGGATGCTCCTACCTTAGAACCAAAGGAACAAATCCTTGGCGAGGAGTCTTCAAATAGGTTTAGCCACCTTGTTGTTGTTCCTAGGAATTAACTTGGGAACACTAGGGCTCATCACTTGAAGTGTAAAAATCAGCCTTTTTGGTACTGTGGGAATCATTTTTTTTAAAAAGGCATTCATTGGAGGTCAAACTATTGTGCAAGACCTCCCTTTTCTGCACAAGATTTTGAGGATGAACATCTGGAATTCTATCTTAATAAAGAAAGATTCTATGTTGTCCAGGCTTGTAACCATGTGTGGAAATCTTCCTTTTGGATATCATATGAATCATTTTGCTTAAAAAAATTAGGAGTGCTCGTCGGAGGTCAAACTACTATGAAGACCTCCCCTTTCCACACAAGATTCCCAGGATGAACATTTGCATTTTTGTCTTACATAGAAGGATATATAATCGTGTCATCCATTGATCACTTTCAAGCCTCCGCATCTTTATAAGGTTAAGTTTTGGATTTTTTTACAAAGGACGAGATTCATTAATCATAAAAAGAACATCAATCACAGCCCAATCAGTAGGGTTGGTTGGTTGTACATTGGCGTAGGAGCTACACTAATAATGAAATTTAGAGTTACCATACTGAATTGATTTGAAAATGCTATTTGTTTTTATTCCTAACAAAGATTTTTACCAAAAGCATGGATACCAATACAATACAAAAGGGGGATCTCTATAAACTAATAGTTGAAAAAAATGTTTATCAAGAACAAAAACTTAAAGCACTTTAAAATCAATTATTGTAATTAATACTAAATTTTATTACTACTGTAGTCTTTCCAAAGACTAAATTGTAATAAAGTATTCATGTAGGGTTAATTACTATTCCCTCAAAAACACCAACTACAAGTTGTTCAAAAGCTAAGGTTGTTGGAGAAGAAAAATGAAAATACATTTTTTGATTGAAAGTGCAAATTATTCCATATCTTTTGGTAATAACTTGAATTGATTCCAATATTTGAATATTTGAGCTTAAAAAAATTAAACAAGAATATTGGCTTCAATTTTGTTGGTTTTAGCTTTGGCACATTGATTGACTATCTCTTCAAAAAACCAAGCCAAATGGCAATCACTAACAATTATTCAAATCACTTTAATAATCCCTTCTTCAATACCAAATCCTTTACTCAATCATCAAACACTAAAAAATAGATCTACTTAATTGAAACTCACTCCCCACTTTGATATTTATATTTTGCTATATCAAAACAAGCTCCATAGAAATCTAATAAGGAATCTAACAAATGTATGTGAAAAGGTATCAAAAGCATCATTTGTAGGTCCTATAATAGGGGTAGTCACGGCATGTTCACGGTGTGTGTGAACAATGAACAATGAACAATGGAAAGTGCTTTGAAGGGCCAATGAGAAGAGACGAATATTGAACAAGCCATGACCACCCTTTTGGTTCAAAATTGTTGAGAATAATGGAAAATGGACAATGGTATTACCTGAGGTAAGTGACGACCTTCTTGGAAGGAACTGCCGACCTTCCCGGAGGGAACTGGCCAGGGAATCGGCAACCTTTCCGGTTTAAAGTGCTAGTTCAAAAGTTAATATAGAGAGAACAAAGGAATAATCTTAGCGGAACCTTGATTGTTCACTCTCAACATCCACCTCTTGAGGTGGATGTTGGGAGTGAACAATCAAGGTTCCGCTAAGAATATTCCATGCAAGGGACGCCAACCCTCGGCCGCCACCACACCAATGTTCATTGTTCACCATCCCCAAGAACATGCCGTGACTACCCCTAATCTTTTCTTTTGTTTGCTTTATGTGTAGAATATATGGTATTCTTTCATTGCTTAAAAATTCCTTACATTGGAGGACACTTAGGTTTTGACATTAAAAAAACATGCAAGTGAGAGTATCCTACTAATAAGAGCTTTGACAACTCTATTACCTATACAAAAAAGCATACAATAGAATTTATTTTCTATCCAAAATTTCCTCAAAGGTGATTGAAAACTTTGAGAGAATAGAGATATCCATTACGTAGTTGCAAACACACTATGAGGAGGCAATATTTGATTCAAAATTGCAAAGCAAAATTTTGACCAAAGGTTTGCTTAGAGCTTCTAATTGAGGGAAAATCCTATATAAATTCTACATTGGACTCCTTGAGTACTTGACAAATATCTCTAATATATGGCAACATATTCCACTTTCTTTGATCATGATAAAATCACAAAATCACTATAAAATCTTTAAATGTTGAGTCATTTTTTTTATAAATATATTTACTTTGGACAACTAAGGTAGACCCCTCTAAATGTTCCACTAACCCCAAGACACCATCATTGCTTTACATGCATCTCCAAAATCAATATGCGCGCATGTATAAAAAACAATTTTAGCACGTCAACCAATAAACCAAAACTTTGACCCTTCATAACTTTTGCATACGGGATCCAAATGATGCATTCTTTGGTGTATTGGAACTTATTTTCATTTTTCAACAAAAGAATAAATATGAGAATTTGACTAGTATAAAAATAATAGTAACTAGGCATAGTAGCAAAAAGTGGTGATTACGGTGTGACCACCTTAATTGAGTTCCCTTCCACATCAATGTTGTTTGTTTAATCCATGTCTATGGTAGAAATACTACAAACATGCTTTCCTCTAATGCAACGACAATGTACTCTAAAACCAATAATAGCTACCTCTATTGTTGATTGAAAAAGATTTGATGTGCTCAAACTTAATTGTCTCACATTGGAAATAAGTTCTAAAGGTATCTCGATTTTTGTTGAAGCTATGGAACATGAATGGAGTCAAAATAAAGAATCCACATTTATATTGAATAAAACATTCATTCTTGTAGATTTGTTTATTTTAAATTTTTAAATTTTAAATTTTTTGCATTCTTCCTCATCCTTGTTTTTGCACACATTGAGTTCAATTCTTCAATAAAATTTTCCATATTCTACAGGCAGAAATGCTTATTTTAATTGTTCATGGTATTCCTACTCAATGTTCATAGGCCTGGCTAAAATTCACCATTGCTATTGAAAAATTTTAGTAGCTAAATGTACATTAGATTGCAACAAACAATAGAATTTGATAGCCAATTTGCAACTTCCTCCACATTAAAAATAGATGTGTCACAAATGCTTCTCAAACTATACTACAACTTCATAGAAAGAAAGTATAACTTTATAGAAAGAAACCAACCTATAGATTGGAAATGGCCGGGTGATGGTTGGAAATGGGTTAGCTACTATAGATTTGGTTGTTCCTACCTTATGTTAACCCTTAAATGTCAAGGCGGACGTTTTGCGTCCGATGGATGACAGAGGATCTCTCTACGTAGGATAGAAGTGCAACTATTCATCCTCCAAAATTTTGCAATAAAAGGGGAGGTCTTCTACAGTTGCCCCTCACTAATTTCTCGACATTCCTCACTGTATAAATACATACAGTTATTGTAGAAGGATGTAGTAATGTGGAACCATGTGTGTTGCATGGGTTGGTGCACTGATTCATGGCTCGAGTATAGAGAATTGCTTGTGCCTCCATCTGGACAAGTGGTGAGTCAGGAGGTAATTTCACTGTTTTGTGTAGTTTGTCTTGCAATGAGTGCTTTCATAATTTTTCTAACCCTTGATTTTTAACCCTTGAAGGTCGACGCGGATGTTTTTTGTCCAATGAATGACGAGGAATTCTCATGTGTAGGACAGATATGCAACTATTCATCCTCGAAATTAGGGGTAGAAAGGAGAAATCTTCTACAGTAGTTTGAATATTTTTATTTTTTTTAAAACTAGATGATATCACATACTCACACGGTTCCAAAAGGGCTGATTTCCACAGTCACCAGCTTGGCATTTAAGGGTTAAGCCGATGCTTCACACACAGTCATAAAAACTGATGATTTCCAAAGTCACCCCCTCGTCCTTTTGAAGGGTTAATGAGTGAGTGAGTGCAATTTTTATTTTTATTTTATTTTTCTGTTTCTGCAGCAGCAGCAGCCCCACTTAAATCAATGAAATGAAACACCTGGCCATACTGCTCCTGCAGAGCAGCAGGCAGGCAGGGACAACCGACTGCAGGGAGGAATGCAATTCAATACCCATGATGCCATACCCACACGCCACCCAGCCAGCCAGCCAGCCAACCAATCCAACACGAGGAGCATGCACGCGGCGCCCATCAATGAGTGGAAACCCGGCACCCAACGACGGAACAGAATAGAATAGAAAAGAAAAAAAACACCAACCAACCCACCCAAGTCAACGACCGACGGACGGACGGACGGACGGAGCTCGCAAGTGGGCACTCCGACACTCCGGGGAGGATGAACGTACCGAACTTGGTCGGTGCGAACGAAATGGATGAGGAGTTGAGAACCGAGTGCGGACGGACGGACGTCGGGCGCCGGTTCTCAATCTGAGTGCCGCACGCCCCCCCCCCGACGGAACGGGTGATTTGACGCCAGATTCTGGTCCCGGCCATGAAAAGGGTTCACCCAGTAAATGGGAAAGGCGGGGGGGGGACCCACACAAATGGATGAGGATGACGTAAAGGGAAGCCATCCATCCTATTTGTGTTAAATTATGTTAAGCCTATTTTAAACATCACATCTAAACACATGTATGACAATGATTATGCCAAATAATGTGCATGATTCATCTTGATTTGTCGTAATAGTAAATGGAACATTGAGTTGTCAGAGTCATACGAATTTTGAACTAGTGTAGGTTGAAATATTACTATATTTTTTTTGTCTCGAAATTATATGGGTGTTTTTTTGTAAGATATAGAGAAAACAATGGTTTTAATTTTAGACAAAGGGAGAATTTTTTCTAATTTCCACCCAAAAGAATTTGGTGACTCAAATTTTGTAAGTGATATAAGTTTTCCACCTTCGTTAATAGGACAAATCAGTTTAGTTGACTTAGATCACACTATTTGTAATAAAATGTATGAATTAGGATAGGTGAAAGTACTAATTAATTCATGATTCAATAGAAAAACTCGTGGTTGTGTTCAACAACATTCTTAAGTCTTTTAGATTGGTAGGCATTCCATTGGCTCTAGATAAAAAGAGGAGTTTTTGACAACAAGGAAGGCCTTACTTTCAAAAGTTAGAAAATCAAGTCTATACTATTGGGACAAGGCTTTTAGTTTTGAACCAAGTTTTTGCTTATGACATTGTCCCCCTTGTGTACTAAAGATGTTATATACAACCAACACCAAATCAAAATTTGTTGTTATTAGTAGGGAATTAAAAATTAGATCAAGAGCTTGTCAAATACAAATGTAAAATTATGGCATGTCAAATTCAAAGAACAAGAAATTGGATGCTCACATCAAAGGTGACTTGTAAAATATTATATAATTAGGCAATGATCCTCCCATCTTCATACTCATAAGGTATTATGTTTTACTAGATCCCTATGATGCACTTGTAAGATAATTCTAGGATTTGGATTGCCTTAGGAACCATATAAGACAATTTCATTTGCTACGGAGGTCCCCTTTTCAAATTTGTAGAAGTTTTTTTTGCCTCACTGTTAAACAATAGGGAGGGTCACACCTTCTTCAACCCATTCTCAATCTTCAAAAATTGAGGACTTGCCGACATTTTCTCTTTGAATTGTGAAAGGTTCATTCTCTGAAGATTGACATTTGTTTTTTGTTTTTGTTTGTTTTCAGAGGTGAAGAATAGACACAAAGAATTTTCGTGCACAAAGTTTCATTTTTGGGGAAGGTGTAATGTACGTTATTACATGACACCAAAAGAACCCAAATCCAAACATTTTGCAAAATACTCTCCGATTATCTATCCCCAACACTAATAAATTATTCCTACCAACTTTATACAAGTATTTTTATTTTTATTTAATTTTTTAACAAATGGAACAAACCATTGCATTAAAAACTTAGTGAAAGTTTGACACATGTCACATGACTAAATGCAGAATTTTCTAGACGTGAGGGGGAAAAAAAATCCATCCATCCATCCATCCATTTACGAT
Organism: Climacium dendroides; assembly: GCA_950106755.1. Taxonomy (NCBI): domain Eukaryota; kingdom Viridiplantae; phylum Streptophyta; class Bryopsida; order Hypnales; family Climaciaceae; genus Climacium; species Climacium dendroides. The sequence goes on from OX467084.1 coordinate 37,561,825, forward strand.
CCGGAGAGAGGACTAACTTAACTTTTAACTTATTATTATTAACTTACCTTAAGTTTTCCCCTGCCGATGTGAGTGCAGATTGATGGAGCTAAGCTACGTTAAATGGGGGGACGTTAAACTGGCTGCCTTGGAAATTGGCCCAGCAGGCTGCGGGGGAAAATGTAGGAATTTTTTATTTTTCACATAATTTTTATTTTTTGCAAATTTTGAATGCACATTTACAATCAGAGAAGACCCCAAATTTGCTAGGAAAGGTTCAAAATATACCTTAGACATATAGGGTTCAAAATAGGGGGGCATATTTTTACTTTTATCCCCCCAAAACCCCAAATTACCCTATTGGGCCCACTTTGTGGTCAGGATTTAGTGTTCTGCCGTTAAATGCTGATTGGACGTTCATGTTTATTAAAAAAAAGAGGTTCATTGTTTTTCTTTAATTCTGTGGGTAAGTTACCCCCTGTGCATCAAAGCGGACATTTTGGGGACCCTGTAAAAACAGGAAGTGCAAAATACCATGTTAATCAATTGTTATAATCTGGAAATCTGTATGGTAGATTCTCTTGTAAATTGCAGATTTGCACTCCTGAGCAAGTTGGCTTCAAATCTCAACGGTGAAAACTTCAATAACTGAGTAGTTTTCAAATTATTTTCGATTTTCTAGATCCAACAAAAAATGTTCGTCACTTATGCTGTTTTCTCTGACGCACAGGGGTTAAGCAAATTAAAAACTGAAAGGGAACTTGATTCGTCCATGGCACATCTAACTTATAGAACAATTATTTAAACAACCCATCAGATGCTGTGCTGATGATTATGATGATTTGAAGTGCTGGCTGGCTGCCGTGAGTGTGCGTCACTCACGGCAATCCAGTCCTGTCGGATCCATCCATCCGTCAGTCAGTCGGTCCCTCCAGTCTTGGTCCGTCAGTCAGCAAGTGGCTTTCAGTTGTTATGAGTGAGGATCGTGCCGGCATTCCATTTGGGGTGCAGTCAGGAAATGGCTTCTTCACCACTTCAGTTAACTTCAGTTCATAATTCGAAAAACTTTTTGAGTTTTACCGGTTAATTTCCTTCAATTCTCATATTGAACCAGTTATTTTCTCTCTTTTTTTATAACTCAAAAAAAAAAATTTACACTTTTTTGCACCAGTGTTTTATTTTTCCAATGTTTTCAAATTGCAGCCGGGTTTTTTTTCCCAATTCCTCTAGCTAACTTTTTACACCTTTTTGCACTGGTGTTTTATTTTTCCAATGTTTTCAAATTGCAGCCGGATTTTTTTTCCCAATTCCTCTAGCTAACTTTGAACTAGCCGCCGTTTTTTTTTTTTTTTTTCCCAAACCCAAACACTGGTTCGGTGTTGCGCCACCGGCCTTTTTCATTAATAAATTAGGGTTGTGGCCACTATGACTCCATGGAATCACGGCCTTTGCGTGGGTTTCAGTTCGGTGAGCAGGCCACCGTTGGATGCAGATCCCAATGGAGTGGGGTTCACGAGGATCATGAAACTCGGATGTGACTCGCTTCTCAAGGGGGGCCTATTACCGCCCTGATTTGGAATCTCGATATCTTGGGGCCAATTCCAATTCTAAAAAAGGGCACATGTTGTTCTAGAGGTCTGCGCTTGTTTCACGGATCGAATTTAAGTGGAATTAGGGCAGGCGAACCCCATTTCCAACCACTTAAGCAATTACGCAGATTTGGAGCGCAGATTTTTTTGGTGTGCGGAATTTTTCGCATGTACAAAAATAGAATTTGGAAGGATTGCAGATTTTTTCAGAATTTTATTACACGAAATGTTATTTACTATGAATTTTTTTAATAGAAGATTCTCTAAAACCTATAATGGTTATATAGACCTTTCTATTTCTAATCGTGGGCTAGTTGCAGAATCGACCTAGGACTGGTTGCAATATTGACAGCCTTGTAGCCAATCATAATGCACCACAATTACTCTTGAAACTACACCACAACTCACGGAAACATGGCAGTCTATAAGTTGGAAATGGGTTGGTGGGGTGGAAATGGGTCGCCTACCCTATAGTTTTACAATGAAGAATGAAATTTCTGTGAATTTTTGAAGTGGTTGGTCCTGAAATTACTGAATCGGAGATAGAGTGGAGTCGTAAACATCCCATAAACACACCGTAACTGTCCTTTTGAGTATCTGTTGGAACTTACCCCATGAAGGACCATGAGTCCCCTAATTACAAAACTGCCTATAGAATGGAGTCATAAACATCCCATAACTATTGGCACTTAACCTCTAAAGGACCAAGAGATCCCTTGGGGGATTCTTTGAGGAATTTGGGCAAGTTCCTATGACCTCAATTTTTGGTGAATTTTTTTTTTGAAACTTTTTGATAAGATAGAAAAAAACTTATTAGCTTCATAGAAATACAATCTTTATTTCAGTCAGTGCCCAAGAGCAAAAGTTATACCATCTTAAACATAATTTCCATTTCATTAGGCAGAAAAAGAAATCCACAAAAACTTGAAATAATTCGAAAAAAAATTCATATAAAATTTATTTTTGTCTACATGTGAAGCTTTGATCCATTTTATTTGGATCAATGATGTGGAAGTTATGGACAATCTTGTTTTTTAGATAATCTAAGCATCTTCTTGAAAAAATAACTTATAAGATTCATCTTTGAATGCAATATTCACATTTTTTCAAAAAATATTGTCTGACAAGGTTAGGTTTGCTTCCTAAAACAATCTCATTGTTGGGATTATTGTGTTTCAATCCCATCTTAGAGCTATTAACAATTTAGTTTTTCTTTCAATCTTAGACCTACTTCTACTAGATAAATTTTTAAAGAATGAAAATCAAGCATTAAATTTTTTTCTCTTAAATTTTCAATTCAATTATTCAACACAATTTTTTTTAATTCAAAGTCCGTGGTGCAATTTTTTTCCACAAATAGTGGTCAAAGTCATTTGATATTGCAAGTCAATGTTCAAAAAAGTTTTATTTTCAAACAAAATGCTTATATCTTCCAATTTGTATGGTCAAACTTCATAAAATTTTTACCACATAATTTCAAACAAGTAAAGTACAAGATCCTACGGTTAGATTTTAAAAGAAGTATTTTTGAATGAACGCAACAAAAATGGCAATTTTGAGTGTTTTTTTGGTAGAAAAATTGCTTTGGTCCTTTTAGGGATAAATTACCACCAATCAAAGATTAATACATTACCCACTTTGGGCATTAATTTACAGATTTTATCACAATCTCGAAGGAATTTGCAAATTTTATGGGTAGTTTTGGGTGTTTGAATGGACAGAATTGGAGCCACAAATAGATTGTAGAATTAGATCCTACAATTTTCTATCTTAAAAGACAAACCTTTGCTTAGGTATATCTCTACCGATTTGGGACCTTATTTGATGGAGATGAAGAGAATTCCAACACATGTTGAAAAGCATCAAAAATAGCCTCATGTTTAAATTTTTCAGTAGATGAGTCTACAAGCCCATGTGCCCAAAACTTTGGACATCAATCTTCTTGACAACTCATAGTTATAGTCCATTTTCGCCCTTAGCAACAACAAAACGGACAAAAGTCTCTAGCTCTAATGATCATTTAGGACTTCTTTAGATGGAACCTAATGGGCCATGTGCTTCCAAAAGTCGATTGCGACCTATTTACCAAGGTATCGGTATTGTCTTCCAATGTTGGATTACCATTGAGGACAGTCTTACGGATGATTTGCCGTAGGTTCTATAATTTTTTTTGTTGTTTGTCTTGTTTCAATCTGGTCTATTATTGTTTGTCAAAATCTAGTTAAAGTGAATATTCAATGCTCGTACTCTTCCATTGTAAGTCTTCACAAAATTTTGTCAAGCTTTTTTCTTGGGAGTTTGCCATGTGCAATGAAAATGCCCTAAAGAGCCCCCTACACCAACTTTGATAAGAATAGCTTCAATGCAACCACATGATTACGAGGCCACTAAAAAAACACGACCCAATGCCCCTTGCATTGGTCACTCTTTATTCTTGGCCATGTCATCTTCGGCTAATCAATTTGGCAAAATATGAAGAGCTCACAAGTGGGCTCACAATAAGAAAAGTCATCATTGTCATATCTTTTGAACCTCATTATGTGTGCAAATAAATTGGAATTCTCTTTTTTTGCTTGAAAAGTCTTTATTTAATGTAAAATCCTTTCCTCTTCTTCTTTTTAATATGCAAGGAAAATCCATTTGAGGTTTAAATTGCTAGCTTTGCATCAAGGCATTTGTTTTACAAAAGTTACCAGGACAAAACAAAAAGAGGGGTTCGCCTACCTCTACTTCAAAATTTATGCTTGTTCCCATCTCTACATTAGTCAGGATGCTCTAAAAATTGTGCCCAAATAAGGTAGGAGTTTCTAAAAGCACACATGCTCTAAAATCACCCACCTCTTCAAATGTACACTATTTATACATGTTGCTTTTTCATAGCCTTCAACGACATACAAACAATGTACATTTGAGGAGGTGGGCGATTTTAGAGCGGTTTGCCATTTCAACTTCAAAATTCCATAACTAATTCCACAAAGCTCCAAAGCATACAAAACGACTTGGGTTAGATGCCAATTCCACTTGTCTTTCAAGGAAAATTTACTGAAAAATTAATTTCAAGAAGCTTCACCTCCCCCCAATTCAAATTCAGCTCACCTCCCCCAAATTCAGTTTCAGCTCACCTCCCCCAAATTCAGTTTCAGCTCACCTCCCCCAAATTCAGTTTCATCTCTTGAACGGGGCGATTCATGGACCTCTCTTGCCTTACCGTTTTGGAGATTGGCTGATGATCAGCACTGATTGGACACCATAGTTTAGACTATTTGTCTGATTTATTAATTAGTGTTGGCTGGAACCAGGCGGGCTGGCTGGTGGGCGGGCGTCAGTGCGTCCATGATCAGCAAAGAGGGATCATCATTCGCGCTCTGGCAGAAGCGAATGGAGGAAGTTATCATACGCTATGTGTAATAAGTTCCGTTTTTCATAACTGAGTGGGCTGCTTGAGTGAGTGAGCGAGAGAGTCCGGGTTCATGAATGAGAGCGGGTGTTGCATGCACGAGGAAATTGAAGTTCGAGACAAATATCAGCAAGCAGCCCCAGCTAGGGAGAATGCGCCTGCATCGGTGCGTTCTCGTACATTAAAGAGCTGGAAACTCCGGAATCAATCCCCCCTGCTCTGCCCTGCCCATCCAGTGGCAGAATTGGTGACACTCCTCCCTATGGCGCATTCTGCTTCCCAACCGTGCCTTAAATGGGTCTGAATCAGCCACCGAGGCTCGTAACGTCATGGGCTGGGCTGGCTGCAAGTGGGAGGGAGGGCAGCAGGGCACTCAACTCCCTCCCTGCTGCCAGTACTAATACAATACTTATTACAGGATTGATTGCATACCTCAGTCAGTGCTGGAAAACGTCGGCAGGAGATAAAATAGAACTGGTGATGATGGAGTTCTTCAATGAGTTCTATTTGAGTACAAAATGAAGTAAAAAAATGAAAAAGAATAGAATGGGAGTCTGTGAAGGTGGAGACTGGCTGAGCGTTTTCAGTTGGGCGGAATCAAATCTCTGGAGGTCCAAACTGAATCTCCATTTCTCGATATATAAAAAAAAACAGCTCAAACAGTGAGTCGGCCACTCCGACAACTTCAGAGTGAAACTTACGGTGCAGACAAAACAGTTGCCAAGTGTTGCAGCAAAGGCAGGAGGTCCTTAAATCGTCCATTCAAGAGCTGGAACTGAATCTGAATTTGGGGGAGGTGAAGCTTCCTGAAATATTTCTTGAAATATTTTCCTTGAAAGATGAGTGGAATTGGCATCTAACCCAAGTCGTTTCATATTTTTTGGAGCCTTGTGGAATTAGTTTTGAAGTTTTGAAGTTGAAATGGCATAGGGCTCTAAAATCACCCACCTCTGCATATGTACACCTTTGGTACATTGCTGAAGGCTATGAAAAAGCAACATGTACACATAGTGTATAATTGAAGAGGTGGGAGATTTTAGAGCATGTGCACTTTTAGAACCTCTTATCTAATATGAATAACCTATTTTCGTGGCCTCGAACAACTTATTAAGTTAATTCAATCAGTGCACCTTGTAGTAATAACACTAATGGTTGTAGTAATAACACTAATGGTATCCTAGTTGGAATCGTCATAAGGTGCTCACTATGCCCATAATATGTGGTACACTATTCTAAATAGTGAAATTAGGTTGCCCCATGCTAATTTTTTGACATTTGATACTATACAAATATTTATTGGTATTGTACAAGAATGCTCTACTTTGAATTAGGTATTATTGGAATTGGGACTCATTAACCTCTACGTGTACAAATGAAAATATCTATAGAAGTATATGTTGACTTTGATGGCTTGTAAAGTAATTTTCTTGGGATATTGCAACTTGATTGTTAACTCAACCTAATTTCACTATTTAGTATAGGAATTTTAATTTGGACCCAAATGCAATCATATATAAAAATTAGGAAAATCATTATTTCTTTCCTAAGAATTAACGCTCATATCTCTACAATGAACTTACCACATCACACTTGAAGGGTTGGTATTCTAATAGCATTTAGGGTGACATAGTTGGCCATGAATCTCCAAGGCTCACAAACTAGTCCACTTTATTCATGTGCAAGGCATGTATGCAAGTCCACAATTAAAGGCACCCTAATGTACGCCTTATTTTGAACTTGCAAGGATTTGCAAAGTTCATTGTAATAGTTCATACTTTGTAATATTTTAGATAAAATTAATATAATGGTGGTCTTCACTATCATCAAACTATCTCAAATAGCTTCATTGCCGTCATTCAACTTGAATTTCGTGTCACATGCACAAATAGGATAATCAACATATCCCTTATAAAGACCAATTATTGATCGTCTAATAATCCACATGTGAATCGATTCTAGAGTAATTGGGGATCCATGAAGTCGAACTTATGATGATAAAATCTTAGTTACATAATTCTATAGAATGCTTTCCTTCATCAGTACCAAAGGCATGGATGCAATGAACCCTTGGTCGTCAACTAGTTCATCGAGTTCTAAACTTCAAAAACTAAGTGACATTGCTGAACTAGTGAACGGGGAGTTTATAAGGTGATTTGGTTTTTTGTTGTTCTTTACATATGTCATTCAATAATTTTTCATTGTTATTTGGTTGTTGCCTAAGTTTAGTTAATTTGTTCAGTAAAAAACCAAATTTTTCTTACTTTAATCATATTCTTTAAGTTTTGCAAAAGCAATCGGTAAAAAATAGGCACATAAAATACAAAAACTAAACTCAAAAACTAAATTCAAAAATTCAATTGCGGGCAACTCATCAATTAAAAGCAATTTATTTGCATGCTACTATACTTGGAAATCAAGTTCAACTTTCATTAACTTTTTAAAAAGCATTGAATTTTCTTACTAATTCAAAGACCAAATAGCCAAATCTACAAATAAATGTAAAGATGGTTGGTTCAAAATTCATTGAATCTAATAATAATCCATAAAGTCAAAGACCGATTTGTCATTTGACCATCTACCAATAAGAAAAATAGATGGCAAAATTAAGAGATTACTTCATTAGCATTTATCAAGTAGCAAGTGGAGAGGTCATTTCTATGATGAAATTCATTATTTGTCATAGATTATGGGACAATTTGAAGATGAGAGCTTTGACCACTCATTGTCAAAAATGTAGGAATTGTGTATAAAGTAAAATTTCAAACCTCATTTAAGCATAGTAGGATAAAAAATTCCCAAAAACTTTGAACTAGAAAAATGTAGAAAATCAATCCAAATTTCATCTCCAAAAATCCTTTTGTAATTTAAGACTCTAATCAAAAGTTATGGACAAAGTTTAGAGAGGGGTTAATAGGGACATTTTTCTTGGTATTTTCAAACATCCTTTTTGAATTTTATCCATAACTTTTGATTGGAGACTCAAAATCACAAATAGATTTTTGGAGATGAAATTTAGATTGATTTTCCACGTTTGTTTAGTTAAAAGTTTTTTGAAATTTTTTATTTACTATGCTTAAATGAGGTATGAAATTCTACTTTATACATAATTCTTATGACTTCACTATGAATAGTTGAGCTTTTAACTAATCCTAATTTACGTATCCCACAAGGGTTGCTTTACCTCCTACCACCTCACTTGTACAAAGAGCTTGTCTTCATACCTTGTAGTACTCACATTCAATGAACATTGAAGATATTTGGAATTCTTTAATTCATTGAATGTTGGCTATACCTTTTGGGCTAGTCACCTAGGAACTGGTGGTAGCATAAGAGCATCCCCACCAACTCTTCCGTTTCTCTATCTGTTTATTGAACTTGGGACATCAAATAGGGATGAGACCTCACGAGTTCTCCATATGAACCTCTGGATACAGAACTGAGAAGAGTTTTACAGAATTCTGTATATTTTAGAGATACAGGTTTTGGATAAGAATTGGTGCAGTGAAATTTCTGTATCTCTACCTGCATATGAGGTCCTCTCCCTAAACCTTTAAGGATACAGAACTCACTTAAGTAGGACAGTCAAAATCCCTTATTTCTTTAAGGGAAACTGGATGAAAACCGTCATTTTTTATCATAAGCGGTTGACTTCCTATACTCCAAGTATTCTGTTCAGTTGCACGGCCTAAAATTCAGAAATTAAAACAGTAATTTGCTAATTTCTTTCGGTTGATTTTCTATTAGCCGCCGGATCTCCCCGTACGTTGTGCTCGACCATTCTGGTCTTAATTTTTTGAGTCAAATGGATGAATACTGATATCAAACACACAACACAAGTAAGCAAGGTGCATGGACACGCTGATGCTGGGAAGGACTTTCTAGTAGTCACTTAGAGACCCAAATCCTCTTGACAAGGAACTTGACCATTTCTAGGTTTTACTTGCAACACAATCATAAACGAATTTGGTGGGAGACCAACTGAATGGGGTTTCAGGAGTACCGGTTCTAGCAGCAGCAACAACCAATTTGTGCTTTGAAATGAAGCAGCAGAGTTTTGTGCTCCGATATCTCAAGAATCAACCATAGCATGCAATGTCGCAGAGCATTCGAACAGCCTCTCCCTGAACGTTGGAAAGTCATTGTAGATCGCCACGGGTTTGCACCCATGAAAGTTTTTGAGGTAAAATCCAAATCTTCCAGAAACTACTGTACAAAAAGCGAATTACATGCCTAATGGTCTCAAATCTGGCACCTTCGCAAATCGCCCCAACTATTTCACTTGCCATTTCTCTCATCTTGATTACATTTGAAGCCGCAACAAGTGATAAGCACTGTGCAAAGAAAATACTACATTGCCACAAGCAGTATTCAAGCGCATGTACTCAATGTTACGTGAATGGATGTCTTTCAAACCTCAATTGGTCCATCAGCGCTGGAACTGCCGTCGGTAGAGTGACAGGAGCACATTCAACCTTCTCCATCAGACATATTGTAGACCCAATATCGAGGCTCCTTCACAAGCTCAAATATAGACTGCAGTCAATATTTTTCATCTCAAAACTTGTCGAATAGCACCATCAAGGCCAAAATTTGGTGAGCCAACATGTTGTTGCGTTCCCTTGCTGGGAGTTTCTTGGGTACGACATTGTTAACCTGAAACCGCCAAGAAAGCTTACATGGTGAGGGAGGAGTTAAATAGGTGCTCAAGAAATGGACTCAAGACCAGCAAAAAACAGCGAAGTACTCGAGAGCTAACAATGGAGGTACAGTAATACACGACAATCACCCAGAAGATTGGACTTCTGATCTGTCAATAGATGTGAGTATTCTTCACAACGTCAAAGAGGGACAATTAAGAGAAGACCCTCACCTCTGTCTCCATAAGGCGAATATCACTCTGTACTACTGGCGAGTTTCCACCGCCATCCGAAACTGGTTGCGGTTTTTTCTCAGGAACTCCTGATAAAAACCTAATTCGAAACTCAGGTGCGCGGGTAGGATAGTCCGCACCAATTAGTACCTGCAAAAAGTAGCGACGTCTCAACAATCATCAAGGAAGCCAGTGATGAACATGAGAGATACTAGATTGAACGCACAACATCACTAGCCAACTGACAGACTCCGACTTTTCATGCAGCCTTCACATGAAAAGTGTATGTACCTGTGCTTCCAACTCGACACGCTTGCCAGAGGTCCCATTCTCTCTGCGTAGCACAGCCCTGAATGTGCGAGAGCCTGGAGCAATTCCCAGTGAAGGCAGTACTATCTGATCCTCTCCAGCGGTTTCTCCCATCTCGACATCTTGTTGTCTAATCTCCCCCTCATCAGCTGCACTTCGTGTCTCCTCACCATCTGCCACAGCCATACTCTCCGCACCTCCGGCAGCGTCCCTCCTAATTTCAGATGTGTCAACTTCAGGTTTAGCGCTGATCATTGCAACATCCATATCAGTGGCACCTGTAGACGGGAGTTCTCCATCCTCTTTTCCAGTGTCATTCTCGGTCTGCGGCGTATTTGCACTCGATGGTCTTCCAGTAGTGGGTGAAAGTAATGATGACGAGAGCTTTCCACTTTTGCTGTCAAGTGGAGCCCAAGCTTGCAGAGTGGCCTTTGGATTATTTGAAGTCCAAGACAGAGAGGAATCGGATTTCACGGAAGGACGTCTCAACTTTCCAAGAGAATCGAGGTGGTCTCTGTTATCAGCAAGAATTGCCAGTCAGGTGATATCTCCAGTTGATACGCAACAAATCAACACCTCCTGGAGTGTTATACTTGCCTTTCAATACACTAAATCATGATTTGGTGAAATAATCTAGTCAGGAAACTATGTTTACATAGTGCATCATTGATAAACTGATGTTCATTCCACAAGTAAATCCTGCACGTGGGTGTCCTTTCACTAGAAACGCTTAATTTTTTGTGTAATATAAGCAACATTTCTACGAAAGTTCACAATTGTTCAACTTAGCTTTGGTATTTTCTACATGGTTCAGGATTACTCACTTCAGTGCGAGTTGCGCTTTTCTTCTAGATCGAAGATGCTGTAGAACATTCTGAAGAGGATGTTGTTGTCGATACGTTTGTGATTCTTTTCCGTGTAGAATTGGGGGAGAGACTGGGAGATTGTCTTTTCCACCAAGATGCTGAACCCACTTATAAGGCCTCAAAGTTCTCTTTGTATCAAATACAAACCCAGGTCCCGCTCGTAGCCTTGATGACTGAAAACCAGAATAACAAAGAGTTAGAACGAGAATTAAACTTACTAGGAGATGACTCTCCCTCTCCACAGATAACAACTGGATGCAGACGACATGACCAACACTATCAATTTCTTTTTACCTTAGTTGGCAACTCGAGACCCGGGTCGTTGGGGAACAAGTTGGCCAACGAGAAGACAGGGGAAACACCTGCTGGAGGAGCGCTTTCCTCCCCCGCACACAGCACATCCAGTGTCATGAGGTACTCAACCTTCAGGGTAAGAAGCTTGGATCCCTTTTGCTTTTCATCATATACTTGAACTGTAACAGTTAGTGGATGAGACTGGCACACGTTATCCTTCTCAGGAGCATCCTTGTCATGGGGCTTCTTGGCTCGCTTTCTCTGCCTTTGCGTGTCATCGTCGTCTTCTTGATCACGTCTTCCTCCGGTACTACCTGCCGACCTCCTACCTGAAGAGGAATCAAAAGTCACCAAGTTTAAGATTGTGTAAAAGTCTACCGAATGAAGAGTTAACACATCTGTGAACACCTGCTGTTACTTCAATACGAAATAAATGGACATATTGAAAATAAAGATCATCATCCTGGGCTCAATATGAGGCAACTTTGCAGTCATTTATCTGGAGACTGCTCAGAATGTCTGCTTCATCGGAAATATGAAGGCGAGAGTGAATATCAAATACATAAGAACTCTCATTAATTGATGCAAACTTAAGATCCAAATTAACGTAACTTTTAAATATTTGGTGCACATTAACTACTAAGGGCAGGGGTAGTCGAGATTCCCAAAATTGTGAAAGATGCATTATAAATCTAACTTAGAATAATAATTTAATGACAAATCTTGACCAACAGTTGTAAAATATCCATATAGTTAGATCAACTGCTACACTAACCAATATTTTGAAGCCAAAAATTGAAAAGTCCTTCAAAAATTGATTGTAGATTGAATATTTGTGATTTTCACAAGAATTTTTTTCCTTTCAAGTTCAAAATGTTAAGTTCTAATCATAGTGATTTTTAAAGATTTTTATTTTACATTTTTATTCAAGCGGTTTTTGAAGGGTCGTTTTTTAAACTGGAAAAGTTACTTTTTGAGGCCAGACCTCCTAATACCCTTTGAATTATAGAATAATCTATACTGTACCAATGTTAAAAGAACTCACACAAGAATCTACAAAAATTTCATTGATGAAAAAAAAAAAATTTGAGTGCTTGCGAAGTGTTGCTAAGTGTTGTGCTCATCCGCTGTTCAAAATTTGAACGTCTTAAGGGGTTAAGGAGTCTAAAAGAATAGAACAATCCACATGAAACTTGACGGAATTGAAACACCCCCACAAGGCCTTAAGCATCATTACCCGCCTCCTTCATTGCAAGCTGTTTCGATATTGTAAGAGCATCCTTTCCACTCCCGACAATTTCCAACTCCACAGCTTCGCCAAAGACTTCCTTGTGGGACAACAACTCCGTATAAAAAATATACAGCGGAGCGGGCAGAAGCTCTGCAAGAGAGTCCTGTTTGCTCCGCTTCGTGTGTAAGATGTTCAACTGCTGCTGAACAGGTAAAGTGGCTTTCTTCAAGGTTTTAAGGTGCGAAGCAAGACCTCCGAGGAACTTTCGCCGGTTGGCGATGTTCTCTAACAACAACTTCTTGCGGGTTTCTACGATCTCCCGCTGCTTAAGCAATTCCTTTCGCTGTGATCACACAATACCAAATAATGAGTACTTGTGGGCACATATGGAGATTTTGAAGAGAAAGCGGCAGACAGACTTAAATATCCCCCAAAACTTGCACCATATAGCTAACACTAAAAATTATAAACAGAACTCCTACATTTGTAATTAAAACTAGCAGTAAAGAAATAAGTGGATTAGGAAGAAAATACTGTTTTGAGATCATTCATGGCTGAAACGAAGTGTCAAATCTGTGCAGCAAGCAAGTCGACACAGAAGATTAAGAGACGATTCTCATTTCATACGCTCCATATCTACACGTAGTAACTAGTTTGGCATCAACCAGAATCCATTCTGAGTCACAAAAACGTGTTCGAGTGGCAGGCACCTGATGAAGCTCGAATTTGAGGCGCTGAATCATGAGTTTATGAGGATCATCACGCAATGCAGGATCGGACTGAAGCTCCGGTGGCGCATCTTGGAAAAATGCCTCTTCAGAAACTAGTTCAATGTCGGAATATTTAGACCTAAAATCCTTGCAAGTTTTAATGGCCTTTACGTAGTGATTTTTTTCGTACAGTAAATTATGGAGCTGCAACGTGATGTGATCAATAGGCGCTTTCGCAGCCTCTGTCTCCAACTTAATTTTATCTTCCTCTTGAAGTATCTCTCGGTTCTCCTGCATCCAAAGCAATGCAAAACCCTCTCTATGAAGAAAAGCTAACCAGACGGAACATCCACTAAACAAAAAACTTCCAACTCAGAATCTCCTTCACCGATATTCGAATTCAAACAAAAGCAGCAGCACAATTGAGTTCCATGGCAACAAAAGTGATCATTCAATCGAAAACTTACCCGCCGAAGGTCAATAAATAAAACAGACGCCTCCGTGACGATTTCTCGCATGGGGAGAGAGCCCTTGACGTTGGCCTGGCCATCGCGCTTTAAGGCTAACATGCGCGCCATCAAGTCCTCCAAAGAACTCCGAATCTTCACCACGCCTTCATACGACGCCTTCTCCATCTTGTGCGTAATGAGGGAGTTCGATGGATTGAATTGGAACTAATCAATCCTACTTTACTTCATCATTCTCTACTTGGAGAATTGCAAAGACATTGCAACATGCATCGTCTTCTTCGTCGTCCCCGCCAGCTTCAGTGACCCAAACCCTAAAATATCATAAACTCTTGCAAAACCTCCACGCCTTGAGACCCAGCTTTGCCGGCTAATTCCAGGTATTAGATCTGGGTATCAACTGCTCTTACTTGAGACTTTTCACACTATCCCGTACCCTAGCATTTAGTATCTTTTCTAACCTGCTCATATTGTAATCCGTTGCAATCAGAAAATAACACCTCCCCAATGCGCATGTTGTCGCTAGGTTCCCAAATGTACTACCACATGAGAAAGAAGGAATGAATTGGTACCAAGAAATCGCTGCGTTCTTCAAGTGAGAAAAGGAGCACTTCGTTGCAGCCAATGTGAGCAGACCCGTTCCAAGCTGATTTCTTCAACACACCGACAATCAGAACCCGTATTTTTAAACAAATGGATGTGCTTCACTCTACAGCAAATCCAATTAAGCAAAGACTCCACCACCTCGATCCGAGCAGCTGCAGATGCCGCATGCAAACGCTTGCAACCTCACCTCCTAAGCGAAGAAATCAAACGACCTCAACCAACCAACGTCGTAGAAACATAAGTACAGCGCTAGGTTCCTGTAACAAACAATCTCCTCCGAACTTCCACACTGACAATCAAAGCTCGTCTGAGCACCACAACGGGACTGAGACAGAGCATCGCAAGCAGCGGGTCGCCCAAAGGACCGCAGAGAGAGCTCCCTGGGAAAGCAAGAGTAACTTAGCCCAGGGCTGAAGTAAAGAAGAACGGGGTTAAGCTTAACCCGGGTTAAATTCCATTACGTGTTAACGGAAAATTTTATTTTTATTTTTTAACATGAAATTACATGTCTTCTTTCCTTCACAAAAATTTTAGACTTTACTTTGGAAAATTATTTTTCCTTCGTGAATTTTTGAAGAAAAAGTGAAGAAAAATCATATCAAATAGAAATCATACTACTAAAATCATAAGTCCCTCTGTAATATTACAAATGCTACCATTATTACTAGGGGCTCATGCTTGCTATGCTACGCATTCATTGTATCACATATTAGTAAAATTTTGATGTATTTGAATAGAATGCATGATAACGATTTCAATAAGTCTTTAAAATAATTATTTTAAATATTTTGTAAAAATATTTTCAATCATGCATACATAGAAATCATATTTTCACACAATGTGATATTACAGAGATAGAGTTGTTGCAATTAAGGTGATATTAAAGAGGATCCATAGGATGATATTATAGAGGTAGCAAATCCATTGCTTCTTTTGGCTTTACACTTCTTTGCACTTCTATGATTTTGTGCTTTTGTGAGCTTTGAGCTTTCATGATTTCAATTTTCTATTGCTACTACCAAATGATTTTGAGAAATTTATTCAATTGAAGCGATTTTGGATTCCACAACAATTAAGTTGTTCACAAAGTTTTTGAGTTTTATAAGTTTTTCTTTTCAATTCTTCAATTTGGGTTGACATTTTTTGTAACAATAGAGTCAAATTTCTAATGCATTCTAATGTATGTGTATCTTTTATAATATTTACCATTGCATATGTTTCATTCATCATTCAATATATTTCTATTGTACATTTCAATATATGCTTACTTATAAAAAAAATAATACAAAGATTTTAGTCATTTTTATTTGAAGATTTATTGAAATTTTTATTCTACATTCTATTTAATACATAATCATACTACTAAAATCACAAGGCCTTCTGTAATATCACATTTTTACACTGTGTGATATTATAAAGTTTCAATGGCCATTTGACCACTGTAATATCACAGTGTTAAAATGTGATATTATAGAGGTAAAGTGATATTATGGAGGTTTCATATTTCTTGGCTTCACACTTCATTTCACTTTCACAATTATATGATTTTCTTTTCTTACTACCAAATGATTTGAAGCTTTGTTAGATTGAAGCAATTTTGGATTCTACAACAAAGTATTTACAAAGTCTTTGCAATTTGACAAATTTGCATTTCAATTCTTCAATTTTGGTTACTATTGCTTGTAAGTGAAAAAAATTATCAAGTGGTGGTGTCCTTGCAATGTTTTCATGTTTGCGAAGACTTTATAAAAAAAATAATGATATAAAGATTTTCTTTAATTATTTTTTATTGCACAATATATGTATTTAAAAAAATATTGTATGAGAATGTCAATATTTCCATTTAAAAATTATATATACTTTATTAATCCACATTCTATTACATGAAAAAATGATAAAAGTAATATAATTAATGCGTAGCAAAGCAAGCACCAACTGCTAGTTTTTTTTATAAAATTCTAATAATGAATGTGTAGTATAGCAAGTGCCAACCGCTAGTCTTTCTAAAAATCTGAAAATTTCATCATACGTGTATATTGTAGTGAAGAACATCATAGTAGAAATGTAATTTCCGTGTCATTCTATAATTAAAATTCAATAAACATTAAAAATATACATAAAGTTCAAGTTGCAATAAAACATTCAATTTGGGAATTTTTTTCAAAATTCAAATTGGAGTGGAAAGTAGAGTAGGTCATTTTCATTTCATTAGTTGGGCTCAACTCAAAAAATATCATTTTTATGGAGAAAATTCAGATTTAAAGCAAGGAGTAACAACTTTTCAAAATAGACTAAAATATCATATGTTGTGATCTGTTTATTTTACTAACTTCTCATTTTTGTGAAGATAAACATTGACGAGACTAAAAACTCAAGTGTATGTTTTTCGTAACCCACCATAAAAGATCAAAAAGAAAAAAATTGGACGAAATAATGCTTCCAATATCCTGTCTAGTTCATTTGATTGTCATCCAAGCATAACAAAAATGGTGCTTGTGACATGCAAGATTAACCCATCATCAGCTAAGGGGACCACAAGTGTCCCCACATAGTTTCAAGTTCAATTCAAAGTGCTATAACTTTTCCATCTAATGTCCAAATTCAATAAAACTTGTTGGGAAATTTTGTATTTCTTCTTCTAGATTATGTAATAAAATTTTCAGATCAATTCAAGATGTACTGATTTCTTGGAAGCCAATCAAAGTTCACAAGTTCAATTTGACTTCACCAAATTGAATATGAAGGCTACAGTTTTGAGGGCTTGTATCTCCTTCATTCAATATTTGTTTTCAATAAAATTTCTTGGGTTGTCTCCTTTGAAGTTTAGTTTTTGTAGTAAAATTTTCATGTAACTTGAAGGTGTATTGAATGTTTGGGAGCAATTCAAAGTTCAAGATCTCAACATTTTTGGATTACAGTGAACTTTAGTGGTTTATTTTTTCTTCATACAATATTAGTTTCCAATAATTTTTTTGGAAAAAGTTGCACATAATAGCCTAGTTTATGTGGCAAAAATTTCATATCAATCCAAAAAGTTATGAGTGACTTAGAAGCATTTTAGTAAAAGGAGGTTCAGCCTTAGATGTATTTTTTGCAACTTTTCTTGCTATTTTTAACATTTGAAAGCCATTTTGCAAACACAATGAGTTAAGTCAATGATATTTTTTCTCACAATGTTGTTGAATGTTGGTTTTGAATCACTTTATAATTTAAAGTTCTTTCATTTGCGTAGGTTTAGAAAACAAATTTCACCTTCAAATATGTTGCTAGGAAAATTTCAACATCCTTTTCTAGCACTAAAACATTATAATCTTGCAATCTACAAGGTCAAATGATTCCAAATTTGATTTACATCATCTACAACATGTACAATACAAGATTGTATAATTGACATTTCTATAGCTTAGTGACATTTAGATCTATAATACTTCAAAAGCAATGTTGCATCTCTTTGTGACACTTACTACCTTAAGATCACCTAAAGTGCTTCTTATAACATTTAACTCCTTGTATTACCAAGGGTCACAATCTCTTAACATTGCATATGACACCCATCTATAATGTTACATTCTAACTTTAATCACAAGATTCTCCATTTCCATGAAACTAAGACTCCCAACACTTAACTCCCACAAGACATTAGCAAGTCATTTGATGACATTGGGCGTTCCATGATATTCAAGCATTTGGTGGAGGCACTACTCACTATTAATGCTAACTGCTCTTGAATGGGACCCAATTCTCCATTAGGCCAATCTATCTTACTTCAAGACTCATTCACTAGGATTTATACCATGGTCTAGTATAGAATGAAACACCATCCAATTGGTATCAAGGTGTGCTTGAGTACTCCACGGTAATACACAAGTGGTGGTAAAGCTCCAACATCAACCTCACCACTTGTAGTCACTATAGCTCTTGATAGTACCATTCAAGAGTGAGATCACTCCTCTTTATAATAATCTTTATTGGATTTGGTAGTCCCCTTTTCTAAGGGTCTTCATAAACATCCAAGACATATCCAAGACACATCTAAGATGGCCTTGGAAAACCATCCATTTCCAAATTGATTCCTCAAAACTAGGTTCCAAAAGACTTCCAATCTTCTCATTAGCATAATTTTTTGCTCTAAACTCCAAATCCAAAGTGGGAGCCCATTTTTGTGACCTATATTTTTTATAGATCACTAAAATATTCACTTTTCCAAATGCGATAAGTATTGAAGAAGTTATGGCCCTCCAAAAGTTTGAGTCCCTTAAGAATGTAGTTTTTTATGACTCCACCTTCATTGAATGTCCATAACTTTTAGATGATAGTTCATCTCCTCATGAGCCTTAACATTTTATTAAAAAGCTTGCCTCTTTAGCTTTTGAACAATATGTGTCATGCCCTATTTGTCTTAAGGGAATCTTCTCAAACCTTGGCTTCCATGTTCCACACCTTTGGCCATGGTTAGGACACAAACAATTTTGAGAAGCCATAACTTTTGATTTGCAATTTAGATTTTTGCATTCTTTAAACCCTTGGAAGTGTCTTCTCACAAACTTTTCAAGAATGTAGGATACATTGCTTAATTTGTCTTGACTAGAGTGCTACATTGCTCTAATCACTCGAGACTCACAATTCCTCACATTCCATCTCTTGCAAGGCTTGGAGAGTCACCTCTAATGTTTCCCCTATTTATTAAAGAGATGCAAGCATGTTTTAGAATGAGGGTCGTGATACTCTGACAACTCTTGTATTATATATAAACCAAGGCACCTCTATTGGCTTAAGAAGTCTTTTTGGAACAAAAAATGTTTTGGAAATGTATACTATAATGTGCAAAGTTCTTTGAATGCATGACAAATAGTCAATAGTTCCAATTATTGTTGTACTTTACAACCCTTCATGTAAATTAATTAACCCTTTGAAAGAACAAGCCAAGTCATTGTGGAAATCAACTTCTCAAGTACTCTACAATCAAATCATTTGTTTTTTCACACAAAACAAAATTCCAATGATGAGCAATTGCAAGTGCTTCTGTCTTATAAGGAAGGATTCTCTGCCATCCATTAGACACTTAGTGCCTGACATCCTTCAAAAGTTAAGCCTTTGAAAGGACGTTGAGAGTAGTGAAGTCACTCATTGTTCATTTATAGAAACAAAAAATTTACTTAGTGGGCCAACAATTTGAGCATTTTGGTGTCTACTTTGGAAATGGGGCTTCAAGGATTCAAAAATTATAGAATTTACCTTCATTTTACGTATGCTAGTTTTGAGGTTTCATTGAAACTTTTGGTGATTTCCTCATGGCCTCAGCAAAGGTTAACTTATGTCTCCATTACTATAGGAATCATGGAAGGGAGACTATAAGGCCAAGGTTATAGGTGAATCCAATTTAAACCCAATTTATTTATTTTTTAATTCCCACCTCCACTATTTGTAATTTTAGATTGATATGGGATGTTTCCATATAGTTGTATATGTATTCGTATTATGTATCTATATACATCTTCCATATCCATATTCATATCATATTCGTATCCATATCCCAAATCAGCAGCTTGGAGATCGGTTTAGTGTTATTTTTTTTAAGATCAATGGTCTGCAATTTTCGAAAATCAAAAGTGTGGGGATTAATCAAAAAATGATGTTCACATCTTTTCACCGGATAATTATAAGCTTGAGTTGCAGTTTTGAATGAAATTGTTTCATGGCTTGATTTCTTAGTCTCCTTGTTATTAGTTAGTAGTGTTCTTCAATCCTGTGTTGTTGCAAGGAATTGGAAGTGAGAATCGATTAAGTTTCACTTGAATTCGGAGTTTTCAGTTGTTGTTGTCTGCAAGGATTTCGGTTCTGCAACTATGCCTATTTCTTGTATCTTGAAACATTTTGACTAGTGTAGTGTAGTGTGCTCTGTGTTGTTGCCACAGCCAAAATGGAAGTAAAAGTAATCTTCTAATTTTCTAACTTATAAAAATTTCAAAATTCAATAATTTTCATGCCATAGGTCCAAACGTCATGAAACAAAACCTGTGCACCCCTCCTCGTCAAGGGCTTTCCAATGCTACCAAGCATGTGACCGGGGGACACATAGTCCGAGAGATCTCACCATATCAAACAAACAAACAAAACAAAACAAAACAAACATCCTTAATTAAAACACCAAATTAGACATTCTTGCACTTGGCCAAGTGCACTCATCGTATGCACACTGGCGTGTTGAAAATCTGGAAACTTTAGTACCCCTCAATTTTTCAAAATTGCATTTTCACCATTCCATCGTGTAGTACTGCTTTTGCACATGTCATTTATTTGATGGGGTTTTTATCCCTCTTTTTCCAACAAAACATGAATTACAACTACTTTCTTCATCGAATAAACTCTTATTCTTTTTATGTTTCATTTTCTACTATTTTCTTACCAATTTCACTTGTATACCAATAATAATCACTTACACAATCATTTATTGAAATAACATAAAATAGGAGATACATTTAAAATAGGCTATCTTAATATCTTAATAGATCCTTTCCTTTGAAACATATGCTGGAGTTAATGTTAGAAGGTTTAGAGATCAACTTTCGTGCTATGAATTCTACCAATTTTTAGTTGTGTAGATTGATTGTAGCTTTTAGAAACAGTTGCTTTGGAGGATCAAATGGAAGAAGGGTAGCATAAGCAAATTTGTTTTTTAGACATGCACTAGTGTGCCCTGTGCTCTTGCCACAATATCCAAAAAATAAAATAATTTAAAAAAAATTCTTACTCATTAAAACTTCGAAATTCAATATTTTTTTTGTTGTAGGTCCAAGCATTATGAAACAAAGCTTGTGCACCTTCCTTGCAAAGAGCTTTTCGATAGTACCAAGTATGCAACTAGGAGACATACGATCTAGGAGATCTCATTGTAACAAACCTACAAACAAACAAGACAAAACAAAAAGCCTAATTTAAGGTATAGAATTATAGAAGTGATTTTCTTTTGGGCTTAGTGGTACATTTATTGTCTACCAAATATTAGTGACTTTTTATTTCTTTAGTACTTGTGTGATACTTGGTAATACTTGCACAAAATCGAGGTGATACCTAATAAAATTTTGGCTATTTGGTTTCTTGTTCAACAAAATAGATACTAGGCAAGCTTTTATAGTATTAATATTCATTGAGATTTCTTGAAACTTTTTGCATTAGATGAGATTCACCTACTTAATAAGGTTGTGAGTTTTCTCAAATTTCCAAACTATGGAAACTTAGCCTAAGCAGTAGTCTGACATGGCAGAGCAATTGTCAAATTAAATAATAATTTAATCAATTAATTTTTAAATATCTTTAAAATAAATTATTGTTTTTAAAATATTTACATTTTAAAGTTTTTTTACTATTCTTTATTTGGGCTAGCAATGGCTAATTCACATAATTGGGAACTAGCCTAAATGGCCCTCCAATGCCTCCCAATCTAATGTGAAGATAGAAAAATACACTACTATAGTTTTTGGAAAGTATAATTTTTATTTCAATCAATGCCCAAGAACAAAAGCTATGGCACAACAAGCCCAAATTTTAGTTTGGTGGGTAGAAAAAAAATTTAATGGAAAATCTAATTTTTTCCCATGGATTGTATTTTTATTTATATCATTCCATCTAGATTTGTTATGTGAAAATTATGAACAATCTTGTTTAGAAATTAATTAGAATAATTTCTTATAAAATAATTTGTAGGATTCATTTTTGAAGTCAATTTTCACAATCGTTCAAATAAAGAAGTTCCACAAGGGTAAGATCTTTTGCCCTAAATCCATATTATAAAATAACTTGTAGGATTCATTTCTAAAGTAAATTTTCACAATCATTCAAATAAAAAAGTTTCACAAGGTTAAGATCTCTTATTAGATCCATTTCACAATTGAGATTAGCATGTTTCAATTCCATCAATTGAGATTAGTGTGTCTCAATTCCATCTTAGAGCTATTAATCTTTTACTTTTTTCTTCAATCTTGAACTTGCTTCTACTTAACAATTTCTTAATGTAGATTAGTCACAAAATGAGTACCAAATTTGGATGTTCATGTGTATAACTATTATCTAACTTGAATATGAAATCATATATTAATTTGATTTTTTAAACACAATCTAAAACTACATAGTTACTTGACATGTAATCGAATTTGTATACATCCTACATTATATCCAAATTTGATAAATGCATTTATAAAAGGTATTTTTGTCTACAAGGATAGATTTGTTTCATTCTATTTGGATAAGTGTTGAAAAAGTTATGGACAAACTTGTTTTTAGGCAAATCTAAGCATCTTCTTATCCATCCAAATTCATGCATTCTCTCTTTATCAAAATCATTTAGTTCATTTATGCTAGTATCAAATTCTCACACGTTACTTTCCCTCAACTTCAAATTGGCCCAAAGCTACAATCTTCTTCTTTCCAAGACATGCCAATTTCAAAACTAAATTCCATATTTTATTACATTAGGCAAGCATGAACAATGGAGAAAGGGTTGGCTGCCACCCTAAAGCAATACCTGCCTTGTTCAAGAATATACCCACTTTTAGCAACTTGGATATTAGCTTTGAATTTAAAATGACAAGTAGCTAAAATTTGACTATTTCATAAAAGCAATGACTATATATCCACCTTTTATTTTTTGCACACATGTTGGTAGCTGATTCTACCAAATTTTTGTCTGATTTTGAATCCTCCATTTCCACACTCCAATTGTTTATTTTCCCAAAGGCACCGGCTAAAAATGAACTAAAGGGCAGTTCTCCCAACATTGGCTTCAGCCTTGATATAAGTTATTGGATGGATTATAGTTGTCGACGTTCGTTCATTTCTTCAGGGAACTTTCATCCGAACTAATGGGAACGCAAGAAACGCCTTCGCGAACAGATCTTAGGGTTTTGATGATCGGACGGCCCAGAAACGCCGCAAACTTGAGTGTAAGGGTTTCCTCAAGCATCATTTGTCTCTCTCTTTCAGGCGCCTCCCCTCCCGGTGCTCGCCTTCGTCTGCTGTCGCAATGGTTCGTCGCGCTTCTCACCTCTCCCACAAATTGAACGTAAGGTATTGGTAATTCTCTAGTTCCAAGTGTAACTCTAGTTGTGCTATTTTTTTCAGGCTTTCATCAAACCTAACAAGACGAAGGCCTACTTCAAGAGATTCCAGGTCAAGTACAAACGCAGAAGAGGTGAGCCTTTCGCCTTTGGTTCGGTTCGGTTTGTGCACAATTTTAGTTTACTCGCAGTTTGGTTTTCTACTGGATAGCGGTATTTCTGTTTTTGCGGGAATTCGAGATTAGGGTTTGGGTTTTGAGAAAGAATTTGTGGTTTCATTTTTGTAGCTGGAAAGACTGACTACCGGGCGAGGATCCGCTTGACCACCCAGGATAAGAACAAATACAACACGCCGAAGTACCGTTTTGTCGTGCGATTTGTAAGAACCCAAACTCCGGGTTTCGAATATATTTCTTTCGTGTTAATTCGGATATTTTACGACTGCATGCTTAGTTATCAAATGTAGGGTTCTGGTGAAGAACTGTGTTAAGAATGGTGTTAGGGTTTCTCTGTTTAGGTTTAGAAAGTGTTTAAAGCCGACATTCATGGTCATGATTTTGTACTGTTAGGGTTAAGTTACGAAACAGTTATGGGATTCTTCTGCTGATATACCTTGAATGATACTGCTCAGACCAACAAGGATATTGTTGCACAAATTTCTTACGCCACTCTCGCCGGTGATATTGTTCTCACCTCTGCGTACGCCCATGAGCTCCCTCGTTATGGGCTGAAGGGTGGTCTTACCAACTATGCTGCTGGTATGTACACGTGCGTCATTCCTAGTTATTGATCTGTGGATTTTCTTATTGTTCATACATTCGTTGCTCGATGTTGATGTCTGCTCTGTTCTGCACAGCCTATTGCACGGGTCTTCTTTTGGCTCGCCGCCACTTGAAGAACTTCGAATTGGACCAGGAGTATGTTGGCAACGAAACGGTAGGTCAATGCTGAGCCATTAATTTTTTGAAGCGCCCCTTAGTGACACGACATAACAGTGTCTTGAATAACTCAAATATTTTCTGCACTATCCTTTGGGAAAGTTACCTTTTATATATTTTAAAAATACTGAAAGCCGATCATGTGCAGGCCACTGGAGAGGACTACAATGTAGAAGAAGGTGAGGGAAAGAGACCATTCAGGGCACTTTTGGATGTGGGTTTGGTGAGGACCACCACTGGCAACAGGGTTTTTGGTGCTCTGAAGGTATCGAGTTCTTATCTCCTGTGCTCTGTCTTAGGTGGTTGTTTGCTTGCTTTACGGGATGATTTTACGCCTGCATGAATCTTAGTTTTTGTCTGTGATATTTGGCGTAATTCTATCGAACATAATTTCGAGTTGATGATAAGTTGCATAGAAATTAGAGTTTTTGTCTTTTGGGATAGGCAACTCACCAACTCGATATATTTTGTGGTTTAGGGTGCTTTGGATGGAGGATTGGATATCCCCCACAGTGAGAAGCGTTTTCCCGGATTCAGTAAGGAAGACAAGTCCTTGAATGCCGAGACCCACCGCAAGTACATTTTGGGTGGTCACATTGCAGACTACATGAGGGTAAATACGTGCATAATGAACTTGGCTGCTGGGATTTTGACCTATTTAAATCAGTTTGATTTTGAGATCCTCACTGTCCATCATGGACAGTTTTAAAATTTTCTTTCAGGCTCCTGTATCCTATGCACTGTGCTGATAACTGACACCTGCTCGTTTATTCCCTACCTTCAACACTACTGTTTGAGAGCGCTAATTTGTCCTTCTGATTGATTTGCAGCTGTTGAAGGAAGATGAACCTGAGAAATTCCAATCTCACTTCAGTGGCTTCATCAAGGAAGGTGTGGAGGCTGATGATCTTGCAGATATGTACACGAAGGTGCATGCTGCTATTCGTGCAGACCCTGTCCAGCAAAAGACAGAGAAGAAGGCTCCTGCCAAGAAGAGAACGTGAGTTTATTTCTTCTGCTGCCCTAATTCGCGTGATAAATGTTATATTATTGACTACCATGCGTGTAATGTCTGCTGCTACAGAATTGCTAATTTTACTGGGCTGCCCGTGTGACTTGTCATGAACAGATGGAAGATTCAGAAGTTGACCTATGATGAGCGCCAGGCGGCTTTGGTTAAACGTCTCAACGCCATCAATGGTGAGGATGAGGAATAGACAGAATTGGATGCCTGCCACTTTGTGCTTATAGACAGCTATGCCTGAGTGAGCATAGTTGCGACATGAGGCTTTGGCCTTAATTCATGTGGCTTGCTCCATTGGTATGCAATTGGTCATTAAAGTTCTCATTTGGTCATGCATCTTGTCTTCAGAGACATCTTTGTATCAATTATTGCAATTGTTCCTGGCATCGGCTTGTGCTTGATTTGGACTGCGGGTTGCTGTTGAGTAGGTCGAGTTCAGTCCTGTGGGAACCGTCACTCAATTATCAAGCATTCGCTTTAGCATAGTGTCTCTGTCGAAGTTGGAAATATTGTACAGAAATGCTGCTAATGAGCCATGCTATTGAACTAAGGAGTACGGGTGGGACGGTCAACTAATGATGATAAAAAAAAGTCTCATCAGTCTATTGAATTTTGGGTAATTGATTGAGTTTGGGACCTGAGTCGTAAGTTTGTTTGTGGAGGATGACCAGCTGTAAATAATTAACCCAAAGATTTTCATCGATGATCACTGATCACCGCTGAAGTCTTTTTTTTGAATTGTTTTTGCATATTTTGGTATATATTTTTCTGCAAATGTGAACATCATTTACGTCACATGTAGGCCATTTATAGTGATGGGAACAAGCACCCCAACAATTGACTTGGTCAAAAAATTTCGTATTGGAATCGGATATGAAAAATTCATTGCAAAAGACCAGAGTGGATGTAAAAAACATCGGGAAAGTCGGTACCCTCATTGCAATAGTACTGTTGCAATACTATTTTAATGATTGAAAATAAAGTATTAAAAGCTACTGTTGAAATTACAATTTCTAACGGTACACCCCCATTGAAATTGTATTGTTGTAGTACTATAACAGTATGAATTTAATACTCTATTGTTTTACAATGATATTGTTGCAATGGGGGCTTTTTCCCAATCTCTTCTATTAAGACAGGTGGTTTGTTTTGTTTTGTTTTGTTTGTTTTGTTTGTCACGTTGAGATCTCCTGGACCGTGCGTCCCCTGGTCGTGTGCTTAGTACCACCGGAAAGCCCTTGGTGAGGAGGGGTGCATTGGCTTGGTTTCGTGGCCTTTGGATGTACGGTGTGGAAGTTGTGCATTTTCGAGTTATTTTTGGTTCTAAAAAATTAGAAAATTATTATTTTTTATATTTGGGTCAATCTTGGTATTGTGGAAAAGCCCTTGGCGAGGAGGGGTGCACGAGCTTTGTTTCGTGGCATTCCGACTCACGGTGAGAAAGTTATGCATTTTCGAGTTGTTTTTGGTTCTAAAAAAATTAAAAAATTATTTTTTCTAATATTTTGGTCACAATTTTGGTACAGTCTGAAAGCTCTCGGTGAGGAGGGTTGCACAGGCTTGGTTTCATGGCATTTTGACTCACAGTGAGAAAATTATGGATTTTTGAGTTGTTTTTTATTTTTTTTAAATTAAAAAATTACTTTTAGTTATGTTTTGATTGTAACAACGCCATAGGGCACTCTAGTCTCTTCTATTAAGCCATGTGTTTTGTTTTGTTTTGTTTTGTTTTTTCAGATTTTAGATTCTAGCCTATTACCTAGATAAAGGCTCATCATCTGGTGACAACACACGGTATAGTACATGTGTTGTGAGATAAAAGAAACTCTAAAAACTTTCAAAAGTTAGAGTTGTTAAATTTTAAAACAAAAAAAAGGATAAATGTAAACTAAGACATACACAGGAATGACCGTGACTTAGAAGATTTGATAAACATTCCATTAGGATGTGATATTTCTTACTACATTCTTCTTTTGTTCTTTATTATTTTTTTCAAAATTATTAGTAATGTGCACATATCTTAGGATATGAAGTTAGACTAAAATTATGATTTGGAATTTCACTTATGAAATCAAATCCTATACCTTGGATACATGGGATTTGTACCCATTAAAATATTTCTGCTGATCTCTAATGCAGCTAAATATTTCTGCAGACTACTTAATAAAATACTGACAAATTAATGATTAGTTTTTATTAAGACGCCAAAAAAGGATCCTGACTTGAAAAGAATTATAACTAGCCAAACTATTAAGCAGCCTATGGCAGGGTACCAGTAACCACCATCAAACTAATGGTGATGTAATTAGCCTCCAATCTAAACATTGCATCTACTGTAATATTCATATTAACTGAGCAATGCACTGGTACGAATGACCATAGTTCCAATTCAAAATGGGATGATCAATCACATCAGTGGATTGTCATCTAAACATGACTTAAACTATTTATATGTATAATCTCCAGAAAGGAACTACCTTCATAGCAAAGAACTGCTGAACGATTGCTAGTTTACTCCTGACTTATTTTTGAGTTGCAAAACAAGGGATTCTGTTCAAATGGCTTCTTCACAGTCTTCGGTCAACAGTCAGGTCTAGGCTTTGTGTATATTTAAGTTTATGTTTATGATTATGTTTGTGCTTTGAACAAATTCATGTTGTGATTATTTAGACTTTGAGTTACATGCTTTATTCCAAGTTCTTTTCAAGTGAAAATGATAGCAAGTGAAGTGGTCTGCAGATACCTGGTACAACCTCACTGACTTCATTTCTGTGTGATTTGTCTTTGGGACGGGTACAGGTGAGGACCACTTCCTCTCGAAATTTACTTGGAGCATTATGGTTTTACAGGGATTGTTCCTATCTTCTCAAAGTTAATTATGTTACTACTTGTAGTTGATGTGGGAGTATTAGTGACAGAAATCAGATTTTGGTGATATGGTATACTCATATGCACAGTTCCTTGCAAAACTTATGCATCAAGTTTACCTCTGTGAAATATTAAGCCTTAGAAGTTGGGCTGATTTTTTTCTCTAAAGGCAGCTTTCTATGACTAGTAACTTTTAGAAAAACTACATTGTGATGGGACTGAAAAAATTAGATAAGTACTCTACAAGAGATGTTCCAGAAAAGGTTTGTTTCGTACATGATCCATGAAGTATTGGTGAAATACTTCTGCTTATCTAGTTTTTTCCTTACTACCACAGAATGATTTTTCTTACTTCGAGTTTTCTTGTAGTGTGCTAAAGCAGGTCCTTCGTGGCATCCTGAGCTAACACAACTCGGATACAGAGACCCTCTGCCAGCACCGATAGCAGGGGTCCAAGCTACGCTTGTAGTAATCGATCAGGATGAGGTCCACGCCTTTATCCAAGAGATTGACTTAAGAGCTATCACAGCAGCAGGAGCTGAGGGTGAGTTGCTACTTCTGCTTGCTATTCTCGATCTATCACAATGGACTAGGATCTTTGAGGTGTCTTCTGATCCACAGTTGGCTTTGAATCAATTAAAAGAGCTACATGCCGCACTGCTAGATATTTTAAATGCAGACGAAGTTGAGCTAGAGACTGCGAAACAAGACACTACAGTGGTAGAAGTCGTAGTTAAGCACGCTAATAACCAAGCCGAAGAGATTCTACTGCTTTCCCAGCTAGCTATTCCCAAACCTGGTACGTTCAGCCACCCGTTTCTTGCTAAATTAAGCATTGATGAGGCTCATAAAGCAGCGCTCGAGGACTTCCAGGAAACTATTGTCTCCACACAGTTAGAACGTGAACAGGAGTCTTTAGTAGCCTCGGGTAAGCACTTGGCTATTTCCTTTGTACCTCAGCGAACAATAGAGGAACAAGCTGCTGCCAAAGATCATAGAGTTTGGTCTATTGGCAATATTAACTCCCTAGCACCCATTCTCCCCTCGACCTGGAGGATTTGGGCTGGCTTACAGGAAAAAGAGATGGAAGAATGTAAGGAGTTTGCCTTACACTGCAAACAATACATTTCTAATGGTCACAACTTAGCTAATGCCTTTGCATTGTATAACTGCGAGGAGGGGTGCACCGGCTTGGTTTTGTGGTGTTCTGACGTACGGTGTGAAAGTTATGCATTTTTGAGTTATTTTTGGTTCTCAAAAATTAGAAAATTAAATTTATTTATATTTTGGTCACAATCTTGATAACGTCAAAAAACCCTTGCTGAGGACGGGTGCACCAGCTTGGTTTTGTGGTGTTCCAACTCATAGTGTGAAAGTTATGCATTTTTGAGTTGTTTTTGGTTCTAAAAAAATTAGAAAATTACTTTTACTTTTGTTTTGATTGTGGCAACGGCATAGGCCACGCTAGTGAAGATTTAGGTATGTACATACCTGGCATTAAAGAGGAAGGGCCGTTGACAAATAAAGTAGGGGGAGTTGGTCGAAAAGTATTTAAAAAATCCGGCTCGTGAAGGGGACGTTCGTGAAAGACACTTGCTGTTAGTTTTGCAAGATGTGGTCATAGGGGCGTTCAGACTAAATTGGTAACTTCAGTTCACTAATAGTGAGCGCTGCGGATGGAGGCCACATAGTAATGGTCATTCACACTGCAGTGGCGATCGTAATTCATGAGTGGATCCTGAAGGCTCTCATTGGAGCCATTGCTTGCTTATATTCAATTCTTCTACCTCTGCACAATTTGTTGGCACTCATTTTTCAATTTCTTATTCATTGAACAATGTGTTGAGTTTTTCTTCTCTATATGCTAGCATACTTTGTTCGCTTTGTTGTTTGTTTTCCAAATGGTTAAGGCTTCCTTGAATCAGTTATGGCCATAGAGAGAGTAGCTTGAATTGTGGCATCGAACGTTGGAGCTGAATAGACGTCGTGTAGTGTAGTAAAGGAGTTTATTTAGGGTTTTCAAGTGGGTCTATAGCAGCTTGTAGTGTAGTGCGATTGCAACGATAACGTCAGAGGATGCAATGAAGGTGTTTGTTTAGGGTTTTCATGTGGGGTTGAAGCAGCTTGTAGTGGAAGACTTGTGATTGTAGTGACAACATCAAACATATACTTCTCTTGCCAACTATAGGTTTTTTCCTTCCATGTGCACTACACTTTGCCCTATAGTCGTAACCGCAACCTTCGTGTCTGCATATGTTATAGGTTGTTTGTTTTGAGTTCTGATGGCTACGGTTGTGTTGTACTAGGGTAGGCCAACAAGATCCTGAAACAACGACATTGAACGACGGAGTAGAGTAGACGCAATGAAGTATAGACGAGGTGCCGATTTGGGGTTCCGAAGTGGAGCTAGGACAACTTGTTATTGTAGAAAGAGCGTTTGCTGCATCAACATGAACTAGTTTGTAATAGCTCATGATTGCAAAAAAACATCTACAACATCAACGTGAAGCAAGCTAGGACACCTCGTGATTGCAGAAAAAACATCTTCAACATCAACGTGAAGCGGGCTACGACACCTCGTGATTGGAGAAAGAACATCTTTAGCATCCATGTGAAATGGGTACTCATGTTGCCATCTGTGTATTTTCCCCCTCCATGCATACTGCTTTCAATCTTGAAGTCATCACCGTTGCCACTATGTCTGGGAATGTCATATAGTTTGTTTGGCCGTTTTTGTACAATGTAGTGATTTTCTGCACACGGATTACTTTCAATGCGGCTTTGATAGACGTACTCAATATTTGCGCAATAGCTCTCTTTACTGCCCTTTTTCCGCATATACCTTCGTTGACTTGCCATCCTTTGGTTTTGAAATCCTGTCCAGCAGAAAACATTTTTTTTTTGGAAAAACTATGACAAGCCTTCTTTATTCTCATTGTTCTCACTACAACAAAAGCAGTGTTTTATGACTGCAAAATATGACTGCAGTGAGTCGTAAAATCAAAAAATACAACTCACGCAGAAATCACTGTAGATGACTCGGAATATGACTGACTCCAGTCGTTTAGAAGCAGTCGCTTTAGACATCAGTCATATTGGCAGTCATATTTTCCGAGGGGTATAAATACCCATTTTTAGCCATAGTATGCCAACATGGCGTATACTTTGACTTTCCTAGGGAAGTTTTGATTTTTTCTTGAGTTGCCCGGGCAAACAAAAAAATCCTACGTGGAATATGACTATGATCAGTCATATTTTTGGATGACGTGGAATATGACTAAAGTGAGTCATATTTTGTAGTGATGTAGAATACGACTCTCGTCAGTCATATTTTATGGAATATGACTGAGGTGAGTCATATTTTGTAGTAATGTAGAATACGACTCTCGTCAGTCATATTTTATGGAATATGACTGAGGTGAGTCATATTTTGTAGTGATGTAGAATACAACTCTTGGCAGTCATATTTTATGAAATATGATTGAGATGAGTCATATTTTGCAGTGATGTAGAATACGACTTTTGTCAGTCATATTTTATGGAATATGACTTCTGTGAGTCATATTTTTGGCTTCATGAAGTTGCAAGTAGCTTCCAATGTCTTTGTTTCAACTTTTGATGCCTGTATATACAATTAAAGAAATGAAAGGTTAGTTTTTAGTGATTGAACAACAAAGCCTAACCTTCAAAGACTTACAAAAACACAAAATATTTAGCTCAAGTTTAGGATAGAAAGAATAAGATTAATGATGGAAGAAACAAGAAAAAGAAGATAAGTATTAAGAGTTAACAAGAATCAAAAGTTAAGATGCAACAAGGAATAAAAAACAACAACTAAGACACAACAAGAAACAAGAAGCAATATAAAACAAGAAACAACAATTAAGACACAATATGAGGCAACAATTAAGACATAAGAACAAAGAAAAAGCAACAACTAAGACACAAGAAAAAACAAGAAGCACCAACTAAGACATAACAAGAAACAACAAGAAATGAGAGTATAGATACAACAAGAACAAAAAAGAAGCAAGAACTATAAAACAAGAGGAAACAAAAAAAAAAGAACTAGAAAGAAGAAAGAGTTCAAATGCAAGAGAAAGAAAGAGTTCAAATGCAAGAGAAAGAAAGAATTTAGATGCAACAATAAAAAACAAGAAGCATGAACTAAAGAGCAACAAGAAACAAGAGTTAAGATGCAACAAAAAACAACAAGTGAGAGTTAAGAGACAATAAAAAGTAAGAAAGAAGAGCCACAAGAAGTGACGGCTAGGGTTTCAAAACCCTAAAAAATGACGGCTAGGGTTTCAAAACCCTAAAAAATGACGGCTAGGGTCTCAAAACCCTAAAAAAGTGGTGACTAGGATTCAAAATCCAAAAAAGTAGGTGACTAGGATTTTAAAATTTTAAACAATGACTTCTCTATATTTTTTTGGAATTGCCCAAATTTTTCTTGAATTGCTGAAAACAAAAAAAAATCACTATTATATGAAAATATTAGTGATAATATGACTCAATGTTCCCAAACATGTTCCCTATGTTCCCTATGAAGTACTTTGATATTCCTAATGGCCGTATAGTATACGCTTGTGACGTACAAGGCGTAAAAATGACTGACAGTCATATTTTGCAGTCATATTTCTCCCCAAAGTGTTGGCCTTCAAGAATATGACTGCAAGCAGTCGCCAGTCATCCTCAGTCATAATTCTGCAGTCACAAAACACTGCCATTGTTGTAGTGTCTTACATTGCCGTCTATCCACTATTATTTAGTTTCTCCTCTTTGTGAAATACTGCTCTTCTTCTCTGCTTGATTTCTTGCTATCTGCAAGTATGCACCATGTATTGCTATTTGTTGTCTTTTTCCAATACCTTCATCCCTTCCATGTTCTTACTCCATTTTTGGTGTTCCACCAGAAAAATAGATTTCTTCAACGATGCTGCCAACAGCATTCCATTCATTTGCTCCTTGCTTGTTCTACTTTTGTCTACCCATCGACAATTGCAGCTCTAGACAGAATAGGATTCCAACAGAGACGATGATACAGATGCCGTAGCCTTCTCGGACATGATTAACAGCTCCACTGCACCTACTAAAATCGTCACTTATGTAGCTCTTCCACGCACGAAAACAAACTAATTTGGCAATGCCCTATTCGATTCGTTTGACGTCCCACCATCCTTTCAGTCAATTTCATCCAAGAGCCAGTGCGGCCTTACGATTCTTGGCGCTTGAGCAATTGTTGTGGTGTTTTGGATGGGGCCTTGGGACACTAGATCAACCCTAGGTCCACAGCTTGATTTTCTAGGTTCCTCTTGGATCAATATGACAACTACAAATGGGTAAAGATGTTTTGTCTCTCTAAAGTTTTTGTTTTCTCATTAGCTGAGCTTCTTCTACCTTCAATCCAACGACAGGATACTAAGTACTGGCTGTCCATCCTACCTGTTGCTGAAACCAACAGATTTCTGTTAGATTTTGATCGGATCAACGCAACCAAAACAACAGAGAAACGAAATTTTCTAGTAGTGTGTAGGTCTTGTCTTTTCTTGTTTGCAGGTCTTAGCAGTGTGGTGGATGCATGCTTGGATGTCGATCATACCAACAGTGTAAACTGCAAAAGATGTCCTCTGAAAGTGAACGTAGGAGTTCATGTGCCTTCTTCTCAGCAGTAGTCATAGTCTAGTAGTCCAATCCATTTGTCCCGTTCCACGCTAGGAAGTCTACCACGTACTTGTACTCAGGTATTATCTAGTTCCATTTGCTTTTACAAACGGGATCATCTCTAGGACAAGGTGAGACTCCAACTTTCATTACCTGCGCACTAATGCGAAGCCACTTCGTAGAGTCATAATTCATTAGATCACGTGCATCAACAGTGTCTAATTCTTCATTGAACAGTTGTCGCTTCGCTTCTATCAAAGTTGAGATTTCTTGAGGTAGCCAATTGGGCCTTAGATCTTTTCTGGCTAGTTTAGGTGGGGTTGAAGAGGCTTCCATGCTGACTACAGTGGTTGGTACTAGTGCTAGTGATGTGGAAGTGGTTTGGATGGCAATGGGCCAAATCAGTTCACTGGAAGTTCCTACAAAACAATAACAATCTAGGTATTCAACTTCTAGCCATCAAGTCTCAACACCATGGACCTATAGAAAGTGTATAGCTAATGTACAGTAGTTGTTTTACAGAAAGGTTCACTATTCAATTGTTCAATCTACATTGAAGTTCGTAGTAATGGCCCAAAACAACCATGTGCAGCTCATGAAAATTCTCATCGTTACAAGTTGGTATGTGGGCTTCATCATGCTTGAACAAAAGTCTCTCTTTTAGTGGACCTAATCTTCAGATGTAAGAGACGAGGTACTCTATAAATATTGGAATGTAGAAGTGGTGGCCTATGGGTGCTTTATGAGTTGTTAGTAGTAGAACTAGTTTCCTAACATAGATGGTCGCCCTCTGTAGGTAGACTCTAACTGCACTGTGGGTTCTACGAACTCTACCAACTCTGTGAAGAAAAGCGTTCACAAATTCGTCGTTGTACAACTTAAGATTGCACTGGAATTGTTACAAGTTCTATAGTATTGAAGACAACACAGAAAATTATATGTTGAGATTCATTGTACAAAAGTGATTTTACTCTTATAAGGTAGCTATATGATTGCAGTCTAGAAAATCAGTCACAATGACCATAGTCCGAATGCTACATATTATTGTTTCATCATTTTTTTCTACTACTAGCAGTAGTTACTGGACCTTGAAAGTGAGTTCATTCAAAGAGTTGGTAATGACAATGGGACAAAGCAAATTTCAGAGATAAAGGTTACAGAATAGTGCCTGCAGTGCTAGACACTTGAATATGGCAAAAGTTCTGTCATTGATCCATTTCCATATACTTGCACACATAAATCATAAAGAATCAACACATGCAACAACAACAGATCAAGTCGAAGGAAATCAAGTTACAACACCATGCATGCCATGCACTTAGAAGGCACCAACTTGATCACTGTAGAAATTATGCAAGCAATATGAATTTGCGAAAATCGAAATCTTCTATTGCGCTCGACAGTACATCCATGAAGATCCTCTTCACAAAATTAATATACTCAGAAACCTTTGTATTGTTTGCTACAGTTGTTGTTTATTACACTACGTTGGCACTATCAGTATTCACTTCAACAGCGTACAACAATAGTTGTACATACTAATAAAATTTGATAGCATACAGTAGTAGTTGTACGTATTTATAAAATGTGGTATAACTTAATTGCCCTCCAAGACTCCCATTAACAAAAACCAATTAGCAATGTCAGAAATCTACGTTTCATGAAGATTGAGGTCCTATTGAAAGTCCGCCGTTGCTACTTCCGATTAAAAAATTGGAACCACTATCACCTATAAAACCACCGCTCTCTCAAAGTGTTGCATAAGCGTCCAGATAGGATCGGCATTTCTTAATGCACGGCAATGCAAACAACCACTCTGTTTTCTTTCTAGTATTGAATATAACTCTGACTTGTAACACCAAGTGTGGACTGGCCTTTAGTGAAGGTGGGCATCTACATGCTTCCACAACTTATTTTGTGCCAGCACATGCATTTTCATTTGTGCATATCCTTCTTCAACCTACCTCCATTTTTTCCATATTCATCCTTAAGACCTCAACCCTTAGTTTTATGGCTTAATTTAGAATTATAAGTTCCATAATAATTTTTTTTCTTTAACCTTGGAGCACTCCAACGTCCAAAAACTGGATGACGTACAAAGTTGACGAGCCGCGAAGGATAGAGAAACAAGAGATTTCAATCATCCATTTTTCTGAGAATTGCCGCATAGTTGCCACACGGGTTATAAATGCAATAGAGGTGATGGTGACAATATTAGTAACTACATGAAGAAGGGAAAAATGTATTTGTATAAACATGTATGGTTTTCAAGAAAATTTCTATGCGCCCAACAAAATGGAAGTTATGCCTGAATGGAAGTTATATCCAATCCTCATTTGGGTACAAAATTATAGTAATGTAGGGGTTCATCTATACGTTAGTTGTAGAAAAAATAATACACAACATTTAATAAAAGAAATGCATAAGATAGGTCCCAACATCCTCTTGAAAGTTGTGAACATTGAAGAGATAGAATATCAAAGTGCCACTTATCATGAAATAATCGATAAGTAATATTATAATAGGAATAGACAAAAATGGCAGTTTGGCAAACGTCACCCTACAAATGTGGGAGCCATATTCAATTGATTTCCTGACATAGCCGTTCATATTTGTTAGTGCTCCCTCAATTATCTATTTGTAATATAGTCATCATTGGGCAAGAATGACTTCAATTTTGGTCACTGGAAAAAGAGTGTTTGTGGGTGTCATGTGAAAGGCTCATGAATTACAAGCTCCCCAGTAATGCAAGTTGTCAAGTATTGCCGAAGAAATTTGTATGGATGTATTGCTCTTTTGAAGCTCTTGAAGCTACAAATTTTCTCATATTTTTTAGACCATTCAATAGTTTTGACTTGATTTCTACTAAAAATTCCAATTGTCCAACATGGTCAATAGAGTTCTTTCCCCAATCAAATTCATGATCTCTACAAACAATAAAATTTTGCTCATTTTCAAATCAATTTTCACGAATATGCATCCTTCCACTCTAAATCCTACAATTACCTATTCTATCCTCAAAATCAATTTTTCAGCATTCATTATTGAAATGTTTCCAGTTTCCACATGACTTGTTGCATATCCAATGACTCTAGTTGCTCCAGGGTTGATTTACAAGATGAAATAGGAAAAACTCCAATACCTTAGAAGGTGGCTTCGAAACTGAATGTATGTTTGGATTTGTGTAATTACAATTAAACTAATAAGATACATTTTACTTCATTTCTCATGAAGCTTTCAAAGTTGGATGAACTCATGATCTACTTCCCACCTTTCATTCTACATTTTTGATGTTTGAATTGATCAAGAAATTGATTCTGTAGGACTTAATTATTGTAAATCTAAAATAGTATAAGGTACTATTTGATTGTTAAATACTCTACCTTAGGTAGAAAACCAATATGAAAGAAATGGGATCCTTTTTGTGTTTGGAAAGGTAAAAAATCCTTAAATCTTGCAATGCTTAGCTTGTTAGTATGCAACTGTGCACTTACACTTAATAGTTCACAATAATTAGAATCAAGTTTGTTAGGGAATGCACTTGATTTTGTATTATATTTATACTCTTTAAATATCCAGATATAAAAAGAATCAAATGTTTAGCCTTTAAAAAGATCTCAAAATCCATTGTTTGGATGCTCCAAGGAACATGATCATTGTTGCTATGATTGTGAGATGGTATCCAAAGCAATTTCCATTCAAAAATGATTGTCCTGAGCAGAGATGGTGAAAATACTTCAATTCAAGACATTTAGAGGTGATGCTAAGAATTGGAGAAGGTTTAGAGCTAAAGATTTATATAGGTTTGAAGAAAATTGTATGTGCATAGTTTTATAAAAATCAAACTTCTATGATCACCTCTCAAAGATACAAAGATTTTTCTATATAAAAGATGGACAATTGGTGGTTCAAACCATGGGTATAAACAATACTCTAAAGGTTGTGGCAAAAAAGAGATCAAAGAATATTAATGTTCCTACACGTGACAACAAAGAATGGCTAAGTATTTTGGTATGTATTAGTTCTATTGGAACTTTCATACCTCATTATTCATTTTCAAGGGAACACATCTTCTCAAAGATTACGTGAAATTTTGTGGATCATGTGTTGCAATGAATGTTTAAGACAATAGAAAGGTTACAAATGAGATATTATATGGTTTGGCTTAATCACTTTAAGCTAAATGTTCTAATAGTTGTGAGTAAACATTATGAGCATTTCTTTAAGCTAGATGGCCAATGTAGCCATTTTAGTACCACAATACTTGATACATGTCTCAAGATGGAATTGGAAGTCATTACAATTCCTTCACATTCATCACATCTTATGTAGCCTCTAAATGTCTCATATTTCAAACCTTTTAATCCCTCACCACCAATCCTCTGAACATTTGATCAACCACAACCATTGTGCTTTCAATGATTTTTTGGCTTCTATTTCGTACACCGGAATAGATTTGAACATGCAATGTGAAATTTTTTTGACAAGATTTTGTGAATAGGAAGGAGTGAACAATACAAAGGACCCATTAATTTTTTGGATCAAGAATGTGCAACACTTATGCATGATTTGACTTTGAATGATGTTGTTGCTTATGGTGACGAGCTGACCTACGATTTGATATGTATGCAACTGGTGAATGGAGGTTGTTAGTTTTGTCACTTGAAGTAGACATTGGATAGTTGGTAAAAGTGTGTTCTTGTCTTGCAAGCGCCAAGTTCCATTCTCATGAAGAAATAATGCATGCACAAATAGACTAGGTTGCAAGTTCACAATATGTGGTAAAAGAAGATCCATTGATTGAGCAAGCAACAATGTGTCATGTTTTCTCAACTACATTGTAAAGTGGAGAAGGTGGCACATCCAAAATTGCACAAGATTAAAACAACAAAGTGGTTCTTTCACCACCAACATTGATTCATTAGCAAAACACCACAACCAATTACTTAAATGATGGTTTCCAAGTGCAGTACCACTATAGAAATTGATCAACCACAAAGAACTTTAAATGTGCATTTTCCATCAATCTTCAATTGAATTCCCTCTCAAATTTGGTACAAACTTGCAAAGACCACGCAACAACTTTGAACAATCACTCCAAGTCAATCCACTTCAATCCACCTAATTACATTGCAAAGAGGGATCCAAAGCTATTATTGCACCAATGGTCTACAACAAGCATCTCTTGGTCACTTTGCACTACACAAGGCAAATTGTCCTTACAACAACGCGGGGTCCATTCAATTCAGAGGCTCTGGAATTCTCTCTTGCATGATTGGAAATCTAAAGAACATGCAGCAAAGCTCTCATCCCTTTACCGAATTTAGTCTCTAAACCACTTATTGTCAATCATCTCTAAAATTGACATGTATTTTTCTAATTTGCAGAGGATAGATTTTGTCCCCTTTGGTGATGAGGGATTAAATAATATCTTGAAGAGGATAAAACAACTATGGCACTACAAAATCCAAATTAAAATGACATTGTTATTTTGAAACCCACCCTAGCTCAAATGGTGGCAAGTGCATTAAACTGATCTCTTAAAACTATATGTTAAAATAGTAGGTTTTAAAACATTGATTAAAAATATTCCTTGAGTAAGCCAACTGTATTTTATATATATATATATATATATATATATATATATATATTCATCTTTTCAAAATTGTATATGGATGTCCATTAATGGTTGAGATGGGAATAAATAGATAGCATGCATCTTTTTTGTGAATACAACAACAATGTATAAACACCATGGGCTAAATATACCTCAATTATCAATCTACCTTAGCCTTTACATGTGAAAGATGAAGAGGTGTAACAAATACTTTAAGTGAAGATGGTGATATTGATAAAGAAGTATTATATGAAATTGCTAACAATGTAATTAACCAAATTCCACTATAAGAAAACTGTGTCTACCGCGACATCACAATTTGGACACCCGGACATCGCACGTGACGCGTTCTATGTCTGGACTGATGTCCAATCACTTCATGCTGCTGTGGACATGCCAAAAACATGGTACGTTGCATCAGATTTGCAGGCCCAGCATCGTGATGTCCAAAAAAACATCGGTCAACGAGTAACTTCAGGAGTTGACATGTGGCTGCCACCTAGGCGCGGGAAAGCCAGAGTGTCATTTTTTTAATCCATTGCCCGTTTATGATGTGGCATCAGACGTGTAATTGACGTGGCATGCCACGTCGGTGTTGACGGAATTGGCTGACGTGGCATTCATGGATGCTGACGTGGCGTTTTGGGGGGCCACTTGCTTGGTCTGTTTAGCATTTTAGGATGTCTTCTGAGACATCGTTGTGGACGTCCGGGTGTCTTAAATGACATCAAGTGAAACAGTTGTATGCTGATTGAAATGTCCATCCGAGTGTGTGGAGTTTGCACATGCGTGCTTCTTAAAGCATACCCTGTCTTAGGAGATGTCTGCTTGCACAAGCCAGCACAAGTACATGCTGGGATAGCAGATGGCTTCTTGCATTGTAGGATGTCAGCGGCGATGTCCACTTGTTTAATCTTCGAAGAAGGAGATGCAATTATGAACACACTTATTTTTTGGGACATCTCCTGGAACGCATGTATGCATTGTATTGGACGTTCTAATGTTGTCAATGTAGTAATATGTTGTACACAATATAAAATATACAATATATGGTATATCATATGCAATACAACATATAAAATATGCCATAAAAAATATAATATGCCATATAAAATACACCATACAAAATACAATATATATACAACATGCCATACAAAATACACCATACAATATGCCATACACTATATTTATCAAGTATATTAAATGGCTCAGAAATCTACTTATTAACTGATGAAAAGACAAGCCTTTTATACTAGTGGGGTGAGGGAGGCATGACAAACAATATGGGATATACAAAACTAAAATATGAGCAGCAACATAAATACAACGATGTTTGAAATGATGTCTTAAAAAACATTTACATGTCTTAGTTATGTTTTTTTTGACGTCATTGTAAACATTCAAAAGAACATCTGTAGTATGAAATTCGACATTCACATCAATGTTGTTTTAAACGTTTGCTTCAACAATTTCTAAATTTTCTACAAATCTTGTTTGTTGTTTATGATGTCATGATGAACATTTGCATGTCATTTCCAACATATATGGGGATGTCTCCTTGAACATTTAATTGATAAAGTCACATTTATTAAATGTAGGTTGTTTGCAACATCAACTTCAATATAGTAGACACAACAATACATCTAACATGGAATTCCAATTGTAGATTATATTTTTGTTTATCTAAAAAGCTCTAATTCATTTCATTTGGATTTGTTATGAGAAAGTTATGGACATTTTTGTTTTTTAGGCAATTAGAGCATCTTCTTGAAAAAATAACTTGTTGGATGCATTTTTGAACGCAATTTTTACAATTTTTTGAAAATAAAAATTTCACATGGTTTAGTTTACTTGTTAGAACAATCTTGCCAATGGGATTAGTGCATTTTAATTCCATCTAAAATATATTTAGATTTTAGATTTTCCTTCTATCTCATACCTACTTCTACTTAACAATTTTCTTAAGAATGAAATTTAAGTTTTTTTAATTTTTAATTTATTTTCCTGAACTCTCAATTCAATTCTCTACTATAAATTTTTAAATCTCAAAACTCTATAGTTGCAAAAATTTTACAAAGTCAAAAAAT
Source organism: Climacium dendroides (assembly GCA_950106755.1). Taxonomy (NCBI): domain Eukaryota; kingdom Viridiplantae; phylum Streptophyta; class Bryopsida; order Hypnales; family Climaciaceae; genus Climacium; species Climacium dendroides. The sequence continues at coordinate 37,603,394 of OX467084.1, forward strand.
CTAGTCCCTCAATGCGCTAAAAAACTTGTTTTTTCCACTTTAAATCTATGCGGTCAAAAATTCTGAAATTTTTTCTACAATTTTTTCTACTTGTTAGGTGTAAGATCCTATAGTTAGATGTGAAAAAAATTAAATTTTCTTTTACTCTTTGCTACAAAAATGGCAATTTTCAATGTTTTCTGGCAAAAAAAAGGCCTTGGTCCTTTAAGGGTTAAGATGTCAAATATTTCAAAGTCCAAGAACACTAAAAAATCACCCCACATTAGATATGAATGATTTGAAAATAATAAGTTAAGAAGGTGAAATAGAAATAAAAATTATTAAAATTTGATGCAAAATTTATGATTTTAAACTAATAAAATTTAGAATTTAAATCTTAAGTTAAAAATAAATATTTTTATATAATATATTATTGATATGATTTTGTAAACCTTTTTTCATAACAAATCCATTCATCTAATTTATATAAAATTGTTATAAAAATTAAATCTATATAACTTATAACATTTTGAAAAAAATTCTGGACATTTTTGAAAACATCTGATGTCCACAACAATGTTTTAGATTGCATCATTGTTTTTCTTAGCACCAATATGCTGTGACTGAAATTTAGCAATGCTTTCTACAACATCAAACTAAAATCTTTGTTTTTTCAGCGTCCGTCGACGTGACATCTTAATGTTTTCTCAGACGTATGATGTTATCCTGGCCGTACAATGTTTTTGGCCTGACATAAAAAAAAACACAGTTTTCTTATATGGTGCAGTTGGTAAATGATAGGGACTTCGATGGCCTACAACCATTGCAACAAGTTGTGGATCCGGTGCACCAACCAGCAGACAATGGTGGAGAGTATGTTGCCATAGTTAGCGATGACATTGCATCTGAGGAGGAAACATAGGGTGTTCACATCACTGACATGTATTTGTTGTGCCAGCATTTTGACGTCACGTAGGACGTCTAAGAAATACAAAGCCATCAGCATGTTCATGTCTTCCAAGTAGACCCATTGCATCTTGAACGTGCATTTTGTGGCAGAGTCTGTCTTGCTTGGTGCTGCAAGTGACATCATATGAATAGGGTGGAATTTTATCCTAATGAAGTTTGTTGAACGTGCGCAAAATGTAAGACTTCTAGCCCAAAAATGAACTTAAACCAAGTAAACACATAAGTCATTTTGTACTACATAGGAAGGACGTGCATCATGTGCAAATTCAACCTTGGGCATAAAGTCACGTCATGCATCTATAGTCATTTTGACATCAAAGAAGATGCCTACAATTGCTTCCACAATACCCACACGTCCAGTAGACGTAATGAAACGCACAGTGGATAGCATGTGGTTTGAAATTACATTTACAGTAAGTATAAAATGTTGACGCCAGAAGTGACATCAATGTGGACGTCAGTACGTCACTTGTGATGTCCATGGAGACATCCAAGATTGGAACATGGATAGACCAAGTATGCTGACGTGGCATGCCATGTCATCATCCATGTTCATGTCACACAATTTCCACGTCATACAATTTCCACCTCATCACTCCACGTCAGATGCCACATAAACTTTTAGGAGTCACCACTTGTCCGTTGTCCTTTTTTTAACCTTGGGCAGTCACTTTACCTCTGACCGCAACAAAATTCTAAATCAACTTCTAAGCTAAGTTTGACCAAAGATGGTGATGTGGCTGAATATGTTATTGTGGACATCCTTGGAAACATCTGGTGTCCACCTGGATGTCTTACATTGCATCATTGTTTTTCGTAGCATCAGTATGCTGTGACTGAAATCTAGCAATGCTATCGAAGACATTAGAGCAAAATCTTCACTTTTTCGGCCTGACACCCCAACGTCTTCTGCGACGTATCGTGTTTTTGCGGACATACGTCGTTTTTGGTTGGATGTCCAAGAAGACGCAGTTTTCTTATAGTGTTCTCCAACTAAAATTCTGCTTCAAGAAGAAAATATCATCAAGATATTATTTAATGAGGTTGCCAATGATATCTTATATAAAGAAGATTCCATTAATGTATCAAATGAAGCACAAATAGCAGTTTAAGGTTTAGTTGTTTGGCCATTTGACAACCCCAATCCAATGACAATTAAGTTCTCTAATTTTCAATAGTTAATTGAGGGTCAATGCCTAAGAGACACAATGGTGGACTTATACTGCAAGGACTCCATAGGCTTTTCAATAGTTTTTCTTTACAAAGCTTGTAATCATTTACAAACAAGATAATACAAACAAGTTTGAAAATATTGCGCATAGATTCAAAGATGCAAATATCTTCAAATAATTATATTTTCCTACCTTTCTTACTTAGCTAACCAAATCCAATTTTTTGGGATTCTCCTTTACAAAACTTGTTTTTGAATTTTCAATTTACTACAATGTTACTAATTATGTTTTCAATTATGAATTGATAGTGGACATGCATTAGAACATGCTTGTTATCTGTAATTTAGAAAGTTATCTAGTAAATCATTTTCTACTACATTTAAACTCAATATGTGCCATTGAACTCAATCAAATCAATAGCTCATTTGGATCTACATGAGCATATCAAATTATAAGTACTTTCAAATTTGTCAATTTTGTCAATTTTATATTTTCATTGCAAGTATATCATTGACTACAAGTATAATATACTTATTGATTGTAGGTTTTTGAGCTTAGAATAGGAAAGGAAAATTAACACGATAGGTTTGAAAATTTCCTAGAAGGTTCTTCTTGATCTTAACCTTTAAAGCATTAAACTGTGTTTTTTGGCAACATAGCGATTTTAGGTAGCTCACTACAAATAGCATTTTTATTCTTTTTTGCTGAAATTTTCATAGAACATTTTTCCGATGAGTAGTTTCAAGGCCTAATAGTTTTCATAACTTTTGACTATATGGTTAAAAAGTTATTGCATGATATATCATTTTCATTTCTTGGTGGGTAGCTTGGGTAGCGCAAAAACCTTCTTTAAAAATCACTTTTTTTTAAAATAATAATTTTTAATTAATTATCTAGATTTATAAATAAGTGGAAAGTTTTGAATTATTCCATTTTGATTAATGAGGTCAAAGTTATGAGGAGTATTAGTTTGCCAGTAGGTATGGAGTCTTTGAAAACCATAAATGACCAATGGCACATCTATTTGTGGCCATTGGCCGTTCATGATTTGGAGTCTTTTCCAAAATTTAGAATTTTAGTCCAACATAGATAATCAAAAGTAGAAATTAGGATGAATATTCTAAATGATAAGTTTACCACTTGAAAATGAGAGGAATTGGATGCCCTTGAAAGAATATAAAAGGATACTAATTCTTCTCTTAAATACCCTTTGTAGCCATTGTTTTGGTGCTTTGACACATTGGGTCATTTAGTTGGATTTTTTGGCCATTTTGAACCAAAGTTGTAGAATGTGTATTTTTGGAGCATTTTAGATTCATATTGTTACTATTTTACAAGATTTAAAGGACTTGGGATCCCTTCAAACCCTACTAATTTATTTTGGTCCATGCTTGAAGTTTATACAAATTTGTTGGAGTATTTTGTACAAGTTTTGTTTATGTTTTGTTGAGTTGAGAATTTTTTGTTTTGATTGTATTAATCCCAAAGTACCCCCCCTTGGTACCTTGGCAATGCTGCTTTGGGGGGTCTTTGGTATAAATCTTTGTTGAATTCTTGTAATAACTAAGTGTTCACTAACTTGTGTTATATATCCAAGTTTTGTACTAACCACTTGTACTAACTCATTTGTACCGTCACATTATGTTGTAACTAAAAATATTGTATGATATCCTCTTGGTTTGTCCACCATGGCAAAACTTTGATTATAGATGTTTTGACAATTCTTTTAAGATTTAGAAGTTAGCCAAAATCACAACAAAGCTTTGAACCTTAGAGTTTTAGGTCAAAAGCCATGTTAGCCTTTTAGTTAGTGTAGAAAATTAGCTTTGTATGTCCCAAGTATTACATCCTTTAATTCCAGAGATTAGTACAAAAAAAGTTAAATTTTTGTGTGCAAACCCTCAAAATTAGAGTCAAAATAAGATTAAAATTTAGTAGCAAATATCACCCAAAAAACACCCAAAAATTGAACTAGAACTGAACCAATAGCAAAAACTTTAAAACTGCATATGTTCCCTTTATAAATTCCAACCAATCTTGGCCCATAACGTAGCAACACATACAAGTGGTATGGTAGGCCATGTAGAGGATGCAACAAATTTGAAATCAATATGTAGCAAGCTCTGAAGCAGGTCTTATTTGTACTCATTTTAACAAGAGCAAGCTACTTGGTATACCTATTGTGGTCTAAATGCTATTTTAGATGTTTGTTTGTAACTAATATCCTGAACTACAATCCTAGATTGTAGCTAACTAGTTCTAAATTTTTGGACCCCCCCCCCCCCCAAGAAACAAAACTTAGACACAAAATAAACCAAAAAAAATATATGTAAAAATAATATAGGATTAGTATAAAAGGAGGTAGGGAGCAATTAGAAAGAAAGGTTCAACTTTCAAAATTATATAGCTAAAAAAATTATAGCTAACAAAAATTGATAGAATTAGAGAAGTGGAAGTCTAAGTTGGAAGTGGTGTTGCAATTGAGAAAAGAAGAGGCTAGTGTAGAGATTTGAAGTTGGTATTTAGTCAAAAATTGAATTAGATGAAAATCCTAGGAAAGTAATTTAGAACATTAAAATGTAGATTAGACAATAATTGACTTAGATAGAAGATAGGCGAGTTCCAAAAGTCAATTATTATTTTGAAGTTTGAAGCAATAATTGAATAGAATAATCTTAAAAGTAAAAGGAGTCAGAAGTTGGCTTTGCAAAAACTTGTAACAACTACAAAAACTTACAAAAAATTTGCGGGACAATATGGCACAAGCAAAGGACTACAAGAATACACTCTAATACTAGTATGATAAAGCACATTCCAAGGTATGTTGCTAAAACCTCTATTGCCATTTAAATTTATCTTAATTAGAGTGAAGGCCTAGGGTTAGGTCATACCATTAGGATTAAGTGTCAAGTCAAGTTCAAAATCCTATAGTAGAAGATTAGAAAATTCCAAAAACATAAAATATGTAGAAATCAAAGTTGAAAAAAGGAAGTTATAGGTGGATGAACTTTAGGAGGTAGAATGGATGAAATTTAGCAAAGTGAATTAAAAAAGAATAATAATGAAAACTTAGGAATTCAAAGTGAAATAGATTCTAAAAGAGAAGTTAAAAGTTGGTTTTAAGTTTTAAGTTTTAAGTTAACCCCTAAAGGACCGGCATGCATTTTTTGGTTGTATAGAAATTTTGGGCAAGTACACGTGACTAGAGATTTGCATATTTTAGGCTGAAATTTTAATAGAAGGTGGAGACAAGGAATATCTTTCATATGCACCAAATTTCATGACATTTGGAAATACGAGTCAAAAGTTATGGCCAAATATGTTACTTTTGTCACCGGTTATGCAGTACGGGCAGATTAAAAAAATCAATTTTTTTTAAAACAAAAATTTGAAATTAGTTTTCTAGAGTTATATACGTGGAAAGCTTTGAATCATTCCATTTTGTCATTTTGATCAATGAGATGAAAGTTATGAGAAGTTTTTGTTTGTGGGCAATTATGGATTTTCTACTCTAAAATAAACTTTGAAGTCCTTTATCTTACTCAATTTTCCATATTTTTTGAAAAAATAAAATCATAGGATATATATTGTTTATGACAACATTTCAACCATTGGGATTGGTATTTTTCAATTCCATAATTAATTCCTTAACAATTTAATATTTTGAATCATTCTCTACTACTATCTACTTACTATTTTTTCCTATATGTTGTACAATTCCAAATGCTCTCAAAATTTTCAAGCATGTAAACAAATTGTCTAGGAAAAAGAATCTAAAGAGCAACCACCAATTTTAGACATTTTTTCATAGGAAAGTGAGCTTATAAAGTACAGCTGCCTTGTTTTTTGCATGGCTAAATAAATGATTTTAGTGAATTTGAATGCTTATATCTTGCAATCCACACTGTGGAAATTTTTGAATCTTTTACCATGTATTTTCAATTCAATATACTACAAGATCCTATGGTTACATATGTCAAAAAGAGTTTTTTTATCAAAAATTTGGTACTTGTATTAGAATGGCAGTTTTGAAGCGTTTTTAGTGAAAATATAGTGAAGGAACTTTAGGGGTTAATAATAAATAATAGATGAAGTTTGAGATATTGATTAGCGGTCAAACTTCATTCATCAATAACTTTCATTAAGATAGTTCAAATTTGAAGTATTTTAACATTTTGGATAGGTTAATCAAAACTCTTTAAGGAACAATCATAAAAGTTTTGAAAATAGTAAATTGTCAAAAGTAACACTGAGACATAGAATCAAAGAACAACTAGACTAAGGACCTTAAAGGCTAATCAAAGGTAAAAAATTAGAAGTGAAAACTTGTAGGAGAGGTCTAGAGGATTCCAATCACAATTTAAAAGTTAGAAAAGACTTAAAACTTTAAAAATTAGAGAAGGATGAAGTTCATATTGCTATAAAATATTAAAATATACAAAATTTTCAATTGGAATTGATAGCAAAAACTATGTTTGATAAACTTCATTTCATTAGTTGGAGTTATATTCAAAAAATACCATTTTTATGGCTAAAATTACATTACAAATATAGAACAAGAAGTGACCAAAATACACTACAAGGATGACCTATGGGTTCAGCATCTTCCTCACTTAAAAAATTAACAATACATTAGTGAAGAAATATTCAAAACTATTCACTTAAAATGTACTCAAGCAACTTCCAAAAAATTAGATGAAATCTATTTTTTTTGTCCTACAATCCTTCCTAAAATCATCTAAAGGATATAAAATGTTTCCAATATTGTTTCATGGTTAAGATCCTAGGAAAATGGGTCTTGCTTCCCAATGTCCTAGCTAGGCAAATCTAAAAAAAATGGAGTTTGCGCACCCTCTCCAATTATTTTGGTGTCTATTGTCAATGTTTGATGTAAAACATGTCTATATGGTCTTCATAGAAATGTCAAAGCAAAAGGATGGAGCTCTAGTACCCAACTAAATTTGTGAATAATAGTGATGTTGTTGATTGATAAACCCTTATACCATAGTATGCTAGCAAATTCTACTTTCTTTTGTCAAATTAAATATTTTTGTAGAAAACACAATTAGTCAAATATTAATTTTTATAAATATTTTGTAGGATTCCTTTTCCCATACAATTTTTTTCATTTCTAACAAAGATGGTAAAACTACAAGGCTCTGTGTCATCTCCTTGGAATGTGGATTACATTCTTTGTAAGAAGTGAACTCTTACAAAATTAAGATCGTTGGATAGTTCCCTAAGAAACATAGACAGTAAATAAATGTCTCAAAATTTTGGCATTTACTTTATAAATCATTTTACAACTAATAGGCAAGCAAATCGATCAAAGGCAAAGGTAGTAGTGTACTTCTAACCCTTCCTCCTAATTTATTTATGAAATTGATCAAGCAAACAAATCGGCAATGATGAATGATAAAAAAAAATAGATTGATAGAAAATGAATGATAAAGAAATTAAGCTTTACATGGAAACTCAGAAAAAGAGATTTTCTTTGACAAATTGAGATGAAGGTGGATGAAGAACACATAATGACCAATTATATGGGCAAGCTTGTATTATGTGGCTGAAAATCCTAAGAGCGTCTGCGCTTATGCTCCAAACATGTGACTTGAATGATTCTCTAATGACCTCCATGAGAAAAAGTCCCTCATCCAAGCCCTTTTGACAAATAGAATTTGAGCATGTTTTATAAAAACAAGCTAAGGTCCATAATAGTCAATGGCCCATGCAAACCCTCCAAAATATAGAATCGGCATATCTTTAACATTATTTAGTCTTATAAAAGGTTGTTTCCTTAATTTAGAGCATTGTAAATTGTTGGGGAGATGCCACATGGTTTTCTAGAGATGGATTTGTTGTAAGGTAGTGTACTCTAAATCCAACCTTCTCTTTCAAATTGCCCCTAGTTTTAGCTAATGAATGGAGATGAGGTGATCTTTAACCCCTAAAGGACCATCATGTGTTTTTTTGGCAACATATAAATTTTGGGCAAGTACATGTGACTAAAAATTTGCATATTTTAAGCTGAAATTTTAATAGAAGGTGGGGGTAAACAAAATCTTTCAAACTCACCTAATTTCATGACATTTGGAAATATGAGTCAAAAGTTATGACCAAATATGTTACTTTTTTCACTGGCTGGACAGTGTGGGCAAATTAGAAAAAATCACTTTTTTTGAAAACAAAAATTTGGAATTGGTTTTCTAAAGTTACATATACGTGGATCAATGAGATGAATGTTATGAGAAGTTTTTGTTTGTGGGCAATTATGGATTATCTATTCTAAAATAAACTTTGAAGTCCTTTATCTTACTCAATTTTCCATATTTTTTGAAAAAAATAAAATCATAGGATGTAGATTGTTTGTAACAACATTTCAACCACTGGGATTGGCATTTTTCAATTCCATAACAAAATTCTTAACAATTTTGAATTTTAAATCATTATCTACTTCTTTCTACTTACTATTTTTTTCCTAAATGTTATATAATTCCAAATGATGTGAAAATTTTCAAGCATGTAGTCAACTTGTCTAGAAAAAAAGAATCCAAAGAGTAACCACCATTTTGGACCTTTTTCCATAGAAAAGTGAGCTTGTGAAGTGCAACTGCCTTGTTTTTCGCAAGGCCCCCCAGAATGGTTTTTATAAATTTGAATGCTCATATTCTGCAATCCACGCGGTGGAAATTTTTGAAATTTTTACCACATATTTTCAAGTCAACATACTACAAGATCCTACAGTTACATGTGCCAAAAAGAGTTTTTTTCAAAAATTTGGTACTTGTACTAGAAATGGCAGTTTTGGAGTGTTTTCAGTGAAAATACAGTCAGGGAACTTTTGGAGTTAAATGGACCACTTTAGCCGTTGAATGGATCCAAAAAAAAATTCTATTGCAAGAGCCAATCATTGTCTTTGATTTCTGCACATCTCTTTACAAGTTGCAAGTGGATGGATTTTAGACAACCTATGGTCACAAATAGGTGCCTATGCCCCAAATCTTTGAAAATTGATACGTAATTCAAAAATGCGTGGAAAGAAACACAAACCTACTCATGTTAAGTTCCACATCTATTTTTCTTTCTTTGAAAAATGATCTGAAAACATTTTTTTCCTCCAAAACCTATGGAAAAGCCAGACCAACCCTTGAATGGTTGCTTTTAGAGCATCCTACCTTAAACCTCAAAAACAAATCTAGTGTGGAGCCTCTAAGGTAGAAGAACCTATTTCAGATAGGCCCTCCATGATGGTTGCATAGGCTGACCTATTGTGGACAGTAGTTGAATGTACTGGTTATTGAGAAAGATTCTCTGTCCATATCTTCTCGCCCATTCATCTCTCTTCTTTCTTGGCTTAGAAAAAAGTGTGAAAGGTAACTAGAATAGGTGAGTTTATAAAACTAGAATGGGTCCGGATGAAAAATTGTCTTTTTATATTCAATAAAATATTCATTCTAAAAGGAAAAAAAATCTCAATTTTTCTAGCATTCCTGAGCGACCTTATTTTTGTACATCTTGAATCAGTTCCTCCATGACTTTCCCAAATCCCAAATGCTTAAGTTATCCAAAATAGGTACTTCTACCTCTTATGTCATCAAAATTGAGGGGGCGGGTTGGGTTCAAAATGACGCCCAACAACCCGACCCGAAATTGACCTGGCAATTTCCTGACACGGGATTACGTACTGCTAACCCTTCCCCTTAACAGATAAGGCCATGCTGACTCTGCTTCGTGAAGAAAAAGAAGAAAAAGAAAAAGAAGGCTGTATAAAATATATATATTTAACATATAAAAACAGTCCTTTCTTTTACTTTTCGCTGTTAAATTATAAAGAAAGAAAAAAGGGGGGAAGGGAACAGATAAAGCAGCTGACCTAATAATTGCAGGAAGTATCTCAGAATCTTCCGACACGCACTGAACAGTTAGCGTCAGTGGGTACAGTCGTGGGTACAGTCACGGGTACAGTGGGGGGTTAATGGGTAAAAGGGGGGGCAGTCAGGGCAACCCATACCCTAGTCAGCATACCCCTCCATTCTGGTAGCTAAAATTCGCTCTATGACTAACTTACAATTTTCATGCAATTGTGGGCTTTGAAAAAAAGGTACATTGGAGAAAATCCTTGGAAAACTTAGATTTTAGCCAAGACTGCCCAACAAAAAAAATGTACATTGGAGAAAATCCTTGGAAAATTTAGATTTTAGTCAAGACTACCCAACAAACAGTAGAATAGAATCTGATAGCCAATTTGTAACTTCCTCGACATTGGAATTAGCAATTATTTAGTCAATTTTGTGTTAATAATAGTGCTCTCAACAATCCTTTACATTGGAATTAGCATCTATTTAGTCTGTTTTGTGTTAATAATAGTGATCTCAACAATCCTTTATATTAGAATTAGCATCTATTTATTTAGTCTATTTTTTGTGTTGATGATAGTGCTTTCAATAATCCCTTACAACTTGCATAAATCCTTTCTTTTTATATTTTTATATCCCTTAAACGACGAGCCGGTCACCATTGAAATCATTTATTTGGGTATTGTGTGAATTTTTGGCTTAAAGGAATGCAAAAGCACTCATTGGAAGACAAACTAGTGTAGAAGTCCTTCCCTCTTCATGCAAAATTCCGAAGATGAATAGTTGCAATTTTGTCCTACATTCAAAGAATCTCTATCATTCATTGACTATAAAATGGCCGCAGTGTCATTTATGGGTTAATACTACTCACTCTCAAGGTAATCAAAGTTGATGCTTGTTTGTCTTGAAGGTAGTGTATTGCATTAAATTCTATAAACTATTCTAGGATCATTGTTGTTCTCTTTTTGTGCAAAAAGTAATGAACAGTGATAAATTAGGGCACAATTTCTAGCGCATTATGATTGGCTTCAAGGCTTTCAATATTGCAATTAGCCCTTGTTGGATTTTGCAAGTAGCCCTTGATTGGAAATAGAAAGGTCGATATGACCAATCCATGTCAAACAAAATCTTTAGCTAAAAAATTCATAGTAGTTATGTTATGAGAAATTAAACCCTGAAAAATTATGGAAACCTTCTAAACTCTATTTGTGCATGCGGGGTCATTTTTGCACTAAAGAAACGTGCCCTACAAATATGTGTAACATCTTAAGTGGTTAGAAATGGGTTGCATGCCTTAAGGTATGTACACACTTGGTGTTTAGTAACAATGGTTCTAAAATCGTAATACCTCTGATGAAGAAAATGCATCATTGACATTTATGGGGAGATCTTCAATGGATATGGGATAATGTGAAGATGAGAACTTGATCACTAATTGTCAAAATGTAAGATTTATGTGTGAATTATAATTTTAGACCTCATTTAGGCATAGTAGTATAGAATTTTTCAAAAAACTTTGAACAAAGAAAAGCTGGTAAACACATTTAAAATTCATCTCCCAAAATCCATTTGTAAATTTGATCTTCAATCAAAAGTTATGAACAAATTTTCAAAGAGGATGTTTGAAAATATCAAAGAAAATGTCCCATTCAAACCCTCTTTGAAATCTATTCATAACTTTTGATTGGAGGGTCAAATTTACAAATGGATTTTTGGAGATGAATTTTAACTTGATTTCACAACTTTTTTTATCAATTTAAAGAAAAAAATTATTCTACTATTCTTAAATGAGGTCTGAAATTCTTTTTTTGAACTCGATTCCTACTTTTAACTTAACTATGAGTGTTTAGGCTCCTACTAATTCTAATTTACATATTCCATAGAGTTTGTATTACCTACTACCACCACATATCTATATATAGAGCTTCTCTACATGCTTTTCAATTTGAAAAATGATTGATTTTTGAAACAAGTGAAGTAGTTCATTGAACTCCTTCGGCAAAGTTATGTAATTGCCCCAATCTATTTGCATTATGAAAGACTGTTGTCTGTGTTGTAGAATCTAGAAAACCAAGAGATTTGAACTTTTATAACAACAACCTGCAATGTCAGAGGGTTATGAATTGTTCTTGAATTTTCTTTGGTAAATACCGCTTGTAACCCCTTGTCAACTCTACAATCATGTAGGTTCGGCGGTTACGAAGGAACGAAGGTTTGAACACCTACTGAAAAATTCTTGTACCATCACTACAAAGAACGTTTGCTAAGGCCAAGTGTGGACATACCTTTAGTTGGGTACATCCCCCATTCACTTGGGGATAATTTTTTGAGCTTCAGCCCTCTAACTTAATTCCCGGCCAAGGAGGATTGACCCTTATTGCCCCAACCAAGAATAAATATAAGAATTGTTCCTATTTTGTGCAACAATTTTTTTTGTATTTGTATATTAAAATTTGCAAATTTTATAAATTAAAAATTTTAATATTTTTTTCTACAATTAAAACACAAGATAATAAGGGGGCAATCTTCCTTGGCCTTAATCCCTATATTGAACCAAATTTTTAAGTTATGAGTTTGGTTATTTTTTCTAGTTTCTATTCTAAATAGAAATATTAAAGATTTTTTCAATGGTTTTTCTGTTGATGTTTTCACATTGTAACAAAAAAAAATCCAATTTCACCAGCTAATTTTGAAATAGCCACTATTTTTTCCCAAACGTTGCCCCCATTTTATTATTATTTACTAACAAATGATAAAATATAAATTCAGTTTGGAGAAGACTTCAAATTAGCTACATGGATTTATGAAAATGATTTCATTTTAATGAAAGAAAATGGCTTTTAGTTTTATGGAAGGGCAAACTTTCATGCACAAAAATTGGCCAAATTTTATAGAGAAGACAAAAAAAGATTTTTCAAACTTCTACATGGGAGTGTTCAATATTTGCAAGAGGAGGATCAAAATTGTTGGGAAAATCCTATGAAGAGTGGTCAAGGCACCTTTCTAACTTCATGTGGAAAAATAATTTTAACATTTGACTTGAACTTTTTGGTTGGTTTTAGTTATACAAAAGACAAAGCTAAGCCCAAAATATAGTTTCTCCTTCATCTTGTAGAAGCGAAAGCATCATGGAACTTATTAAAAGCAATTCCAATTATGGAGTACTTGAAATTTATTTTTTGATTTTGACTCTACATGAAGTTGCAAGCTTTCATATTTTGTCTAAATGGGAAATAAATTTTTGAGTTTTTCAAAATTAACTTCATGGAGTTCTATGATACTTTCACTTTAACATGAGTTGTCAAACTAAATGCAACCAAAAAGTTTAAGATCCATGTTAAAATTAGTTCCCCTAGAGTAGAAAGCTTGCTTCCCTTGCTTTCCAAAAGCCTCCTCTCAAAATCTTACTTGTTGACAATTTTTATTCTCCTTTGAAACTATTGCCAACACTTCCATTTAGAATTCCAAAATTTTCTTTCAAGAAATTTGGGCCTATTTTTGCAGTACATGTAAGAGTGATATTTTCCTTCAAGATGGAGGATTGTTGTACATTGATAGTGACCTTCAAGTTCATACTAAATTTTGTAAGACCAATAGTCTAATTTTACCTAGGTATCATCTAATTTTTGATATAGATATCATCAAGTATTACCGAAGTATCTTTTTCAAAACAACTAGCATCTTTTTTCAAAATCAGAAGAGCATCTCCACCAACAAATATGGAGATAATATAGAGAAAGTGAATTGTCCTTGTTGCTTGCAAGGCCCCACCTCTTTAACCTCGAAAGTTTTTTTACTATGTTTTCACCAAATACACTTGAAAACTACTATTTCTAGTACAAGTATCAAATTTTAGAAAAAAAATATTTTTAGACACATGAAATCGTAGGATCTTGTAGTATGCTGATTTAAGAAGGTATGGAAAAAAATTCAAAATTTTCCACCATATAGATTGCAAAACATTAGTGTTTGAAGTGACAAAAATACTTTCTTGGCCATGCAAAAAATTGAATAGCTATACTTCACAAGGTTACATTTGTATGAAAAAATGTTCCAAATCAAGGTGCTTCTTTGGATTCATTCTCTAAGGCAAGTTGGCTACATGCTTGAAAAATTTAAGATCATTTGGAATTGTACAACATATAGGAAAAAATAGTGAATAAAAAGTAAAGAATGATTCAAAATACTAAATTGTTAAGAATTTAGTTTTGGACTTGAAAAATTCCAATCCCAAATGGTTGTAATATTGTAACAAAGAATCTACATCCTATGATTTTATTTTTTTCAAAAAATATTAAAAATAGAGTTAAACAAAGGACTTCAAAGTTTATTTTAGAGTTGAAAATCCATAATTGCCCACAAACTAAAACTCTTCATCTCATTAATCAAAATGGAAAGATTTAAAGCTTTCCATATATATATAAAATCAATTTCAAATTTTTATTTCTTACAAAAGTGATTTTATAAGAATTTTTTGAGTTGCCCAAGCCCACCAATAACTTTTCAACCATGTATTCAAAAGTTAACTTGTTGTGTAAAAATTTCAAAGAAAAATAAATAAAAATTCCATTTGTAGTGAGTTGCCCAAAATTGCTATGTTGCCAAAAATGCAGTTTGTCCTTCAATGGTTAATCAAGCTCCCTTTGAAACATACTAAAAAATACAAGAGTATGTTAGAGAAAACAAATTCTCAGATGGAAAACAAAGATCAAGTTCAAACGCAAATTAAATGGTGAGGAAGCCCCTTTCTTGAAGACAAATATCTTGTGCCACGGTGGAGATGCTAAAAAAAACATTGCCCATCTTTGACATTTGCCACTTTAGTTTTTTTATTTGAGCAATTTTTTGTTGAAAAGCAATGATTTTTTTATTTTTAGGAAATATTTGGCAAAATATTCTTGTTTTTAAATGGATGAATAGCTAATTTTCTACCCATTTTTGAAACAATATCACTCTATTTTGGATGAATGTATATTATTTTGGATGAATAAATGAAATTTCATTATTAGATTTTAAATTTCATCCATTTTCATGGATTTATGGTACTCTTACCAAGGATCCATATCCAATCTGTAGGGTGCAACTACATTAGGAACCCCTAAAGGACAAGGGTGGTTTTCAAAGAGACATTGTCAAAAATTGCGTTTTTTGGTATGTTATTCAAAAATGAAAAATTGAAACTTTTTACAAAGCTTCAACCATAGAGAATTGAATTACATTGTTTTACTAGAATGTAATAAAAAAATTCAGACCATTTGACCGTACGGATTGCAAGATTATAAAGTTTGAAGTGAGAAAAAATGTCTTTTTTTCATTCTTATGAAACAAGTTTAGAGACTGTGTCCTTTTGGAGTAAATTTTTTGCTCTACATGAACATGAGAATTTTGACAAATCATAAGTATATGATATTTGGTTCACTCATGAAACATTTGGGAAGCAAATATGGAGTTAGGCTTTTTCTAAATCACCCTCCAATGCAAGGAGGTTAAATGAATTGGCAATAAACTAGTCATTTCTTGATGATTTCTTGTGTAATGAAGATTTTTGTTTTTTTAAAAATAAAATTCTGAAAAGTTAGAGACAATCATTTAGAATATGTGAAAAAAAATTCAAGAATTTTGACTTCATTGATTGGAAGATAATAGGACTTGAAGTTAGAAGAAACTGTTTTTTCTTGAAACCACTCCAATATAGCCAACAAAGTTTGACTCCTCTTAGAGTGATTTGAAGACTGAATTTTTTTTGACAATTGTATGATACATTTATTAGTTAAAGTTATGATAAATTTCAAAAGTTGATGAGCTTTTGCAAAAGATTTTCCAAAGATTCTCAAATTGTCCAAGCTACCCCCAAAATTTATAATAGCATAACTTTTGATCCAAGGACCTAATTAGAAAAAATATATTTTTTCACACACATATATATACACATACATTGTGTTCAAATTTCATAAACATCCGACCAAAAATGATTTTGTAGAATCCTACTTGAAATTGCTTGCATACATTGAACAAATACTTTGGTCCTCCATGAGTTAGGAAAAAAATCATTTCTCAAAAGGGTTGTTTCCCTTTGAATTCCCCTTAAAGGAACTTACAACCCCTTTGAGGGATTGTGGTTGTTGTTCATCATCAATAATGAACAATTGGCCACCAACTTTAAAAAAAGTAACAATATTTAATTATTCAAAAAGAGCAATCTGATGTGGTTATACTCATGCCACATCAGATTCTAAAATTCTAAAATTTTGCATTTATTTTAATACTAATATTTTTATTTTTAATTACTTTTATTTTTAATTATTGAATTGAATTGTCCCTTGCTAATCAAGCCTTTTCTTTACATTTAATTTTTTCAGTTTTTTTTTGCTAATGTTTATTGATGTCCAGGAACTCATAACTCCTTTGAGGGCTCTTTGCTTTCCTAATGTTTCCAATCAAGGCTGAAACATATTTTCAACCCAAGCTTGGAATGTGATTTTTCCTCTTTTTCAAAGTTAGGACTAATAAGGTCATGACACATGTCCTAATGTAGTGAGTAGAAAAGCAATTCCTAAATGATTAGAATTGACGAACTCTATACATTGGCTATGGATTCAAACCAACTCAAGGTTTTTAAAATTCTTAGTAATTTCAATTCAAGGCATAAAATTACCAAAAAATTTGCAATCCTTGTGATTTCTATCTTCCTACATGGCAAAAAATTTGCATCGCCTTGTATTGCTCCATAACACGTGCGCAATTGCTTAACCCCTAAATGCCTGAGGCATTAGATTTTGGTGTCCACAATACTTTCAAGTTAAATAAAACCTAACCAAGTTGCATATAATAGTTTATATTTTTAAATTTTTTTTGGAAGTCTAGTTTTAGCATTAAAAATCTGATTTTGAATGTGATTGATTAAGATTTTCTATTCAAGATTTTGTTCAAAGGTGTCCATTGTAATCTTGACTTTCCATAGTGTTGAGGGCTCTTGGAAATGAGCCTCAAATACACTAGATCTTGGAGAAAATATCACATTATAAACTCATTTTACAAAATCATAGAATAGATTTTTAAAAGCCATAAATTGATTGGAATTATAAATGTTAGGCCTTTAATCCTCATATTTTTTTGGTGACCAATTTTTTAGATTTGATATGTGAAAAGAGGATTGAAAGACCTCAAATCACTTTTGTAGTTTCAACATCCTTATGATCAAACATTATAATTTTTCAATCCATAAGTGATATTGTTATGTTTTCTTTTCCCATGTGATTTCTAATATGTCTAATTTGAATATGTACATCTACAATTCAAAAAAATTTGATTTAATCTTATCAAAATGTTGGCTTTTAGTTCAATTTTGAACAAATTTCTAAAAGCTCAAAAAAGGCCTTTGGCATTTAGGGGTTAACAACTTTGGGTGGTTCTATTATAAATAGCTTCATCCTTCCAATGATCATTGCTTTTTGCATTACCAAAAAAACAAACAAAAAAACTTGGAAAGCAATGATCTTAAAACTAGCTGATTTGCTCCAAAAATCTATTCAAAAAATAGAGAGCTAAAAGTCTATAGCGGAACAATTTTTGAAGTTGAAAATTTGAGTCAAAGTTCCAATGAAATCATCTGTTCACTAGCAAAAGTTCAAATTCATCCATGCCTTGAGAGTCACATTTGTTGGCTTTTAGATTCTGCATTGCGATGGCATACTTCCAATCGTTTAGATCTAGCTCGGCGGCAACATCTTGGCTATTGAAATCACCATCATCCCACTTGCTTCCTTCCTCCCCTTTAATCACTTTTGTAGCACTTGTGCCACTCGTTGTAGCAAATTCTTATGGTTAGTTGCATTGCTAAAGCACCTTGCTTTAAGTTTTCTACTGCAAGTTTTTTGCTACAAGTCTTTAATGCTTGTTGCTGTTGTCCTTGTCGTAGTGGCATCCTTGCTTTCAATTCCTTTTGGTTCTTGAGATTCGTGCCTTAAATGGTGGCAATTGATTCGGTTTTGAAAGTGATATCTTCCTCCTATTTGATTTTTGAATTCTCTTTGTGCCTCTTCTAAAGTGCTGTGATCTTCTTGGAGGCATACATTGTTTGATTGTATCCCTTGCATTCATTGCAATTGGGAAATGGTGGTTGTGGGAGTGTGGGCAATTGTTTGAATTTCTGTAGACATTTTAGACTTGCAGAGTGACAATCACTAGAAGAAAAACGTGTCCGCCACAACCGGCCGTTCTGCGACTAGTGTCCTATGCAACTATCCTGCGACTGAAATCCTCTCTATTTGCACCAAATTTAATTTAATTGTTTTATATTATTGTTTTTATCGCAAAGCAGTCAATCTATAGTTGTAAAAATGACTAGGAAACAACTAGAGAAAAATTGCAACTATAAAATGACCAAAGTTATTTCTTAGTCATTTTCTAGTTGTTTCCTAGTTGCTTTCTAGTTGTACTTTAGTTGTATGGCAAATTTCATTAAAATGGTAGCATTCTATATTTCTCTGTGCAATTTTTCAATCTACGGGGTTTCAATTGCAAAATGACATCTAAGACTAATATAGATTATGTACATCTAGAACATTTATAGATTTCAAAAATCTAGGATTCATAGAGATTTTAGACTACGGGATTTTTAAAAATTAGTAAAAATCTAGATTTTAGATATCTAGGACTTTTATAGATTTTAGAAATCTAGGATGGATATAGATTTCAGATTGCACAGTCTAAACTGTTAAAAGTGCCAAATAATGGAATGTCTCCATTTTAATGAAATTGCCCATTTGGTTTTTAGTCATTTTACACTCTTAGAAAATTTAGCTATTTTGTTGATTTGACTGTATAGATTTGTTTCACTTATCTACTAAAAATTGAGTTTTGTAGTAGTAAAACTAGTTGTTTCCTAGTCACTTTTAAGTCATACATTAGTTGTCTTAGTTGCTTCCTAGTCATTGTTAAGTCATACATTAGTTGTTTCTTAGTTGTTTTTCAATATCTTAGTTGCTTCTTAGTCATTTTTTAGTATCTCAGTTGTCCCATATCTATTGTCAAGAGTACCTTAAAGTTGGACATATAAGACTTGTAAGCTATTGTTGTCTTATGCAATGAATTGTGTTGGTAGAATTCTAAGATTTCTATAGTTTGTAGATTTCTACAATATTTAGAATTCTATAGAATACAAAATTCTACAACCAATAGAAATTTTTAAAAAATTGAAAATTAAGAAATTTTAAAATCTATAAAATTGTAAAGTTTCCTAAACTAATGAAATCTATTAAATACCAATTTTTGAATTTTTGAAATCTAGGAAGAAGGTAGTTCAAAAGTTCTGAAATCTAGAAAAAGGTAGATTTGAAATTCTAAAATCTTGAAAAAAGTAGATCTGAAATTTAGAAATCTAGAAAAAAAAGTAGATTTAAAATCCTAAAATCTAGAAAAAGGTAGATTTGGAATTTTGAAATCTACAAATCATCAAGACTAGTGTTTTAAGAATCTACAAATTTACAAGTTGCAAACAAGTTGCAAATGAGTCACAGACAAGGTGTATTGCTACAAACGTTTCCTAGATTCTAGAGTGTCCACTGCGACTACAAAATTCCAAATTATCACTAGTTGCAATCCAGTCGCAAATGTCCGATGCAACTGAAAAACCAGTTGCGTAGCGTAGTCGCAGAACCCCCTTTTTTCTTCTAGTGAATTTTGAAAATATTGTTGTGAAGGCAATGTAGGATGGCGAGAGATGAATTTGATTGCCAACTCTTCTCGCAACTCTTCTAATTTGGATTCATTGTTTATCATTTGCCTCCTCACCTCACCGTCCTTTCTTCTTTGCTTGTTTTGTCACTTGCTTCCTCGCTTCATTGTTTGATTTTTGTCGTTGGAGTCCATAGTACTCTTTATTCTATTTGTGGGGTGTTTGTTGTGAAGGTTCTATGGTGCACATCTCTGTGTTGTGAAGCATTTTGTTACCTTTAGTTTTCATGAGGTTTGCTAGCTTTTGCATATTAGCATATCTTTTGTTACTACGGCAGAAATACAAGTACATCAATTAGAAAAGTAGTCTAGCGCAACAAATCTTAGCTAAATATAGAACCTTTTTGTAAAAATGGAGGTCGATATGAGTGGAAGGCTCGGGTAGAAATCTATTGTTGGGGCTAGTGATAATTGTGACCTGTTTTTTGACATTAAGGTGTTGTTTTTGTTGGCTGTTTTTATTCCATTGGTAAATGTAGTTCACAATTTGATCAAGCTCTCTCAAGCACAAGACATTTTTCTACGTGATTTCTTGCAAGTAGTGAAGGTTTGCCAATAAAAGCTTACACGGTTGTTCATTGATGGGTCCATTGTTTACAACAAGTAGGACTTCCCTTGTTATAATGATCTTGTGTCTCTACAATACAACAATGTTCCTCTGTAGTGGAAGCTACTATTTGATGACTTGGGTATCTCACACTTGTACTTTGATCTTTTCGTTACAATAATGTGTGCATGTTGTCATGATTTGCAAAACACTAAGTACATTTTTGTAACCCATCCAAATTTTCATCATGTCTAGAATAACATCAAGCGCCAATTACAAGTAAGACTTTACTTTTGCCTTCCAAAATTTTTTTGACCTTTTTATTTTTATTTTGGACATCACATTTTCATTCCAAATTTTTTTTGCCACTTGCTTCACTAATGTCTCGCTTGTTGTTCTTCCTAAATATTGCACAATCACTATATAATAAATTAGAGAGCCATTTTCCGTTTCAATTTTTGTGGATTTTTTTGTTGCCTGGTCTCCCCCATTTTGAGGTTATTGTGGTATAACTTTTGTTCCTAGGCACTGATTCAAATAAAAATTATATTCCCAAAAAGCTCTTAAGTTTTTTTATCTTATAAAAAAGTTTCAAGAAGTTTCAGTAAAAATTGAGATCATAGGAGCATGCCCCAAATCCATTTTGTCCCTTGTAGAGACAATGGGACTTTAGGGGTTAAAGTAGCCATGCAGATCAATTATGAGGCAGCATGCAGCTTGCCCTTGCATGTAAATCCAATGATCAAGTTGTGGAATAGACTTTCACAGTCATGCCACTTATGTAAGCTAATATCTCAATATTTCAAACTTGCAAAGAATAGAAGGTTGTTTCTTGGGTTGTTTAGTACTTGGGTATGTTGAGGATGAAAGACGTTTTTCCACTTTGAAGTTCTTGAAATCTTGCTAGAAGAATAGATTGAGGAAGAATTTTCCTGTTATTGTGGAAATGTTTGTCCAAAAGTATTTTTCCTTAGAAAATTTTCCTTACATGGAAGTTATTAATTCATAGAAAACTGTTGTTAAAGTCAGGTGATAAAGGAATAAGTGAAATAATCACACCACTATAGCATAGCAGTATCCTTCCCTAATAAATTAGTACCCTTGCCATTCAATTTGTCTTTCCTAAGTTTTCATGAGGTTCAACCAACATTGTTACTTATGTTTTCTCGATTGCCAACTTTTGCTTCATGAGATCTTTCTTTTGTGAATTAAAGGTGCGAAATAGAGATTATCGATTGTTGTGAGGGATACCTTTGAAAAGCTTTTAGCCTACAAGGATTGTAGCGCTTTAGTTACTATTTTTCCTTTACCCTAACTATTACTACTAATGTGGCTTATTTATTTGTATACAAAACACTAACATTACATTTTAGGTAGTCTTATTCATGGCAAGAAGTGTTCAACTCCCTTGTTAGTGACGTACTTTGTTACTCAAACACAAAATTTGTCACTCCAAAATTTCCTAAAAAGAACCATTCATCGCACAAAATTTCAAAATGAATACCCTCTATAAGTCTTTCACAACAAAATTGCCAATCTAAGACAATTTTTTGTTATCACTTAACACTTCTAACAAGCGCAAAAGACCACAAGTAGCCATGACTATACATCCTCTACTTTTTTATTTTTTTAAGCCAACAATTCAAACAAATGATTTCTACGGTGACCGGCTTGTCCTTAAAGAGTTAACAATATCCCCCCCTCCAAAAATAATATATAGTGCAATTACCACTTTTTTTTCACAATGTTTAACCTATAAACGATAGATTGGTGACCGTGAAAATCATCCATTTTGATACTATGGGAATCATTGGTCTATAAAAGTCCTAAAGCATTCACTAAAAGTAAAAGTATTGTAAAAGATCTCCCTTTCCATACAAAATTTCAAGAATGAATAGTTGCACTTCTATCCTACACTAAAAGATTCTTTGACATCCATCAGACGCCAAATGTTTGCCTTGACGTTTAAGGGTTAAGGGCCTCCTTACATGTATGAGTCATCAAGGGATTCGTACAACAAATGCTACAGAAAAAAATAAGCATTGCACTTTCATGTGAACCCAATGGATGGGGAGGGAAACAATAAAAAAAAGATTCACACATATTAGATTCACTAATCTCCACCAATGAGGTTATCCACTGATATCAATGAATCTTCAACTCTTCCTTTCCCCACTTGCCCAACCCACGTAAGACAACCGGTGGAGCCGCCTTTGTCTCCCTCCTTGCTTGAATTAGCCCTCCTTGCTTGAATTAGCTGTATACTTGCCCACCCGGCGAGCATGTAAGGAGGCCCTAAGTCCATGTTTTTTGTTTTCAAATGGCGGGTAGCGGAAATAGCTCCCCTTCTGCGCGGGTATAGCGTTCCTGCTACTTACCCTGGTGCGGAGCAGTCCACTTTGCCGGGTATCAATAGCACGCAGTGCAAGGCGCTCGTGGATCGGTCATGATAGTCCCCGAATCACGACACACTGACAGCAAGCAGGCTTTAGAACTCGATATGATGACCAGGAGCTCTGAAAAAAGGCGCTCCAAACCAAGTGGCCGCTCAAGCACGTGCCTTCAGTAGAAAATAGAAAACCGTATATCCTGTCTGTATTCTGGAACACTACAAATACATAATAATACCTACAATCGTACTATACGGTATAATCGGTACCGTATTCGTATAGTACAGTGTCGTTACGCCTGATCAACGTATACGGAATTCTGACAGGGGCCGGGCAAGGCAAAATATCTGCAGAAGTAAGGTACACCAAATAGTGCAATTAGGTTGCCCCACACTAATTGCTCGACATTTCACACACTATAAATATTTACTTTTACTGTGGTGATTTTCATCAATATTTAATACAATAAACATTTTTGAAGTTGCTGAAAACTAATTAGCAGTACAACACAAGCACTAAACCAACGAAACCCTAATATAAAGATCTATTGAGAGAGATGCAGTTGCCGCCACGTGGATGCAGTGAGTCACTCATGAGTCATGGGGTAACTCGGCAGGGTAAGGCAACCTAATTGCACCATTTGGTGTAGAAACACTAGTAAGGTAGACCAGCCCATTATTGTTTGAGACCCAATTCCATCAATAGACCATCCCATTACTATTTAAAACCCAATTCCATCAATAGACCAGCCCATTTCTGTTTGAAACCCAATTCCATCAATAGACCAATCCAATTCTATCATTTACTTTTGGGCCCAATTCCATCCAAAATCCCCTCCAATTCTCTTCATTTTATGACAAAATTAGAGAATAGGGCAGACGACCCATTTCCAACCACTTAAGCAATTCTGCATATTTGGAGCACAAGTTTTTTGAGTGCGGAATTTTTTCATGTAGAGAAATAGAGTTTAGAAGGATTGCATATTTTTCCAGATGTTTATTACATGAATTTTTATAATAGAAGATTCTCTTAGACCTATAATGGTCATATAGACCTTTCTATTTCTAACCTTAGGCTGATTGCAAAATCAACCGAGGACTGGTTGTAAAATCAACCGAGGACTGGTTGCAATATTGACAACCTTGTAGCCAATCATAATGGGCCACATCTACTCCTCAAACTACATAGAAACAGGGCAGTCTATAGGTTGGAAATGGGTTGGCTATTCTATTATGATAAAATCGGGGATTTTATGACAACAAGGGATAACGTGTCACTCCATTAATAGAGAATATCTAGTACTTGATTAGGCGGTTTTAGGTTGTTTATCAGCCTCTGGGGTGCTTATGGCTCTAGTCTAGGTTGTTTATCAGCCTATGGCGGTTTTGTAATTTCAGGGCTGACCACTTCAAAAATTCACAGAAATTACAAATTTGATCAAAAATTTATAATTCCACTTGGGTTTGACTCATGAAACAAGCACACACCTCTGAAAAATATGTGCCCTTCTTAGAATTGTCTCTAAAATGTCCAGATTCCAAATGGGGGGAATAATAGGCTTGTTTACCTCAATGTATCATTTTAGCAATCTTGGAGCCGATGGTGAGGAGTATGACAGGGTGGAATTTTTTTCTATGTAAGATAAATGTACCCATTTTCAACTACTATCCATACCCAACCTATAGGGTAGGAAAGATTCACCCATGTATTGTCATATCAAAGGTAAACGTAAAAATTGCCCCCTCTTTTGTAATGCTTAAATTTTGTGTTTTCTCACTTCAACTAGCTAATTTGGGGTCTCTGATTGCAAATATGAATTCAAAATTTACAGATTTTATCATATGCCGCAAATGAAAATTTTTAGTATTCTCTGTAAGATTAAAACATGGGGCAATACATGGGTCAAGCCTCCCCATCCAACTTGTAGGGGGCATTGTTTCCAACCAAGGCTAGATCAAATTTTCAACTGCAACTTGGAATGTGTTTTTATCTATTTTTTAAGGTTGGGATCAATGAGATAATGACACATGTCCCAAAATAGTAAGAAGGGAAGCGATTCTTGAATGATCAAAATTCAAAGACTCTAAACATTGGCTATGGGCTCTAAGCACTTCTTGGCTGCCAAAATTCACAACAATTTTAATTTCAACAATAAAATCATGCAAAATTTGTAATCTCTATATGCCCTATCTTTCTACATGGAAAAAATTTGTCACACTTCAAACTAGAGATGATTTGCTCTAAATTCTACCTTAAATGATCAAATATGGATACATTTACCTTAGGCAAATTGGAAATATGGGTGCGTAATCTTGTACAATTTTATTCCCAAAATTAAAATTACTATAAATTTTTGGAGCTAAAAAGTATTGTTGACCCATAGTCAATGTTTAGAGTATTTTAATTCTGATCATTGAAGAACTATTTTCTTGCTCACTACTTCAAGACATGTATCATGACCTTATTAGTCTTAACCTCGAAGAGGACAAAAAATTGAACCATTCCAAACTTGAATTCTAGCTTAAGGTTGGAAATAGAATACCCTACAAGTTAGGTACTAGGCGTGGTTGACAATTGGTACTTCTATCTTAGTGAAATTAGGTTGTCCCACACTAGCTAATTTCTAGATGTTTGACATTATATATATATAATATTTAATTTTATTGTACAAAAATAAACTGCTTTTGAATTAAAATAGAACCACTTGTACCCGATCACTTAAGGAATTTTACAAAAGATGAGGAGCAATGTGAGGCAGTGGAAAATTTTCTTGTGTAGAGATGGATAAGAAATATTGGGATTGTGAATTTTTGTAATTTTATTGCTGAAATTAAAGTTACTATGAATTTTGGAAGCCAACAAATGTTCCAAACTATAGCCAATGTTAGGAGTCTTCCAATTCTGCTCATAGCCAAACTACTTTCCCGCTCACTACTTCCTACTATCTTACTTATTACTTTGTGCACACTTTGGGACATGTATCATATCCTTATTTGTTCCAACCTTGACAAAGAGGAAAACACACTTTTCAAGGAGAGAAAAACACATTCCAAACTTGAGCACCCTACTTGGCTTGAAATAGTGCATTCTACAAGTTGGACATGGCTCTCTAGTTGGGAATGGGCAGTTCTACCTTAGGGCCTATTTACACTAAAAAATTGGGGGCTCAACCAATGAATACAAGTGGTATCTTGTTAAAGGGATGAGACCATTGTAAGTGGGGTGCCATGCTTGAAACAAGGGATTTATAAGTAGGTAATGGCCCAAACATTTGGTATAAACCAAAAGAATTTAGTCATGGCCCATTGTGTACTTGGGTAGAAATTTAAAAAGTATGTATGGAAGCCTTTTTAGAGTTATGTATGGAAACCTTTTAGATTTAGCCCATAGCCATAGAACCTCTTGTAGTCAACACTACCCTACATATATTTGTGTTGTTTTGTTTAGTCTATCTTTTTTTAATTTGAGCCACTTTTGATGATTTCAAGACAAAAATGGCCTAGAATCAAGCAAAAAACAAACATACAAGATTGGTTGAAAAAAGCCTCCCTAAATTTCTTCTTGGCCTTCAGGGTTGGACACCTCCAAGACCATTCCAAAAATACTCCCCTTAGGTTTAGGAGGTCACTGTCCACTTCAACCATTTAGGACTCCGATAAGAATTTTCATTCACTTAAAAATGATGAGCTATAACCCAAATTCTATTTGGTATAAACTCCAAAGCTAGGTACCTTAGCTATCTTCCAGTCAAAACACTCTCGAGAACACTTCATTTATTTGGACTCCAACCCAAAGTTTTTGGGTGTAAACAAGTCCTTAGATATTGTTGGAAATGGGACTCGGGAACCTCCTCCATGTACACAAATGGAAAAATATCAGTTGACTTTGAATGCATGTAAATTAACCTTTTGGAGATAAGGCAACCCAACTATTCAAGCAACCGAATTTTACTATTAAGTATATGCAATCCATTGCACATCATGACGTTTTCATCCATCCAAAGTTCAAACGGATGGTCACGTTGTCATCCTTCTGTACTAACTTACCTCCAAATTTCACAGATGTATTATTCAGTTTAGAAACTCGTTCAAGGAAGGAAAATGCCCAGTTTTCTTTGGGGAAGGGGGTGTTTTTGCAAAAGAATGCTACTTCTAGTATTGATCGTATTTCTGTTTATAGAAATACCGCAGGGCTAGGTTCGTATAGAACTCGTAGCCTACCCCATGTGCAAACGTAATCGTATACGCTGTGACTGACAGAGTAGGTAGGTCGTGTAGTATTCGTAAACTACGGCGTTATTACGCCTTCTTCAGACAACCCAGCGCTGGCAATCGCTGGATAAGTTCACCGTAATCGTAAACTGCTTACCGTATGGTCAGTATGGCGTCCTTTACGAAATGCCGCATGACTGTGGCAAGCACATGCGCGGCAATTGGGTTTAGGGACGTTTGTGCTGTCGCATGTGCTCGTGGAAAACGTGTGCCATTGCATCTCCGATTTCGCTCGATCAGCCGTCGGGTCTTGATCGATCAAACACTGCTAACACATATATGACTTGGCAATCTGAGAATTGCATCACTGGGAGCTTGGTTTGTTTCTAGGAAGTGCGGGTGTGAATCGGGAATCCAGCTGCATTGGGAAGTGGGGGGTACGAATCGGGAGTTACGTATTCGATTGGGGGTGGAAGGGTGTGTGCTGCAGAGGGGTGGGGGGATCCGAGTTGCGGGATTTGTTCCTGCATTGGGGAGAGGAGGATTTGTTGCGGGAAGCATTCGAATTGCGGGATCTCTTTTCCTGCATTGGGTAGCGGGCTTTGTTTGCTAGGATTTTCGAATTGCGGGGTTTTTCTTTGCATTGGGGAAGGGGGGGTTTCTTTCGTAAAATTTGGGGGGATCATGGCCACGCCGTCGGGTGCAGCAGCAGGAACCGCAGTGCCAGCAACGCCATCTTCGAATCTGCCGTTGCGTGCGATTCCGGGCGACTATGGCGTTCCCCATTACGGCGCCGTGAAGGATCGACTGGACTACTTCTGGTTCCAAGGCGAGGAGAAGTTTTATCAGAGCCGCATTGAGAAGTACAAGAGCACGGTGTTCCGCGTCAACATGCCTCCAGGCCCAACCATCGCCAAAGACTCCCGCGTCATCTGCTTGCTGGACCAGAAGAGCTTCCCGATTCTCTTCGACGTGGAGAAGTGCGAGAAGAAGGACCTCTTCACGGGGACTTACATGCCAGATCTCAGTTTCACCAGCGGCTACCGTGTCCTCTCATACTTAGACCCCAGCGAGGACCGGCACACGAAGCTTAAGCAATGGTGCTTCGACGTCATCGCGAAGAACGGGCGCAACTTCTTACCCGAGTTTCACAAGGCGATTGGCGACTCCATGGAGTTGTGGGAGAAAGACATTGCGAATGGGAAGAAAACCGACTTCTCGGGGGAGGTTAAGCAATTCGCCTTCAATTTCTTGTTCCGCGCGATTTGCCACCACGATCCGGCTGCGCCAGGGCCGGCGAGCTTGGGGCGCGATGGTGGAACTGGGGCGAGCCTCTGGGCGTTGCCGCAGCTGGCGCCCATAGCTGGACAAACAGGCCTCCCGCACCCGGTGGAGGAGCTCGTGTTTCACACGGTCCCGATTCCTTCCATTTTCGTGAAGGGGAAATACGACGCGATTCACAAATTCGTGGAAACGTACGCCACGGAAGCGCTGGATATGGCGGAGGCGAGCGGGATTGAACGCAAGGATGCCATAGCCAACCTGGTCTTCTTCTTGTCCTTCAACGCCTACGGCGGCTTCAACATCTTCTTTCCGGAGCTCACCGCCTTCATCAGCGCCACGGGGAAGGACCTCATGCACGAGCTTCACGAGGAGGTGCGAGCCGCCGTGGCCGACACCGACGGGACCGTCACGCTCAAAGCCATTGAGAATATGCCCTTGCTGAAATCGGTCGTGTACGAGGGCTTCCGCTTCAAGCCGCCCGTGCCGTACCAATACGCCCGAGCGAAAACCGACCTCGTGATCGAGAATCACGAAAACTCGTTCGAAGTGAAGAAAGGCGAGATGCTCTATGGGTTCCAACCGATCGTGATGCACGACCCGAAGATCTTCGACAACCCGGATCAGTTCCTCCCCCGACGCTTCCTAGGCCCCGAAGGCGAGAAGCTGATCAAGTACGTCTTTTGGTCGAACGGGCCAGAGACTTCGAAGCCCACGGTGCACAACAAGCAGTGCGCGGGGAAGGACTTGGTGGTGACGATGTCCAGGGCGTTCGTCGCGGAGATGTTTTTGCGGTACAAGGATTACACGCTGGAAGTCGACGGAGCTGGAAACGCGGCGAAGCTCTTCTTCACTGCTGTCACCAAGGCCTGAAGCTCTCTCTCTTCTTAATCAGACAACTTGCAGTAAAATGTTGCCTAGCTAGTCTGTGCATTTTGTAGTCTGTGCATTTGTACTTCAGAACGATCTCGCTCAGGAGATCGATCGATAGTATTGATAGACTCGATCTCCACGTCGAGATCGCGTTCCGAGTTACTACGAATCCGCTACGACAGAAACGAAGAGTCGTTTGTCGGTTGTATTACCTTTTTGCATGAGCTGCCTCGTATAGATTTATGAGGAGATTTGTGATATAACTTGCATTATTGTGTCTTATCTTCTCATCTCGCATGTTGTGGTACAAAGATTAGGGGCACTTCACACTATGGTTGTGCAAGTTAAGAGGTTTTGGGAATGAGTGGCCAAACTTTGTTGAGAGTGTAAATAAATGAGCAATAAATAGGCAATAAAATATAGTAATTGGAGCTTTTGGTTGGTTCAGTGCCTCTCAATTTGGATGGCCATAGTATGAAGTCTCCAAAGGTCAAGTTCAAAGTCTTAACTTATACCAATTTAATGGTTGAGATCTTGTTATGAATTGATGGCTTCTCAACCAAAGTTTGGGTCTCCATTTTTAGCTGACTAAAATTTTATTTGAGAGTCCATTGCTATGTAGGCAATTTATTACCATGTAGGAAGTTGGAAGGCCTTGGGATTTGTACCTTTTAGTGTGAAGGGTCAAGAGGTTGAACTTTTGGTTTTTTGAAATTTGATCAGTGGTTTTGAAATTTGATTGGTGGAAACCCATGGCTTGTTGATTTTTGGCTATAGTGTGAAGTGGCCTTTACACACTACCAATGTGGTGAGCCTCTTCTTCATTGCTCTCACTAAGGCCAAGCTTTTGTGAGCAACTTCAATATGCTATTTGCATTAAAGGGTAGTTCCACCTTCACTGCATGCCTATTTTTTAGAGAATGGGGATGTAGCAGCTCATTTTGGCTTCCCATCAACTCTCCGTAGAAAAATATACTTCTCTGTGTCCATTATTTTCCTCTGAATCAAAAAAATGTGTGTTCAAAAGAAATCATAACACTATAAGAAACTTGTGTCAAAGTTGACGTATTTTTTTGGACATCATGTTACATTGGACATCATTGTTGACATAAAAACACTAATTATAACATTGGATGTAATATGATGTTTAAAAAAGTACATCAACTTTGACACGGGTTTCTTCTAGTGTAAGCAAAGTATATTTTCTTGCATTCTCTAGTTTCATCCCTTTGCTACCGATTTGACTATCGTTGCTGCTATCTGATTGAGTCTAGGAACTTCAATTTGTCTGATTAGATCTTTGAACCAAATAAACTTACCCCACCTAATCTTGCAAGAAAATCATTCTTCATAGTTTTCATTCTCCATGTTCACACACCAAACATGAGGGTTACACCTACACATTAGAAGAAATTTGGGCCATTGAAGTGTCCTCTAGAATGACCTTGATAGAGGACTTTAATTGGATTTAAATGCGTACTTGTAAAGGAAGGAATGATATTTTTTCCCTATTTCCATCCATTTTTGACATCATGATGTTATTACAATTCCATGCTTTCTATTAGACAATGGGACATTATGTGCTTCTTGTCATTCAAATCCTTAGTACATTGAAAGAATACTTTATATGGAAAAAGACAAATTTGGGGCAACTAAATATTAGTGGCCCATGATGTTTGGATAATGAAATGCTTCTTATTGGACTATGAGAAATTAACTACTTCTTGTCATTTGAGTCCTTGGTACTATAAATGAATTTTTTATTTTGAAAAGTTCATGAGTATTTGATTGCTTTTATTGGACAATTAAACATTAGGTACCTTTTGTCATTTGAGCCTTTGGTACTATACATGAATTCTTGAGAAGTGTAAGGATACTTGATGAAGTTCAGACAAGATAGAGATACAATTATGTACATATTTGTGTACTTAGGCTATCATCTCTAACCTTCAATAAATAGCTTTGCATGTCAATTCTTGAGGGGCTCTTTGAAGGTCCAAACTTTTTCTAATGACTGCCTTCTATTGGCTCCTCTTTTCTCACACCAACTTCTCATTCTCCATAGAAGTTTGCTTGGTGAAGAAAGTGTGACTAACCCTATTGTTGGGCATCTCTAGTTTCCACATTTGCATTTCATATTTGTTGTAGAAGTTATGTTTTGAAAAGAATGGTTGTTGCAGTTCAAAAAGTCAATAGTTATGTCTTGAGTAATTCGCCAACTTTGTGAAGGCACACAGACCTCTTTTGTTAAAAAAAACACCCTCTGGCACCTCTTGTAGTGTAGTTGTGCTTATTTCATTTATTTTGGGGAGAAAAAAATATTATTTATTGGAGTGACAAATCCATTGACATAGATGAAATATGAAATATATGGATGAAAATTTTGTTGTTTATCCAAAAGCATATACATATACCCTCACCATAAAAAGAGCCAACAAAAGGTACCATCTTGAAATTATGTAGAAATGTTATCCTGTGAAAAAAGAAGAAAATTTTGCCAAATATTTCTTCTAAATATTTTTGTATCATATTTTAGCAAATTTTCAACCAATAGAAACATTGAATGTATAAAATTGATACCTTTCTAGAATTTTTTAATGGCAACTTCCTTAACATATTGGTAGCTAGTAAAGTGCTATTTGCTTTATGCAATAATAAATATTCCATTCACAAATATAAAAAGACAAACTTGTAGAGCTTGGAACTTGGAAGGAACTGTATACTTCATTTTAAAGAGTAGATGTACCTATTTTATCAAACTAACAACAACCATGCATATGGGAAGGCATGATACCTTCTAAGTAAGGGAGGACCATTGCATGGGTAGAAACATGGGCACCCTTACTTGCCATACTTGACACGCTCAAATTTTCCATCTAATTTTGAAGGGCTCTCAATTTCCTTGTCCTTCATCCATGCTCGCCATATACAACTTATAAATAATTGAGTGACCACTAAATAAGTACATTGAAGGATAAAACAACTAAACTTAAGATAAGCAATGATTTCAAGGGCCATTCCTTGACACTCTATGATAAGATTGAGTCTCAAAAGAATATTATCAAGGGTCTGTAGCACTTTTCATCCACACTTGAAGAGTGTCAAACCCCTAGTGCATACATGTGGCCATGCTCCTATACAATGTTATGGGGCTTGGGGTGCGGTGTACTTTATTCTCTTTAGCAATGGGCTGACCCTTTTTGTTTAACCCTCAAATGCCGCAACGGACTTTTTTTGTTCAATGGATGGCAAGGAATTCTCCTATGTAAGATAGAAATGAAACTATTCATCCTTTGAATTAGGGGTGGAAAGGGGAAATCTTCTACAATAGTTTGACTCCCCATGAATATTTTTGTTTTTTTTAAACTAGATGATGTCACACGATTTCCATGGTCACCAGCCCGACGTTTAAGGGTTAAAAAGAAGAAAAAAACCCAATTCAGGACACTTACGGCCTTACAAGGTGACTAGCCGGAGTCATGTATTGCTGTACTACACCTCCAACAAATAAATTCAGACAGTCAGGCATTGTGTAACGTCTTTATGCCCCAAGCGACCATTTTCTGGTCTCTGAACCTCTTGAGCTGCCCATTCTCAAATTTTGAGTTTTTTTCAAATAAAAATTATTTCTAGAAAATAGATTGAGTTGTGAATCCATCGGTGATAGTTTCATCAAATTCCAAATTAAACTCCATGTTGTAGAATTTTTTAAAGTTGAATTCACTATTCATTTTTGAGGGTTTAGTTTGGGCATGGGCTAAAAATTCAGCCAATCAAAAAAGCAAAACATAGAATGTTAAAAAAAATTGTTGGAGATTTTTTTCCTTGGTTTGCTATTCTATTTCTCCCATCAATAGGAATCGTCTATGTATTTCAAGGAGAAAAAAGTTAGCCAACCAATGTGATTGTTGCCCACCAAGGCTATGTTTTTTGGCTTTCTAGAAAAAAAAATTGGCTACTAAATGGCAAAAAAATCTTGAATTTTTTTGCCATAAAACATTGAATTACAATAAATCTTGGATGAATCTGTCAAATTGTGGATGAAAATAGAATTAAAGACATGTGATATGTGTAAATGTGATATTTTATGTCCAATGTGGATGAATGCAAAAATTTGGAGCACTAATATTACATTTTATGTCCGCCTCTTTGGCGCTTTATAAAAAAGGAAAAAAAAAAGCCCTGTTGCCCACCTCAAAAAAGGCATAGAAAGGGTAGATCCAAGGAGCTCAAGGAGAAGACAAGTGTTCCCTTCTTGCTTCCTTATAAACACTATTCTCATTTTGGTGACCACTATACATTGCAAGTTCCACCATGAATTGAAAAATGCTTGGAATGTTATTAAATTTTAAATGAGCATTTTCCACTCTCTTGCCTTTCACTATGCAAAAAAAAGACTCATCATTTCAAAGTATTCTCACTAAGATATACTTCTTCAAAGTACACTACCATGTTTTTCCATTGACCTAAATAAAACTTCAAACTTAAATATCTACTAAATTGTGCAATCAAATAATTTGAATTTTTTTGAATTCTCATTTTCAATGTAAACTTCAAGATTCTACAATTGCATTCTATTTGATCTCAAAAACATTCTATTTGATCTCAAAATTCCACAAGTTTTAGCCCATTTTGAAAGCATACCCCCTTTGGATCATTAGAGGTTTAAGTGGTCATTCGAAGTTTATGTTTTTACCTTTGGAGAAAATACTGGAATTTTTTATTTTCCACTTATGATAAAATTTGGAAATTTTGGACTCAAATTTGAATTCAAAGGTGGCAAATTAGCTAAGGGAGGGGGAAGTGCACAATAGGAGAGGGGAAGAGTGTAGGACATGAAGCAACCACAAAATAGAAATAATTTTTTACATTTATCCTTTGGTTGGGGAAGACAAGTACAGGACACAAACTTTGAATGACTACTTTAACATCCCATGGGACTTTGGGAATGGCTACTTGTGTGAAAGGGGCTTTTTGCGAAGAAACTTTTCCATGGTAACCTTGTGAGCGTGTGAATTTGTGAATTTTTGATAATTTGCCATGTGTAGTGTAAAAAAAGGTTTTATA
This sequence comes from Climacium dendroides, assembly GCA_950106755.1. Classification (NCBI taxonomy): domain Eukaryota; kingdom Viridiplantae; phylum Streptophyta; class Bryopsida; order Hypnales; family Climaciaceae; genus Climacium; species Climacium dendroides. The sequence continues at coordinate 37,637,474 of OX467084.1, forward strand.
AACCATGTCTAAGCCACTATAGCCAAATAGCCAAATTGTCAATGGTCCTAAAGAAAACCTTGCCAAGAACATTGATTGGTATAGAGCCACATGCTTGCTTTGCATATCACAATTGCAACTTTTGCTTGTTTGCTTTCAACTGTTTTGAGTTGCTAAATAGAGCTAGAATGCACCACCCACAATCACTTCTTGCCTTGGTGTCAAAACATTCCAAATCTGTTTAAATAAAGCCAAGTCTCTCGTAAGACACCACACAACATATCAACTTCATACCCTCCAAACAATATTTAGCTACATTGAAGACTTTAAATATGCTATAATAAGCAAGTGTCAAGAGAATTCACATTAAAATGAGAGCAAACATAATCTTTCTTAAACTCTAATGTTAAATTCTCTCTTGCATAATTACCAATCAATACAAATGACTCATAGTGAGAGCAAGCTAAGTATTGGCAGCTATGTCATGATATTTGGCACTCAATGTCATGTGCTCATTCCAATGCCAAGGCTTTTCAATAAACACAAGTTTACAAAAATCAAGTACCAACTTGATACTCGTGATTAAATGTTGAAAATTCCATTCAAGTAATAGAGATGAGAAGTAAATAAACAATAAGCATCTAACCTAACATTACCACATGACAAAACTTGGAGAAAAAAATATATACAATGCTAGAGGAAAATACAAATCAACCAATGAAAACTCTATATTTATGTAGATTTTTAGCCTTAAAGAATTTGCAATGCTTGGTTTGTAGTGGAAGCCTAAAGAAAATGCCATCAATGAAGAGAGCACATTCCACAAAGCTGAGTGTCAATTAAGTCATTTAAAAACTCAAAAAATTAGTTCTCCAATTGCAAATAAAATAAAATCACCAATCACCACATCCTAAACCCTAACCCCAAAAGTCTAGTACATAAACAAGAAAATTTCTCACTACCATATCCTAATACCTTCCACAAACCTCTACACAAAATTCAATAACAAAAATGGCGCACCTTAACAAATAATAGATTTTCACCTTCAACCTATTTCCACCCTAGACCCTAAACTCAAAAGTTTATCAAATAAACATGTCAATTTGTGTTATTGCATATCTTCAAAATCTCTCCATAAAATTCAACAACAAAAATATGCACCCCAATGAATCTTTGAATTTCACCTTCAACCTCTTTCTAGATCCACTAACAACACCAAAGGTTCAGCTTGCAAATGAGAAAAACAATAACCACCACAACCTAAACCTTAACCCCTAAAAGTCCAGAGTCTTCTTTAGAATTGACAATTTGAGAAAAATCATCACAAGACACTCTTAGAAAACATATTTTAAAATTTCATTTGACAGCCACAGCACCATTGATAGAACTTGACGAGCATTGCGAGGCCCTTGGCGCGACGAACCACCTTGCCGAACCGCCAAAGTCTTCTCCACCAGAGACACGCCCACACCCATTTCTTTTTGAATCGAATTGAATGTTTGCTTTCCATCGATCTACTTGTATGTTTTCATTTGACAGCCACAGCACCATTGATAGAACTCTATCGCCTTCAACGTCGGGAATGAAGAAATGGTCAGAGCTAAGAAATTAAGATTCCACGGTTGCCATACATTCGTGTTCAAAGGCGGAGTGTTCCTGTGTGCACACACTTGCTGTTGTATGCTCAGAATGTCTCAACACCACAAGGCCACTGGTATCAGTTCAGAAGTCGAGCTAGCGTAACGTCAAACTGCTTAGGAATGAACGCCAGAAGGCCACTGATATGAACTGGAAAGTTGAGCGTTACGTTGAGTCGATGACGAGGCCAGATCCTCCTATTCCATTAAGCCTTGACTGGATCAAATCGCCTGGATCAAATCGAGTGACAGGCGTGAATCTTCCATCACACGAGCATGGCGGGATAGTTTGCTATTTCTGATCAGAGATTACTAGCTACAGCATTATTTACTTTTCATCGAAGAGAAGGCATCTTCAGAAAATATTCCTATTGATCTTCTCTGCCACACTCTGTTCAATTGGATTATATCATTTTCCGTTCCTAATGAAATTCTTTCGTATGCGGAGGACATGGGTACCACCCTCACAGGAACTGGCGATGGACAGTTTGTTTCAGTAGACATGGGAATGCCGTCATACTAGAATGAATGCAGAGGAGACTCCAACAACGAAAGTAGGTGTCGAGAATCGAACTTGCGGCAGAATGGGATTTCTACGGAAATGGGTTCAGGTTTTCTGAACATTTCATGTGAAGAGACAGGTGCAAAATTGCAGGAGCTTAAATCCAGTCGAAATGTATCTCCCTGCGCTGGTGTTACACCTTCAGAAGGAGGAGAATCGAGCGGTATCCTGATGCCCGTCCTGATGGGCCTCATTCTGGAACTCATGGCAAGCGGAGAGAAACTCCGAATATAGTGTAGATCGGACGAAGTTCAGGACCTGGTTATTTCTCCAGCTAGGTTTATCGACCGCATGCCGTGGAAGTACTAAGTTCCCCGCTTTTGGTGTTTCTCAATCCCGGAGTTCAAATATCATCCTATAAGTAGTGAAATGCTCTCAGATCATTTTCTTCTCACGTCGTACCAAATCTAGCTGCGTGTATTTTATTGCTGAGATCGTTTGTTCGCCTGTCCAACTAGCGATTCATCAATTGGATGCCAGCTAACAGGTGCCAATATGCTTTGAACTTCATCGTGAACGAATTCAAGGAAAAGGAAGAAGAACTCCTGTCCTTGCCGTGAATCGAGAATCGGTTTATGCAAGACCCCCCACTCAAACCAACTCAACCCTTCCCAATCCACTTCAATACCGGAAACTATTGGAGATTTGGGGAACCAGGCCTCGCTAAGTCCTGGATGACGTGAAGACCTGTACTCTGCGTGCATGAGCAAGCAGTTTGAGACCATTGCGTGCAAATAGCGTGGAGATCAATTGCCTAGCTAGGAGACGTGGAGGTTATGGTGGACACTGGAGTCTGCTGGTGCTGGGTTGAATTGAAGGAACTGAACTTTAAGGGAGATTTCCCATTCGTGATCACCCCCTATTCTGCCAATGTAGGCAGCTCTCTTTCCTCGCACAGTAGATGAACAGTGATTAATTATGGTGCAGTTCCCGGTGCAGTTGTTCTACAAGACTCTCAATATTGCAACCAACCCTTATGGGAAGGACTATCCGACCAGAATGGGAGGAATGGAATTGTCTGCTCTAAAATTCATAGTAATTGTGTTTTTGAGAAATAAAATCTGAAAAATTATGGAAACCTTCGGAACTCTCTTTCTGCACAGTACTGGAAAATTTGCACACTAGAAAATTTCTCACTGAAGAAGACTGCCCTGCAGATACGTGGAACTGCTGAAAGTGGTCAGGAATGGGAATCTCCCTTTATGTCCTTGCAGAATGAATTCAGATTTGAAAGAAACTGGACATAAAGTTCACCGACACGCTCCAGACGTTAAAGGTCACATTTCACTGCACCAATTCACATAAGTTGTGGACGTTTTACTCGAGGTCTGAGTATTAGTATTTCAGGGATTATACTGTGGAGTGTCGTTCGTGCGGTACGCCCGTGCTGCCCTCCAGTTGTAATTTTAGTTACGAATTCATCAGGCCAGAAAACTATGAGCTCCCTGGAATCGTTGAGAAAAACTCTCGGTTAAGGTAGCCGACCTCTCTCGGCCAGGGTGAACTGACCCCCTCGTTGCCCTGTTTTACCCATGGGGAAAATGCTGTGGAATTTTTTATTTGCATTCAGATGAATTTTTTTGCAAATTGTGAATTCAGATTTGCAATCAGTGGCCCCAAATTAGCTAGGGGCGATGTAGATATATAAAAAAATCATGGCAAAATATAGGGGGCTTTTTTTCACAATTAACCCTGGCTGGGGCAATGAGGGGGTCAGTTCTCCCTGGCCACCTCTCTCCGACCAAATAAGCAATTTACCGTATTTCCAGTATGCAAATGGTGAGGGGAAAAATTCCCCCGGTGGAGAAATGGATTTGAAGAGGGTTCAAGAATTTGTTCCTTTTTTCCCCTCAGAAAATAAATGTTTTCTGCAAAAACTATGTTCAACCAATTCTTGTTATATAAGTCATTGTATTTCCAACTGTAGGCTAATTAAAAAATTGACCACGCTTCAATATAGGTGATAATTGTGGCTTCCAATGTACATCTTATGATCATTGTATACTTTTAATGTACACCTCTCTGACATTTGTGCTGTATGAGTTGACACCTAACCATGTGAACTGCCACCCTAAACTTACCACAACTAATTGGAAACTTACCGCAACTAATTGGAAACAAAACAATCTAACTAGCAAAAATAGGTGATTGGTTGGAAAGAGATCGGCTACCTTATATAATTTGCCATAGCTTCCTCATTGTTGTCTCTACCTTTGGTCACCATGCAAGTCAAGTTCCTAATGTCAACATATTGCCAATATCAAGTTCCCCAATGTCATGTTCCCCATTGGGAGATGCTAAAGTTCCATATCAAGGCAATGTAAATGTCTCCTAAAGGGGTCCATAAAATTTTAGTAGTAATTTTGACACTAATATTCTATGGGGAGTGGCATCTTGACATTGAAGAGAGTGCCATGTGAAATTTTTTATAGTTTACTAGTGAGAGCCAATATATAACATATAACATCATCTAGTAGTACAAGTTAAAGAATTGTTCACAAATATGAGATAAACCAACCCCATACTCATCAAAGTACTTTTGAAAAAAATAGTTCAAGTCACCTAAGTGAGGCATGTTTGCAAAACCATCCCATGTACATTCTCACAAAAAATGTATGTCCTATGTACATTCTCACAAAAAATGTATGTCCTATGAATATAAGATCTTTGAGATCAATTCTGGAGACACCTATTTTCAACACTCTGATATATACACCTATATTTCATTACATGGGGGGAGAAACATGACGATTTCATCTACAACTTTCTGATGAAATCAATTCTAATTTCCCCATACAAGGGCGGTATTTGACGATATTTTACAAAATAAATTTCAAAGTAGTGCCCAATCAGACTTAAATAAATTAAAAAGAGAACCAAGGGTAAACCAAACCCATCGTTTCTCATCACGCAGTTGTCATTTTTCCAATTGAAGAAAATGAATGGTACATAAATCTACAGTCTCCAATATTTAACAAAATCCTCGCCTTTCCTCAGATGAAGGCAAGTCGGCAGATCTTGAAGAGAGGAGTCAGTGAAGAGGAGTGCCACCAATTTACTCCGACCTCAATACCTCAAGAAAGGCCTTGGAACCATCTCATCTCGGCACCCCCAAGCCTGAGCCTTTTCTTCAAGTATGAAGCTTGAACCCTAAACCCTAAAAAACCTAAATCGCTAAACCCTAAATCGCTCCAGGATCACACAGGTCAGTTATCCCTTCGAAGAACTCTCAGCTGCTCATCGAGACATGGCTAATAAAAAAACTCTCCAGGGCCAAGTTGGGCGTAACATTGTATACCAGTTTGTATGGATCCCCATAAACTGTTAATGACTCAGGAATAAGAGCTCAAAGCCAAGAATGAGCTCATCCTTTCGTGTGACCCGACCAGGGAAGTCAGGCGACAACATTCTCTTTCGTAATGACGCAGGAATGTGAGCTCAAAGCCAAGAATGCGCTCATCCTTTTGTGGGGTGGAACCAGCCAGGGAAGTCAAGTCAGTGGCACCACATCCATGGGGAGAACAGCATTCTTTCCTAATACATGGACTCTATTAGTTCAAGTCAGAATGGACCTTCTACAACTGGTCAATAAATTTTTATGTATGCGGTGGAGTATTGAATTGAGGGAGTTTTACAAATGGATGTCTTACAAAGCAAACAGCATACGTCTCTCCCGTTTCGACTTATCCCTGCGCGCTTCAATAGCGCAGACGCAATTCACCGAAGACAGGTTCGAGCATCCACTGGTCACGAGCGACTGCTGCTCGGCACAAGTGTGCAGATCAGGAAAGGCGTCGCACACCGCCTGCACGGCCTTGGCGGACAACGTGTCGCAGTGGCTGACGTTGAGACACACCAAGCCATGTTGGTTGGGATTCTCCTCTAAAAGAGTGTCCAAGCCCTCGCGCTTGATGGGGAGCTTGCTGGCATCGCTGCAGGTGCTGCCGCTGCTGCTGCAGCTGCTGGTGGTGTGGATCTTGTTGTGGTGTCGCAGGGGCACTCGGAAGTCGGACGACAGGTGGTGGTCCAGGTGCTTCACGGAGAAGCGCTGGCGCTTGCCTTTGGACTTCTGGGAGGCCACGGACTTCTTGCTCTCGATCAGGGCGTACATGGAGATGTCGGTTAGGTTGCAGGTGGAGAGGCCCAAGGCGCACAAGTAGTGGCAGTTGTCTGCCAAGTATATTACACTTTGATCTGCAAGAACAAACACCACCATGGGTTTGAGAACAGACAGTACTACTAAAGACCAAGTCATTGTCAAAACAAACGATTAAATAATGGCAATCACACTTTGACATGCAACTACCACCACCACCACCGAAGGGTTTTAGAACAGATAGCACTACTGAAGAGCGAGTTATTATTAAAACTGATGATTAAATCATGGCAACAATATTTTGACCTGCAGCCACCACCATCAGGTCTTAGAAAAGAAAAGAATCCCTACAAAATATCGATTAATAATCAAAACTAGAGAACAAAATAATGGCCCTAACGGTTATAGTATCCTCCACCTTCTACAGCATCATCACAAAAGGTTTGATCAAAGGTGCGCACTTATATTTGCAGTCGCACACCACCTCACCCAGAACACATCAAACACCCTTTACATCAAAATCCCTGCTTCAAAAGCTTTGGTGTATCAGTCATATGGCTTCAACCACAACATGGAAAAGTTTTTTTTTCTACCTGTAATACTATTGCAGCGACATAAGTCGATTACTCTCAAGTCTGAGCATCCTCGTGTAAACGCTAAGATTCCTTTGTCGGTGACTCGTCCACACCACCCCAAGTTGAGCGACTGAACCGCTTTGCAATGCCTAGCCAGCGCCTAAAAATAGCAGGAAACTCTCAAGGTCAGTCCACTGGACAACATTAAACACCCTTTCTCACACTAGAGCTCCAAATACAGTAGAACAGAAACAAGTGATTAGTGGAGATCTACGCTAGAAACTGCATCAAGCGTCACCTACACTAATTCGTTTAAAAATGCTATAAGTTTTTACTCTTGATGCATACTTTTACCAACTATTTTTGTAGAGATCCTCCTCCTTGAATATTATTCATCTCTATGCTCTTCGTAAGAATATTCATCAAGAGTAAAACGTTATTAATAGCCTTGAGTACGTAGTCAGTATGGGTGACACTAAATACAGTTTTTAGTGTAGTAAGCCCATGTACCTGCAATACTTTATCGGTACCAGCATTATTGCATCCCCAGAGATTCAAATGCCGCAAATTGTTGCACTTCTGCACGACAGCCAGAAGTCCGGCTTCTGAAATGCCCACACAGCCACTTAAATCTAATTTCTCCAACATTGGACATCCATTTGCTAAGGCGAACAACGCGGCGTCAGTCAATCTGAGGCCGTCACTGAGTTCTAGGGTTTTTAGTCCAGGCCAATTTTGGGAAGCGGTCTGCATTGCTGCGTCATTCAAGTAGATACACCTCTTCAGTCTACAGAGCTGGAGGCGAGGAAATTTGGGGGCTACGGATTGAACCAACTTGCTCACACTGTGTCCACACCTGCTTGACACACCACTCTTAGAATTAGCTGATCTCATAGCTTGATTGTAATAATAAGGTTCGTTAGGATCTGATCCCGTCTCATATTAACAACTCCTCTCCTAATACGCTTGGTTGCACGGAACTTAGCTCTGACTCCAAATTATGGACTTCAGAGTTAACGTGGTTCAAATAGTATCATCTACGTTCTACAAATATCACACTCCTACATATGTAAAGATGCCTAAAAGTGATACAAATAGAATGATGCTAACAGTGACACAATGGTATGAATGATGCTAAAATGCTTAAAGTGACACAAATAGTATCCTCAACCCCACAATCATGTTTAAACTGAAGATATGTGAAAACTCACCATGAGAACGAAAGGTCATGGATGCCCTGGCCAACTGAGTCTCGCCACCCACGACACACTCCTGACGCAGTTACCACCGTTCGGTTATCCACCAACGTGAGGACTCGCACCAGAAGCTCCATTGGAAGGTCATGCCAGTGGGTGGTATTACACTTATCCGACGTTTCCCCGGCATTAAGTTTGGCTGCTGCACCTCGCATCTTCGCGTACCGTTTCCATCTCCGTTTCCTCTCTGGAGGTCGGGATTCCATTTCCTCGTCGTCTGGGCCCCAGAAAAATTGGGATAGCAGGGAGGAATCATGGACAGGTCTTTCCACTTTCTCACCTAATTGCAAATTGGATGGATGTCGTTCTTCACAAGTTCTTCGATCGGAACCGTAGTCGGTTAAATCTCGCATGTCCAGTAGCTGACCTATTGTCAAAATGCACAGCTTCTAGTCAGGAAAATCAGGAGTTGTTTACCGTGATCTCGTTTCCTGGTACTCCATAACGACAACCAAACTGCAAACTAGACAATTTATAACATTTAAGTGCGTACTTCTACATAGCACACTATCAGAAGGCAAACTCGTAGAGAAGAAAATGGGCATTACTGAATGACCTATTGACAAGGTGCAGAGCTACTAGTCAAGAAAACCAGATTTTTTATCCGTGTTCTTGTTTCCAGTTACAAGACGGCAACCAAACTATAAACTGGAATTTATGATCTCGTTGACAATTTATAACATTCAAATGTACTTCTACATAGCACACTATCGGAAGGTAAACTCCTAGAGAAGAAACTGGGCATTACTGAATGAGAATCTGATGTGATACAGGTCCCTTTAACATCTTAGGTTAGGCCCTTGCAAGGCATTAAAAGCACGTGATATTAAAAGAGCCAGAATCTACACAAGGGCTCACAATTAAAGTCATCCATTAGCTCAAAAATAGGGAAGCTCACTAATTAACTTAAATGCGTGAAACGGGAAGGAAAAGGCAGGAAGGGTAGTCATTAGTCACCTTCTCTAGAATCAATTGATTCCGAATCGGAATCCATGACCTTTTACTCCAGTTGTATCCCGATGTCAGGTTGAATTTTGCAGAAAGTCCTTAATTAATTCCAATCTTGGCCTGCACGCATAGTGTCCCAAAACATGTAAGGCCCTGTAACTACTAAAAGAGAGACTAGTAGTACTGTCAGGAAGAGTGAGCAACAATCAAGGTTACCTTAGTCTCAGTGTATCGTGTTGGAGCAATTATCCAACTGTTTTTCAATAACCTCAGAGGCAAAAAGTTGAGAGACAGTTGTGGAAGAACGGAAGACCTTAGACCGACATTTCAAGACCTCCAGACAAAGCAACGACCTGTACCGACACAATACCCTATAAAAGAAACCAGAACAAAGAGCCAAAAACTCATCTCGTAGACTGCAAAAAGCATACTAACCCCTTAAAGACAAGATTGTTAACCAAATCAAAAGCGGAAACCCGGATCAAGAGTACCTTCATACACATAGTTCTCTACCAAATGACGAAATTTTCTGGGAATTAGGTTTCAGAAAAGAAAGCATATACACGAATCACCCCCACAGAAAACCGGAACGAAGACAGCAACCTCCCGTACGAAAGAGCGTATTGATACCCCAACCACTGCAACTTTCGAAACCCCAATTTCTAAACTCCCCAATCACCTCCAAATTCTACCCTCGCGCCCAACAAAACCACAAACCAATTCTAGAAACCCACCACTTACGCCTCTCCAACCACATGAGGAATTACCAGTGTCGCACCAATTCGCGAATCCGACAACACTTCCACCCAAACCCCATACAAAGAAGGAAAACCATAAACTACCGAGAATTGGGAACCTTTCCGAACCATTCAAAAAACCCAAAACAACAGAAAGCAAACAAATTAAACTCGCTCTCTATTCGACTAACCCCTGCACCTTCCACAAAAATGCACACAATTGCCACAGAGATGGTTCCGAACTATTCTAATCTAGCAAAAGCAAAATGAAAAACATGGCATGTAAAACCAGAGAACAACCAAAGCGCGTACACCACTCAAAGCGCGCAATCTCGACTACCTGTGTGTCTGTGTGTGTGTGTTTGGTTCCCAATCGTCCCAATTAAGCTACAAGATGGCGAGGGTGAGAGCAGAGATGCGACTACTGTAAGGTAATCACTGTAAGGAACGACGGTAAGCGACTACTGTAAGGCGGAGATGGTGCGGAGTTGGGAAATTGGGGGACACGGAGCAAGCTTTGCAATCGTTCAGTAAATACCGGCAGAATCAATAATAGGCAGACAGGCGCTTTGAAGGAGGTCTGCGAAGAGTCCACTATGGTGGCGTGCGTGCGGGTGTTGCGCTCGAGAGAGACGAATGTAACGGCGACAGCGACGGCGACGGCGACGACGGACGGGGATGGGGTCGGGGACGACGGCGACGGCAGAGAGAGTGAAGGGGCTGGGTGTGAACACCTGTCAGCAAGTGAGGGCGTCTATTCTGAGGGGAACACGAGTGTAGGGAGGTTGGGGTGGGGCCCTAACTTACAAAACCGCCCCTCAGTTTGGGGGACAAGGTCCCAGTTGTCCTTTTTTATTAAGGAAGGGACACCTATAAGCGCCACTTTTTCCACTATACACTTTTTTAATTATTAGACCAATTGTAAAAAATTATATTTTAATTGGAAGAAAAGGGAGATTTCAATGCATCAAAGAATGCATCGTTTAATACGGATATTAAATAAAATCAAAAGTTACGAGGAATTTTAAAAAAAATGGTTGTGAAATTTCTTCAACCAACAATAGGTCCATATTGATGTAGGAGATGTACATGAGAGCATCTATTCACATAGTACCTTTAGACACTTGGCGCATTTGGGTGGTCCCTATTTTAATCGGTCAAAGCAATAGAATTTTGTTGAAGATGACATTAATTCTTGACTATCATTGAATGAACAAATCAATGTACATTGTGTAACAATGATAGTCGTTGAAAAAATGCATCTTATATCTACAATTGGTAGTCATAGAATAATAAATGAAAATTGAAAGTATTTTACTAAATTTTACTAAATTTGTGAAGTTTTATTGAAAATATCAATAAGTTAAGTTTGAAAAAAAGTTTTCAACAAAGTGTTACTTTCTAGAACTTCATTTTATGTTGCTTAACTAACACATTTTATGTATTGAAAAGTATCTAAGAAAACTATCATTGAATGAACAAATCAATGTACTTTGTGTAACAACGATAGTCGTTGAAAAAATGCATCCTATAGCTACAATTGGTAGTCATAGAATAATAAATGAAAATTGAAAACATTTTACTAAATTTTACTAAATTGGTAAAGTTTTATTGAAAATATCAATAGGTTAAGTTTGAAAAAAAGTTTTCAACAAAGTGTTAATTTCTAGAACTTCATTTTATGTTGCTTAACTAACACATTTTATGTATTGAAAAAGAAAACTTTCTTTGTCTATCTTTTCTAATTTGATTGGTTGTAAGGATGGAAAACAGTAAGGTTTTTCAAAAGTTGCATGTATTAAGAGTAGTGAAGTGACACACATACAATAGTGATTTCAACCTAATTTGTTCTCAAAATCCTCCCAAAAGTTGTTGAAAGTACATTGTCTCAATTGTGGAATCATTAATGAAAAGAGAAAGGAAATTTTGAAATTTTATTCAAAAAAAGTGTTGAAAAGTTCTCATGCATTAGAAAGTTTTCAATGAATTGTTAATTATCATTAGCAAATCACCAATTTTTTGGATTGTTGCTTCATGGACAAAGATTTATTGTCAAAAAAATTTCAAGGACCTTTCCATTATATATTATTGTAGAATAATCCAAATTTCCTTTAAAATCTTTCAACATGTAAGAGTCAAAGACACTTGAAAAAAAATGTGCAAAAGTTCCCTCATGATAACAAGAAAGGATAAAGAATCCAAAAGCCATACTAAGTTTCAATATATTGTAGATGCCCATCCAAACTTAATATGCATATTATCTATTTTAAGTGTATTTTTAAATTTTTTAAATTTAAAATTATTTTAATTCTAGTGATGCCCTTTAAGTTGGAACTTGTTTAGGTGATACATGGTGATATATATTTTGTGGTGATGAATATAGAATGCTCGAGGTGTGAAGAGACAAATAGACATAGCTTGACCATAGAATTTTGAAGCCATTAAAGCTACACATTAGAGTCATGAAATGAAGCCACAATGACCACAAAATTTTGAAGCCAAACAAGTGAAGCCATGAATCATGCATATGGAATCAATATAGAATCACAATTTCATACAACTAAAGCCACAAAATGAAGGGATACAAATACAACCACAACTATTGTTTCAAATAGGGTGTCTATTTACCAATAATTGTATTATTTTAATAAAAATGAATTAGGCCTTTAAGGTTTTAGAGCTATTTTGAGGTGCAAAGTTATTTCTAATTTGTTTTGTATACTTAGATAATTTGTATTTCCCTTCACCTACAATTGAATTTTTTTAATTATTTAAAAAAATTGACCTTTGAAAATTAATAGGTTTCTACAGCTTTCTATACTATTAGTGATGCCCAATTGAAGGTTTTAATTTATAGTTGGAAATGTTATGGTGTGAAAATTACCAAGTAATGTTACAAACATTCAACATTTTAATGTGAAAATTACAAATATTTCTCTTCTACTTGTATTCGATTTTAAAAAAAACATTCCCATGTCCATTATCTCCAAAGTCTCAAGGCCATTTTTTCATCAAAAAAACACTCAAAATTGCGATTTCCAATGCAAAGATGAAAATTTCTAAACATTTGATTTTTATTCAATTGTAGATCTTCCATAGGTTAGTATAAAAATGTGTGGAAGAAAGTTTGGAAAGTTTGACATAATGAATTGCAAGATATTTGCATTAAATGTATTGAATCCTTTTTTCTTTGCACCTTACTACTTTAGATTACAAGACTTTAAATCCTCTTTAACTTACAGCTTTTGTACTACAAGTTATTAATTTTTTTTAAATGTTAATAATTTTTTTTAAATGTTGTAATTTTTTACAACACTGAAACCATGTGCAATTTATTAATTCTGAAAATTATAAAAAATTGAGTTAAAAAATAGATCTGATTTGCTATTTTTTTTAAAAGATATTATGGTTATCTACAAAATAAGATGCTCCATAACTTTCACAATACTATTCCAAACGGACCAAATCAATCTTTTTATATATACCCAAAATATAATCTATAAAAAATAAATTCAAATATTTAAAAAAATGTAATTTTGTCGTTGCCTAAGCTTGACTGTTTTGAACTTCATGTGGCATAAATTTTGCTTCAAGGCATTGATTTAAATAGGTTATGTAGTTTCTTATTTTTTTAAATCCGAAAAATTATGTCAAAAATGGAGATCACAAGAACCAAACCAAACCTTCGATTGTTTCAAGGACCACTCTTTTTGGGTTCCCACATTCATATGAGGGCTAAATTTTTGGAATTTCCACTATGCATTGAGGTCTCTTGCATTACAAACAAGGCCCCCAAACCTTCAATCTTTAATGGATGTCATGGGTAGCACAAAAAGCACTGGAACCTTAGTATATATTATAATTGATATAATTTTATTATAATTTTTTACTTTAAAAAATCATAATAGAAAATATATTCATTCACAAGTTTTCAAAAATTAAAATTTCATATCAATTTTCTAAAATGATAAATTTAGTTTCATCATGGCATTTGACTTTAAGGTCAATAGCAAGTGTATTTTAGATGTAAAATACAAAAGAATTAATTGATAAATCTTCACACCAATCTCCATTGCTACTTGCATTTCTTTAAAATAAATCAAATTAATTAGATTTAGACTGTATTTTTTTAATCATTTTTTGTTATAAAAATTATAATAATGACAATTTTTTACAAAACTAATTGATTTTATTCATTGAAAGACAATCCATAATATAATATCATGTACGAAAAATATATGATTGATATTTGAATACAATTTAAAAGACTAAATTTAGCTTAGACATAATGTTTGCCTATTTTATAATGGATTTGGTCATTTAGAATTAACTCAAAAAAAATATGAAAGGAAGAAAAATGTAGATACATAGCATTAAAGACATAATAAATTGTACTTTGAGAAGACTCTAGATATAAGGTCTTTGTTTTTGCGACTTTTACTTACTAATACAGATGCACTTTGCCTATACCTATTACTATTTGAGGATGTTTGTAACATATGTACCTATAACATGGATACACTATAACATGGAATAATATGGAAAGAGTCTATGACATAGGTACATATAATATAGAAAGAATCTATAATATAGGTACATATAACATAGACTCCTATAACTATAGAAGGTGTCTATAATATAGACTCCTAGGCTTATGGGCTTAAAAATTCTATACTCACATCTTGGCACTCCCTTATTAAAAAAGAACATAAACTTAATATAACCCATTTTGCATTTGTATGATATAGATTCTCAAGATTTTATTTTGTAAATAATATAAAATTTAAAGGATACTGGTAAGTCTAACATCAAAAAATAACTTTTTCACTTTAAAAAATGACCCTTCAAAATTGACTTAAATAAATTAAAAATTAAAAATCTTCAAAAATCACTATGTTAAAAACCTAACATTTTGAACTTGAAGAAAAAAAGTTCTTATAAAAATCACAAATATTCAATTTGCAATGAATTTTAGAAGGAATTTTTAATTTTTTGCTTCGAATATTGGTTTGTGTTGTTGGTGATCTTGGCATATGAATATGATCTATGGAATATATTTTACAAATATTATTTCAGAGTCATTATTAAATTATTTTTCTAAATTTCATTTTAAAATTCATCCTCACAATTTTAGAAATCTTGACTATTTCAGTTTTCAATCTCTAAAGGACCAAGTGTTCATTCAATGGACACTTGAAATTTTGAGTAGGTTCCTACAAAGTCAATTTTGGTTGGATGTTCACAAAATTTTGACAAAAGGTGTGAACATTTTTCTACTTAGTGGGTGTATAATTTTTTTTCCAATCAGGTACCAAGATTAGAAGTTATACTACCTTGAACTTTGGGGGCAACTTGGGCAATCCCATCGATTTTTGAAATTTGACATATATATAACTAATAAAATATAGCGTGAAATTGTCAAAAAGAAATCATTTATCATAGTGCATTCTAAGAGGAGTCAAACTTTATAAGCAATTGGAGCAAAGTTGAGGAAAACATTTTCTTTTAACTTCTAGTCCTATTATCTTAGAATATGTGAAGCCAAAGTTCTTGAAATTTTTCTTGCATATTTCAAATTTTTTATAAATTATTACAATTTGGATTTTAAATAAAAAAATTTCCTCACTGCATAAAAAATCATCAAAAACAACCATTAGTATATTGCTAGTCTACTTAACCTACTTGCATTGCAAGGTGATTTAGAATAAGCTAATCCCTATATTTGCTTCTAAAATTTGCATGAGTATACTTGACAAGATTTAGAACTCAATAATAGAGAGATTTAAATTCATCAAGAACAAAAATTTGATTCTAAAAGAACTTGCAGTTTGTTGCTCCTGTTTAGCAGGATTGAAAAAATAATAGGTCCTACTTCAAACATTATAATCTTTTAATCCATGTGGTCAAATGAGCTAAATTTTTTGCAACACATCTTCATATTAGTCTAATAATAAAACTTTTGCACAGTTGAAATTAAAAATATAAAAAATTTAATATTGGGCAATGCATTAAAAAATGACAATTTTTGACAATTTCTCTTGAAAAACACCCCAATCTTTTTACTTAGGGGTTAAAGGTTGCTTTATGCCTAGAGGCTAGGCCAATTTATTGTATTAGAGACCAAAAATCCTCATTTGTGATTGGTCAAAACACTAAAATTGGTCCCAATTTCTTTACACCCAGAGGCCAAGCCAATTTAGTGGAATGAAATTTTTATTCAAAAAAGAAATGATTTGACATAGCTTGAGCTTGCTGAATTGGGTGCACCAAAAATGGAAGGACAATTCTTGGCCTAGGCCCTAGGGTCCAATGTCAAATTTCAATTTAAAAATATTTTTATAAAATATTATTCATTTCAACAAATCAAATTTGTTGGATTTAGTGCAATTGGCCTCTATGTGTAAAGTGGCCTTGAAAATGTGAATCCCCCCTCTCTATTCTAGATTTTATTGAATCAATCTAGCTTCTTGGCTTCAAGACCTTTACATATGAGTGGATTGACCCCATTATAATATTATTCTAATGAATAGTTGAGGTTGGCCTTTAGCCCCAAAAGGACTAAAATTTTGTGCAATTGGCCTAAGAAGGAATTAGCCCAACCTCTAGGTATAAAGCAACCCTAAGTTAGAACTCAAAGTCACACCATCATTTGTTTCTCAATGACATGAAATGTTGCAAATATGGTAGGACCACTCATAGTCAACTACTTAAGCAATTCTGCGCATGTTTTGGAGTAGTATAAGGTGATATAAATTTTTTGTCAAGTTCAAAGATAGAAATCATGGGGATTGCAATTATTTTGTAATTTTATGCCTCGAATTGAAATTACTATGAGATTTGGAAGCCAAAACTTGGTCTAGACCATACCCAATGCATAACCTCTTTTAATTTCAATCATTCAAGAACTACTTTCCCACTCACTACTTCCTACTTTCTTAGTCACTACATCAAAACATTTGTCATGACTTTGTTAGTCCCAACCTTGAAAAAGAGAAAAAATCACATTCCAATCTTTGGTTAAAAAATTGTTTTAGCCTTGGTTGGAAATCTATTTGAACTTTGGTTGGAAATAACTACACTATACATGTTAGATATGGATCTCTGATTGGGAATGGGTGGTTCTACCATATAGTATTGTACAAAATTAATATAAAAAAACCTCTAAAACATGTCATAATAGACTAGGATTATTATAACATTCAATAGTAGTGAGAAGGACTGCCTTTCCTTGAACAAAATGGTGTGGAATATTTCACACCCATTGGTAGCTAATTATCCACCTATCGCAAATTGTCAAAAAAATTGAAGCTCTCTCGCTTGGGTACCTAACGAGAACTGCAATTAAACTTAGTAATAAAATTAGTGAATAAAAAACAATACACTCAACTAGATTAGTAACATAGTAAATATTTTTGAGTAAAATTTTAAGAAAATAGCATTCAACTTATTGCCTCAATTTCCTCACTATGTTTTGAAAGCAATTTATGATTTGTATTTTTGAAAAGTGAAAACAATTCTTTAAGTTTGTATATACATATGGGGTGGTAAAAGGTAAAACAAAAAAAATTGCGGGATATAAAAATAAAAATTAATAGGAGCTCAACTGCTTGTAGTTAAGTCAAATTAAAGTAGGCATTGTATTTGAAGTAGAATTTCAAACTTCATTTAGGTATAATAAAATGACTTTTTTCAAAAAACTTTAGACCAACAAAAGTTGATAAATCTATCTAAATTTCATCTCTAAAGATTTGTCTTGTATTTCAATCCTTCAATCAAAAGTTATGGACGAATTTCAAAGAAGGGTTGGAAAGGACATTTTTTTTTACATTTTCAAATATCCTCTCCAAATTTTGTCTATAACTTTTGATTGGAGATTTGAAGTATCAAACGAATTTTTGGAGATGAAATTTAGATAGATATATCAACTTTTTTCAGTCCAAAGGTTTTTGAAAGAAGTTATTCTACTATGACTAAGTGAGGTCTGAAATTCTACACCTAACATAATTTTAAAAATTTTGACAATGAACAATCAAACTCTCATTTTCAAATTATCCTATACTCTTTGAGGATTCATGGTGGAGAATTGATTTCAATATAAAAATGACATATCTAACTTCCAATTCCCACAAATGTCTTATAAGCAATTCCTTCATTGGGCCATCAAAATTATTATTTGATGTTAAAGGATTAAATGACATTGGGTTTTTTTATTCAAAGGATTCTCAAGATTTTTTACAAATCATCTTAACATTTCTTTGTTGATTTGTTTGGCTGGTACAAGATTTAACAAAGTAAATAGTGTGTAAATAGTGCATCGTATATCTATTGCTCATTGCGGGCAAGTGACCCATTGAGGTCACCTAGAAAATGACCCATTGTGGGGTTTTTTTCAGTATGTGAGATGTGGGCCACAATGCATGTCTTACATGACAGTAATGAATTGAACAGTGACCCCATTAGGAACTTTTGACTTTTCAGTGTGAAATTCATTGTAAAAATTGACTTTTTAGACCTTCCATGATAGAAAATATTTTGACAGCATTAAGTAGTAAGATGAGCATTATGCATTCAGATTTTATTGTTTTTAAGGTAGTTTACATTTTTTTGGGTTGAACACTTCAAAAATTCTTAGCAAATTCATACTTTGTCAAAATAAAGTAATTTCAATTGCACTTGCTGTTTCTCACACTTGTACTAATGTGGGAAAAAAATTGAAAAATTTCAGCAACAAGATGATGTCAAACTCCTCAATCTGACCACAATCAGCTGTTTTACCTTGCTTCCAGAAAGTGAACATAGATTCCAGCAGGAACTTGCAGATTTACAAATCAAAAGCTTGACCAGAAGAGGAGGGGTGTTGACCAAAATGAGCAGGGAATGATTTTGACATGAAGTCTGTAGTAAAAAAAAGGTAAAAAAAAAATGTGACGAAAAACCTTGATCACAGACAATGAAATTGTGAATGAGATTGTGCATTTCTGAGCTCATGTTGACACACACACCAAATCCAAGCGACCTTGCAATGTGATCAAATTGTTGAAGGCGGAGATGCTATTACATTTTGTAAGCAGCAGACTAAACAGCAGCCCTACCCCGAAGACACATACAGTCAGACCTCGATAAGTGTTAGGGGTTGGGAGCATACTTTTAGTTAACACTTAGACACTAGTAACACATAACACTTATAGAGGGTGATGTCGATGATTTGTAACACTTATAAAAAATAACACTTAAAAGAATTAATAAGGTAAATATATAACATTTATAGAAAAAATGGATGAAATTACAAAATATTGATTCATTATTCATCTAAGCGCGTCGAAAGAATGAATCAATAGTACTTTGGCGAGTTTCTGCTACACGCCAAGATTCTACTTCCTTTTCTAGTGCTTCAATATTCCTAATAGATAACATGGTGTCATTAGGTCTTTGCTCCAAAAACTTCTTCAAAGTTTGAAGAGCACTACCTACATCTTTAAAGCCTACAACCTCTTCTACTATATCGTGAGGATTAGCTTCATCAGGATCTCTATCTTTGTGTGAGCCATCGTATCTTTACTGATTTGTGTTCACTACCTTGTTGAGATGGAAGCATTTTAATAATTTCTTCATCAATGGATTGATAAGGGTTACTCAAATCAAACTCGAGCTCATAATTTAAATATTCTTAAACATTCATGTATACAATGGCATGCTAATAAAAAACTATTACTTTACCTCAAAATTATCTCCTCCCAAGCGATGGCTCATACGAAAAGCCTTTTTTGGAAACTTATCACTTATCGAGGTAAAATTAACAAAGTCGGGAGCATGACATTGCGTAACACTTAACACATAACACTTACTAGTCTTAATTTTAAGGGAGCACAAATCTCCATAACACATATAGAGTTTTAACACTTATCGAGGTAACACTTATCAAGGTCTGACTGTATAAGGTAGAACTACCCATTACCACCATTTACCCAATTCCCCCACCTACAGGTTCCTCCCATTTCCGTCACTGGCCAATCTTATTATCACAATCTTACTCATCCATGATCATGACGGCAATGCACTGAGGAGCGGACACATCAGCCCACGCTTCAACAATGGTCTGGTCATGCTTTACCAAGGGGGTCTACTCACAGTTTTACATTCCAGCTTTGAAAAATCACAAAAAATTCAATTCTTGTCAGAATGCCTTTATTTTTTTTGCAATTGACTTCTCTCAAACAATTCAATCTCTGAAAAATATGAGAGCTCATAAATAGCTTCTCCAAAGTACCTAGATAGCAAATCTGTATGGTAATGGGTAGTTCTACCTTATTAGCATTTCCTGGTCATGTGGGTGGTTGTGTCTGGGTCCACAGCAAAATAAAAATAAGTGTTTCATTCACACTGTTGTGTGCAAACATGCATCATGTATGACATGCTTTCCTACATAGTGGTCGACATTTTCAGTATTGAGCACTGCTGTGGTTGTGGGCAACTAAAAATTTATATTCTAAATTGACATGTTTCTATACATTGAATTTTAGCTTTCAAATGCAAACTCTGTTGCCCACTTTGTGAACGTGAATTGAGTGAGAACTCATGCTTGCACTCTAAGGAAAAAAAGTAGAAAAAAAAGTAGAAAAAAAAAGTACGGATGAAATATGAATGCCCTCCATTTTCTGTGTGCTATCATCTCCATTTGTCATCCACTTTCTGAGTCCCTCTCTAGAGGCCTCATCCACTAAAAACTTGATTATTATGATTTCTAACTATTGAAAGTTGTATGATTGTACAATTTTCATTTAAACTTAAATTGCTTGCATTGGAGAGTTTGTGCTGACCGATAAGATTGAAATATCAACAAAATCCGAAGTTATTAGGTTTACCAAAGCATTGGTTTGAATGATGAATTTTTTTTATAGAAAAAACAAACAAACAAATGCGGTGTGGTTGTAGAAGACATGTCACCTCATAGTCATAATATAAGGCTAGATGTCTATAAATCAACTGGGTTGTAAGTGCCTCCCCTATCAAGGAATGAATGACATGTTCCTTGAAATATCTATTAGTGTCATTGATGAAGTAGGTAGGTTTAAAGGGATGGTTTTTGCATCTTCTATCTTAGTTTGGAAAAGGGAATTTTAGAATGTTCAATAAACTAATAGAAAGGAGAAATAGTCTAAAAGTAATATGAAGCAAAATCATATGTTTCTTGACAATTATGATTTGGTGATGAAGAAGGAATTCCAACCTTCCTAGGTTGGCATAATGTAGAGGTCTATAAAGCACCCATTTAAGTAATGGGAATTAATTTGGGGAGGTTGAACTTCTTGAAATTTTTTTGAAGAATGTTTTTTCGAAAGACAAATGGAATTGGCACCAAACCTTGAGTTGTTTCATATTTTTTGGAGTTTTTAGTGCCCCTTGAATTCAACTTTAATTAGGTATGAATTTTTAAAGTTGAAATGCAAGGGGCACTAAAAGTGTTTACTTCCTGAAATGTGCACTACTTGTAAATAGTTGGTGCAATGAGAAACCAAAATTTACCTTTGTATTAGAGGACACTTTTAGAGCTAGAGCGCTCTAATGGCCTCCTAGCTTACATCTAAAATTTGTTCATCTTGTGCCCTACAATCAATGATGTAGTGATGATTGTGTTCTAAAATCTGTATTGATGAGTCAACCCAAGGTCATCCCAACATCAACAAAAAAATGAACCCATACTATTCATCTTACTCACCTAAAATGATCCAACAATATTCTTCTTAAATGGTTACAATGTTGATTAAGTCTAAAATGGTAACAATATTCTCCTAAAATGACAATAATGTCAAGGTTCTAAAATGAATAAAAAGCTAGTAATATTAAAACCTAGACATTGATGACCGAAGATATATACAATTAAATCATGAGAAGAGATCCAAATGCTAATCTATATTATTTCAACATTTTATAACTTATTTATATGGTGTCCAAATAAAGCATGCTAAAGTGAATTGAAATTCTTCACTTACCAATAAGATTCAATAAAAATAGTTCATTTTTTTATAATAGTAAATATGCTCAATTTCTATTAGTAATGATTATGGATACACTTGCTTCATATGAATCAGAAATTTGAATTCAACTAATAGTATTGTACTATATCAATATACATAGATAGAAGAAAGAAATTACTTCAACCTTTCTAAATAGTTGGATTACTTGAAGAATCTATTCATTTAGGGTCTCACATTGAGCTCCAAGAAATTGATTGGAGTAACTCTTGAACTAAATATTTTCATAAAATAGGAAACTTTGTACTAACTAAATAATTTTTGAAGGAAAAAAAGAGAGACTATGAGTTTGGTCCGGGTGGTCCATGGTAAATGATTATGCAAATAAAAAAGGTTGTGGACAATGAGTTTGATTGTAGTAAGTATTTGAGGTAGGTTGTGTATATTAGGAAGTGTTTGATTGTTTTTGAGTGTTTGTTTGAAGAGTAGAAAGTAAATGGCGTATTTAATGGCAATGTTGTTAATCGTATTGAAGGTGTGTTTTATAGCAAGGATGGAAATTTGAAGTTGTTGATGGAGTGATTAGATTGAAGGTATATGCATAGTGCAATAGAATTGGTGGGAATAACTATTAGTGGTTGTATATTCCGACCAAGCATGCAAGTGTTGGTGATGAGTAGATTATATTTATTTATCTTTTGTACCACATCTTCTAGAAAGAATCTGTCTTTGCAATATGTAAATTCGATGAATTGAATGTTGTGTTGTTGTGAAGGAACTATTGGTGAATCATATTGGAAAGGTGTTGTTTGTAGGCACAACATGTTGGGGGAATTAGTGTCACAAGTATAGTGTGTTGGATTGGAGCATTGACAAGGGTATAGCCATAAGGGAACAATTCTTGGCCTATGTTTGTCTTTGAAGATTCCAACATTTATGAATACAAAAACATCTTCATGTTGTGCATGATAGAAGGAGCTTCCATAATTTGCTAACTACTTTATTATGTCATTAGATGTGCGGTGCTTTGATGTTTTATTAAGTATGTGCAACATAAGAGTAAGCATATCCATACGTCAATTTGTTGCAAGTTACAAAGTGGATAACAAAGGTGGATGCTGTACCAACCAAAATAGACATTTGGAGGCTTAAACCCTTTTATTTTTTGCTATGGAATTTAAGGAGGTGACCGTGTGATTTTGACATTTGAGATAGAAAGGTTGGTCCAAAATTTATTTGATAAAGAAGGAATTATTAATAGTTGGATTATCAATTCATTTTTCAATGCTTGAAAATTGTTGTGTTGGTAGAGCATTTGAAGGGATTTCCATCTTATACATGTAAGTATGGAGAATGCAAATGGATCCTTCATTCTTTGTGGTGATGACCAATTGTCTTTGTGTAGAAAGTAGGGGGTATGATGTATGTGTTCATAGTCATATTCATGTAAGTGGTGTTATGTCAAATTACTTGCATTATCTATGCAATCTATTTTGTTGCTTCCCTATATTTTAGCATAGATATATACTTTATGCATAGTTACTTGGAATATGTGAAATTGCAGTAGTTGCATAATACAACTTAGTATAGTTTTATCTAGATAATTTGTATAAGTAGTTGGATGTTTGAGGTGTGCACTGAATAAAATGTAAAGGTTGTGATAGTTGGGTGGTATTTTGTACTATTTGTTGTTTTTGTTCACTATGATATTGGGTGTTTGTGTGGAATAAATTGTGAAATCAACTTTGATAATTGTAGTTTCTTAGTGGATCCTTAGAAGTTTGTAATTAAAATATTGTGTGAGCATTTCAATATCTACCCTTGGCATTTAAATGGAACACAACTATGTTCTAGGTTTTATGTGGAAATTTGTACTATTTGGGTGCTAAAACATTGTTCATTGTGCCTTCTAAGCAATTTTATCCTTTCTATGTTTTAGGTAACCTAAACTTGCAAAATAACCTCAAAAACCTAACTTAAATACAATTTTTAGTCAAATGGACAAACTAACCAAGGCCATTGAGTTTATAGTCTAAATTTATCAAGACTAAGTTAAATATCAATTCATTCCATTTCCAAAAATATAAAATTCATGAAAATTCGACACTCATAGCAAATGTTATGACCAGATGAAGTTTAGCCTTTGAACGGCAATTCAACCTTAATCCTTCAATCATACTACTAAAATCACAAGTCCCTCTGTAATATCACAAATGCTACCACTAATACTAGGGGCTCGTGTTTGCTATGCTACGCAATCATTATATCACATATTAGTAAAATTTTGATATATTTGAATAGAATGCATGATAATGATTTTGATAAGTATTTAAAATAATTATTTTAATTATTTTATAAAAATAATTTCAATCATGCATACATAGAAATCATATTTTCACACAATGCGATATTATAAAAGTAGAGTAGCAGTTTGCAATCACTTTTGTAATATCACTTTTTACAAAGGGTAATATTATAGAAATAATATAGTCGTTGCAATTAAAGTGATATTAAAGAGGATTCATAGGATGATATTATAGAGGTAGCAAGTCCATTGCTTCTCTTGGCTTTACACTTCTTTGCACTTCTATGATTTTGTGCTTTTGTGAACTTTGAGCTTTCATGATTTCAATTTTCTATTGCTACTATCAAATGATTTTGATAAATTATTTTATTGAAGCGATTTTGGATTTCACAACAATTAATAAGTTGTTCACAAATTTTTTGAGATTTATATGTTTTTCTTTTTAATTCTTCAATTTAGGTTGCCATTTTTTGTAACAATGGAGTCAAATTTTTAATGCATTCTAATGTATGTGTATCTTTTATAGTATTTACCATTGCATATGTTTCATTCATCATTCAATAAATTTCTAATGTACATTTCAATATATGTTTCCTTATTAAAAAAAATTATACAAAGATTTCAGTCATTTTTATTTGAAGATTTATTGAAATTTTTTGTTTAGCATTCTATCTAATACATAAATATTCTTATAAAATTCTAATGATGAATGCGTAGCATAGCAAGTGCCAACCGCTAGTATCTTCTAGTTTTTTAAGTATTTTTCAAAGCATAATTAATTTTTGGACTTCTTTAACCTTCTCCTATGAGATTCTAAGTCTAAGTTTCTTCCTTGATTATCTTCAAAGCTTTTAACATGTAACTTCTCTTAATGTGTTGAATTACTTCTATTTGGTTACTATTTTTAGACTTTTGAACTTTGTTTTTTAGAGATCTAGATTTTAACTATCTAAATGCTAAGTTAATTCAAGTTTGAACTTCCCTATTGAAAGTTATTGTTGAATGAAATTTGATCACTAATTGATTCTTCAAACTTCATCCACTAATTTTGTTCAATTTCTAATTTGAAATTTATTTCTAATTTTACTTCTAAGGTTTGGATTTTTACTAATATCTAATTTTTTTTGTCCCTTTTGAATGAAGTTTACTAAGTTTCATCCATTCTATTGTTTACACTTGATCCACTTCTAACTTATTCATTTGGATTCTATTTTTTAAGTGTATTATGTTTTGGGGAACCTTTGGACCTATTCTATAAGCTTTTAAAATTGAACTTGGAATCAATTCTAACTTTAATGGTTTGAATCTAACAATCAATTTGGGCTTGGTTTAAGGTTTCTAATTAAGACATTTAAGGAAAAAATTGGGGTCTTATGAACTTAACTTGGTATCAACCTCATCTATGAGATGATCAAACCCTCCTTCAAATGCATCTCTGTTCTTCATCTTGCCTCTTTTGGAATTTTGCTCACTACTATTTTGTATAGATTTTTTATACGAGTTTTTGAAATTCAAAACTAATTCTACTTCATTCTAAATTCCCATTCTTCCTACTTCTTTTCTTTTCTTTTTCTACTCCTTTTTTACTTCTAATACTATCCTTTTCCATTATTGATATTCTAATAGTTGACTTTCAATGGAATAGAATAGTATTGCTCATTCTAAACTTCAAGAAAATAATTGACTAATGTAAGATTCTTTCCCTATCCAATATAATAATTGTCTGATCCAACTTTGAATGGCTAATTGGAATTCTCATTGATTTCCACCTATCTTTTTTGATGGATAAGCTCTCAATATCTAAATCACCTTCTTCTTCCTTTACTAAATCCTACAATTTGCAACTTCTCCCTTTTATTCTCTTTACTTCATAGTTCTATTCTATTGATTGGTGTTTAAACTCCTTGATGCAAGGACCTCTATTTTGCAAACATGCATTCTAGTATGTGATAAAACTTCTTCCTATTTAAGAGTTTGCACTTTTAATATGAAAATTAGCATTCCCAATATGAAATTCATCACTCCTAATCCAAGCTTGGTAGACTTTGTTCAAAGAAACTTTCCTTATCTTTCTTTGGCTATGTTCTTTACCAATTGTTCCAACTCTAGATTTCCTTCTTCTGGTAGCTCCCTTTTGGCCAATTGCCCTTCTCAATCTCACCCTAACATCTCCTTGCTACTTGGCTAGCTCACTCTTTAAGCCTCATAAACCTTCTCCTTCTCTGAAGCTTCAACTTCTCAGATATGCAACTCCCATATTATATGACTTTGATTATAATCACTTATAATGCATTTTAGTCCAATCTCAAGGAATTTAATTTGTTTTAATGAATCCAAAAGTATAATTATATGCATGAAATGAATATTATTAAGGACAATAATAGCATAAAAATCTAATTAAATGATTTTTTAATACATGTATCATGGGATAAGCTACCCAACTTTGGGGGCTTCGGGGGGTGCACTCTCCCTTTTTTGATGTTAATGTGTGAATAAAACTTTGGACCCCTATATACTTTTTTGAATTTTAAATAAAATTAAATGAATAAATATGAATAAATTTTTCTACTTTGAAAGTTTATATTTTGAATTATTGATATTTTATTTGTTAATAATAATTACTTATAAATTTTTGAAGTAAAAAGATACAGTGTAGAACTAAAAAATAACTTTTACACCCCTATATTATATAAGAAAAAATTGTCTAAAAAATGAAAAAAAAAACCTAAAAAAAATCTCTATTGAAAGCTCATTTTGAGTTTAAAAAAACATGCCATTTTAGTGCATTTTTAACCTCTTCTAGAAATCATTATATATTTTATTTGAGTTTGAAATTTTGAAAGTAGAATCCTATAGTCGTTAGTAAACAATGGTCAAAATTTGAAGTTAAAATTATAGTTTATTAGAAACCATTTGTTTGCACATTGTTTGTTGTAGTAGAACTAAGTGCACTCCCCATGTTTAATAAAATACATTAAATGAATTTTAATTTTAATTGGAAGGTACTTTTTGTATGGATTTTTGAAAATTATGCTCTAGTATTTCAATTCTTCATATATATTGTGAGATTTCTTTTTAATGAATATGCAACTCCAAATTTTCTACATCTCTTTTATTTAATTTGGTCTTCATCTAATTTTTTGGTTCTTTTAATTTGATATAATTTTTACAAAAAACGTCCTCTAAGCCATTTAATATTGACAACCCTTGCATATAATGCAAGAAATGCATATCTAGGTTCAACTTGAGTTTGCCATAGGCCTTGCCAATTTATCTTCAAGCAATGGCCCAAGGACTCTTTATTTTTTATTTTCTAGTCTTTTAATTTGAATTAGTGTTTTCTTTTGATTCGAGGTACTAGTCTCATCAATTTTCCTATATTAATTTTATTTAGTGTGACCCTTCACCTTCCAAATCAAATTGGAGTATTCTCTCAAAACTAATTTTGACTTCTACTTACTAGATTTGATTTGACTCTTGGATTTTAATTGTCACCTAAGGATTTCACTACAATAACTAATGGCCTTCCAACTCTTATTTGCTTCTAGGCTTGATTTGACTCTTGATACAAGGTTTTTACTAAGGTTCAAAGCTTTGTTGCTTGTTTGATTTATAACTCAAAAACTAGAACTTAGACAGATGGGAGGTCAAAGCTTCGCCACCTAGGAAAGTTTTACAAATGTCACCAACACTTTTAAAATTTCTAAAGTCAAAGCTATGCCATCTAAGATTTTTTACAAATGTCACAAATACTTCTAAAATTTTTAAACTCATAGCTTTGCCAATTAAAGGGGAAGGGAAACTATAGACAAGTGAATTAGTACAATAATAAGGTATAACATATTAGTGCACACAATTAGTACAAATGGGTTAGTACACAACATATGATACAATACAAACTAGTACAAATGCTGTTAGGATAACCAAGCTAGTGTAAATTCAACTTATAAAATGCTAGAGAACCTCCTAACCAGCATTGCCAAGGTACAAAGGGGAAGAACTATAGGATTAGTACAACTTATAAAAATAATTCTAAACCTGGGGTTTGGAGGGCCATCAAATCCCATAGAGAGTACTATGAGGGGAATGGTGATGCCTCACCTCATAGGACGTGGTGGTGGTAATGGCCACCTTCACATGAAAATTAGCATATGGGGTGGTGGTGGTGATTGTCACCAATACCAAAAATTGGACATGGGAAGGTGGTGGTGATGGCGCAAAATGAAAATTAGTATGAGGTGGTGGTGATAATTGTCACCAACACTAAAAATTGGACATATGAAGGTGGTGGTAATGGCACAAATGAAAATTAGCATAGAGAGGTGGTGACTGTCACTACCACCAAAAATTGAACGTAGAGAAGGTGGTGGTGACAGCCACCACCATAAAATGAATATTAGCATGGGTGTGTGTGATGACCATTACACCACCAAAAAATGAACATGGGGAAGTGGGTATGGGCACCATTGGGGCAATGTGGTAGATAGGGCCGCCATCACTTACAAAAATTAGAGCATGTTGTTTAAAGCATCACCGGGGCAAAGAGGATGGTAGTTTCCACTACCTCTTTGCAAAAATTTGAGCATTTGATTTAGACTACCATTGGAGCAAAGGGGTGGCATTCTCCACCATCTTTTTGCAAAATTTGAGCGTGTCATTTAGAGTACCATCAGGCCCAAAAGGTGGCAATCTCTGCCTCCTCTTTGCAAAAATTTGAACACATGCTTCATAGCACCATAAGATCAAAAGGGTGGTGGAAACCACCCCTCCTTTCTAAAATATTGAGCATGTGGTTTAGAGCACCACTAAGGCAAAGGAGTGATTGGGATTAAGATTCCGCTATTAGTTATATATAAACTAAATGTGATGAAATCATTATGATAGACAATTTGATGTGGTCATTGTGGTGGTTTTGAACATTCTTAAAAACTTGGAGTTGTTTGTTTAATATTAACATTATTGTGAGTTGGTTGTGCAAATATGACAACTAGTTGTCTATAGAATCCAAAAGGATGATTGTAGTGGAAGTAGGCTGAAAGAGAAAGTGTAGGGCAATGGATGATATAGGAGACATTTTCGAGATTCTCAACCTTGATGAAATTGACTTTAGTTTACAACTACTTTTAGAGAGTAATGAAGAAGTTGATGGTGGAAAGTAAGTAAGTGAAGTTCAAGAAGAATACTTGGATCCTTCTTTGTTTTTGCATACGACGTATTACTCCTTTAAGCAAGGAGTTGGAGAATTATTTTGTTGATTGGTGCAATGAAAGGATAGTGCTTTTGACGGACACTATTAGCACCTTGGATCCTAATTTCTTTAGTCAAGATGGAGCTTCATTGGAAACATGGTACAAAGAAATTTTGAAAAATTAGAAAAGATATGGAAGACAATTTGGAATACAAATTGAAGCAAATGGGAAAGTGCGCTTATTCAATAAAAAGCATCTCCATATTTTCATCCCTTATGTTGATGAATGGCCATCAATTGTATTAAAAGCACACCATAGGAGTGAAAGACATGAAGCATATAAAAAAAATTGCTAAAATTGGGAAAGAATGGTGGATTGTAGGTACACAATTGAATGGCATTCTAAAACATTTTATTGAAAAAGTCATTAGCTCATGTTCGTGTTGTTGCTATGGACATCAAAAGTTTGAAAGGACAGTTTGTTGATTGTGACAATACAATGCAAAATACACAATGTCTTTGGCAAAGGTATTAGAACAAGAAGAGTTTCTTCTCCAATTAGGCACTTAAAGGTCTGAAGCTCATCAAACAAATCTAAAGCATCAAAAACAATGACTAGCGCTTTGCATTAGATTTGCTGTGAACCACTCAATCCAAGAAAACAAATGATCTCCAAACCCATATTATTGCACACATCCCCACAACATCAAACCAAGCCAAGTCACTATGGGCCGTTCACTAGATTACAACAAACATGGAGGGCCATCCCCAAACCATTTACCACATCACCAACTGATACTTTCAAAGGCAAGGTATACATATTCAACATTCACTTCCTTGAGATACAACGGCAAAAAAGCAGGCCCATTGCAATCCCGACCTTACTAGCCTACCTCATTAAAGTGCAACAAAAGCAAAAATCCCAAACATTTGGATACAACCCAAAGCACCCCCTCCAATTGGACACATCAATTTTCATAAAGGACAGCTGCAAAATTTTTGAAATCAAATGGGACCTCCGGGAATGGCAATGGAAGGAAATGACACATTTACTAGATATTCATATCTTCAACTACACAACCAAAAGAGGCTACCAAATCAACCTTCTTCACAGAATGAAGTCTACTAGGTATGAAATTCAATTCAAAGCCAAGGGACATTCCATTACACAAAAGAAACACATTTACAATCGGATGTGACATCCATGGCTCCCAAGAAAGATCTGCACCTTTCTCTAGCTTCTTCATACGAAGGGACTACTGATAGGGAGCTGATTATCCACTATGGATATTGACAAAGCATACAAAATCTGCATAATGACTCCAATGGAAACGACAAAACATCTCTTCATCAACTATTCCTTCGCCACACGTGCTTGGACCTTATACAACTCTTTGAAATGCATACATTAGTTTCCGTAGCTCTACTTTACGCTAGCAAACATTGTAGAGGGCACCACTTTGACACAGACAAATTTTATGACAAGATGATTTAGCCACATTTGTAAGGTAACAGAGGAGATACATTAGAACATATTGTGTTGACTCATCCTCTAGTACATTTAGTGCCAATGATGTAGTCGAGTTATGCGCAATGAAACATTACACCTTAGATCTGCATTACATTTTGCATAGTGCACCACTATCTAGATTAGGATTGCGGTTTAGCGTACCATATGGAAAGACCCACATGGATGTACAAATAAAATCGAAATCTTTTGGGCCACACGGGCCCCAACTTTCTGCACATTTGATAGCACCCCAACTTGGAACTTTGTCCCAAGCACAACCTTTCTATCCTAAGACCTAGCTCTCCAACCAAGTACAATTGTGCCTAGATAGAGTGTACAAGCAATTGGAAGGTTACCGCAGCAAACACCAACAACATCCTTGCTCCATCACAAGAGTGCACCTTCAAGCCCAATTTCCAAGCCTTCCAAAGATAACGACGTTATGCAACACCCAATGCTCGTCATCAACTTCACACAAATCTTTCACAATTGGAGTCCAAACACCTTCAACAATCCTAACGAACAAACAGAGCAGAGAGAAGAGTAGTATTTGGACCTCCACGACTTACAGGAGGAGGACAAAGCAACTCCGGACACAGATCTCCACGAATCATTAGAGGCGAAGAACAAAAGACTAGCCACAAATTCCCAAGACAAACAAAAACAGGAGGACAAGGGCAATGATCACCAAACAAAAGATAGATATAGGAAGGCAATACAACAAGTAGATATTATCATGTGCTTCATACTTTGTGAAATTGACCTCGACAACAAGTAGATTTTTACCCCAAGATGTCTCATTACTGATGAACAATCCTACCACCAATCTTATGTTATTGATCTAGAACTTTAGGAAGCATTTGATTGTACATATATATACTAATATTACATGAGATTGAATTTCCTTCATCCGATCTCGCCTCCCGACCTTCATTGCTCAAACCTGCTCTTAATGTGGGGATTTCTTCTTTTGGCTCGTCTCTGTCTTCAAGGTACTCCCCTATTCACCCCCAGCTTCTAGCTTGCCTCTAGTGATTAGGATTCTAATCCCTCGTCCCTGTCTGATGTTCAATCCATATTACCTAGTTCACACCTCCTTGTTCCCTGCCTTATATTGAGTATTGCCTTTGGGTGTGTAACAACCTCTGGACATCAATTTTCAATAAAGTTTTCATCCTTGTATTGGTTTCAATACCTTTGGCAGAGGTAGAAGACTTTTGAATAACTTAAAATCCCAACACTTGGTGCACTTGAAATTGATTTATAGATACCCTCAAGTGAAGCCTTTTGCATCCAAGGTCCTCATATATGTATGTCACTAGAGAATAAAATTCTAAGGTAAATCAAATGACAACAAAGATTTGAACAATAAAGTGAAGCAATATTGGACCGCCAAATATATGCAAATTTTATGTAAAAGTCATATATGAAGAGGGCCGAGATATTGAGATTCATGTGAATGAAGAACACAATGGACGTGAATGAAGATCAATGATAGATTGTTATTTTTTGTTTGTTCATCAAAGCGCAATAAATAATTGTGCTAAGATGTTACAAAGCTTAAATAACATCCAATTAGCACTAGCATATTCAAAAAAGTGCAAAGACATCTTGCGCAAAACCACTTCTTTACATGATTAAAAAACATTTTGTTTCTTTTTTAATTCAAAAGAAGCATCCTTCTTCTATCAACTTCAAGTGTATGAAAGATGTGGTGAAGATAACTATGAAGTAGTACAATATACAGTTCCCAAATGGTTTAAAAAAAAAGGGTGGTATTTTTATCAACCATATGATCTTTTAAATGTAGATCCTAATAAGTGACCATTTGTGTTAGTAATGCAAATTGAGGAGATGCTCAAACGTGCAAATACTATAACTTCAAATTTGGCATGGGTAATGGATTTCACATTTAAAATCAATCAATGAAAAATGTCATTGTTTGTTGGAATGTGCCCCAATACAAACGGTTTGGGTATGCTTATTTTCATTATGCTTTGTAGTGATGATAATGAAAGTGGCCAAATGAGAACGGCATTGTGGCTTATTATCAAAGGCGTGTTTCAAAATATGGATACAATTCAACCAAACTTAATAGTAATTGACAAAGACAAAACTTCAAGGATTGCTACAATGAAGGCAAATGGTGAAGACATTTGGTGTTGGGAACACCAAATAGTTGGTGGAATTCAAACAAAATGTAGATTGCTTTTGTGTTGGTTTCATGCAAAAAAGGTATGGATGGACCATTTGTTGCCTAAAGTGCTTAAGATTCTTTGCAACATCTATATAAAAGAATGTGTTCTATGTTGGAGGCAATTACTAAGGAAGACTTCAATGTAGCATATAGAAAGTTGAAAACACGGTTGTCATATTGGACAGAATCTTATTGTTCATGGACGAATCAGGCGAATCAGGGTTGATTGGCTGCAAACTTTGGAGGCCAATAACTTTTGGAAAAATTATCCAAATTGGGCATATGAGATGTTTTTCGGCATCTAAAATTTTTTTAGATGCCGAAAAACATCTCATATGTCCAATTTGGATAATTTTTCCAAAAGTTATTGGCCTCCAAAGTTTACAACCAGTCAACCATGATTCGCCCGATTCGTCCGTGAACAGTAAGATTCTGTCCGATATGACAACCATGGTTGAAAATCCAATATGTTGATAATACAAGTGTGTTAAAAGTATATTGAACAAGGTTGGGTAGGGCATAACAATCCTTGGAAACTTATGTAGCCTAGATGGACTAGGATGTTCAAGTATGGACATGCAAATATAACAAACCTTGTGGAACGCAGGTAGCAATATGTGAAATTAACCTCATTAGATGGGAAAGTCAATTGAAGACTTGATGAGTTGATTTTTGCAATAATAGGTAATTTTGATATTAAACGGCAATTTGGAGGATTAACATTAGATGAGCATTACAATAATGTTCATTGGTTGAGTGAATCACGAAAGTACTCCATTAGAGAAAGAGACAAGGGGTAGAACAATGAGACTATAGGAGGCCAAAAAATTGGTCAAAAAATATAAAGAGGATTGATCAACAAATTTAGAAGTGATTGATCCATGTCATTTGGAATTTGCGTTTTGAAGTTAGATCGTATCTAGCAAATGGTACATAGTTAATTTATCTCGTGAATGGTGCAAGTGTAACGACTATGGTCCAATATGTAAACAAATGTTGGCTATAAAAAAAATTGTTGATGATGAATATCAATATTTGTTTAATTTGCTGCTAGGCATATATGAACCTCGTGGATTTATCCATGACTTGAAAGATTTCGGTGAAGATGCATGTATGGATCCAAATGAAGGTCCAAATAGAGGGTTGAGTGAGGGATGAAGTGAAAGTTTACATGAAAGTCCAAGTGGGGATCCAAGTGAAGATTGACATGGAGGTGTAAGTACGGGTGTAAGTGGAGATCCTAACGGAAATGAAAACGATGAACCTTCCCTAAATCCTAATGAAGTTTATAAAAGAGATGTTTCTAAATATCTCAAATATGACGGCATTCTAAAACATTCCAAGGGAAAGGTATATGAGTTTGACAATAGAAAAACGCAATACCTTGAAGAGGGCTAGAGAAATGTTTATGGCAATTTTTAAAGAATCTATGAAGTTGGAACTAAGACTAAGTCAAATATTCATGCCAAGAGAAGGTGGAAGTATCACCCCGCTATAAGAGAGTATTACAAACACAAGACTTGGACATGGGAATCAAAGGAAAAAATGAAGATTACCTTACAAAAATTCAAGTGGTGGAGAAGTAAGTGTGGTACAATTTCCAAGACCTAATGGTAGAATCAAGTTAAAACGTCAAAGACGACTTGTGCAAAAGAAACATACAAGGGTGAAATTGCCAAAGCTTTGTAAAAGTCAATGTCCTAATTGTGAGGGATTGAATATATATTTTCAATGAGTTACTGTCATTGAGTGCCACAATTGCTAGTATACAATAGTAAAAGAAGGTCATAGTATCATACTAGACATTCAAGAAAGTGAGGTTGAACAAAACATAGAATTGCTTTTTTAAAATTTCAATATATATTAGAAAGGTGGATACAAATTTTATTTAATTCAAATTAGTTGTTTGGTGTTATTCATTTAATGAAGGTTCAAATTATAGCGATTTTTAATTGCTATTTTATTGTGGTTATTGTATTTGCATATATTATGTGCAACATTTGTATTATGTTTTATTGCTTGCTTTAATAATATATATGCATCACATATATGTTCAAAGTTTTATTGTATATGTATTTATGACAATTCCAATGTACATTTGTGAGTATCATTTGAATACATTCTAAAAAGTTAAAGAATGTTCAAAGCTTGTTAATTCACATGTGACTAATGTCCTTAACCTCAAAAGTAGGGGTTTGTCACATTAGTAAAATGTAAAATAATTTTTTTGAAAGCTTAATCTTATTTAAAATTTAAAGAAAAATGAAAGTGAAACATTTAAAGTAAAAAAAGATTATGTATGCAATATGAATTTAGTTCAAAAGTTAAATGAATTCATTTCAAAAACCATTGTAAACATCAACCCATAGGTATCTAAAGGCTTTAGGCAATACCGAAAGCTTTTATAAACTAATGTTTCTCTAACATTCTCTTAGCTTCAATTCTAAAGAGTATATAGATGTCATCCTTATTAAAAGATATCTATATAATTGAATTTCAAATAAAATGCATAAATATTTTAAAAATGAATTTATAAAATAAAACTTATAAAATTCACTAAAATTATGATTTCAACACTTTCATTTTGTAATTTTTTATGATTGGTTAAAATAGTAGTGAAGTGATTTATTTGAGATTTTGTTCTATAGAAGTGTCTTTAACTTTTCTTGAATGCAATTATGACCCTCATCATTTTATAAGCATAGCAAGTCACCAAAACAACATGATCTTCTATCCACGTCATCATGCTGCATCATCATATTATAAATCAAATGATTATTTTTAAATATTTATTCTTAAATGTTTATTCATGTGAACCATCATTTCGAAACTCGAGCTTGAGCCATCCAAACAACCAACCTGCCAAGCAATCTCCGCCATGAATCTATCTGAAGGGCCCAGATGGAGGGAGCCCTCCCTCACATGCAAGGCTGATTGGTTGCTTGGAGCGCAGGCGGAGAGCTCGTAGCATCCCCACGGCAGACTCAGCAGATTGGGACGGCCAATGTGGACTTATAATGTGACTTTGAAGACCAGGCCGGCCCACTCTTTTTGTGCCCCACGACTGACGCACCAAGAGGGGTGCCAAATTTAGAATCTGAAGAAGATTTTTTTACTTGAAAGTCAAAATTTTGGAAATTTGGAAATTCACTTTAAATCCATTGAAATTACCTCAATAGCTTCATCACCTTGATTTCATTGAGGTTTTAAGTGGGAAGTGAAGTTCTTTATATCCAAATGAAGTGGTAGGAGGTAGAACAACTCATGTGGGATATGTTTACATGACTTCACTATGAACACTCAAACTCCTACTAATTCTAAGTAACATATCCCACATGGATTGTTCTACTTCTTACCACCCCATGTGAGTATAAGGAACTCTTTCAAAGAAAAAGTAGATATTAGAAACATTCAATTTTGTAATCAATTATAGTTTCCTATACTTTAGATAAGATTTAAGCCTTTAAGCATTTCATGAAATACTAGAAAATTCAAATTTTTTATTGATTTGGATGTGTTGATCATCAACACTTTTTGTCAAATCAACAGATCACTATCCAAATCAACAAAAAATTGTTGATGATCAACACGTCCAAATCAACAGAAAATCTGAATTTTCTAGTAGTGTCAACTGTTCCTAAATAAACAAATTTAGAATGTGTTTGCATTATTTAAAGCGCCAGCTAGAGATCTATACCTCAACTTTAGGGAGTTCGAGTTCCCCACTGGATGTTCTTGGTAACATAGTTCCCAATGATTAGAACATAGCAGGAACATAGTGGGAACATGTTGGGATCAGACCCTAACCCTTCTTCTATGCCATGCCTAAAGCCATATTTCATTATTTATTGACACAGTGTTTCTAAATTCCATAGATAATAGATTTTTTTATTTTTTTCAATTTTTTTTGAAAGATTGTAAAGGCATACTAAATCTTTCAATCCACCGTTTTAATTTTTGACTTTCAAAAGTATGTGGCAGAAATCTTGCTCAAAAAATTATGTAAGGCATTGTGAACTTTTGAACATAGTTGCACCGCAAGATTTTTTGGTATGTCTTCCATGCCTTCTTTTTCCTTGAGTTTTTTTGGAAATATTTTGAACATCATCTAAAATATACTAAAATTTTAAATTCAGCACCCATAGTGAAAAAAAAATCCACAATAAATAGTCAAAGGCAGCTGAAATTGTCAGGCACAATAAAAAAAATAAAAACACTTTGACTATAAATACTTATATCTTTCAATCTATATAGTAAAATGTCATGAAAATTTTATCACTTCTTCTATAATTCTAGTATAAGATCCTTTGGTTAGATTTTTTTTTTAATTAAAATTTTTTTTTTGATAAATGTAGTAGTAGAGGTAGTTTTAGGTGGGTTTTGACAAGAAATGGCTTTGGTCTTTTAGGGGAAAGACTTTAAAGTTAGTTAGATTTGAGTGGATGGTTACTTACAAGGGACAATTCAATTAGTTTCAGATGATTGTTTATCTTTTTTGAGTGGATAGTTTATTGTATTACATTCCAACCCTCCAAAAGTAAATTAGTTAACTCATAATACTAATTGGTAAGTATCTCCCAAAATATTTGTTTTTTTCAAGGATAGTCTAGCCACGAATCAAAATGGGATGTATTAGTGGGATTTCAGTATATCTTTTGTGTTCATATTCTATATGGATATGTATGTATTCCATACATATATCCATATAGAATATCTCTATTTGTATTCTATATTTGTATCTATCTGCTATATGTATCACATAGTATTTGTATCCTACAATATCCATATCCATATTATCTATTTTTCAAGATTAATGGCATTGGAAAGAGGAAAGATTCTTGTTTATGAAATTAATGGCTCTCAATTTTTATGAAATAGGGATGCATTAATTGTAATTGAGAGGGAGATCCATCATCACAAGAAATAGTGTGTGGTATCACAAAATTTTATTTAGTAAGTAGAATATTAGCATACCAACTTGTGTGCCTTGTGTTGTTGCCACAATATAATAAAATAAAATAAAAATAGTTTTCTAAATTTTTTAATTCATAAAAACTTCAAAATTCAATAACTTCCACACTATAGATTCAAATACTACAAAACAAGCCTATGTCTCCCTTGTACACAAGCTTGTACATAACTTTTCGATGGCACAGAGAATGTAACTAAGGGACACATAGTTCTAGAGATCTCAACATAACAAACAAACAAATAGCCTAACTTAACCCCTAAATACATGAGGCACCAAAATACTCATGTTGACAATACTTTGAAGTTAAATAAAATGTAATCAATTTAATAA
The DNA here is from genome assembly GCA_950106755.1 of Climacium dendroides. Lineage (NCBI taxonomy): Eukaryota > Viridiplantae > Streptophyta > Bryopsida > Hypnales > Climaciaceae > Climacium > Climacium dendroides. The sequence continues at coordinate 37,675,738 of OX467084.1, forward strand.
TGAATAGTTTGTATTTTTGAAAAAACCCTTCTTGAAGTTTAGTTTTAGCATCAAAAATCTGATTTTGAAAATGAATGAATTATAATTTTTCTATTCAAAATTTTGTGTAAGGGTGTTCATTGCAAATCTTGATTTTCTAGTGTTAAGGGCTCTTGAAAATGGGCTTCAAATACACTAGACCTTGGAGAAAAAATCACATTAAAAATTCATTTAAGAAAATTGTAGAGTAGATTTTGAGAAGCCATAAATTGATTGGGGTAATGCATGTTATGCCCTCTAACCTCATAATTTTTTGGTGACCAATTTTTCAGATTTGACATGTAAAAAGAAAATTGAAAGACTTCAAATCACTTTCACAATTATAACACCTTCATGATCAAACATTAGAATCTTTCAATCCATAAGTAACATTGCTATATTTTCTTTTCCCATGTGATCTCTAACATGTCTAATCTAAATTTGTACAGTTACAATTTTTTAAAATTATTCAAACTTATCAAAATGTTGAATTTTTTTCAAATGTAGAACAAATTCCAATAAACTCAAAAAAGACCTTAGGCATTTAGGGGTTACAGTATGGAATTTTCAGCTAGATTCCCCCCCCCCTAGTTGTGAAACCCTAGAAATTGTATTTACACATACCAAAATAACGAAATAGTTTAGTTTGCAAAATTCGCCAGAATTGGCACCCTACCAAATTGACAAAATTCGTAGAGCCGCCGTGCCACAGCGAAAAACGAAATAGGAAAGGCTGAGCGGGTCCCTGACTTCACTGTGGTAACTCAGTTTGCATCCCAAGGCACAAAGTACACAACGTGTCAATAATTCTGATTACTCTGTCCTCTGCAGGGATTTTGACTAAATAAGTTGCGTCCAACTACCAGAACCTCACCTCAAGGCACTGAGCCACTGACCACCAGAAGTTCAGAAACTTGGTCAATAGATCCTCTCAGCTCCATATTTATACACGTATTAAATGCTGTTCTGCACCCCTGTCACAATACATATGAGGCTTTCTGCCACCTCTTGCGTAAAGCTGACTCTCATAAATTAGCAGCAAGTTAGAAGAAGGGACGCTGCAGAACCAACGCTTTGCGCATGTTGGGTCCTTCCAAATCATCATAATCATCAAATGATCAAGAGCCTGAACTCAGGGAGCGAATCAATAACGTTAGTGTCAACTTTGAGATTGGTTAGATAAAGAAATAGTGGTGTAATGCATCAGAGGTAATTCAATATTGGCATCAAACTCAAAAGAGCACATAACACCAAAAGTGGTTTATGAAGGCCAAAATAATATAATCAAAATCCTGCACAACTGAGGTTGGCTGCACATAGTTAAGAGTGCGTTTAGTGGAACAGACTAGCCACTGTAAATCCTGCGAAGTAATTCCCTGCCTACCTGCCACTTAATATCACTCTTCCCGGTAATACTAGCACTTGATATATAATATTGCAGTGGTCACTGAAGAATAAAACTGCGGCTCAAAACTGTTGACAGGAGTTGGTTCTACCTAAGGCTAAGTTATCCTAGGAGTAGTAACTACAGAACAATCTTGTTAGATTGTCAAGAACATCGCTTAGCAAAAAACTACATACAACTTAGTTTGCCATACAGCACTGGGTGCCATGTTTCTCCACTGCAATCAGTAGCTTCGCTAGACAGCTACAATAGCAATGATAAAGTTGAATTGCTACAATGGCTATGGAAGACCTATTGTTGCTCTCTCTACATTAACATTATAAGTTGACTCAGAAGCACCCCCACAATTGGGGCAACGGGAAGAAGTTGTTGCATCAAATAGGGTGAATATGGACGAGTTTGGGGAATTTTCACGCCTCGATTTAACCATAAACAGTTCTTCGACTCTGGCATGAAAACCTTAGAAAATCGCCCTTACATTTCAATGTCTCCCTGACATAAGATGCATGAATGAGCACGTATAGAAGTCAGGACAATAGGTTGTACCAAATCTTCGCACTGATCAATTGCCGCATTCCTGAGCAACCAGCCGTAGGGTTTGTAGGGACGAGTACGAGATTTCACTCCTCTTCAACCCGGTAACTTGGCGTGTATTGACTATTGAGATGTCAGCTTCGTCTATGCTACAAACATTAGTGAAACAGAGGTAGTAATCCAATTTGGTGAAGAACACCTTGTCCACTTGTAACTTCCAGAACAAGTAGTGTCAAAACAGCCAACATAGCGGCACGGCCATTCCATGTCTCGGCACTCTTTGTCCACCCCCACTCCCACATTGCCACCGGCGCCGGTAACTCTCGACGAAGTGTATCGTACGTGGCTAGCAGCTGCTCCACACTTCCCAATGGCACAAGTGACTGCACAAGGCAAAGCATCTTGGTACTTAGGAAGAATATAAGTAATGATATGCTGATGAATGACTGCACTGAATAACCCAAATGCTGCTTAGTAGAACAAGTTATCATAACTAACGAAAGAGCCCCTCATTATCTGAAAATAGTCATAAGGTTGGTACAGGAAATATGGCACCTAACCAAAAGAAAGAGAATAATAATTATTTATGAAGGTCTCATACCTGACGAGCTTCAAGGTTGGAAACAGCCATTGCACCGACATACGGCAGCGCTTCAATGATAGCATCTGCTAAGTCTGCAATGAAATCAGGCTCAACACCCAATGCAGGTACCCGACCCCAGTTCCTAATGCCTGATTCTAGGGCCAATTCTCTGTACTCCATGTCGATCTCCTCCAAAGTCTCAATGTGCTCACTAACAAAGCTGCACCATCACAATGCACGTCCCCATGCTCAAATGAAATTGTCTGTAGATGTTGGTACAACACACTCTGCAGAGAAAAGGAAACTAATCCTACATCTACAAATTGCAGAAGTTACTAGCACTAGGACGAACAATATTCTCGTATCGCACAATTCAAGTCGCTCATGAGTAGAAGGTCACACGCAGACTAGAAAATTCATGAATGAGACGAAAAAACAAACACAACGACAAATCCACCAGCCAGAAGACAAACCTGACAGGCACGGCCAAGAGGCTCTTCACCCCACTTTTCCCAAGCTCTCTGATCGTGACATCAGTATACGGTTTGAGCCATTCCACCGGCCCCACACGACTCTGTTTGGGATACCAAATCAGCATCATAAAACAGTGAGCAATCACTAAATAACTTCAAGAGATTGACAAACATGCAAGTCTATCTCAGGTAGCAGGAAACCTCATTTCTCTATAGACAATACCAGTCTGTGCACAAAAGCTGAACATACTCAACCAAGGCAAACAGTACCATATGATAATCGTAACACCTCAAGAGCCATTGTGAACCGATTGCTCATGCAAAAAAAGAATCTCAATTAAAAAGACATCTCTCCAGATCTTTTGTACAAGAGCGATCAAGCAAACACAGCTCATCGTCAATTGCATATTGATTAAGATATAACCGTGATCACATCAATCTATATCTAATTCCAGTACGACTTTCAAATGGCATCCGGGGCAGAAGAATTTACCTGATACGCTAGTGTGTGTGCACAGCGGATACCACGAATTTTTACTGCTGACATGATAAGTTGTACACATTCCTCCATTTCAGCCTTGTACGGGTCCCCTGCTTCTTCGACGTAGGCCACGGGCACACCATGGGCACTGAAAAAAATGTGCACCTGTCCCCCAAAACAACATTAGACTTCACAAATTTCATAACCAGCCTGCATACAGAAAACGAACTAGCACCACAGATGATTCTCTACCTGTAATACTAAAGATCATTGGAAGCTATGAATGCAAGAAAATATAAATTGAATCCTACCTCTTCAGGGTTCTCAAACTTTGCTACTTCCTTCTCGATAAGTGTAGCCATTGACTGCACATATCCATTGCGATTGTACCATGACGGAATCACTGTATGTTGCATGTTAACAAGGTATTCATCCTCCCTGCCAAATAAAGTAGGAATGAAGATTGTTAAGAGTTCGGTAATTGTGGTTGGAACATGCATTTACAACAGTAATGACCGACAAAAAATTTAAATATTTGATTATAAAAATGTCAAATTGATACCTGAAGATGCTCTCAAGAAGGCGAAGACTGGAACCACTAGTTGATATTGAAAATTGAGGATATAACGGGAGAACCACCAGACGAGTAATTCCATCCTCCTTGATCTGCACACTCCGTTACATCTTTAGGAAGGAAAGAATAAATACCCAAGAAGCGACCATCAGACACTTGCACAACAGCTTTAGAAAGCCATCCAAAGTGCTGCCACTTGCAGTTACTTTACCAAAGCATAGGACATGTCCTATGGTCACAGTTGAGTTTTCAGTAATACCTGAGAAATGGCTTCTTCTGTAAAAGGATGCCAATATCTCATCCCCACATAAACTTTAGCTGGTAGATTCTTGGTCTGCAGTGCGGCCTTAAGAGCTTCAGCCTAATCCATATCCAACACAATGCATCCGTCAGAAACTTCCCATTTCTACATGTCATAACTAATTTTAAAGTTTAATATAGTATTGTAATTCAGAATCTCGACGAGAAATTGATTTGAATGTGTAAAAGCGACATAGGTATATCTCCTCACGTAAAAGTCAATCAAAGAGCAATCAGCAATACCAAGAATATCACAACCTGCTCATTGGTAATTTGCCGCAAAGGTGACCCTCCTCCTATCGCTGCGTACCCCTCAGCACTTTTAGGAGCTCGTAACGTGGATATGAATGTCGCTAGAGGTCTTTGTAAGAACCTAAACAACCGAGGCAGCCGTATGATATCCTGTAATCACAAAGACATACGCAATCAGGAACCGCAATCTGGAGCATTCTCTCCTACATAAACTTGATGTCCAATTGTGCTCCGTTGAAAAACAGATGGTTAGTCCCCCAAGGCTGTACTATTAATCTACACGCAAGTAATTTCAATCATACTTGTGCCATTCTGGCAATTGGATTAACTCGTAAGTCCACAGATAACGATTTATTTTTGAAATCCGTAACTCCTCAGTAATGCATCGCAACAATAAATTTTCATAAATGGTCCAGAGAGTGTACCGGGTCGGCAAAGAGGTTGAACAAAAAGGGTTGGACGTCTTCAAGTGTGTCCGGTCCACCTAGATTCAGCAGTAGCACTCCTACTCTTTCTTGATCTTGTTTTTGCTTATTACCATCAATCAGCACATCCTCTGGTGCTATCACTTTCGTTTCCTCTTCTGCTGAAGCCACTACAGCAGCCCCTAAAACACCCAAGTCCCCGGCTCTAGCTATGAAGCGTTTCCGGCGGTTGTTGCTGGTTCCCGACTTCACGGTCACAAAATCAGTAAAGTCCCTCCCCAGGCCTAGCCTTGAAGTCCATGCTACGCTCTCACTGGGACGCACGCATGCACAGTTCCCAGCACTACTACGCAGTGAGGGTGATACGTGTGAAAACGAAGAGCTCGTGGCCGGAACTAAACTTGAACACGACACAGTATCTCTACTAGACACCAGCGCCTGCAAGTCATGAATAATTTCTTCATTAAACCCCTGAATTCCACCAACCCTAGGAGTCTCCAATTCGTCAACAAATGACACAACACAATCCAAATAATCGACAATTGCAAGCCTAAGCCACCAACCAACCACACATCACGCAGGACGCTCTCCCCCGTCCCGTGGCAAATTTTATTCACAAACCAACCAAATATTCAAGAACTAAAAAAAACACAAAACCTCAAATAACGCCGAAATTCTCAAAATCACACGCTACTAACCTGCGGTCTCGAACACGTGGAAACGGCGTGAGGTTGCAAGGGCGAAATAGACGCCATGCTACCAATTCCAACGCCGCCAACCAAAATTCCGGCTCAAACAAGAAAACTTCACCTAAATCCTAAACCGCTCCACAATGGCACAGATTTCCACAAATTCGAACAAATTTGCATAGATTTGCACAGATTTCCTCCCCGAAGATTAAAATGGTCGCGTTCCGATCTAATTGCGCACGCTGAAACCACAAAGCCGCAGGGCGCATTCAGAACAAGCTCCTGGGCTCGATAGTGATCCCGAAAAAGTGCCAGAAAAAATTTGAAAACTCCACCACAACTTCCCGAGGCGCAATCCGGTGCAACAGAAAACAACAGAAAGGGCTGCTGTGCTGTTGTTCGTCGTACTGGAAGTGGATCGACGACGTGAGGATCACAAGGTCGTGGCCAGCAGTGGCTCGCTCGTCAAAGAGAAAGGCGCACAAGGAAACCCTAGCTCTATGCCTTGCACGTGTTCCCGCGTGGAACTGGCGTGGGACCTGCTCGCTTCGTACTTCTTCAAACGACTACCTTAATCTTCTTACTAATCTTCTTACTAAATGAATAGCCCCTAATTAACCCCTAATCAACCAAGGATTTATGTACTTAACCCCTAAACGTCTAGAGTCTTCTCCAAAATTGATGATTCGGGGGAAAAAACATTATAAAGTACAATTTGGAAGAATGTTTTGGAAGTGATATACAAAGAAAAGTTGTAGATTTTGAGTTTTACATTCCATCCATATGGTTAGATTCACCAATGCTATCACCAATAATTTTCTATAAATTTGGAAAGAAAAATTTCAAAATTCCTTCAAAATTTGATTACAAGCAAAAAAAAATATTATCATTTTTTGAGTAAAACTTGTTGGAATGGATTTGAAATGAGGTTCTCTTCACATGATGATTTTTTGAAATTTTTGTATTCTATACATTTATGACGTTATTTTTTGAACTAGAGTCAATGCAATTTGACCACTTCCACATTTGTAATTTTAGAAAAATATGTACTCTAGTGACAACAAATCCAACCATTAGATAAGACAAAAACTTGATCAAATATCACCCAAAATTAGGATGACTTTCATCGAAGTAGGAATGAGACAAAAATAAGAATCTGAATCTATTCGTTGTTCAAAAAATGGACATCAAAGCGCTTCAAGGTTAAGGTAACCATCGTCTGAACAAACATTTGAGCACTGACTATTCTTCATGAAGGTTAGATTCCACATAAATTAAATCATTTTTGTTAAAAAGTGTCACATGTCATCTTGGGAATGGTGTGAGGTCAAATAGACCCTTGAGAATTTGACATGGAAATTCAATTTCAACCATTAGAGTGCTAAATTAAACCTTCACATATGGTAATTTTGCAAAAGTGATTGCAGGTGTTTTAGATTGGTAAATTGTGAATAAGTCCATTGGAATTTGGGTTTTAACATAAGTACATCATTTTATATTTGTGAGATAATTTTTTTTTAATATTAAACTATTCATATTGCACTTTTGAATTCAGTGAATCATTTCATGATCCATGAAAGACTTGATGATTGAGAAATCACGAATTGAAGTTATGAAAGATTCAATGGTTGAGAAAGCACAAATTGAAGTTAGATCAAGCACAAGATAATAATAAAGGTGGGATACATGTATATTATTTATCTTAATTTCATCAATGTAGTGTAGAGAAATCTTATTTTTAAAAAGTTGAAGTGTCACTTTGAATAAATGGAAGTAATTTAAGAGAAATGTTGACCTAAAGCTCTTATTCATCATCCAAAACATATGGTTTTCAAATTAAGGTGAAACTCTCACACTAATTGAAGTTTTCACACTAATTACAGTGCGGAACACAACGAGGAAAGAATCGCCAATGAGGACTTTCCACGTCCTCGGTTCTTCGTCACCGCGTCATGAAAAGTCTTCTGGATGAATTCGTGAGATTTTGGATGAGGGGTATCAGCATTCATCCAAATGTCAGCTGGCCCATCTCTAGTCAACAATGACGACGATGGGCTTTGTATTCTTCGGACGCGCAGGGGTTTGCTCAAATTTGCTAAACTTTAAAAAATATTTGGCCAGATTCTTCGCGTTTCGAGTTTGATCTTGGGCTTGTTTTGACTTGGCGATGTGGATTTTAGGGTTCGGAGAGTTTTGTTAGCGAAGAGCTGAGTACTTTCGTGGAAATTTGGTAATGAAAGCGAATGGAATGAGCGATTTGAACATGTGCTTCTGATTTGAGATTTTGGGGCAGTCGTGGAGCCGATTGTGTTTCGCGAGGTTTGTGTGTAATGGCGGGGTCGCAGGTGCTGCACAAGTTGAAGCAGCTGGACGCATATCCGAAGATCAATGAGGATTTTTACAGTCGGACGCTGTCGGGCGGGATTCTCACCATCATTTCCGCCACGATTATGGTGCTGCTCTTCTTTTCGGAATTAGGTCAGTGTTTTCCTTTTCGAGGTGCTTCACTTCGGTGTTGTTGTCCTGCTCAAAAACATTTAAGGCAAGTGCAAGACAATCGCTTTTGTTGAGAAATTTCAACTTGAAATTTACAATTCGACGTTATCGTCATTTAGCAATTTATCTGTAATAGGACGACGTTTTTGTTTCCACTTTGTCACTGTAAACTGTCACAGTAACGCGGAAATTTGCCGAGTAGCTGCGATGGATCATTTAGGGTTTACTGTGATCTGCTTTGACCTAGTTGGACTTCTGTTTGGTTATGAATTTGTGTTTGCGGTTAATAATTTATATGTTAGTTTTGGAGAGTGGGATGAGCTGACGAGATTTTGGCTTCATTTCAGGGTTGTACATGAGCTCCTCAAAAGTAAATGAATTAGTCGTTGACACTGAACGTGGAGGGACTATACTAATCAATGTGAGTAGCGAGACTTTGTTTTTTGTATGGCGGTGTGTGCCCCGCTTTCTACTGAGAATTGATGTGCCTTTTGGTGAGAACGAATACTTTGTCTGTGATTTGGTAGTTATGATGTCGGAGTTCTGTGGGGCGCGCTTCTGTATTAATGTTGATTACAACGGGGATGCAGTTGGATGTCACTTTTCCAGCTTTGGCGTGCTCCGTAGTCAGTTTAGATGCCATGGACATCAGCGGGGAGCAACACCTTGACGTGGTTAGCATAATTTTCCATCTTCAGGGGATTGTGTGTTGTTCTGAGGATGATTTCACGTATTACTGGTGCAGGATACAATGTGATCGTTCATGTGTAATTTCATTGTGTTTTAAAAAATAGAAATGGTATTTAGCCTTACGAGAATCTGATTTGGGGGCTGAAGGGGGATCCAGCAGAGGAATCTGATTCTGGATGAAATAAGCTTTTTGATGACTCTTACTCTAGCTAAAGAAGATGTTGTGCAGTTGTCGACGTTATATTTAGTCCCTTTTGGATAACATTTAGGTAGTTTCTGGGAGTTCAAATGTACTTATGCATGATTGATAGTTAAACCATCACTGTGGTTTGCTTATGTTTATCTTGTCAGAAACACAACATTTTCAAGAAGAGGTTAGACGCTAATGGCAAGGTTATCGAGCCCGCAAAGCAAGAGTCCATTAACCAACCCACGGTATTCATATCTATGAGCTCGTGATATGAGCGTTTTCTTTTTTCGTTTTGTTGTTTCTTTTTCGCGGAGTATGTTTTTTCTTTTAGATGGAAGAGCTTTAACATCTTCTTTTTGGTTGCGGCATCCACATAGAGGTTCTTGAAATGAGTTCTTTTTGAAAGTGGAGTTGCTTTGAAGTAATTCTGGGTTTGTTCCATTGGATCTGAATCACTGACTATCCATTGCCTGTTGATTCAGCTAGAGAAGCCATTGCAGAAGCATGGAGGCAGGCTTGAGCACAATGAGACGTACTGTGGATCTTGCTTTGGCGCTGAAACCGTAAGTTTGATAAACCTAAGATTTCCTTGTGAACATGAACTGGTCCAATCTGACTCTGGTAAACTGTTACCATTTATCACCCTTTTTCGTTCGGCTGTGATTGCGATGCTGTAGATTCCTTATCCACTTGTGATTGTTATGTATAGTCACTAATTTTGTTGGTTATGTGCAGGAAGAGGAGCATTGTTGTAACAATTGCGAAGAGGTTAGAGAAGCCTATCGGAAGAAGGGCTGGGCATTGAGTAATCCTGACCTCGTTGATCAGGTAGACATTTACTGATTCTTTTGATTTTCAAGATGCCTGTGAAATAATTTCATTAGATTTAGAGTATGTGAATTGAGACAATGGTCTAGAGACGGATTACACTATTTATAAGCTCCTTAATGTTGTTTCGACACTTTGGGGGGGGGGCCTGATGATTCCCCTATGTTGGGATGCGTTTGCAACATGACAGTGCAAGAGGGAGGGCTTTCTTCAAAAAATAAAAGATGAAGATGGAGAGGGGTGTAATGTGTACGGCACGTTGGAAGCCAACAAGGTGGCAGGCAATTTCCATTTTGCTCCTGGCAAGTCCTTTCAACAAGCAAATATGCACGTTCACGATCTAATGGCTTTTGGGAAAGACAGCTTTAACGTCAGTCACAAAATCAATGAAATAAGCTTTGGTGTCCATTTTCCGGGTGTGGTGAATCCCTTGGACAAGTACGACCCATTTTTCTCCCATTATACCTTCCAATGTATCAGTGGTGCCGAATTTGCAGAGAGCTAGGAGGTCTTCTCTTTTGATCGCCCTGACTGGTTATGTCAAGAGCCCCCTCCAAGTACGTGGGTACTGATTTCGTTTTGTTACAGGGTGGAGCGGACACAAGTACCCCTTCATGGAATGTATCAGTATTTCATTAAGGTGAGCTTTTTCTCAGTATGTGCTTATTGATTCCGATCTTATTGAGTTAATGCGATGTGTTGCTCATCAGTGAGTTGGTTGTGATCTTGACCAGGTGGTACCTACGGTTTACACAGACGTGAGAGGCCGTAAGATCGTAACTAATCAGGTGCGTTTTGCGCTCGTATGTTATATCCTCCTTTTCATACAGGGGACAGGAGTAGTATAGAGGCCCCACTGGCCTGGCCTGGCGTTCTGTAGGGCATGGGATGCTACAAAGCCCTATGATCCTATCTGAAGTATTGAGGACCCAAGTGTATTTGTAAAACCCAAAGGTCAATGAGATCAGCCTTTGTGGATTTCCATTTTCGTAATTTTTTTGTTAGAGCCTCAAGCGGGATGGCCTAAGCTGCACGACCTAGCGGCCGTTCCGGCTATAGAACAAACCCTGCTCGCTCCGCTATGTAGGGTTTGTGATTTATGAGGGTCTTCAAAGAGCCTCTTGAAGCCGGGATCATGGGTCTTCATCTGTATAGGGGCTTCAAAACTTGCTCATTATGGTAACAATCCGATCTGGTTATGCAGTTTGCTGTTACTGATCACTTCAAGGGAGGTGGGCCTGGAGAGGGCCACTCACTACCGGGCGTCTTCTTCTTCTATGACCTGTCGCCCATAAAGGTCTGTCCCATTCTTCGTCATTTCGAAACTTTAAGTTATTGGAGTAGTGCAAGGCTGTATGCATTTTTCTCTGTATAATATCCATCTCAAGCATTGTGTTCCCCAAGTCGGGAATGCGTTTTTAGTCAAATGTGATTTGTTTTCTTTGCTAAAGCTAAGTGACGAACTATAGATAAGAAGCACACACGGCGATACTGAAAGTATGTGCTTGCCATGCTCAACAGGTGAAATTCACGGAGAAGTCGATGTCTCTTTTCCACTTCCTCACTAACGTGTGTGCTATAGTTGGAGGTAAAAATCTGCATTCAATCTTCCTAATTAGTTAGAACCTCGTGATGTCAGTTGGTTCCTGCTATGGATATGTAAAAATATCAAACCAATACGTCAAGGAAGAGCTGTAGGTTGCTCAGTAGATCTTTTCTCATCTAGTATCTTGTACGAGCGAGTGTCTGAAATCTCATTCGATGACAACTGGATTAAGTGGTGACAGTGTTGAAACGTGGCTTGTTGCAGGCGTTTTTACTGTGGCCGGTATCATTGATGCTTTTGTATACTATGGTAACAAACAAGTCAAGGCGAAGTTGGGGAAGGTGAGGTGATTGAATGCCGAAGTGGGGTGAAGTTTGAGGCATTATCTTGCATTCGATTTGGCCTTTTGGTAGTGGATGCAAATGTGAACACAAGTATTCAAATTGTATATCATAGCACGGAGTTTTTAGTTCGAGTCTGTTTATATCAGTGCTTATGCACTTGATGAATACTATGCTTTTGCTCACAGCACGTTATGTGTGTGTTTGTCTACAAGTTCATCTTGCTAAATCCTATTTTTTAGACTTCTGGGAGAGAATTGGGTCTCACAAGGTCATGCCCCAAGATGTTGAGGTTAACTTATTTGGCTGCAGTAGTCCTTTTCCTGGTTCCATATGGTAAACGATATGCTGTACACTTGTGTCCTTGGCTCTTCCTTGTCCCGAAGTTTTTTGTCCTTGAGGAGATATAAGATCAGTATTGCAAGTTAGGAACAATTTCCCAACTTCTGGTGGTTATCACCGAAACACATAATCATAATATCTACAGGCATGCGTCACCATTCATGACAACCTAACCCCACTTGTGATCCCCTTAAAGCCCTAAAATATGTAAGTATGTGAGATTCCATTGCTTAGTTCAGCTGGAGCTGTAGGAAGAGTCCCCCTCGAGCAAAAGGGGGGGCCTGTCAGGCGCAGTGGGGCCTGCTTCTCCTGCCTTGGCTCCTCCTCTTCTCCCTCCCTCTCCTGCTCCTTTCCTTCCTTGACTCCATCCTTTAGCCACAGATTTTTTCAACCTCAACCTCGTGTCTTTGCCTTTAACCCCTAATTGTCCAAGGCACCAAATTTTCATGTTTCAAATATTGTGAAGTTAAATAAAACCTAACCAACTTTCTATTTTTAGTCATTTATATTTTTGCAAAACTCTATTCAAAGTTTAATTTTAGCATTAAAATTTTGATTTTAAAAATGGATGATTATGTTTTTTCTATTCAAGAATTTGTACAAGGGTACCCATTGCAATCTTGACTTCACATAGTGTTGAGGGTTCTTGAAAATGAGCCTCAAATACACTAAATTATAGAAAAAAAATCATTTAAGAAATTCATTTAAAAAAATTGTAGAATAGATTTTGGAAAGTCATAAATTGATTGAGGTTGTGCATGTTGGACCTTATAACCTCATATATTTGGGGGGTAACCAACTTTGTAGATTTCATATGTGAAAAGAAGTTTGAAAGATTTTTGAAGATATTGACTTTTCCAACATATTGAATACATGGACAAGTTATAGCACATACATATTTCTTTTCTAAAAATGTTGAAGTACAAAAGCCTTCACCTTTTAGAAGGGCTAGTGAAGCCTACATTTAAAGTTAAATTTTGGTACATTGAACTTGCAATTGGTGGTAAAAGTCATTTTATAATCTTGGAACAATGTACTTGAACAAGTTAACCAAAGAATCATTGATGCAAAAGAAAACATTTAACCCCTAAATGCTTAAGGCTTATTTTCAACTTCTTGAGATTTGCTCTAAATTGAACAAAAGCCAACATTTTGATATGTTGAATCAATTTTTTTGAATTGTAATTGTACAAATTCAAACTAGACATGTTAGAGATCACATAGGAAAAGAAAATTGATTCTTAAGGCTTCATTTAACTTCAAAATATTTGAAACATAAAAATTTAGTGCCTTGGACAATTAGAGGATAGAGGCAAAGACACGAGATTGAGGTTGAAGAAATCTGTGGCCAAAGGATAGGAGTTAGGGAAGGAAGGGAGTAGGAGAGGGAGGAAGAAGAGGAAGAGTCAAGGCAGGGAGCAAAGGGAACGAACAGAAGGGTAGTAGGGGCCCACTGTGCCTAACAGCCCCCCTATTGCTTGAGGGGGGGATGTTTAAAGTCCGGCATAGGGGAGATGGATGACTTTAAATAAGGTAAGTGAAACCATAATTGCCACAAATTGCAACTGAGCTTAGTTACTATTTATTAAACATAAATGATTTGTATTGGGTCTTATTTGCAAGTGAAAGGGATTTTGATGTACTTTAGCATGCTTGATTTAGACATTGTACGTGAATAAGTTATGAATTTTTAGAGTAATGCTTGTAGTAGTAGTGCCAAAAATCAATATTAGGTATTCATAAGTTCTCATTTTTTGATTGTGTTGTAATCAATATCTCATTTTCATGTCATCTTGTGGTCTAAATGTAGGTGTCAATGAAAATAGGGTACTTAGTGATGATCATGGATGCACAAACTTTAAGGCCCAATTTTCAATGAAAAATTAAACATTGAAAAATAGTGATCATGAATTTGATGTGTTTTTATTAAAATCCCTATTATAGCTAAATTTGAAAACTTTAACCCTACAAGGATAAGACCAATCACCTAGGAAATCAATAAAAAAAATGATTCAATTTTGAACTTACCAAGAAGGCATTCTCAATTTTTGCAGTAACCATGAATGTCAACTATTGGCCACTTTGGGGCCTTCTAGTCCTTACTAAGATAAATAATTACACTACTTAATCATATCAGTGACTGTACAAAATTAATGTCACAAGCAAAAATAGTGTCACTACAATTTATTTTATTATAAAAAATTTACAATACAGTAACATTTAAACTTGCACTACCGATTCAAAAATAGTGCAACTTTGGCCAATTAATCCCACATGCGCACTAATTGCCACTATTTAAATCCGTGCTCCTAATTTGCTGAATATTCCTGTCAGCAATTGATAATAGGGTAGTAGTAGATGCACACACTATTCCCAACAACGGGTATCAATTAGCGTGAAGAGAGCATCCGGGTGTCAATGCAGATACCACAGTGGATAAACCTCCTTCACTGCAATTCCGTCCCCTCGAATCCTAAAACCCTGCGAACCATTTCTTCTCAAGTTTGAAGAGACATTCCTTGAATCTTCCATCGTGTAACTTAGTAACTCATTACCAAGCTATCATCATCATCATCGAAGACATCTTGCATTGCTACCAATTTGCAATGCAGGGCTTATTCGACAAATCGAGAGCTCCTTTGTGAGTCTGAAACTCCACGGCCATGGCTGCCCCTTTCCTGCAGCTCAAGCCGCCAAGCTCAATCCCCTGGAGCTTGAGTTCCGTAACGTCTCGTACAATCCGTGGACAGAAGAATTTTGTTCCAACAGAGAAATTGCGAAATGGGTTTATGTCTTTGGGCGAAAATTCGAGTCAGAGACGAGGGTTTGGTTTGGGTTTAGGGTTTAAGTTTTTGGGATTAGACGATAGACCACCTGTTGTTACTGTTGCAGCAGGAGCTGGTGAAGGCGAGACGAGAGAATCGGACGTTGTACCAGAGCGAATTCGTGAGCCTTCAGAAGAGAATAGCAGCCCCCAGGATTTGACATTGCATCGCCGCAAATTGTTTCTGTACGCAGGTGATGAGAATCTTATGAACTCGTTCCTTTATCATTTTCCAATGATTTTCAGACCTCGGTACCCACGATTTGAAAATATTCATTTGGTGGAATCTGTTGATGGAACTTGATTTTGAATTGTGTTTCTGTTTGTGGCAAACAGGGTTTTGCGTAATCGTGTTGATGCGCGACGTTATCCTTCGAGAGTTCGCTGGTTGGGGAATCAACTTCGGTCGAATCGCATTGTATATTGCAGAAGGTTTAGCGGTGAGTCGCATTGAATTTTGCGCCACCTGCTATTGAAAATATTGACTGTGTGTCAATTTCTGCATGCCATTGACTGCATGTTAGCAAATGACTTCGCGATGATTCTTGAACAATTTAGCTTGTAAAAAATCAAAACACAATCGTCAATAGTTCTCTGAAGTTTAAAACCAAAAAATAAGAATCAGATTCTGAATTTTAGGGTTTAGGGTTTAAGACATTGTGTATCTTGTAATTTTTTATGCATATAGTGATAAACATCCAGAATTTTACAAAAAACTAGTGCTTCCCCTTCACCGCACAGAGTTACTTTCACTTGCCTAAAGACTAAAGTTGCTCATACTATAAAGTCCCTTGCAATTCTACAATTGATGACTAGGTGCACAAGAAGGAAGGTCAAACCCTATGCAGCCCTGTTACGATGTATCCTTGTTTCCATGTATCAATGTCAAACTGTTGATGATTTGCTTCATGTGCAGATTGGGCTTGGCAAACTGACCAACATATTAGCGGAGCCGATCGCCTTTCTAATTTCAGTTCTAAGCTGGGCCATGATGGTCATCACAGACGTCTACACCCTAATTGTCGACGGTGCCCCTGTGAAGTCTCTCTTCTACTCCCTGCTCCTCTCTCTTGCGGTTCTCAGCATCGGAGACGCCACGTCATGCAAGATTCAAGGATCTCGATCACGCTTGGTGGGGATCGCCACAGCAGTCGGATTAGCTGGGGTCCTGGAATACATTCCCCCGGAGGCTGTGCTTCTTTGCTTACTCCTGCTCACGGCCTTCGCCAAGCTCATCCAGAAAGCAGATCTGGTCACGGTGTTCATGCCTGCGACCGTCACTTTTGTGGCCATCTCGGAGCCTGTCCTTCGAGCTGCTGCTTTCGGAGCTTTCTTGACGATTTCGGTGTATGCGAATTGGAGATTTGGTGCACAAGGCTTAGTCACACAGACTCCAAGTGGCGTTCCACAGGTGAGACCTTGGAAATCACAGTGACCGTTGGATTTTTGCAGCCCAACTGGTATTGCATTCAAAACTGGCAGCTCTTGGTCCACCATAAACTGGCATTCAACAGGTGATACCTTAAAAAACAAGAAGTGACGGCTTTGGCTCATAGTTATGTTTGAATTGTGCAACCAAAATGGTATTGCATTCCAATCTGGCAGCTCTTGATCCACCGTTAAGTGGCATTAAACAAGTGAGACCTTAAAAAACAAGAAGTGACGACTTTTGGTTCATAGTTCTGTTTAAATTTTGCAACCAAACTGGTATTGCATTCCATTCTACTATAAGCTGGTGTTCAACAGGTGAAACCTTTTGAGACCTTTGGTTAATAGATATGTTTGACTTTTTGCAACCAAATTGGTGTTGCATTCTAAACTGGCAGTGGAGAGGTTATGTTTAGGCAATCAATGTTTACGTCACCTAGCGCACAGTTTTTTGTCCCCGATATTCGAAAATAGCTTTTCCTCTTTACTATCTGCTAGTCCAACTCACTTGCTTGTGCCCTGGCAGGAGTCGGGTGAGGCAATTACGCCATCCGAAGTGCGGGAAATGGAAGCTAGAGTGGGCATGAGGGATTCGATTGTGTTTTCGATCATTTCGGCATCGATTTGTATCAGTTGGGCTGCGAGGGTGCTGTACCTCTGCTCCATGAAGTGGCTCTTGGTAAGGACCACGTAGGTGGCAACTCACTGAGGTAGGAAAATCTAAAACCAACACATTTTGCACTGAGCATAATTCCCATTATTAAGGTAGTTGAGTTTTCTTGCTAGCAAATGAAAGGGGATTCCAATGCACTTAAGCATGTGTTATTTGGATACTGTATGCAATAGTTATGATAGATGACCTGAATCCAATACAAGATTTGATTTTCAGTTGTTGGGCATCCTCAATCAATGTATACTCATCTATTGAATTTGTAGGGTGTTGAGATTAGGATATTTCTTGGAATAGGATTCTCCTACTTTAGAACAACTGTAGAAAACTGGAAACATTTTAGGATTAGACTTTTATTACATCTCTGGATTTTTTATGTTTTATTCTACAAATGAATGTCAAGTTTGGTGAATCACAAATCACACAAATCACACGGTAGTGAGTTTGAATTTGAAGACTCATTGGTTGCTTTTTTGGTTCGGGCACCTCATGTTATGTTGGTGACCAAGATTTCAAAAGCTTATTTGCAAACTTGCATCCACCTTGGAACTCATTGGCATCACTCATTGGTGATGAAAGTGTATGCAATTATAAGGAATTATGTGCTATAAACATGAATACCTATGTCACACTATGGTATTAGCAAAGGAATTTGATAATGTAGAATATGGACTTACAAACCTAACTTTTGAGTAATCGAATACTTTTATAAGGAGTTGATGAAGTTGATTTGTCAAAAGTGCGCACTCTAAACCATTGTTTGAATTGCTTGTTGCAATAGTTGCCAACTTTGGTGATTTTGGTGATTTAGAATAAAGGGTATAAGGAGGGCAAAGGATCTTTTAGGAGGAAGTTCATGTTGTGTCTTCTAATCCTATAGAATGATGTGGCTCTTGATGAGACTATGTCAAGTGCAAAGTCCTTGTAAGCTTAATAAATTGTTTTTGTTGCAAGATTCATATCAAACTCCTAAAAAATCAAATGCAAATCTATGCAATAGTTTCTTTAGTACAAAGAGTAGAGATTTAGAAAAGGGACTAATATTAAAGGTGAGTTGTCATTGTTTCTTATTGTTTTGTTCTACTAAGAAGGGCAAAAGCTTCAATTCAATAGTATACTATTGCAATTGATCATTGCATTGTGTTATTGTTATGTTTCTTTTTTGTAGTGATAAACATAGTAGAAGAGTCTCTCTTTTTTTTTAACAAATTTCTAATCTATTACTTCGTATTTGTTTTTATGAACATTGTATATATATAATTTTTTTTTAATCAATAATTTTTTTCCCTTTTTGGAACTTCTCCATTGATATTAATTTTGATCATTCTCTAAACAACGTTGGTTGCAATGATATCCATTGACATCTTCTATATTCAATTCTGACAATATCTTGTAATTCAAGTCTAGGAAATTTTCAATAAAAAATTTGTTATTAGCAATTTCTTTATAGTTGTGGGTTAAATTCTTCACCTTTGGTTGGTTAGAGGTTGCATTTCAATTCCCTTTGCAAGGATCGAATTGCTATATAGTCTTTGGAGCATAATATCTACAAATTTTTTTGCTACGAGGTGTTTGAACTAGCTTCACTTGTTGTCCAATAAATTGTGGAGAATCAATTTTGAATTTAATTTGGGATAAGTATATTTGGAAACTCCGGATTTATTTTGGGACAAAGGGAGTACAAATTTCCTCATTCCAAAGTATTAACCCTTTAATGACTAAGAAGCCCAAATTGGGCCTTACATTTTTTAAACAATTTTAAAGAATTACATGAATTTTTAAATTTTAATTTAACAACTATTTAATTTAACCAGTGCATACAATGTTCTTTCCTCAAACAAATGATATAATAAAAAAATTCCATTTCCATTATGTTTTCTACAATATAATCAATTAAAGCATCCATACCGTAAATTTTTTGTTTTGTTTTGTTTTGTTTGTTACATTGAGATCTCTTGGACCGTGCGTCCCCTAGTTGCATGCTTAGTACTATCGGAAAGCCCTCAGCGAGGAGGGGTGCACCAGCTTGGTTTCGTGGCATTCATGACATATGGTGTAAAAGTTATTGAATTTTGAATTATTTTTTGGATCTATAAATTAAAAAAAACTTTTACTTTAATTTTAACTGTGGCAATGGTACAGGGTACACTAGTGCAACTTAAAATCATGAATTTAAGGATTAAGAGAAATGCAAGACGTTAAATTGTGCCAACAAAAGTGGGCCCTGGTGAGATGGATTTAACCTAGGGAAAACGCAAGAATTTTTTATTTGCTACATATGATTTTTTATGGGTCTCGTCAGGAGATGCTTATACTCCCCTAACAGGAGAACTTTGGGGCGCCGCTAGTAGACATCAAGGAATGTCAAGAAATTGGTTTGCAAATTCTGAATTCATATTTGCAATCAAAGACTCCAAATTAGCTAAATGAGGTTTGCAACATACCCTCGACAATTTAATGTCTTGCAAGAGAAATTGGGGGTGGACTAAGAGCAGTCCCACGGCAAGTGACGCAAACCCAAGGAGTGGTCGGGGCTGGCCTGATGTAGTGCCCCACAACAGACATGGTGAGGGCCCAGAAATGATCAGGCACGGCCAAATTAGTTGAGTACACGACCAAGCCCAGAGTCTTGTTTGTGGCATTGTATAAAGTGTTTTTGTCATTCTGTCTGCAAGGTTGAAGGTATGGTTTGAACATTCAACAACACTGTTGCAAGATGGCTGGGAGGGGCGGAGGTCTTCGTGGAGGGAGATTGAGCCAGTATGACATGAATGTTTCTGTCTTTGGGTGAGGTGAGGGACTTGTACAATCCCGAAGTAGTGGAGTTCGTGAAGAATCCGAGCAAGGGCTTGGCTTAGGGTTTCGTGAAGAACCCGAGCAAGGATTTGGCTTAGGATTCGTGAAGAATCCAAGCAAGGATTTAGCTTAGGGTTCCAGATATCATGATCACCTCTCTTGTTGCAAATCTTTTCTTAAGCTCCAGATCAACTCCAGTAATAGTAAGATTACACTCTCCCCAAAACTCATCAACCAATTCAATGAAGCACCCTGCCTTCATAAACGATCTTCTAATTGTTCACGCAACAAATTTCCTGAGTAGAAATGAAACCTCAAAAGCTGAAAGAGAGAGATAGCATGGTCAAGCTTCAGAGAAGAACATCGATTTGTGAAATAAGAAATCAGAGCACGAGAGTTTAACCCCCGAGCGCGCCCAAACTTTATTTGCTAAAATCCATACCCTTCTCAATTCAATCCAATCAAACTATCACGTAAATTGACCATATCGATTGATAGTAGAGATAGGGGCTGGAGCTATAGGGAAAAGGGCACATCCTTTGACCGCACCGATGAAAAAACTATAATGGTCAAACAAGGAGATCTTTGAGTTTTGAGAGGCCATATTTGAGGCACCGGGGCGCTTAGGGGTTAAGTAGGTGCACCCAAATGTTCCACTGACCTTAAACCGCCATCTACACCATACATACATCTCCAAAATCAGTTCTATACCTATGTATGTGGAAAAAACGCTTTCAAAACCAAACTTTGTTCCTTAATAACTTTTGCATACCGTATCCAAATGCCACGTTCTTTGGTGCGTTGGAACCTCCTTTCACTTGCCAACAAGAACATATGAAACTTTTACCAATCCAATACTAGGAAATAGGCTCAGTAGCAATTAGTGGCGGTTTTAGGTGTACCCACCTTAACCCCTGAGCGCCCCAGCGCCCCAAATGTGGCCTCCTACTATGAGACATTTGACCATCATAATGTCCTAGGCTGTATGGTGAAAACTTCCACAAATTTTTCCAAAGATGCCCTCCCTACCTCTCTTCCAATCTAAACAGTCATGTCTCTTGGATCTTATTTTTTAATCGGTGGGGTCTACTTGAATGGCAATTTGTAGCTTGTTTTTGGAATTTGCGCTGGGCGCTCAGGGGTTAAGGGCAGTGGTGAGGAAGAAAGCGCTCCACAACTCGGTTGACAAATTCGTCGGCATTCATGACGTGGATGGCTCATGAGTTGACGAGAGAATTTTTGGGTGGCAGTGCCGGCCACTCATGCCGTGCTTCTCTCACCGTGTTAATATCACAGGGCATGCAGCCATGTGATATTACAGGGCATGCAGCCATTGCAGCGCTCCTTAAACCCCACCAGTATGCCGCCCCTCTCTCATGCAGGGGCCGTGGGGATGCTCTTACACAGTTATAAAACAACTACAGTACAGTAGTGTCTCTCTCGTACTGATGGATTTAAATTGACTTTGACTAGTCACATTATCTTCGGAAGTTGACTTTAAATCCCTGTAACTACTCCGTACCTTCCTCAGCCTCATAAATTAGTCAAATCGTGATTCCACGTGGAGGATTGTGCTTGGGTCTGCCACTTTTAAATTGGATAATTTCAGGCTTCGCCTGGCTGGAGGGGGCTTGGATTCCTTTTATTATTACTTTACTTTATTAGTTGTTGTTTTATTTAATATTTAATATTTTGGAACGTCGATAGCGAGGTACATAACACTGGTTATTAATGAGGCAGGGGTCCCTTTTGCATCTTTGTTAAAGTGGCCCGTACAGTGAACGAAATTGTTTTATTTGGTCCTCAGCAATCAAACCCAATCTTTGAATTAATCGATAATAAAGGTATGTCCCCACTTGGCGTTTGGTAACATTAGGGGTAGTCACACCTTCTCAGAAGACCAAAAATTCTTCAGGAATGCAAAGTTGGTGAAAGAAAGACGGAGCGAATGGGCTGGTGTTGCGCATGAAGAAGGTGTGACACCCCGTTTTTGACGTGCAAAGGATCGAGAATGAAAAACCAGAGAATGAGTTATATGCTTGAGCCACGTGATGGTCGCTTGAGGAGCCATGATGACGGGGCAGTAAGAAATGACGATGAAATCTGCGTGGGAGGGTGAATTTTCGAAGTTGGAAGATGAAAAAATAACAGGGAAAACTTCCGGACGCCGAATTCTTCAGGGACGAAGGTGAAGAACAAGACTGACAGATTAACAGGGAATGGTTGCTCCGAAAGACGCGGGCACCCAACTAGAAACAGCCACGCGGAACTTCTCCGTTATTTGGATCCGGAATGGAGAAGGTGTGACTACCCCTATTGGTTCTTAGGGCCTCCTTCCATGCGGGTGGGTGGTGGGTGGTAGGTGGGTTCCAGGATATTAGACCGACTGTGGGTGAAGACCACCCATGCCCAGCTCACCAATTTCAGAATTTCCACTTCCATGTGGAAGGAAGTGGAACGGCTGCAGAAGGTCACCAAAACGCTCCAGAGCACCAGAAGGATGCCAACTAAAACTGTGCCAGCATCAAATTGAAGCATAATTTGTACATTTTACTTTTCAAATTTAAAGAAAAATCTTGAGATCATTTTTTTCCCCCTAATGTAACTTATTTCTAATATATATTATTATTCATGTAATTTGAAATTTCAAAAATGAGCAAAAGCCTTGAGGCATAATAC
Source organism: Climacium dendroides (assembly GCA_950106755.1). Taxonomy (NCBI): domain Eukaryota; kingdom Viridiplantae; phylum Streptophyta; class Bryopsida; order Hypnales; family Climaciaceae; genus Climacium; species Climacium dendroides. The sequence continues at coordinate 37,698,302 of OX467084.1, forward strand.
ATAACATTGTATTTGATTGTTAATGTATTTTATCTTTAATATATATAATTTTGACTATATTATTATTCATGTATTAGAAAATGGAACCAAAATTATGAATTTAATTAAAATTTCCAATTATTCAAAAAAATTGATGTAATATGTGTAAAGTAAAAATTGAATAATAATTGTGAAGATTGAAGAAAAATAAAAGTTTATGTAAATCACACTAGTTTTTAAAATTATTTAGGTTTCATGTTTTAATTTAATACAAATATAAAAGCTATATTATTTAAAATGTAAATGTGATTTGTATTAACTTATATGTATATTAAAGTTGTCAATCTCTCTAGTATTTCAATTCTATATTGCATCAAATAAATACATATGAAGTAGTGAAAGAGATTAACCCTTAAAGGACTAAGGTACATTTTTTGGCAACATAGCAACTTTGGCCAGCTCACTACAGATGGAGTTTTTAATTTTAGTTTTTATTTTAGTTTTAGATTCTCCAAGCCGTCTCCAGACTACTCCAAGCCGCCTCCAAGCCATCTCCAACCTCCTCCAAGCTGCCTCCAAGTTGCCACCTCCAAGTCAAATCCAGGCTATAGAAGTCAAGCGCCTCATCAAAACAGGCTCCAGGAGGTACAAAGCCCTCACCGATGATTGTTGGAAATGAAAAAGAAGAACGCACGGACACCAACATGACCGATGATTGGTGAAGAATTGTCGGGCCAGCCCTAAACCTAAAACACCTTCCATGTGCACCGATCAGGGAGTATTTTGTTGTTTTCCCTTCCCACCGATCACCGATGGAGCATGGAAGCCTACCCTTAAAAGATAATACTCCACACAAAGACCAGCATGCCTGTATTTTATGGAGACGCATTTATTGCATTGATTCGATGAAAATTGATTCTAAAGAATTTATCCAGCATTCAGATATGAAACCTTAACATTCAACAACCTTCACAAAAGTTACCTTCTCCTCTCCAGAGTCCTCATCCATCCATCTCTGCAAAATGAAGAATACTTCAATATCAATGTCCTTTACCATCTTCCTCCAAAAAAATTGATGGCAAAGCGAAGTGATTGCTTCTCGGACATTTGTGGGTTGTAGGAAGGGATGTCATTTTTGTATTGAAATCAATTGACCATCATGAAACTTCAAAGGTTATGGGATAATTTGAAATTGAGAGCTTCACCACTCATTGTGAAAACGTAGGAATTATGTTTGAAGTAGAATTTCAGACCTCATTTAGGCATAGTATTATTAATTTTTTCAGAAAACTTTGAATTAATAGAAGTTAATAAATCAAGTTAACTTCCATCTCCAAAAATCCGTTTGTAATATTGAGTCTCCAATCAAAAGTTATGATCAAATTTCTAAGCAGGGTTGAAAGGGATATTTTCTTGGACATTTTCAAACATCCTCTCTGATTTTTGTGCCTAACTTTTGATTAGGATTAAAATTACAAAATAATTTTTGGAGATGGAATTTAACTTGATTTATCAACTTGTACGAGTTCAAGTTTTTTTGAAAAAAATTATTCTACTATGCTTAAATGAGGTTTGAAATTTTACTTCAAACATAATTCTTGCATTTGCTTTTGACTTAACTATGAGCGGTTGAGGTCCTCCTAATTCTCATTCAAATATCCCACATGGTTTGTTTTACTTACTACCACCTCATATGTACATAAAAAGCTTGTATTCATCCCCAAGATCAATATTTGAGAGTGTCTCTTCAATTCAAGTCGTAGTGCTCTTCGGATGAAAGCCACTACTCTTTCCTAATTGCCCATCCGAGGTCCCTTTAACAAAGACCAGTGTGCACTTCTTGAAATCCACATTTTCAGGAGATTTAGAAGCTTTAAGGCCTCAATCCTTTTTTGAATTTTTGCACATTTTTGCATACATCTTTGTACAGAAGGTTGGACAAAACAGCGCCTGCAAGCCCTCTGTTCATTGTACAGAATATGGACATCGAAGCGCTTAAGGGTTAATTACAGGTGATTTTAGTATTGGTGGACTAGAGTTTGCAGATGATTTAATAGTCTTTGTACTATTCTTACATGGATGCCACATCATGCGCCACGTTGGTTCAGTGAATACCAAGCAATGCAGGTGTGAATGCGCTGTAAATTCTTCACATAATACTGCTAAGACCAAGTGTGGACATACCTTAAGCCCTTCCCAAGTATCAAGCAAAGCATAATATCTTTATGGTAGAGGTACCCATCCCTAACCGGGCCCCATGAGCAATCAATAAGGTGTGTTAAATTTGGAGAGGTATATTTTTTTAATATTTTAATAAAGGTTACAAAAAACTTCCTTTGGTTTGATTGGCTGTCACAAGAATTACGGCATGCCTTACTTTTTATGTTGCTGTAAATAGCCTCCAATATATTAATGAGCAATTTTGGACGACTCTAAGCATTGGCCATGGGTTGATAAGTACTTAGGCCTTTCAAAAATCATAGTAATTTCACTTTCAATGCAAAAATCACCAAACTTTTTGCAATCCCCATCATTCATGTTGTTGCACCTTATGCAATTTTTACTTTACTTTCCATTGCTCCTCATCATGTCCCAAATTCCTTATTTGATCAGTTATGGGTGCCTTCACTATACGGGACCATTGCCTGATTATAAATGTTATGTATAATTTCCTCTCATGTCAACTTTAGTCTTAGAATCTTGATCATAGTCTAACTAGGGGATGGTTATAGGCACGGTATGGAATGTATGATGGTTTTATGATGGGAGTCGCATATCATATATCTATAATTCTATTTTCATTTATAATCAAGCGATTTCATCTAAGTTTAAAAAATAAAATAAAACCCTTGAAGGATTTGATTCATTGTAAAATAGTCAAACATCATATCTAAGCTAAATTTAGCCTTTATAAATTGTGTTCAAACAACAATCTTGTATTTCTATTACTTGAAATTGTGAATTGTATATCACTCTTGAAAAATCTCAATTTGTTTTGTGAAAAATTGTAATTGTTATCATTTTGATTATAAAAGTTGAACATAAATAAGTAAAAATAGAAAAACAATCCAAAATATTCGAAATTCTTTCAAGAGGTACAAGTAGCAATGGAGATTAGTGAGAATTTTTTTTTTCAATTGGTTGTTTTATTTTTTACATCCAAAGCAACCATCCAGTCAAATTCAACTATTACACCAAATTTATTCTTTTATTTAGTTGATGTATAAAATTTTGATATTTTCTACTAGTTGAAAACTATATTTTCTATTTATGTTGTTTTTCCAATAATTTTGATGGAAAAATCAAATTATTTTCATTTTATAAAGAAAAAAGAGGAAATAAAATTATATCAATTAGAAAATATATTAGAATAATTTGTAATTCTTTACCATAAATGAAAGGAAAAATGAGAAATATAATTGTATGATTTAAATTTCAAGTCCATTTAAAAATTATAAATACGAATGAAAAACACACCATACTATTTTAATTGGATTCTAACACATGGAGCTTTCAATTTCAATTTCAATTACTCTTTTTAAATTTTTGACATTTTTCAGATTTTTCAAATCCAGTAGAAACAAAACTTGTTAAGCTTCATTTTTTTAGTTTATATTAGATTCTAAAAATAGTTATTTTGAAAGTTACAATTAGGATTGACCAAAGTGCAATCCTTTTGGGATGCGGAGACCTTAGAGAGTTAAGGTAGAACTACCCATTACCACCATTTATCCAATTCCCCCACCTATAGGTTCTTTCCATTTCCGTCACTGACCCATCTTATTACCACAATCTTACTCATCCATGATCATGACGGCAATGCACTGGGGAGCGGACACATCAGCCCATGCTTCAACAATGGTCTGGTCATGCTTTACCAAGGGTCTACTCACAGTTTTACATTTCAGCTTTGAAAAATCACAAAAAATTCAATTCTCGTCAAAATGCCTTTATTTTTTTTGCAATTGACTTCTCTCAAACAATTCCATCTCTGAAAAATACGAGAGCTCATAAATTGCTTCTCCAAAGTACCTAGATAGCAAATCTGTATGGTAATGGGTAGTTCTACCTTAAGTCTTTTGCCAAAAAACTTCATGGTTTGTTGCGATTTCTAAGCCAAATTATTATTATTATTTTAAAACACGTGGACAATTTCCATTGATAAAAGGAAACAGTACACTGAATCAAAGGAATCAATATTTTCATTTTTCTACAACTATTTTTTGAACTATTTTTCCTTGCCAAATTATTTTTTCCTGGTGCAATCTGGCTCTATTTCGCCCCAAAATTTGAAATGCCCTGCCACTCATCAGTCTGCCCGGATATTTAATTGCTGTTGATACCGCGTGGTCGGACCACGGAGATGCGACCAGAAGGACCGACGACCGTGGACTGCTAAAAGGCTGCTCTACCCTTTCTCGGTGTTTTCCCTGGCGCACTGTAGCATTGCGTCTTCCAATGCAATTTCATCGTGCACACGCTGTCGCGCACCGTGTTGCAACTTCCCTTCACGACAGCAGCTGCAACCACCGAGCTCACGAATCAAACACTGCTCTACTGACGCCACCCCTCTCTGACGCTTCCTACAGCTCCAATTGCTTCCCGTTTCCCCACATTTCGTCGATCGCTCCTCCCCCTAACTTACACGGTTTCCGCGGCCCAGTCGTGTCTCAGTGGCGAAAATGGTGCAGGGCAGTGCGGATGGCACCTTCGTCGCGTCGGTGGTTGCGAATTCAATGATGATCGTGTTCTTGGTTGGAGTCTTTCAGCTCAGGTAGGGTTCCAAGCTCTTCTGAGTTCTTCTTCAAGCTGTTCTTGTATTCGTTGGAGATTTTCTTGAGTCGTTCTGGTGCATGTTAGTGGAGTGGCTTCTGAATTGAGTGGAGGTGCTCATGGTGCGCGCCATTTTGGGAGACTTTCCGCCCTTTTTGTGTAGGTGATAAGTTTTTTAAGGTTCTGCTAGGTCAAGTTCTGGTTGCTAGGTACGACGTCCGACTATGAAAGATTGTGTGACCATGGAGAATGATTGCTTTGTTTTTGCAGCTTTCAGGACGTATATTTTCGTTTCTTTTGTATTTTTACTTTTTTTGGATCCTTGAGCTCGGGTGAGGAATTCTTGAGTATTATACAGCTGTATGATGACAGTTCGATAATTGGGAGAACGTATTAATCGCTAAAGGATCAAGAACCAAGGTTACATATTGGAACCCATGATTTTTTGTACTTTTGAGTGGGTTGTATGAGCCTTCCTTTTGAGCGATTTTATATCTTTTTGACCACCGCTTTCTATGTTCGTCACTGGTTCTGGTGATATAATTTTTGGTTATTAAAGTTGATACCATCTGAGTATAATTTGGACAGTAATATCAATCAGATCGGTCATTTTAAGCCACGAACCCTTGGTGTTTTAGGGGTTAGTTATTGTAAGTTCGAATAAGTACAATAAGAAGTTCAACCTAGGGCAAGTACTAATAAGAAGTTCAGTTTTGGGTCAGGAAGATGATCCCAGTCCCTCAGAACTCTCCCTACACTATGCCTGCCGCCCAATTTTGTGAAATCCCGCCATTTATAGATTAGAAATTCCAGGAGACTGAAACATATTTTTGTGCTCAAAATAAGCCTTTGAACCTTCTATCCAGTGTTTGGATTTCAGATCATTCTTGAGCTTTAGATTAAAGTTACGAATCTCTACGAAAAATCGTTTTGCACTGAGAAGATACGCTACATCTGCAATTCAATTGTGTTGTATGATGATAGTGAAAAGACTTACATGGAATTGGAAATTTGGTGCAGTGAACCTTGTTAAGTTGCATTTGCGGAGCGCATTTTCAGAAAAGACCAAGAGTACTACAACTGTGTGGATTTGGCTGAACTTGAAAATCAAATGGATGCGAAGGAACAACAGCTTGCGACACTAGATCCTGGGATACATGTGGTGAAGATGTGAAGGCAGGAGCATTGACATTCGAGGGCCTTCATCCGCCAAATTATTTAAAATGAAGGGCAGACTTATTGAGTTTTGGCTCATAGCATGGCTCTGTGTCATGATCTCTGGGAGAGAGACTGGTGTCCGAGCCGATTGCACGACTGGATGTCAAGGCCTAGCATATTACACAGTGCAATCCGGCGAAACTCTTGATAATTTAAGTAGCAGGTTTCAGATTAATAATATTCAATTTCAGAGCTATAACAACAACATCACTAACCTGAATTCGATCCAAGCTGGCACCAACCTTTATCTTCCGTTTGACTGCTCGTGTACCAACGGTCAACTGATTCACATGTTTGCATACACGGTAAGAATTCTTTTTCATAATAACTTTGTTCTCCGAATTTTTAAATGTGCACAAACCATTATTATCCCATTCCACCTATTTTGCGATCATTATTGCACCCATTGAGCCCCAAACATGGTAATTAAAGGTAGAGACTGTTCAATCCTTTTCTCATTACCTTTCATGATAATTTTTGTGCACAATTAACGCTTTATAAGAATTAATTACGCTTAATGTGCATCTTTTGAAGCTCCTGCATTTTTAACAAATTTTAGTATGATGTCCTTTGTGACAATGTGGTATTGCCAGTCTTTAGCTCAATTGGATCTATGAATCGAAAAGGCTCTTACGAAACTCGTTTGAAGCAGGTTCTAAGCGGCGATACCGTAGGCTTCATTGTGAGTGTAAAGTACCAGAACCTGACCACGATAGCTGCTGTATCCAATTCTTCCAATCTGGACAGTTCGGGAAGCATTGATCCTGGAAACACTCTCTCTATTCCTGTGAGGTGCTTTTGTGGCGATCCAAGTGTGAGCCGTGCCTATGGCCTCTTCACTACGTATGTGGTGCGAGCTACCGACAGTCTGACAGGGGTTGCAACAGCGTTTAGTGTAGCAGCAGACTACATATCAAGGTTCAATTCGGACGTCCAGGTTCTAACGCCGAATTCAATCATTTTCATACCAGCAAGAGGTATGCCACAGCATATTGTGTCTAGATGGCTCTGTGATGCCAGCCTTTCGTATCTTACGTCTAAGTAAGGTAATATAAAAGTGTTAATGACTTGATAAAACAGTGGAACTTCTCGATTTCTAGTTGAGGAATACCTAGAACTAATTGCATTCTTCATCTATTTCATGCGGTTTCAAGAGGTTTTAGGGCAATTTCATGTTAAAGGATCAGGCTTGAGAAGGTTGAAGAGTGGAACTGGTGAACAGTTTCTCGTAAGTCTCCTTCAAGGCCGGTTTACATTTGTCCGAGCAAGTTTTGAGGTTTACATGTTTCAAGACATCTTAACTATATTGAAGAAATGTAGTAATGTGATTTGTCAAAGTTGGATAGCTGTCCTTAAGGGGTCTACCCTTTTTCCGGACAGCCATGGAGAAAGAATCTTCGCAGTGGATGAGGAAATGACATGGATGCTTACACAGCAACGCCTTTTGTGAATGGTGTTGTCTATTTGAGCATTTTGTGGAGTGCTCCAAATACTACTAGCCCACAAAGTAGTCAAACGGACAAGACCACTTCGCCTAATTAATTTTAACTTCTTACCATCTTGTCTGTGTCTTGAGTAGCTTGCCTTGGCCTCAACTTTTCACTTGTCCAGAGAAGAGTAATAATGCCGGCCCTTATTTATTGAAAGTGTCTAATACGTTAAAGTGTATTGTATGCATACTTCTTGAATCAGAGCATCTGTTGTTTAGAGGTAACTTGTTCCAAATGCAATACTGACGAAAATTTCTTTTCCGGTTACGCTGCAGCTGGGAACGGAGTTTTTCCTCCTTATAACGGGTATGTCTCTACCTCAGTATTCTATTGATTGATTGATGTGCCCATTAGTCTAGAATCAACGACTCTGGGAATTGAGGGTAGGTCTTTTATCCTTAGTTGACACGCTTTAAACCAGTCATACATGTGTTGCATTACAATCGAGTATTCCTGACTTCTTCTGTATTTGACATGTGTTGATGATGTACAGCACTAGCAGTGGTGGCGGCTCAAGCAGTAAGTGCTTCCATGGACCCAAGTTTCTGTACTTTTATTGCGCATGAAAGTAACTGAACAAGTGATATTTTTGACGATTCTTTTGTGTTTCTTTTACAGGAAAATCTTCTTTTCATTTTTTTGTTATGCTGACCATGCTTTGTGTTTCTTGGTTTGCAGAATCAAACACTGCTGTCATTGTTGGGGTTGTAGTGGGAGTGCTTTTACTTGCTATCTTCACATTGGCTGCGGTTATTTATGGACGCAGAAGGCTCCGTAGGAAAAAGTTAGCAAAGACGCATAAGAAACAGCAGTCAGGTACTAATTAGACACTGAGATGTTTTATTTCCATCTCCTTGATGTTCCTCATTGTTAGAAAGTGTTGCTGGACAAATCGATAGCATTTCTTGTGATATTACAGGACACTATTTGCGTCACTTTAAGCATTTTAACATGTGGAGGAGTGATTTTGGGGAGATGCGTACAGCTGTGAAGAGATCACTTTGTGTACGAGAGCCAAGTCGGTTGAGAGCAAATTTTTATCATTGTCTATGAATTTCTTATGCAATTTCAAAGTGGGCGGTTGTAGAGCACTATTGAAGGGACAGTAGATCATTCCTTTTCCATTCAATAAGATCAGTGACCTTACATAATTAGCCATGTCATGCTACACCCAACTTGCTGGTTGAAGCCATCGTAGATGACCTCAACATATTTGATATTCTGTTTCCATTGATCCTCCAAATTATTTATTTATCAAGCCTGGTGTTGACAAACTGTACCTGATGTGTTATTGTAATGTGACTGTTTCAAATATACAGCTTTGCTGCCTTCTTCAAATCTTGTCGAAAGTAAGGCCTCAAGGTCGGCGTCCATTTTGCTGGCAGATCTCAAATCAGTTGAGTTCACATATGAAGAGTTAGCCGAGGCCACTGATGACTTCAACTTGTCTTGCAAGATTGGACAGGGAGGTTTTGCCTCTGTTTACTATGGTGTCATTCGTAATCAGGTCTCATCTCTTCCATCTGTGATAGAAAAGAGGTCTCAGATTATTTATGTCGTATTGGGTTGTCCCGTTCTCCATTGTAGCATGTTAAGCTTTTTCTTTTCCGCACCTGTTTTTATGGTACATGTGAACGCAGCTGACCTGCACGAGTTCTGTTACTGAAATTCGATCTACATAACACTTCTTTAGAGTATCATATCAATTAACCCTTCGTGCGCCGACGGCCCAAAGTGGCTGCTGCCGTACCTATACGAGTTGAAATAATTCAGTTCTTTATAATTCATCAAGGAATTCAAAACAAAATTCCAATAGAAAGAATCTTCTTTGAAAGTTAATAACGTTTGAATAACGTTTGAATAATGACTTCTAAAGTGGATTTTCTATTTTTAGTTGGACACTTCGGGATTAATGTGCCCCTTTAAAGAAAAGAATAACGATCAGTTCAAGATTTTCTTGTGAAATGAAGTCTAAGCTTTGTGGGCAACAACAAAATGCAGAAGTTGGCGATTAAGAAGATGAACTTGAAAGCGACTAAGGAGTTCTTGGCTGAGCTGCAAGTGCTAACTAATGTCCATCACACAAACTTGGTAGGTGGTTCACTCTCATGACCTGCAGTTGAATGTTAGTGATTCTTGGGGACCAGGTTAAACATCACCTCATCCTGCAGTTATTCCCATCATTTGTAAGCTTGTTTTAGGTTGCCTGCTGGGCCGACATTACTTCTTTCAGCTGCCTCTAGGAGCTGGTCGCCATGCATAATTGCTTGATTCCAGTTTCTTCCATTCAGCGTAACTTCATTCGTTTGAAGGACTGCGAGGAACTCATCACCATGTCACCTCCTATAATTGCTCATGATGGGATTTCTGATGGAGGACCATTTGTTGGCATTTGGATGTGCATGCAGGTACAATTGATTGGCTACTGCACCACGAATAGTTTGTTTCTTGTGTATGAGTACATTGAGAATGGAACTTTGGACCATCATCTTCACCGCAGACATTCTTATGGTAATTGGTGGGGATAAGAGCGTCTGTTGCGTTTTCAAAGTGAGAGGTTTAGGAGGAATGGTTTCGGTGTATTCAATCTCGTAAAAGCTGAATCGTGCTAACCACCAATCTTAAGCCCGAAGTGCCCAAACTCAAAATAGAAAATCCACTTAAGAAACTAATGGTCACGTGTAGTAACTTTCAAAATATATTTCTTAGTTCAAAATGTAGGGCATGGTTTCTTCTTTCTATTTATACACTTTGCTTTCGTCCTTGAAACCTTCTAAATGATTTATTTCCACTTCAATAGATATGGAAGCGGACACTTTTGGTCATTTGCACTTGGGGCTTATAAAATAACAATTGAATTTCAATCTTGTAAATAATTTCTCTATCCTAAGATTAGTTGTGATGATGTGTTTTCAGTGACCGCAGATTGAATTCTGAACTTATTATGGTCTTTTGTGGTGATAGATATACCTCCCCTGTCGTGGACACAAAGAGTTCAAATCTCTTTAGATGCTGCTCGTGGGTTGGAATACATTCATGAGCACACCAAACCAACGTACATACATCGTGATATCAAGTCTGCTAATATCCTCATTGACAGTAATTTCCGTGCCAAGGTGGGACCAAATCCTCTAATAACTTCTTAGTTACTACTCCTTAGTATTAAAGGTTTCCTGTATTGCAAAAGGCTTTTCATTCTCAAAGTAATCGAGTGGTGTTTGTCCTCTGCAGGTTGCAGACTTTGGATTGGCGAAGCTGACAGAGGATGGAACTGGTACTGGTATCGTTGGCACGTTTGGCTACATGTCACCCGAGTATGTCACTTCCTCTTGGTAGTTGACTAATATTCTTGCAAGCATAATATTAATAATATTGTGGTTATCATCAAGATTATTACAAGAATAAGTAGAATAGCAAAAAAATTGGGATTAGATTGTTGTTGTCATTGTTTCAATGCCACATGCCATACTAGTCTTATATATAAAATTATTATCTTATATATAAAATTACAATTCTTTTACGAAGCATACATAAGCACTTAAAAGTGCAGCATGACAAATTTCCATTCTCGTAACAATCCTTCATCTTTACCTTGGTGGATGCTTGAAAGGAAGATATTTGTAAGGGATCTTGGAAAATAGTTTGATTTGTGTTACTTTTCACATTTTTTATCCGTGTTTGTCAGATTTCAAAAGGGAACCCAGTTGTGTTGGTAAAGAATGTATGGGTGTCATTTACATTTTAAGAATTTCTTGTATTAAGCATTACATTGGTTTTCAGGTATGCGCTCTATGGTGAAGTGTCTCCCAAGCTGGATGTGTTTGCTTTCGGGGTGGTTTTGTATGAGATTATCTCTGGTCGAGTCGCCATTTCGGGTGCAATTCCTGCAAATTCTGTCGATTCGGCTCCAACAGCAAGTCGAGAGGGCAGAACACTCTCAGCTTTGGTTTGTATTTTCTACCTCATGATCTCCTTGTGGATTCATTCATGGCATATGCATTCATTCATGTGCATGCGTTTTTTTATCAGCTTATATTTTTAGGATATTCTTCTGAATATTTTTTGTAAACCAAGAGTCAGTAACTGAAATACCTTCCCTTTTTGATTGATGCAGTTTGAGCCTATGCTGAAAGACCCAGATGGAAAAACGCTATTACCGAAATATGTTGACCCTGCCCTTGATGATGACTATCCACTAGACGCTGTTTGGAAGGTAGGGAATCACGTATTCTTAAGATCAAATGTTGGAGTGAAAATAAGAGATTCAAATGTCAGAAGCTGATAATGAATTCTTGAAGTTTTTAAGGAAACGAAATGAAACACATCCCACTGAACTAATTGCAACCTTGGAAGTGCAAATGTACGTTGAATTTGGACCTCTAAAAGACTTCTAAGGCTCCCCAATCCATTTTGTGATCCAAATGAGGAAGATTGAATAAAACTCAAATTTGATTTCTCTAGTATTAGTATTCCGTTTTTCACTGTTGATTCTTTTTCGCACTTTGAATTTCGCTTGTGATATATTTTTGTGTTTTGAGTCCCCGTTCATTGAATACCAAAGTAATGTTTTATCCATCTTTGTAGATGGCGCAACTGGCGAGACGGTGCACTCAACAAGATCCCGAATTGAGACCGACAATGAGATTTGCTGTAGTGCAGTTGATGACGTTGGCATCGTCCACACAAGAGTGGGATGTCGATTATATGAGCCGAGGTCCAAGTTTGTCGAGTTCGGGGATCGAACAATGATTATTTAAACATCTTTTTTTAATATTAGGAGTAATATATCGAGGTAGAAATCCCCTTTGGTAGGCCTTTCGATTTACCATAGACTATTTCCAGAATAATTGTTGTTTTACGGATGACTCTCTCTGTAGAACATCAAATCATGTGTAGAGATTTGAACACTTTCATTGTGTTGAATCATTTCGACTGTACAATAAAGAACCAGCCTTCACCGCCAGATGCTGCACTAGTTGCCACTCTGTGCCTCAAGTTTACCTCAATTTGTTGTCACGATTTCTGAGTACATGACACAAGCATTTTGCTTGCTTCGGAACAGCATTTGAATTGCCCAGATTTATGATTTAGTTCTACAATTCACAATCATGTAAAGCTTAGTAGATGTCATTTCTGTTGCTGTTTTTACTTTTCTGTTACTATTAACCCAAGAGATGCCCGGTGAAAAGGAGGCTGCGTTGTATGGACAGGTACAAAGCAACTACTCGCCCATATTGTTTGCATGAATCTCTGTCGTGGAGGTTCGTACAGGTAAACCGTTGTTCGAGTTGCCATGATTTTCCTGTCGCCAGCCTGTGTGTGGAAAAGTGGTTCACTAATGATGCCCAGCACGCAGGCAGCGCTGTTGACCCACCAATAGGCGTTCATTTCCTAAATTTTCAGACGAAGATGTTCTTCATCTTCATCTTCTGTGCCTTGTATCCGCACTCACTTTAAGTTTGAAGGTATTCTGCCAAACTCCTAAAACTAATATTGGCTATGTTCTGTTATGGGAAGGATTGGTTACGTTCTGTAGATTGTGCGTTGTACCAAAATGTATCAAGCTGACCAGATGGCTAAGTATACGTGTTCGCAACTTCGCTATCATCTACACATATCTTCGAGTTTTCCTTGTCTCGGAGTTTGTTGAGAAGGGTTGGGTCACTTGGGTATTTATTTCAGATGAGAATAGGATTTTTTTATAGTACATTATTGGCTGTATTGCAGGTTTTAGATTGAACAGGTTAAGAGAGGCATCCACCAAGGTTATATATTTCCAGCGAACCTCTTCATGTGAGTACCTATACACACACACCATATTCTCTTTCGCACTTAGAGCTGCGAGCAATGCCAACATGAATTTCAACATGTCATATCCTTTTAATGCTTTGCACAGATAATAATAATCATTGATTGTTATGCAATTTATGGGAGTCTCCAATGATAAAGAGCATTGAGCCTGACTGAGATGAATTCGAGGAAATCAAGACTGACATGGCGTGTGCAAGCAGACAGTGCAGTACCAATGCCAGGCCAGCTGGTGCGGAACAAGCAAGTCAAGCTGAAGCAGTATGTATTGGCAGCACTCAAAGAAACGGACCTGGAGGTTGTGTCGAGTGATTTCACACTGGAGCTGAAAGAGGACAGTGAGGACGATGTCCTTGTGAAGAATCTCTACTTGTCATGCGACCCCTACATGCGCATTCTCATGAGTGGTCTAGACATTTGTCACTCTCCTCCCTTCAGAACCGGACAGGTTGAGAACTGTCTTACTCTCCCACCATGGTCGATATCACTGTTGGCAATATTATGTTCTCGAATAATATTCTCGCATTTACTATTATACCTTTACAAAATGTGTTTTTGTTTTTTTGTTTTTTTCCGTGGTCTGGATGTGTAGACTTTGGAAGGTTTTGGGGTTAGCAAAGTGGTATTATCGAGGAACCCCAATTTTAACGTGGGTGACTATGTAACATCGTGGACGAAGTGGGAAGAGTACAGCGTCATTGCTGGGGGAGAGCGTTTGCAAGTGGTGGATCCTTCCTTCGTCCCTCTCTCTTATCACTTGGGCGCTCTGGGTAAATATCGCATTCCAGTACTATTATCGTTATTCCCTATTCTTCAACTGTTTCCATTGATCTGAAGTTTCAACCAGACTTCGACTGTAATGCTGCAGGAATTGGAGTGCTGATTTTACTTTACCAACTTAATACCGTGTTGGGGTGTTGATTGAGTGGAGGTAGTCGGTATTGTGCAGGAATGCCTGGCTTTACAGCTTATGCTGGATTATACGAAGTCTTGAAGCCCAAGAGAGGCGAAACGATCTTTGTCTCAGCAGCTTCTGGAGCAGTCGGCCAGATGGTGGGACAGCTTGCAAAGGAAGCAGGCCTGTATGTAGTTGGCAGTACTGGCTCTCAGGGCAAGGTATGTAGGAAATATATCTGATTTTTGCTTCTCTACTGTCGGTCCCTTTGGAATGTACGGAGTATAAGGCAATGGGTTCCACTTGCGTCACTCTAAGCATTTTAATCGATATTCAGGCGTATGATTTTGGGAGATCAGGTTAGAGGGGTGGGGTGATCTCGAGGGACAATAGCCACTCTCTTGAGATCATTTTGTTTTATTACTCAATTTATGATTATTCGTATGCAATTATTCTAAGTGGGAGGTTGTAGACCACTATTGAAGGGCGAGTAGACACTGCACTTCCATTCAAAGATCAGTGGCCATCAACCGATTTAGCCAAATCATGATTTCTTACTCCCAAATTGCTAATTGAAGGGCAACCACGTGTATTGGAAGAGATGAGTTCCGGTTGCGAACAGGGGTCAATTAACAGGAGACGGAATTAGGTCCTGAACGCTTTTGGTATCCTCTACCTTACATACCTTACTTGTTCCCGCTCAATATCTGAGACCAAACACTGTCATTAGATGTAGAGGTTTTCCTTTCCATGACTCATATTTCACGATTCATATGCATCTGATCTGACCATTGACAATGGCATCAGATTGACCTGCTCCTGAACAAGCTGGGTTACGACGCAGCATTCAACTATAAAGGGGAAGAGGACCTTGTTGCTGCTCTCAGAAAGTATCAACATTATCACAACTCTTTGGATGTAATTTAATTTCCTTTTTTTGTGTTTGTATTACAATAGGTTCCCTGAATTAAGATCTCCTGATTCAGGTGCTGCCCTCGTGGCATTGATATGTACTTCGACAACGTGGGAGGCAAGATGCTGGACGCCGTGCTGGAGAATATGAATTCCTTTGGGCGAATTGCAGTGAGTGGGATGATTTCGCAGTATGACACTGCTACCAAAGATGGCTTGTATAGTTTCAGCAAAATAATCAGCAAGCGGATCACAATGCAAGGATTCTTGCAGTCGGATTACGCCCACTTTAGGCCCCAGTTTATGGATCTCATGGCTGGGTACGTGAAGGAGAACAAGGTGGTGTATTTCGAAGATTTTGCTCCTGGGTTGGACTACGCCCCCAATGCCATGTGCAGGCTCATGAATGGGTCGAAAATTGGGAAGCAGCTTATTACTGTTGCCAAGGACTAGTGCGAAGAATTTATTCTTTGGGGGTTTACATGAACCCTGTTGTATTTCAATACCCTTGACGAGGTACATTAATATTTACACCAATTCCTAGCGCAACTTCCATTTGGTGAGATCGAGCATAACAACGTTATTAGCAGTTCTATTTCATTCAAATCGTTTGTATTTTTGAGGGTAGTCAAGGCTAGCAACACTGTTTTCTGTTCCCTTGAAATTCAGAGCGTTTTCTTTCTGGAGGTTCAATGTTACCATCCCTTTAAGAGATGGTAACGTCTTTCTGTGCACAAAGATACTTTTGGGGGGTCCTAGAATTTTCTTTTCTCTCCTAACCATTGGCAAATATTTTTGTAGGGCTCTCTACATAAGCTTATATGTGGTTTCTCTCAGACGGATGGTTGTCCCAGTTGCTTCAATAGTTGTAGTAAGAAAAAATTAGCAGGGGTTATTAAAAGCCTTGTGATTCTTGTTCCACCACTTGTAGGTTTGTTGTACAACACAATTCTTGTACATTCTAAGAGCATCCATACCCACGCATTGGTATGGTCTAATACATGGTCAAAGTGGATGAAAAGTGCTCTTGTACCCTCTAATATTTTCCAAAGTCTTTGTCCTACCATATCAAGTATAGGCCCACCAAAATAGTTTAATTAGCTTTATTCTACACTTGACTTTTGATTGATTGATTTTCTATTTGTCATACACATTTAGTATGTAATGTGGGAATGAAGAAGTTGGAGGGGTTTTCTTGAAATTAACCCTAGACCGCCCAAGGGGATAGATTCTGGCCGTTCATAGTTTGGAAGTACAATTCAAAGTGCTGTAACTTTTGCATCCAATGACCAAATTTAGTAAAACTTGTTGGAAAAGTTGAACATACTAGTCTAGTTTGTGTAGTAGAATTTTCAGATCAATCCAATACGAATTGAGTTTGTGAAAGCCATTCAAAGTTCACAGGTTCAGTTTGAGTTCAACACACTGCATTGTCATGGCTGCAACTTTGAAGGCTTGTATCTCCTTCATCCAATGTTTGTTTTCAATAAAATTTGTTGGATTTTGTTCCTCTAGAAGTCTAGTTATTGTGGTATAATTTTCATAGCAATCCAAGTTGTTTTGAATGCTTGAAAGCAATTCGAAGTTCAAAACCCTAACATTTTTTGGTTAGTAGGCTCTTCGGCGGCTTGTTACTTCTTCATACTGTGTCCATTTTCAAAACTTTTTGGGGAAAGTTGCGCATACTTGCCTAGTTTGTGTGGCTAAAATTTTGTGTTAACCAAAGAAGTAACGAGTGACTAAGAAGCATTTTAGTAGAAGTAGGTTCAGCCTTAGATGTGTTTTTTGCACCCTTTTTGGCTATTTTTTTGACATTTCAAAGTCATTTTGCAAACACAATGATTTACTTTCATGAATTTTTTTTCCACCAATGAGTTTGTATGTTGATTTCAAAGCACATTTTAGTTTAAAAATTTTTCATGTGAGTAGGTTTAGAAATCAAATTTCACCTCCAAATATGTTTTTAGGAAAATTTCAGCATCTTTTTCAATGCTAAAACATTATAATCTTTCAATCCGTGCGGTCAAATGATTCCAAATTTGATCCACATATCTACAATATGTACACTACAAGATTGTACGGTTGAGATTTTCATACCTTAGCGAGATATAGACTTTTAAGGCTTGAAAAGCAAGGATGTTTTCATACCCAAAATGACCTTGGGCCTTCTAGGGTTAAGTCATGTCAATTATAGCATACAATGTTCTTTAAGTGTCTTCTTCAAACTAGCACTGACACCTCTTAGTGTAAGATTTCTAGTGTATATTCTTTTAGGAACATAGGAATTTAGGTCTAATATTCCAAGGAGTTCCTCATTTTGTATGGATATACTTTTAGCTTGTTGTATTTTCCTTCCTCTCAAAATGAGACAATCTAACGGTGCCATTACAATGACATGTGTCAAAATTAATTAAACATGTTGCATTTCTTTACCTTGCTAGCAATTTTGGATTCTTATTAGATTTTTCTTTAGATTGTGTATATCCCCCTTCATAATCATAAGTACAAGGTAAGTTGAACCAACACATTTGGCTTTTTTTCCTATACTTTTGAGCACCTCCAACACCATTAGACTCATCAGATCCATATCTAGTGTTTCCATACCCATTAACTTTATTCCCATTGGTCTCATATCCATTGGTTCCATACCCATTGGCTTTATTTCCATTGGTCTCATATCCATTGGTTCCATACCCATTGGCTTTATTTCCGTTGGTCTCGTATCCATTGGTTCCATATCCTTGAGCTCCAAACCTATCAATCCCCTCCTCCGGATATCCCAAAAATCTATAAATAGATTTCTTGAACATCCACCAAAATAGGAATAAAAACAAAAATCCTACAAGGCCTATCATTGCAAGTCTTTTCATTCTTTCGCGTTTTCTTTGAGCACAAATGGAAGCCTCACCTTTTGGGGCACATTGTGGAGCTGGGGCTTGCACCCCCTTATTATTGGGATCCTCCCTTGGACTAAATGGAAGACCATCCAAACCTACGCTTGAAGGAAGACCACAACTATTAGGTGTTGACGACCCTAGTGTCTTTTTGACATCCAATGACTCTTTTACTGGATCTTTGAAGTTTGCATATTTGGAATCTCCAAGTTTTATCATTAATTTATCATTGAATTTGTTCCTACAAAACTCACAATAAAAAAATTAGCATCATTTGATCTTCATTTGAATAAATTGCATTTAGATTAATACATGTGTTTCACTAAACAAAGATTCTCTTTGTAATAAAAGTTGTGCATTTAAATTTTAAAGAAGAAATGATTAATTCTTGGTTTGGTTAATCAAAGATAAATTTAACTGTGTTGAAATTCAAAATTTTTTACTATAAAAGACATAAGGGTGGATATTCAAAGTTGGAACAATGATATTCTTTTAATGCCTATCAAGTATAGGTTACTTTATTTAGAACAATTCTTGTATTATACCAATCATATTATGTCTAACTATTTAGAATTTGTTGGCTTGATGACAATACTATTTAATATTTGTAAGTTTCAATGAGAGGTTATGTCCCACTTTATTTTGTAAAACCATACTAAATAGATAAAAGAGTGTAGCTCTTTCATTCCAATGATAGAACTTGTATACCATTGAATATCTCAAATCTTAAAATCTTTAAGATTTGAAATATATAAAGATAAATTCAAAACATTTCAAATATTAAAAGGAATGAAACTTAAGATACTTTATGCTATATGCACAACATTCATTGAAATATACAAACATCTAAATTACATCTTTGAATTTTTAATAACAAAAAAAACAAGATTAGAATATACAATCATGTTCTTTACATCAATGCGTGTATCACATTGCTTCATTTATATGATTTACTTGAATTGAGGTGATTCTTATAACCTAAATTATTACACTATTTTTTTAATTAAAAAACTTCAATACACACAAAAACTTCAATGAGTTTGAATGGAGATGCAAAATAAATTTTGGTGCTTAAGTGTCTACCCTAGTGGAGGCTTGTAAGTTGCAACTTCAAGTTGTAATTTTTTTTGTAATTCTACTTCTTTTCCAAGTTTTTTCTCTCCTTTGCGATTTAATGGATGATATGTTGGTGTCTTAACTATCTTTTTGGGTGCCATTGCATAGTTAGTATCAATTTTGGATCCTTACATTATGTTAATATTTACTATATATTACTTTCCATTATAAATAAATGGTCTTGTTGCTTTGCTTGACACAACATAATATACAACAAATTATGACTATGAATTTGCTATAATACAAATTTCACAAACTTTCTTTCAAGAAAGATAGTCAATTTGTTTTTGGTCTATATGAAAAAATTAATTATTTTTGTGTTAAAATTTTAAATAAAATTTATCTAATTTTTTTATTCTTTTGAATTCAATTTTTTTAGTAATACACTTTACATAAATTGAAAATCTATAATAGTTGAGAAAAATGTGAATCTTTTTTGGATTTTTTTCTATCATAGAATCACCAATTATAATTTATCTTTCAATGACTTTTCAATTTTTGAGGTTGAAAATGTAATTGAAAAGATTTGTAATGAATCTTTTAAATATAAAATGATAGATGTCTAGATATGTTTTAAAGTAATAATACGTTTGAAATTGCATAGAAATTTACATCTTTCTCTTTTAGAAATCATTATATATTAACACAATAAATAGAAGAAAGTTCTATTTTGTTGCACTTTCTAAAAGGATTTATTTCAAGATTATGTACATTTTTTATTCTTCATGTGCATTTTAAGTTATATGCTTGTTTATTGATTGAAGAAATACATTTTGAACTCACACCAATCTTGAAAAGTGATAAAAGATTTTTATTTTCCTCAATTGAAGTACAAAAAATTGGATCTTTACAATCTATCAAAGCTAGCATTTTTAACAATCTTTGGTAAAATTTATCATGTAATCAATTAGTAATATCAATGGAAAGATTTAATATAATTTATAATTCATTGACTTTACTCAAATCCTAAGAGCCTTGAAGTTTAATTCACTTAAATATAATAGCATCATTGTATTATAAAAATTAAACCTATTTCTCCAAACAAGTTTTGTGATTGTCAATAAATCATATACTTAATGTAATTGTCATTAAACTTGTCTTGATTATCTAGAAATGATTTATAGTATGTTCAAAATTGGATGCAACAAAGTATTCCATTGAATTATAATTGTCTCTTCACATCACTCAACACCCCTTCAAGTATTTGTCCACTTCACACCTTTTTGTAAGGATGCATGCCATCACAATATCTAAATTTTTTTGCTTGAAATTCAATGAAAAATAATTCATAAGGGGTAAACTAACTACACTTGATTGAGATCCTTATCCAAATTTGATTTTTAATTTTTTTTTTACTATATTGTATATGATTTGAGAAGGAGAATCTTTAAATACATCTCAAATCAATATTTCAAAGATTTATTGTTAACTCCTACAATTTGAAAACAAGGGGGGAGCATTAGGTGTTAGTCTTAGAAGTAAGGTAGGGACACCCAAAAGCACGACTTTTCAACTAATTTATATTTACTATTATTAAATCGGTTAAATTTCCATATTTTCTTGTTCAAAAACAAAAGGAGGTTACAATGCACAAAAAAGTGCAACATTTATATAATTGTGCAAAAGTTACAAAGAGTCAAAGTGTTTTTCTCGTAGATGTTCTAAATTCATTTTTTCAACATAAGAACACATTGATTTTGGAAATGTACACATAGTGATAATGGAAAATTTAGACAGGGACAGTTTTGAATGTACTCCACCTTATATGTGAATCTAGAAAGAGGAATCTATAAAAAAGAACTTGTAATCTAAATTTTTACCTTTCACTAGAAAAATGAGGGGTTTGGGGACTACAAAGAACAATTGGTTTTTGAACTGCATCAAACATTTACGACTAGTGAGAATCTTGAGGCCTCCAGTTGTTGTAGACAAGTTTTCTAGTTGTATTGTAGTTACAAGGCGAAACATGATCATTTTTCATTTGTCAACTTATTTGAAACTTCATCGATGCGCTTTATAACATGGTTGCTTATGTGGTATTTGCTGCCATATGAGGTTGATCACTCAATTGGTGTATTGTACAACTCATTGGCAACTCATTTGCAACTAATGTATGACTCGTTTGCCGCATGAGGTTGATCACTCAATTGGTGACTTGTACAACTTATTGGCAATTCATTTGCAACTAATATATGACTCGTTTGCCGCATGAGGTTGATCACTCAATTGGTGACTTGTACAACTTATTGGCAATTCATTTGCAACTAATATATGACTCGTTTGCAACTCATCTATGATTCATTTGTGACTTCATTGCAACTTGTATGTGACTCATCTATGACTTGTTAGTGATTTCATCACAACTTGTTTATGACTTGTAAATTTAAAAATCTATAAAATGTAGGACTCTACAAATTGAAGAAATTTTAAAATTTTACTAATAGAATTTTATTAATAGAATTCATTACATGAGGATACAACTATTTACAAGTCTTATAAGTCCAACCTAATGGTACTCTTGACAATTGATATGGAACAATTGACATAAGACAATCACAAAATGATTTAGAAACAACTAGAAAACAACTACTACAAACAAATACCAAACAACTAAGAAACAACTAAAAATGATTACAAATCAACTAGGAAACAACTATTGTTGTTTTATAGTTGCAATTGTTTCCTAGTCATTTCCTAGTCATTTTTTGCAACTACAAATTGATACGGTGGATATCATAAAATGTAGATTAGTCTACATCGACAACTGTAATGAATATTGGATGAAGAAGAACTAACATTTATTCTAAATTTGAATTTTGTTACAACTCTCATAATCCTATACTACATTCTATGAATACTATGCAACTAAAACAATGTATCCAGTTCATTCTAAAACAATTTTGCAATGAAAACATTGTACCAATGATATAAAGCAATGGCATTAAACAATGACGGAAGAATTTTGTGCAAACAAAGAGGGCTACAGTTGTAGGATAGTTGTATATGACACTTAGTCACATTTTAGTCAGTTGTGGCAAACACATTTTTCAATTCAATTTTATATAATGAAGGTTTAAACTTTAAATTCTATAGTGCAAAAAATTAAGTTAAAGGGCTAGAAACTAATATAACAAGATGTAAGAAAATCTTTTATGTCATTTTGATCATTGATATCTACATGGTCTACATGGTCTACATGGTCTATATGATCTACACAATCTATATGGTCTACATGGTCTACACAATTTAATGGGTGTTGTTAAGAATTTTGAAAACCTTAAAGAACTCTGAAATGTTGTGCATTGCAACATGAAAAATGATTATGTGGCTCAAAAGAAGTTACAATCCTTTATACAATATTAAACCCTAGTAAATTTTTATAATTTTTCTTTAAAGTTAAAAAAATTGAATAGCTTATTTATACGGTTTTCAAACAATACATACTAAAGTGCATTAAAATCTTCTTTCAATTGCCAATTAGATTCAATACAAATAATTTAGGTTTTATGATAGTGAATATGTTAAGGGTGGACTTTCATGTGTCAAAATTAGACAAAATTTGCAAAAGAGACAAAAAATTCTAAAATTCTTCATGGAAGTTTGCAATATTTGCAAGTAGAGATCAAAATACTTTTCTAGCAAGATTATTAGAAGAGGTCGATGAAAAGTAGGGGGAGCAAAATAACTTCCAAAGTAATTTCTAGAAAACTAATTTGAATATTATGTTTGAATTTTTAAGTTGCTTTTAGTTTGACAACAAGAGAAGGCTATTCCTAAAATTTAGTTTTTTCCTATACATAAGACAAAGTTACTCCTAAATTCACTTAGGTACGTACAAAGTGAAATAACTTAAATCCTTCAATGGTGTGTCAACGTGAATTAAGGACTTGTTCATATTAGTCCCACTTATAACTACAAGTAGGTACAAGAGTTACACCAATATTATGTTTCTTAGTTAAAAGGGAGGCTCTATGGTAGCTCTAACATGTTATTGGTGTGGAGTGTGTGAGTGTTCAAATATGGTGTAGTGGGAAATGAATTCTAGAATTATATTTATTTCAAATGTGTTATATTGTGAAATGGGTGTGAATTTTTGTCTTATGGTATAGTAAAAGGAGGTTAGATTTATGTCAAGTGAAGTCAATGATGGAAGTCACAAATTGGTCATTTTCAAGTCTTCTTTTTGTATGAAGATGTGTAAGGTGGAGGTATCCATTTCTAATCAAATAAATGAGTTTAGAACAAATGGTAAGTAATCTGACATGATGCAAATTTTTCCTTTGTAGAGCGATAGGAAATATGGGGATTGCAAGTTTCAATGTCCAAATTTGAATTTACTATGAATTTTAGGAGTCAAAAATACTCCAAATCCATAGATAATCACTAGATACTTCTAATTCTGATCTTAGCCAAACTACTTCTCTATTCACTACTTCCTACTTTCTTGTTCATCACTCTGGGACATGTCTCATGACCTTATTAGTCCCAATGTAAAAAAACGCATTCCAATGTTGAAAATAGAGCACCTTATAGGTTGCATATGGATACCTCTGTCATCATAAATGGATACCTTTACCTTACATCATATTATATAGTGTGGCAATGTTGTAGAGTGTTGTTTTAATGGCAATTTGAAGAATCTAGAAAGTGTTCATAATGTATTCATTTTCTTAGTGTGTGAACCCTCTTGCTTCCATTCTAAGGACAAGGAGTGATTGTTTGTTCTATTCGTGTGTAGTGTTTTGTTGTTTTCAATGTGCGAGGTACTTGGAAAGTGGTCATTGCAAAATGTACATTCTATGAATTGTAGTGTGTGATGTTTAGAGGGTTTTGGAGTGTGTGTAAACAAGAACAGAGTAGTTTGTGTACATAAGATGTTAGGGCATAAGGTAGGAGGATCTAAAAGCCCAAAGGTTCTAAAATTGCCCACCTCTTTAAATGTACACTATTTTTACATGTTAATTTTTCATAGCCTTCATCAATGTACAAATAGTGTATAGTTTAGGAGGTCAGTGGTTTTAGAACCTTATGCCATTTCAACTTCAAAATTTCATAACTAATTTCACAAAGCTACAAAAAAATATGAAACAACTTTAAATGCCAATTCTATTTGTCTTTCAATAAAAATTTATTGAAAAATAGTTCATGAAGCTTCACCTCCCCAAAATTTAGTTTTAGCTCTTACATGTGAAATTTATGGACCTCCTACCTTAGTCATTACATGAGCAAGAAGTGGAGACAAGACAAATGTAGGGTAATTTATATAGGAGGGGACTATTTGGTGAAAAGATGCACCCCCCATCTTTGTCCCTCCCCCCTCTCATTTTTTATTTTAAAAATTTCAGACCATAGATCTTCTCATAGAAAAAAATAAAATAAAACCAATCTCCAAGCTATTGATATGGTATACAAATATGGATACAAAAATAGATATGAATACGACTATAAAAGACAAATATGGATATATATGTTCAGAAGACAAGTACGAATATGGATATGACTATGGATATGGATACAAAAGATGGATATAAGTACAGAAAACAAATATGTATCTCTCTCTCTCTATATAGAGAGAGAGATATGAGTACGAGTACAAAAGACGTATACATGTATACACTAAAATCCCATATCAATTGTAGAACCTTATGTTAATTTGAATTTACAAATTAGAGTGGGGTGGAGATATTTAGGGTTTGGGTTGGATTAGGGGTTGGGTTGGGTTGGAGGTTGGGTTGGATTAGAGGTTGGGTTGGAGGTTGGATTGGGGAATTAAAAAAATATTTAATTTGAATTGAGGGAGGGATTGGGGAATTAAAAAAATATTAAAATTGGATGGGTGAGTGGGTTGGGGTGTAAAACCTCTACCTCACTATGCACTTAAAATATAGGTACTATGTGTTGCAGTGCATTTGTTTTGGAATTGGCCCACATTCATGAGCACGTAACAATGGGATGTAGGATGACAAAGTAATAATTTCTAAATTTCTTCGCAAGGCTTTGTTATGATGTTGAATACATGAGGCTTTTATGTGTGGTTCTTAACATCATAGGAGCACAAGCAACCATTCAATGTAGATTATAAAGTGAGCATGAGATGGATGGGCATAATGTAAACTACTTCCTTTGAAGCCAAATGGGAGCAAGCCCATTTGGGGCAAAATTAGGTTAGTGGTATACATTCAAGTTTTGAAATGTACACCACTAGTATAACTTTGTTCACAACAAGCTTGCTCCCATTTGACTTAGAATACAATAGTTTATCTTTGTACATGCCATAAATAAATGTTTTCTTGTGTAACCCATGTATTGTCTATAACAAAATTTAGCCACAAGTTTGATGTGGTTTCCTAGAAGTGTAAACATCATGACAAGTTCCAAGATCAATTCCAATTCCAAAAAAACTTGAAATTTTTTTTTCATTTTGATTTCCGATTCTCCATTGAAGTCCACCCTCAACTCAATTGTAATAAGTATTACTAGGGATAGTCACACCTTCTCCAACCCACAGATGATTCTCGAAGAACTGAAATGTGCCGTTCTCGATGTGGTTGTCCGTAGCTTCTACAGCTCTCAATCTCTGAGGTTTACGAAGCGTCATTCTTCTCTTCCACAAATGAAGAATTGGGTTGAAGAAAATTTTCTTGAAGGATTTTCCACTCCTCCTTACCTCACTTTCACCTTACTTGACGCATGTGCACTTACTTACACCCCGAGTTTCATCCGACTTCTACGTCGCCTGCACCACTTGCATTCCACGCGCATCTATGACAGTGATTCTTCAAGAAAACCATCATGCTCACATTCAAAAGGAGTGTCACACCTTCTTCTTGCTCAATGGCTTCTTGTTGGCCCCTCGATTCTCTCACCAAACTTTGTATTCTTCAAGAAAATTTGCTTCTCGGAAGAGGTGGGACTACCCCTAGTGTGGAGTATTTACATTCTCACCAGCCGTTCCCAACTAGTCTTTGGTGACGTCACTTGTTAGGGCGGATTTTTGGTGATTTGCCTTTGGTCCAATGCGCCATGCAGGGGGAGTGGTCCTGCCAAGCAATTCCATCCATGCAAAGAGCGCATGCAGGCATGGGGCCATGATGGGGGCCATGATGGGGGCCATGTGATGATGAGTGGGGAACAGCAAGTGGACAAGCCCAGAGAATGAGTACCTTACTACTGTACACCAAATGGTGCAATTAGGTTGCCCCACACTAATTGCTCGACATTTCACACTATATAAATATTTATTTTTACTGTGGTGATTTTCATCAATATTTACAGACCAGACGCAGTTGTCTCCACATGGATGCAATGAGTCACTCATGAGTCATGGGGTAACTCGGCAAGGTAAGGCAACCTAATTGTTAAGGCAAACTAATTGCACCATTTGGTGTTAACAATTAGGTTGCCTTACCTTGCCGAGTTACCCCATGACTCATGAATGACTCACTGCGTCCATGTGAAGGCAACTGCGTCTCTCTGTAGCTGGTCAACTGCGTCAAATCTGTAAATATTGATGAAAATCACTACAGTAAAAGTAAATATTTATATAGTGTGAAATGTTGAGCAATTAGTGTGGGGCAACCTAATTGCATCATTTGGTGTAACTTATCCCAAAGGCACAAAGGCCAGTCATGAAGGAAGGGCTGACGCCAATTGTAAGTACTACTAATAAGTAAGGTAGTAAGTGTGCTCATAACCCGACCCTTTAAGGTCTGGTCGGCCTTTTCGATGGGTTTCAGATGCTTGAAAATATTTTTCCTTATTTTTAACTTGAAGAAAAATTGATGCCAAATCTAACACAAGTGGTTTCATATTTTTCGGAGCATTTATGAATTACGTATGAATTTTCAAAGAATTTTGTCATAGGCACCTATTTATGGTCATAGACCTTGCAAAACTTACATGCATGATGTTTGAAAAAAAGATATGGAATCTTCCAAAAACAAACATTGCGGCATGCAAAAAGTAATACACCAAGTTTCAAAATGCAACACTTACTAAACTTAAAATAGACTTTAAATTCTTTAGCATTTACAAGAAGGCAATTGGGCAATCAAGTTTTTATTTTTTTTAAATTAAGTAGGCCCACCTTAACTTTGAAATAGACCCATCTTGACTCTCATTCCAACCATTAACTAAATATGAATCAATATCATTTTATGTTGTGACATTAATAGCAATCCATTTACAACCACACCTTGTTCATTTCTGAGCCACCTAGTGGTCAGTTTGAAGAAAAGGGTTGGAATTTGAACCCCCTCCTATAGTAGTCTTTCTTAAGTTTCTGTATGATGACTTGACGAGAGAGAGAAGAAAAAGAAAGGAGCAATAAGGTAGTATGCTCTAAAAGCAACCATTTAAGGGCTGGTCCTCCTTTTTCATAGGTTTTCATGGATAAAAGTATTTTTATATCATTTTTCAGAGAAAGAAAAATAGACATGGAACGTAATACAAGTGGTTTTGTATTTTTCCGAGCATTTTTGAATTACTTATAAATTTTCAAAGATTGAACACATAAGCACCTATTCATGACTGTTGATTGTAAGTTACACATAAGCACCTATTCATGATTGTAGGTCTCCCAAAATCTGTCCACCTGCAACTTGTAAAGAGATGTGCAAATTCAAAGACTATGATTGGCTCTTGCAATAGAAAAATAAAATTTCCTAAATGCATTCAATTGCTAAAGTGGTCCATTCAAGGATCACCCAGGGTCCATTTGAAGGAGATGGTCCATTTTACAACACACTACCATATGATGACTTGATGAGAGAGAAGAAAAAGAAAAGAACAAAAGCTAGAAAAAGAAAAAACAACCATTGATTGTAAGTTACTAGTGAATTAGTGGTTTGACTTGGCTCGGCTTGGGAAGGCGTGTTGCGAGCAACCCTTTTTTTACTTTCTAAGGGCCGGTTTATACTTGGGGCCGGATTGAGGGCCGGCCGGAACTCTCCAAGTTTGGACCAATAGGAGTGCTCAATTTCTCCAAATCCGGCCCAAGGCGTTTATACTTGGGGCCGGATGGAACTACAACTCATCCTACGTGTCGCCTTAGGTGGCATGGTTTTGGCGCCAAACCATCCGGCCCAAGGGAAGCAATCGGGCCGAGGTTTTTGGTGGCCCGAACTCCCATCTAGGGCCGGATTGGGGCCAAATTGGGCTCCTCCGTTGGATTGTACAAATCTCCGCCGTCTACAAATGTGAATTCTTTCGTTTTCTATTTTGGTATGTGCTTGTTAATTGTGAGCTCAAGAAACTTCCACTAATATGCATTGCTAAATTTTTAGAGCTTGATCTGTTGCCAATTATATTTCAGTTTGACATTGGGAGTACTATAGTGGGCTTGGAGCTCTGGAATGGAACTATACACAGTTTATAATACATTATATAACCTTGTTATAATATAATATATAAATTCATTATAATACATTATATAACCTTGTTATAATATAATATATAAATTCATTATAATACATTATATAAACTTGTTGTAATATAATATATAAATTCATAATAATATAATATATACAATCTTGTTTGTTTGATAAGATGTTTTATAAAATTATTTTTATTAATAAGTGAATATGAGATTTTAAAGCATGTTTGGTTCAATCATTTTTAATTGACTCAACATAAGATGTTTATTTTTATTTAGAATTTGGTACTTGTTTATTTAATAGAGCTGTTCTTAATTTCTAAATGCCCAAGGTACCAAATTTTGGTGTGAACAATACTTTGAAGTTTAATAAAACTTAACCAAGTTGCTATTCTTAATAGTTTATATAAATTTTAAAGTCTTTTTTAAGTCTAGTTTTAGCATCAAAAATTCAATTTTCAAAATGATTGATTATGATTTATTTATTCAAGATTTTGTACAAGAGTGTCCATCACAATCTTGACATTCATAGTACTGAGGGCTTTTGGAAATGAGCTTCAAATACACTAGATCTTGGAGAAAAAAATCACATTAAAGATTCATTTTAAAAATTGTAGAATAGATTTTGAAAAGTCATAAATTGATTGGGATTATGCATATTAGGCCCTTTATCCTCATATTTTTTGGTGACTTGATTTGTTTCATATTTTTTAGATTTTTGTATAATTAGTTATGAATTTTTTAAAGTTGAAAGGCAACGGGCACTAAAAGTGACCATGTCCTAAAATGTGCTAGTACATTCAATAAAGCAAAATGTACCTCTCCGTCATAATCACTCTTAGAGCATGGGGTTTTTTAGAGCAAACTCCCTTATGTATTTATTTTTTTAATTTTAAAGAAAAATCATCATCAATGAAGTACCTATGTTTTAGCATTAAACATGTTGATTACAAATGCATGTTCTATGTAAGAGGAAAACCAAAACATTAAATTTTTTTGTTTTTAAGTAAATAAATAAATAAACTTCTTTTTTATTTTAGAAATAAAATATATAGGAACAAAAAAGAAAAAGAAAAAGAAAATTTTAAAAAATCTTTTTTTTTAATTAAAAAGAAAAGAAGAGAAAGATAAACGTGCATGTTTTTATATTTTTTTTAATTGAGCATTGAGAAAATTCAAGAGCACATGAACTGAAAATTCGGCCCTAGAATCCGGCCCAAGGGGTTTACATTAATTGGGGCCGGATGGAAAAACTTGGGCCGGATTGAAGGCCGGATTGAAGGCAAATCCGGCCGGCCTTCCATCCGGCCCAGCCCACAGTATAAACCGGCCCTAACAAAGTGCCAAGATGGCGATCACTTGAAATTTGGTGAAGCATTGTATTTTTACATTCATCCATCTTTTGATTCAAAAAACACTTTTCAATTATATTTTTACACTTTTTCATTCAAATTTGAAAAATTCATCCATATTTTTATTAAAAATGGAAAAAATCTAGCAAAAAAATATTACTTTTATCTGGCAAAAAGTCATAGTGCCGGAAAAAAAAGGGGCTGGTTGCGAGGAGGCGTGTCAGCATGGGTCAGCACCTGCTTGCCAGGTAAGGGTATCACAGGTGTATCAACTGCAAGGGGGCATGTGGGTTGGTGGTCCTCACCTAGCCAATTGGATCTTCCGTTCCCCAATTGCCTACTTTCCATTGATGGTTTTTGTTTTGTTTTGTTTTGTTTTAAAAAAAAATTGGATAATTTTTGGTATTGTTAGATTTAATCGTAAAGTTCGTCTTGTGTTTGTAAATGGGTGTCAGAGGAAGGTTTAATTAAGAATAGTACAAAAGAAAAATGGCACCAAACTCCAACAGACCTCAGTTTTGGTGCTCCAAGGAATTTTATTCTATGTTTTTTTCAAACTCTAGCTAGCGGTCCCATATTGTACATACTTTATGATTTATTCTAATATTGGAAGTTACTTTTGTGTCCATTCCATTTTGAGTGAAGAAGAAAGTTCATCAAGTTTTGCTAAACCAACTTTGTCCATTGTCACATCAAGTGGTTAAGATAGAAACACGAGTAGTGGATCATTTAAGCGATTTTGGAGTAGATGGTGAGGAGTATGAAGTGGTGGAAATTTTTCCCTTGTAAGAAGATAGGAAATGTGAGGATGCTTAATTTTTTAGAATTTTATTCCCAAAATTGAAGTTACTGTGAATTTTTGGGGCCAAAAAATATTGTTGGCCTATAGCCAATGTTTAGAGTACTCCGATCATTGAAGAACTGTTTTCTCACTCACTATTTCCTACTTTCTTGTTTGCTACTTCAAGACATGTGGTTGCAAATAATACACCCTATAAGTTGGGTACTAAGTGTAGTTGACAACTAGTGCTTCTACCTTAGTGGATTCATAGAATTGACTCCCCCTCATTGTAAATCCCATATTAGCTAGTAGTATTCCAACTCATAATTTGGTATAGATTTTCAAATGCTGATAGTCCATTATATTATTTGCCTAGGTAGATTGTTCTTAACATGATAAAACCAAATTGTTCCCAAGACGGTCAAAGGAAATAAATACAATATTTTATCTTTTATTATTACCTAAAAATTCAATACGAAGAGTTCCAAGGTTGGAGAAACAAGTCTCCATAGGTTCTGAAACTTTAACTAAGTGAGAAAGAAAGTAGAAGTTGCCTAATGGCTTGAATATGATTGGTATATATATGTCACATCAACAAATTTAAATTCAAGCCTTAGGGCGCTTTTACACTTGGGAGAGAGCTTGCGTGGTTGTAATGACGTTTCACAACCAGCATTTGCACCTACGGTCATTTGTAAATGCCGATCCTACTTGAAAGCCGACGTGGTTGCAGAAAATAATGGTTGTTAGTGTGGTTTAGAATGATTACAATTTTTTTTATCAAACTACACTAAATAGTATATTTAGTGTTGGATTACATTTAGTGTAATTACCACCCTACTCCACATAATACTAAATCTCAACTCTGGAGGAATTAGTGTAATATTAAACTTGAATGTGCCGCCTCCATCTTCTGGTTCACCTTCCTATGTTCTTAATGTGTTCTAACACTAAATGTAAACCTTTTCAGATTTCAGATTTACCATAAAATACATTTAGTGTTAGAAATCAGATTTAACGTTATTTACTTTAGTAGGGTTAATGATATTTAGTGTTATGGTTCATAAGTAGTGTAAATATACTATTTAGTGTAGTGTTTGGCGGAGTTAAAGTAGCACTGCAAAGAGGCAGTTTTATAGATTTTGCAAATTTACTACCACTTATAGCTGATGGGACTCAAACATGGCGAGTAAGTGTTGTTTATTGGTAAACATGAAATTTGTGGGATTTGAAATCACCACAAATTGCAGGCACAAGTACGGTGTGATTTCTTTGTTGTGGAGAGGAATAGAAGCTTTGGTCTTGAGGTAGAAATCCAATGCGCAGATGATTGAAGGGCGCTTGTGGAGACTGACCTTGTAGATTAAGAGGTGAGTGTTGTTGAAATTCAAATCCTTTTATGTTTCCACACTTCAAGAGAGGAAGTTTGGGGCATCCAATTCAACCCTAATTTGGTTTGATGTGGGACTTTCTCTTCATCTACTTTGCTTCGAATTTTTTTTTTCCATGCAGGAGTGTCTTCATTCATCGGCAAATTGAGTAGACAATTGAGCAAGTGCAACCAAATTCAGGACATTTTGAGCGCTAAAAATTGTTGCAATGTTTTGTCGTGGCACCATTTGTAACCTTGCATTAGAAGCTGGTGAGCAAGTGCAACCACATTTATATGATTTAATTGCTCAACAATGTCTTCACCAAAAGTGTCGATGACTTTGTTTTGAATTTGAGCAGCTAATATGGGACTTTTCTCATAATTGATTTTGTTCTAAATCTTAGTACATCAATGGAGAAACAAAATGATGGTAGTGGCAATGAGCTCATGATATATTCCCACATTGCCACTATTAACTTAAGAGGCCTGCCTCGTTACTAAGTAAGGTAGGAGGCTTGAAATATGAGCAGGCATTAAGAACTACCCATATAGGTGTTTGTGAATGGATATGAAGTGGTTCTTAAATGGACCTTTGTAGTCCTTGAATGAATGGAAAGAAAAAAGCATTGTTAATGACAAGAGCCAATCATACTCTTTGCTTTCCCATTTGTTTTCAGAAGTTGCAAGTGAACAGTTCAAGGAAGCCCTAGGGACATAAATAGGGACCTATACCACATCTCGTTTGAAAATTCATAACTAATTCAAAAATGATCCAAAAAATATGAAACAACTTGGGTTAGATGCCAATTCCTCTTTTCTTTCGAGGAAAATTTACTGAAAAAACTTTTGAGAAGTTCAGTGGCCCAAAATTCAGTTTCAGTCCTTAGATGCTTGCTTTATGGACTGACTACCTTAGGCTCTTGCAAATTTACAAAAAACTCGTCATATCTGAACAGGTCGTTCATTTCCTGCTTCTCTACTAACACGGTCTTTCACGCACTTGGGTCTAACCCAACTACAACATAAAAAAGGGAACTTCTAACTTAAAAAAAAGGGAACTTCTAACTTAAAAAAAAGGGAACTTCTAACTTAAAAAAAAAGGGAACTTCTAACTTAAAAAAAAGGGAACTTCTAACTTAAAAAAAAGGGAACTCCTAACTTAAAAAAAAGGGAACTTCTAACTTTAAAAAAAAAGGGAACTTCTAACTTAAAAAAAAGGGAACTCCTAACTTCTATCAGAGTTTAATCTTTATAATACCACTCTTCCGTAATGTCAGGTGCGAAAGTACTATTAATGCTCCCCAAGACCCTCCTTAATCATTGATGAAAATTATTATGTCTCAAATTAAATTCTTGAAATCACCCCAACAAAAAAATGGAAAATGAAAAAAGTGAGGGAAAAGGTGTTTAGGACAAGCTTCATGGACATTTGCTTGAAGAGCACTAAATTAATTTTTTTCACCTCTAGCTATAGGATCTTATACCTAACTAGTATGAGTATTTGTGGAATAAATTTCAGAATTTTTGATCTCACAAATTGCAAGATATTTGTCTTGAAACTGAAGAAAACAAACTTTTTTGCATACAGTAGAACTAGATTATTTTACTTTGAACCTTCTTAATTAAAATTTTTTGCACTAACAAGTTTTGAGGTTTAAATCTTTATAGTGCGGAATTTAGTTGAAAGACTAGGAAATTAAAAAAAATTAAAAAAAAATTAGTTTTCATTTTTAAGAAAATTGTTGAGTAGAAGTAGGGATGAGATTCCGTACGAAATAAAGGGAAACTTGAAATTATTAATATCTCTAAGATGGAATAAAAAGTGCACTAATCCCAATGATGAGATTGTTCTAACAAGAAAGCTAAACTATATGGATTTTTTTTTAATTGTAAAAATTGCATTTAGAAATGAATACTATACGTTATTTTTTCAAGAAAATGCCTAGATTGCCCTAAAACAAGATTGTCCAAAACTTTTAGATTGCTTATCCAAATGAAATGAATGAAAGCTTTCCGTATAGACAAAAATGTAATCTATGAGGAAAAAAATTCAAATTTATGATTTTTTTTGGTAATTGGTCTTTCTTGTTTTAACTTATCCAGGCATAACTTTTATTCTAGGGCACCAATTGAAAAAAATTATATCCCCACAAAGATAATCAATTTTCCTATCTCCAGAAAAATTTCAGAAAAATTGTGACCATAGGTACTTGCCTAAAATCCAATTTGTTCCCTAAAGGAACAATGGTCCTTGAGGGATTAATGCACATCTTCCAAAAATTTAGAGTAAAATATGTCACAAATTGTTAGATCATGACTTTGGAATTTCAAAAGTAAGGATTTTCTACCGGATCTAAAAGAAAAGCTTCATCTTTCAAGTTTTTATTTAAAAAAAAGGCATGTGTAGTTTATTGCCTATGGAAAAATCTCATGTTGAAGAGACAATTTGAAGATGCATTGGGGGAATTAAGAGCAAAGGCCTCATTTTCAGTTTTGGTCAATTTTAAAAGTGGAAAGTAGTACTGATTGATCTAAAACTCTAAATTGGAAAAGAAATCAGAAATTGTCAATTCTAATTACGGTGTGAATATTTTTTAGGCAATTTATCCCTTGCTTTTTTTCCTTCTTAAAACTATAAAAAAAAATTAGAATTCAATATTGAACTTTGGGTATTATTATTTTAAAGAACAACCATGATTGTCTCCATAATGAAATTTGTCATAACTTTTATTACATCAATCAAAATAGAATGATTCAAAGTTTTCCCATACACATGCACCTATAAAATAATATAAAACAAATTGTACTTGTGAAAGAGACAAAATTTCTTTGCACTTAGATTGTCCAAGTTTGGTTCCAAAACAAAAATCCTCACACCTTTTGCTATAGTTATCAAAACTTAAACAAAATAAGACATGCCCCAAAGGGATATTAGTGGCTAAAATGAAAATGATAAAAATTAAATAAATAAATCTGATAAAATGTGCCCCAATATGCAAATAAAATTTTGGTCATAAAAAGACTAAGGATTTAGGGCTCAAGATTTAGGATTAAAAATTCATTTGCACTTCAATATTACCCCCCTAAATGCTCAATCATAAACTAATTGAAAGATGCACTGCTTTTTCAAGTTTCTTAGAATCATAGTTGCTTTGGCCAACTTCCATGATATTTACACGTCCATGTGAGTAAAGAAAAACTACATTTTAGGAATAGTGTTGTCTTATGAGAAGGAAAAAACTACATTTTTGGTATAGCTTTGTCCTATTGTTGAACTAAAAGAAATCCAAAAATTCAAATCTAATGTTAAAATTTGCGTTGTGGAAGTCAAAAATTTGTTCTACCTACTTTCAAGTACTTACTCTGATAATCATGTTGTTAAACTATTCTAAATTCCTCCCTTGCCAATATTACACACCTCCTTGTACTAAAATTAGAAAATCATTGTCTCCTATGAGTTTTTTTAATTCCAACTACATAGAAGTTGAGACTAAGTCATGTACTTAGGGTTGAACTTTAGTTATCATTAACAAATTCAATAATATTTGTAGCAACTTGACCTACAATAGAAGATCTTATTTGTGCCATGTGACTATTTGCATCATTTCTTGGCAAAGGATATTTAAAAAATTTAGAATGTATACTATTCAAAAATAGTTACATAAATAGAGTGGCTTTTGAATTGTGGTACATATAAATAGGGTCTTCTACCTCAACTACAATAATCACTTTTGGGACCCATGTGCATTGTGAAGTGATGGAGCCAATTCATGAGAGTGAGGTCTCATGCTACAGGTGTGGTCAATCCAAAATTATTGTAATAATTCTAATCAATATTCATGGAGAACTATCAGTTAGTTCATTGTTAGGTAGTGGAACTGGGAAATAAACCAGTTGTAATTTGAAAACATTAGAGAAAAACCAATGAAAAAATCTACAAAATTGATTTCTATTTACCACAAAAAAAACAAAGAGAATAACTGGACTCTATACTTGAAAAAATAATTCAATACAAGAATTAAAGGAAAATAGTTGGTAAAACTCAAAACATATCCTTGAACATTGATTATGATTCACTCACAATCAAGTCGCTGGACCATACTAGGATTTTTTGGGGGCTTTCTAGTGCCAAATTGCACCCCAAAAACCCAATTTAATTGGCTCAAGAATGGCAAAAACTCGTGAAGTTTTTCGCTGAGAAACTTCAAATTTAAAGAAGAAATCTTGGATGAAATTGCTAGATTGTGGATGAAATTTGAATTAGAGACATCAATGCGATACCTGCAAATGTGATATTTTCTATCCAATATGTGGATGAATAAGGTAATAGGCTTTGAAGTTGCACTGGCTCAAAAACCACCCACTTTCAAAATGTACACTGTGTATACAAGTTGCTTTTTCATAGCCTCCAGCAATGTACAAACAGTGTACGTTTCAGGAGGTGGGCGATTTTCGAGCCCTATGCCATTTCAACTTCAAATTTTTATAACTAATTTCACAAAGCTCCAAAAAACATGAAACGACTTGGGTTAGATACCAATTCCACTTGTCTTTCAAGGATAATTTACTGAAAATTATTTCAAGAAGCTTCTCCACCCCCACCCCCACCCCCCCAAAAATCAGTTCCACCTCTTAGGTGGCTGATTCCTGGACCTGTTACCTTGCTGAAATTTAGAGCACCACCACGACATTTAATCCTCTATCGCCACTCACTTTGCCACTTCATCACAAATGGAAAAAAAAAATGACAGAAAAAAAACTGGACCACACCCCAAGCCCATGAGCCACGTCACCCCCCCCCCCCTTGGAAACCCAAGATTATCCGGGCCTTTTGTTTTTTTAATTCCTACTTTGAGGCCCCAAGGCTGCCCACAGTGCAGTGGCTCCACATTGTCGTGACCCCCCTGCACACCGACAAGTGTCCACCGCGGCCTTTTCTTCGGTGCCAGTTGGGAATGAACTGAAACGAAGTCTTTCTCTTCCACAAACGCTTCGTGTGGCTTGAAATCAACGGTAGCCGATTCATTGAAACATTTTCAATTGGGCCTCCGTTCCATGTGGACTCGGTGCACATGGGTCGTTGAGCCAAGGCCGTTGACCGTTGACCGACTATCGTTATCTTCTTTTCACTACACTAAATAGTGAAATTAGGTTGCCTTAACAATTAGGTTGCCTTATTCAAGAAAGTTACCTCATGACTCACCACTTCTCCAGATGGAGGCACAAGCAATTCTTTAAACCCAAGCCATGAACCAGTGCACCAACCCATGCAACACACATGACTCCTACATTAGTGCATCCTTCTACAGAAATTGTACATATTTATATAGTGTAGAATGTCGAAAAATTAGTGTGGGACAACCTAATTTCACTATTTAGTATACTGTAGTACTGTATGCCTTATGCCGTTGTCAAAGCCAAAACAAAAGTAAAAGTAACTTTCTAATTTTTTTAAGTACGTAAAAACTTCAAAACTCAATAACTTTCTTAGTGTACGTCAAGCCGGTGTGCCCCTCCTCATCGAGGGCTTTCCGATGGTACCAAGCATTGTGACCGGGGATGCACGGTTCGGGAGATTTCAACGTAACAAACAAAACAAACAGCCTAACTTAAGGTATAGAAGAGTAGTCTTGTGCCATTGCCACAGTCAAAACAAAAATAAAAACAATTTTTCTGATTTTTTAATTCATAAAAACTTCAAAACTTGATAACTTTCACATTGTACGTCTGAACGCCACAAAACCAAGCTAGTGTGTCCCTCCCTGTCGAGGGCTTTCTGACGGTACCAAACATGTGACTGGGGGATGCACGGTCTGGGAGATTTCAACGTAACAAATGAAACAAAACAAAATAAGCAACCAAATTTAAAGTATGGATTTTTTTGGGAGAAGCAACCAGATGATTCTTCAGTCAATATTCATGTAATACTTAGGTAATAATTTGGGTGGATGATATAGATAGGTAAAACTTTGGTCAAAATACAACAATAACTTGGCTATTTTGAGATCCAAAACAAAGAAAGTTTCCTTTACAAAAAACATCCAACGTCTTTTGGTTGTAGCCATGAGCCAATTGGTGAGAAATCATGCACGGAATAAATTGTATTACCGGTCTCCTTTACAATTTTCCTATGTCGAGTCAAAAAGATCCTTATGTGAGTTTTAACCATGTTTTTAAAATTTTTAAAAATTCTTTTCATCTTTTATGAAGTGCCGGAGTAGTGATATAAAATCTTATAGTGGTCAACATTCATCCACATATTAGGTAGAAAAGATCACATTAGCACATAGCACATGTCAATGATTGAGTTTTCATCCACAATTTAGCAATTTCATCAAAAAAAATTATTTAATTTGAAGTTTTTTGGCAAAAAACTTCATAGTTTGTTGACATTTTTTTAGCCAAATTGTTTTTTTCTAGTGCAATCTAGTACTATAATGCCAAAAAAAAACCTTGGTTTTACTCCCTAAGGTGAAAACATCCAAAACTATAAAAAAAAAATAAGCAATTCGACATAGTTAGAGAAAATCGTTGATGTAGTACTAACAATTGAAAATCATGAATTAATAAAAATTAGGAATTCTAGATAAGACATGTAATTACTATGAATTCTCAAAGTGGAATTTCGTAGGCTATTAATACCACTATATAAGTTGGTCTCAATACCAAAATATAGAGTATCAATACTCAACTAATCTCAATTTTGTATAAGAATAGTTTAATTGTGCTTCTAGAGATACTTTCAATGGAAGTTTATTTGTTAGAAATGGGTACACAAATGGTTTTAGGTGTTTTCACCTGAGTTTTCACCTTAAGTGTTCAAAGTAAAGATAATAATATTACTTTTGAAAATTATAATGAATAATTGAAACTTCTTCAACACATTAATATCATTAATTCATGTAGGGCACTCTTTCTTTTTTCCATTGATATGTTAAATGTTTTTTTTTCAAACTTTCTCTCAATGAATACTAATTAGATGAAGTGCACTTTTACAACGTTCATTGCAATTGTCTAGCAAGTGGGTGGTTGAGTGCTAAGGATTTAAAATCTTATGTTAGAATTTGGAAATTTATCATGTTGTTTCCACGAGGAAGGAGGATTCTCTTGAAAGTATGCCTAGTAGCCCTAAGGAATTTTCATTTTAGAAAACAACTAGGATATTTTTTCATGCTTGAATTTCTTATTTTTCCCACCCATGCAACATGTTATTTTGCCTTTAATCATTAGAAGACTATGAGTTCTTGGGCTCTGATAATTGTTTTGACTACATGGGAACGTTGTCAGTTGCGTAGTCTGATGTGGTCAAGACCATGCCACATCATTTTTTGAAGAAAAAAAATTCAATTTTTTTGGCATTTCAGAAATTTTAATTTTAATTTTAAAAATTTTGAAAAAAAAATTCTAACAACTGGCCGCGTTCTTTTACTGCTATATGAACAGAATTGAGAACGGGCTTGAAACAGTCTTCTAGAGGCCTCAAATGTCTTCTAATGTTCAATCAATCACAAACATCAATCCTATTCTTTATAAAAACAAAAAGAATATTCATCATTGCTACTCTAATGAACAATTTGTAGAACAAAAAAATATTTTTTTACAACTATCAATCCTAGTAAATTGATTGTAACTTCACCTATGTCCAAAAGAATCTTTTGTAAGGTCTATGCATTAATAGTGCATTTTTCATCTAAAAAATGGTAGAACTAACTCGAATAGCATAGTGCCAATACTTTCAAACTTGGTTTGCCATAGCACATTATAAATTATTGTCTTTTGTCTTACTTTTGATTACATTCTATTTTGATCATTCAAAGTCAAAAGTTGTATTTTGTTGTCTGTATTGCACATCATTTAAAAAAAATTACCTCCAATTGTAATAATATAAAATTCTATATTTTATACCAACCAAAAGATAGTAACATATTTGTTGATTGATGTTGTTTTTTAAAGACCAATTGCCAAATTTTTACATAGGTATCACCTACTTTTGATATCTACTTTTGATCTTTTGATATAGATATCACATGAGTATCACATAAGTATCACATGAGCATCACATGGGCATCACATGGGTATCACATGGGTATCACATGCGTATTGAGGAAATAGCTGAGGAAATAACTAGCTACTTCCCCCCCCCCCAATTTTTTTTAAAATTAAAAAAATCCTGTGTGGGAAGTAAGCAGGAACTCAGGTGAGAATGTCTGGTCAGGCCCGTTCAAAGATTTCAAGTGGCTACCAATGCATGCATGAGAAAAATCAATCCAATCGTGTGGATGGGGACGATTCCGTCGGTCCACACTATTTTGGTGATTTAACGTGGTCTCAGCAATCACCTCTGGTTCAATTTTAGTATTCAATAAATAGTCTACAGTAGTACCCACCACAAAATTCCATTAATTTTTCATCAATCCCATTCAATTTTTCATTAAAAATTGCAAGTGGCACGGAAAAAGTTAAAAGGAAGGGTGAGCAGGCTCAGCCACGGTCAGATATTATACTGCCACCCCATTGGCTCCAATGCCAGAGACCGAACCTGTAGTCTTAGCTTCGGGGACGCCGAAGCTAGGTGATATTTGCCGACCCACTCTCGTGGCCCAGAATGCGTCCTCATTCGCGTGGTGCCGACCCACTCTCGTCTCCTCTTCGTTCCCTCCCTCGTCGCTGGAAACGCCTCTTCGTCGTCACCTCGTCTCCAGTCGTCGCCGTTCTCCCTTCTGTCAGTGATCGTCCCCCAGTTCTCGTCGTCGTCGTCGTCCCCTGATTTCGGCCTTCAAGTTGGAAACTTGTCCGGGCGTCCGCCGCGACGCCTGCCTGCTCCACAACCTCGCTTCCACCACGCCTCCATCGCCCCCATCCACGACCACAGAGCAGTCTCATGATTCCTACAGTAAGGAAAAGGTTCCTCTTGACCTTTCTCGCAACAAAGCGCACTCGGGTCTGAGCTCAGATCATCAGAAGCGCGTGAAGAAACGCCGCAGCTGTTGCACTTACTCGGTGATTTTGTGCCTTGCTGTTTTTCTCCTGTGGTTTGCGTAGTTTGCAGTTTTACGGCCTGGCATCGTGAAGAGACGAGTTTTTTGTTTGTTTTTACGTGATCGAGAGGTTGTGGTTTTTAGTTTTCTTGGGTGGTTTTCATTATTTTTCCTGAGATTACGAACTCTCACGTCCATGGTGGTGAAGAATTAGTCCTTCGCGGAATAGTTTCCGTTTCGAGCCACATTGTAAAGGTGCAGTTGATCAAACGAAAGGCTCTCCAAATTTTCGTTACGAGATTTTTTGTTGGGAGAATCGAGACGCGGCAGGAGTACGTTTTGGGTTCCGTGGTTACGCGGTGATCGAGAGCGTGTGCGTTCTTGTTTCCTTGGATCCTTCGGCTGGTTCCCATTTTACAAACCTGTGCAGGCGTGGTGGTGAAGAAGTAATCCATCGGAGTATAGGTTTCGTTTCCAGCCACATTGCAAGGCGTTCTTGATCACGCCTTTCGTTCCGGGTGTTTTTTGGATTACGAGAGAATCGGCAAGGGTGTAAGTGAATTAGAATCATAAGCTACGGCTGCCACCGAGCATGTGAGTGTCGCCCTGACCTGCTTCAAGATGCAACGGGGATGCGAGCTTTGCGAGGGCGTGGCTGCGCTCTACTGCCCCGCGGACAAAGCCCACCTCTGCTGGACGTGCGATGCGAAGGTGCACAGCGCCAACTTCTTAGTCGCCCGTCACACGCGCTCCGTGCTGTGCACGACGTGCGCCACGCCCACCCCGTGGCGAACCTCTGGCGCCAACCCCACGCCGCGGACAGGCCTGTGCGCCAATTGCTCGCAGGGGGAGTCCCAGGGCGAATGCACCACACACAACGACGACGAAGCTCGCAGCCACAACCTCATCCCCCGCGTCGCGAATTCCTCTGCGTGCTCGTCCAGCAACGCTGCTGAGGGGCTTGACAGTACTGAAGACGGGAACTACAACCCTATCGAGAATCTTTCGCCACCAACCATGAATACCGTCCCTGCGAGTTTGTCCTCACGAATCTCCCCATCGAAGCTCATAACGAGCTCAAACCCTTGCTCACCACGAGATATCGGCAACGTGCTCACAACCAGCAAGCAGGTGGCAACGACGGCGTTCCAAAATGTCAACCAAACTGGAGCTCTTGCACAGGTACTTTTCCCCTTTCTCTCAACTCTCTCCTTCTGCTTTTCCTTTCCCTCTCCCTCTCCAAATTCGAAACCGATCACGAGAATCTCCATCCATAACTGATCGAAACCGTCCTGCACTTCTTGATCCACCCTCACCTCTTTTGCACATTTCGTTGGCTCTTGCCCAAAGGTGAGAGGAGCTTGTGCCTTGAGAGAACCTACGCTGAGGAAGTTTGCATAGCTCCCTTACTCGAAATGCGAGCCAGTGCTAGAGGAACAGAGGCTCTCACACTGTAGCTGCTTCTTGTTGTGAACACCACAATCCTATATCTAAACGCCATTTGCTTGCATTGCCCCTGATGCTAACACAACTTACGCTGTAAATTGCAGTGAGTGTGCAACTCAGTGTTACAGGAACAGAGCCTCTCGTAGTGTAGCTGCTTGTTATCAACACCCCAATTGTAACCCTCATTTGCTTGCATTGCCCCTGTTACTAACACAACCTACGCTGTCAATTGCAGTGCGACTGTGCGACTGTTCGAAGACGAGACTCGCAACCCCAAGCCCAACCCACATGTAGGGAATGCCTGAGACCTTACCTGGTGGGCTCCCATCGCGTGTCCTTTCCTTCAAAACGGCAGCGAGTCTCCATGTCCACAAGGAAACGAATGCGAATGTTGGCGAAGTGGCATTGGGAGTTGCACCTGAGCAGCCCAGCGACTGTGCCTCTGGCGTTGCGGATGTTTCGCAAGGTGTCGCGTGCTGTGGGGGGGCTCTCCAACGTGCGCG
Organism: Climacium dendroides; assembly: GCA_950106755.1. Classification (NCBI taxonomy): domain Eukaryota; kingdom Viridiplantae; phylum Streptophyta; class Bryopsida; order Hypnales; family Climaciaceae; genus Climacium; species Climacium dendroides. The sequence goes on from OX467084.1 coordinate 37,741,192, forward strand.
TCACGCTCGCGGCGTGTCTGCGGGTGTCTGCGGGGATAGACGAAGCGCAAGTTGGGGTGCCGGACGTTTGTGAGGTGGCTACATGTGTTGGGGTGTCTGCAAGGAAGTTGGCTTTGATGGAAATGCATTTGATGGCGCTGCTGGGGTGGAGACGGGTTGCGCTCTCTGCTGGTGATGCTAGTGTTTGACGACGTAGTGTATGACTCTGGGACATGCCTTTTCTTGGACTTGGTGATGCGGTTTGTATCGGTGGAGTGTATGATTTCTGTCACGGCAGCTTGGCGTCCGAGTTACGTATCGAAGAGCTTCAGGATGTTATCAGAGATTGTTTTGCTTCGTGCTTCAGTTTGTGATGAATCAAAGCCTGGTTTGAGGTGGAAGGACTGGTATGCGACATCTGGAAGTGATGGAGTATATATGATTTTCCTCATGGCAACTGGACATCCACGTTGCATATCAGAGAGCTTCAGGATGCTATTGGTTGTTCACCTGTATACTTCAGTTCGTGAAGGTTCAGCCTGGTTTGAGGTGGAAGGATTGGTTTGGACATTTGGAAATGACGGAGTACATCATTTCCTTCATGGCAATCTGGAATCCTCATCAGATATTAGAAAGCGATGTCCAGGTTTTAATCGGTTGGTTACGTAGGTGCTTCAGTCTCCGGAGATACAGCCTAAATTCTGGTGTAGGAGGACTGGTTTGCGGCGTAACTGCCTTTGCCGCTCACTTCAATACTACCCTGGGAAAACTTTATCTTGTTTGGGCACAGGTGGTTTTCTATTTGTGATCGGCAATTTGGCATACGCATTACATACCAGTATGAAAAAGCGACAGGACGTTACTGGTTTCTAGGGTGGAGAAGGTTTCCTCTGTAAACTGCTGTCCGTGTGTGAAATCCTAGGGTGCACCACTAGTACATGCTGCCTGGCCTTCTACCTCGGACGTGTTGCTGCGACATGTGGAACTCATGGAGTGTATCGATTTCTTCATGGCAATTCGGAATCCTCATTACATATCAAGAAGCGACAGGATGTTATTGGCTGTTTACCTACATGCTCCAGTTTGCTAAGATTCAGCATGGCGGAAGGATTGGTTTGTGGTACCATTGACGACCAATTCAATACCACCCTAAGAAGCTAGCTCTTGTGTGGCGATCTTCTACATGCGTGTTGGCAATTCGGCGTCCTCACCGGATATTAAAAAAGCGACAGGTTTCTATTGATTGCTAATACACATGCTTCAGTTTTTGCGAAGATGCAGCCTGGTTTTGTGGTGGAAGAACTGGTTTGCAGCTTACCTACCCATTTCAAATGCCTAAGCGAGCTCGTGTTTGGCTTGCAAATACAGGTTTGAGTTTTGTGATTGTTATTTCAGCTTTGAGGATCATCTGGGCGTTCCAAGCTTTATTATCAGTGGTTTTGCTCTGAGATTGACAACTTGTCAGAGAGAGAAGTTCGCTATTGCAAGCTCCTCTATACTTTAGGAATTCTTGATTAGTATTGCAGCCGTAGAATTAAACATGATCTGGGCACCTGAGCAATAGGTCTTTCTTTCTTCAAGCAGTTGCGAGGATATTTATGGTACTACCAAATTACAGGCTTGTTAGTGTACAGAGGGAGTTCTAATCATTCAACGGGATCACTTCTTTTTTTTAACAGTGTAACCGCCATTCTTATTAGTACCATAGGTGAAGGCCTAAGTTTTTTATGACATTTCCTTCAGTTCTCATGGTTGTTGCAATTGGGAGCTGAGGGTTTTATTTTTAATTTTTGAACTGTGAGCTAGCTAGAATGCTGTGATGATGCATTGCCTTGAATTTGTCTTCTGCTTTTGGTTGTGCTTGAGGAGTTACATGCGGTCATACCAAGGCTACTACAACAGTTCGCAATAAATGAAACATAAAAACGAAACAAGAAATGTGAAAAAATTATAATGTAGTTGACAAAGCCATGAAACATTTGGGTATCTAAAAAAACCCATGAGTACAATCAAATTGCACTACACAGAAGAGTGACAAAGAAACAATAAAAACATTACAAGTTTATAGTCCCTCCGTTTGGAAATAGTGTATCCATTCTTGGTGTTGATTGCTTTGTGAAATCGATACACTATATCCAAAAGGAGGTAGCAATGCAAAAAAAATGTGTGCTTGAAAAAAAAATTGGAACACCCTAAGAAAGGGGTTCAACAACATGGCATTCGAGGCACTTAAGAACAATGCAATTGCAATGAATTGGCAACTACTACAACAATCAAAATACAAGCAAGTGAATATTGTAATAATAGTCCAAAATGCATAGAAATGCATGCCATAGCAAAATTGTGTAAAAAAACAAATGGAAACTTTACAAGCTTCCATGGAGGAATAATTAATGAAGTCCATTAGTGAATTTAAGGGAAACTGGATGAAACTACAAAAAATAAAAACATTCTTATGTAAATTTTTGAACTTCAAATCTCAAGTGTAGTTTTAGGGCATATTGGAAGGATTTGAAGGTGCATGGTCAAAGTGGTTTGGCAACCAAATAGAATAGGAAAGAGTTGGTAGTTGCTTTTTAAAAAAAACAATTAAGTTGTTTGGTATTTCTTGTGATGCTTAGAGTATTTTTGCAAAGACCAAATGTGGAGGGGTGGTGAATGCTCATGTAGCTATGTAGTATACCTTCCTCTATGTATGACATTGTTGACATCAAAGGAGGTCATTGGCTTATTTGATTCAACAACAATTAAACTTCGAATTCCAATGACCTTTCCAAGCTAGCAATCAACAAAAGTGGCAAGGCATCGAGCAAGACACGTGAGTAACATTTTTTTTTATTATTAGGAAGTGGTGATGGTAGAAGGTTGACCTATTTATATTGAGTTTGTTGTTTGTAAGGCCATCACCATATGTGCAATGTAGCATGTCTCACTAGATAAGTCATGCTATTCAGACTTTGGCAAAGTTTTCAATGGTCTTAAACTTAAAGCTTTTGTTTAGAAGTTTATATATGCTTAAAAGATACTTAGAGCACAAAGGTCATCCAATTTTATACAAACCAAAGCCTACCAAAGAAGTTGATTATGAACATGCAAATAAAATAAAATAATGTATTAAGTCCTACTAAGTAGATAATAATTCAATACAAAATAATCAATGTCTATGAAAATAGAACTTAATATGGGTACAACTAACCTTTAAAGGTTCAAAATCCTATAATAGACATTAGTGAAAATTTAGCTCCTATGAAGGGCCATTTGACTCTTAGCTAATAAGCAAATTTAAAGGAATTTTTTTTAAATTGTTATTTTTTTGTTTTTGTTTTTTCAATTTGAATATTTTTATCCCTAGTCTTGTATGGCACACTAAGTAGTCATGTGGGCCAAAAAAATATTTTTATAATTTATTATTATTATTTATAATTATATATTTCATACAATTATTTTCAAACAACCTTGCATAGGAGCCAAATTTCTTCTAATGATTTTATAGGATTCTAGGAGGTTTACACAAAGTGAAACTTTATTGTAATTTTTTGAATTTTTTCGAGGTAACAAAATGAAATAGCTTTGAGGTATTATATTTTTTAATATCATTTGGTCTATTTAAGAAATAGTTATGCCTTTCTAAACACAATTGCACAAAATGCTTAAGCTTGGGAAATGGGAAAAAAATTGAAATAATTTTTTTCTATGTTTTTCCCTCATAGAATACATTTATGTCTACAAGAAAACCTTAGACATAGAGTCTTGTTTATTGGTCAATCAAGCCATTTTTTTGAAAAATTTACAAATTTGATTTGTTTTTAAACTCGATAATAAAAAATTTCCAAACAAACAAAATTCCCATAGGATGTAGATTTTTTGCTACAATAATCTCACCATTAGAATTGACAAGTTTCATTTCTATTTTAAGTTCAATAAGAATTCAATTTTTACTTCCATTTTAGACCTACTTCTTCTTAATAATTTTATTGAGGATGAAAATTATTATTTTTTTAATATATATTTTTCCAATATTTTAAACTTAGTCCTCCACTATGATGATTTAAACCTCAAAACTTTGTAGTACAAAAATTTCAAACCCTAAAGTTCTTTGATATTTAAGAGCCTAAAATTGCTTTAAAATACTTGTCCTTTAAGCAAGGCAATTCTAGATGAAAGAAAAAAAACCCACCTTATTTTTAAATTTGTTAAAAAAGGTGGTTCTAGATGAAAGAAAAAACTAAACTGCTAACTTATACAAGATATTGAAATTTATTAATTTTAATGGTAATAATGTTCTAGTAAAAAATTGATATTTTTTGGTTTTGTTTTTATTTGAAATTTTTTCAAAATTGAATTTAAGAAATGACTTTATCTGTTTTTCTATCTTCATTGCCCACAAAATAACCTTTATATAACTTTCACCTCATTATACAAAATTGAATGGTTCAAATTTTTTGAGTAGGTATCAATTTACACAATTCACAAAAATTAAATAATCTTTTTTTATAATCTTTTTTAGCTACCGATTTTTAAAAAACAAAGTGGGCTCCTTACTTCTTTAGATGTTTAAATTAAAGAATTCAAAGTCTGAAAATATTATATAGTGAGGTACAAAAAAACTTTTCATTTTACTTTGAATGCTAATATCAAACAATCTACCGAGTTTAAGTGTGTGTAATTATTGTCACACATTCTCAAATAAGTCTAGTACAAGATCTTGTGGTTTGAATATGCAAAATTTAGCTCCTTCATCATAGCTCTTTGTATTAGAAATGGTAGTTGTGAAGTGTTTTTGGTGAAACTTCAGTGTTTTACTTTGGAAAGACATCTTTCACCACCACGATGATTTGTAAGGATCTTTTATCTTTGGCTTATATTCTACTCGACTTATAATCACCCACATCTTGCTTACACCCTTAAGAACTAGGCTAAGTTTAGATTTTTGAAATTATGAAGTTTTGTATAAAATACAACTTAATATCAAACAAAAATTGTAAAATATGATCTATAGATCATATTCATATGGTTAAATCTACTACTAAACTAACTTGCATTTGTCATTAAACTTTAAAACTTAAAATTGAAGATTCCCTCTAAAATTGATTATATATTGAATATTTGTAATTGTTATAAGAATTTCATTTCATTAAGTTCAAAACGTAAAATACTCATTATGTTGATTTTTCAAGATTTTTATTTTACTTATTTATCCTAGTCAATTTTTCAAGGTCCTTATTTGAATTGAAAAAATTACTTTGGAGAATCAAATGTACCTGCCTCCTTTGAGCTATGAAATATTTGCAAACAAAAGTTTTAAAAACCTATACTGTACAAATGAAAAAAATTAACATAAGAATTCATAAATATTTTGATAGATAATGAAACTAAATTTTTATATGCTATATATTTGGATTCATCTTTTGTTCAAAATTTGAACGTCTAGTCTTCAAGGGATTAAGTTTACTCAATCAAGAGATGTCTTTATAATCAATGAAGATGCAAATTGCCAAGTCTAGATTGAGGGAAAAATAACTTCAATCGCTCTTCCTTTAGAATGTAGTTTTTGGCCACCATTTGAAAAACTATGAAATTTCAAAGTATTGAAAATATATATACCTACAATCAACTTTAAACTCTCTTATTTGAACAATATACATTTTTTAAGAGTTTATAGGGTTTGGTTTTGCAAAAGATTAGTATCGAGATGCAATTACATTATAGTAATTGTGACCTCTTTTTAAAATCAACTCCTACTCAAATTCTTGTTTAGGATGTATACATTATTTGTGAGAGATTAGTATTGCTCTAGATGCACCTATTTTAAAGTATTTTAAAATAATTAATAATTCATTTATATAGAATCCAAAAAAGACATAAGAAACAAAATAATTGAGAATCTTCTTTTGACTCTCCAAAAAATCAAACAAAACATTAGGCAATTTAATAATATGAACAATACTTAATTAACTTTTTTATTTGACAAACACAATTAGAGCAACATCATTCAACACTCCAAATATCTTAACTCACCTAATAATTGGGATGAGAGCAATTCTAAAATATACTCTTTTAGACGCACCTTCAAGTTCACATGCCACTTTTGGTGAGTGTACTAAGCATTTCAAATGGCCTTCTAAGACTATGTGTAGAGGGATTCTTGTACTTGATTGCAAATTGTGATGGAATCTTGTCTTATATTTAAATAAATTAATTTATGATTGGTCCATTAGCTTATATTGAGCTTACATAGAGAGTATAATTGGTTCTCTTGAATTTGAAGGTTGAATGAACATGAACTTTGAAAGGCTAATGTAGAAGTCTAGAGTGAGGATACTCTTAGAGCATGGCCAATGGCTCATGTCATGGACTACTTACGGTATTATTGCAGTAAAGATTAAAAAAAAAGATCCAATTATTGCCATGTAAAAAAGTCATTGGACAAGGCCTTGCCATATTTTGCTTCTCACGAAGGTTTTTTTTAGGTAATTTATTGCCGAATTGCCTTAAAAAAAATGGATAGCTTCACGCCTTTAGAAAAAAGAGGGTAAATGAGTTTTAAAATGCCAGATTGTAATCATGGCCCTATATATTGCTGCCACAATGTTTTCAAAACTTTGTTTCATCCATTGTGTAGAGCTAGTATATTCAAAAAATGCATATAAAAATTATATACTCAAAATTGACTTCCTTCAAGTTGAGCCCTAAAATGAAGAAGAAAGTAGATTCAAAACCTTCTTGAAAGAAAGGCCACATAACCATTGGTCCATTGAAGTAGTGGCCCTGCCTTCAAAAGCAACACCATTTGGAAGGGTCTATAGTAGCTAGCCCCATTTCTAGTACCCCTCTATTTCAGTAGTATACGTTGCTCTTTTTCCGTGCATGTGGAGATAAATAGTGATTAGTTATGGCGTAGTTCTCGGTATAGTTGTGGTTCATTATGATTTTCTATAAGTCTCTCGATGTTACAACTAGACTTGAGTCAATTTTGTTTGTAGCCCGTGGTTGGAAATAGAAAGGTCTATACAACTAGCATAGGTCAAAGAAAATTTTTAGCTAAAAACTCAAGGTAATTACATTTTGAGTTAAAAAATTCTAGAAAATTATGAAATCCTTCCGCACTCTATTCCTGTAGATGGGAAAAATTTCACACTCAAGAGCGTAATTGTTAAAGTGGTTGGAAATGGGTTGGCTACCTTACATGCCAGCCCGTAAAGGCCCCAAGCTTCTCAAGGGCACATAGCGTGGCCATGTAGCGGTGAACCATTGGTGATGCTCTTACCTTTCCCCTTCCACCCGTATAAAACAACCATATACAGTCCCCACGCCTACGTCAATCCCTCCGTACATACGCCCAATGACGGAAGCAGCCGAAGGAGCCGGAGAAGACTCTCAGTCGGGCTCGCAGCGTCTCCCAGCTTCTCCACCATAGCCACCCTCTCTCACCCTCCTCCCTGTCTTCCTGTCTTCCTGTCTTCCTGTCTTCGCCGCACTTCAAGTATCGCCACCTTCCTCGGACACTGTCCCAGTCCCAATCCCAGTCACCTTCGCACTGTCGCTCCTGTCAGGTAGGGCACTATATATCGCTTTCATGGCACATCACCGTGTGCTGGCCCTGTCGCATCCGCACTTGGAACGTTCAGTCGGGTTCTGCTGGTGGGGTTGGGAAGCCAGGTCGGTCTTGGTTGGGTTTTCGTTTTCGTTCGGATGCGTGGTTGGTCCTATCGGGTAGTGGTGGGGTTGTAACCCTTCACCCTTAACCCTTGTGTGTATGGTTGTTGGAAGTGAAGTGAGGATTGATTCTCGTGTCTCGCTTGTTCTTTGGGTTGTGGGTTTGGTTCGGTTTGGTGGTTGCATCCGAGGTGTAGTGCGGTGTTGCTACCCTAATTCGGTAGGAGACTTTTGGGTTTCTAGGGTGCTGATGTCCATTACGGGGTAGAGTTTCGAATCATGATGTAGTTGCTATGGAGTTTGTGGTGTTGTAGAATTGTTTGTGGTTCCCTCTCGCGTGGGCGTTTATTATCTTGTTTTTCCGGTTGTGGGTTTGGTTTGGTTGTGTCATCGGTGGTGGCGATGTTTTTACCCTAATTTGGTGCAATTTGTAGAAAACTTTCGGGTTTCTAGCGTGGTGATGTCCGTGACGGGGTAGAGTTTCTAATGATGATGAGGATGTTTTGGAGATTGTGGTACTGTAGGATTTGTGTGTTAGAATGATATATGGATTTGCGTGCTTGAGATTGAATGGTTAAATCCATTCAATTGAAGTGTAAATTATTGGCGAATTGGTTTGCGGGTTCTGTGTTTGATGAGTGGGTGGTGTTGGATATTTTGCAGGAATCGTTGAAGCGTGCGAGGATGGTGGGGATGGACACAGTGAACGCCACATTGGCGTTGATCCCTGAGTACACAGGGTTGTCCACTGGGACGTTCTTCACGATCGTGGCACTGGTGTTCGGGATCTACTTCCTGCTCTCGGGTCTATTGGCCCCAGCACAAATCAAGTATGTCCCGGCGCCGCCACTGCCTGCTCCTACTCAGCTGGGGGAGATTACAGCCGAGGAGCTTCAGACCTTCGATGGCGCCGATGTTAACAAACCTCTTTTGATGGCTATCAAGGGTCAAATCTATGATGTTTCTCAATCAAGGTATGTGAATATGCTCTTCGTAGTTGTGCGCATATATCAAACAAATACATGTGAATAAGGCTTTCCTTAGGGAGAGGATTCATTGGGGATGTTGCGAGAATTGTCAATTTCGAGTGCTACAGCATCAAAAGCAAAACTTCTGGCTCAAGTGGTGATATCGGAGCGTATTCGACAAAGCTTGGTTTCGGGTGTGGACGAAGGGCAAGCGGTTTTATTCGAGTTTGGCGTTTGCTTTTGTTGTTGTAGTACTTGAAATTGCTGTTCTTTGTCATTCCACAACGAGTGTGCTCTCCCTGAAGCAGTGGGCTGTCCTTTGTATGGTTGCTTTGAATGGTTTCCATTATTAGAGTATATTTTCTGGTAGGCCTTGTCCTCATTCATTTTTTCAGAGGATTCCAGTGCACTAGAATATGTACTATTTAGATACTGGCCGAAGGAGCTGTAAATTGGTGAAATAGTAAGGTTCCAATCTTGGACCTAGACTACTTTAAAACCAGGAGTAATGCTTGTACGATCTATCTCATGGAAGTAGTTTTTAGTGTAATAGAACCTAGAAGTTGATATCATTTCTTACGGCACTTGCATTGAGAAAGAGTAACTTTTCAACCCGCGGGGAAGAGACCCATGGAAATGGAACCCCTACCTTGTTTCATCCGTGGAACGTCTGAACGAAGTTTTTTACTGTAATGTAGCACTGCATACAATTGAGGATCTCTTTAATGAGGTGGTTTCTACTGAGATGTGAAGCTTCATAGGAGAAACGCTGGAACATGGTTATGAAACTCCTGTGGCAACTGTGTTTAGGGTTGTCATGCCTCTGATTTCCAAACCTAATATCAGTATACTAATTTTGTCAAGGTAAACCACTCACAATTATGCTATTTCTTGGACTGTCCGTGGACCTTGGTGACAGGGCGTTTTATGGGCCTGGCGGACCCTATGCCCTCTTTGCTGGAAAAGATGCCAGCAGGGCGCTGGCGAAGATGTCTTTCGAGGAGAAGGATTTGACGGGTGATGTGGATGGATTGAGTGCATACGAGAACGAAGCACTGACGGACTGGGAGTACAAGTTCATGAGCAAGTATGTGAAAGTGGGGACCGTCAAGCCAGCCCCAAAGAGTGAGGAAGTCCCAGCCGAGTCTAGCGAAGATAATACGCCGATTGCTGATGAGAATTTGAGCCAGTGAAATTGGGAAGGGGGAAAGAATTGACTGTTTTTTTCTATCTTGTACATGCAACTGTACAGTGTCAAAAGGAGTTTTTGTTGTTCCGCTGAAGAATACCGGTATACGCTAGTAGAGATGTTTTTGTTCCCCATCCAGGTACAAGCAAACCAAACCATTCTGCCCAATGGACTGGATAATATGATAATTCAAGTCTCTCTCTCTTTCTCACTCGTCACTTCCAATAAGCTTCTTCCAGTGGGCGCCAATTGTGATCAGTTGCCCCAAAGGCCCAAACCCCTCCTAGACTTCTGTTGTAAGTGCGTAATTAGCTGTTAACTAGGCCTCTTACAAACAGTGTTACCCGTATTCACTCTTGAATGGAATCGACAATTACCAGCTTATGAATTTTGATTCGCGGGGAAGGCATATCCTTACAAACTGGAATCAATTTGTTGTTTTCTTGCTTCTGAAATGTGAATTGGCTTTGCAGAAGTAGGAAACTCAATGGAAAAGTTAAATGGGCAAGGATAAGGAGCCATGTGAATGCATATGGTGACTTTCTGGTGATATGATCTACCCGGAATTTGTAATGTCGTTATGCCGTGAGAAAATGAATATCAAGGGCCATCTTTATAATTACACCGGTAATATGTTTGAAATTTTTAATTGGATGAATTCATGATCAACTTCTAAACTCTATATCTCTTATTCAATATCTCTAATAGATTTGGCATACCCAAACAAAGTAAATAATGTCGTTTGTTTCCTGAAGTTCGGAAATCTTTGATGATGAATTGTGCAGACTTAACTTAAGCATGATGTTCTTGGATTAGCACACTTCAGCTCTTGTGCCTGCAATGACAAGTTTGTGGAACGAAAAAATATTGTTTTCTTTGACATTGAAATGAATGATCATACCACCTTCTGTCTCTATGTGGTGGGAGCTGGATGGGAGGATTTGCTGTGAGGATCAGCTGCTAATTTAAGGAAGAATTATTTCTTTTGAAGATGATCAGCGTCTTTCTTTTGCACAGATTTTTTGCGCACATGTTCTACCATACATGTTATTCATTTCAAGTATTTTCTTGTTCAAACTCGAAGTGCCTGAATTAAATTGTTGAGGAAGCTACAAGGTAACAAAATGAACGTATATATATAACAATGTTATGTTATTGGATATAATCATTGAATTGCTACTGTATGTTGGGATTGTGCAACTTTTGGACAAGTGAATGCATTTGTATTCACAAATTTGAAAGTTTCACTTGTAAACGTGAATGGAAATAGCTTCATCACTCTCATGAAAATACTTTCTAAATCAATGTACTTTTTCATTACCCTAATTAAAAAAATGCCAATGGAAATAGCTTCATCACTCTCATGAAAATACTTTCTAAATCAATGTACTTTTTCATTACCCTAATTAAAAAAAAAGCTTGGCAAGAAGTCAAACAACAATGTCCATTGTGTACTTGAAGTTGATAGTTTGGAGATTTATGTACAATGCTTCAAAGTTCTCATTGAAGACATTGTCCCTAAAACTTTGAAGTTTTTATTGTTGTATAGAAATCTTTGAGGACATTGTACCTAAAACTAAACCCTTTAAAACCAACTTTTGGATAGGGAATAAACAAGGAGAATATTTGAAATGTTATCTTTCAATGGACAACAAAAAGGTAGGCTTGAAGACTATTTTGGATAATTATGAATGGGTTCATAAATGGTAACAACTTACTGTCAATGCTGTAGGAAAAGGATGAAGTATATTCAAGTATATTAAAAAAGCAAGTCATAGGAAAATGATGAAGTGTATCCAAGTATATTGAAAAATTGGAACTATAGGAAAAGGATGAAGTATATTCAAGTATATTGAAAGGGGCTAGTGGAAGGAGGGTTCAACTATATTCAATTATATTGAAAGGGGTTGGTAAATGGAAGGGGTCTAGTTGAAGGAAGGAGATGGAAGGGAGGGGGGTTTGATAAGTGGAGGAAGTTGGTGGAAGGAAGGGAACAGAGGGAACTGCACAAGGCAGAGCAGATGCCAAAGGTCAAGGAAAGAAGAGGGGGAATTACAATACCTCCTCCACAAAAAATTAAAATAGAAATTAAAATCTAAAACCAAAAGCATGAGATTGTACAAACAAAAGCATAAGAGCATGCTAATAATGTGTTGCATATACAAATCTAAATAAATTACAAAAGGTAGCAACAAAACAATGTACGCAAGAATGAATCAAATATTTATTAGAAGAGTATATGCATAAAGAAGATGAACAATAATAGAGAAGATGAATAATTCTCCTCTATTATTGGTTCAAAGAATTCCTATCTAATCCCTAGTTGACTATCAAACCATGATGAATTGAAGAGCACATTAAGATAATAGCATATTTCTTAACACTTTCATTGCTTAACCCTGGAACGCCGAAACAACCATTTTGTGGCTTATGAATGACAATACTGTGATCTCTACACAAATTGGAAGCAATTTTTCATCCCCTTTTCTTTGTTGACCTTTTATGGTGGGTTATGAAGAGTATCCAATTGAGTTTGTACTCTTGCTAGTGTTTGTCTTCACACAAATGAGAAGTTAGGAAAAAAAATGGATCACCAAATATGCTATTTTAGTGTATTTTGAAAAGTTGTTGCTTTGTGCTCTAAATCTGATATTTCTCCTCAAAAATGATATTTTTTGAGTTTGAGTCCAACTAACAAAATGAAGGTCATCTACTCTAGTTTCTATTCCAATTTGAATTGTGAAAAAATTCCTTATATTGAATATTTTATTGCAATTTCAACTTTGGATGTATTTTCAATCTCAATTGAATTCTAATTATAGAATGGCATGGAAATTGGATTTAAACTCTCTACTCCTACACTCTCTACTCCTACTACTAGATTTGAAAGCATTAATGACATGATTAAAGAAATTAATGAAATTAGAGAGTTGGCAAAGTTGGCTATGAAAAGTGCTTAGGATAGAGCTAAACATTATGCTGATAAAAAAAGACTTTTTCGTGAATTTGAAGTGGGTGATAAAGTATTTTTAAAGGTAGCTCCAAAGAGATCTGGACTTAAGCTTGGTAAGTCAAGGAAGTTATCACCTCGGTTTTGTGGGCCTTTTGAGATTGTGAAGAAAATAGGACAAGTTGCTTATAAACTGAAGTTACCTGAAGATTGGTAGATACATGATGTATTTCATATAAGTTTGTTGAGAAAGTATGTATCGGATCCTAGTCATATTCTGCCTGATCTTCCAAAAGCTGCTCCTGAGGGAGAACTACTTGCTCGATTAGAAGATTTCATTCATCCATCCATCATCTTAAGTTACCTTACAATCTCCCCCTTCCATTAAAAGTCATTGTCCTCAATGACAAAGTCAGGATAATCCCTCCTGAAATCAACTTCCCTTTCCCAAGAAGCTTCTTCTTCCAGATAATCCTTCCACTTCACATAGAATCTACGGAATGTCTTATTCTTTAGCTGTTGATTCTCCATCTTCAAAATCTTCTCAGGTTGAGCAAGTAGTTCTCCCTCAGGAGCAGCTTTTGGAAGATCAGGCAGAATATGACTAGGATCCGATACATACTTTCTCAACAAACTTATATGAAATACATCATGTATCTGCCAATCTTCAGGTAACCTTAGTTTATAAGCAACTTGTCCTATTCTCTTCACAATCTCAAAAGGCCCACAAAACCGAGGTGATAACTTCCTTGACTTACCAAGCTTAAGTCCAGATCTCTTTGGAGCTACCTTTAAAAATACTTTATCACTCACTTCAAATTCACGAAAAAGTCTTTTTTTATCAGCATAATGTTTAGCTCTATCCTAAGCACTTTTCATAGCCAACTTTGCCAACTCTCTAATTTCATTAATTTCTTTAATCATGTCATTAATGCTTTCAAATCTAGTAGTAGGAGTAGAGAGTGTAATGGGAGTTCTACATTCTTGACCATACAAAACATAGAATGGACTTACCCCAATACTACTATGAATGTGATCATTATAAACAAACTCAATCATATGCAACCACTTATCCCACGAGTGTTGTTTCTTACCAACATACATTCTCAACATATCCTCAAGAGTCCTATTAGTTCATATACATAAATCATATCAAATAGATGTTTGTCATTGTAATATACCCCCACGGTGAAATTTTCAGATTTTCAGAAATCATTTTCTATTTGATATGATTTTTCTTTGTTGTTTCTTCAAAAATTCTCAAAAAAATCAATTTTTTACAAAAAAATCTGAAAATTTTATGAAATAAAGAAGACATGTAATTCCATCTCTGAAAAATAAACATAAAAAATTTCATGCATATCTAATTGCAAAATGGCAGCAATTTGAGTGATGGGCAGGGAGGCTTGAAATCAATGGTCATGGGTCCGTCATTTAGGGGTTAAAGAGAAAAAAAGGCCACCAGACTTCAAAACCCAGCCCTCAGTGGCCCAAAGCCCACATGGAGCCACACAACCCATAAGCATTTCCAAAAAATGGCCACCAAGCCATTGGTGGACCCCCCCCCAAAAAACACTGATAGGCCCTTGGTTAGCAGGGTATGATACCAAAAGTTTATCATCATACCATCTGCACATAACAAGATCTATAAGTCAATGACTGGATCAGTCCAGCATTTATGTGATGAAGAATTTTACATTGGAGTTTGGCCTAGACATAATTTGTATCAAGGTCAATGCTTGTAATTTGAGGAAAATGAGGAAGATGGACTGGGGTGCTATAAATACAACATCTGTCCGGACAAAGTGCCATCAAAGTTCTGGTTACTTACAGTTAATTATATTATCACAAGTACAGGAGTAAATCCGAGGGTACTGTAAGTTATGCTGTTGGGGTTGCCTGCATTCATAAGCATGAAGCATCTGCTTGTGTACTTTCTACATGTGGCAACTGGCAAATCCATTTACAACTCGTATAGATAGTACACATTTAGAAATAACTTACTTGTGATCTTAATTGCTGCATTCACATATTGGCAATTTGACATATTGTCCTTAGCAAGTCAGTCCCTTAGCAGTAAGCTAGTAAGCCTGTACCATAGCAGTTTCCAATGTTTGTGGTTCATTAAAGCCAAACTGTCAAGTGAAGAAATGACAACCACTTCAGAAAGAGCACATGAAATGCATTTGAATGAACCCAAGCACAAAGGGTCAAGGGGAAAAATAATGTGAATACAACTCAACCCTGAGGATGGGTCAAAAATCAATACAAAAAAATGTCCACTACGGTATATAACCTAACCACTGCCTGTAAACAAATCGCCTAGGATAGTCTCCATGATTTCAGGAGAGTATTTTATATACTTATCTGTGTCACGCATGCGACCATGACCCTCCAGGATAGGACCAAAGGTGCCGAGAAAGCTCCGGTAAGCAGGGACCACCATCTGGGTGATTGCTGCAATGGTCCCATCTCTCAAATTCTGTTCAGAAATGATCCACTTGGCGTGCGTTTCAATCGTCGCATCGAAGGCTGCGTTGAACGCCCTCAACCTTTGACGCACCAAATCACGAGAATACTTGCCGGAGGACGAGCCCTGCAGTCCCTCCCGGTTCAGGTGTTGCAGCACTGTTTGCCAGCCTTCTCGTTGGTATTTCAAAGCATTTTGCGACACCTGCACAGTCAATATTACTTCAGATTTTAAGTGGAACATTACGTCACCAATCCGTGGAATTTTCTGTTATCTCCCTCAAATGTTTCGCAAAGTAAAACAATCGCCAGATTTGTGCTCCAACTAATACAGGTGAAGTGCAAGTATTTCAAAACCCCTCCACCTAGGGCCAGACAATTCTTGAAAAAAGCAAGAAGTTGAGGCCAAGATATAGCTATCTGGGACCCCACAGGACACGATAGCAAGACATTTAAAAATAATAAATAGGCGAAGTTGGGATTAAGTGGTCTTGTCCGCTTGACCATTTTGTAGCCTCGCTGCATTTGGAACACTCCACAAAATGATGAAACGGATACATAGCTGGATTTCTTAAGGTAGAGTCGAAATGTCTTGAAGACAAGGTTTGCCCAGACAAATTTAAACAGATCCCAGGTTCCAGCCTCTAGTATAAAGGGTAAATTTACCTTGCGGCCGACTTCTGACATCAAGTCTTCGCCCAAAAGAGGCCCGAGATCACTGTTCTTCACACGGTTGCGAATATAGTACATGTTATTCATCAGGAATATGTGGCGTAGGGCAGGGTCTTGCAACTCTAAGGCCCGTGCTTCGACTAGTTCTTCTAGAGTTTGCAAGATTTGCGCAATCCCCTGAGCCAGTCCCTTCTCTTCACCCGAATCAGCCTCCCAACTCCCTGCAATTCGGAGTACCTTGCTTAACGCTTCAGGAAATAAGGCAAGCACATATTTCAGATAATTGACCACCCAGCTGCAGAGCTGCATGACCTTGCCGTCCTGAGACCCGCCTTCCCTTTGCTCCCTCACCCAGTCATCAATGTCCCAAAATGTCTTCCCAGAGGCATAGACAACCTGCCATTGTCATGAAACATACAGCAGGTAAGCATGTTGGTCTCTACAAACACTAGCGATAAAAAAAAGGCAATTTTCTCAAATTATATGCAGTGTCAAGCGCAGTCATACATATTGAGAGAGGCAAATCGATACTATTTGAACTCAGCAGACCCAGTTCCCCAGAGGAATCTTCAACTCAAGCCGTAGTAATTGAACATGCAATCAAATCTCCAACAGATAACAACAAATCCCTTATAATAACTTGTAAAAACTTGAATGAAGCCCAATTGTTAGCTAATCTCTTTGCATGAGCAGCAAATAGCATGAATTTATGTCACAAGGCATGACGTAGTCTCATCACCTGCTTCAGAAGCTCTCGATAACGTGATCGGATCTCGGCACAAGCTTGTCCGTCAAATACTCGAACAACACTTGGTTCACACTTCTCCAGGCACACAAACATTTCAAGCAGCTTGCAAAGCTTTTCAGGAGAACGTTGGCTTGCTGCAACGCTTTCTCCAAATTGAATAAATGCATTCATCTCAGGCTCAGCCAAGTTACGTAGACATTCCACCCATACTAGATCCCCCAGATATTTGAACACTTGACGGGCAAGGCGCCTTTCACCAGCATATAGGACCTTCACAGTCACCTCAAGGTGATGGGTCCAAATATGTATCATATTCTGTAGGTCATCCCAAGGGATTTCACTCACTGATTTTGGAGTAATGCCGTCCAAATAACTCACATCCAAAATCTGCTTAACAAGTAGGTGGAAGAAAAATGGTCAACAAGGCCCGATTGAGATCGATATACTGAAGAGGTGAACAGGATGGAATTTATCACAAAGTCCTGCTGAAATCGTTGGTAGCAAGTTAATACTTCAACGAGGGAATTCTCTCATCAGGAGCTACAATAAAAGTGGTACACCTCCGTCCTCATCAACAGGACACTGAATCATTAAATTCAGATAATCAAGATGCATTCTACTTTAATGTTAGAAAGTAGTACAAGTTATCATATATTATCCATGGTCAACCATACGAGAGAACGACGAACTTACTTGCAAGCTTTCTTCACAGAGTGCACCTCGGCACTCTTGGTACGCATCAATGCATCTTTGATAATTGGGGTTGCCCACTAGTTTTCCAATAATAGCTTGCAACCGCTCCTGGACTTCCTGTGGGAAACTGACCAGATAGTCCAACTCTTCTTCCGAGTTGCTATCCCCTTCTTGAGGCTCCATCTGATGGGGTAAATCAATAGGGCGACTGTTCTTCTCTAAGAGACGCTTGAATTCTTTCTCAAGCTTGCTAAGAGCAGCAACTAAAAGCCCACCATCAAGACTGACAGCCCCGCCTGCAAAAGAGTAAAACCTCTTCCCTCAGTATATTGGCATAATGAAAGGCAGAGAACCGTTTCTCCTAGAAAGAAAATAATTAAGAGACAAATGGATCATAAATTCCTGTCTCGACTTCACTACAACAAGAGTTATCCTTGAAATCATTCAGAGTGGGGGTTGCCAACCTTTGTTTCAGTGAAAAAGTAGGGGCTACTCTAATGAATCTTGTATTGGTAAGCTATTTTCAATGGTTCAAAGAAAATCTGAAATAGTGTTGGACTTCATAAGGGATTACTCTACTGTTATTGAAACATGCCCCCATAACCCCATAAATGGAGTTCCGAAAAAAGACCTCCCAAAAATCACTCCAACACATGTAAAATTACTGTAAGTGACGCGTAAATGCGGTGTAGAACAGTAGCAAAATCACCATGAAAAGCACGTAACTATGCAAGCACATACCTGCCTGCTGAGACTTGAGAGTTTCCAGGGACGCATTGAGCTGCTTGATGCGCACAGTATCCGTGGAGCCTGCCTCATTCAAAAACGTCATAGCTTCCTGCAACCACTGGATGGCAACAATCGAGTTCTGCTTCAAGTAATCAACAGCATCCTCCAGCTGCATCACGGCCGCCATGTAGCCATTGAAGTCATCCCGAGGATCCCGCACCAGACGAACCCTAATCTTACTCACCACATCGAACATGCTGAGCACAGACATGGCAGGCTCCAGCGTTTTGTCGATCCGCTGCGTGAGCCCGTCCGCCACCTTGGCCTGCACTTCCAGAGGCGCCAGCGCCCTCCTCACAGGGGAAAGCCGCTCTTGCACTGTTTGCAACCGTTTGTCCGATTGATCTAACAATGTGCCTAAAGCTCGAGACTTCTCCAGGGATTGGCACAGGGCACTTCGCGCAGCCAGAAGCTTCGCGAAGCCTGGACTCGGTTGCACTAATTGCTGCTGCTGCAGCCATGCCCCTTTCTCTCGTGCTCCAGCACTCTCGGCACCCATGCTTTTGGCCCTTCTGTTGTCAGACACGACTTTGCAACGAAGATGCTTTTCTCCGCACTGAGCACATCATTCAACCTCCCCCCTCCCTCTCCCTCTCTCTCTCAACTATCCACGACCGAAATCAAAGAGACGCCCCCTGTTTCTGCACTATCCTTAACAATCTCTTAGCCCGTATTCATTCCAAACCCTAATCTCGCGGTTTCCAAACAAACCCAAGCATGTCCGCATCCATGGCGCTAACTTAAATCACCAAGAGGCTGATGCTCCAGATACCATTGCGCCACAGACGAGAAGAAGACGTCACCGCAAAAATGGGAGGACACATACCTGAAGCTCGCAACGCCAGCAGACACCGAGATGGAACCCAGCCAATTCAACTGGCGAGATCGAGAACAACAAAACTCTCGTGTAAAGCTCGAAGCAGCTGCCAAATGAACTTCATCGGAAACTACCCAACTACCAATTGCAGAAGCTTGGCTGTTAATTAGGACACGCACGAGCCACGAGGGAATGAACGAAGCAAACATCCCGCATTCCCGCCTAGTAGCTGCACAATAATAGCTTCTTGCGAAAGCTGCACATTCATAGCTTCCTCGTGAAAGCTGGAAAAACCCACTGAAGTACTGTAGAGTGTTAATTGTCAAGGAATCGAAGCCCAAGTCGTGGGAGTCGGCGCCTTTGCATTGCCTCTCACGAAATATAGAAAAACATCACGGGGCGGCTCGCCAACGCCGGGGTCCTGCCGGGGCCGGGGCTGGAAACCCTAAACCCCACCCAGGCGCACCAACGGCAAAACGTTCCACCAGCCCAGTGGGGGGGGGGTTCATCAGTTTGGAGAAGGAGCCAAGTTGTTTATTCAATACTTGGGTGATACTTGGGTGATACTTGGGTGATACTTGGGTGATACCTATATCAAAAGTAGGTATCATAGGGGTAAATTTTGGCTACTAGTCTTAAAATACAACAATAAAAATAACTTAGCTATTTTGACCAAACAAAATGAATATTTTCTTTACAAAAAATAGTGGTTGTCTTTTAGATGTAGGCCAATTGGCAAAAAATCATGCACAGAAAAACACTACACCAAACTCCCAAAAATTTCTTGCATGCATAGTACTACAAACAAATTCAAATTGGCTTAGTCAAGGGTGAGCTTCCACCATGGAGGGTGAAAAAAAGGCAACAACTATAGTTCAAAAGAAGTGACATTTTGTAAAGGGGGTCAAATGTTTGAATTGTATAGTAGAACCTCTATATATGTTATGAGTAGGGAGAAGAAGCCATTTCAAACACATACAACATTATAAGAGGGTTGCTAGTATATGAGCCTATGATCTCTAGCCATGAGCCTAAAAGCCTAGGCATCAATATTATAAGCACCTTCCACAGTTATAGGACACCTATACTATGGATATTTTGTTATAGGTATCTTCAATGGTTATAGGATACCTACTTACACTTTAGCTCAAGACTTGTAGGCTTGCATGTCTAGACTCACATACTAGCATTTTTCTCCCAAAAGGTCATTTAGTATTATTAATCTTAGAAATACAAGTGAGCCTCAAAATAGGATTTGTATAGAACAGGAGAGCCAAAAATTTGAAATAATAGCATAGGATGCCTTGATGGAGTTAAGTGTGGTTGTAAGTAACAATAGGTGTAAGAAACATAATGATAACCTTGTCACTTTCAATATTATAAAAAAATAGCATGCATCTAAAAAAAATTAGGCTTGATACTACTTTGGGATTAGAATCTAAAGTTATGAGCTACTCGTGCATAAGATTTTCTACGACATTCCTATGATGATCAACTATGTAGGAGGGGTGGAATAGTAGAAGATTGTATGCCCTCACTTTGTTGGTAGATTTATAGAGGGATTGATTAAGATGTGTTCAAATTGTTTGACAATGGTGATAAATCACCTCTAAAAAAACCCTTGACATATCGGATCTTGGTAGGTGGCAATGTGATGGCATAGAGGGGCACTAGATACATGCCAAGGCAAAACCTAAATGTGAATTGAGGCATGTTATTTGCAATTGAGACAATTTAGTATACAATTTTTTGTTGGATGAACTTTGAGTGAAGGTATTGTGACATTTTTCATCATGTTTGATTCAATATGTGTTGGGTTATATAGTTGTTTAATGTTGTAGGTGAAGTTTTGAATCCTAATCACTGGATGTAAAGAATACTTTGTAAAATGTAATTATCTAAGGTAGGTTGGTCCAATGTCCACTTGAAATTTGTTAGTATTGGTTTTCAAAGCTATCAACTGTTTTGGTAATGAGTTTTGATTTGAGTACATTTTTTGTGTTTAATATTTTAATTTAGGCTTGTTGGAATTCATGTCATAGGTAGACAATATAACATTGGGCTTTATATTCTTTAAAAGAAGTTTTAAGACTATCAAAGCCATCAATGTTTGCACATTACATAACAAAAGTAATGAACTAGATTCTTGTATGTTGTAGTACATATGATGATAAAAAATTTTAAACAAACATATCCAACAAGAATGAATTAAATTTTTCTTCATAACAATCTAAAGGTAGAATGGGAAAGTATAACCCCCAAGAAAATATCCTTTTGACACATATATAGGGTTAAAATTTAGTATAGTGTCCAATGCAATTGTTGCTTGGTTGGTTTTGTAATTTGTCATGTGTTTGGATTGAGTTAATTTTGTCTTCATCCCTAAGGGACCAAAGTTATGTAATCATTAGAAGACATTTCAGGCCTCCATAGGGCTGTTTTAGTCCTATTCCCCTCGCAACGACGAAACGGCCAATTGCCAGGGAAAAAACTTTAGTTCTTAGAATGCCAAAAAAATTTGGAATTTTTTTAAAAATTTTTTTTCTGCAAAAATGACGTGGCATGGTCTCAACCACATCAACTTGTTGCGTTGTCATTGCTGCAATGCACTGCGGAGAGTTCCCTGCCATGATAACTCGCGGCCCTATAGAGGCCTGAAATGTCTTCTAATGATACAAAGTAGCTTTTAGAATTTTGGATATCAAATTAATTTATTACGACAATGAGATTATTTTTTTAATTCTTAGAAATTCAACCATGCAAATTTATACTAAAATATTTTGGGAATGGAAATGTCTAAAAAATATGAAAATTTTGACCAAATAAATTAAAAGAATATAAATAGACTCTAAAGTCGTTAACAACAACAACAACAACAACAACAATATATTTTCCCTATATTTGCACCACAACCAAAAGTCAAATGGCCTTCTATAGGGTTCAAATTTTTCTTAATAGTAAGTAGACTTTAAATCCTCATAAAAAAATATTTATGTATAATAAAAAATCTTTTTTTTAATATTACATCCCATATCATGTTAATTACATACTTGTTAAATTTCAAAAGAGGTAGAAAAGAGCATTATACATGGTATTCAAAGAACTATAGGTAATATAACTATTAATTTGGGCTCACAACTGGAAAAATAAATTACATTTGCATAAAAGGAGTGCATATCAATACTACTACTCTTTGTGTCAAAATTTAAGACCAACTTGAACTCCAATTGGTTGCATGCCCAAGTTTTCTTTTAAGAGTTAAAATACATCTATTCTCGTGTCAACATTTCATCCAATTTGAACCATTTGTCAACTTATAAAAAATTACAAAGCTAAAATTGCAGCTAAATCTAACACTCCTAATATAAGCTTTTTGATTAATGAAGCTTTGTAAGGATAGTTACATTGTAGACCTACTTAGTCGTTGACAATTTTGAGCACTTCTATAAGGTAAATGTGTAATAAGCAATTGAATATTATTCTAGCCTCTTGTTAAATTATCAAATTATTTGTTGGATTTTATTAGAAGTCAAAAGAATATTAAAAATTCTCTTCTACTTCATTTTTAGACATCATGTGATTAAATTATAAATTTCAAAAATGTTAAAAATAGGTATATGAAAAAACATCCCCAAATTCTTATGAATAGAGGTAGTAGTAATTTATAGGGGTTGATTTCTTTAAGGGGTCAAAATTAGGTACAATTCTTGTAAGGCACGTTCCCACTTGACTCTAGATAGGAGTAGAGGTTTTAGATTAATCACATGCCTAAAAAAACCTTGATTAGGGTTTTCAATTGAACATCAACCAAACAAGCTGCATGGAAAAAGGGTTGGGTTTTAAGCTACTAGCCATTCATACTCGTGGAGTTGTTATTGGAATTGATTGCTCCAATGCAATACTAATGTAATTCGTTCAGATTGGGTTTTAGGCTATTAGCCATTCACGCTTGTGGGTTTGTTATTGGAATTGATTGCTCCAATGCAATACTAATGTAGTTCGTTTGGGTTGGATTTTAGGCTACTAGCCATTCACGCTTGCAAGGTTGTTATTGGAATTGATTGCTCCAATGCAATACTAATGTAGTTCATTTGGGTTGGATTTTAGGCTACTAGCCATTCACGCTTGTAAGGTGTTATTGGAATTCATTGCTACAATGCAATACTAATGTAGTTCGTTCATATTGAAATTGTGATTTGTAGTGGTAGGGTTCATACACTTTGAACCATCAAATTTAGTGTTCTTGTTTGTCCCTACTCATGGAATTGTTTGTCATAGTGATTTCATTGCCACTCATCCATGACTTCTTTGTGATGTGTTTGCAGCTTGGATGTGACTTCTTTGTGATGTGTTTGCAGTTTGGATGTGTGAGAACCATTTGCAATATGTATGCTACTTGTTTGCCACTTATTAGCAGCTCATTTGCCTACTCCATATTGTAGAAGCTGCATGAGCACATTGACATATGGAGAAGGACCCCAACAACCCCAACGGCAAGAACCAACGACAAGAACCAATTCTAATTACCGTAAATCCTAATTACGCAAAGCATAGGAGCAATGGTGACTAGAAGGAACCTCTTGAACAAAATCTTGATGAAACATCGAAGCAAGTTTTTCAATGGGACGAAATCTTCAAAGTAGGTTTGTCAATGAGGCCAAACTCCTAATTCTGACCACAATGGGCTGTTTTACCTTACCAACCGCACCTAGGCTCGTTGGTTACAAAACCTCTCAGGTGTGAACTCCTTGTAACTGAGAAGTGAACTCCTTGTAACTGAGAAGTGAACCAGGGCGGTTTCTACCCTACTACTGGCAGCTTAACGCCAGGTGGGAACAGACCTTTAGAAGCTCAAACCATGATGGGGACTCAACTCAGCCAGCAACCCCAGGGCAATGAAAGGCGATAAGCTACATAAAACTACAAAACTCTTCAGAGAAACGCCAAGAGACTTTGAGAGGCAAAATTTGGGAAAATCACTCCTGCTTCTTTAGAATCACCAGTCAAATCTGCAAGTTACACAGAACTGTCCAATGATGGTTTCAAGACCTACTCTTCAATAACACTGGAATGGAAAAAGTCCAGCTTAACCCTGGAAGGATGCGGACCCTATGATCAAAGTAGACACCCAAATAATCCGATTATTGGACCAATAGGTGCTTTCTTTGTTTCTACAGTGATGAAGTCATCCATCGAACCTTTTAGGTCCACAGTGTCCTTACAGGGTTAATCACTTAATACAGACAGGAACCCCGGGCTTGTGTCACCCTTCCGGTGCACTGTACAGAGTATGCGGGTAACTAACTACAATTGTTGGTCCCCAATCAAATTTTCCTGTTCATTTGTCTCTACCTGATTCAAGTTGTTGTACTTGACTTCGTCTCGGTGCCGATATTTGGAGAAGTACCAGTAAGCTAAACTTGCGATACCTGCGAGCATTACCACCAGTCCCACCGATACTGCAATGATGGCACCCACCTTGACCTTTTTGGATTGCAGCCAACCCCTGTCACAAAACGCAACAAAAGATCATCAATTTAGCAACTTGGTGTAGAGCTTCACCCATGATGGAGAATATGATGGCAACAAAAGCACCAAATCTCTCTACCCCAAACAGTAATGTGTAATATTCTTGTGATTCAATACAATCCTCAACAACATTCTCACTATGTGATCCTTGAAATAACCCCCAGTATAATCTTCAGTATAATCCGCACTAATTCAAAACTTGAAAAAATCATATTTGACAATCTCACAATGCACTATTCCTATAACTAAATGTCACAATCTGACTAGACATAAGAAAATAATTCATTGAAATAATGAGGTCCAACATTCTAATATTGCTTTCAACACGTCTGATTTCATTGAACTTTCTGCATTTTTGAACCATTGCTAAGTCTCTCGCCTTGGAGTAGACAATGAAGTTTAATGAAGTCTAAAGTGCAGTACATCTAGCTCTTTATAGTTTTGACAATATGAACAACTGTTTTACCATTTTGAAGGAGGCAGACCCTTCCAGCTTCTCAGGTGATATGCACCGAAAATTGCTGGCAGTTGCACAGTGTGCCCTTCTAACCGTGAGGCCAACGCCTGCCAAAGTCGCACTAGATATCAGAAAGTATCGATAATTACAGCAGCAACAACAAGAGTGACTACATGCGCTTTGAATATTCATCAGACATAAAGCAATTTAAAATGGAAACGCAAGTTGAGAAAACGAACCTTGGCAGAAGAAGTTGAAAAATGATGTGAAGATCCTGCAGATATGATACATCGTACAACGACTTGTCCCTCTTCTTCTATAACCTCCTCAACACTTATCTACACAACATTTTGGGACCATATGTAAGCATATAATTCAACCACGTAAGCATCAAAAACAACGAATAAAACTTCAGTTACAAGGTTCACATCAGCTCAAAATGCAATAAAAAAAGAGAATGGTTACAAACCTGTGACAGCGAAACTTCAAGCGCAGAAGAGATGCTTGACAGAAACAAGGGGGTTTCGCTCGAGAAGGTGGTAAGATTTACATCTAGTGATATTAAAAGTTCAATGCTCCCAAACTCTTGTTCAACTGTAAAGGAAAACACAAATCTTCATCAGCGGCATGAATTGGTTTAAGCAATATTGATTTCATATCCAAAAAGCCTCTAACAGTGCTATACCATCAAGTCAATAATAAGGCCTTCCTAGTATTTCTCATACCCTCTGACAGGGGTGCCGGCGATCGTGTTGACGGTGGAGGAGGGGCATTCACAGAAGGTGAAGGAGATGCTGAAGGTGATGAATCTGGGGTTTCAGGCGGCAATATGCTCCACAAATCTTGGCAATTCGTCTTGAGAAAACCAATTTGATGATTGCTTCTATCATACGTCACGAGCATGTTTCGCACAACAATTCCTGCACAATCCCCAAGTACAGTACAAGTATAAGAACAGGATGCAGTCTACCGAGCGTATATTAGTACTCATTCAAACAGTTGATATGTGCCTGCATGATAAACAAAAATCGACCACCAAGTTCTCTGGACCTAAACAACAGAGAAGGCTTTAACTATTACTACTACTTTTTGTGCTAAACCTTGAAGGCTTCTATGATAATACAAGATCTCAATGCTATAAAGTCCCAGAAAATTTAGAGACATCAATCACAAACGTTCCAAAATAATAATAGAAAGGACAACAAACCCAAGAAAATTACCTCCAAGCAGAGTGGTAGCGTCTTGATTCTTGAAGAAACCCAAACAATACGCCCCTTCTACTCTTGTGTGCTGTAGTCAAAAGGGAACATCAGAAAGCAGCAATAACGCAATACTTAGTGAGAAATGTAACACATAAATGTCTGAGGAGTTGATCATAAAGAGATGTGACCAAAATATCCTATTCCATCGAATAACTGATTCTAACAAGTGGTAGAAAAGACTTCAAATTCCAGGCAAATCCCAGGCGAATAAAAAATCAGTCTGGAACTATTCAACTCAAAGTCCATATATATCTTGTCACGAGACTAAGCATCCAGGAATTCAGGAATTCCATTACCAAAGCAAGCGAATAGTAAGAATTTTTTTATCACATCTAGTTGAATGACCAACCTTGAATAGGTAGTTTTCTGGCGCCAAAGAAACTTTCTTGTTTTCAGCGAACACAAAGTCTACAGTAGGAAAATGCTTGCTCAGCTCATTTACGTCACTGTTACATAACAATAAAACCATCAGTACAGAATATTCCACGATACTTACAAGGCACCACGCATGGCATGACCGAAAAGCACAGCATGTTCAAAATTCGGCTAATCCACACCAAATAAGGTAGAGAATGCTATTTGCATCACTTTATGCATTTTAACATGTTTAGAAGTGTAATCAAGGAGAAAACCCAAGAGCAAAAACAGTTAGGATCCAAATTACTGTTAGTGTATGAATTTCTTTTGCAAATTCAAAGTGACAGGTTGTAGACCACTATGAGTGCCAGTAGACAACCCGTTTCCATTCAAAAATCAGTGGCCATGACATTTAGCCATGTCATGTTTACACCATTTGCTACTAAGTTCAATTAAATGTATAAATGGTTGAGTTCCTGTTGGTAAATCTGATCCTGTCAGCATAGAAGGTCCCCAACAGTCTTAGTACCCTCTACCTTACAAAAGATGTTGCTCTCATGGTGGTACAATTAGAGACTACACATTTAGGGAAAGAAATCGACAATGTGTTCAAAAAGACTTATACTCTTAAAAGCTACACCACAGTGAGACGAACCAAACTGACACATTACAAAGGACTCGGAAACACTCACCTTCCTGCACCCGCATAACAGATGTCAGGATAATTTGGGTCAGGACCGTCGACGGCTTGCAATGAACCAAGCTGCTGAATAACCTAAGCTCTCAATCAACAGTTTAAAATCCACAATTAGGACACAACGTTAATTTCAGTTCCAAAGGCCCATTTCACCTAGATTCAGCGCATCAAGAGATGCAGATATGTGGTTTACTTACAGCATCTTTGAAAGCATTGAAAGCTCGGCCTGGGAGATAGGCGTACGTTGTTCCACTGTCTAGAACTGTGCCAAACTTCTTATCGAAAATACTACTATCCAACTCCAAGCTGACCCCTTGCACCTGAATCTCAGATAACCCAAGGTTGTAGTAATTACTGCATCCAAAATGTTACAGTCAGTCACACGATGTATGACAAGACGTGAAAGAGAAATCCAATAAATGAGAGTGTTTTCATGTCAACAGGAACGTCATAGGGTAGAGAGCCCTAAAACTGTTTTGCCAACAGTCTCTTGTACTGATCCCGGTTACCAACAGTAACTCATCTATTCATACACTTGGTTGGACTAATTAGCAAGCGGCTAAGCATGAGTAGGCTAAATGTGAATGGCTACTGATGGTTGAACGGAGTTGTCTACTGCCAATTATAGTAGTCTACAACCTACCTCTTTGAAATTGCATAAGAAATCCATAAACAGTGATACACATTTGATCTAAACTTGGCTCCTTACTTCTCACAAGAATCACACTCCAAAATCTGTTAAAACGCTTAAAATGACGTAAACCGTATCCTCTATCATATTCCAAGCTAAAGAGGTATCCAATGAACGAGGGTGCTTTCATGTCAACAAGAACGTTGTAAGCAATCTCATTCTAAATAATTTCAAAATGTTCTACTTCCATTGATGATCAAGTACGACTGATATCTGAGCTGAGAGAATCCACGAGCAATGGGCTTACCTCCGACCTGCATCCGATTTTACAAATACCATGCCTGTAGGGGCTGGAATGGCCCCCAATACCATAGCACCTCCACCCTCGGCCATGCCACCGTAACAAAGTGAAAACGCATCCTCCATGGCTTCCTTCTTTACGAGCTGGTCCACAATACTAAGTGGACCACGCCCCAGCCCCATAATGCCATCAGCATGCTGAAGATAGAGGTCTCCAGTTTCCGCAGTTTCACAGCCAAACACAAGGGGCTGGGGTTGCAGCCGACTGGTTGGGCCAAACCCTAGTAAGTCCTTCCCAAGCACTCCTTTGCTGGAACTCATCTCGGCGTACATCCGTTCATATTTGCATTGGTGATTCCTGCCATCGCACATCCCGGACATGCAGTCTGGTGACCGACACCCAACCACCTGATATGAGCTTGAATTGTCGGGCTTAAATCGAGGATCCTGTAACAAACGCAATCCACCAATTGTGTTACTCAAATAGTCCGTTTGCAGGCTATGTAATCACACAAAATGCCATCCTCCTCCTGCTTTGATTAAGGCTCTAAATTAAACAACCGTTCTACTCTAAATCTAATGCTTCGTAAGGGCAACTCTTGAATAAGAAGTGTACCACGTTACTAGAGGAAAAGTAATGAAGTGGAAGCATGTCATCAGCATGTCATTAGTGCAAGTGCCTACCACAAATGTAAGAAAGATAGATTGAGGAGTCCCTTGCACATCCTAAGTGGCATATTACAGATGACATTACAATTAAGAAGCCAATGTTTTTCTTCCGGGCACTATTGCTTGGAAGTCAATGAAATGAGGAAAAGGTAGAACTCTTATTTCTTATCCATGCCATTTGGACGTGTATTGATGTTGCCTGCCTCTGCTGTAGTGTGGTAACGCCCTAATTCGGGTACTCTTTACCTATTCACTATTTGGTCACCTCAAGTTCTCCAACATTAAAGCAAAAAACCAGACGGGTACGAGAGGCGAACATGCCTGGTGATGGCCACAATGAGTGCAGCTGGAGCAGGGGACATATGTCACGGTACTTCCTGTGTCAACTATAAGAGCAAATTCCTGAGGAGGAGTGCCAATAAACACCCTGCTCGTATAGTATCTGCATTCAAACCCCACAGGTTAATTAATTGACAACCCCATTCAAGCCACAGCTTAATCTCTAGAAAAATCTCAGTCATCACAAGCAGCAGGGAGAACAGGAACGAAACATAAGCCTTATGTGTGATCAGGCATTCTTTTGATATAAGTAACAGCACCTTAAACGAAGAATCACATATTCTCTTACACCTGTATTCCGGGTCCAACAATTACCTTCGAACTTAAACCCCTCAAGGACCAAGAGGCCCACATTGGACCTCTATGCATTTTGAGCAGTTTTAAGTCGGTCATATGGGAGTCCAATTTTTATTAATTTATCAACCAACACATGCAATGCTCTTCCCTGATTCTCAATTATATTTTCACAATATAATCATTTTCAGACTATCAATCCTTGGTCCGCTAGGGGTCCAACTTCAAATCAAACTCCCTATCCCACCTTTAAACTCAAAAAATGTTAAAAAAAACTATATCTTAGTAGTTAGGAAAATCGTACAAAGGTGGACAAATTAAACGCCAGTACGATGTCTACTATTAACCCTGCCATCCATTACATTGTCCTACTCCTGAAGAATCACTACTCCTACTTCATGTAAATGAGAATTGAAAAAAGCTGCTTCATTCATTCATTCATTCATATGCTCAATTTCTAAAGAAACTAATGCTCTGCAATTAGAACGATCTATTTCTTCGTTTTTCTAAGCATATGCGGGTAATGCTTACTCTCACCAGACAAGTCAAGTCCCAAAACACTCACATTATCGGAACTCCTGACGACATTAACTTGATCGCCAACCTAAATGAACAACCCCAAAGCAGAGATTCAGACTTCAAAAACAAGGATCGCACTCAAAACACACATCAGACACTGCCAAGAATGCAAAATGCGGCCATCAAATTCGAATTCCAATAAACCAAAAAAACCAACCAATGCGAAATTCACAATCCAGAAACAACGGCGCTCAATTCAAATCTTTTAGTTCCCAGGGCACGAGAATCCAAACCCTTTCGTGAGCAGATCGTCGTGAAGAGTCATCCGCGCGTCCTCTCCCAGACGCCGACGATCCACAACACGATCGCCACGTCGTTGGGATCCCATGAGCGGCAGCACGAGCGCGGACCCACGCACCGACTGAACCCTAGTAATGGTGGTACCATTATTATTCCTAGGGTTCGGAAACGCTACTACAGCACCACATGATCCACCAAATGCAGCACTCAATACCAAAATCACCAAAATCCTAATCAATTCACGATGGGAGCCCATTCTCCCTGCAATTCCTCGACTCAATTCTCGCGCTTCACCCTCGAGCTGCCATGAATGGCTGCTGCTGACCCCTTAGGGTTGAGCGGTGCGGCCCTCACAACCGAATTCAGCTCCCGAATTCGGATCTTAATCGCTGAATTCGTGCGAATTTCGATAAATTTCGAATTTAAGAGCAGCTGAAAACCGAAATTGGATCGTTTACATGAGGAAACTTTTGAATCGGCTGCAGGAAGAAGATCATTACCAGACGCGATGGTCGTCACCGCGAAGGCGCGACTTCCGAGGTGGCGGCCGTGGGCCCTCCATTTGGTGGTCCCGGCCGACGAAGACTTTGTGGTTATGGACCCTAAGGCCGTATTCGGCCCCGTTACCGTGCAAAGGCGACTCAGCGATTCCACCGTGTTGCTTCGACAATTTTATTCGTCATTCTGTTCACCGTCGTTCCCATACGTACGCATCCCAGCTTGTCACGTTCCCCGTTTCAGAGCTTTCCTAGCCGTCGATCTAACCACGTGTTCATCCGACGGTGAGAGTCTATCCTGGGTTTCCTTCCTCCTTTCGTCTTTGTTAACTGTTCGGGGTTTTAGGGATTTAGGGTTTATCAGCGTTTGTTTGGTTTGGCTCTGCAGTTTCTTGAGGTTTGGGTGATCGTCGACGGTTGCTGCGCATCATGGGTCGCACTAGGAGGGTGAGTTCGTGATTTCTTCGCGGTTTTTATTCGACTGACAGGGTTTCTTCAGGCTTCTCGCATTGAGATTGCACGTTTTGACGATTAGGGTTTCAAGGACGAGATTTCATGGGGGTTATGTGATTTTGGTTCTTGCAGAAGAAGAAGAGAACACAGGACTCGACGCAGGAAAATGCGTCCACTCTTCCAGGCGAGAAAGTGCCCAAGAGCTTCGTGTTTTCGCGAGGGAAATTGCCAGCACTCTTGCGGAATTTGGAAAAGGATTTGCGCAAGGTTATGATGCCGCACACAGCTCTCAATCTCAGGGTATGGATCATTTCTATGCTATCTGAGTCTTATCTTGTTCCTTACGAGACAGATACGATCTTCGAAGGGAAACCCTAATTTGCCACCAAAGGTGTCTCGCCATTTTCCTCCTGGCCGTTAAATTGTGTAGGTAGGAAGAGTTTTGAAGTAGTATATTTTCGGTGAAGGACGAAAAGGACGAAATCCTAACGGAAGTCTTGGGATTGTGTTGTCTAACAGGAGTCGAAGAGGAATTCGTTGAAAGATTTTGTGCATGTGGCTGCACCTCTTGGAGTGACACATTTTATGATTATGTCCAATACGAAGACATCTCCATATCTACGACTTGCGCGGAGTCCGCATGGGCCTACGCTAACTTTCAAAATACACGCCTACTCATTGGCAGCAGACATTGCCAGGATGCAAAGCCGGCCTCGTGCACCACCAGCAATATTCAAGAGTCCTCCCCTAGTGAGTTCTGATTTACTTCAGTACCCTGCGAAAGAAAACATACTGGGAATGATTTGTTGCAATTTTTAATTAAACCACTGTTTTTAAGTAAATGCCTCCTGACCTGTAAAGGACCAAGAATCCCAAATTAGTTCTCATGTATTTTTAGCAGATTCGAGTAGATCATACGGGGTCTTTCCTTTTTCCTATTTTTTTTATATATTTTCCAAATCATGGTATGTTCTTTTCTGATTTTCATAGTCTAAACTCTGACCCCATTTGAAATATATATTTCACAGTTTGATTACCTCGATTGATCGTTTCCAAGCCATGAATCCTCGGTGCTCTTGGGGTCATGTTTCTCCAATACTGTGATTTTTTGAGTTCAAAAGAACATCATAGACATCAGAGTAAGCCTTGGAATTCATCATCTGGCTTGCGTTAAGTCAGTGCTGTATTGACTGCAGAATCATGTGTGGATGTAGGTTGTGATGAATGGGTTGACCACAGGTGAAGAGCATCTGAAGCTGATTGCTGTTATTTTCCAGAATATAGTTCCTCCTATCAATGTTAACACGGTAAGTTCTCGCGGTGTCTTCATACTTGGCCTTCGCATTGCTTGCCAACTTGCGTCGCCTTCATTATTGTTATCTCATTTATTTTGAGACCTTGCAACTAGTCTGAAGCAGTTAGTGTTTTGCTACAGGTGAAATTGAGTACCTGTCAGAGGGTGCTGCTTCTTAATTACGATAAGAAAACCAAGTGCATCGACTTCCGACACTATTCTGTTTCAGCGCAACCAGTTGGCGTGTCACGGAATATTCGAAAGCTTGTGCAGCGCAAGAAGCTTCCTGATCTCAGCAAATTGAGCGATGTTAGCGAGTTTGTGAATAAGTGAGTCTTTACTCGACTATACTGTGTTCCTAAGTCACTAAAGGACCAAGGATTCATGGTTTTAAAATAACAAATTCAATTGCTTATATTGTGAAAAATGTAATTCAGATGGAGTCAAACCCTAAACCAGAACCACTGAAAAATGTAGCACATGTTGTTCTTAAGCAAATTTGAATTTAAACTGGACCCTAAGGCGCTCTCTACTTTGCGATTGGGAAAGATATAAGCGAACTGTAGGCTGATTTTGTTGGATTGCGCCCAATCTGCAGAACTGGTTATGGATCGGAGAGTGAAGCGGAAGATGAGGCAGCGAAGGTGGAGCTTGCTGATGAGTTCGGGAAAGGTAATCATGCTTCACAGCGAAGTGCCGTGAAGCTGCATGAAATTGGACCACGGATGACTCTGCAGCTTGTGAAAGTTGAAGAAGGTCTTTGTGACGGGGCGGTTATGTTCCACGAATTTGTGAAGAAAACTCCAGAAGAGATTTTGGCTCTGCGAAACTCCAAAGAGCAACGGGAAGCACTTCGAAAGCAACGAAGGGCAGAGCAGGAAGCGAACGTCAAGAGAAAAGAAGAAGATCGGAACAGCAAGAAGAAGAGGAAATTTGTGGAGGAGAAGCCGGAAGAAGACTATGATGTCGTAGCAGACGACGAAGCTGAAATGAGTCCTGATGAAGGTCCAATTGGGGCTGGCGGAGTGGATAAGGATGACATGGAGGATGCTGATTGGTACAGGCAGGAAGTTGGGGAAGAACCTGATGAAGGTGAGTTTTAATTACCTTTTTATGTGTGGTTCCAGTTCCCTTTTTAATTAACCTTATCTCTAATGTAGTTCTAATCACCCGTCAGATTTGTAAGAAACCTTATGCCCTGATAATATGTTGGAATTTCTTCCTTTCGTGTGAAATGGTGCATTTAATGAGGTTCTGGAGTTCCTTATTTTCTTATTTCCTTTTGAAGAATGTTTCTTCTGAATCTTCCAGGCATCTAAAGACATTTCAAAGCCTAAAGTCACAAGATCTGACCTTCTACATTTGCAGGTTTCTTGGCTGGCCAGTCTAGTAGCAGAAGACCGCCCAACAAGTATAATTCTCATTTTGCCAATAAGCGAGGCAGCGGAGAGAAGAGGCCAGAGAGAAGGACAGAGAAATCCGATCGGAAACCTGGTGGGAATTTCGGGAAATCTTTTGGCAAGAAATTTGGGGAGAAGAATGATAAGTTTAGGGGGAAGTCACGGTCGGGTCATCAGAAAGGTGAAGGCCAAGACAAGTTTAGCCGGAACAGGAGTTCGGGGCGTGGCGATAAGGATGGACGTCCCAGCAAGAAGAGGAAACATTAGCTCTGTAGTACTTCAGACTTAATCACTTACATATCATACTGAGTTTTTGTACTTCTATCCTGGTTACGGTATTCAAGTGTCGATTACGGTATCCTGCACTGCTAGCTAGCATGACGAATTGCTGATTTCGAAGGTTCTGGAATTCAAAATCTTTCGTTTGATAATCACTACCTGCAGGGTCTTGGGACTAAATATCAGTATATCAGTATCAAAATCTCACAGCGTGTGCCCAAGTGTATTGATTATCGTATACAGTTGATTTGAGTACATTCTTGATTTCACTACAGTGGCTATTGTCCCTCCCAATCGCTTGTAAGCTTGTTGCTAATTTTTGACCAGTCGTAACATATGAGAGAGAAGGACGTCATCATTAATTAATTGAACGGCAGTCTGAATATAATCCTCCACATCTGCCACTTGTCTGGAAATTGGGAAATTGAAGTGAAGTGCAGAAATTGAATCAGGCTACTTTCATGCCCACATTAATGCAGCATCTGTGGCGACTCGCAGCAGGTCATTTTTGCTACGTGATTAACCCTTCAAGGACGGGCCCATGACCACTGATTTCAATCCTGTGCTGCCCATCATTTTTCCATCTTTAGTTACAGTGAAGTCATCCAAAGGACAAAAAATTAACCCTTTGGACTGCGTCGATGTCCACAATGTACAGATTGACATTCTTGTTTCTTTCTCATTACTGCTTGGATGGAAGTCATCCTAATTTGTGGAAATACTTTATCAAGTTGTCCTATCTAATGGTTGGATCTAGAGTTACTAGAGTACATCATCATACTACTAAAATCACAAGGTCTTCCATAATATCACATTTTTACATTGTGTGATATTACAAAGGTTCAATCCCTCTATAATATCATATTTATACGCAATGTGATATTACAGAGTTCAAACGGCCATTTCACCTCTGTAATACACACAGTGTAAAAACGTGATATTACAAAGGTATAGTGATATTATGGAGGTTTCATATTTCTTAATTTCACGCTTCATTTTACTTTCACAATTCTATGATTTTTTAAGCTCTAAATGTTTTCAATTCTAATGTTCTTTTCTTACTAACAAATGATTTGAAGCAATTTTGGATTCTACAACAAAGTGTTTACAAAGTCTTTGCAATTTAACAAATTTGCATTTCAATTCTTTAAATTTGGTCACCATTGTTTGTAAGTGAAGGAATTTATCAAGTGGTGGTGTCCTTGCAATGTTTTCATGTTTGCAAAGATTTTTTTGTAAAAAATATGATGCAAAGATTTTCTTTAATTACTTTCTATTGCACAATATATGTATTTATAAAGAATATTTTATGAAGATGTCAATATTTTCATTTAAAGATTATACATACTTTATTAATCTACATTCTATCACATGAGAAATTGATGAAAGTAATATAGTTAATGCATAGCAAAGCAAGCGCCAATCACTAGTATTTTTCTAAAATTACAAATGTAGAAGTATCTTAAGTAGTTGACCAAGCAAAAATAGCATTGACTCTAGTTCAAAACTAGATTTCCAAAAATGAGATCATAGATTTAAAGCACACAAAAATTTCAAAAATTGACCATGTCAAGAGAACTTCATTTCAAATCCACTCCAACAAATTTTACTCAAAAGATGATAATATTTTGCATGTAATGGAATTTTGAAGGAAATTTGAAATTTTTCTTCACAAATTTATAAAAAAATATTGGTGATAGCATATGTGAATCTAACCATACAAATGGAATCTAAAATTCAAAATCTACAACTATTTATTTGTATACCAATTCCAAAAAATTCTTCCAAATAGTATTTTATGATGATTTTTCTCAAATTGTCAATTTTAGAAAAGACTTTGTACATTTAGGGGTTAGCCCTTAAACATCGACGAGCACATTTGAAGCCTAATGGATATCAAAGAAGACAAAAGTGCAACTATTCATCCTCATAAATTTGTTGTGAAAAGTGGAGGTCTTCTATACTAGTTTGACTTCAATCTAAGCTTCTACATTTGCCCTTGCCAAAAAAAAACGGGCAAATTTTTGCTAAAATCTTACTTACTCATTCCTTAAACATGCAAAAAAAATGTTTGAAAAATAGATGAAATCACCAAAACCTTCTTAGAAAAACACTAGATTCACCAATATTCAAATAATTTTGTAGATGAACATACATATATAAATGATTCTATCCATTTTTCCTTATTTGCATACATTCCAAGGTAAAAGTCACTCTACCACCAAAAAAAATGGTGCCATTCATCCCACCTTCAAATTTAAAGGGGTTCAATGTCATGCTCTAATTTGTTAGTGCCCAAAATATAACCTGTGGACCAATAGTCATAAATTATCTTATTTAGAATGTACAACAAGATTCTATCACGAGTTGCAATCAAGTACAAGAATCCATCTAAATTTAGTCTTAGAGGGTGGTTTGAAGAGCTCTACATACTCTGCAAATGTGACATGAACTTAAAGCTCATTTTCAAAGAAGCTATATAAAAATTGTCCCCATCCACTTTGTTGTTTGTCAAACTATTTATTGTTATTGGATTGGATTGAGGATGTTCTAACCCCATCTTTGCAAGGCCAGGATCACTCACATGTTCACTTTTATATTCCTACTTTCAACATCTTTGTGACTAGTCTTCTAAAAAAGGTGTGATTCTCAAGAGTATATGCCAAGGTCTTCCAACTTCAAGGGGATTGGGGGGTATCTTATAAAACAAAATGAGAGGTCAACAATTTTTGTATCTCTTTCTTTTCTAGCTTCTTCTTTGAAAAGCTCTTGAAATCTTGAGAAAGTTTTCATATGTATTTGGTCTTGTTGGTGAGCACATACAAGTGACCCAACTAATTTTTCCATTATTGTATTGGTGGATCATTAAGGTAAGATTTATGGCAAGTGACATGATGAGGCTCACATATGATTAGACCCTAAGAGTGATCATTTTGTAGTTCCTCTAGCAAGTGAGAAGTGCAACAATGATTTAAATTGCAAGTGTCATATATCATTAAATGTGGTTCTAAAGACAAACTTTTGTGCTAATGCAAAACTCAATTCATAGAATTTTGTGCCAAATACACAATAACATTATATTTGCAATTGTAATTGAGCTTTGTATGCTTCAACCATATATAATTGGCCTTTAAGGGAGGAATGTAGAATTTATGTGTCTACCAACACGTATAATATTGATTTTTATTATTTTTTATTATTAATAAATCATAAAATATCAAAACAAATAAAATGATCTTTGAAAATGAAGTAAAAAAGTGATTATTTCTCACAAGATAGACTTAAATATTGTACTTGAGGGATTCCTTTTCTTACCCAAATAACCTCTAAATACACAAAGCCCCCTCATGGGACACTTGGAATAACATGC